>JAIOJX010000031.1:1200000-2400000 GCA_022376925.1 Tragulus kanchil | reverse complement strand
GGCTGAGTGTGGACCTGGGCCGGCAGGGATCGGCGCCGAGTCTGAGCATGAAGGTGAGACAGGCACACCCGACCACATCCGGGGGCACCGGTCCTGTCCCACCAGCCCGGGGGAGAGGCCGCGCAGGCCAGGCAGGCCGGTGCCAGCATGGGGTCCCCTTTAGTCCCCGCACAGGTCCTAGGTGAGAAGCCACAAGCTGCCCCTTGCTCTCAGATACAGAGCTTGCCAGCCCGTCTTGAGACTTCTGGGATCTCACTTCCTCTAGGCTGAGGCCGCCTGCTAACAGCAGGCCACCCAGCCCAGGGCCAGGGGCCGGGGCCAGGGGAAGGGCTGTGCGACCCCTCTCCTGCTCTTCTGCCCACGTAGGCTCTGACCTTGGAGCTCAACAGTTCACTCCAGCTTCTTCCCCCTCCTTGGCAGTGTTTCTTAAACCAGAACTAATGTATTCTGGACACAGAGCCCTCCACTCCAAGACAAAGAACATTTGAAATATTGGAGCAAACAAAACCACTTTTCTTAAAATCTCCAAGCCGAAAGGCAGCATGCAGAAACATTTACTCACTTTCCAAGACGTATGTAAGGTTCACTTGATGAGCCCCTAGAGAAGGGTCCCCACAGTTCAGAAATCACCCAAGCCCGTCCTGCAGAGGGTCCCCACGGCTCTGGCTCTTCTGTGCTGTGAAAGGGAATTTCTGCTTTTCTATCTCAAGTCCTCCAACGTCTTTCTTGGCTGCTCAGGCCTAACTCTGTGCTGATGCACACACAGGAATTAGCCCCTTCCTTGGGCCTTTTGGGTGCATCGCAGCCACGGCCCGGAGAGTTCCCGACCTGCGGTCTAGCCAGCCTACAGCCCCACCCCTCTGCGCTTTTCACATCCACTTGTGTCTCAGGGCTGACTTCCAAGAAGCCAAAAGCTGTGCAAGGCCCGTAGGTGGGCCTGCGTTAGCCAGGAAAACACTGAAACAAATAAGACAGACGGGTGTGCCCAGCCCGCTGTGGGATCAGGCCTGAAGCTTGATGAAGGCATAAGGGGCTCCCTATCCAGACCCACAAAGCATTCCCACGGTTTGGGAGCTGGGACCACCTCCCGCCTTGCTCAGACCTCAGCACCCCACTCCACCCCTGTTCCCTGTGGACTTCGTGCCCTCGGCCCCCTCAGCTGGCCGGGGCTCCTGGTGCCCTGTCCCGGCTGGGTGGTACCCGGGGGCGGGCGGCCGGGCGGCTCGCGAGGGGCCGGGTGCGGCGCATGGGGCGCGGCGCCTTTAAGGCCCGCGTTCGGCCGAGCGAGCGAGCGCAGGGGCCGGGCCGCGGGGCGGGGCCTCGGCGGGGCTGCCGCGCGGCTTCACCTGCAGTTCCGAGCGCGCGGAACAGAGGCGCGGGCGGCTGCGAGGCCGGCGGACGCACCGGCCCGAGGGAGCGCGCCGCCGGCCGGACTTGGCCTCGCTCCCGGAGCCGGGCGGCGGTCGCGGCGGCGCAGCCCGGCCGGAGGCGCAGGGCCCGCTCGAGCGGCGGCGGCGGCGGCGATCGGGGCGGCGGCGGGGCGCGGGCTCCGGGCGCGGGGCGCCGGGCGGGAAGATGACCGCGGGCTCCAGCATGCTCCTCGCGCTGCTCTGGCTCTCGGGCGCGCTCCGGGTAAGTGGCGGCCTCTGTCCCGGCCGCTCGGAAGCCCCGGCGGCGCGGGGCCGGCCCCGGAGCCGGCGGGGCGCGCGCCCGCCCGGAGGGGCTCTCCCGGGCTTCCCCGGCCCGCACCGGGCGCCCCCGCCGCGCGCTCCGCCGTGTCCAGCCCCCGCGCTCCGCGGAGCCGCCTGCGGTCGGCAGCAGCGCGGAGCCGCCGGGGCAGCGGGCAGCGGCGGTGCGGAGCCGGGTGGGAGTGCGGGTGGGCGGAGGACGCAGAGAGCTCCGCCGGAGTCGGGACCCGCGAGCCTCTCTCCGCCGCGCCAGGTCCGCGGCCGCTGCCCGGAGCTCCGCTCGCCCGCTGGCGGGGCCGGCGCGCCCTCCGTCGCCCGCTCGCCGCGCTCCTCCGGAGTTGGGGAGCCCAGCCCGGGCCGGGGCTGCGGACGCTCGGAGCTGGCGGCCGCCGGCCGGACCTCAGGGCGCTGAGGACGCTCGGTCCGGCCGCCGCTGCTGGGAGCCGGCGGCTGGAGATGCGGCGCCGGCGCCGTCCTCCTCCTCTGGCCAGAACCTCTGCCGCGAGTGGGCAACGGACGCGGACCGCGGGGCGTTCTGGTCCCGGACTCCGCGCGGCGCCGACCGCAGCCCGAGTCCGGCAGGGCCCTCACCGCTCGGCCAGGCGCCGCGCAGCAGCCGGGTGAGGTGCACCGGAGCCGGGGCCCGGCGCCCGCCCGCCTCCTGCGGAGCCCGCGAGCTCGTCCCCAGCCCTGCCCGGCGCCTGCGGGGTGCGGGGCCAGAGGGCGGCGCGCGGGCTGCGCCGAGGGCGGCAGGATCCCCCCTCGTGGCCGATCGGCCGCGCTGCTCCTGCCGGGCCGCGCCGTTGTAACCTCGGAAATAAACAAGTGCCCGAGGCCGGAGGCCCGCTCGGAGGCCGGGGCGCTCCGGAGCGCTCGACCCCCGCCCGGGCGGGTGGAAACTTTCCTGGGCGAGTTCGCTCCCCCACCGCGCCTCCGGCTTGGAGCTCGGTTCCACAGCACCGGGCTGCAGCTGGAGCTTTCCACGATGAGCGACCCCGCGCCCTGCTCTGCTTCCCCTCGGTGATTGTCGGTGAGGGCGCCGCGTCCAGGCCGGCGTCCGTGTGCCCGGCACGGGGCGGCCTCTGGAGCCCAAGGCTGGCCGGCGGCTGTGCGCCGGCGGGAGGAGGCGGGCGACCGGGAGGCGCGTTCCGCTCGGCAGCCTGGGGAAGGCGATACTGCGGGGTGCAGGCTGCGCCCCTGCTCGCGGCGCCCCAGGGAGCCGGTGGCGCTCCTTCTGTCGCAGGGCTGGCTTCCCCGCGGCACAGGCAGCCTCTCCCTCCACGCCCCATCGCTACATGGCTAACCTCGCTGCCACTCCCCGCAGCCTGGGAGGGGCCCTGGGCCCTGGAGCGCACTTCCCAGCCCTCCAGGCACCCAGGATTCTAGACCTCCCCCTGGGCAGGAGAGCCCAGGGTGCTGGGGTGAGGGACAGGACAGGAGGACATCCGCCTTTTTTTTCTTCCCATCAATTAGGGAAGCTCCCTGGCCTGGTTAGGCTGGAGGTGGGGGCTTGGACAGACCTCCAGGAAGTGGGGAGAGAGGACTGGATGGTCCTCCCTGCTGCCCCGCCTCCCTGAGAGCCAGGCTCAGGGCTGCCTCTTGGAGCCTCTGCTCTCCCGGCTAGCCTGCCCCTCGCCCTCCGCCCTCCTCGGAGGCACCGCAGGGAGGAGACAGCCTGCCTGTCCGCCTCAGCCTCAGCCTGAGCTCGGGTGGGAGGGGACATGGGCGGGTCGAGGCCCGCCTTGGCCCCCCTCCTCCTGGCCAGCTCCTGGCTCTCTTGCCTCCCTGTGATGGGCAGTCCTCAGACCTTCGCTGCCTCTCGGCCCCTCCTCGTGGCCGATCGGCCGCGCTGCTCCTGCCGGGCCGCGCCGTTGTAACCTCGGAAATAAACAAGTGCCCGAGGCCGGAGGCCCGCTCGGAGGCCGGGGCGCTCCGGAGCGCTCGACCCCCGCCCGGGCGGGTGGAAACTTTCCTGGGCGAGTTCGCTCCCCCACCGCGCCTCCGGCTTGGAGCTCGGTTCCACAGCACCGGGCTGCAGCTGGAGCTTTCCACGATGAGCGACCCCGCGCCCTGCTCTGCTTCCCCTCGGTGATTGTCGGTGAGGGCGCCGCGTCCAGGCCGGCGTCCGTGTGCCCGGCACGGGGCGGCCTCTGGAGCCCAAGGCTGGCCGGCGGCTGTGCGCCGGCGGGAGGAGGCGGGCGACCGGGAGGCGCGTTCCGCTCGGCAGCCTGGGGAAGGCGATACTGCGGGGTGCAGGCTGCGCCCCTGCTCGCGGCGCCCCAGGGAGCCGGTGGCGCTCCTTCTGTCGCAGGGCTGGCTTCCCCGCGGCACAGGCAGCCTCTCCCTCCACGCCCCATCGCTACATGGCTAACCTCGCTGCCACTCCCCGCAGCCTGGGAGGGGCCCTGGGCCCTGGAGCGCACTTCCCAGCCCTCCAGGCACCCAGGATTCTAGACCTCCCCCTGGGCAGGAGAGCCCAGGGTGCTGGGGTGAGGGACAGGACAGGAGGACATCCGCCTTTTTTTTCTTCCCATCAATTAGGGAAGCTCCCTGGCCTGGTTAGGCTGGAGGTGGGGGCTTGGACAGACCTCCAGGAAGTGGGGAGAGAGGACTGGATGGTCCTCCCTGCTGCCCCGCCTCCCTGAGAGCCAGGCTCAGGGCTGCCTCTTGGAGCCTCTGCTCTCCCGGCTAGCCTGCCCCTCGCCCTCCGCCCTCCTCGGAGGCACCGCAGGGAGGAGACAGCCTGCCTGTCCGCCTCAGCCTCAGCCTGAGCTCGGGTGGGAGGGGACATGGGCGGGTCGAGGCCCGCTCCCTTGGCCCCCCCCTCCTCCCTGGCCAGCTCCTGGCTCTCTTGCCTCCCTGTGATGGGCAGTCCTCAGACCTTCGCTTCTGCCACGTGCTGGCGAGGCCCTCTCCCTCCCTCTGCTTGCCATCCACCTGCCTGGGCTCCCTGCTGCCTGCCCCTGTCGTAGGCTGACGGTGACCGTGGGGGCAGGCCCTGGGCTGTGTGTGAGGGAGGCTCTGACGGACCAGGCCTGTCGCAGTGGAGCCCTTGCCCACAGAAACACTTGGGTTGGACGCGGTTTCCGTGAACCTGTGTTTCGTCTGACCTCTTTTGTTTCCATTCTCAGGCCCACAATGGGGATCTTACAGCCAGGGAGACCTGCAAGGCCGGATTCTCTGAAGAAGATTACACAGCATTGATCTCCCAGAATATTCTGGAAGGAGAGAAGGTCCTCAAAGGTAAGGCGGATGTGACAATGAATTGGCGTACCGCACTCTGGGCCAGGGAGGCAGCGCCACCCGCGGACCAGGAGGCTGGCTGGCTTCAAGCCAAGCTCTTTGCCAACCGAAGGCAGAGAGGTCAGTGGAGGTGCAGATCCGTTGACCTAAATGGCCGTTTGCATCACAGGTGAATGATTCAGAATCCCTGTCATTTCTGAGTGAAGTGAATCATTTCCTGGGCAACAAATTGGAATTCGGCACAGTGTCACCCAAATAATGTGCTGAGAGACTTTCTTACCAAGTGTTTCTGTGTATGCAATTCTGGGTTCTTAAATTATTCCTGCTTTGCAGTACAGGATAAAGCAGACGATGTTGTTGAGGATGCGGTAAATAAGCCCACGGACGTTCTGTTCTCAGACGGGACGTGCGCTCTCATTACCGTCCCACCGACAACACAGAAGCACACGCCCGAGGGAGCTGCCGGTGGGCCTCGTCGGCGTCGCAGGCACTGCCCACCGTTGACGGGCAGGTCAGGGCGTTTCTGACTCCAGGGACAGTGGACCCTCCTGCATAGCCATCCCATTCCCTCTCGAGGCACGCTAGTTAGACTGTACATGTGCATGGAGGGTGGGAGAAGTCAGTCCTTTCTTCCTTGAGGCTTCAGAGTGGCACGGCGAACCCTGCCGTGCTGTGCCTCCCCTCCCCGAATCAGTTTCCCACAAGTGGCAGCGTTCACCGATCAAAAATTTCCCAGAAATCTCCCTGTGATGGGCAGTCCTCAGACCTTCGCTTCTGCCACGTGCTGGCGAGGCCCTCTCCCTCCCTCTGCTTGCCATCCACCTGCCTGGGCTCCCTGCTGCCTGCCCCTGTCGTAGGCTGACGGTGACCGTGGGGGCAGGCCCTGGGCTGTGTGTGAGGGAGGCTCTGACGGACCAGGCCTGTCGCAGTGGAGCCCTTGCCCACAGAAACACTTGGGTTGGACGCGGTTTCCGTGAACCTGTGTTTCGTCTGACCTCTTTTGTTTCCATTCTCAGGCCCACAATGGGGATCTTACAGCCAGGGAGACCTGCAAGGCCGGATTCTCTGAAGAAGATTACACAGCATTGATCTCCCAGAATATTCTGGAAGGAGAGAAGGTCCTCAAAGGTAAGGCGGATGTGACAATGAATTGGCGTACCGCACTCTGGGCCAGGGAGGCAGCGCCACCCGCGGACCAGGAGGCTGGCTGGCTTCAAGCCAAGCTCTTTGCCAACCGAAGGCAGAGAGGTCAGTGGAGGTGCAGATCCGTTGACCTAAATGGCCGTTTGCATCACAGGTGAATGATTCAGAATCCCTGTCATTTCTGAGTGAAGTGAATCATTTCCTGGGCAACAAATTGGAATTCGGCACAGTGTCACCCAAATAATGTGCTGAGAGACTTTCTTACCAAGTGTTTCTGTGTATGCAATTCTGGGTTCTTAAATTATTCCTGCTTTGCAGTACAGGATAAAGCAGACGATGTTGTTGAGGATGCGGTAAATAAGCCCACGGACGTTCTGTTCTCAGACGGGGCGTGCGCTCTCATTACCGTCCCACCGACAACACAGAAGCACACGCCCGAGGGAGCTGCCGGTGGGCCTCGTCGGCGTCGCAGGCACTGCCCACCGTTGACGGGCAGGTCAGGGGCGTTTCTGACTCCAGGGACAGTGGACCCTCCTGCATAGCCATCCCATTCCCTCTCGAGGCACGCTAGTTAGACTGTACATGTGCATGGAGGGTGGGAGAAGTCAGTCCTTTCTTCCTTGAGGCTTCAGAGTGGCACGGCGAACCCTGCCGTGCTGTGCCTCCCCTCCCCGAATCAGTTTCCCAGAAGTGGCAGCGTTCACCGACGTCAGAGTGATGGAGGGAACGGCCTTGCGCGGAAACATCAAGGCTGAGGGTCAGTACGCACAGCTGAACCTCGTTTGGGCTGACTTTGTCCCAGTTTCCCGTTTCAGGGAATACAGAGTTTCTGCCCTCCCCCCACCCCAGCTCTGACAGCAGGTCCTTAGTTTCGGGGAACACTCCTAGGGTTGGGGGAGGCTCTTCAGAGTCCCTCTGTGGAGGCAGCTGGTGGACTTACGGGTGCACCTGGTTAGACGGCTCAGGATCTTAGCTGGCACTCAGGAGTCCCATTTTCTAACTTACTTGTTGTCATCTGAGTTTATTATCAAAGTAGAGGATGTGATACTATTGCTTCTTTCATTGATTATCAAACAACAGAAAAAAACCAACAAAACAAAACAAAAAACCCCAGCCTCTTGGCAGCGGGCCTGGAAGCGGATGGGTCTGCTGCAGGAGTGGGCGTCTGTGTGAGAGTTTTCAGCAGAGGCTCTGTAAATTGCGCTGCATGCCATTTTAGCAAGCGCGGACCGCCTTTCAGGATAGGTGGGTCTGTGAGAATCCCTGCGGCGCGGAGAGGGCCCACACGGTGGCTGCTGCTGCGGGCACAGCAGGCGTGGCTCATGGGCCCTGCTGTTGGCGTGTCCCGAGGCTGGTGTCCTGGCCGCCTCCCTGTGCCGAGCTCACCTTGATAAGATCCCACAGTATCGGTTTTATTCAAGAATCTAAGAAAACGGCCTCCGTCTCTGTAACAGCCCCCACCCGCCATGGATGCGAACGACAGATTCTCATGCTTCTCGTGATGTGAGATTTCCAGCTAGCGTCCCCCCTCCTGGTGGACTGTGTGGGTCCAGGTTGACCTGCCCTCTGCCCTTGGTCCCTGTTGTGGGGAAGCCTGGGCTGCTGCCCGCTCGACCCGAGAGTCCCTCGTGGTAGGTGAACATGGATCACAGGCTTCATGGATGCGAGATTCGTGGTCAGCCACCTCTGAGATGGTACCAACCCAACCCAGGTTGGAGGAAAACCAGAGCATCGGCACGGCGAACCCTGCCGTGCTGTGCCTCCCTCCCGAATCAGTTTCCCAGAAGTGGCAGCGTTCACCGACGTCAGAGTGATGGAGGAACGGCCTTGCGTGAAACATCAAGGCTGAGGGTCAGTACGCACAGCTGAACCTCGTTTGGGCTGACTTTGTCCCAGTTTCCCGTTCAGGAATACAGAGTTTCTGCCCTCCCCCCACCCCAGCTCTGACAGCAGGTCCTTAGTTTCGGGGAACACTCCTAGGGTTGGGGGAGGCTCTTCAGAGTCCCTCTGTGGAGGCAGCTGGTGGACTTACGGGTGCACCTGGTTAGACGGCTCAGGATCTTAGCTGGCACTCAGGAGTCCCATTTTCTAACTTACTTGTTGTCATCTGAGTTTATTATCAAAGTAGAGGATGTGATACTATTGCTTCTTTCATTGATTATCAAACAACAGAAAAAAACCAACAAAACAAAACAAAAAACCCCAGCCTCTTGGCAGCGGGCCTGGAAGCGGATGGGTCTGCTGCAGGAGTGGGCGTCTGTGTGAGAGTTTTCAGCAGAGGCTCTGTAAATTGCGCTGCATGCCATTTTAGCAAGCGCGGACCGCCTTTCAGGATAGGTGGGTCTGTGAGAATCCCTGCGTGCGCGGAGAGGGCCCACACGGTGGCTGCTGCTGCGGGCACAGCAGGCGTGGCTCATGGGCCCTGCTGTTGGCGTGTCCCGAGGCTGGTGTCCTGGCCGCCTCCCTGTGCCGAGCTCACCTTGATAAGATCCCACAGTATCGGTTTTATTCAAGAATCTAAGAAAACGGCCTCCGTCTCTGTAACAGCCCCCACCCGCCATGGATGCGAACGACAGATTCTCATGCTTCTCGTGATGTGAGATTTCCAGCTAGCGTCCCCCCTCCTGGTGGACTGTGTGGGTCCAGGTTGACCTGCCCTCTGCCCTTGGTCCCTGTTGTGGGGAAGCCTGGGCTGCTGCCCGCTCGACCCCGAGAGTCCCTCGTGGTAGGTGAACATGGATCACAGGCTTCATGGATGCGAGATTCGTGGTCTAAGCCCTTACCTCTGAGATGGTACCAACCCAACCCAGGTTGGGGAGGAAAACCAGAGCATCGCCTTCACCTGTGAGGGCCACCTCCTCGCTGTGCTCAGGGACACAGAGGAGGTGTGCTGTCTCAGAAATAGCTTTATACACGTGGAGGCAAAGGCCGTCACTGCATGCACTCCGGCCAGGGCAGACGAAATCATGTGGGAGACTGTGACCGACGAGACCACAGTGAAGACGCATGTGTCAAAAATAAATAACTGGAATATCTCTGATATCCTGGTAGGAATCATGTTGAACAGATAATGACTACTTATAATTGAGTTATTCCAATGGAGAGAGCTTAGCCTTGATGTGACGAGCAAAGCTTCACGGAGTCACCGTTTTCTTCTAAGTGCGCCGTTAAGCCGTATGCCGTTAACGACTGCCTCGAGGTCAGTTCACGAGCAGCCTTGAACACCCAGATTCCAGAAGGAGAGATTTGTTACACAGTAATTAACTTGTTTATGATAAATGGATGGAAGAAATGTCGTGGCATTTTGTTTTATGTCTAAATGAAAAGCATTTGCATTCAAAAAATTTCATGCTAATTAGGCTTAAAATAGTTTTCCCCAATAGGGTAGCAAATACTGTGGAATTGGGAACCTTTTGAATGGCGGGCTGGGCCTTCCTTCAGATGACATGTAGTTTCTGGATCCACTCCGTGTATTTCTGGCCTGTGCGCTCTCTGGCGAGCACTCACATGTGACTGCCTACACCCTTACCCTGTAGTGTTGTCTCGAGGATCATTCACAGACAGTCGTGATCACGGGTGCATGGTAATATCTAAAATAGGATAGTTGCGCTCTTTCCCTTAGGCGACCAGGGAGTGTTCTCCACGCCATAGTTTAGAGTGGGGTAGAGGCGAAGCGGGTCTCTTTCTCAGCTTTGTTAATAATGAATGGTCATCCGGGCCCAAGGCGGCAGCTGATGCGCTGACCTGCCGCGGGCCGAGTTCTGTGAAAACCCAGACCGACTTCAGGGCAAAAGCCCCCAAGGACGCGAGAGTGAGAGGTGGCTTAGTCGAGCCCAGCTTGCGTGGGTCATATCTGTCTTCACTCCTGGGGAAGCAGGCCACACGTAAGTGCAAATGTCTTCCGCTTGGGTGGAGGGAGGGGTGTGAATGTTGTCCCATGCGTTCAGGTAATACAGAAAGAGGAGCTCTGTTTCTGATGACTTCACTTAATGCACCTGCCTCAGAAAAGCCTTCCCTCTCTCATATCCATTAGTTTATGACCACCTTGTACCTTTAGCCATACTCTGCTTCCTCGTTGGAAAACGTATGTTATCTGGTCGGTCATCTCTCTTACTTAAATTGTAAGACTCACAAGGCCAGCAGCCTTGTCACTGTGGTTTAACATTTAGTTGTCCTGAGCCAACAGGCGAAGACCCAGGGAACAGAATCTCAAATAAATGGAGGTTAATTTTTCTCATATAACCAAAAAGAGAGAAGTGGCCAAGGAATGAGCAGATCCACAGCACCGTCTCATGCCTGACGCTTATTCTTACCATCCTGCCGTCTTAGGAATAGCTTGTCAGTGTAATGCCTCATTGTGGCAGACCGGCTGCTGTGGCACCAGGCATTGCCCTCGAGTGTGGAGCAAGCAAAGAAAAGGAAGGAACAGCAGCAGCGTCTGCATCTCTTCCCTGTACCAGGAAAGCACACGCTTTCTCAGAACGCTTGCGGAAATTCTCACTGGGGAGAACTCGGTCACATGCCATGCCCCGTGGAAAGAGGTGGGGAGGCTGGGAAGCAGAGAATGGCATTCTCTGACCTAGATCTACTGTGTCCACTACCTGGTACATGAGTAAGCTGTGACTTGGAGCCGGATTGAGAGTCTCAGGAAGGAAGAGAGGGGCAATGTGCGCCGGGGAGGCAGGTGCCAGCGTCTGCCTCATGAGGTTTCCCGGGCTTCCCGCAGCTTCCCTGCTGCAGAGTGACAGGCGACAGCTCTGCCCAGTGATTCGTCATTTGCATACAAGAAGGGGGAACAGCAGAGGAGGGACCAGATGCACACAGGTGTCGGGAATGGGCATCTGAGAATTCGCCGGGCTGTAACCTGTCTCGTCTTCACACGGATGTTGAAAACAGCCTCTGGACCCTCCCCTGTGAGGATGGGTGACTCTTGCCAGGGCGGACGGCGTCAGGAGGTGCGTGGGCCAGATGTGGAGCAGGTCTGCCCGGGCACCGTCAGCCGGTGTCGTGCCCGCCTCGTGGAGAGGGGGTCCGCAGCCAGTGTTGTCGCACGATGTCACGGGGAGCAGAGGATGCTGACACTGTGGCATTCCTGAGTGCCCTCCATCAACTCAGACACACAGGGGATGCTCTGAATGTTCAGGTAAATGGCCCAGGTGACAAACCACGTGTGCTGACCAGCACTGGACACGGCAGGCTGCCTGCCCAACATCCACGATCCCCCTCTTCCTCACATGCAAAACCTCCTCTCTCTGCATCCGTTTGGCCCATACTGAGCCCTGTTGAAAATCCTCACACCTCCAGTAGATTCTTACACCAAAATGGCAATATGGCCTTTCTCTAGTCAGTGGAACCTACCTATTATTATTGTATTAGATGAGATTCGGGGGAAAGCTGGATATCTTCTTGATGAAGAGGAACAGACCTTGCTACCCATGCCTTCTGCCTGTTGCCCTTACCCTTTTCTTCTGCCTGGAATATGGATGTGATGTCTGGGGCCGAGCAGCCCTCCTGTGACCATGAGGATGGTGGCGCAGGCACCAGGTCTCAGGGCCTCCTTGGACAGCAGCAGACCTCTGGACGCCCTGTCCCCTAAGAGGCGAGAACAGGG
Organism: Tragulus kanchil; assembly: GCA_022376925.1. NCBI lineage: Eukaryota > Metazoa > Chordata > Mammalia > Artiodactyla > Tragulidae > Tragulus > Tragulus kanchil. Next base: position 2,388,315 of record JAIOJX010000031.1, on the reverse strand, counting down.
AGGGTGAGACGCCACAGGGGAGTTTCTCGGGTCATGCCGCCAAGTGCAGTCCCCACCGTGGGGAGAACAAAAGAGCTGCGGGTGCTGCTAGCAAGGGTCTGTCCTTCGCTCTGGAAAATCAGGGCACGCTCAGCCTCTGCCTTGAGCCTCTTCCCGTCGCAGGTGCCTGGGGTCTCGTCCTTACTCCCGCTCTGGCGGCCCTCTGCGCCTTTGTGAGTTGGTACTGAGGTCCTCACTCTGGATTGCAGAGAACGTGTCGGGGCACTTGGTAAACTTTTGTTGAACAGGTGAAGTCCAGGGTCACCAGGTCAGACTGTGTTTGGCCGGGATATGACTGAATCGTGAAGTAAGTTAAGCCAGGGCTGGCTGTCTGCTCCACCCTCTCTGCTGACGGCCTCAGCCACCTTGTCCAAGAAGCCGGGAGATCGTGCCCTGGGAATCTGGGTGTCCAGAAGTGGGGGGTAAGTGGAGGTGAAGCAGGACCGAGCCCTGGCGCCGGCCTCCCCTGGCTTTAGGCCAGGACGTTCCTTGCTCTTGAAGCCAGAGGAGGCTCCTCTGAGCACCCCGGCCTCACTGCCTTCTATCTGCCAAGCCTCAGGGGCCCCTGAGAAGGACCCCTGAAGCCCAGGGTGGAGATGCTCTGGTGCCAGCCTTGCCTTTTCAGGGACCCCGGATGTGGAGAGTTTCTAAGCAGCCTTTCCCAGCTGTGATTTTGCCTAGTCGCAGAGTTAAGGGATTTAGAAAGGGAAGTTTATGTGCTTAGAAAGTGGCTTCTGTCAGATAAGAGGAAAGACCGGCAGGGTGATAAAGCCCAGAATGGCTGCTTAACGCGCTGCCCACAGGCCAGAGCGCCTGCAGCCGGAGGCTCCGGCTGCCTGTTTAAAACCGAGAGGCGGAGGATCCTGGCCCCCTGGCTGCGACCAGACCAGCACGCTGCCTGCAGCCTGGCCTCCACTTCCATTGCTCCCCCTGCAGCCAGGAGGGAGGTGCCTGGCCTTCCTCTCTGGGTCCCAAAAGCCCCAGATCAAGAGAGCCCCTGCGCCCCTTGCCCCTGCCCCCTCGCCCCGCCCCTCTCCTGTCACCTGCCAGTAAGTAAAGACCCTCACCACTGAGGCGCCCACACCAGTTACAGGTGAAGCTGGCGGCCTCCGCCACACTGCCGTTTAAAGATTAAGACTTTTGCATTTCAGAAATATTTATTTTAATGTAGTTGCTTAAGATGTGGGAGTGTGAAAGTTTCTGTAACTGTAGTGTAGCTCGGAGTCCCAGGGGCCTCTGGCAGCCTCGAGGGTCCTCACAGAAGCCTCTGGGGGAGGTGGAATTGTTCCCATGTGTGGATCAGAAGCTGACGATCCCGAGGAGATGCAGAGACTGCCCCCAGGCAGGCGACCCAGACCCGCGCTCTCCGCGCCTTCCTGTCCCCCTGAGGTACGCGGGTTGGTTTCTGGAGCCCTGGAGTTGCAGGCAGACGAGGGGACACCCCGGAGGTCCCGGCACCGTCCTGAGGTCAGCAGCTGTCAGGCGTTCAGGCGTGCTGCTTCTCGTCTTGGGCGTCTGGAGGAGAGGCCCGGCGCACCGGGAACACTTGACCGTGGCTGCTGACCTGTGAGGGCCCGACGGAGGTGGCTCTGGACTCGGTGGACGCCTGGGGTTTGCACGGCCTGCTCTGCCGGCGGGAGTTTTCGATTCCAGGCGCGTGGCCGACAGCCCCAGCGCAGCACCGTCCCGGCTTCCAGACAAGAATCACAGCGGAGCCGCGAGGAGCCCGGAGCGGAGCCGAGGCTCAGGACCAGCTCCGAACACCACGCCGGCTGCGTCTCGGAGCCTGGGAGACAAGGCTGGGGCTCCTGAGAAGAGCTGAGGACTGGTCTGAAGGAGCTGCCCACTGCCCAGGCCAGGCTGCCTGGCACCGTCTCCTGGGTTGGGTCCTCCATCTGCAGGTGCCCCTTTCTGCCTGGGTTTGGGGTCCTGGGATTGCCGGGGCCTCCAATTCCACGTTCCTCCCTCCCTCTCTCCCTTCCTTCTTCCTTTTCTTTTCTTTAGTTAAGTAGATGCCAGCACTGACCACAAACTGAGGGCCATCAGGGAAGCCGGCACTCATCTTTTCAGAGAATGTTTCTGCCATTCTGACTTTTTCAAGAAGCAATTCCTACCGTAACCTAGTGAATTCCACTACACAAAATAGCCATAAGCCGCTTGCTTTTCTTTCCATCAATGCTGGTAAATTTCTCCCCGGTGGGCTCTTGTGAAACCTCTTGGCACGTCCTTTTTCTTTGAATCTACAGAAGACCTGTGCTTTGTTGTGAAGTGGGCTGGTGAAGTTTTCTCTTTTTATTTAGAGACTGGGAACTCGGGTGACTTTTTGCCCGGGCTCTAGGCTGCCCTCTCCTGGCGGCCTCTAGTACTGTCTCAGGCCACACACACCCCTGCCCCTTGTTTGAACAAGAGAACAAGACAGAACAGAAACCTACTTAATCATCTTTGCCGAGATCCCTGGTGGCTCAGAGAGTGAAGAATCTGCCTGCAATGCAGGTAACCCAGGTTCAATCCCTGGATTGGGAAGATCCCCTGGAGAAGGGAATGGCAACCCACTCCAGTACTCTTGCCCAGGAAGTCCCATGGACAGAGGAGCCTGGGAAATCCCAGGGGAGCCTGGCCGACCACAGTCCAATGCAGTTGCAAGAGTTGAACATGCTCGAGCAGCTAACTCAGGCGGTGTATGCTCCCAAAGGCCCTCTCCCTTCCAGCCTCTGTCAGGCTGGTGTTTATTGAGGACTTCCCCTGTGCCGCCGGGACTCACGTTTCATGCCTTCAAGACACCACGGGCCCCACCCCAGACCTCCTTGTCTATCTGGTCCTTGTTCCTTTCCGCTCCCACTCGGCCTTTTCCAGGGCGGAAATTGCTTAGTTTATCAGTTGTATTCATTTCTTAGTGTGGTACAAAAGACCCTAAATGTAACAGCTTAAAAGACACAAATTGGGCTTCCCCTAGTGGTCCAGTAGGTAAGGACACCGCCTTGCACCGCAAGGGGCACCGGTTCAATCGCTGGCCTGGGAAGATCCCATGTGCCGTGGAGCAGCTGGACTGATGTGTCCAATTACCGAACTGGAGCTCTGGGCGATGCGCCCAGAGCCGGCGCTCTGCACGACAGGGCCGCAACGGGAGGCCCACAGGAGCCAAAAACAAAGATGGATGAACATCTTTTCAGAGAATGTTTCTGCCATTCTGACTTTTTCAAGAAGCAATTCCTACCGTAACCTAGTGAATTCCACTACACAAAATAGCCATAAGCCGCTTGCTTTTCTTTCCATCAATGCTGGTAAATTTCTCCCCGGTGGGCTCTTGTGAAACCTCTTGGCACGTCCTTTTTCTTTGAATCTACAGAAGACCTGTGCTTTGTTGTGAAGTGGGCTGGTGAAGTTTTCTCTTTTTATTTAGAGACTGGGAACTCGGGTGACTTTTTGCCCGGGCTCTAGGCTGCCCTCTCCTGGCGGCCTCTAGTACTGTCTCAGGCCACACACACCCCTGCCCCTTGTTTGAACAAGAGAACAAGACAGAACAGAAACCTACTTAATCATCTTTGCCGAGATCCCTGGTGGCTCAGAGAGTGAAGAATCTGCCTGCAATGCAGGTAACCCAGGTTCAATCCCTGGATTGGGAAGATCCCCTGGAGAAGGGAATGGCAACCCACTCCAGTACTCTTGCCCAGGAAGTCCCATGGACAGAGGAGCCTGGGAAATCCCAGGGGAGCCTGGCCGACCACAGTCCAATGCAGTTGCAAGAGTTGAACATGCTCGAGCAGCTAACTCAGGCGGTGTATGCTCCCAAAGGCCCTCTCCCTTCCAGCCTCTGTCAGGCTGGTGTTTATTGAGGACTTCCCCTGTGCCGCCGGGACTCACGTTTCATGCCTTCAAGACACCACGGGCCCCACCCCAGACCTCCTTGTCTATCTGGTCCTTGTTCCTTTCCGCTCCCACTCGGCCTTTTCCAGGGCGGAAATTGCTTAGTTTATCAGTTGTATTCATTTCTTAGTGTGGTACAAAAGACCCTAAATGTAACAGCTTAAAAGACACAAATTGGGCTTCCCCTAGTGGTCCAGTAGGTAAGGACACCGCCTTGCACCGCAAGGGGCACCGGTTCAATCGCTGGCCTGGGAAGATCCCATGTGCCGTGGAGCAGCTGGACTGATGTGTCCAATTACCGAACTGGAGCTCTGGAGCGCATGCGCCCAGAGCCGGCGCTCTGCGACGACAGGGGCCACTGCAACGGGAGGCCCACAGGAGCCAAAAAACAAAGATGGATGAAAATAGATAAATGAGAGACCAATAGAAGTGGCCCGCCCGTCCCCCTCCCTCCCCACCTCACCCCACAAAAGATAAATAAATAAAATAAATGTTAAAAAAAAAAAAAGACACAAATTTACCAGCTTATCTCTGGACATCAGATTCCAGTGCCGGACCCGGGGTGTGGGCAGGCTGGGTCCTGCTGGACATTCCAGGGAAAATCCGTTTCCTGCCTTTTCAGCTACCAGAGGCCCCTCCCCCTCCTCCACACAGCGCCTGGCTGGCATCAGCCTGGGCAGCTCCCCGCACACCGTCCTCCCCAACCCCCACCGGCCCGACTGCCCCTAATGCTCACGGCCCCTGTGATGACCTGGCCCCCGCAGGGCCCAGTGTCGCCTCCCATCTCAGGTTCTGGACTTGACCACTTTGCAGAGGCCCCTTTGCCGTCCTCACACTGAGCGCCTGCTGTGTCCTGGACGTCGGCCCCCAGACCCTCAGCTGTTGATGCAGGCACCCCCACTCCTCAGGAAGGATGCTGAGGTCCAGAGCGATTCAGTGGCCCAGCGGGGGTCCCGCTGCTTGCGCCCAAGCCTGCAGCCCTGAGCCCTGGCCTGCGTGGCTGCCTCGTCCACAAGCTCCTGCCTATGGACCAGTTCCCGTGTCTGCAAGTGGGACCCTCGCTGGCAGCTTCTCCCTGGGTCCTGGGACAGGGTTGGCCTCTTTGGAAACTGAAGGGGGAATGGTGACGGCCGAGCCCACAGCAGCTTCCCATTGGTGCTTTCACTGCGCTGCGTGTTTTCTTTCCGACAGCACGCGTGGGGATTTAGGTAGGATTAAAGTAAGCCTTCAGTGACAGATGAAGACAGGGCAGGGCGGAGACGGGCCCCCTGCTTCGCTGATAGGAAGAGGGAGCTCACCTGCCCTGGGAGAAGCTTCCAGAAAAGCCGTAGGCCCTCCTGGCCTTGGACAGGGGCGCTTTCTGTTTGGAACAGTTTAATCCCGTTCCAGCCCATGGCATAGCGGGCAGACTCCACGTCTGTCAGAAGGGGGCCTTGCTCTCTTGTCCTTGAGCCAGACGGAGGGGGACAGCTCATGGGGCAGACCCCCCAGCCCCAGGCATCTCCATCCAAGCTTGTGCGTCTGACTTGGAGAAATGGTGGCGTCTCAGTGCGCGTTGGGTTTTGCTGCCCAGATGTGACTGTGAGCGCTGTGGATGTCGTTCTGCGGGAGAGCCGAGAGGGACTCCTGGTGTGCAGGTGTGCTAAGCCTGGGAGGGAGGAGCAGGCGGGGAGTGCCGGCTGAGCCTCAGGGTAGGGGCCGCTCCTGGCGTGAGAAGCTGAATTCACAGGCCAGGGCGGGGTGTGGGAGGAGGGGGAGTGTTCTCTGGGCCTCTTTCCTGACCTGCAGAGGCAGGATGTCCAAGTGAGGTCCAGGAACTGCCTGCCTGAGGGACAGGGTTAAACCCAGCGGGCCGTTGGGACCCCTCCCACGCCTGCTCGAGCAGCTTGGACGATGGCCCCAAAGGCACACCAGCCCAGGCGGTGACCGTGTTTGGAGAGAGGGTCTTGGCAGGTTCAGCTAAATTAGGGCTCTTGAGATCATCCTGGATTATCCAGGGCCCACCATCCTGTAACAGGTGTCTTTATACGTGACAGAAGAGGAGACGAGACACGAGACGCGGGAGAAGCCGAGTGATGGAGGCAGAGGGATGTGGCCTCGAGGCAGGGATGCCCGGGGGCCAGAAGAAGGAAGAGGCAGGACAGACCCTCCCCTGGAGCCTTTGGAGAGGACACAGCCCTGGGACCTGGATTTCAGACCTCTGGCCTCCAGAACTCAGGAGGGTGGTTTTTATTGTTGTTATTTTATTGTTATGCTCCAGCAGCCCCGAGGGAGCTCACGTGTGCTGAGTCAGTTCAGTCACGCCCAGCTCTTGAGGACCCTGTGGGCTGTCAGCCCCCTCTGTCCATGGGACTCTCCGGGCAGGAATACTGGAGTGGGCTGCCATGCCCTCCTCCAGGGGATCTTCCCGACCCAGGGATCAAACCTGCGTCTCTCACATCTGCTGCTTTGGCAGGCGGGCTCTTGTACCACCAGCGCCACCTGGGCAGTTCATACATGTGCTGAATCAGAAATCCTGGGGCTGTAGCCTGTGACTCAGGCTCTGCCTACTTAATTCGGGGAAGCCAGTGTCCCTGGAAACCTAAGGGCTGCAGGTCTAGAGGACTTCAGCTTCTGAATTCCATCGGCCAGCATCCCGATGAGAAAGCGTGTTTTCCCTGAGGGGGTCTGCCTGCAGGTGACCCGCGTCTTATGCTGCCGCTCAGGTGGGCAGTGGGGCGCACGCTGTGGTTTCCGTCTCCCACAGATGGTAAGTGGGGCACGGGGGTGTAGAGGTGTGGGCGCTCGTATTACGAGGCCTGACACAGAACAGTTTCATTGGAATTAAAATGGATGTGAACATTTGTTCTCCTCCCATTATCTTCCCCGGTCAAATGGAATCTTAACAAGGATTATTGCTCAGATAACATCACACAGATACACTGTAAATATTTTGTTACTCTAAAGGCCCACATTGGGAAGGGATTGTTGAACCGCTGCTGCTGCTGGGTCGCAGAGGCACCGGGAAGGAGCAGGCGCGCTCTGGCAGGAAGGCTTTTACAGAACATGCCTCTTCTCTCCCCGAAACTGCTTTCCTCTGCAAATGCAAAAAGGCCTTATTTCTGGCTCCCAGCATCTCACGCCTGTGTTTCTCGCAGCCACGTTGTTGCTGCCTGGCCGTGGAGCTCTCCTGCGGGTAGAGGAAGGCCGCTGATCAGCTCAGGTTCCAGGCGCCCCTGCTCTGCCCCGCCACGTCCCCCGGCCTTGTTCCCCTGCGGCTGCAGTCCGGGCGGCCTCCTGCACACTGGGACCAGACTTGCACCCTCCCTGCCTGCTGGCTCTGTGTTGCCGGGGACCCCGGGATATCCCCGTGGGCTCCGGGTCTCACTGGGAGGGCGTGGCTGCTGCCATCCTGTCCTTCTGGGCATGAATGCGAAACTAACCCAAGGGCAGGTGACCGACATGGCAATGGCCCTGGCCCTTCCGGAGCTTGACCCTGATTCTCAGGCCCTGGACTCTTTCAGCTGGCTCCTCGGGCTGCAGGCGGCACGGCTCCCCACAAGTGCCTCAGGGCGGCCGGAGCAGAGGGGGAAGGGCCCTCGAGTTGGAACGTTCTGGATCGCTGTGTCATTGTCCTCTCCTGACGCTCTGTCTGTCTGGGGGCTCTTGGTTATGGACGCTGTAAATGGGGTGAGCGGCCTCCCACACCCCTGCAGTGAGCACCGTCCCTGCCAGCGCCCTGTCCCGTGCCTGCGTCCGGCCCCGTCAGAGGAGGTGGTCGACCACTGTTCTGTTTTCAAGCCTGTGGATCGAGCTGTCCTCCGCGCTGGGCACCGTCCCGGGCACCTCGCCAATGCCACTAACTATCCTCTGAGGCTGGTGCATGGTTAACCCCCTGTACAAGCAGGGGAGGCTGATGGGAGATGACTTGGGGACACTTGTTTACCTGGAGCGGCCGGTGTCTGAGGCCTGCCCTCGGCCGTCCTGGTCATCACCCTGACCCTGACTCCCCTATGGAGGCCGGGCACCCCGAGAGGTATGGAGTCTGGCATCTTCGGGGTGCAGGCCCGGCACCCTCGTCATCAGCTGTGTGGCATGTGCGTGGCAGGCGTGTCCTCTGAGGCTGTGTCCACGGGAGGGGAGGACAGCGCCCTGCCCAGGCTGGTCTTGAGGGCCCAGCGGGACGGACGTGCGACCTTCAGGAAGCCAAGTCTGGAAAGCGGGCTGCTGCCAGCCTGCGTGTGGTCCCTGCTCTTGGGAACGGGTGACCCAGGCTCTGTCCCTTCAGTGCCTCGCCCCGAGGCATGAGGTACTGGCCTTTCCAGGCGCGAGTTTTCCATTAGATTGGGCATTCTTCATGGTTTTCTTTGAGGACTGTTTCCCTTCTTGACCTTTATATTCTTATGTGTGGCCAGAGACCTTTCAGCAAAAGGCATGTTTTTAACATTGAATAAATAAATGAATGAGAGGCTCATTTAAAGCCTCCTAGGCTCTTGGGGGAGGGAGGCTGCCCGTGGACAGAAGCTCACTACCGTCCTTTATGAATAGGCCGGGTATGGTTGGACTCCGTCTCATCACAGTTAATGCCGTGGCGAGAGGAGCGGATGGAGTCACTGGGCGGTGAGGGTCGACGGCAGCCGTCACCACCCTGCTCGGCTCCTCACTGTTGAAAGCTCTGCCTCAACTTACCTTCTTTCCCACCTTCCCTCAGATACAAAGAAGGGATCATACCGCTTGTCTTACGTAGTTCTTAGATTTTAAGATAAAAACCGACACCAGCAAAGGGCTGAAGGTGATAAAATTGTGATCAAACGTCCACAGAATTATAGAACTATGTTTTAAGAACAGAGAGGCTTCATAATCACTTGTTTTCGTTATAAAGGAGTTGGACCCCTTAAGGATTTATCTGCAGAGACGTATAAAATATACTTCCTTGTAAGGAAAAAATCAGTGTTACATGCTTGAAAGGTTGATGGCTGGGGAAGCTTCCGTTTCCTACCATCCTGTCTGATAAGAAGAGCCTGGGATGCAGAAGACATCGTGCTGCCAATACTGCGGCAGATGCGAAATCCACTTTGTAGGTCGGTGCCCTGGGTGCGCGGCGAGGGGCCGGACGCAGGCGGAAGGGGCGGCGCTTTCCCTCAGGCTGAGCGCAGCACCTCTGCCCGCGAGGGGCGCTTCTGGCCACTGGTGGGTGCGCGTCTCCAGGGCGGTTTTAGTTTAAACATGTAACAGACACTCTGGGTTCCGAGGCCTGGGAACGGCGGATACTTCCTCGTGACAGACGATCTGTCCCCCGTGACAAGCCTAAGCTGTGTTTGGGGGTCTGTGGTGGCCCGGGTGCCCAGGCTCTGTCCCTTCAGTGCCTCGCCCCGAGGCATGAGGTACTGGCCTTTCCAGGCGCGAGTTTTCCATTAGATTGGGCATTCTTCATGGTTTTCTTTGAGGACTGTTTCCCTTCTTGACCTTTATATTCTTATGTGTGGCCAGAGACCTTTCAGCAAAAGGCATGTTTTTAACATTGAATAAATAAATGAATGAGAGGCTCATTTAAAGCCTCCTAGGCTCTTGGGGGAGGGAGGCTGCCCGTGGACAGAAGCTCACTACCGTCCTTTATGAATAGGCCGGGTATGGTTGGACTCCGTCTCATCACAGTTAATGCCGTGGCGAGAGGAGCGGATGGAGTCACTGGGCGGTGAGGGTCGACGGCAGCCGTCACCACCCTGCTCGGCTCCTCACTGTTGAAAGCTCTGCCTCAACTTACCTTCTTTCCCACCTTCCCTCAGATACAAAGAAGGGATCATACCGCTTGTCTTACGTAGTTCTTAGATTTTAAGAAAAAAACCGACACCAGCAAAGGGCTGAAGGTGATAAAATTGTGATCAAACGTCCACAGAATTATAGAACTATGTTTTAAGAACAGAGAGGCTTCATAATCACTTGTTTTCGTTATAAAGGAGTTGGACCCCTTAAGGATTTATCTGCAGAGACGTATAAAATATACTTCCTTGTAAGGAAAAAATCAGTGTTACATGCTTGAAAGGTTGATGGCTGGGGAAGCTTCCGTTTCCTACCATCCTGGCTGATAAGAAGAGCCTGTAAGACAGAAGACATCGTGCTGCCAAAACTGCAGCAGATCCGAAATCCACTTTGGAGCCCGGGGCCCTGTGGGCGCGGCGAGGGGCCGGACGCAGGCTGAAGGGCCGGCGCTTTCCCTCAGGCTGAGCGCAGCACCTCTGCCCGCGAGGGAGCGCTTCTGGCCACTGGTGGGGGCGCGTCTCCAGGGCGGTTTTAGTTTAAACATGTAACAGACACTCTGGGTTCCGAGGCCTGGGAACGGCGGATACTTCCTCGTGACAGACGATCTGTCCCCCGTGACAAGCCTAAGCTGTGTTTGGGGGTCTGTGGTGCGGCCTGGGGATCTGCACTTGAAATCCTGTGAGCGTGCTGTTCCCTCGGTCCTGTCCGACTCTGCAACCCCACAGACGGCCGTGCGCCAGGCCTCCCTGTCCTTCACCATCTCCCGGAGCCGGCTCAAACTCCCGTCCTGTGCCTCAGTGATGGCATCCAGCCATCTCCTCCTCTGTCGTCCCCTCCCCTCCTGCCCTCCGTCTTTCCCAGCATCGGGGTCTTTTCCAGTGAGTCAGCTCTTCACATCCGGTGACCCCAGTAGCAGGGCTTAAGCGTCAGTCCTTCCAATGAATACTCAGGGTGGATTTCCTTTAGGGTGGACTGGGTTGATCTCCCTGCTGTTCAAGGAACTCTCGAGAGCCTTCTTCAACACCACAGCTCAAATGCATCAATTCTTTGGCGCTCAGCCTTCTTTGTGGTCCAGCTCTCACCTCCGTGCACGACGCCTGGAATGCCCAGAGCCTCATACAGACCTTTGTCAGCCGCGTGATGAGATTTTAGATATGACGGCCGTGGGGCTCCCCGGTGGCCCAGTGGCTAAGACTCCACATTCCCAGTGCAGGGGCCGGGTTTGATTCCTAGTCAGGGAACTAGATCCCACATGCTTCAGCTGAAGATGCTGCATGCTGCATGAAGACCCAGTGCAGACGAATAAATATTTAAAAAATAAAACATTTTTTTCCTGTTGTATTTTGATAAAAAAGAAAAAGAAAACAGTGACAGGGACAGGGCTGTGTTGCATCCCCTGGGATTAGAATCGGGTGGTCTCCACGTTTTGGAATTCCAGCGCACAGAGATTCTGGAACTTTCCAGAGTTTCACAGGGACAGAACGGGGGATGAGAGGGGAGGACCTTCCCACCTCAGCCCCTCCACTGGCTCCACGTCCTCTGGGCTGCGCCTGTGAGGTGGGTTTGTGAGGGCAGGGCAGGTGCCCTGTAGTTGCTTAGAGGAAGCATGGCCCGGCTTGAGGGACTGTCCCCAGTGTCCATTTCCCAGTGTCCCCTGGGCCTGGCGTCTCCCACTGGACTGAATGCAGCCCGCGGCCAAGGTGCTCGGTCCCCCTGAGCGACAGAGGACTGCCCTCGTGTCCAGCAGCGCCGACTGCAGGAGAGGGCCGGGGTCGCCCCTCCGACGTCTCTGCGGCCGGCTGAAGCCTCCTCCGGTGTGAAGCCCGGGCCTGAGGCTCGCGGCCGGCTCCCGGCTGCGGCGCGGACAGCCTCCCGTGTGGGCGAGCCTGACGGAGCCTAAAATAGGCATCTGATTTTCCGGCACCGTCAGCCGGGAGGTTGTGCCTTTCCCGTGAAAAGGTGCCATTTGCGAGGTGGTTCTGTCGTGAAGGGAGGGCGTCCCGGTGCCGCCTCTTCCCTACTGAGAGACGGCGACGAAGGACGACAGCTCCCCCGAGGGGCCTGGGTCTGGTTTGGGGGCCAGTGGGGGCTCGAAGGCCGTGTTTCCATCAGACAGCTGACGGGGGCAGGGACGGGAAAGGGCGCCAGGCGGAGGGAGAAGGGCCAGAAGACAGGGGACTTGGGAGCGGACTTGGGGACTTGGTGGCTTCCCTTCTTCAGCTAAGGTCGTGTCCTGAATGGCCTTTCCTCCCCGCACAAAAGAGGCACCAAGAAGAGAGAGTTCTTCCAGCCCGGCCTCGGTCCTCCTGGCAGCCTGGCTGGCACTGAGGCCTGTGGGAGACATGCCCCCTTGTTGGGTTCTAAGAGGTTTCCGGAAAGATACCATTCTGTGATGTGCACGGACAGAGGCCCCCCGTGGCCCGAGGCGGCAGCTGCAAGGAGGCACGGATTCATCACTTCCTCCAGCGCCGGGGGTGGAGGGGCTGCTCCCGGCCGAGGAGGCCACGGCCTGACCCCTCACTGCCGGCTCCTCTGGGGGCCGGAGATCCGTGTTTTCTCGCTTTGGAAGGTGGTTATTCTGTCTGGAAGGCGTCCCCTCCTGTGTGGTGTAGGCGTTGTCTTACTGCAGTTCTCCCGCATCAGTTGTGAGATCTCACTTCTGTCCTGCGGAAACGCCGCACGGTGGAAACTCCTGTCGCTGGGGAAGGGCCTCGTCGGGGGGGCGGTGGTCCCTCCGGACGTTCCCAGCCGCTGTCCCGACGGCGGTGCTGATGACGAGGCCGTACGCGGTTCCGCACACCTGCCCGTGTTTTCCTGAAGGCGCCCGGGTTCTGTGCGTCACCCAGCAGCCGAGGAGGCGAACGCGAATCTGTTCATTTCCTACCACGTCGTGCGGCGGATCTCGGCTCGCCGTCTCCCGGTGGAACAGCCCCCGGTGCGACGCAGCCTCTCCCCGGGACGCTGCCTGCCTCTTGATGTAGGGCAAAGGATGAGTGCGGCTGGGGTTTGATGAGGCCTGCCGTCGAGCGTGGCAGGGCCCGGCTCGTCGGCTGTGTCGCTGACGGTCGGGTGGTGACGCAGGAGCACTGCAGAGCTGCGATAGGGGCGCGCGGAGAGAACCGCGGCTCTGCTCGTTAGAAAACCAGTCGAGGGCTTCGCTGTGCTGCCGTGACGACCTGTCGAGGCAGCTCGCAGTGCCTGGCTCTCGGCACGGGAAAACCTCTTCTAGCAGCTTGACTTGGATCCTATTAATCTATTTTTATTTTCCGGAGCAAAAATTAAAGTCTCATTGCTGATTGAATTTGTAAGCTAGTGTTGACTTAAAAAAAACAGTCACAACCTAGAAGCCGAGAGTTATGTTTTATTCGGTAGAAAATTTTTGGACTTAAGCCCAAGAGATGGCCTCTCAGGTCAGAGGAGGCGAGGGGAGGAGCCAGGTTGCAGAGAAGTTTTGCACAAAGGACAGGTCGTCGGAACATCTAAAGATTATTGTTAATTAAAGAAAGGCAGATATCCCAAGTTAAGGAATTTAGCGCTTGCCTGTGAGTGGGAGGATTCCCGGGTCTGGGCTCTGAAACCATTCCTCTCAGCTCTCTGGGCCAGGGTCCGGAGCCGCTCGGTGCTCACCGTTGGGACCGGCTGTGCCCCAGTGACTCCAGCTCACACAGGCGGCTCCCTCCCGATGCCCCCGGGCTCAGCGCCTCGCCGGCGGAGGGCCAGCATCGCTGGCGATGTGCCATCCTTGTTTTCCGATAAGGCAGAGACCTGTCCATCTCCCGTTCCTGGAACGGAGACCAGAAGCGCGATCTTCAGTTTCGAGCTAACCATCAGCTCACAGGCTCTGTCCCCGTGATGCGTTTGCGCGTTTGCTTTCAAGGGATCTGAAGGGTGGAGAGTAGATGCACTTGGTTAGGCTGAGGGTTGGCACTTTGGTCCATGGGCTGATCTTGACCCAGGGGCCGACTCGGTCTTGTACCTGGGGGCTGGGAGGAGAGAGGAGTGCAGCAGCGTGACCCCGCGCTTCGGCCGTCTTCCTGACCCCACCAGGGAAGCGACAGAACTGTGCCCGTGTGCCTCCACGCCCTTGTGGTGAAGTCAGACGCTTTGATGATGAGCGGACATCTGTCCACCCCAGGACAGCGGACCTGCTGACCCAGCACAGAGGCCCTAAGAGGGCCACTGGGTCTGGGGCCAGCGAGCCGACATGCTTGTCACAGGTCATCAAGGTCATTTGACCTCTGGTGGTGAGGACTTGCCTGTTAAGTGCGTGGCCCTCTGGGTTCCTGGGCGTCATGGTGACTGCAGCCATCCCCGGCACATTATCAGCGAATCCTGGGGAGCCCCCCATGCCACAGTCCCCGCGGCTCTTCCCGTCTCCAGCCGTGCCAGGCACCCGCGTTGACTCACCTGCCCAGGCAGCGCCAGCACCCTTCCTTCCCTGCCCCGTCCCTTTGTCCTCACTGCCTGCCTCCCTGTCTTGCCGCTGCATCTGGAAGAATCTTCCAGGGCCTCCTCATCCAAATGTCATCTCTCCACTGGGCCCTCTCTGACTGTCGCCTCCCTCCCCTTCTGCCTGAGCTAAGTGAAATTAATTCCTTCTGCCTTCCTTGTCTCATAGTTCTATTAAAATGTGCAGTGATAGAATGTTTATCGTCCTCTCCACCATGGCTGCCTCAGTTGTGGTCTTTCTCAGAGTGTGTTTTCTGCGTAACGAAGAAGTGAGGGGAGGGCGTGTGCTGGGGAGCTGGGCAGAGAAGAGGGCGGCCCAGGGCACACCCAGGAAGGGGTCTTTGCAGGAGGAAGGAGGTGAGCTCTGCCCGCCTCGTGAGGAGGCAGAGGCTGGAGCTGATGAGCAAGGAAACCGGGGGTTGCCATCCTTGTTTTCCGATAAGGCAGAGACCTGTCCATCTCCCGTTCCTGGAACGGAGACCAGAAGCGCGATCTTCAGTTTCGAGCTAACCATCAGCTCACAGGCTCTGTCCCGTGATGCGTTTGCGTTTGCTTTCAAGGGATCTGAAGGGTGGAGAGTAGATGCACTTGGTTAGGCTGAGGGTTGGCACTTTGGTCCATGGGCTGATCTTGACCCAGGGGCCGACTCGGTCTTGTACCTGGGGGCTGGGAGGAGAGAGGAGTGCAGCAGCGTGACCCCGCGCTTCGGCCGTCTTCCTGACCCCACCAGGGAAGCGACAGAACTGTGCCCGTGTGCCTCCACGCCCTTGTGGTGAAGTCGGGACGCTTTGATGATGAGCGGACATCTGTCCACCCCAGGACAGCGGACCTGCTGACCCAGCACAGAGGCCCTAAGAGGGCCACTGGGTCTGGGGCCAGCGAGCCGACATGCTTGTCACAGGTCATCAAGGTCATTTGACCTCTGGTGGTGAGGACTTGCCTGTTAAGTGCGTGGCCCTCTGGGTTCCTGGGCGTCATGGTGACTGCAGCCATCCCCGGCACATTATCAGCGAATCCTGGGGAGCCCCCCATGCCACAGTCCCCGCGGCTCTTCCCGTCTCCAGCCGTGCCAGGCACCCGCGTTGACTCACCTGCCCAGGCAGCGCCAGCACCCTTCCTTCCCTGCCCCGTCCCTTTGTCCTCACTGCCTGCCTCCCTGTCTTGCCGCTGCATCTGGAAGAATCTTCCAGGGCCTCCTCATCCAAATGTCATCTCTCCACTGGGCCCTCTCTGACTGTCGCCTCCCTCCCCTTCTGCCTGAGCTAAGTGAAATTAATTCCTTCTGCCTTCCTTGTCTCATAGTTCTATTAAAATGTGCAGTGATAGAATGTTTATCGTCCTCTCCACCATGGCTGCCTCAGTTGTGGTCTTTCTCAGAGTGTGTTTTCTGCGTAACGAAGAAGTGAGGGGAGGGCGTGTGCTGGGGAGCTGGGCAGAGAAGAGGGCGGCCCAGGGCACACCCAGGAAGGGGTCTTTGCAGGAGGAAGGAGGTGAGCTCTGCCCGCCTCGTGAGGAGGCAGAGGCTGGAGCTGATGAGCAAGGAAATGCGAGATCATTAGAGAGGGAGGGGCATAAAATGGAAAGCCAAAGTATTTTTCATTTTGCTCCTCAGTGCTAGGGCTCATTCGCTTTATTTATTAAGCTATTATCAAAGGAAAGTGAGACAAGGGGGTCTCAGTCTAATGAAATTGCCCCTCTGTGGGCCGTGGGAGCTTCAGGTATCCTGAGCATAATTGGATAACAGCGACAGTTATTGCGCCGGGAGTGTGCGGGCTGGCCGGCTTCTCCCTGGGCACGCTGTCTGCGCGGCAGCTTGCCGGCCTTCTGAGGACGTCCGGGCAGGGCCGGGCACTCCAGCCGCAGTCCCCACCGGGGGTACCGCGAGGCCCACAGAGCCTCACATTTCCACTCCTGCCACTCTTCTGTGTTGGAACCGAATGAAAAGCCCCTCTGCTGTCCCCTGCTGTCCCCTGCTGTCCCCTGGTGCACCACGGAGAGGCTGCTCCGCTGGCCTGGGCGCCGCGCGCAGGCGGTTCCTCGCCTGGGGGTCCGAGTGCCGAGGGCGCCCCCCAAAGACTTCGGCTTTGTTTTCACAATTCTTTGAGCTGTGCCGGCTCCCTGCACCTCCAGCCTCCCGGAGAGGTCCGTCTGCCACTGTCACTGCAATGCTGAGAGGGGGCGCCTCTATAAAATTGTATTGACCTGAGGGGATTGAGCTCCGAGGTGCTTAAAGCAGGAATCAGACCGCTTGGCTGATAACACAGCATTGATTCATCTCCTTCCCCGGCTTGCTGAGCCCAAGGCCTCCCCAGATGAGCCAGCGATGTTTGGGGCTGTGGTCACGCAGGGAGGTTCTCATTCTCAGTGCCTAAATGACGGGTCAGCGGGCCGAGGGCAGGATCTTCCCTGCGGCCTGGCTGGCGGGGAGCGCAGCAGCAGTTCCCCTGACTGGGGGCGGGGAGAGGTGGGCTGGGGCGCGCTGCGAGAACCAGAAGCCCTCTGCTGCAGCTCAGCCCCCGAGAAGCCGCTCGGGGCGTACAGTGATTGTTTCAGGAGAACGTTCAAAGTGCAAGAGGCGCAGGGGTGCTGTGGAAAGGAGTGCGGGAGGGCGGGAGGGGCGCTCCAGGCGTGCGCTGTGTCCACCAGGAGCCGGGAGTCGCAGCTCGGACGGGTCCCTGCTCGCTGCTCCGGAGGGTGAGCCCGTGCGACGCCCAAGGTTCGGAGGGAGGAGGGGCACCGGGGCCTCACCTGCGGGGCCACTGATTCCATGACCTGGAGGGTGTGCGTTTGAGGAGCTTCACTCCTTTGAGTGGGGGCTGACTCAGGTCTCGACCACAAGAATCCTTCTCTGAGGGGGTAGGGACTGACCGGCCTGCAGTCTCTGCTGCCTCCGGCGGCAGGGGCCGTGGCAGGTGCGGTGAGCGTGCTGGGAGCCTGGGACCAAGGGCGGCGGCCCTGCCCCCCTCGTCCAAGCGCCGCCCGCGGTGCTGTTTCTGGGGATGAGAAGCGTGTGGCCGTGACGGCCGCGCCTCGAGCTGCCCCCGTAGGCCTCCACCGCGGCCTCGCAGCGGGGAACGCGGTCCGTGGTGGGCAGGCAGCTGGACAGAGGCGGGCGGGGCCGGCGTCTGGTCCTCCCCCCGGCTGGTGGCTCAGCCCTCCCCTGGCTGGCCGCCTCTCAGCCTCACTCTGCTGAGATGCCTGCAGGAGCTTGGGGGGCAGTGCCGCACGCACCTGGTCCTGTCCCTGCCTTGCCGCTCCCCAGGGCGGCTCCCCACCCCTTCCCACCGCATCTCTTTTCTCCGGGAGGGCCTACGTCTTGTCAGCTCAGGAGGCAAGTCCGGTTGGAGGCCCCTCTGCCCCTCCCTGGCATCTGGCCCCTCGGCTGCCCTGCCCTGGCGGGTTCTGCTGCAGGGGCCCTCAGGCGGCCCAGCCCAAGGAGCTCAGCCACTGGCTCTCCCGTCCCCCCAGTGCACCTGCTGGGGTCAGTCAGCCATGGGTGCTGTCCTCCCGGGCAGGAGAAGGATCTTGCCCCTGGTGCTGGAAGCTGGGCACCCGCGAAGCCCCCAGGGACTGGGGCAGGGGGACGAGGGTAACACTGGGCAGGCGCCTCTGAGGGCGGTGCACTTGTGGAAAGGAGTGCGGGAGGCGGGAGGGGCGCTCAGGCGTGCGCTGTGTCCACCAGGAGCCGGGAGTCGCAGCTCGGACGGGTCCCTGCTCGCTGCTCGGAGGGTGAGCCCGTGCGACGCCCAAGGTTCGGAGGGAGGAGGGGCACCGGGGCCTCACCTGCGGGGCCACTGATTCCATGACCTGGAGGGTGTGCGTTTGAGGAGCTTCACTCCTTTGAGTGGGGGCTGACTCAGGTCTCGACCACAAGAATCCTTCTCTGATGGGTAGGGACTGACCGGCCTGCAGTCTCTGCTGCCTCCGGCGGCAGGGGCCGTGGCAGGTGCGGTGAGCGTGCTGGGAGCCTGGGACCAAGGGCGGCGGCCCTGCCCCCCTCGTCCAAGCGCCGCCCGCGGTGCTGTTTCTGGGGATGAGAAGCGTGTGGCCGTGACGGCCGCGCCTCGAGCTGCCCCCGTAGGCCTCCACCGCGGCCTCGCAGCGGGGAACGCGGTCCGTGGTGGGCAGGCAGCTGGACAGAGGCGGGCGGGGCCGGCGTCTGGTCCTCCCCCCGGCTGGTGGCTCAGCCCTCCCCTGGCTGGCCGCCTCTCAGCCTCACTCTGCTGAGATGCCTGCAGGAGCTTGGGGGGCAGTGCCGCACGCACCTGGTCCTGTCCCTGCCTTGCCGCTCCCCAGGGCGGCTCCCCACCCCTTCCCACCGCATCTCTTTTCTCCGGGAGGGCCTACGTCTTGTCAGCTCAGGAGGCAAGTCCGGTTGGAGGCCCCTCTGCCCCTCCCTGGCATCTGGCCCCTCGGCTGCCCTGCCCTGGCGGGTTCTGCTGCAGGGGCCCTCAGGCGGCCCAGCCCAAGGAGCTCAGCCACTGGCTCTCCCGTCCCCCCAGTGCACCTGCTGGGGTCAGTCAGCCATGGGTGCTGTCCTCCCGGGCAGGAGAAGGATCTTGCCCCTGGTGCTGGAAGCTGGGCACCCGCGAAGCCCCCAGGGACTGGGGCAGGGGGACGAGGGTAACAGGCATAGAGGTGCAGGCGCCTCTGAGGGCGGTGCACTTGCCCGAGCCCGGGGGAACACAGGCTTAGTCTTGCTTCTGGTTCAGACTCGTGGGCAGCCTGCATGTTGGTAAGGAAATTCTTGCTACTCTTGTAGCATTCCATGAGCCGAACACCGAGTCTGAACCGAGACTCTGGCTGAGTCTCAGGCCAGTGGTCTAGGCCTGCTGGTTCCCTCTGCTGTAAGTCACACGGCGATGCACGGAGGCCCCGCTGGCTCAGCTGCGACCCCTCTGGAACCTGCGTTGCTGGAGACAAGGGGACCCCTTAACGGGGGCTAATGGCTGCACAGAAGAACTCCTCCTTGGGAGGCAGAGACGGCTGGCATCTTTAGAACAGGGCTCCATGCCGACTGGAGACCAGAGGAGGGCCGAGCAGACAGCAGAGCTCAGGGCCTCCAAGGTGGGACCGGGACAGCCGTGGCCTCCCTCACCTCCCCTGAGCCTGGCGCGAGGGCCGGCGGGCTGGGGCGTGGTCTCAGGAAGGAGGTGAGGAGGGGTACGCAGTGAGGTGAGGGTTTGCTTTGACCGAAACCTCCCACTAAGGTGGGAAAGTGGGTTTTAACTGCACTTTGTTCAAATACAGGCTGTCAGAGCCCGCAGACCCCCGCGGCGTCAGCTCCTTGGCGCCCCCACGCAGGGGTTCTGCGGTGCATCCGGAAGAACCCTGGGGTTCTGTGGCACGGGCCCGGTGGGAAATCAGTCCTGGAAAAGTGGCCTTTATGTTCTCTTCCAGCATCAAGGCCTCAGGCTGGCATCAGGGAGTCCTCATTCCTTGCGTTCTCCCTGAGGGAGCGAGACCCAGGCCGGGAGCTGGAGTTCCACGGCATTAGTTTGCGTGTAGTGTGCTTGTTTACAAGTGGATGCTACCTCGTGATACAGATTTCTCTTCTAAAGCCACGCATTTCCATAAAATCAGAGCCCGTTAGAACAGCAGCCCTGGGGCGCCTGCGATGGGGGGAGGCCGTGAGAACAGCAGCCCCAGGGTGCCCGCCATGGGGGGAGGCCACGGTGTCCATGGCGTGGTGAGCGCTTGCCTCCCTGGCGAGGCCTGGGGGCAGGACGTCCATCAGGCTGCACGCCCGGTGGGAGGTGCAGCGGCGCCAGGTGAGATCTCGTAGCATCGCTGCTTCCAGTGTGCTGACAGCAGCTCTCTTCGTGGGGACTCTGTGGGACCTCCCTGGTGCCTCAGACAACAGAGAACCGCCTGAGTGCAGGCAGCTGCAGGCTCGGCCCCGGGTCGGGAAGATTGCCTAGAGAAGGAAAGGGCAACACACTCCAGGATTCTTGCCTGGAGAGCACCATGGACAGAAGAGCCTGGTGGGCTATACTCCACGGGGTCGCCAAGAGTTGGTTATGACAGGGCGATGCACACTGTCACTTTCTCTTTGTGCTGAGTGCTACCAGCTTTACATTTTCCCTGGTGATGAAATGTTTCCTGTGGAAGCGATTAATTTTTTCAGGGAAATGAGAAGGAAAATGTTAAGATGGTCCACAGACAGGGCCGAGAGCCTGGGCTGGGCCAGCTGTGGACAGAGCTGCCCTGGAGTCCAGGACAGACCAGCATGTGACTGGGCCTCTGCCCTCTTCTCTCCAGCACGTGGCCTAGAGTGCCAACATGTTCAACACATGGCCTAGAGTGTAAGCATGTTCCACATGTGGCTTAGAATGTCAATGTGTCCTGGCCCAGAGTGTGCAGTAAGTGGGGGCTCCCTCCTACCCCAGTTCCAACACCAGCATGAGGGCTGGCGCAGACCCTGGAAAGCCCGCTGTGCACCAGGACGGCATGGGCATCGTGGTGGAGTCCACACGGCCAACGCAGAAGCCCATCATGGACAGGGCCCAGAACGCACATCTCTCATGAGGGGACCCAGTCATCTCTTTGTCCACAAGCCTGACTTTGATCTTTTCTTTAAAAATTTATTTATTTTTTTCATCCATCTTTATTCTTTGGCCTGTGTGGGCCTCCCATTGCAGTGGCCTCTCTCATTACAGAGCAGCGGCTCCAGGCGCATACACTCCAGAGCACTGGCTCGTAACTGGACACACCGGTCCAGCCGCTTGGCGGCATGTGGGATCTTCCTGGGTCAGGGATCGAACCAGTGCCCCTTGCATTACAAGGCGAACTCTCTACCCACTGGACCACCAGGGAAGCCCTGCTACGTTTAAACATAAATAAAACACCTGCACTCGCATGCCACAATAAACACCTAGTGCAACAAAATAAATAAATATTGAAAAAAAGAAAAGAATTAGACTCTGGGAACACACATTAGAGAAGATGCTTCCTTCTCAAAAGCGTCTGCTCTCATCTCTGGCTCACTTTAATAGAATGCTTTGTATTTTTAAAATGCCAAACAACTTGCTTTTGAAAACTTGAAACACTGAAAAACACAAGAAAAATAAAAGAGTATGAGTTTGTCTCCCTCCTTGGACAACCGTGTTTACTCAAGTGGCATATGTGTGCACGCACATGTGTAGGCACAGTATGTGTGAGAGCGTACCACACATGTGGATAAACATGCAAGCGAGTGGTGTGATAGTATGTGAGCAGGCCGGAGCATGTGTTAGCATGTGCACACATGTGCTGGGTGAGAGTGGTTCACGCGTGAACATAAGCATGTGAGTATGGTGTGTGCATACATGCAGGCATGCCTGTGCATGTGTGGTGTGCACGTGTGTGCGCATGGCCTATGTGCACGTCCGGTGTGTGTGGCGTGCCCGTCAGGCGGAGGGCCAGGAGGAGGAGTCCAGTTCACTGCTGAAGCCACGATGCTGTCACGATCCACGATCGGTGTCGCCTCCTCTCGGGCACGTGTCTCGTTATTTCCCAGGACGGCCTGCTGGAGGCAGAGCTCAGTTTCTGGCCCAGAGGCGCTGTTCCTCACTTGGCCCTGGATCACGTGCCTAGAGGACATTTCAGGGTGGTTTGGTTTGTGTCCCAGCCAGGACGTGGGAAACCTGTTTCCAGCCTCCTCGGCCAGGGGCCTGTCGTGGAGCCCATCTTTGAGAATGTTCTGCAAGCCTGACAGGTGTAAGATCTTGCGTTTATTTAATTAGTAATTAGTAGAGCGGTAGGGAGCTTTTGCCAGGCGCATACACTCCAGAGCACTGGCTCGTAACTGGACACACCGGTCCAGCCGCTTGGCGGCATGTGGGATCTTCCTGGGTCAGGGATCGAACCAGTGCCCCTTGCATTACAAGGCGAACTCTCTACCCACTGGACCACCAGGGAAGCCCTGCTACGTTTAAACATAAATAAAACACCTGCACTCGCATGCCACAATAAACACCTAGTGCAACAAAATAAATAAATATTGAAAAAAAGAAAAGAATTAGACTCTGGGAACACACATTAGAGAAGATGCTTCCTTCTCAAAAGCGTCTGCTCTCATCTCTGGCTCACTTTAATAGAATGCTTTGTATTTTTAAAATGCCAAACAACTTGCTTTTGAAAACTTGAAACACTGAAAAACACAAGAAAAATAAAAGAGTATGAGTTTGTCTCCCTCCTTGGACAACCGTGTTTACTCAAGTGGCATATGTGTGCGCACGCACATGTGTAGGCACAGTATGTGTGAGAGCGTACCACACATGTGGATAAACATGCAAGCGAGTGGTGTGATAGTATGTGAGCAGGCCGGAGCATGTGTTAGCATGTGCACACATGTGCTGGGTGAGAGTGGTTCACGCGTGAACATAAGCATGTGAGTATGGTGTGTGCATACATGCAGGCATGCCTGTGCATGTGTGGTGTGCACGTGTGTGCGCATGGCCTATGTGCACGTCCGGTGTGTGTGGCGTGCCCGTCAGGCGGAGGGCCAGGAGGAGGAGTCCAGTTCACTGCTGAAGCCACGATGCTGTCACGATCCACGATCGGTGTCGCCTCCTCTCGGGCACGTGTCTCGTTATTTCCCAGGACGGCCTGCTGGAGGCAGAGCTCAGTTTCTGGCCCAGAGGCGCTGTTCCTCACTTGGCCCTGGATCACGTGCCTAGAGGACATTTCAGGGTGGTTTGGTTTGTGTCCCAGCCAGGACGTGGGAAACCTGTTTCCAGCCTCCTCGGCCAGGGGCCTGTCGTGGAGCCCATCTTTGAGAATGTTCTGCAAGCCTGACAGGTGTAAGATCTTGCGTTTATTTAATTAGTAATTAGTAGAGCGGTAGGGAGCTTTTGAAAAACCTGCCTTTCCTTCCCCCTTTTTGCTTTTGCAAATTAACTGTCCGTGCTTGTCAGATCTTCTCTCGGGGGTGACTGGAGTGGCTGCGTACAAACACGGAGATTCACTTGGGAGAAATCCGACATCTGTCTTCAACCCGCACACCCTACGTGGGTTTGTTAACCCTGTGACCGCCGAGATCCCTTGGGAAGGTTCCATCGTTTCCTCCAGGTAGCTCTGGGGTGTTCCTAGAGTGTGTCCCCGAGTGTGTCACACGGGCGGGTGTGCCAGCATCGTGCTGCAGGGTGCAGGAGCCGCTGGCCGCGCCCGCTGGAGCCGGGTCTCATCACACGCCGCTGCGGACGTGCATAAGTAAGCACAGGCTCTGTGCGAAGCAGCGGGCCTTTCCGAGGGCCCGGGGCCAGGGCTGAAGCCGCGGGCCGCCGGACCCGGCTGGCAAGCGCGCTGGGCGAGGCCCAGAGGGCCGTCAGCGCAGGCTCCGCGGGACGGGGCGTCGGCTTCCGCCTCAGGGGAGCCGCTCCGACCTGGGGCGAGGGCCGCGTGCGCCGGAGGCCCGGCTCACACCCTCGGGCGAGAGAGGCCACTTCCCCGGGGCGCCCGCTCCCGGCCTTGCACTTCCGGTCCTGCGCATCCCTTCCGGGTCGGGGGGGGCGCGGGGCCCGCTGGGAGCGCCCGTGGCCGAGCCCGGGAGCGCGGCCCCGCGGGGCGCGGACACCGGCGCCTCGGGCGCCCCGACGGATGCTGGCGGGCTGGCCGCAGGGCCCGGCGCCTCGCTGCCCGCGGGGAGGACGCGCCGCTGCCGGGACGCGGCCCTGCGCGGAGCCGCCGCCCGGCCCAGCCCGAGGCCGTCCGCACGCCGGCGGGTCCTGCGGCTCCGGAGCTCGCGTGCCCCCGGGCGAACTGGACTCGGCGCCGGGCGCTGGCCAAGGGCGGACGGCCAGGCGGAGGGCCGCCTTCACGCCGGAAAAGCGGCCCGTGGCGCCGCGGCGCGTCTGCCAGGGCTTCCCGGGCCCGGACGCCGAGGAGGAGCCTGCGAGACCTTCCCGCTGCGAACTGGGTGAGCGTGAGCGTCGTGGTCATTTAATTAGTAATCTATTTTAAGAAGGCGGTAGGGAGCTTTTGAAAACCTGCCTTTCCTTCCCCCTTTTTGCTTTTGCAAATTAACTGTCCGTGCTTGTCAGATCTTCTCTCGGGGGTGACTGGAGTGGCTGCGTACAAACACGGAGATTCACTTGGGAGAAATCCGACATCTGTCTTCAACCCGCACACCCTACGTGGGTTTGTTAACCCTGTGACCGCCGAGATCCCTTGGGAAGGTTCCATCGTTTCCTCCAGGTAGCTCTGGGGTGTTCCTAGAGTGTGTCCCCGAGTGTGTCACACGGGCGGGTGTGCCAGCATCGTGCTGCAGGGTGCAGGAGCCGCTGGCCGCGCCCGCTGGAGCCGGGTCTCATCACACGCCGCTGCGGACGTGCATAAGTAAGCACAGGCTCTGTGCGAAGCAGCGGGCCTTTCCGAGGGCCCGGGGCCAGGGCTGAAGCCGCGGGCCGCCGGACCCGGCTGGCAAGCGCGCTGGGCGAGGCCCAGAGGGCCGTCAGCGCAGGCTCCGCGGGACGGGGCGTCGGCTTCCGCCTCAGGGGAGCCGCTCCGACCTGGGGCGAGGGCCGCGTGCGCCGGAGGCCCGGCTCACACCCTCGGGCGAGAGAGGCCACTTCCCCGGGGCGCCCGCTCCCGGCCTTGCACTTCCGGTCCTGCGCATCCCTTCCGGGTCGGGGGGGGCGCGGGGCCCGCTGGGAGCGCCCGTGGCCGAGCCCGGGAGCGCGGCCCCGCGGGGCGCGGACACCGGCGCCTCGGGCGCCCCGACGGATGCTGGCGGGCTGGCCGCAGGGCCCGGCGCCTCGCTGCCCGCGGGGAGGACGCGCCGCTGCCGGGACGCGGCCCTGCGCGGAGCCGCCGCCCGGCCCAGCCCGAGGCCGTCCGCACGCCGGCGGGTCCTGCGGCTCCGGAGCTCGCGTGCCCCCGGGCGAACTGGACTCGGCGCCGGGCGCTGGCCAAGGGCGGACGGCCAGGCGGAGGGCCGCCTTCACGCCGGAAAAGCGGCCCGTGGCGCCGCGGCGCGTCTGCCAGGGCTTCCCGGGCCCGGACGCCGAGGAGGAGCCTGCGAGGACCTTCCCGTCTGCGAACTGGGTGAGCGTGAGCGTCGTGGTCAGCCCTGCCGCGGCCGGGGGAGGCGGCCTGCGCGGCGCTCGGGGGCGGGCGGCCCGGCACGGGCACTCGCGTGGCAGCCTGGCCGGGGCTCCCGGGCGGGTCCGCGCGGCCCCAGGGCTCGGGGCGCCTCGCCTGCAGGGCTCCCGGCGGGCCCGCCTGGGGACCGGCCTCGGCTGGGCGGCGGGCAGGCGGCTGCTGGCCGGGCTCCGGGAGCCCGACGGGCACCCCGCGCGGACCGAGCGGTGGCTCCGCGGCACGAGGCGGCGCCGCACCTTCGGGGAGGGCACGAGGCCCTGCGGGGATCCGATTCTGTCCTTGCCGGAGGCGCTGCCCGGGAGGCAGAGGCGCGCGTCCGATCCGGAGGGCTGCGGACCCGCCTTTCCTGTCTTTACCCGGGTCGGCTTGGTGAGGAGGGCCGCTGGCCCGTTGCTGCCCTCACTGTTGTTTTTCCCGAACAGAAGGCATCCCTCCGTGGAGTTCCTAGTCCCGTGTTCCCAGAGAGGTGGCCTTGCTTCTTGGCTGATCCATAAAAATGGGATTTTCCTGTCTGGTTCAGGCCCCTCACGCCGGAATGTGTCACCCGCTGTCGCTGAAAAAATCGCATTTGTCACTCTTGACTGGCAGCCGAGCGCCCCTGCCCCCGCGTCCAGGGTGGCGGCTGTGGGTGGCGGGGTGGCCGGGCCACCTCGGGGACAGCGGGGCTGGGGCCGGCGGGCGGCAGGGCCGGCGGGAGCTTGCCCGTGGCTCGCAGGATCGGCTGGCGCTGGCGGGAGCCCCGGGAGGGCCGCGGCCGCCGAGCAGCCCGCGAGGAGCCAGCCTGCGTGCCCAGCGCCCAGCGGCCCGGCCGCGGCGGGCGGGTGGGCGGCACAGGGGTCGCCAGCGGCCCCGGCGGCCTCTGCCGCAGGCGAGGAGACCCGGCCCGCGATGGCGCTGAGACCCCAGCCGGAGCCGTCCCGCGGGGCTGCCGTGTGGAGGCCCCAGGCCGCCCCACGGTGCAAACAGGGGCGGCTTCCGCTTTTGTCTGTGCCCGAGGCTCCGGCATTCTTCACCCTCAGCGTTGATTTAAAAGCTTCTCCTTCCGAGGCGAAAGCCTCAGACAGAGGCTCCTCGGGGAAACTGGAGCTTAGAGGAGAAGGGCTTGTGGAGAGCCTGTTAGGGGCGGACAGAGCACGGCCCAAAGGCCGGCCCGCGCGCGCTCCCCAGCCTGAGAGAGGAACAGCGCGGCTGCTCCCGCTCCCAGGCCAAGTGGGGATCCGGAGGTGCTCCCCCGTGCAGTTCTGGGGAGACGGGCGTCTCGGGCGGGGGTGCCTCCACTGCGGCCCGCCCTGCTTGGCAGGCCCGTCTGGCCCCAGGCAGCTGTGCCGGAGCCTCCCCCGCTCCACGGCCCACCACGTGCTCGCCCAGCTCCGGGGCACAGTGACGAGTGAGGAGGAGCCCCCGCTGCTGCCCCTGCAGCCGCCCCGACCCCGGGGACAGGTCGACCTTGAGCTCTGCCTGCCTTTGCTCCCCGCCTTCCTGTGTGAGGGCCCTGAGCCTCGGCAGCTGGCAGCACATGGGAGGCGCCCCCCATGCCAGCTGAGGCAGGCGGTGTCTGGCGAGGAAGGCTGTACCAGCGGCATTCCTGGCATTTGCACAGAACAGGTGCCAGACGCTGGCCTGGTGACCTTTTGTGACAAGAGGCGACGAGGCTGGGCTCGCCCCAGGGCCGGCAGGGCTCCTGGTTTAGCGCCACCGAGACGCCGCTCAGAGGAGGCCGTTGGTGTGGCAGACGGTGCTGTGCGCTGATCCTGCGCCCCGGCCCTCCCGCTGGCAGAGAGCAGAGGGGAGGGGGCAGTTAGGAGCCGGGGCCGGTGGGCTCCTCCAGGCCGATGGAGGGGGACAGAGCTGCGAGACAGACGCAGACCGGCCCCTGCCACGCAGAGGGGAGACGACCCCGCAGCCCCCGCGGGCCTCAGCCAGGGCGGAAGGTGCTCTGGCTTCTGCGGTGCGGTGGAAGCACTGCCCTGCCTCGCGGAGGGTTTTAAGTTTGCTGAGGCTGGGGCATGTTTATTGGTGTTTTAATGCATGTTTCTCACAGAGACCTGGAGTTGTAAGTCCCCGTGAGGCTCTGGAGTCCGACAGCCGGGAGGCCCAAACTCCGGAGCCACTGCATTCTTCACCCTCAGCGTTGATTTAAAAGCTTCTCCTTCCGAGGCGAAAGCCTCAGACAGAGGCTCCTCGGGGAAACTGGAGCTTAGAGGAGAAGGGCTTGTGGAGAGCCTGTTAGGGGCGGACAGAGCACGGCCCAAAGGCCGGCCCGCGCGCGCTCCCCAGCCTGAGAGAGGAACAGCGCGGCTGCTCCCGCTCCCAGGCCAAGTGGGGATCCGGAGGTGCTCCCCCGTGCAGTTCTGGGGAGACGGGCGTCTCGGGCGGGGGTGCCTCCACTGCGGCCCGCCCTGCTTGGCAGGCCCGTCTGGCCCCAGGCAGCTGTGCCGGAGCCTCCCCCGCTCCACGGCCCACCACGTGCTCGCCCAGCTCCGGGGCACAGTGACGAGTGAGGAGGAGCCCCCGCTGCTGCCCCTGCAGCCGCCCCGACCCCGGGGACAGGTCGACCTTGAGCTCTGCCTGCCTTTGCTCCCCGCCTTCCTGTGTGAGGGCCCTGAGCCTCGGCAGCTGGCAGCACATGGGAGGCGCCCCCCATGCCAGCTGAGGCAGGCGGTGTCTGGCGAGGAAGGCTGTACCAGCGGCATTCCTGGCATTTGCACAGAACAGGTGCCAGACGCTGGCCTGGTGACCTTTTGTGACAAGAGGCGACGAGGCTGGGCTCGCCCCAGGGCCGGCAGGGCTCCTGGTTTAGCGCCACCGAGACGCCGCTCAGAGGAGGCCGTTGGTGTGGCAGACGGTGCTGTGCGCTGATCCCGCGCCCCGGCCCTCCCGCTGGCAGAGAGCAGAGGGGAGGGGGCAGTTAGGAGCCGGGGCCGGTGGGCTCCTCCAGGCCGATGGAGGGGGACAGAGCTGCGAGACAGACGCAGACCGGCCCCTGCCACGCAGAGGGGAGACGACCCCGCAGCCCCCGCGGGCCTCAGCCAGGGCGGAAGGTGCTCTGGCTTCTGCGGTGCGGTGGAAGCACTGCCCTGCCTCGCGGAGAGGGTTTTAAGTTTGCTGAGGCTGGGGCATGTTTATTGGTGTTTTAATGCATGTTTCTCACAGAGACCTGGAGTTGTAAGTCCCCCCCGTGAGGCTCTGGAGTCCGACAGCCGGGAGGCACCCTGAGTAAAGGTGCGGGCTCAGACAGGCAGCCAGGCTTGCAGTCTGCGCAGGAGGGCTGTGGTGCTCGTCCCCGTCCCCTCCTGGACGGCTGACAAAACGCTGTCCCGAACGCAGGGGCGTCTGAGGACGTGAGCCGGTCCGCGAAGGCTGCCGAGCGGGCCCAGCGGCGAGGGCCAGAGGGGCCCTCTGGCTCTTGGCGTCTGTGACGCTGACGCTTGAGCCACGGAATGTCAGCACTCAGTCCAAAGGTGCAGCATTGCACATGGCCTCGGGCACCTTCTGGGGCGCTTGTATTTACACAGATGAACGACCTGTGGCCAAGAATAAGGAGACGGTGGTCCAAAAGGGCCCTCACCCTCAGCGCAGCCCCTCAGGATGGCGGCCACCGCACCGAGCATCCTCTCGCCCTGTCCCCAGGGCTGCAGGCAGTGGTCCGGTGGCCCCGCGCGTGGCGGGGAGGCAGGCTGACTCACTGTTGCGTCATCTCGGTCTCGGCCCCCGTCCACCGTGTCTGGATTCCCCACCCACTGCTGCCCACACTAAGGTCTTGCAGACTAGCGTTTGCCCTCCTGGTACAGGAGATAACTCACCATGGATAGTTTCCACTTGGTTACATTCTGTTTCAGAAGCTTCCTCACAGCTCCCTAGGTTGTGGGCCACGATTTATAAAGCACATTTTTAATACAGACAGGAATTTCTTTATTTATTTGGCCGTAGGGCTTGCAGGGCTCAGTGCCGCAACCGGTGATTGAGCTTGTGGCCCCTGTAGTGGAAGCGTGGAGTCCTGCCCACTGGACGGCAGGGATGTCCACGCAGAGCTCCTTTTGCAGGGCAGGCTCTGGGTGGGCACCTGGCAGGGTGGGGGAGGAATGGGTCTGGCTGAGGGTCGCTGAGCTGGGTATTTGAGGCCATGTCAGATGAAAGCATGAGGGATGCTGGGCGGAGTCACAGGTGCATGGATGGAAGGATAGACGGATGGATGGATGGGTGGACAGATACGTTCTAGATGGAGGGATGGACAGTACACGGGGCAGGGGGTGGCTGTGAGGATAGGCTGAGGGAAGGATGGAGGGCTTGGGTTTCATTATAGTGGTTATTACTCAGCAGATATTTTTTCTGGAGCTGCGGGATGGTGTTGGTGTTGTGAGGCGCGCTCAGTGAAGCACCCAACTCCGCTCGTGGTAGATGGAAAAGATGTTTATTAGGCTGGTGCCAGGGACCACCCGCAAGAAACTAGGTTTCCTGCGAGGACCCCGACTGGAGGTAAAGGGCGGTTTTTAAAGGCTGATCCAATCAATTGCGCAAGACCCTCCCCTTTGATTGAGCTTGGCCACACCTGCTCATTCCCTCCTACAATCATCAGAATAGTCTAGGGGCTTCTTCGTAAATTGCAGTCAGTTACAATCCATAAAGATTAACAGACAACAGTCAGTGCTAACAGGTGAGTCTCTAACCGGTGACCATCAGTAAACCCTTATGCACTCCCTTTCACAGTTGGCAGGACTTGGGGGCTGAGTCAAGTGAGCAGTGTACCTGCGGGTATTACGAGATTCCTATCGTGTGCCCTCTCTCTTTACAAAAACGTGGAAGAGCGCTGGGCTCGGCGTGCGGAGAGCGGCTGTGTTTGGCCTGAGCAGCGCCTGGTGGAGGTCTTGCTCACCGTGAACAGGCACCCTTAGGGTGACTTCCAGGGCTCAGCGGTGCCTCTGAGCTCGTGCCCGTCTCCCTCTGACAGACCGGCTCCGCGGGGCCTGTCCACCGCAGTCGCTGCTCTTCCCGGGCCAGGGACAGCGCGCGGGGCCCTCCAGACGCTGACGGCTCGTCCACTGAGTGGAGACTCGCGTCCTCCTGCCCCGCTGCGAGGGCCGCGGGCACGCTCCCCGCTCCTGGGTCTCCTGTGTGACAGAGACATCAGTGCACGTCAGACCCTGTGGCGCGTTTCCCGCTGTTTCGGCGCGTACCTTTAGTCTAATAAATACGCACCCTCGGCTGAACTTCCTGAGTCTGGGGAGAGGAGGCAGGACGGGGTGTGCATGGATGGAAGGATAGACGGATGGATGGATGGGTGGACAGATACGTTCTAGATGGAGGGATGGACAGTACACGGGGCAGGGGGTGGCTGTGAGGATAGGCTGAGGGAAGGATGGAGGGCTTGGGTTTCATTATAGTGGTTATTACTCAGCAGATATTTTTTCTGGAGCTGCGGGATGGTGTTGGTGTTGTGAGGCGCGCTCAGTGAAGCACCCAACTCCGCTCGTGGTAGATGGAAAAGATGTTTATTAGGCTGGTGCCAGGGACCACCCGCAAGAAACTAGGTTTCCTGCGAGGACCCCGACTGGAGGTAAAGGGCGGTTTTTAAAGGCTGATCCAATCAATTGCGCAAGACCCTCCCCTTTGATTGAGCTTGGCCACACCTGCTCATTCCCTCCTACAATCATCAGAATAGTCTAGGGGCTTCTTCGTAAATTGCAGTCAGTTACAATCCATAAAGATTAACAGACAACAGTCAGTGCTAACAGGTGAGTCTCTAACCGGTGACCATCAGTAAACCCTTATGCACTCCCTTTCACAGTTGGCAGGACTTGGGGGCTGAGTCAAGTGAGCAGTGTACCTGCGGGTATTACGAGATTCCTATCGTGTGCCCCTCTCTCTTTACAAAAACGTGGAAGAGCGCTGGGCTCGGCGTGCGGAGAGCGGCTGTGTTTGGCCTGAGCAGCGCCTGGTGGAGGTCTTGCTCACCGTGAACAGGCACCCTTAGGGTGACTTCCAGGGCTCAGCGGTGCCTCTGAGCTCGTGCCCGTCTCCCTCTGACAGACCGGCTCCGCGGGGCCTGTCCACCGCAGTCGCTGCTCTTCCCGGGCCAGGGACAGCGCGCGGGGCCCTCCAGACGCTGACGGCTCGTCCACTGAGTGGAGACTCGCGTCCTCCTGCCCCGCTGCGAGGGCCGCGGGCACGCTCCCCGCTCCTGGGTCTCCTGTGTGACAGAGACATCAGTGCACGTCAGACCCTGTGGCGCGTTTCCCGCTGTTTCGGCGCGTACCTTTAGTCTAATAAATACGCACCCTCGGCTGAACTTCCTGAGTCTGGGGAGAGGAGGCAGGACGGGGTGTGCCTGAATGACCGTAAGGAGGCGCTTCTGGTGCCAGAGGAGACACGCCACTGTGGGGAAGGGCTCCGCTTTCTTCTGGGTTTGGGAGTTCAGGCAAGCTCTGGGGACAGCTGTTCTGCTCCAGGGATTCCAAGACGGCTTTGGCGCTCACAGGTGGTGATTTCAGTAATCCTCCCGTTTGGGGAGCGTTCTTGGTGGGGCTTGGAGAAATGGGAAAAGGCGATGCCGTCGGGGGGACCCGTCCGAGGCAGGGTTCCCGGCGGCTGCCTGACCTTGGTTAGCAGCAGAGCGTCTCGGTCCTGGGCCCCCATAGGCCTCTCGGCCCCGGGCCCTGAGCCAGCAGGGAGATTGGTGGTGTCGCGTGTGTGTGCGTCAGGAGGATCGTATTGAAGTCCACGTGCTTTATTGATCAGTCGTCCTAGACAACCTGCCACCCACCACAACATCAAGGGCCCCCTGGCTCAGTCTCTCCCTCGCCCCTTCCACTCGGCTTCCCTGCTTTCCTCTCTCCTAGGTTGTGTTTCTGGAACATTCTCACTGGCCAGTCCTCTTCAGTCCCCCAGGTGCTGCAGGTCAGCAGGCCCGTGTGCATTGCCACAGACAGTCGGAGGACCAGGTCCTGGTGTTGATATGTCAGCTCTGCATCTCCTTTAGAAAGATCACGGCCGACGCGCGGCAGACACTCAGGGCCTCCTGGCACCCATGCGTGTGTGATGCGTTGCTTCAGTCACGCCTGCCTCGTTGTGACCCTGTGGACTGTGGCTGCCGGGCTCCTGTCCTGGAGAGTCTACAGGCAGGGATGCTGAAGTAGGCTGCCACTTCGCTCTCCTCTGTCTGGCACCCACAGGACCCTCTAATCATGCTGTAATCATCACCCTTTCTCTTGCCAAAAAGACGCAATAATAATCAGTTTGAAAGACTATGTACTAAAGAAAGTCATTTTCAGGTCAGGCGCAGAGGAGCCTGAAAGCCGTAGCTGCTGAGCCCCCTCTCTCGGGGGAAAGGCGCGGGCCAGAGCAGGTCCGTGCGGCGACCCGGCGCCGTGTGTGGAGTCCGACCCTGCAGAGAGTCTGCAGGAGCGGAGCTGCTCTCTGAAGACCGTGACCCGCAGCCCTGGGGGCAGCGTTTCCGGTGCCACCGAGTGTTCAGGATTGAGTTGCGTGCCTCCCAAGTCCACACTGCGGTCCTAACTGCTTGGTAAGATGAGTGTAGCTTTCTTGGGAGAAAAGGAGGCCTTTGCAGAGGTACTCAGGGTAAGACAGGGTCACCCTGGAATCCCAAGACTGGTGTCCTTATAAGGAGGAAGACTTTTGTCCCTTGTTGGGTGAAGACCCCCAGAGGCGGGGACAAGGCAACAGAGGGCGGGCGGGGTCTGTAGACGGATGGCCCGGCGGGCCGAGGCACCCCTCCTGCAGGCCCCAGAGGGAGACTGGCCCCGTCCACACCGGGAGAGGCTCGGGTCTGTTGCCTGAAGCCCCCCGGCTGGTGGTCCTCTGCTGCGTGAGCCCTAGGAGTGGAACGCGCTGCGGTACGGCCGTTGTGCGAGGTCACAGAGAACAGGTGGTGGAAGCAGGTGTCGGTTCAGCTGCTGGTCACTTACCTTCGTGGTGACGCCCAGCGTTGGCTTCTAGGGAGGAACTGGGGCTCTGGGTGAGCGTCCTTTTCCCGCCTCCCTCTGTGGCATTGCTCCAGACACGCAGGGGTGGTGTCCGGATCCAGTGTGGATGGCGTTTTCCTGACATCTCGGGGGTGTGGGCGTCTCTGCCGAAGCCCCTCAGACACTCGCACTCCCTCTCACCCTCTCCTCTTACTGTCCGGTGAGAGGTCAGTGGAGCCGCGTTCTACGTGCGGACAGTGACGAGGCCTGGAGCTGGAAACGCAGCCTGTGGAGGTGCAGGGGGCCCTGTGAAATCAGCCACGGACTCAGCCCGCCTGTGCTCAGGCTGGGTGCTGCAGCCGGCGTCCGGGGCGGCCGTTTTGCTTGTGCGGCCATTTGAGACGAAGCTCTAGCAGGAGTTCCAGGTCTGGGACCACCTCTTACAAAGGAACGTTATTGTGCAGAAGCCTGTGTGTCCTCATTTGTCCAGCAGACAGGCCCAGCCTGTTCGGATCTGAGCCCCGAGCGTGCCTGTCTCTGTCGTTGCTCCTAAAGCTGCCTCCAGGCCGTGGTCACACGGATGGGGTGTGGGAGCAGCCCAGGTCCCTGCTCAAGGGCACCCGTGTTGACACACTTCGCGTACATTGACCACCCCGCTTGGGAGAACAGCCCCAGGGCCCAGAATCAAGTCTGGTTTTAACTGAAGCGGAGGCTGCCCATGCTGGTTCCCTGGGGGCCCCTGACGCTGGCGTGGGTCCGGTCTGCTGAGTCCAGGCTCCTCTCTGCCCCGGCCGCCCCGGGGAGGCCCCTTCCAGGGACTTCTCCTGCTTCTCTGCTTATTTCCAGAGATGCTTCTCAGGCAATAAACTTCATCTCTAAAAATAGGGCACATCCAGGCCTTGATGTTTTTTCTAATTAGTGTAAGAATTTATTGAATATACATCATATGTGTAGATCACAATATTATTAAAATTACTATTAAGACTTCACACATCAAAATATCCCGGGCAGCGGGGACACAGGAAGCCCGATGCTCCCCAAGAACCGTCTCTGCATTAGTGAGATAAAGGGCCATTTAGGACGATTACAAAGGCGATGATTTAAAGTACAACATAAAACTCGCTGAGAACTCATTCGTAATGCCAGCTGCTGCTAAGCTTCTTAATCTTTATCTGGTTCAATTAAAATCTGAATGTTTGGGATTTCATTAACGACTGGGGGTTTGGAAGTTACCCGTGCCCTTACGCCGTGCTCCGTTGCTGACGTGCCGGCCTGAGAGTCTCCAGAGGTCCTCAGGTGGACTGAGGGGTCGTTAGAGCTCGAGTCCTGAGAGACAGCCCAGAGGAAGGAGAAGATGTGTGTCGTTTTCCAGTCGGATCTAAGTGGCCAGAGGAGGAAAGCCCATCAGAAGCCGCGCACCTTTCACTGGGGAGAGGAGGGTGTCAGAGCCTGGCTGAGATGCCTCCTGGGCCCTCGGCCGGCTGCTCTGGGCGCTGGCCTGGGAGCTGACCTGGGTGACTTTGGCCGTGGCCGGGGCCCTGACGCGTCTCCGCTCCTGCGTCTCACGCTCGGTCCTCCCTCCAGGGCAGGTGGGTGTGCTGTCTTTCGACTCCTTCCGCATGTTCCAGACCTTGCAGGCAGGTCTTTCTAAAGTCACATCAGCCAGTGATGAGCCAGCCTGCTGCATAACTTCAGGTTGAAAGCTAGAAGCCCAAGGAACGTTTGATGTCTGAGTCTTCGCCTGACTTGGGCGTCAAGACTTGCTCTCCTGAGGTTGGCAGGGTCCTCCTGCAGAGGCTCTGACTGAGGTCAGGACGGGGACCTGCATTATTAACTGCCCCTCCCCGTGACATCCGGAGGAAGGTGGTCCCTGACCAGGCCCTGTGCAGCCCTGACTGAGCGTTTAAGGTTTGGGACACGCTTGCTTTCTAGACACAACCTGAATACCTGTGTGTTTGGGCTGAATGACGGCCCAGACACGTCCAAGTCCTGATCCCCAGGACCTGCAAATGTGTTATACCTCACATGGCAAAGAGGTCCTTGTAGGTGGGATTTGCTTAAGGACACAGAAGTGCAGGATGATCCCGGGCACCCCTTCTGAGTGGAAGGAGGAGGGCAGAGTCCACAGTGGGCGTGACAGCGGGAGCAGGGGTTGAGGTGACGAGGGGAAGGGCCCTGGGCCAAGGAGCATGGGCGCCTCGGGGGCTGGAAGGAGCGGACCCTCCCCACCCCCCGAGCCCCCAGCTCTCCTGCCTGCTCCCCTTGGTCTGGCAGCATCCTGGGGTTTTGATGGACAGAGGAGTTTGCGCCTGCTCAGGAGCCCGGCTTGATGCATGCGTGCAGTTAAGTGGCTGGTCATCATGTCAAGATGAGAATGAGCTGTCCACTTGCACAGAAGAAGCACGTGGAGGCCGCCTCGCCGTCCCGTGTGGGTGTGGCCAGTATCTCACTGGGCGGGTGGACTTAGTGCTCAGGAGAACCGGGAGGGCGGTGTGTCTGTCCACCAGGCCCCGTGAGAAGAGCTGAGCTTCCGCTCGGTGGCCTCCCGGCGGGGCTGCTCGCGCGGCCGGCTCCTGTGGCTGAGCTCCGGGTCGTCGGGCGGCGGCCTCCCGCGCCCCGGCTCGCTCCTTCCTGCCCGTGTCCACGTTGGTTCTGTCTAGTCTGCACTGACGGGCGCCTGGAGTTTGTGACGGTGCTCCTCCAGACGGTGTCACGGGGCCACCACACAGCCCGTGCCGGGCTGCCGCACTGACCTTCTGGGGCACAGCTCCCCTTGTTTTAGTGAGAGGACTGGAATTTCCATTTACAGAGAAAGCTAGACGTGCGGAGGTGGTGTCGGGGCTGAACTCGGACCCCCGGGTGGAGGTTCGGTGGCTCCGGTGTGTCTGACACTCTGTGACTCCGTGGGCGGCAGCGCTGCAGGCCTCCCTGCGCTCACCGTCCCCGGGAGCCCGCGCAGACTCATGTCCGTCGAGTGGGCGATGCCACCCAGCCGTCTCGTCCTCCATCACCCCCTTCTCCTCCCGCCCCAGTCTTCCAGCACCGGGGTCTCTTCCAGTGAGTCAGCTCCCCATCAGGGGGCCGAAGGATTGGAGCTTCAGTATCCGTCCTTCCAGTGAATATTCAGGCTTCATTTCCTCTAGGACGGACCGGTTTCATCTCCTTGCTGGCCAAGGGACTCTCAAGAGTCTTCTCCATCACCGCAGTTTGAAAGCATCAATTCTTTGGCGTTCAGCCTTCATTATGGTCCAACTCTCACATCTGTCCATGACTGCTGGAAAAACCAGAACTTTGACTGTCTGGACCTTTGTTGCTGAAGTGATGTCTCTGCTTTTTTAATACACTGTCTAGGACCGTCATAGCTGTTCTTCCAAGGAGCAAGCATATTTTCATTTCATGGATGCAGTCACCGTCCACAGTGAGCCCAAGAAAATAAAGTCTGTCACTGTTTCCATTTATCTATTTGCCATGAAGTGATGGGACCAGATGCCATGATCCTAGTTTTTTGAATGTTGAATTTTAAGCCAGCTTTTCACTCTCCTCTTAGCACCCAGAGGAAAAACGCAAATATTCCTACCTCCTTTAGTCCGTGTGGAGTGTGCCTTCTGGTTCTCCGTGTGTCTAGCACATTTGCACGCGTGTTGGCTCTGCCGGGACAGTGTGACATCCCAGGGCTCGTGAGTTCTTTGATACTAAGCACCGTGTGCGTGCACACTCACCCAGGGCTGTCACAGAGCTGCCTTGAGCTGTGGGCCTGGGTGGTGGGGCTGGTTTGGGGCAGACAGAACTAGGGGATCCAGTGTCTTTTGTGGAGACAGGGAGGCCGGGAGCCTGGAGCCCGGTGGCACCCCCTTCGAGCGGCGTTGTGCGAGAAAGCTTCGCAGACAATTAATCTTTGTCCACCTGCACATCCTGGCAGAAGTCAGGCTCGCCGGCAGCTGCCGAGATGTTTTCTGCTGAAACGACTGCTGCTTTTGGTCCCCGGGATGATGGCCTGTGCTGGGGGCTGGAGGAGGTGGGGGAGCCGGGCTCACCGACTGGCACAGACCAGACAGAGCGCAAGGGGCCTCCAGTTCTCCAGTGCGTGGCTTTCCCCTGCTGGTGGGGACCGTGCAGGCCCCCCGCCCCGAGCTCTCACCTCGTACGGTTGCAGGTGAGGAGAGCTGGGTACCCCAATTCTGGAGCTGTGACCTTGCTGTCCAGAACCTGTCCTGGTGCCTGAAATGGCCCCTTTCCATGAGCATCTGAAGTTGCTCAGAAGGCGTTTGAAGGCTGGGCCGTGAGAGCAGGGCTTGCAGCCCTCAGTCGGCGGGAAGGCAGACTCCGGCTGGTCTGGATCCCAGCAGGTCTGTGCCCAGACTGCTCGGGCCTGACTGCCCTTGGCCTGGGCGGGGCTGGCTGCAGGTCTCGGGGCCTGGGGCATGATGCAAGCGTGGGGCCTCTCGTTCAAAACTTGTCCAGAGTTTCAAGGCAGCGGCAGCAGAGCCTTGAGCCAAGCACAGGCCCTTCCCAGCCCGGGTGCCCGGTGGCTGTGAGGGTCCCACTCGCTGAGGCCAGCCCTGCCCCAGGCAGCTGGGCCAGAAGGTCCTGTGACCTCCTTGGAGCCAGTCCTAAGATTAGCTGATGCCGGGTTTCCTCTCCTTTAGCACCCAGAGGAAAAACGCAAATATTCCTACCTCCTTTAGTCCGTGTGGAGTGTGCCTTCTGGTTCTCCGTGTGTCTAGCACATTTGCACGCGTGTTGGCTCTGCCGGGACAGTGTGACATCCCAGGGCTCGTGAGTTCTTTGATACTAAGCACCGTGTGCGTGCACACTCATCCAGGGCTGTCACAGAGCTGCCTTGAGCTGTGGGCCTGGGTGGTGGGGCTGGTTTGGGGCAGACAGAACTAGGGGATCCAGTGTTTTTTGTGGAGACAGGGAGGCCGGGAGCCTGGAGCCCGGTGGCACCCCCTTCGAGCGGCGTTGTGCGAGAAAGCTTCGCAGACAATTAATCTTTGTCCACCTGCACATCCTGGCAGAAGTCAGGCTCGCCGGCAGCTGCCGAGATGTTTTCTGCTGAAACGACTGCTGCTTTTGGTCCCCGGGATGATGGCCTGTGCTGGGGGCTGGAGGAGGTGGGGGAGCCGGGCTCACCGACTGGCACAGACCAGACAGAGCGCAAGGGGCCTCCAGTTCTCCAGTGCGTGGCTTTCCCCCTGCTGGTGGGGACCGTGCAGGCCCCCGCCCGAGCTCTCACCTCGTACGGTTGCAGGTGAGGAGAGCTGGGTACCCCAATTCTGGAGCTGTGACCTTGCTGTCCAGAACCTGTCCTGGTGCCTGAAATGGCCCCTTTCCATGAGCATCTGAAGTTGCTCAGAAGGCGTTTGAAGGCTGGGCCATGAGAGCAGGGCTTGCAGCCCTCAGTCGGCGGGAAGGCAGACTCCGGCTGGTCTGGATCCCAGCAGGTCTGTGCCCAGACTGCTCGGGCCTGACTGCCCTTGGCCTGGGCGGGGCTGGCTGCAGGTCTCGGGGCCTGGGGCATGATGCAAGCGTGGGGCCTCTCGTTCAAAACTTGTCCAGAGTTTCAAGGCAGCGGCAGCAGAGCCTTGAGCCAAGCACAGGCCCTTCCCAGCCCGGGTGCCCGGTGGCTGTGAGGGTCCCACTCGCTGAGGCCAGCCCTGCCCCAGGCAGCTGGGCCAGAAGGTCCTGTGACCTCCTTGGAGCCAGTCCTAAGATTAGCTGATGCCGGGGTGTGGGGTCGGGGGCGCCCATCCTTGGCACCTCGGGCGAGCAGCTCTCCTGAGCCCCCTCCGGGGCAGTACTGTCCTCCCCCACTCAGCTGCCCTGGTGTGGGCACTGCCCTCTCTGCTCTGGACGGTTGTGCGAGGGGCTTGTGTCGGGTTGGGTGGGTGTTGTGAGCAGACAGCGAAGTAACAACAGGAAAAAGCAAACCTAACAGGAAGGAGGGAAGCAACTGAGATGTCAAAACGCTTCCAGAACCATTTCCCCAGATCGTCAGTACCGTTCATGCTGCTAGTGGGAGGAAACATGTGACCTTAATTATAATACTTTGGGGAAGATGTGAGCAGTGGGAGGATCTGTATTGATCAGTATTGATCAGGTATTTCTTAACTGTGCGCTCAGGGCCAGGGCCTGGCAGTGAACAGACGAAGTCCAAGGAAGATTGGTGACCTTAGTCACAGGGCGTCCAGGCAGGGCTGGGCACTGAGTGTGGCCTCCTCCAGACCAGTTTGAAGAGTCCTTTGGAAGGAAGAGACGCGGGTGTGAAGCCGCTCCCGAGAGGGCCGGGCACAGGTGCTCGAGGCCCGCGTCTCGGCCGCCTCTGCCCTGCGTCTGCGTGGGGGCGGCGGCCTTCCTCCTGCTCACGGAGACAGCACGACCGTCCCCTGGGCCCGTGCCTGTGGGTTGGCTCAGGTCACCAGCCCAGCTCCGCCAGCCCTTGCCTGTGCCCGCAGAGGGCCATCTGAAGCTGGCTGGGTCCTGAAACAGCCAGGCCAAGAGCAAAGGGCAGCGCCCACACCCGAACCGCTGGGGCTCCCCACTCCAGGGGGCGGGTCCACTCCCCTCGTCAGGTCGGGAGGGCGAGGCTCCCTGTATCTGCCTGCCTGGGCGGCCTGCCCCTCCCGGCGAAGACCACAGGCGCCCTGGGTTTAAGCCGCAGACATGTGTTTCTCTCAGTTCTAGAGGCTGACTGTCCACGATCGGGGACGTGGCGGGGTTGACGCCTCCCGAGGCCTCTCTCCTGGGCACGTGGACGACCGTCGCCTCCTGTGTCCCGCCTGGGGGCCCCTGTGCCTGTCTGCAGCCTAATCTCCTCCCCCTGACGGACGCCAGTCTGCTTGGATCAGGGCCGCCCCGGTGACCTCCGAGTGACCGGGTCTCCAAAGGCAGTCGCGCGCTGAGGCAGCGGGCTGGGGGCTTCAGCAGATGCGTTGGGGTTGGGGATCCAGCTCGTCCGTGACACCTCTTCCCAGGGTGCGCCACGGACGTGGAGACCCTCCCAGCTCCCCCTGTCTGAGCAGGGACAGTGCACGCAGAGAGGAGGGCGGGGCCCTCCAGAGGCTCCCGGCCGGACAGTCCAGGTGAGCCGAAGAGCTGACGGATCCAGGTGGGCTGGCCAGACAGCTGGCCCCTTACAGGACAAGAGCTGGACAGAAGTGTGCAGGAGCGCGTGTTCGCCTGAGCTCCGACGAGCGGGGGGTGCAGGCTTGCTGCACCGAAAAGCAGGGGGTGAAATCAGAAAGGAAAGATGGCTGATCTAAAAAAAATAAAAACTTAAAACCTTTTCACAGTAAAAGCCAGATTGGGAAGAATCACTGTGATAAATAGGACAGAATTTCTCACCTTTAAATATAAAGCGGAAATAAGATTGGCGAGAACAATCCGAATTAGAAAGATAGACCTTAGTGACAGCATTCCATCACAGCCGGTATTTACTAGACCCGGCGAACAGGGCTTCCGTTTCACCCGTCACCGAGGAAGTGACCTGAAAACAGTGTTTGCCACTTCTGTGCTACCAATTCCACGAAGTTTTCTTTTTCTTTTAAACTGGCCCAGATCTGTTGAGTTGGCACTTTTTACACTGCCTCCAGAAATGTTAAACTGAAGTAGGAAAGAAATTGATAAAACATGCCAAGAGCCAGAGCAATGGCCGTGCACTTTTATTCAGGATTCCAGACCTAGTCAGTCCAAAACCAGGAGGACTCCGTGGGCTGGGGGCGGGGCCCCAGGCAGCCTGCCCTCTCTGCCCTGCAGGGTCGGCCACCCCGCCCACAGGCTCAGGACAGGAAGTCGCTCCTCGCCTTGACCTTTTCTTCCTCTTCTCCCTTCCGCCTGCCCAGTGAGCTGCGGGCCCCTGGAGGCAAGGCCACGCCCCCTGTGCTCCCGGGGCACACAGCAGACAAGTGGAGGTTGCCTCCTTCCAGAGTGGACCTCAAGCCCCTGCCCGGGGACACGGGGTGGCCTGGCCCCTCTCCCATCCCTCCTCGCTGCCCAGCAGTTCCTGCCCTCTTCCTCTGCCTGCTGTGGACCCCCCAGTACAGAGAAGAGCTCGAACCCCAGGCCGGCTGACCAGGCCAGCACCGCCCTCCCGCATTCAGTATTCAGTCGGCCCC
Source organism: Tragulus kanchil (assembly GCA_022376925.1). NCBI lineage: Eukaryota > Metazoa > Chordata > Mammalia > Artiodactyla > Tragulidae > Tragulus > Tragulus kanchil. The sequence goes on along the minus strand of JAIOJX010000031.1, from coordinate 2,347,109 downwards.
CTCCCCCCAGGTTGCACATGGCCTCGCTCCCCCAGGAGCTGGGATGAGCCTGCTTTTCTCCTGCTGCACCCCTACCCCTCCACTACCCAGAGCAGTGCCTGCCCTGGCCTTCCAGAGATGAGACCCCAGTTCCTGCATAGTGGACACCAGGCCAACAACCCGGGAGAAAGTTCTTACTACAGGCTGGCCCTAACCCAGTGTGACTTTCCTGTTGGGACTCATCAGGGCCAGGTCGTGTTCAGAATCTGTGTACTCCTTCCTCCCTAATCCGGTTTAGACAAGTGGGGTGAGTCTTTGCTGGTGCTTTGCAAGGACTCCCTGCCTCCCGGGCCAGGGCCACCAGCCTAGGGGCAGAGACCGGGGCCTGGGACCAGCGGCCTGGTCTCCGTGGGTGCCCCGGCGGTCAGTGTGAGCACTGCTGGACTTGCTGCCGGAGGAGGAGTGACGTCTCCCTGGGTCCCAGCTCCCACTGGGTGGCCCTCGGCACCTTTGCTTCCGTGCAGACAGCCTGCTGGGGAGGCGGCAGTCGCTTCGCGTGCTGCGTGGACCTGGGTGAATACGTGGTTAGAACGAGAGGAGGGGCTGTTAACTTCCCGTGGGAATGAAGGCCCCCGCTTGGTCTCAGCCTGCTTGAGAGCAGCTAGGACTGTCCCCCTGTTGGGGCCCGGGCACCTCCAGGAAGTGGTTTTGTCTCCTTAGTTTTTAAGTAGATGAACCTCTCCTTCCGGGTGGTACGTAGCAGCTGACCACTTGTGTGGGGAGGGGCCCTCCATCCCAGGAATCCCCCGACCCTCTTCCAAGCACAGGGGTCACCTAGTCATCTCTGCTGATCTGAAGGACTCAGAGGGAGGAATTAACAGTTACCCGTGCCTGGGGCGTGGAGGGGGGCCGCAGGTGGCTGTGACCTGGATGTGCAGTGGACTTGCCCCTTGACCTCTCGGGCTGTGAGGCTGACCTGGGAAGCCAGGGAATCTGGTTGGTCTGCCTGTCCCTCACCCATTCAGGGATCTTTGGTGATGGAACCTTCACGCGTGGCTGGGAAAGCCCCGTGTGCTCTGCAGAGGGTCCTCCTGGACTCGGGCTGCCAGGGGGCCGTGGGGACCCAGCCCACACGCAGCACCTCGCTTCCCTGGGGCCGCAGTGATGGCATGGGGGTGGACTTGTGCTCAGACAGGGCCAGAGAAACCTTTGCCGCGCTCTGGATTCCTGCACAGGAGGAACTCATGCTGGACGCCTGGCAGGCATCTGGCGTCTGGAGGAGAGAGCCTCTGCGGTGGCGCTTCCGGGAACACAGAGCTGAGATCAGAGGCAGGAAGCTGACCTTGGGGACAGTGAGCCCCCCCGGGAGAGTCTGGTCAGACCCCGGTTGCGAGATCGTGCCGGCCCCACGCTGGCTTAAACCGCTCAGGTGAGGTGTCCTGTCTCCTGCAGAAAGAGAAGCAGCAGGAACAGGGCTGAGGAGGAGCGGTTCTGAGAACTGCGGGCGCCAGGCGGCGGGGCCGGGGGCCGGGAGAGTGCGCGGACCTGGTCCTTAGGACGCCACTGTCTCCCTCGGGTGGTGGGTGGGGAGCGGGCCCAGGGAAAGGTGGGCTTCCTGAAGCCTGGCAGACAGGTCATCTCGAGGGAAGGTCCAGGCGCTTCCCGAGCTGCACCTGGTCCTCTGGCCTCCCCGATGCACCTGTCCAAAGGGAAGGGTGTTTTCAGAGGGGCTTTTGGGATGGATCTGCATTTTTCAAAATCCATTCCATCAGGAGAGGTTAAGAAAAATCTGATTGTCAGTAACACTGGCGATGGAAGAGGCCCTGCTCCTCGTAAATAGGGACCAGGCTTAACCGAGTTTCTAATTTAACGCCTCTAATGAATCTGAAGAAGTCCTGTTTCCCCGTCAGCCAGGGTCAGAGGGCACCGCCAGCGTGCTGTGCCGGCGAGGTGGACGGCCCCTTGGTTTGGAGGGGAGGCTGAGGCCGTCAGCTCCTCTTGGCGGGCTTCTGCCGCTCGCCTCTGCCCGGCCACCATACGGCGCGTCCTCGGAGCAGGATCGTTTTGCCCGTTACAGGAAAAGTGGTTGCTTTTCAGCGCAATTAATTTAGTAGGACACAAATGCTGCTGCCTGCTGGGAGTAGGGTTTGATCAAACAGATTGGCTAATTGGTAGCAAAGAAATGTTGACCGTGTGAAAGAGGATGAAAGTGAAGTTGGGCTCCAGTCTTTTGGGTGGCCTCGCCCCACATCACGGCGGGGGTTGGGGGTCTGTGGGTGGAGGTGCAGAGCTGAAAACCGTCCGCCTTTGTGTTTTATAATCGCTTGTTTAGCATGACAGTCAGGGCCAAAGTGCGGACTGGCAGGGAGTCCTTTCTGTTGAGGGCTCCCTGGCTGTGCGCTTTGGAGGCAGCCCCAGGGCGTGCTGTCAGCCCTCTGGATCAGAAAAGGAGGTGAAGGCCTGCCCAGCCTGTGGTCTTGTCCCAGGAGCTTCAGCAAGCTGTAATGGGCATGATCTCCTTTTCCACTGGACCCCCCCAGTCGGCCTTGTCGCACAGCGCCCTGCTCCCACCCCTCTCAGCATGGGTCATGCCGCACCTGTCAGGAGATGAGAAATCACCGCTCCTGATGCGGATCTTACTCAGCTTCCATGGGATTATGTCCAGCAGACACATGGTAAGTTGAAAATACGTTAAGTGAAAAACCCATTTAATGCACCCGACCTACCCACCGGCCTCGCCACCTTCAATGTGCTCAGAGCGGACATCGGCCTTCAGTCGGGCTGAGCCCTCTCACTCAGAGCCTGTCTGATAGTTGTCGTTCAGTCTCAGTCGTGCCCGACGCCTTGCGACCCCATGGACGGCAGCACGCCAGGCTTCCCTGTCCCTCGCCGTCTCCTGGAGTTTGCAGAAGGTTAGGGCCTCCTGAAATAGGGACCAGGCTTAACCGAGTTTCTAATTTAACGCCTCTAATGAATCTGAAGAAGTCCTGTTTCCCCGTCAGCCAGGGTCAGAGGGCACCGCCAGCGTGCTGTGCCGGCGAGGTGGACGGCCCCTTGGTTTGGAGGGGAGGCTGAGGCCGTCAGCTCCTCTTGGCGGGCTTCTGCCGCTCGCCTCTGCCCGGCCACCATACGGCGCGTCCTCGGAGCAGGATCGTTTTGCCCGTTACAGGAAAAGTGGTTGCTTTTCAGCGCAATTAATTTAGTAGGACACAAATGCTGCTGCCTGCTGGGAGTAGGGTTTGATCAAACAGATTGGCTAATTGGTAGCAAAGAAATGTTGACCGTGTGAAAGAGGATGAAAGTGAAGTTGGGCTCCAGTCTTTTGGGTGGCCTCGCCCCACATCACGGCGGGGGTTGGGGGTCTGTGGGTGGAGGTGCAGAGCTGAAAACCGTCCGCCTTTGTGTTTTATAATCGCTTGTTTAGCATGACAGTCAGGGCCAAAGTGCGGACTGGCAGGGAGTCCTTTCTGTTGAGGGCTCCCTGGCTGTGCGCTTTGGAGGCAGCCCCAGGGCGTGCTGTCAGCCCTCTGGATCAGAAAAGGAGGTGAAGGCCTGCCCAGCCTGTGGTCTTGTCCCAGGAGCTTCAGCAAGCTGTAATGGGCATGATCTCCTTTTCCACTGGACCCCCCCAGTCGGCCTTGTCGCACAGCGCCCTGCTCCCACCCCTCTCAGCATGGGTCATGCCGCACCTGTCAGGAGATGAGAAATCACCGCTCCTGATGCGGATCTTACTCAGCTTCCATGGGATTATGTCCAGCAGACACATGGTAAGTTGAAAATACGTTAAGTGAAAAACCCATTTAATGCACCCGACCTACCCACCGGCCTCGGCCACCTTCAATGTGCTCAGAGCGGACATCGGCCTTCAGTCGGGCTGAGCCCTCTCACTCAGAGCCTGTCTGATAGTTGTCGTTCAGTCTCAGTCGTGCCCGACGCCTTGCGACCCCATGGACGGCAGCACGCCAGGCTTCCCTGTCCCTCGCCGTCTCCTGGAGTTTGCGCAGACTCGCGTCCACTGAGCTGGCTGTCTGGCAGAGCACTGCCTGTCACATGTGACTGAGCACCGTCCCGACAGCGGGGGGCGGCGGTCGTCTGGGTCCAGAGTGGCCGTGAGTGTGCTGCCTGTCCGCCCTCCTGGTCACAGCGCCGTGGCTGCACCACCCGGCCTCAGGAGAGGGCGGGACGGCATACCGTCCCCCGGAGACGCGCGCTTCCCGAGTCTGTGATTCCTGCTGCGCGCGTGTCACCTCGCACCACCGTGAAGTCACCAAGTCGTGCCCTGAGCCACTGTGAGGCAAGGGCGCCTGTGCAGGGCTGAGCCCGGAGAGAGGCGCAGTCGGGTGGAACCGGCTGTGACTGTGTCCTTTCTGTTTTCAGACACTGGCTTCTGGTGACGAGCACAGGGAAGGCGCGAGGCGACTCTTCTGAGTTCCCCTCGTGGAGCCTTGTTTAGGCAGGTAATTCACAGCTACTCTCCACAGACTTCCCCACTGAAGGGACTTGTTTCAGGAAGAGTTGAGCCCAGAGTGGAGTTCCTGGTAGGTTTCAGTGAATACATATCGACGAACAGGTGAATGAGTGACATGTTTTGAGCTGCATGCGCTCACGGCTGCAATGTTGCTTGCATAACAGGAAACGTGCTTTGTGGAAGAAGAGGGGTTATTCTTAAGAAATGCGTGATTTTCTCCCCAGTATGCAGTGTGACCAGAATCTCCTGAAAGTCCACAGCATGCACCTGCTCTGGGCAGCTCGAGGCTGTGGAGGGTCGGCTGCTCAGGCGGGCGGGGCCTGCGCGTGTCCTGTGCCCGCGGGAGGTGACCGGTTTCCAGAGACTGAGCATAAGGCAGCGGATCAGCATCGCGAGACTCTGCTTCCTGGGCTCAGTTCCTCCTTGACCCCGAAGGCGCACAGGCATCCTCCAGGGGTCCCCGGGACCCTGTTATTCCACACAGCTGGGGGCCGATCAGCTTCCTGAGAGCATCCTACAAGAGGTGAGATTCTACGGGATGGAGGCTTCTCTTTTTAAAAATCTTTTTATTAACAATGCTGCGATAGTTTCAGGTGGACAGTCATGCATGCACACGTTTCCATTCTCCCCAAACCCCTCCCGTCCAGGCTGGCGTGGCGATCCCCCGGGAGCGCCGGCCACCGCAAGGCCGTTCTCCGAGTCCGCGGACAGAGGCTTTCCCTCTCGGGCCACACGCACCGGGAGGCCAGGACGAGCTGTTCCTCGTGCTGTTGGAGGAGAAACATACTCGGGCCTCAGTGGCACGCGGGCGCGGGCACGTGCGCGGCGTGTGCCTCCGCAGGACTGCCCCTCGGCGCCCCGGAAGCGTCTGGAGAACCAGCATCCCCTGGCCGCGGAGCTCAGCAAGAGTCGTGAAATGGCCGTTTCTGGTATAGCCCTCCTGTATGTCATGTTCAAATAACTTGTTTCTCGGGTGCATTTTCGCTGGCTGTGAGGTTTAAGATCAGCCTCCATGGGCAGGATTGGGGCGGCCTCGGCCTCGTCCTCGCTCCCGGAGCTGTCCTGCTGCGGAGGAGGGGCTGGCCCTGGGATTCTGCGAGCTTCGCCTGAAGTGTTCTGCTGGAAGCAAATAATTGCTTTGAAGTTTCATACTTTCTCTGAAAAATGAATGTGCCCAGAAGCCATGTAAGAAAAGACAGTCATGTTTGACTGTGTGAAAATTAAAGCCCCTGCCTGTCAAAAAGAGAACACTTAAATTTTATAGGAAAAATAGAATCCCAAGGCAAGTGGTTTCATGTATTTGACAGCTTGCCTTAACAAATAAAGAGCTCTTTAAAATCAATGAGACAAAGAGCTCAAATTGGTAGGTAAGACAGGCTGGGATGGATGTTGAACTAGATTATGTGACTTTATAGCTGAATTATGTGAATAAGCAGTTCTCGGGGGAAAGGGATTTTAGATGACTGAGAAAAAATCTGAAGGCACTCGCTCACTTTCATATAAATGCAAAATAAAATTCTGACCTACCATGTCACCCCTCAGATTCACAAAGATGAAACCATTGGTGCACAGAGTTGGGAGGCCATGGGGTCTCCAGCCTTCATGCAGGTGGGGGGTGCTCCACATTGGGGGTGCTCATGTGGGGACGCCAGCCTTCATGCAGGTGAGGGGTGCTCCACGTTGGGGGTGGTCATGTGGGGTCTCCAGCCTTCATGCAGGTGGGGTGTGCTCCGCGTTGGGGATAGTCGTGTGGGGTCTCCAGCCTTCATGCGGGTGGGGGATGTTCCACGTTGGCAGTGGTCATGTGGTTCTCCAGCCTTCATGCAGATGGGGGTGCTCCGCGTTGGGGGTGGTCATGTGGGGACACCAGCCTTCATGCAGGTGGGGGGTGCTCCACGTTGGCAGTGGTCATGTGGTTCTCCAGCCTTCATGCAGATAGGGGGTGCTCCGCATTGGGGGTGGTCGTGTGGGGACACCAGCCTTCATGCAGGTGGGGGGTGCTCCGTGTTGGGGGTGGTCGCTTGGCTGCATCCACAGAGCTCAGGTGGGCCCACCTCTGATACGGCAGCCCCACTTCTAGCTACCTTTCTGCGTCTGTAAGCTCAGATGTACATTTACTGCAAGGTTATTTATTATAGGAAACTGGAAACAACACAGTTTTTATCAGTTGAGAACTGTCTCTAGTACAGAATAGGAAACCAGTCAGCCTTTATCAAAGATGAGGTAGAATTCTGGGAATGGCCGTGGAACTTTGGTTGATAACTAGCCTTGTGTGATAAGCAGCCAGTTTGCAAGATGAAGCATTCATTAGGCCCCTGTCTTGGGAAGTATGGGATCCCGTTTGACATTTGTGCTTTTGTATTAATACAGCCGTAGAGTGTCTTTGGAAGGGCAGCTAGAAAAGATCACAGGTTCCTCTAGGGAAGGGGACAGGGGAGCCAGGAGGGAGGGGCTTTTCCTTCCTCTTGTGGATTGTTCGTAGTGGACTTGGGTCGGTTTTGAATAGAATTGCTAAGTTAGACAATAGTCTGTTTGAGGAGGAAGCTTACCTTTTCCATCAGGTGTGGACTAGGACCCCGTCTCCCAGCACAGAGTGAAGTAGCACAGATGCACACATGCACTTTGCGCTCCGAGCCTCAGTGCGGATGGCGACCTGGGCGCGCTCACAGGAGGGCGCTGGTCCTGCTCCGGGTCGGCAGTCCCTCCCGCCCCGGGTGTGTGCTCGCCTCCTGGAAGTCGCCCCTCCCACCACGCAGGCCCTGGGCCAGCACTCCTGACCGACTGTCAGCAGAGAGGCCTTCGCTTCGGCTCAGCCAGGTTCAAGCTGTCGTTGCAGGTCCTCCGAGAACATCTAGGGTCTGGACTTCCTGGCGGTCCAGCATTAAGACTCCATGCTTGCACTGCAGGGAACACGGGTTTCTCCCCAGGTCGGGAAACGAGGATTCCACATGCCACATAGTGTGGCCTCCCAGAGAAGGTCAAGAACACCTCGTGTCTCGTCCTCGGCGGCCTGCCTTCTGGTCAGCAGCACCTGTTGCCCATGGTGGGACCCTGCAGGTGTCCCCAGCCCCGCCCACCACTGCGCACGCCATGTGTTGAGGGCACAGGCTCCAGCAGGACCCTGCATTTGTTGGCCTGAGAGGTCAGTCCAGGATGGCAGCATAGATGTACGTGGGCGTGTGCCCTCCACACGGAACAGAGCAGGCCAGCCCCCGGGCCCCCAGCCCACGGGCCCCGCCCCACGTTGATCTCCTCACAGCAGAGCCCGTCGCGGTGCAGGCTTGGCTCGGGCCTCTTGGAGAGACCCTGGAGTGGCGGCCTTTGGCGGCGTGGCAATAGAGGAAGAGCTCAGGCTCCTGGGCGGAGAGGTTTCTGTCACGGTTGAGGGTCCAGGGCCAGAGGGTCCAGCGGCAGCCCTGAAGACACCAGGGCAGCTCCTGTGAGGCGCACCCCTCTGCCCCTGGCCAGTGCAGGAGCTCAGAGGCCGGGGCCACCCAGACGTTCCTGTCACTCTGGGAAGAGCGCTCCTGGCTCTGGTCTCCTTCCTGTTCTCACTGGCCCTGGGGGAGGCCTGGTGTGTCCCGTTGTCCTGCGTGTGTCCAAGCTTCCCCAGCCCTGGCTCGGGCCCTGGAATGCTGCGGGGTTCCTTCTGCTCTGGGAGTGGCGATCCAGGCTCTCCTCTGCACGCAGCCCCGCTCTGGCTCATTCAATTAGATGCACACATGCACTTTGGCCCGAGCCTCAGTGCGGATGGCGACCTGGGCGCTCACAGGAGGCGCTGGTCCTGCTCGGGTCGGCAGTCCCTCCCGCCCCGGGTGTGTGCTCACCTCCTGGAAGTCGCCCCTCACACCACGCAGGCCCTGGGCCAGCACTCCTGACCGACTGTCAGCAGAGAGGCCTTCGCTTCGGCTCAGCCAGGTTCAAGCTGTCGTTGCAGGTCCTCCGAGAACATCTAGGGTCTGGACTTCCTGGCGGTCCAGCATTAAGACTCCATGCTTGCACTGCAGGGAACACGGGTTTCTCCCCAGGTCGGGAAACGAGGATTCCACATGCCACATAGTGTGGCCTCCCAGAGAAGGTCAAGAACACCTCGTGTCTCGTCCTCGGCGGCCTGCCTTCTGGTCAGCAGCACCTGTTGCCCATGGTGGGACCCTGCAGGTGTCCCCAGCCCCGCCCACCACTGCGCACGCCATGTGTTGAGGGCACAGGCTCCAGCAGGACCCTGCATTTGTTGGCCTGAGAGGTCAGTCCAGGATGGCAGCATAGATGTACGTGGGCGTGTGCCCTCCACACGGAACAGAGCAGGCCAGCCCCCGGGCCCCCAGCCCACGGGCCCCGCCCCACGTTGATCTCCTCACAGCAGAGCCCGTCGCGGTGCAGGCTTGGCTCGGGCCTCTTGGAGAGACCCTGGAGTGGCGGCCTTTGGCGGCGTGGCAATAGAGGAAGAGCTCAGGCTCCTGGGCGGAGAGGTTTCTGTCACGGTTGAGGGTCCAGGGCCAGAGGGTCCAGCGGCAGCCCTGAAGACACCAGGGCAGCTCCTGTGAGGCGCACCCCTCTGCCCCTGGCCAGTGCAGGAGCTCAGAGGCCGGGGCCACCCAGACGTTCCTGTCACTCTGGGAAGAGCGCTCCTGGCTCTGGTCTCCTTCCTGTTCTCACTGGCCCTGGGGGAGGCCTGGTGTGTCCCGTTGTCCTGCGTGTGTCCAAGCTTCCCCAGCCCTGGCTCGGGCCCTGGAATGCTGCGGGCTTCCTTCTGCTCTGGGAGTGGCGATCCAGGCTCTCCCTCTGCACGCAGCCCCGCTCTGGCCTCATTCAGTGGCTGGCTTTCCACAGCCCCTTCCCCGGCTGCAAGCACCCTTCTTTATACTCTTGGCTCTTGCTTGACGTCGTGCGTGCAAAGTCATTTTAGTCGTGTCTGATTCTTTGTGACCCCGTGGACTGTAGCCATGGGGCTCCTGTGTCCATAGCATTCTCCAGGCAAGAAGACTGGAGAGGGCTTCCCTGGTGGCCCAGTGGGTAGAGAGTCTGCCTTGCCGTGCAGGGGCACCAGTTCGATCCCTGGCCCGGAAAGATCCCACATGCCGTGGAGCGGCTGGACCAGTGTGTCCAGTTATGAGCCAGCGCTCTGGAGCGCATGCGCCCGGAGCTGGTGCTCTGCAACGAGAGAGGCCACAGCGATGGGAGGCCCACACCAGCCAAAGAATGAAGATGGTGAACATAAATAGATAATAACAATAAAAGAGGTCAAAATTAAAAAAAAATAAAAGAACACTGGAGTGAGTTGCCATTTCCTTCTCCAGAGGATCTTCCCAACCCAGGGATTGAACTCACGTCTCTTCGGTCTCCTGCACTGGCAGGCGGGTTTGTTCCCTCTAGCCCCACCTGGGAAGCCCGTGCCTCCTGGGAAACTTGGCGCCTCGAGGTAGGGAGTGTGTCGTCCTCACCCTGCCCCGTGGCCCCAGCCCCTCCTGGGCCTCACCCTGCGTTCCTGGCTCTTTGGGGACAAGGCTGCGGCCTTAGTGCTTGTCCCGTGGCCTCCTCTCCACCTCGTGGGGTCGGGGCCCCTCTCGTCCTGACCCAGGTCGTCTTAGAGCCTCATCTGGAGCAGAGCCTCAGCCTCACCTGCCCTGGCCTGGAGTGCTTATTTTTGGACCCAGCTGGACTCCTGTCTGTGGAGGGCGGGGCTCGTCCCCTGCGGACTTGGCCTTCTGAGAGCAGGGAATTATTTTTAGAGGCAGTTCAGCAACACGCTAAAGACGAGACAGGAGGAGCACCCAGCGCTGCGGTCACACACACGCTGGGGCCGTCCTGGACACTGGGCAGAGCCCAGGCTGGACTGGACGGCGCAGGGGTGCGGGCCGGGCGGGGTGCGTGCTCCGGTTTGCTGCAGCGCTGCCAGCTCTGAGGCGTCTCGGGTGTAGGGCCGCCCGGGGGCTGGCGGCTGGCGGCTGTCCAGGTGGTAGGGGCTGGAGGCGGTCAGGAGCCCCGAGGACCTGCTGTGGGATGGGGACGCGGGGGCAGCTGCCCTGGGCTGCGTGGCGAGCAGCGCCACCGCGCTCCACGGCTCCCAGACGCCGGCCCCGGGCGGAGACGTCAGGCCACGCTGCGAGGTTAGGCGCCTGTCACAGGGGGGCCGAGGCCCCGCTCGGGCCGTCGGGAGAGCCGCAGCGAGGGCCTGCTCCGGGCAGCTCCAGCGTCGCCCGTGGCCCTGAGGCCCGGAGGGGTAGGGGCGGGGAGGCAGGCATGGAAGACGCTGGATTCCGGAGTCTCTGCGTGGAAAGCCTGTGCGTCTCCCCCGGCAGCGTTCTGTGCAGTGTGTGTGTAAACAGGAATCCTTTTGCTGTATTGGGTTAAACAGAAGCCACTGAGAACATCAATTTCACCTCCACTGTCACTCTTCTGCCGCAGCCCTAGAGGGGTCAGGTTCCACACGAGGCTCGGGTTCTCTTCCTGGTGGGTGGAGCCCCTCCTGCTCTTTCCTCCTAAGTGACTAGGACTTGGGGTCCCTTTTGCTGGGTCAGTTCCATGGCGGGAGGGGCGGCCTACTTGCCGGCCACTCCGTTGGTGAGCGTGACCGTGGATTCCCCAGGTGGGAAAGACTGGCCTCGGGGGTTGTGCGGGTGCAGCTCTGGCCTTAGGGTGGGTGAGCTGCCGGGCCCCTCTCTCGGCCTGCTCCCCCAGGACACCTGTGTGCCTCGGCGGCCGCCAGGCCCTCCCTCCCCGGCACCCGGCACTGGCTTCCCGCAGCCGGTGTCTGCAACCGGCTCTCAGTCTAACGGCCCTAAAAGCCCTGATCGTTCAGGAATAGGCTCACCCGGCTCGCTGGTCGGGAGCTCCCGACCCAGCCGGTGGCGCCTGTGGCTTGGGGATGTTTCATGGCCCACGAGCACGGGCTTCCTGTCTCCACCCAGCCCGCCCCCGCCACGACCCCCGTCCTGCCTTCCTGACCCCTGCCCTTGCGGTGAGTCACCGCACTAGCGATTCTGCGGGTCCCCGTGTGCCCAGGCTCGGGCACCTCCCAGGCCTGCAGCGCCCTCCCCGCCCCGCCCTGGCGCCAGTCTGGGCACTGGTGACCTGAGGCAGGGGTCCTCTGTCCCTCACTCTCCCTTTCTCTGTGCTGTGATCGTCCGTGTCTTCGAAGTGCGCACAGGCTCTGAAGCCGCTGCTGCTCTTGGCTGGTCTGTTGCCCGCTTTCCTCCACAAGGCGGGGTGCTCTGTGCCCGGGCCTGGCACGCCAGAGGCGCTCAGGCCTCGCCAGGTGAGCCGGCCAAGGAGGAGCCTCGTCCCCTGGGGTTCCTCGTCTGGTCTTATCAGGGGCTCTTGACGCCCCAGATGGTTATGGGATGGAGGCCGCGCATGGGGGCTTTCCCCGTGGATGGGAGTGAGCCTCGCCGTCCTGGGTGCAACTCCCAACAAAGCACCCCAGCAGGAGAGGGAGGACCTTCCTTCTCACCTGCCAAGGCCACGTCCTCAGACGCCCTCCCTGGTGGGAGCTGCTGCAGAGAACTGGCGGGGCCCCGGTCGCGGTCTGGATCTCAGCGTCCCCTCGGCCAGCACGCAGGACGCCGCGTGCCTTAGTTGTGAGCACAGCGGCACTGCAGTCCACCAGCGAGGTAAGATCCCCGTGGCTCCGGCAACGCGGCTGCTCTCTGTGTGGACGGGCAGCCCGCAGACACAAGCGTGGGGCCTTGGACACACGTCCAAGCGTGGGGCCTTGGACACACGTCCAGTGTCTGTGACGATTCCGCCCTTGCCTGCCCAGCGTGCGTGGACAGGGCAGCCAGGTCCAGCTCAGGAGTTTCCCTCCGTCCCTGTAACGCCATACTGTTTCCGGTCCAAGGGATATTGGAGATAATTATATCCACTTTGTTCAGAAATTTAGAAATGGGCCACACGTGAAGCTTTTAGAGATTCAGGACACGCGGATCTGCTATTTAAAGCGTCTAATTGCACCTTTTGTGATGTGCAAAGTGCGATTATTTCACTGTGAATGCGGCACACCTGGTGTGGACGCCCGCTTGCCGGTTACTCAGCCAGGCAAGGGGAGCTGCCCGCTCAGAGGTGGTCTCCACGAGGCCCTAATTACAGACTGTTCCTGATAAGATATTAAAACTCATGAACATCTAGGACTCAAGAGTTGTATGAGAGAACCTGCGGAAATTCACACCAAGGTGGGATCCACACATGATGCACATGTGTGTGCTGAGTCACGCCAAGGTGGGGTCCACACAGGGTGCACACGTGGGTGCTGAGTCGCGTCATTTGTGTTGAACTCTGTGTGACCCCACGACCTGCAGCCCGCCAGGCTTTTTGTCCGTGGGATTCTCTAGGCAAGAATACTGGAGGGGGTTGCCATTTCCTCCTCCAGGGGATCTTTCTGACCCAGAACCGCGTCTCTTTAAGTCTCCTGCGTTGGTGAGCGGGTTCTGTACCGTTAGCGCTGCGTGGGAAGCCCTTCCGTCTCCCTCGATCAGTGCGGGTCCTGTATCCACAGTAGGTCCTCATGAAGGAGGCCAGTGCCTCCCGCGCCCAGCCCTCTGAGTGTGTAGGGACAGGACCAGCTTCTTTTTAACCAAAATGCGCGAGTGTGTTAGCACCTCCAGTCCTCGCCTCAAGGACGGGGACCCAAGTTCTTAAGAAGCGGATGGGAGCCCTCGTGTGCCTTGGGGCCGTTTGGCCTGCCCTCCTCCCCCTGCTGGACCTTCCGGGATGGGTCTCTCTTCCCTCCCAGTCTCTCTGCCTAGAAACAACACCCAGTATAGAAACACCTGCGCTCACATGGAGTGGTGAGGACAGGCCCTCTGGGTGGCAGGAAGACTTGGGGCTCAGTCTGGCTCACTGGACAAGCCGTGGTCCTTCTCCACGAGGCTCGCAGCAAGAGCCCGAGAGAAACAGGTCCAGGCTGGCAGCCTGACTCCAGGCTTCTGGGCCCAGAGACGTCGTGCTTCCCTCTGAGTGGCGGAGGCTTCACTGGAGGGTGGCCTGCGTCGCGTGTGCGGCTGGCGGCGTGCCTGGCCGGGTGACGGCGGAGATGACCCAGGAGGTGATGAGGAAGGAGGAGAAGCACGTGGAGGTGATGGGGAAGAGAGCGCTGGTGGAGAAGAGGCTGGGGACTGCCTGGTGGCCCAGGGGCCAAGGCTCTGCACTCCCCACGCGGGGCGCAGGTTTGGTCCCTGGTTAGGGACCTGGATCCCGCCTGCCTCAACTAAGACCTGGAGCAGTCAAATAAATACATTTGTGAAAAATGAAGAGGAAGAAAATAATGCAGTGAGATGACAAAGGTGACATAAGCACTGGTGGTGAAGGTAGTGGTGAGGAGGTGGGGAAGGAGACGGTCGCGGGGACGGGCCGCCGCTGGGGCGCTGCTGGCGGTGGCGAGGCCCGGCCTGGTCCTGGCCGCCTGGAGCCTCCCGGCCGGGGGTCTGCAGGGTTTGCTTTCAAAGCCGTCTCCCCGAGGCGCCGCCTGCACAGGCACACCGAGCCGCCCGCCCTCTGGAGGTTTCACACCCGTCCTGTGACCTTCGCCGTCTTTAAGGTTTCCATCTGGGAGCAGGGGTTTCTCCTTACTGTGTGCTTTTCTCCTGTCTTCGAAACGGCGCCCCACCACCAAGTCGCTCTGCTGCGAAGATAGGAATGGCACCTCCTTCCTTCCTTCTGGTGATTCTGAAATGTGTGAGTTTCTGCCTTGGAGTTTTTAGTTTTCTCAGACGGCAGGGGCTTAATTAGTTTGGCTGTTTCACGATAGCACTTACAGTCTTCTTATTAACTGGGCAGACGCCCAGGACTCCTCCTCCGCGCCAGGGCTCCTGCGAGGACGTAGTCCCGGGCTGGGCAGCGGGGCGGTGGGCTCACAGAGAGGCCGGGCGCCGAGAGAGGTTTGAACCACTATGCTCACCTCTAGCCATTCCCAAGAAAATAGCAGTGCTGGGTGTGCCTGTTTGGCCTGACCCAGGAGAGAAATCGCAGCCATTTTGAGGACCCTGGTTCAACCGTTCTTTTCTACAGATACCGCTTCAAAGCGCTTTAAGAAGCTCATTATCAAGTCCTTTAAGAAGGGAGATGGGAGAAATGCTGAGGAGAAGAAAACCAGGAGTTTAGAACCAGCAAAATGGCTTTTCCTGCAACTGAACATTTCAAAGGAGAACATTCCGTCTTGGCAGATTGAGCAGTTGTAAATAAGACTTGGCCGAGCCTGGGGTAGGAGGACGAGGGGGGCTGGCCTTCTCGCTGTGAAGACATGCCCCCCGGCGAAGGGGACCAGAGAGCCAGCCGGCGGCCGGGCTCCGGGACAAGGCTGTCACTTCTCCTTCTACCCAGACTCGAGCCCCCTCCCTCTGTCTGGCCCTCGGACCCAGGCTGGGCTGCCCTGTCGCCAGGGGTCAGACGTGGGCCTCCAGCCTCAGTGGGCCCTGATCCACCAGTCCTCTTGTTTGCAGCAGTAATGTCAAGCGCTTTGCCCAAGGCAGAGGCGTAAGGTGGAACTGAAAGGGGACTTTGTAATTATCCTAAGGTCTCTACAGAAAGCGTTTATTTATTTTTTTTTTTTTTAAATATTTTATTTATATTTATTTGGCTTCACTGGGTCTCAGTTGTAGCATGTGGGCTCTAGTTCCCTGACCAGGGATCAAACCTGGGCCCCCTGCATTGGGAGCACAGAGTCTTAGCCACTGGACCACCAGGGAATTCCCAAGCGTTTATTTTTTAATGGTTGAACAATCCTTAGGGCCAAGATAACATCGTCTTTGAGAAAATCCTGTCCTTTGTTTTATGTTTGTGGATGTCCTAAAGTAAATTTGCTGTCTCCGTGTGTTCCCCCAGACAGATGCTTGCACACGTCCCCAGGGAAGACGCACAGGCATGTCAGCTTCACGGCCTTCATAACGGCAGAAGCAGACCAAAGCCAGGAAGTCCAATGATAGGATAATAAATGTGAACCATGGTGTCTTCAACGTGATTCTGTTATGAACTATCTCTTTATATGTGTATTATATATGCTCACCTCTAGCCATTCCCAAGAAAATAGCAGTGCTGGGTGTGCCTGTTTGGCCTGACCCAGGAGAGAAATCGCAGCCATTTTGAGGACCCTGGTTCAACCGTTCTTTTCTACAGATACCGCTTCAAAGCGCTTTAAGAAGCTCATTATCAAGTCCTTTAAGAAGGGAGATGGGAGAAATGCTGAGGAGAAGAAAACCAGGAGTTTAGAACCAGCAAAATGGCTTTTCCTGCAACTGAACATTTCAAAGGAGAACATTCCGTCTTGGCAGATTGAGCAGTTGTAAATAAGACTTGGCCGAGCCTGGGGTAGGAGGACGAGGGGGGCTGGCCTTCTCGCTGTGAAGACATGCCCCCCGGCGAAGGGGACCAGAGAGCCAGCCGGCGGCCGGGCTCCGGGACAAGGCTGTCACTTCTCCTTCTACCCAGACTCGAGCCCCCTCCCTCTGTCTGGCCCTCGGACCCAGGCTGGGCTGCCCTGTCGCCAGGGGTCAGACGTGGGCCTCCAGCCTCAGTGGGCCCTGATCCACCAGTCCTCTTGTTTGCAGCAGTAATGTCAAGCGCTTTGCCCAAGGCAGAGGCGTAAGGTGGAACTGAAAGGGGACTTTGTAATTATCCTAAGGTCTCTACAGAAAGCGTTTATTTATTTTTTTTTTTTTAAATATTTTATTTATATTTATTTGGCTTCACTGGGTCTCAGTTGTAGCATGTGGGCTCTAGTTCCCTGACCAGGGATCAAACCTGGGCCCCCTGCATTGGGAGCACAGAGTCTTAGCCACTGGACCACCAGGGAATTCCCAAGCGTTTATTTTTTAATGGTTGAACAATCCTTAGGGCCAAGATAACATCGTCTTTGAGAAAATCCTGTCCTTTGTTTTATGTTTGTGGATGTCCTAAAGTAAATTTGCTGTCTCCGTGTGTTCCCCCAGACAGATGCTTGCACACGTCCCCAGGGAAGACGCACAGGCATGTCAGCTTCACGGCCTTCATAACGGCAGAAGCAGACCAAAGCCAGGAAGTCCAATGATAGGATAATAAATGTGAACCATGGTGTCTTCAACGTGATTCTGTTATGAACTATCTCTTTATATGTGTATTATATATATATATGTATACACACACACACACACACATATATATAAGTCCCCCATGGATAAATCTCTAATGTAATAGACACAAAAATTGCAGTGATATTGAATAACAGTTTCATTAGCATGATGTTTCAGACTGCCCTCAAATACTGCATTTTCATAAGGAATGAAAGCATAAACATGAAGAGAGAAGACACATAAACAAAATACCAGGTAGTGGTAACTGATCTGAAGGGGAGGCAGGATGGAAGAGGGTGGGCAGCGGGGCTTCCGCCGTGACATGTGATCATCCTCAAGATCAGCGCCCTTGTGGCCGGGACTTCCGAGGAAACTCAGTGGTCGGGACTCCAGGCTTCTGCTCCAGGGCCCAGGATTAGACCCCTGGTTGAGGAACAAGCATCCTGCATGCATGTGGCCAAATTAAAAACAAAACCAAAAATACAAAAAATAGCCACCATGGTGAGTGTTCTTGTTTGTTACATTTCGGTGGGGAGTGTGTGTTGGTATTTCTTACACGTTTTTGTAGGTTATGAGATGTCACCTAGTTGAGTAGACGCTGTTGGTCAGGTTGTGGACTGAAAGGGGTTTTGCACCATTGTTTCACCAGAGCCCCCGGGAAGGGGTTGAGTTCTCAGACCTGGGCGGAGCTCAGGGCACTGAGTGCTGCTGGAGGGGTGGCAGGCTTTGTAGAGGACTCCAAGGCAGGCCGTGCCGCCCGGTGTCTGACCGCGCCTTGCCTTTCCCCAGACCCGTGACGTGGGCACTCTGGTCCTGCTGCAGCTCTGTCCCCTCCCCGGCACAGCTGGACATCAGCGTCTCGCACGGACTCAGTATCTGCCGGAGGACCTGAGAAGGGAGCCTCCGCAGGCTCAGGTCAGAGCCGTGGGTTCGGAACCCCTCCCAGAGCAGCCGGGTTAGAATGTTCGAAGGGACAAGCCCTCTGAACTGGTCACACTCTTGAAGAGTCAGCTGCTCGCACATTTTATTTTTTTTTTAAACGTTTATTTATTTATTTATTTTTGGCGGGGGTGGGGAGGGAGGGGGGTGGGCAGGCCACTTCCACTGGTCTTTCATTTGTCTAGTTGCATCCATCTTTGTTCTTTGGCTCCTGTGGGCCTTCCATTGCGGTGGCATCTGTTGTCGCAGAGCACTGTCCCTGGGCTCATGCGCTCCAGAGCTCCGGCTCGGTAATTGGACACATGGGTCCAGCCGCTCTGCGGCACGTGGGATCTTCCCAGGCCAGGGATCGAACCGGCGCCCCTTGCACTGGAAGGCGGTATCCTTACCCACTGGACCACCAGGGAAGCCCCTGCTCGCACATTTTAAACGCTGTCTCATTGCTTCCAAGTTCACTTCACGAATATAAAGAGTATTACTGAGTTTAAGAAGATGAGTTAATTAAGAAATCATAATTCCCAGAAAGCCTCTTTGACATAATTTAAAAACCCAGGTAAGTGTAATCCCATCACTTAAACTTTAAGTCAAACGGGAGAGTAGAAAATACCATTTAACTGTACGAGTAATCCCAGCAGGAGGGTCCGGGGTGAGGAGGGAATGGAGGCCGGCCATCCGGGGATGACGGGCGGGGGAGGGGGGCCACTCGGTCTGGTGCTGAGGCCACGGCAGCCAGCGGGGCCTCGAGGAGACGGTTTCCGTGAACACGCGGGCGCGTCACCCACGGCCGGAGCCCCCAGCAGTGGCCGCCAGCCAGCATCCCTCTGCTCGCCGCAGAAGGGGGGCTCCATCTTGGGTGGATAAACACGGGCGAGGCGTCCATCTGGCGGGTACCGTGCCAAAGGGAGGGTGTCTCAGATTTTCTGGATCAGATTCTGTGATGCCTTGTGTTAGTTATTCCTCCTAAAGTCGTCTCCAGGCCAGGCATTCCGAGCATGCCGAGAAACAAATGGTCACTTCTCAGCTCTTTGGGTCTTGCTTGGCTCTGTTTCCCTGCAAAGCCCCGAACATCACGGCACCGACCGTCACATCAGGCATCGCCCAGCAAGGACCTCGCCGGCCGGACGCATGATCTCAATTTTAGAATCCAGCACTGAGATGCACCCTGTGCTTCCCGTGAAACCGAGAATGACCTCCCGGCGGAGGAGGTGGCACCCGATTCCCTCCCACGTGAGGATGGAACTGCAGACCTGCCTGCCGCAGGCAGGATCCTGGGTCTTTCATTTGTCTAGTTGCATCCATCTTTGTTCTTTGGCTCCTGTGGGCCTTCCATTGCGGTGGCATCTGTTGTCGCAGAGCACTGTCCCTGGGCTCATGCGCTCCAGAGCTCCGGCTCGGTAATTGGACACATGGGTCCAGCCGCTCTGCGGCACGTGGGATCTTCCCAGGCCAGGGATCGAACCGGCGCCCCTTGCACTGGAAGGCGGTATCCTTACCCACTGGACCACCAGGGAAGCCCCTGCTCGCACATTTTAAACGCTGTCTCATTGCTTCCAAGTTCACTTCACGAATATAAAGAGTATTACTGAGTTTAAGAAGATGAGTTAATTAAGAAATCATAATTCCCAGAAAGCCTCTTTGACATAATTTAAAAACCCAGGTAAGTGTAATCCCATCACTTAAACTTTAAGTCAAACGGGAGAGTAGAAAATACCATTTAACTGTACGAGTAATCCCAGCAGGAGGGTCCGGGGTGAGGAGGGAATGGAGGCCGGCCATCCGGGGATGACGGGCGGGGGAGGGGGGCCACTCGGTCTGGTGCTGAGGCCACGGCAGCCAGCGGGGCCTCGAGGAGACGGTTTCCGTGAACACGCGGGCGCGTCACCCACGGCCGGAGCCCCCAGCAGTGGCCGCCAGCCAGCATCCCTCTGCTCGCCGCAGAAGGGGGGCTCCATCTTGGGTGGATAAACACGGGCGAGGCGTCCATCTGGCGGGTACCGTGCCAAAGGGAGGGTGTCTCAGATTTTCTGGATCAGATTCTGTGATGCCTTGTGTTAGTTATTCCTCCTAAAGTCGTCTCCAGGCCAGGCATTCCGAGCATGCCGAGAAACAAATGGTCACTTCTCAGCTCTTTGGGTCTTGCTTGGCTCTGTTTCCCTGCAAAGCCCCGAACATCACGGCACCGACCGTCACATCAGGCATCGCCCAGCAAGGACCTCGCCGGCCGGACGCATGATCTCAATTTTAGAATCCAGCACTGAGATGCACCCTGTGCTTCCCGTGAAACCGAGAATGACCTCCCGGCGGAGGAGGTGGCACCCGATTCCCTCCCACGTGAGGATGGAACTGCAGACCTGCCTGCCGCAGGCAGGATCCTGGGCGCCGCCACTGGCCGCTGGCCGGCTCGGAGGGCCAGTGCAGGCCTGCGCGTGACGCTCCTGCTGTTCCGTGCACCTTCCTCCCTCCCCAAGGCAGAGGGCAGGTGGCGGAGGTACTGCCCGTGACTGGGCTTCACACAGAAGTGGAGTGAAGGCGCAGCACAGAGTTCGGCCCTTGGCTTGGTCTCAGTAAATGTCGATTGTTATTACTGCTGTGGAACTTTCGCTTCAGCTACATAAACTCAAGGCGGGAATTAAGGACCCCAGTGACAGTGAATCATGTGGCCCAGCAGGGACCAAATTTGAGAGCTGTGAAGCAGCCCACATATGCCTCTCCCTTGGTTTGATGGAAATGTCTGGAACTTAGTGTGTGTGTATCTTTATTTAAGACAGACTGGAGTTGAGGAAGGAGATGGGGACCACGTGAGGAGACTGGTGAGTAGCTTGATCTCCTCAGCCAGAGCGCCTTCCTCAAGATGGTAGACACCTCTGGGGTTAGTTGCCACGTGTTGGGATAGGCAGCTGCGTGTTGGAAGTGACTGGTGGAGGCTCTTGTAGACCCATCTGTGTGGTGCATTTTTATGACTGATTTCAATGCAGAGCATCTTTAAGGAAAAAGGAAGACGCTTGAAAGGTGGTGGACCAGAGACCGAGTTGCAGGGCTGTTAGCGGCTGCCCCGCACTCGCTCGCTCGCTCAGATCTGGAGGGAGGTAGCGTTGTGAGGGTCGTGGATGGCGGGGAGCGTGCTGGATCGTGGGAGCTTAGTCCAAGGTCTAGGGCTCGTAAAACTCTTCTAAAATGCACAGGCTGCCATCTAAGAGGCCCGCTGGCCTAGGAACCCCGGGACAGGGTCGCGGATCTCTGCCAGTCGGGTCTCAATAAAAGCAAGTTTGAACTTCCTGTGCAGACCCAGCTGCACGGCTCCCGCCATCGGCTCTGCGATGGTGGGGAAGGGGGCTGGCGAGGGTGGACCCCCTGCAGGACCGCGTCCCTGGCCATCCCGACTCAGAGCGCAGGAGCCAGCCTAGGGGCAGCCGGTGGATCCCTGAAGGGGAAGTGCTCTATTTTAAATTCTTCAGGACCGTTCTGGCCGCACGTAAAGGTGGCATCTTAAATGAAATTCGCCCAGCTGTGCATTTCAAGCCTTTTTAAAGAAGTAGCACAAGGAGTTGAAGGCCCCAGAGTGTTCGAAGTCACCTGGCCTAGCCTTGCCATTGGTCACACCTCTCCTCCGGCCCCGCGGGTGACCTTTCCGGCGCGGTTAGGAGCAGGCTGCCCACCTGGCTTGGGGAGGTGTTTCCGTACTTGCTTGTCCACAGGGCTTTGAGTGTCTTGTGGTGTCGCCTTGCTGGGGGAGGTGGGGGCCGCTGTTTGGGCTGCAGCTGGGGAAGTGGGCGTCTGTTCATACCTCTCGTGGAACTGGTCATGTTCCTGAAGCGGTTTCTTCACTCAGCCAACGTCATGTCAACTAAGTAGATGAATATCTGTTCTGGGCCAGAAAATGAGACGTGAAATGATTATGAATTAAGGTTAAAGGAACTTGAGGTTCATAGTCCTTGCCAAAAAATAATCTTCATTCAGATTATATCAGATGGTTGGATGGAAGCCAAGAACACAAAAAGAACAGTATTTAGCTAGACTTTTCGAGCAGTTCTGTGGGGATCTGTATGTGCAGACCTGTGTGTACGTTGTGCCTCTGTGGGAGCCCAGGCAGACCCCACCAGCAGCGAGGGTGGTGCAGGGGACCCCGTCGGCGTGCGTGGGCCGCAGCCCAGCGAGGACTGGGGTGGCCGTTCCCCGTCCGCCTGCTCCCCCACCCGTGCTCCAGCAGGAGGTGCCCCCGTGGCTCTGGAGTCCGTCAGCATCACGCGCACGGTGACCAGCGGCCCTGGGCACTCTCGCTTCGGGAAAGGCGTTCCTCAGAACCACGCCTGTGGGTTTGCTGAGCGGCTCCTTCGCTCTGGAGTCCTGGCTGAGGAGGTGCTGGCTCTCCCGGCACCTGCGCCGTCTTCAAGGCACTTTTCAAAGCTCGTGTTGTAAGTGGATGGAACTTTCAACATGTAACTGTTAGGCTCTCAGGTCCAAGGTGGTGTGGGCCACTGTGCCGGCATCGCAGAGCAGAGTGCCCATCATGGCGATGACAGCCGGTCACATCTGCTGGATGCTTGCTGTTTTTTGATGGCCGCGTCGTGTCCAGCTCTTTGAGACCCCATGGACGACAGTGCACCAGGCCTCCCCGTCCCTCATGTCTTTTGGAGTTTGCCCAAGTTCATGTCCATTGAATCAGTCCATCCAGCCATCTCATCCTCCGTCACCCTCTTCTCCTCCTGCCTTCAATCTTTCTCAGCATCAGGGCTTATTTTCCCAGTGAGTCGGCTCTTCGCATCAGGTGGCCAGAGTCCTGGAGCTTTAGCTTCAGCGTCCGTCCATCCAGTGAGATTCAGGGCTGAGTTCCTCAGGTGGACTGGTGTGGTCTCCTTGCCGTCCAGGGGCTCTGGAGGGTCTCCTCTCGCGCCACAGCTCAAAAGCATCAGTTGTCTGGCGCTCTGCCTCCTTTGTGGTCCAGGTGTCACAGCTGTTGAGATGGATGCTGCAGGCTGAGATGAAAACCAAATAAACAGCGAGAAGTTCCCTGAGAAGCTGACTTGACTTAGACCTACAGGATTGGGTCTCTGAGAAGGATGAAGAAGGCACGTTCCAGAGGAGGAAGTCATGACAGATCTTAACATGTGCCGAGGTCTTCCTGGAAGCTCCCAGGAGGGGTTCAGTGTGAGGCAGCGTGACGCTCAGTGGGGACGAGGAGGCAGGCCACGCTG
The DNA here is from genome assembly GCA_022376925.1 of Tragulus kanchil. NCBI lineage: Eukaryota > Metazoa > Chordata > Mammalia > Artiodactyla > Tragulidae > Tragulus > Tragulus kanchil. The sequence goes on along the minus strand of JAIOJX010000031.1, from coordinate 2,324,493 downwards.
GCCCCGGGGCTCGGGGGCAGTGCCGCCCGGCGCTGGCGCAGACGCCCCCTCTCGGCCCGCGCTTCTCCCGGAAGGGGCTGCTCTAAGGCTCCCTCCCACCAGGATCACACGGGCGAGGGGTTCATACGCCCGAAGGTCATGCGTTGACTCTGGAATTCTTCAGGTTTGGAAATTACTTAGCTGCTCTGTTGGATTTTTCATATCTGCTTAATTTTATTCTCCACATTCAAAAGGGATTTGAGGTACCTTTCAGCACAACACTGTGGGCCAAAAAGGCGATTGCACTGTTCAGGCTCTCAGGTCAAAGCTCGTGTTGTAAGTGGATGGAACTTTCAACATGTAACTGTTAGGCTCTCAGGTCCAAGGTGTGGGCCACTGTGCCGGCATCGCAGAGCAGAGTGCCCATCATGGCGATGACAGCCGGTCACATCTGCTGGATGCTTGCTGTTTTTTGATGGCCGCGTCGTGTCCAGCTCTTTGAGACCCCATGGACGACAGTGCACCAGGCCTCCCCGTCCCTCATGTCTTTTGGAGTTTGCCCAAGTTCATGTCCATTGAATCAGTCCATCCAGCCATCTCATCCTCCGTCACCCTCTTCTCCTCCTGCCTTCAATCTTTCTCAGCATCAGGGCTTATTTTCCCAGTGAGTCGGCTCTTCGCATCAGGTGGCCAGAGTCCTGGAGCTTTAGCTTCAGCGTCCGTCCATCCAGTGAGATTCAGGGCTGAGTTCCTCAGGTGGACTGGTGTGGTCTCCTTGCCGTCCAGGGGCTCTGGAGGGTCTCCTCTCGCGCCACAGCTCAAAAGCATCAGTTGTCTGGCGCTCTGCCTCCTTTGTGGTCCAGGTGTCACAGCTGTTGAGATGGATGCTGCAGGCTGAGATGAAAACCAAATAAACAGCGAGAAGTTCCCTGAGAAGCTGACTTGACTTAGACCTACAGGATTGGGTCTCTGAGAAGGATGAAGAAGGCACGTTCCAGAGGAGGAAGTCATGACAGATCTTAACATGTGCCGAGGTCTTCCTGGAAGCTCCCCAGGAGCGTTCAGTGTGAGGCAGCGTGACGCTCAGTGGGGACGAGGAGGCAGGCCACGCTGGCCCCGGGGCTCGGGGGCAGTGCCGCCCGGCGCTGGCGCAGACGCCCCCTCTCGGCCCGCGCTTCTCCCGGAAGGGGCTGCTCTAAGGCTCCCTCCCACCAGGATCACACGGGCGAGGGGTTCATACGCCCGAAGGTCATGCGTTGACTCTGGAATTCTTCAGGTTTGGAAATTACTTAGCTGCTCTGTTGGATTTTTCGTATCTGCTTAATTTTATTCTCCACATTCAAAAGGGATTTGAGGTACCTTTCAGCACAACACTGTGAGCACTGAGTGCTGAGTGGAAACAGAGGCGACTGGTGGCCACGTCTGCTCCTTTCCTGTGGATGCCTGTGGATGCCCCTGGTTCCTGGGTTGGACATTTATCCCAGTGACAAGGTAGCCAGGAGTTGACCTACCCATTCATTAAGAAGCAAGGAGTTGCTTTTCCCTGGTGCTTTTTAATTTACAAAGTTGTGTACCTTTGGCATTTGTAAATTTTGGCTGAGTCCTTATTTTTCAGTGTCTTCTGTTCAGCTTTGATATTGTAATTTTTTGATGAGAACTATAACGCCAGCAGAAATTCGCAGACACACTCTCAAAATAAGGCTTTCCTAAGTTGAAAGTTGATCCCACGAGGCCGCCTGTGGAGGCTGGAAGTCGGCAGCACTGTGTGGCAGCGGGCTCTGGGCTCGGGGTACGGGGCCTGTCTCCTTCGAAACAAAAGACTCCCGAGCTCTCAGCCGCTGTCCGTGGGGCTGGGCGCAGGGCCTGGTGCCCTGTCCTGCGGTGGGGCGAGTGGGATCGTGCCCGGAGTCCAGGCTAGGCGTCCTCACTCTCCGCTAGTGCTAGGGGCAGAAGTGCTTTCCTCGCGGTTCCTCGCTGTCCCCTTCCGGTGGGGGGCTGCGTGCTGCCAGGAGTCAGCGTTCTCCTGACGGGAGGCTCGAGTGGGTCGGGATGAGCGTCTGGCACAGCTCGGGCGGGTCTCCCTCGCGGCTGGCGTACTCGTCGGACGCGTCCACCTAGAGAGGGCTGTTTCCCCCCAGGGAAGCGGAGCTGGACAGCAGGCCGCGGCTTCCGCGGTCTCCACCTGCAGCAGCTCGGAGCCTGCGCGGCGGCCTCGAGCAGCGAGCGGCCCGGGGAGCTGCGAGCCTGCCGCTCTGGAGAGCAGTGCTAGGCCCTGTAATTAACTCGCTGAGTTTCAGTGGGAATATAATGTTTCATTGAACAGTCAGTGTTTAATTTTTACTCAGCTAGCACCGCGCGGGCCAGAAGCGCCCGCGCTGACGAGGGCGCCGTGCCTCTGCGGGCGCGGGCCGTGGTCGGCTTGAGTTTATTCTCCACATTGGATTTGAGGTACCTTTCAGCACAACACTGTGAGCACTGAGTGCTGAGTGGAAACAGAGGCGACTGGTGGCCACGCCTGCTCCTTTCCTGTGGATGCCTGTGGATGCCCCTGGTTCCTGGGTTGGACATTTATCCCAGTGACAAGGTAGCCAGGAGTTGACCTACCCATTCATTAAGAAGCAAGGAGTTGCTTTTCCCTGGTGCTTTTTAATTTACAAAGTTGTGTACCTTTGGCATTTGTAAATTTTGGCTGAGTCCTTATTTTTCAGTGTCTTCTGTTCAGCTTTGATATTGTAATTTTTGATGAGAACTATAACGCCAGCAGAAATTCGCAGACACACTCTCAAAATAAGGCTTTCCTAAGTTGAAAGTTGATCCCACGAGGCCGCCTGTGGAGGCTGGAAGTCGGCAGCACTGTGTGGCAGCGGGCTCTGGGCTCGGGGTACGGGGCCTGTCTCCTTCGAAACAAAAGACCCCCGAGCTCTCAGCCGCTGTCCGTGGGGCTGGGCGCAGGGCCTGGTGCCCTGTCCTGCGGTGGGGCGAGTGGGATCGTGCCCGGAGTCCAGGCTAGGCGTCCTCACTCTCCGCTAGTGCTAGGGGCAGAAGTGCTTTCCTCGCGGTTCCTCGCTGTCCCCTTCCGGTGGGGGGCTGCGTGCTGCCAGGAGTCAGCGTTCTCCTGACGGGAGGCTCGAGTGGGTCGGGATGAGCGTCTGGCACAGCTCGGGCGGGTCTCCCTCGCGGCTGGCGTACTCGTCGGACGCGTCCACCTAGAGAGGGCTGTTTCCCCCCAGGGAAGCGGAGCTGGACAGCAGGCCGCGGCTTCCGCGGTCTCCACCTGCAGCAGCTCGGAGCCTGCGCGGCGGCCTCGAGCAGCGAGCGGCCCGGGGAGCTGCGAGCCTGCCGCTCTGGAGAGCAGTGCTAGGCCCTGTAATTAACTCGCTGAGTTTCAGTGGGAATATAATGTTTCATTGAACAGTCAGTGTTTAATTTTTACTCAGCTAGCACCGCGCGGGCCAGAAGACGCCCGCGCTGACGAGGGCGCCGTGCCTCTGCGGGCGCCGGGCCGTGGTCGGCGCCGGCCACGGGAGCAGCCTCGCCGGGCCGCGGCGCGTCCTCGCGCGTCTCCTCGCCTGAGCAGGTCGACTGTCAGGGTCGCTCTCACCTTCGCAGTGGCGGGGAAAGGACAGAGCCTGGTAGATGTCCGTGTGCTCAGGACCTAGGTGGGAGCAGGAAGGGAGGTTGCACCCGTCCTCAGAGGGGACCCTGTGCCTGAGTCCTGGGCCCGGGGCTGGGCAGACGGTGCCCCGCTGGCCCGGAGGACACGAGCGGCGGGGGTGCTGGCCCGGGGCCGTCTCACCCAGCGTGTTTACGGACGCGGCTTTCCTGGGCATGTCAGCGCCATGTCTCCTTCCCCGTGGGGACCATCTCTCAGGGGACAGGCAGACACCCTGCAGCAAGTGCCTGAGTGAGGCGACTTCATGTGGGAGGGCCCCACGAGGGGAGCAGAGAGGTGGCGCTTCCTGCCGCAGCCTGAGCGCTCGCCGAGGCGGGAGCAGGCGTGGATTCGGTCAGGCCGCGGGGGCGCTCCTGCCAGGGGGGGCAGAAGGTGCGGGGGAACTGAGGCAGGGATGGATGGGAAACGCTAGAGGGGCAAGAAGGTCCCCAGGCCTGGGGCACAGTGGGTCGGGGAAGGAGGCAGGTTGTGGTTGGAGAGGTTTGGGCCACGGTGAGGAGCCTGGCTCCATTCTGAGCAAGCGGGAAGGCTTTGGAGGGTCTTCACCAGGGACTGCGTGTGGACAGTGGGCTACAGAGCAGGAGGGGAGTGGGGCTCGGGGGAGCCAGTGCACCCTGCCAGAGAGTGCCATGGCGGGGGCCTCTGGGCAGGATGCACGTCCTGGCCCCATCGCCAGGCGGCCCCCATCCACCCCACAGGTGGGCAGTCCGCCCGCCTTTCCTATTCCCTGCCAATTGGCACATGACCACATCGTGTGGTTCTTTACCTTGATCTCCTGTGTCTCCCTTACCAGCCAGTGGGCTCTTCAGGCGCATTGACCATGTTTTAGTCTTTCATCTCTAGGGCTCCATGTAGATCCTGACCTCACGGCACCCCAGCTTGTCGACCCTGGCTATTAGAACCTGACCTTCGTGAGGTCAGCCTCGGCACTTCCTCCCCTGCATGGCCCCAAGACTTTAAAGGAGCCACTTTCCACCCGTGCCTGACTGGACAGGGCACTTGGTGGACATGTCTGCATGTGGCGGCTTGCCTGTGGTCAGCCACATGCCTGTGGTCAGGTTAGGAGAACCTTCTGTTTTAGATTGTTCTGAGTGTTCTTACTTGGATCTTGCTTAAAGGAAAAAAAGTCAACACATTTTTCCTACTTCATAATTTACCAAAGGGAAAAACATAGCAGGATATGGACCTCCCATGAGTCTTCCCGTGGTGACTAAATATAGACATCGATGACAAATCGCGGGGGACTCGTTAATGGCAGCCGTCCGTGTTATTTAAAATGAATTAGACTTTTGGTTTCCTCTGGAAAGAACACCGAGAGAGACTCTGAAGGTTGTTCCCATTCATCACACACCTGGATGTACGCTGTTTGGCTAAGTCAGGAGTCACGGGTGCTTATAAAGCAAAATACTCGCCGCCTGAGCGCTGGTGAGATGTCCGCTCACCTCCTTTGTCTTGAGTGGGTGGGCTGTGCTTTCTTGGTTGGAACCAAGACCTTGGGCTCCCCAGCTCTGGCTGATGGGGCTGCCTGGGGTAGGGACCGTCGATATCTCGGGGGGTGAAGGTGAGCACTGAAGTGTTGGCGTTAGCCTGGAGCTGCCAAGGCTTGCCCACCAGAGTGAAGAGCGATTTTGTAAACTTAGGGATAACCCTTTCCATTAAAGAAAACTCCAGAAACTCAGGTATGTGTTTATCACAGAGAAAACTTCCTTCTGTGTCCAAGTATTCTGGTGATGTCCACCGGGCTGTTTTCTCAGCGTGTTAGTAAAACTGTCCACAGGGGATGCGGAAGCATCAGGAGACGGGCGAAACCCGCTTTCCCCTTGACGGTTGAACAAAAGCCCCGAACGGTTCTCCTTAGGAAGAACGTCCAAGGAGGAGACTGCATTTGGCCCCAACTTTCTCTAACCTTAAAATCGAATTTCCAATGAGAGCATTGTTTTCATTCTGTTCGATTTTCTTCTTTTCCTTTCCCTGGCTATTAGAACCTGACCTTCGTGAGGTCAGCCTCGGCACTTCCTCCCCTGCATGGCCCCAAGACTTTAAAGGAGCCACTTTCCACCCGTGCCTGACTGGACAGGGCACTTGGTGGACATGTCTGCATGTGGCGGCTTGCCTGTGGTCAGCCACATGCCTGTGGTCAGGTTAGGAGAACCTTCTGTTTTAGATTGTTCTGAGTGTTCTTACTTGGATCTTGCTTAAAGGAAAAAAAGTCAACACATTTTTCCTACTTCATAATTTACCAAAGGGAAAAACATAGCAGGATATGGACCTCCCATGAGTCTTCCCGTGGTGACTAAATATAGACATCGATGACAAATCGCGGGGGACTCGTTAATGGCAGCCGTCCGTGTTATTTAAAATGAATTAGACTTTTTGGTTTCCTCTGGAAAGAACACCGAGAGAGACTCTGAAGGTTGTTCCCATTCATCACACACCTGGATGTACGCTGTTTGGCTAAGTCAGGAGTCACGGGTGCTTATAAAGCAAAATACTCGCCGCCTGAGCGCTGGTGAGATGTCCGCTCACCTCCTTTGTCTTGAGTGGGTGGGCTGTGCTTTCTTGGTTGGAACCAAGACCTTGGGCTCCCCAGCTCTGGCTGATGGGGCTGCCTGGGGTAGGGACCGTCGATATCTCGGGGGGTGAAGGTGAGCACTGAAGTGTTGGCGTTAGCCTGGAGCTGCCAAGGCTTGCCCACCAGAGTGAAGAGCGATTTTGTAAACTTAGGGATAACCCTTTCCATTAAAGAAAACTCCAGAAACTCAGGTATGTGTTTATCACAGAGAAAACTTCCTTCTGTGTCCAAGTATTCTGGTGATGTCCACCGGGCTGTTTTCTCAGCGTGTTAGTAAAACTGTCCACAGGGGATGCGGAAGCATCAGGAGACGGGCGAAACCCGCTTTCCCCTTGACGGTTGAACAAAAGCCCCCCGAACGGTTCTCCTTAGGAAGAACGTCCAAGGAGGGAGACTGCATTTGGCCCCAACTTTCTCTAACCTTAAAATCGAATTTCCAATGAGAGCATTGTTTTCATTCTGTTCGATTTTCTCTTCCTTTCCTTGTTTAAGTAGCCCAGAGTCGGTCTCCAGTCGGTGCTCTGGTGGGGTGTGGCCCAGCCTCTCTGGGTGGCCCGGGGGCTCTGGCTCCCCGTCGGGACAGACAGGTGCAGAGTGGAAGGAGTTCTGGAAATACAGAGGACGTGTCATTTCAGAGGTGACTGTCTTCCTGGCTTTGAAATAAGCAATCCGATGACAGCTAATAACTGCTCCTTATTTCCTGTAAGGAAGAGAAAACTGTTTGGATTTTTTAAAATAACACAGTTTCTAGAAACTCCTAGTTTTTGCTTTGTTTTCAAACTTAACTTTTTAATTGAAATTTAGTTGATTTACAATGTCATGTTAAGTTTCAGGTGTACAGCATCTCTCCCTATATATTACATATTTATATATATATATATATATATATATATATTATATTATATATATTTTTTCAGATTATTTTCCCTTAGTAACAGGTTATTAAAACACTGAGCATAGTTCCTTATGCAATACAGTAGGGCTTGTTCTTTATCTCTTTTTTGTGTATAGTGCTGTGTATGTTAATCCCAAACTCTCTTTTCCCCGTCTCCTTTTTGTTAGCCATGTTTGTTTTCCCAGTCTGTGAGTCTGTTTCTGTTCTGTATATAAATTCACTTCTGTCATGTTTTTAGATGACACGTAGAAGTGATATCATATATTTGTCTTTCTCTGGCTGACTTACTCTATTTAATATGATCATGTCAGGCTTCCCTGGTGGTCCATTGGGTAAGGACAGTGCCTTGCAGTGCAGGGGGCGCCAGTTCGATCCCTGGCCTGGGAAGATCCCACGTGCCGCGGAGCAGCTAGACCGATGTGTCCAATCACCGAGCCAGCACTCTGGAGCACATGTGCCCAGAGCCGGTGCTCTGCAACGAGAGAGGCCACTGCAATGGGAGGCCCACACAGGCCAAGGGACAAAGACGGCAATAAATGAAAGACCAATAGAAGTGGCCAAAAAAAAAAAACTTAAAAAAAACATGGTCATCTCTAGGTCCACCCACGTTGCTACAAATGGTATTATTTCACTCTCTTTCTGGCTGAATAGTATTCCAGTGAATACATGTACCACATCGTCTGTGTCCATGCCTCTGACAGTGGACATTAGGTGGTCTTGGCAGCTGTGAGGAGTGCTGCTGTGAACGTTAGGTGAACGTATCTTTTCTAATTATGGTTTTCTCCAGGTATACGCCCAGCTGTGGGGTTGACGGATCACGTGGTAGCTCTGTTTTGTAGGTTTTTAAGGAAACTACATTTTTTGATAAAGCCCCAGAGATCCCCCCTACACCTACATCTCCCTAAGGGACACAACCTGGGTCCTTTCTTAGCCTCCGGGGCTTCTCTAGTTGATGGGGTTGGGGTAGGGGGGCCTTGCTCTGGCCAAGCACCATTATGTATTCCACTTCCTGTGTTGTTTTAATGCTTGTGCAGCCATGGACGATGGGCTGGGGAGTCCCGCTCTGTCTAGGCCGGCCTGCCTCCCTCGCCGGCCGCGGGCTCAGCCTCTGGAGCTGCCTGCGGCGTGGAGGGTGGGCCATTAGCATCCAGAGTGGGTCGGGGGCCGCTCTTCTCTCCAGGAGCGCTGCGCCCACCCTGACCGGTGGTCGCTTGGTACCAGAAGGGGTTCGTGGCTCGGGGGAGAGGGCAGAATGGCGCCATCCCTGCTGTGTCTGCTCTGGGAGTTTCCCTCGGGAGCGTCAGCTGACGTTTGCTGTGAATCGAGTCCTGGGGAAAAACAGCCGCTTGAGCATGAGCCAGGCCGTCTACGAGGTCAGTGAGGAAAGTCCCTCTCGGCAACATGGAGGGGACCAGCAGAGCGGTTTCCGGCCCCCTTCTGCCTCCTCCGCATCCGATGGTGGGTGCTGGGCTGCGGGCTGCGGGCCGACGGGGTCAGGGGCTCCCAGAGCCCGTTTCCAGCTCAGGAGCTCGGGGCGGAGGCCTGTCGTTTCGAAGGTTAGCAGCAGTTACGTTCACGAACTGCTTACGGAGAGAGCCGGGCCCATCTGCGTCAGGGGCTCCCAGAAGGATAAATGAAAGATCAATAGAAGTGGCCAAAATAATGTCTAAAATTAAAAAAAACATGGTCATCTCTAGGTCCACCCATGTTGCTACAAATGGTATTATTTCACTCTCTTTCTGGCTGAATAGTATTCCAGTGAATACATGTACCACATCGTCTGTGTCCATGCCTCTGACAGTGGACATTAGGTGGTCTTGGCAGCTGTGAGGAGTGCTGCTGTGAACGTTAGGTGAACGTATCTTTTCTAATTATGGTTTTCTCCAGGTATACGCCCAGCTGTGGGGTTGACGGATCACGTGGTAGCTCTGTTTTGTAGGTTTTTAAGGAAACTACATTTTTTGATAAAGCCCCAGAGATCCCCCCTACACCTACATCTCCCTAAGGGACACAACCTGGGTCCTTTCTTAGCCTCCGGGGCTTCTCTAGTTGATGGGGTTGGGGTAGGGGGGCCTTGCTCTGGCCAAGCACCATTATGTATTCCACTTCCTGTGTTGTTTTAATGCTTGTGCAGCCATGGACGATGGGCTGGGGAGTCCCGCTCTGTCTAGGCCGGCCTGCCTCCCTGCGCCGGCCGCGGGCTCAGCCTCTGGAGCTGCCTGCGGCGTGGAGGGTGGGCCATTAGCATCCAGAGTGGGTCGGGGGCCGCTCTTCTCTCCAGGAGCGCTGCGCCCACCCTGACCGGTGGTCGCTTGGTACCAGAAGGGGTTCGTGGCTCGGGGGAGAGGGCAGAATGGCGCCATCCCTGCTGTGTCTGCTCTGGGAGTTTCCCTCGGGAGCGTCAGCTGACGTTTGCTGTGAATCGAGTCCTGGGGAAAAACAGCCGCTTGAGCATGAGCCAGGCCGTCTACGAGGTCAGTGAGGAAAGTCCCTCTCGGCAACATGGAGGGGACCAGCAGAGCGGTTTCCGGCCCCCTTCTGCCTCCTCCGCATCCGATGGTGGGTGCTGGGCTGCGGGCTGCGGGCCGACGGGGTCAGGGGCTCCCAGAGCCCGTTTCCAGCTCAGGAGCTCGGGGCGGAGGCCTGTCGTTTCGAAGGTTAGCAGCAGTTACGTTCACGAACTGCTTACGGAGAGAGCCGGGCCCATCTGCGTGCCAGAGAGGACCTCTCAGAAGGGAAGCCTGAGCCAGAAGGACGTCCGCAGGGGACCGTGCCCAGCAGGCACCTCCGTGCCCACAGCAGCCAGCGCTGCCCACCGCACGGGCCGCCCGACGACAGACGTGCCCCAGTGTTGTGAGCCCAAGGAGCCCCCGCCCAGACCTCAGCCCTGCCCCGTCTGGGGACAGGCACCTCGGAAGAGGAAGGGGCCTGACCCCACCCACCGGGGCAGCCTGTGGCAGGATGAGACCTCTGGCCTCCAGCCGCCGTGGCCTGTCCTTCCCACGCCCGAGGCCAGTGGAGCCCCCCGGCCAGGTGCCCCAGGCCTGCTGCCGCCGGCGCGTCTCCCCCGGCTCTGGGGGTGCCTTCCGCACGTGGCCGCGTGGGGAGGCTCCGCTGTGGGCCAGGACAGCTCGTAGCCTCATAGGAAATCTGTGAAATGGGAGCCCAGGCTTTCCTTGGAATCACTGTTCCACAAGCATGGGGCGTGTGGGTGTGCTTTATTTTCCAAAGAAACTGTTGAAAGGAAACCTTGCACGCATCGGGGACTGAGTCATGAAAGAGTCCAGATCTTCTCCAGGCTGAGCAGACCTGAGGTGAGGCCAGGGACCCGAGCCCCGAGCCCTGCGGGCGTCCCCGCGGCATCCCGACGAGGCAGGGTACCTTCAGGGAGGGGTGACAGTGGTCTTACAGCCCAGGAGGGGCTCGGGTGCCAGAGGAGGACGGACTCCGCCCGGGCCGCGGGCAGGGCTTCCTGGCAGCCGGCACCGCCCCGCTGCCGCGTGGGCTCTGGGCGCGGCTGGAGAGGCCTTGGTGCCGCCGGAGTCGGGCTCTGAGGTGGAGAAAGGAAATGCTGAGTGAAACCTGCGTTATTCTACAAATTCCTTTTCTAGCCATCATTTTAAGTTTTTTTTCCTTTAATTTTAGCCTCTTTTATTGTTTTTTTAATTTATTTATGTTCATCCATCTTTATTCTTTGGCCTGTGTGGGCCTCCCATTGCAGTGGCCTCTCTCGTTGCAGAGCACTGGCTCTGGGCGCATGTGCTCCAGAGCGCTGGCTCCTAATTGGACACACCGGTCCAGCCGCTCCGTGGCATGTGGGATCTTCCCAGGCCAGGGATCAAACTGGCGCCCCTTGCGGTGCAAGGTGGACTCTTTACCCACTGGACCACCAGGGAGCCACATTTTAAGTTTTTAAAATCTTTACATATAAAGTTATCACATCACAGTTTGGCCCGTCCTCTCTCCTCCTCCCCACAGATCATTGGTGACGGGCCGTCCTCGTCACCGACCACACGGCGAGCGTCCAGCAAACCCCTAGAGACCCGCTCACCCCGCCCCTTGGCTGCGGTGGCCGTCGGCGTTTATGCGAGCGACCGAAGCTGGGTGCGCCCTGCTCTAACATGGACAGGGCTCACTGGACGTGCGCTCCTGCAGCTTGCTCTTGAAACTTCATTGTTATTGGAGTCCGTGCCTTAAGAGCACATAGTTTTCCCATTTTAAAACAACCCACCACAGCGTGTCCCGTGAGTCGAGGCCCAGGCGTGGCCCTGTTGTTGGCGACCTGTCCCCGCTGCAGCCAGTGCCCTCCTGCGCCGTGTAAGCACGTCTGAAAGTGGGAGGAGCGCCGCCGTTCCCCCAGAGGGCCCTGCTCCCGCCCTCCAACAGGGCGCACAGCGCGCCCCCCGGGCGGCCCCTCTGGCCCCTCTGGCCAGCGCTGGGCCTCCTCGGCCCTGGGTTTCTGGCCGTCTGCCAGTTAAGGCACTGCATTTTGTTTTAGTTTTACTTCTCTGCTAGCCAGTAGGATTGAACACTCCCTGTCTTATATTGACCATTTACATTACTGCTTGAGTATATTCCGGAGCGGCTTTTTCTTGCTGATCCTCAAGAGCTCCTCGTGTGGATTCCTGTCTGTCACACTCTGGTCTTTGCTCTGCTCCTCCGAGCTCCTCTGAACCACACAGCACGCCGCCTGCTGCCCTCTGGGGCGTGGCACAGGGAAGGAGAGAAATGATGCCAGCGCTTGCTTCTCACCTGGCACAGGGGGTCAGAGGGCTCAGGGGACCTTGAAACCTTAAAGCACAACACGGCGACATCAGTTTATTCTGCCCGAGTCCTGCCAGACTGAAGACCTCACTGGAATCAGGCCCCAGGAGACCTGACAGCGGACTTACCTGCTCTTTAGCCACTTCAGGGACAGGGTCCTGCTCCTCCTCGGCTCCAGCTCGAAGAAATGAACCAGATTCTTCACTCCCCAGGTGTCTGACCCCTGTAGGGGGAGCCTCCCCTGCCCGAGTCCCCCGTACTTTTCTTGCCCGACATACCCCACTTCAGAGCTTGCTCTGATACTGCGCAGGTTCTGCAGAATTAAATGGTGGCGTTGCTCCTTCCGCACCAGAGCCGCGCTTGGCTCGAAGGCGGGGGAATGTCAAGGTCGGGGAGGCGGTGCCGGGTGCAGAGCGCCAGGGCCTGGGACCTCGGGCTGCTGTGTGTCTCTGAGGCAGCCTGTCTCCCAGCTGACAGTCGCCTCTTCCATTGCAATTAACGTCAGCGTCTCCGGCAAGATGCCACGTCGCGGCAATTGATAACGCCTGCAGCTCGGCCCTGTAGATTCCCTTCGCGCCGTCATCTCACCGTGTCCCCTGTAAACCATCCTGACGTACTGACAGCCCCCACAGTCTTCACAGGAAGCCAGAGTCCGTTCCACAGCCTCGAGAGTGGACGAGGCTCAGATCAGTCAGGCCTGTGTCACCCGGCTTTTAATTCCAGTTAGTTCGGCCTTCTTCGTCTTGTCCTTTCTTCTCTTGGCTTGAGAAACTCGCGAGAGTGCGGTATTTGTGATCTGTTCTCGTTCACCTTCCAGTGGGCGAGTCAGAGCCTGGGACGTGTCACTGTAGAAACATCTAGGATTGAACACTCCCTGTCTTATATTGACCATTTACATTACTGCTTGAGTATATTCCGAGCGGCTTTTTCTTGCTGATCCTCAAGAGCTCCTCGTGTGGATTCCTGTCTGTCACACTCTGGTCTTTGCTCTGCTCCTCCGAGCTCCTCTGAACCACACAGCACGCCGCCTGCTGCCCTCTGGGGCGTGGCACAGGGAAGGAGAGAAATGATGCCAGCGCTTGCTTCTCACCTGGCACAGGGGGTCAGAGGGCTCAGGGGACCTTGAAACCTTAAAGCACAACACGGCGACATCAGTTTATTCTGCCCGAGTCCTGCCAGACTGAAGACCTCACTGGAATCAGGCCCCAGGAGACCTGACAGCGGACTTACCTGCTCTTTAGCCACTTCAGGGACAGGGTCCTGCTCCTCCTCGGCTCCAGCTCGAAGAAATGAACCAGATTCTTCACTCCCCAGGTGTCTGACCCCTGTAGGGGGAGCCTCCCCTGCCCGAGTCCCCCGTACTTTTCTTGCCCGACATACCCCACTTCAGAGCTTGCTCTGATACTGCGCAGGTTCTGCAGAATTAAATGGTGGCGTTGCTCCTTCCGCACCAGAGCCGCGCTTGGCTCGAAGGCGGGGGAATGTCAAGGTCGGGGAGGCGGTGCCGGGTGCAGAGCGCCAGGGCCTGGGACCTCGGGCTGCTGTGTGTCTCTGAGGCAGCCTGTCTCCCAGCTGACAGTCGCCTCTTCCATTGCAATTAACGTCAGCGTCTCCGGCAAGATGCCACGTCGCGGCAATTGATAACGCCTGCAGCTCGGCCCTGTAGATTCCCTTCGCCGCCGTCATCTCACCGTGTCCCCTGTAAACCATCCTGACGTACTGACAGCCCCCACAGTCTTCACAGGAAGCCAGAGTCCGTTCCACAGCCTCGAGAGTGGACGAGGCTCAGATCAGTCAGGCCTGTGTCACCCGGCTTTTAATTCCAGTTAGTTCGGCCTTCTTCGTCTTGTCCTTTCTTCTCTTGGCTTGAGAAACTCGCGAGAGTGCGGTATTTGTGATCTGTTCTCGTTCACCTTCCAGTGGGCGAGTCAGAGCCTGGGACGTGTCACTGTAGAAACATCTAAGCATGAGAACTGCTCTTTTTCTCGGCTGCTCTCAGGGACTTTACCTTTGGGAACAATGGAGAATGGTGGGGTTTCAGCTTGAAGTCTTGCCTTGGGTCTGGAGGCCTTACTCTGAGTTCCAGTGTTGGAAGACACTGCGCCCGTGTTGTGAGGTGTGAAGACTTGTTTCTTGTTTTCAGGTGTGGAGACTTGTTTCCTGTTTTGAGGAGTGAAGACTTATTTCCTATATGAGGTGTGAAGACTTCGTTTCCTGTTTTCAGGTGTGGGGATAAAGGAGTTCACAGTTTGGGTGGTGTTTCTGAAGATTCTATGGCACCAGTTTTCAGCTAGGGGTGATTTTGCTCTCAAAGGACGCTTGGCAATGTCTGGGGACGTAATTGGGTTTTGCGGTGGTTGGGACGTGAGTAGAGGCCAGGGATGCTGCTCAGCTGCCTCCAGTGACGGGAAACCTCCCGCCCCCAACTGGGACCCCACGTGCGGAGGCTGAGACTCAAGGCCCAAGCCTCACAGGCTCTGTGTGGGTGAGAAGAAGACAGGTTTTGTGAGCAGGCCTTCTTCTGGACTCGGGTCCCATGCTTGTTGTATTCCCAGCCTCACTTCTCATTGTCGACTTACTCTTGCTGAACCCCTGCCTCCTCTGGTCGCTGGAGATGGCTGCCCTCTCTGTTGGGCCTGTATGAAGACCTGTCAACGGGACAGTCCATGTTGAGCGTTTAGCAAAACACCTGCCAGCAGCAGACATCCAGAGGTATTTGGTGGTTCTTTGACATAAATCACTGTCCCAGATTTGATGGCCAGACTCCAAGTCAGACTACGGGGTTTTGAAATTGGCCAGCGATTCACCGGCAGGAGACACGGGGGGCAGGGTGGTCTCGGGGGAGGAAAGCAGAGCCCAGGGCCGCTCCCTGGCTGCGTGCAGGGAGCTCCCACACCTAAGGACGCCCTGTTAATTAGGAGTCGCTGGCCACGTTGGGAGCCATGCATTAACATTTTATAGGCCATTTGCTCATAAAGAAAAGCAAAGCCAACTTAATTCTTGCTGGCTTTGAGGTTTCGGCTTCACACTCAGCACATCCGAGGCAGACGCTGTGGGAATAACCTTCCTCAAATGTGGCCGTGTTCACAGCAGGGAGGAGGGCGCTCCGCCTCAGCCGCTTTAACAGCCAGGCGTGCACACTGAGCCAGCCTTCCCTGGAGAATCGAGGCCCGAGAGGAGCAAGAGAGCGGAGCAGGGGGAAGGCTGGGGCGGAGGACCCTTCTCCGGGTCTGCCTTTGCCGCGTGGGAAAGTGTGTGTGGGTGAGTGAGCCCCCATCACACGGAGAGCTTCAGGCCTCCGCGGGGCTCTGGAGCAGTTTTAGCCAGGTTCAGGGGACCGTGGGGAGTGGATACAGGCCGTTCTTCCTCTCGTGGGGATTCTGGGATCTAGGAAAGCACCAGAAATGAAGTCGGGGCCACCTGCCTCCAGAGTGGAGCCCCGCGTCCGTCCAAGCGCACAGGAGGCTCTGAGGGCGTGTGCTGCTGCAGCCGCGTTCCGCCGTCTGGGCTCCCGCAGGGCCGCGGACACAGCCTGGGACACGGAGCTGACGGCGGGGACACGGGACACCAGGCAGACAGGCGGACGTCGGTGTGTGGGCGTGTGCACGCTCTGTGTGCGCGTCGTGTCTGGAGAAGGGAATGAGACCCAGCCCGGCGTTCAGCGTCTGGCCTGGCGAGTTCCGCGGACTGCGGGGCGGGGTCTCGGGCAGACGTGGCTGAGTGACCAGCACACACACGTTTGTGGATCTGTCTCATCTACGTCTGTTGGTCTGTCTGTAGAGGGTGAGATGGTTGGATGGCATCTCCGACCTCAGGGACGTGAGTCTGAGCCAACTCCAGGGGACAGTGAAGGCAGGGAAGCCTGCGTGCTGCCGTCCGTGGGACTGAGCGACTGCACGGCGGCGTCTCCGTCAGCACACGCACACGTGTGAGGGCGCACGCTGTCAGATTTGGAAAGCCCCTTCCTTCTTCACAGCACACGGATGCTGATGGATCGATCTGGAAACAACTTGCGCGAGAGCGCGCAGGGTTTCAGAGGCAAGAAGCTTACCATGCACTTGCTGAAAGTTAGTTTTCAGAAAGGTTCGATTGTTTTTCTTACCGTTTTCACTTCGGAAGTTTGTTGGTCTGCGTGTTCCACCGAGGTGGAATGATCAGATACGGCAATGACATTTATGGAGCATGTATCCCATGTCCAGTGGGGGCTGGGATGAGCCGCCGCTCACTGGGCGTTGTCACCGTTCCCACTGAGTGGACGCGGAGCCATCTGCTCGGAGGGTCGAGTCCCTGCCCGGAGGCCTGCGGCTGGCAGGGCGCTCAGCTGGTCTCTTGCCTCTTCTGTTCCCTGGTGGCGCCCGCTCTCTTCCGCCAGGCAGCACGGCCCTTCCCTGAGCCGAGAGCCACCGTTTCCCGGGAGACCCTGGGCAAACGAGGTCTGCGTGAACCCCACCCGTTTCAGCCAAGAGCCCCGAGAGGCTTTATGCCCAATTGTTTATGAGGTAAGCCAAGCGGAGAAATGCCACGGCCCAGACTTGCATTAATCCCCTCGCCATTAATTGTCTGACTACATTTTCTTCAAGAGGCAACAAAGAGTGAAAGCCATGCAGTTGCTTTTCTGTTTAGCTGGTTGTAAATATTCAGCCAGGATTTGATTGGCAGTGCAGTATTATGTTCCCCAAAGCTTGTGCTGTATGCGAATATTTTAATTAGGATTGTAACAAGCTATTGAGAAAGTTTGAGCTAAATTGGTTCAGCTGTTTTTGCATTAGTGAAGCATGAAAAGGAATTTTTTTCATCTATTAGAAAATATTCCTTAAAAAATTAAGCCAGAGCAATAGAAAATCAGCCAGTTTTTGGAACACTTATGTAAAGTCAGGAGATCGGATGGAGGCTGGGATTTACTGGACAGACTTTAAAAATGTAAAATGAAGTTCAAAGAGGTTGTTCCAATTCGTCCTCTGCTTTGGCAGCTCCTCGGAGGAAGAGGGGGAACTCGCAAGGACCCTGTGTTCTCAGAAAGAAAGGTCTGTCGGCCGGTTGGCTCGGACGGTCAGCCTGTGGTGCTAGCAGGCAGGGAAGGCCGCTGGCGGGTGTGGATTCGTGAGGCTTTCCTCCACCATCGGGGCGGCCCGCCCTCCGTGGCGCCCTGCCCTGGACACTCGCTCAGCACGCGGCCCCACTGTCCCCCAGTGCCCTTCCAGGCCGCACCCCTCCAGCAGGAGGGCACGGCCAGCTTCGCCGTCTTAAAATCCTGACTTGCTGGGTGGAAACCTGCCTTCTTGTTCTTACCTCTCCTTGGACTTCCAGCGTCTCTCCTGGCGTGGGAGAGGCTTGGTGAGACAGGAGGAGGAGGACGTGGCCGGGCAGGCTCTCATGCCAGTCCTGCCTGTCGCCCCTTCCCTGGACTGCTGGGCAGCTCCTCGGGGGGCAGGCAGCCTCTCCTCCCTCTCCCAGGCCTCAAGCGTAAGGAGTGGCCCTCCACGCTGGCGGGGTTTGCCTCTCCTCTCCCACCGTGGTCCCGTGTTCTCGTGTCCGCAGGGACCCTGGAGGGAACTGTAGACACTTGGGAGCCCAGGGCCCCCCGTGCTCACAGCGGCCCTGCACGTGGGCCCAGCACAGATGACTGGATCGTCACACTTTTTACAAGAAGCCAGACATCTGAAATTAAAGGTGAATTATTCCAATATGAAGCACTGGAAGTAACTCACATGCTTTTAAACACTAAAACCCCCCCTCCAGAGCAAGCCCTTTTCTACATTTTCTTCAAGAGGCAACAAAGAGTAAAATTCCTTGGGAAAATTAAGCCAAGCTTGTGCTGTATGCAAAAAAGTTAACAAGCTATTGAGAAAGTTTGAGCTAAATTGGTTCAGCTGTTTTTGCATTAGTGAAGCATGAAAAGGAATTTTTTTCATCTATTAGAAAATATTCCTTAAAAAATTAAGCCAGAGCAATAGAAAATCAGCCAGTTTTTGGAACACTTATGTAAAGTCAGGAGATCGGATGGAGGCTGGGATTTACTGGACAGACTTTAAAAATGTAAAATGAAGTTCAAAGAGGTTGTTCCAATTCGTCCTCTGCTTTGGCAGCTCCTCGGAGGAAGAGGGGGAACTCGCAAGGACCCTGTGTTCTCAGAAAGAAAGGTCTGTCGGCCGGTTGGCTCGGACGGTCAGCCTGTGGTGCTAGCAGGCAGGGAAGGCCGCTGGCGGGTGTGGATTCGTGAGGCTTTCCTCCACCATCGGGGCGGCCCGCCCTCCGTGGCGCCCTGCCCTGGACACTCGCTCAGCACGCGGCCCCACTGTCCCCCAGTGCCCTTCCAGGCCGCACCCCTCCAGCAGGAGGGCACGGCCAGCTTCGCCGTCTTAAAATCCTGACTTGCTGGGTGGAAACCTGCCTTCTTGTTCTTACCTCTCCTTGGACTTCCAGCGTCTCTCCTGGCGTGGGAGAGGCTTGGTGAGACAGGAGGAGGAGGACGTGGCCGGGCAGGCTCTCATGCCAGTCCTGCCTGTCGCCCCTTCCCTGGACTGCTGGGCAGCTCCTCGGGGGGCAGGCAGCCTCTCCTCCCTCTCCCAGGCCTCAAGCGTAAGGAGTGGCCCTCCACGCTGGCGGGGTTTGCCTCTCCTCTCCCACCGTGGTCCCGTGTTCTCGTGTCCGCAGGGACCCTGGAGGGAACTGTAGACACTTGGGAGCCCAGGGCCCCCCGTGCTCACAGCGGCCCTGCACGTGGGCCCAGCACAGATGACTGGATCGTCACACTTTTTACAAGAAGCCAGACATCTGAAATTAAAGGTGAATTATTCCAATATGAAGCACTGGAAGTAACTCACATGCTTTTAAACACTACACAGGCCCCACGAAGCAAACCCCCTCCAGCAAGGACTGCAAGCCCGTCGGTCCTCTCCCATCTTGACGTGAGGACCCGTGAGAGGGGGAGCCACAGTTCTCTTGTATTTTTTCCGTAGGTGGCCCCTACAACACCTGTGTAACACCTGAGCACTTGGTGGTGGTGAAATTTTTTGAAACAAAAAAGTATATGTTTGGGCTTCCCTGGTGGTCCAGTAGGTAGAGAGTCCACCTTGCAGTGCAGGGGGCACCGGTTCGATCCCTGGCCCAGGAAGATCCCACGTGCCATGGAGCGGCTGGACCAGTGTGTCCAGTTGTGGGCCAGCCTCTGGAGCACATGTGCCCAGAGCTGGTGCTCTGCAGTGAGATAGTCTACTGCAAGGGGAGGCCCATGCATGCCAAAGAATTAAAAGATGGGTGAAAATAAATATAAGTAAAAGAGGCATGATGGGGAAAAGAGAAAAGAAAGTTTATGCTCAACATTTAGAATAGCTTTGCTGATACTTTGCCAGAGTGCTTAGTCAAAGCGATCGTTGTTCAGTAGGCATGTGTGGATGTGAGAGCTGGTCCATAAGAATTGATGCTTATGAATTGGGATGCTGGAGAAGACCCATGAGAGTCCCCTGGACACTAAGGAGATCAAACCGGGCAATCCCAAAGGAAATCAAGCCTGAGTATTCAGTGGAGGGACTGATGCTGAAGCTGCAGCTCCAGCACTTTGGGCAGCTGATGCTAATGGCCAGCTCATTGGAAAAGACCCCGATGCTGGGAAAGACACAGGGCAGGAGGACAGAGAGGTGACAGAAGATGAGAGTTGGACGGCATCACCGACTCGATGAACATGAGTTTGGCCAAACTGGGGGAGATGGCGAAGGACAGGAAAGCCTGGTGTGCTGCCCATGGGGTGGCACAGAGTTGGACACGACTTAACGACTGAACAGCAGGTGTTTGTAGATCCTCTCACCGTAAGCATTGGTCCCCACGAGCCGTGTTCATGTTAATAAACAGGAATCACCCCATCCTCCTCTGCTGAGATGTGCAGTCTTCGAGGTTCCCGGGGACTAAGCCGCGGGAGTGGCTCCTGCTCACGGCTCTCACTCTCCGGCCCAGAGTCTCTGCTGGGGCTTTAGCTTGGGGCGGATGGTGGCGCCGTCTGCCTCCCCCAGCCCCCACCGGACCGCGATCTCAGTGGGGTCTTCACGCCTCTGCCCTTTGCTCCCCGGGGGCACCGAGCCTCGTGCGGAGCACACAGAGCGTCAGCCAGGACTCACTCCTGCCACTCGGTGGTGTTTCCCGTGGACCGTGAGCGCCACGAGGGCACGGCGTAGGCCTGGCCGTTTCTTCCCAGGTCCCCGTGCCTATCCGAGGGCCCTGGGCAGGGTGAACATTCCGTGTATATTTGCCGGATCAAGGCTGGATGAACTGTGGGTTGCCCAGCAGCTCCCGCCGTTCCCTCTGCCGTCTGCACGAGGGCATTTTAAATCAGCTGTATTCTGTTAATGGTAGAACCTGAAGTCCTGGTAAGCCGATGGCCACACTCATCCAGGGAGGATTTTCCGGGCAAGAATTAAAAGATGGGTGAAAATAAATATAAGTAAAAGAGGCATGATGGGGAAAAGAGAAAAGAAAGTTTATGCTCAACATTTAGAATAGCTTTGCTGATACTTTGCCAGAGTGCTTAGTCAAAGCGATCGTTGTTCAGTAGGCATGTGTGGATGTGAGAGCTGGTCCATAAGAATTGATGCTTATGAATTGGGATGCTGGAGAAGACCCATGAGAGTCCCCTGGACACTAAGGAGATCAAACCGGGCAATCCCAAAGGAAATCAAGCCTGAGTATTCAGTGGAGGGACTGATGCTGAAGCTGCAGCTCCAGCACTTTGGGCAGCTGATGCTAATGGCCAGCTCATTGGAAAAGACCCCGATGCTGGGAAAGACACAGGGCAGGAGGACAGAGAGGTGACAGAAGATGAGAGTTGGACGGCATCACCGACTCGATGAACATGAGTTTAGCCAAACTGGGGGAGATGGCGAAGGACAGGAAAGCCTGGTGTGCTGCCCATGGGGTGGCACAGAGTTGGACACGACTTAACGACTGAACAGCAGGTGTTTGTAGATCCTCTCACCGTAAGCATTGGTCCCCACGAGCCGTGTTCATGTTAATAAACAGGAATCACCCCATCCTCCTCTGCTGAGATGTGCAGTCTTCGAGGTTCCCGGGGACTAAGCCGCGGGAGTGGCTCCTGCTCACGGCTCTCACTCTCCGGCCCAGAGTCTCTGCTGGGGCTTTAGCTTGGGGCGGATGGTGGCGCCGTCTGCCTCCCCCAGCCCCCACCGGACCGCGATCTCAGTGGGGTCTTCACGCCTCTGCCCTTTGCTCCCCGGGGGCACCGAGCCTCGTGCGGAGCACACAGAGCGTCAGCCAGGACTCACTCCTGCCACTCGGTGGTGTTTCCCGTGGACCGTGAGCGCCACGAGGGCACGGCGTAGGCCTGGCCGTTTCTTCCCAGGTCCCCGTGCCTATCCGAGGGCCCTGGGCAGGGTGAACATTCCGTGTATATTTGCCGGATCAAGGCTGGATGAACTGTGGGTTGCCCAGCAGCTCCCGCCGTTCCCTCTGCCGTCTGCACGAGGGCATTTTAAATCAGCTGTATTCTGTTAATGGTAGAACCTGAAGTCCTGGTAAGCCGATGGCCACACTTCTCCAGGGGAGGATCCCGCACGGCCTTCCCATTTCTGCTGCAGACTTGTGCAGGCGTTGTTTGGAGAGCGCGCTCACCTGTGTTCTTAAGGGCTGGGTGCGGAGGCTGAAGGCAGCAGAGAGGCTGGCCTCAGGCCGAAGACGATCGTTCTCACCAACGGGAGCAATCCCGTTAACGCAGGAGCCAAGGAGAGGAAACCACATAAAATCCTGTCAAACCGTGCGCCCTGCAGGGAGCCGTCCTGCCAAATGTGCTTCGTAAATCTCAGCTGGAGGTGGGGGGGCGGGGCGGGACTGTGCCATGCGCACCCGGCCTCGGGGCGCAGGACACCCCACGTAGGACACAGACGGGAGGGACCCCTATTCAGAGGGCTGGCCGTGCTGACATCCTCAGCCCATCAGGTCAGGAGGGGCGTCCCGGGTGTGGGGAGAGCGGGCAGAGGTGCCGAGAGCAGCCAGCAGGGAATCAGGCCGTAGCTCACTCCCTGGCAGCCGAGCTCATTAATTCCAAGGGAAGTTTCTGGGTCGGTGACTTACCCTGGCTTTCTCTTCATAAAGGAGCAAGAAGCTCACACAGCACCACCACCGTGAGGGCCTCTGCAGCCCGAGAGTCCTGCGCTCACTTCTGCAGATGGGGAAGCAGGGCTCGTCACGAGGGTCGCTGTGTGTGCACGTCCCCTTACATTGTGTGTGCATCCCTCTGTGTGTCCCTGTGCACACATGTTTATGTGTGTTCCTCTCTGTCCTTCTGTGCACATGTATCCATGTATGTATCTGTCCCCGTGTTTCCATGGGTGTGATTCCGTGTACGTGCATGGGATGTGCTTGTGTGCATATCTGTGTATCCATATGCCTGTGCTTGTGTGTGTGTGCACCCACGTGTGTGCACATGTCCGTGCGCTCCCAACCGTGCCTTTCCTGGGAGAGCCTGCCGTAAAGTGCGTGGGGTCCAAGTGCCGGCGTCACTGGCGAGGCGCTGGCCTTGGAAGCTCCCGGGTGCCCGCGCTGCCCGGCCTTGTGGCCAGGCTGGCTTGCTCTCACCGCCACGGGGCGGGTGTGCAGGGCTCCTGAAGGCTGGGCCGCGTCTTTGTTCTGCCCACAAAGTAGTCAGTGAAGCGTGCGGCCGCGGCCCTGGCCCTGGCCGGCCTTCGATGCCTTTCTTCAGGGGGCAGCAGGTTTGGAGTCACCGTCTCCTTCCCCATGTGCTCCATTTTCAACGTTAGCAAGAAAGGCAGAGGGAAGGAGGAAGCCTAAAGGCTTAATTTTGCAGCGACTGCTCCCACCAGAGTCTGCAGTGAGTCCTGATGAAAGCGCTTGTGGCGGAGGGAGATCAAAAGGGGGAGACAGTGCTTCCCCCACGGGGTGGCTCTTGAGAGGGAAGGCCTGGGAAGAAGTCTTTTATTGAGCAGTTAGCCATAATATACTGCAACGAGACAACAGATGAAACATATCCTCTGGAAGGAGAGTGGACAGAGATGATGCCTTTCTGGAAGGAACAACAAGTAACCTCCAAAAGCTGAAATCTGGAATTCTCGGCCAGGTCCTGGCTCTGCAGAGGAGTAAACTGCCTCGCAGAGCTTTCTCTTCCCGGTGAGCCTGCGTCAGCCAGAGCGGTGCAGGTCTGAGCAGGGCTGCCCTGGCCCCAGTCTGTGTAGCGTCCGGGGAGCCGAGACTCTAGATCTGCTGGGGAGAGCAGAGGGCACGCAGGTGCGCCCCACGTGTGCAGCGGGCCGCGGTCGTCCGACAGTGAAGGAGCAGGCTCCTCGCCCCGCGGACCTTTCGGGGGTTGAGGGCTCCAGGAGGTGGGAGAGACCCTTCCGTGGGAGGAAGCAGAGGAGATACGCTGGGGCCGGCGTGTGCGGCGGAGGAGGGTCTGCTGGGGGAGCCGCCGTCAGGATGTCTGAGTCGTTCACCAGTTGGATCCTTCCTTCCGTCAGTCACGTGTTCCTGGACGTGCGTGCGTGCCGAGTCCCTTCAGTCGTGTCTGACTTTTTGAGGCCCCATGGCCTGTGGCCCACCAGACTTCCCTGTCCACAGGCTTCTCCCGGCAAGAACACCAGAGTGGGTTGCCGAGCCCTCCTCCAGGGGTCTTACCAGGGGTGGAGCCCATCTCTGAGGCCTCCCGCGCTGGCAGGCAGGGTCTTTACCTCTAGCCGTCCGTTACCCTCTGTGCTGCTGTGAGCCAAGCTCGGGGCTCTGCCTGGGGCCGCAGAGGCCGGACCCTCCCTGTCCTCGAGCTTGGGGTCACGGGCACCGCAGTCAGAGCAGGGCAGGATGAGCACAGTGACGAAGGTCCCCTGAGTCATCCCAGGGCCAGAAAGAGGCCACCTGGGGAGGGAGTCCAGGAAAGGGGACCAGAAGAACAGAGATACTCGCTGAGCACCAGCTCTGGACCGGATGTTGGAGCTTGTGGTCCTAGGGCTGTCTGCGCTTGACCCACAGTAGAAGTGACACAATTGTTGAAAAGCAGCTGGAACTATCTAAGGCGTAGACTCAACTTGGGGAAAACTTGTGGGTCCTAAGCGTACTGGTCTTGAGCAGTTAGCCATAATATACTGCAACGAGACAACAGATGAAACATATCCTCTGGAAGGAGAGTGGACAGAGATGATGCCTTTCTGGAAGGAACAACAAGTAACCTCCAAAAGCTGAAATCTGGAATTCTCGGCCAGGTCCTGGCTCTGCAGAGGAGTAAACTGCCTCGCAGAGCTTTCTTCCGGTGAGCCTGCGTCAGCCAGAGCGGTGCAGGTCTGAGCAGGGCTGCCCTGGCCCCAGTCTGTGTAGCGTCCGGGGAGCCGAGACTCTAGATCTGCTGGGGAGAGCAGAGGGCACGCAGGTGCCCCCCACGTGTGCAGCGGGCCGCGGTCGTCCGACAGTGAAGGAGCAGGCTCCTCGCCCCGCGGACCTTTCGGGGGTTGAGGGCTCCAGGAGGTGGGAGAGACCCTTCCGTGGGAGGAAGCAGAGGAGATACGCTGGGGCCGGCGTGTGCGGCGGAGGAGGGTCTGCTGGGGGAGCCGCCGTCAGGATGTCTGAGTCGTTCACCAGTTGGATCCTTCCTTCCGTCAGTCACGTGTTCCTGGACGTGCGTGCGTGCCGAGTCCCTTCAGTCGTGTCTGACTTTTTGAGGCCCCATGGCCTGTGGCCCACCAGACTTCCCTGTCCACAGGCTTCTCCCGGCAAGAACACCAGAGTGGGTTGCCGAGCCCTCCTCCAGGGGTCTTACCAGGGGTGGAGCCCATCTCTGAGGCCTCCCGCGCTGGCAGGCAGGGTCTTTACCTCTAGCCGTCCGTTACCCTCTGTGCTGCTGTGAGCCAAGCTCGGGGCTCTGCCTGGGGCCGCAGAGGCCGGACCCTCCCTGTCCTCGAGCTTGGGGTCACGGGCACCGCAGTCAGAGCAGGGCAGGATGAGCACAGTGACGAAGGTCCCCTGAGTCATCCCAGGGCCAGAAAGAGGCCACCTGGGGAGGGAGTCCAGGAAAGGGGACCAGAAGAACAGAGATACTCGCTGAGCACCAGCTCTGGACCGGATGTTGGAGCTTGTGGTCCTAGGGCTGTCTGCGCTTGACCCACAGTAGAAGTGACACAATTGTTGAAAAGCAGCTGGAACTATCTAAGGCGTACAGACTCAACTTTGAGAGGAAGGTTCAGATAAATCAGACCTGTGCACCCATGCACAGGTGACTGCAGACTGCCACCCAGGGAGCATGTAGCCTGGCTCTTCCCACCGCCACAGAGTTCCATCAGAAGGAAGGAAGTTAAAATGTAGCAAGAGGAACTTCCCTGGTAGTCCAGCGGTTAAGAATCCACCTTGCAAGGCGAGGGACATAAGTTCAGTCCCTCGTCCGGGAAGATCCTGCATGCCGCAGAGCCGCCTAGCCTGTGTGTGGCAGCCGCTGAAGCCTGGAGCCCGTGCCCCACAACAAGAGAAGCCATCACAGTTAGAAGCCCACGCACCACAAGTGGAGAGGAGCCCCCACTTGCTGCAAGTAGATAAAGCCCACTTGCAGGAGTTAAGACCCAGCACAGGGCTTCCCTGGTGGTCCAGTGGGTAAGGTCACCGCCTTGCAGTGCAAGGGGCGCCGGTTCGATCCCTGGCCTGGGAAGATCCCACGTGCCGCGGAGCGGCTGGACCGATGTGTCCAATTACCGAGCTGGAGCTCTGGGGCGCCGGCGCTCTGCAACGACAGAGGCCACCGCGATAGGAGGCCCACAGGAGCCAAAGAACAAAGACAGATGAAAATAGAGAAATGGAAGACCAATAGAAGTGGCCCGCCTGTACCTCTCCCTCCCCACCCCACCCCCCAAAAAAGATAAATAAATAAAAAATAAATGTTTAAAACAAAAAAAGACCCAGCACAGCCAAAAAAATAAAAATAATCTAAAAAAAAAAGCAACAAGAGGAATCCTGAGCAAGGTATTAGAGAGTTTAGATTCCAGAAAAGTGGGCGACCTGTACGTGCTGGACCAGCCTCGTGGAGGAGAGGCTCGGGCCCCGCGGACAAGAAGACGGCCAGCACCATCGAGTTCACTTCAGGAACATCAGCGTTGAGAATGTGGGGTGTCTGTCAGGCTGAGATTTGGAGAGAGAGGCCACTGAAAGCTTCCATCTTCATCGGCGTGGAGCACGGGGCTCGTCCGAAGCTCCAGAGACCCCTCTAGATGATTTTAGAGCCACGAGAGACCCCTCTGGGCGATCCTAGAGCCTCGAGAGTGGACACCTCCCTGTGCTAAGACACGTGTGCACATGTGAGCTCGTGTGGGGAGGACGAAGAGAAATCATGTCAGTTTTCACGACTGTATGTGACAGAAAGAGACGAGCGAACCTGGGGGACCGGAGGATGAGACACGGTGTTAGGAGTATTTGTAAGTCCCTCGAGGGCGTGATTTCCTCGGGGAGGTGTAAGCAGCGCCAGTGACCAAAGCAGGTGAGTCCCAGAGGCGGTGCCGGGACCGCCTCCTTCTAATCCACACGGCTTTCGGGAAAAGAAGCACACTCCCGTGCTGCCGTGGCTGCTGGTGCTGCCGGTGGAGGAGGCGGCCAGTCTCTCTGGGCGTAGACAGCTCTCGGCCGCAGGCGCCGGGCCCACGGGAGCACAGGGGCCGAAGAGAGAGAGCAGTGCCAGCTGGGAAGCGTGCGGTGTGAAGCGAGGGGAGCGGGGGCTTTGCGTCGTCCATTCTTCAGTGTGTCCATCCAGGCCCCAGGGCATCCGGAAGGGATCCTGAGGAGCCGCTGGTGTCTGCCTTTTGGTGGGTACAAGGTGGCAGGCTCCTGGAAGCCCTTTGTGCCCCGTCTGCTGATGCCCCCAAGGGCTCTCCCACTTTCAGACCTGACCCTGGGGAAGCCCCGGGAGCGGGGGCCCCCGCCAGCTGCTTCCGCAAGGCTCGGCCTGGGCTTCTCTGTTCTACATCCAGGACAGAGCTTCCAGGGGGAGCTCGGGGGGCCAGCCAGCTCAAGCGCGCCTTCCTCCTGGACTGTCGGCCTCTGGGCCTCGGCGTGCTGGATGCGCCGTCCACAAACAGAGCAGGAGCAGGCCCACCAGGCTGCGGCTTTGGAATCTGAGGGTGGCGCCCTGGCCTGCCCCTGCGTCACCAAGTGGACTTTGAAGGAAGGGAGACTTCTCTGGTTCATCTGCAAGCGACGGCGAGGCTATTTCCAGAGATAATGAGGAGCAGGGAGGCTCGTGTGATTCCCGGTGGCTCTGACAGCGAGGTCCCCAGACCAGCCGCGTCCGCTTCGGCTGTTAGCAATGCAGGCTCTCAGCAGACCTCCTGGCTCCAGACTCGTGGTGTGGGGACCAGCATGGCGTTCTAACAAGCCCTCCAGGGTGCTGGATGCAGGGCGAGGTTGAGGACCCGCCACCCTGGCCACGCACACGGCCCTCGCCATTGTCACCTGGGAGGCTTGTAAACACTCCTTCCAGACTGGATCGGGGGCCAGGCTGGCGAGCTTCTCGCCTTTGATTTGGTGAGTTTGGTTGTTTTTACTTTAGTGTTTTTCCCCTGAACTGGCTCCTGAACAAGACATGAAATATTTAATGCCAACAAAAGTTTTACAAGCGTGTTTTAAAGAATAGAAAAATAAGCTCACAACATAAAGTCATGATTTTCCCAGTAGTCGTGTGCAGATGTGCGAGCTGGGCCGTCAAGAAGGCTGAGTGCTGAAAATGGATGCTTTCAAACTGTGGTGCTGGGAGAGACTCTCGAGAGTGCCGTGGACGGCAAGGAGATCCAACCCGTCCATCCTAAAGGAGATCCACCCTGAGTGTTCTTTGGAAGGACGGATGCGGAAGCTGAAGCTCCAGTACTTTGGCCGCCTGATGGGAAGAACCGACTCGCTGGGAAAGGCCCTGCTGCTGGGCAAGATGGAGGGCAGGAAGAGAAGGGGGCGACAGAGGAGGAGATGGTTGGATGGCATCACTGACTCAGTGGGCATGAATTAATAAAGGACTCATGTCCTGAATGGACAGTAGCTGGTGAAGGACAAGGAAGCCTGGCGTGCTGCAGTCCGTGGGGTTGCAAAGCGTTGGACACGAGGTCGCGACTGAGCAGCCACAACAAAGACAGACTGACGTCTGGACGTCCACTGGACTCCGCCCCTGCCTCTGGACGTGCTGTCATCATTCCCTGTAACCGTCACTGTCTTGTTGGGCTTCTTATTGAGCCTTATAAAATTGTAAGATCACACCAGGTGTTCTCTGATCTGGTCTGGAGAACTAGCCAACCTAGGAAAACAACCGTGTAGACTCTGAAACTGGCCACTGGGCTCAGATCCCCTGTGGTCCCTGCAGCCTGGAGCCAGCCCACCAGTCCCGGGGCCTCCGCTTTCTCGTATGGGGAGCATACTTTCCGTGTGTTTACAAAGGACAGTTGTGTGCATCTGGTTATGCCTGCAGGTTTTCAAGTGCGAAAAATACATGTTTTATGTGACTCCCTCATGTTGTAGCTGTAATTTATTATCATAAAAGCTGCAACTTGTATGAATTTAGTGTAATGTATCCACCTGCCTGTTGATGAAGGGTTGGTTTATTTCTGGTTTTTCCCTTTTATGAACGGTGCTTCTCTGAGCTTTCTTGTTCTTACTCTGGTGTTGATGTGTAAGAACTCCCCTAGTTAACAGACCCTGGTGGAACTGCTGGCTGGCTAAGATCGGCTCACTTGCAACTTCTGTAGAAAACATCATTTTGTTTTCCAAAGCGATTGGGTAAGGGGCCCCTCCCGCCAGCAGCGTATTAGAATTCCTGGCGTGGCTCTCTCCAGAGCTGTTGGTCAAATGCGGAAAAGACGAGGGCTCTGCTGGTGTCTGATGTTTCCACTTCCACAGTTGGTAAAGAGGCTGAGCATCCTGCCCTGTGGTCCTTGACGGTTTTATTTCTGCTGTTAAACTTTAGTTTGAGTCTTTTCTGCTTCTACTACCGTTTACCTAGGGAATCTGTGGTGGTTTTTCATGTACTCCAGATTCTAGTTCTTTCTTAGACTTGTTTGGGGATATTCTCTCCGCATCGTGTCTTGTCCTGCTGCCTTTATGGTGTCCTCTGGCAGGCAAAAGTTCTTCACTGAGTGTGGGGGAGGGAGTTAGCAGTCGTCTTCTGTGCATATTGATTTTGTCTGATACATGTCTTAGGAGATTCTTCCAAGGTCAGATAAACATTCTACTACATTTGCTTCCAAGAGTTTTCTAAACGTTTGTATGTAAATTCTTCGACCTTCGGGAGCTGGTTTTGTAAACCGTCAGAGAATTCCAGTTTCACCATGTTCTTTGTGGAAGCTGATTGTTCCTGACGGGGATTCAGAAACTGTTCATTTCTCTTCTCATTGTCAATACTTACTCTTTATGTGGAAACTTTCCATATGTGCATAGATATGTTTCTGGGGTTTTATTTGTTGGAGCCCACACCAGTGCCCCCTAGGCTAACAAGGCCTTAATCTGACACTCTGGCCTGTTCTCGGTCCTTTGCTCCTTGGTAGAAATCCAGAGCCCTGCACAAACATTCTGAAATTCTGATTAGCATTTCTTTAAACCCAAATGCCAATCAAGAGAGAACCGACATATTTCCTCTAGAATTATTTATGCAGATACTCTGTCTTTTTCTGTAATACTGTGTAACTTTTTCCCCTAAAGTAAAGGCCCTGCATATTTCCTCTTAGAGCTACTCATGGTTACTTTGTATTCTTCATATGGTTAGAAGCACCATCTCTATTTAACTCTGGGTTCTACCCATTCTATGGTACTGAAAAGCAATAGTGTATCTAGCAGTCTGTTCCGCTTTCTTATTTCTAATGAACTGTAGTTGGTTAGGGTTCTTCCATGTTGATAATCACACCACCCATGAATAATGCAGTTTTTAATAGTTTCTTTCCTGTCTTTGTACCTTGGCTTGTCGTCTCATGTCAGTCAGTCAATGCTGGTGACAGACATGAGTGACTTTAAGCTCTAAGGACCCATCATTAGATGGTATTTGCTGTTGGTTTAAAAGATAGTCTTTATGGGGCTTAAGAAAGCTCTCTTTCATTCCCTGTTTGCTTGACGTTCTTTTTTTTTTTTTTAAACATTTATTTTATTTATTCATCTTTTTGGGGGGGGGGGTGGGGGGGGAGGGGTACGGGCGGGCCACTTCTATTGGTCTTTCATTTCTGTATTTTCATCCATCTTTGTTCTTGGCCCGTGTGGGCCTCCCATCGCGGTGGCCTCTGTTGTCGCAGAGCACCGGCTCTGGGCGCATGCGCCCAGAGCCCGGCTCGGTAATTGGACACATCAGTCCAGCGCCCGCTGCACGTGATCTTCCCAGGCCAGGGATCAATCCTGGCACGTCAGAGAATTCCAGTTTCACCATGTTCTTTGTGGAAGCTGATTGTTCCTGACGGGGATTCAGAAACTGTTCATTTCTCTTCTCATTGTCAATACTTACTCTTTATGTGGAAACTTTCCATATGTGCATAGATATGTTTCTGGGGTTTTATTTGTTGGAGCCCACACCAGTGCCCCCTAGGCTAACAAGGCCTTAATCTGACACTCTGGCCTGTTCTCGGTCCTTTGCTCCTTGGTAGAAATCCAGAGCCCTGCACAAACATTCTGAAATTCTGATTAGCATTTCTTTAAACCCAAATGCCAATCAAGAGAGAACCGACATATTTCCTCTAGAATTATTTATGCAGATACTCTGTCTTTTTCTGTAATACTGTGTAACTTTTTCCCCTAAAGTAAAGGCCCTGCATATTTCCTCTTAGAGCTACTCATGGTTACTTTGTATTCTTCATATGGTTAGAAGCACCATCTCTATTTAACTCTGGGTTCTACCCATTCTATGGTACTGAAAAGCAATAGTGTATCTAGCAGTCTGTTCCGTTTCTTATTTCTAATGAACTGTAGTTGGTTAGGGTTCTTCCATGTTGATAATCACACCACCCATGAATAATGCAGTTTTTAATAGTTTCTTTCCTGTCTTTGTACCTTGGCTTGTCGTCTCATGTCAGTCAGTCAATGCTGGTGACAGACATGAGTGACTTTAAGCTCTAAGGACCCATCATTAGATGGTATTTGCTGTTGGTTTAAAAGATAGTCTTTATGGGGCTTAAGAAAGCTCTCTTTCATTCCCTGTTTGCTTGACGTTCTTTTTTTTTTTTTTTTAAAACATTTATTTTATTTATTCATCTTTTTGGGGGGTGGGGTGGGGAGGTAGGGGTACGGGCGGGCCACTTCTATTGGTCTTTCATTTCTGTATTTTCATCCATCTTTGTTCTTTGGCCCGTGTGGGCCTCCCATCGCGGTGGCCTCTGTTGTCGCAGAGCACCGGCTCTGGGCGCATGCGCTCCAGAGCTCCGGCTCGGTAATTGGACACATCAGTCCAGCCGCTCCGCGGCACGTGGGATCTTCCCAGGCCAGGGATCAAACTGGCGCCCCTTGCACTGCAAGGCGGTGTCCTTACCCACTGGACCACCAGGGGAAGCCCTACTTGACGTTTTATTGGGAGCTTTTCGTTCTGTTGAGATAACCTTGTGATTTTCCTCTTTAATCTGTTCACAAAGAGAATTGTGTTAATAAACACGCTCGCCTCACTGGGATGCGCTCAGCTTGGCCATGGGGACAACTTGCTGGGTCTCGGCCTCTGGGTTTCCCGTCTGGACGGAAGTGTGAGAGCTGCTGTGGTTCCGCCTTGTGCTTCTCTGCCTTGACTCGGGCGTCAGGGTGATGCCGGCTCCCTCTTTTTGATTCGTTAGAGAAATTATATAAAATCAAAGTCTTCTCTTGGTTGTGAGAACTTACCCGTAACCCGCCGACCGTGTTTGTGTGTGCGCTCATGTGTGTGAGGAGTGTGCACACGAGTGCGGAAGTGCCTGTGCACCTGTAGCAGGAGCAGCTGGCTGCACCGGCTCGTGCTCCTCGACAACGAGCGGAGCCGCGGGGGTCCGGCCTGGGCTCCCCTCGGCGCAGTCTGCCGCTCTGGCCTCCTCCCAAGAGGAGCCCCCGACAGGTCGAGCCTGCCACGGCGGTGAGGCCGGGAAGCATAGGGAGGGGCTGCCCGGAAGGAGGAGAGCCGGAAGCACGGGGTCACGGCCTTCGGCCGCCGGGGCGCGGGCCTCCGAGGCCCTCTGGGAAGCCACGTGGAGCTCCCTGCTGGCGGCCTTCTCTGGGTTCTTCAGAGGCTCAGGATCCTCCGGCCAGTGCAGGGGACACAGGTTCGATCCCTGGTCCAGGCAAGTCCTGTGCGCCTCGGAGCATCTCAGCCGTGCTCCGCGCCGAGAGCCCGTGCCCTGCGCGCGGAGGACACCCCAGTGAGGAGCCCCCCGTCGCCGCAGCTGGAGAAAGCCCACACAGCAGCACAGATCCAAAGCAGCCGCAAAGGAATTGAAAGAACTAAGGGGCCCGGCGAGGAGGGGAGGCTCGGAGGCGAGCCTGTCCTTCCGTCCTGAGCGCCCTGGGGGAGAGCTGCGCCCAGCCGCGGGCCCGGGCCTTCAGGGAGCTCCTGGCTCTGAGGCGGAAGCCGTGGCGGTGCCTGGGATGACAGAGGGTGGGGGCAGTGGGGGCTCCGGGCGGGGCGTTCTCCAGGCCGGCGGCCAGCGGCCCGTGCGCCTCCCGGAGCTGTGCCTCCGCCCTCGTGTGGTCACGGTTCGCACCGAGACCCTGCATCCTCGCAGGCTGGAGCAGGAGTCAGACACCGCAGGCCGGGCGTGCCACAGGACCTCGTTAGGATAAGACAGATCATTCCGCGAGTGGTGTAAATACTGATTACGTCCCTTTCTTTGTAAATGACTCAGTGGTAAGGTTTTACAGTTTAGTTTTTGCAGAGACTGTAATGAGAAGGCAGATTCTCTATCCCCACCCCCATCGCCTGAATATTAAGCCCTTTAATGAGAATACCCAAAACGACCCCATAAAGCTTGGGTTGCAGTGGGCTGCCATGGGACCAGCGCTGTGCTGTGCCCAGGGCGTGAGGGCTCTGAGCCCGTGGAGACCCTCGTGTCTGAGCCAGGGCGGCGAGCGTCCGCTGCGCCCTCGCTGCCCCCTTGCTGCCCCTCGCTCCACCTGCACCCTGAGCATGCCGGCTGTGCAGGGGCGGCCACTTCCGGGAAAAGGGGGGAGCGCACAGCCTGAGGGGTTAATCTGGGAGCCTGCCTGCTTTTCAACTGGCCTTGCCGTTAGTTAATGGCTGCGTTCTGTGTGCAGCCCGCGTGTGTGATCGGATTGCAGCCTGGTGCTCTGGGAGCTGCCCGAGCCGCGGCGGCGCTGTGTGTAGGGGCGAGGCAGAGGAGGCGCTCTCGGGACCCGGCGTGGAGGTCGGAGGGCACTTCTGTCACTTTGCAGTGTCTCCCAGAGATGACCCCGGGGCTTGTGGTCCTTGGGGAGGGCAGAGATGGAGACTCTTCTTAGAACCCCTCCCCCGCACCGGCACCCAGGAGGCATTGCTAAACTCGCTGCGTCCCACTCTGGGGACACACTTCATCCTGCCAGGCCTCTGGCAGGAAAGGCCGTCCAGCTCGCGTGGTTGCCCTCCAGACGCCTCCTCACGTCTCTCTGGGGCGTCTCAGCCTTTTGGCTCCTCCTCCGCTTGAGCAGCACTCCCGCCTCGGCCCCCACAGGGCCTGGCCGACCTTCAGGGCAGGGCCCACCCTTCACCACGATGGAGTGTGTCCCCGCTGTTCCGGCCCTGCGGCCCCGAGAGTGGGCGCTGTGCGTTCCTGGGGACCCAGGGCTCTGCCCCAGCTGTGCTGGGAGGGCCCTGCTGAGACTCCGGGCAGGAAACAGGCTTCTCGCAGCATCAGGCACATCGTGGAGGCCATCACCGAGTCTGAGCCAGTCCCCTGCCGCGACGGGGCTGGGTCCTCTGCCTCTCGCCCCGCCGAGGTTTGCTGCTGTCACCCTGGGGACACACACGAGCCTGTCTTGTGAAGATGACTCACACGCAGGGTTGGATCTGGTGGCTGGAGAGCGCTTGTGTTTGTAAACACAGCCTGGTTCAAGTTAAAGTCTCCACGCGAAGGCGGGTTTGCATCCCGTGCTTTGCTCCACGCCGGGGATCCTGTCTCCACCTCCAGCGCTTCTCGCTGGCTGGGCGTTTGGGTCCCAGAAGAAGCCCGTGACCAGCTTGGCCGCCCGCTCGCCCCCAAGAGCCAAACGCCACGTCGTCCCAGGCCTGGTGTCAGCCCGGCCACGTCCTGCAGTCACGTGGCTGTGGCGTGGCCCGGGTCACACGCAGCTGCCTCAGGACCTGGCACCCCGGCCCTTCCTGCCCCACGTTCACATCCAGAGGAAGCCAGCAAGGCCCGCGCCGCGGCCCCAGGCGTCCGTCAGTCGGCGCGGCCTCGCAGGGCGCCCTGCTCGCTGCAGTTCCAGGAGGGCTCCCGGCAGATGCTTCACCCAAACCAGGAGTGGCAGGTGCCTCCCTCAGTGAAGGAGGAGCAGCCAGGAGAGGCTCCCAGCCTGGCTGGGCCTCTGGCCCCTCGAGGACCCCCGCGGGCCTGGAGAGACCTTGGTCACCCTGGCACCACTTCTGGGGGGTGCCCGGGCCACGCCTGGCACCCCAGCCCCACCCTGCTGTCTCAGTTGAGGAGGAGAAGCCTCGTCCACCAGCCCTTTTGTGGATGGAAGGAGGGCCAGCTTCTCAGCAGCAACACCTGGTCCCCGAGTTAGAATGTGGCGAAGGTCAGGAGTCCCCCGCGTCACCCACAGCGCAGCACTGCGGTCGGGCAGGCCTGGGTGCCGACCCCGCAGCATTGCAGTCAGGCAGGTCTGGGTCGTTTTGTGCAGTGCTTCAGAGTTCTGTTTCTTCATCAGGTTTCAGCACTTCGTCACATTTTTCATAAACATCGTAATTTCTGGCTTGTTTTCCCGCAGTAGAGGCTCTGGCTGTGGGCTGGGTCCTGCGGGCCAGGGTGCGCCCTTGGTCGGGCGGGTTCCCTTTGTCATCACCGCTCCCGTCGTGCCCTGCGGCCCGGGGTCATGCCGCGTGCCCTCGTGCGTGTGACGCTCCACCCCAGCCACGTCTCCGGCCCAGCACAGCCCCGGCTTGGGGGACAGCACTGGGGACGAGCTGGCAGGAAGGCCGGCGGTGCTGCTGTGCACCGACGGGCGCAGCCGGCTGTGCCCTTTGGCGGCTCCTTCCGAGTCCTGGAGACGCACTCAGAACCATGGTGCTGCTCCTGTTCACAGCGCAGCCGGGCCTCTGCTGCTGACGGGTCTCCCAGTGGCCGTCGTCCTGGGCCTCCCGGGGCACTGGGACTTCGTGGAGACAAAGCAGCAGGTGGAACTAGAGCAATCGCGCGCCGCCTCTGACCTCCCCGCGGAACAGGCTTAGAACCCAGACACCAGACCCGGTCCTCGTGCCAGGCTCACTCCTGAGCTGCCAGGTGGCGTGGCCCATTGTGTGGAGCTCGGGGCTGTTCCGTCAGCTGTGACGTCACATCAGAGTTCTCTTGTGGATGAGTTGAGTTGAAAGCACGGCGGGCCGCCGGAGTGCTCCGTGTGAGTGATGCACGTGCATGGTCGCCTGAAGACAGGAGTGCGTGTGCGACTCTGGAAGCTCAGGACTCGTGTTGACCGTGGGGGCCCTGGGCCTCTGGGCCTCTGCAGACAGAGCTCGGAGGCTGCCACTCCCAGAGCGTGGGGGCCCCGGGCGCGTGTGCAGGCGCGGGGCGCCAGGTGCACGTGGGGGTCGGGAGAGCCGAGAGCTACGAAGACCGCGGTGCTCCTGACTGCAGGGCGTCCTCCAGCCTTGACGGATCTGCCCCTTAAGGTGGTCCGCGCTCATCGAGCCATGCTGTGGACCAGGCCGGGCGCACAGAGCTGCTTGTCTGACGGTGGGCAGCGTGGTCCCTCCTGAGGGCGCGCAGGCTGAGAGGGGAGAGAGATTCAGAAAGCGAGCCCAGTGCCACGTGCTGAGGAGCAGAGGTGCAGCTGCTTCCCGTACAGGGTTTGGCAGGCCGCTCAGAGGAGGTGATGGCCTGCGGGTGTCGGGGCACGCGGGGCTGGTTGAGGGCCCTGACCTGAGTCGACTGCCTGTCATCGGGCCCACCTCCACCAGCCACTTCTGCTGTGGTCATGGGCCAGTGACTTAAGTTGTCTGGGTCTCTGTTTTCCCAGCTGTAAAATGGGATAAAAATACCCACCTCACGCGTTTTTATAAGGTTGGTATTGGGTTAGCCAAAAAGCTCACTTGAGTTTTTCCTGTGAGATGTTATGAGAAGCGCAGAGGAGCCTTTGGCTGCCCCTGTGCTTAAAAGTGCGCTTGGTGTCTGATTAGTGCCCGTTAAAGTTAGATGGTGGTGAGGTGCTGGTGCTGGCGCTGATGATGAGCGTGGTACCCGTGCTGCCAGGACTGGGGTGGGTGGCGTGGAGGTCCTAGTTCTCAGTGGGGAGACGGCAGTCACGGTGGAGAGGTGGGGTTGGCGGTGGTGGTGGACACTGTGGGCCCGCGGGCGGCGGCGGCTGTGGAGGTGGTCAGTATGGTAGACCATGGTGCTCTGTCGGCCGCATCCCCGTGGGGCTGGTGAAATGAGCAGAGAGTCCATGAGGAAACGGCCACGAGGATGAATCGCCCTTGGACGCCGTGGTCTGGAACACGAGTGCCGTGCAGAAGGCCTCCGCAGGGAGGGCCGTGGCGGATTCACCCTCCTGGAGGCAGTGAGCCTCCGCCCAGGCCTCGGGAGGGAGGCCGGCTCGCCCAGTTGGAGAAGCAGCCCTGTGCAGGGGTGGAGGCCGGACAAGCCCAGGGGCTCCGCAGAGAGAGTGGCAGCAAGGGGATCGGGTCGAGGCGTGGGCGTGGACGCGGGCACGGTGATCACTGGGGGCAGAGTTCAGACCAGCCGCCGGGAAGTTGCTGATCTCAGAACATCCACGTCCTGTGAGGCCTTCCCTGTGGGGCTGGCATGGTCCCTCCCTTCTGAGAGACCAGCACAGACCCTCAGGTGAACCCTGGGGCTGGGCTGCTGTGGATGCTACGTGAAGGGCACAGGCTCAGGAATGTGGGGAAACGCCTCACATCTGCCAACCCGGTGCCCCCAGACCAGGGCCACAGGCAGCGTGGGGCACCCCTCAACACCACCTCTCCTCCCAGAAGGTTCCTTGCAGGGTGTCTTAGTCCCGCTGGCTTCCTGGGTGGTCCCGCCAGATGGCCGTGTTTCCTGAGCTGAAAGCCTGCTTCTCCTGCCCGTGGTGCCGTCCCATTCTCCCTCGTCCCCACCCATGAGCACCCGCCAGGCAAGCTCGGAGCCGCAGGTCGCTCAGAGTGCTCACCGCCAGTGCCCACCACCAGTCCGTGACAGGCAGCTAGGCAGCTGCTGTCTCTCACTGTGTTGCCAGGGTAACTGGGGATTTGGAGGGGACGCTGGTGACATACTTTGCAAGCAGCGCTTTGCAATTATTGAAGCCTTCGTGGCTCCCTCTACGACTGAGGAGGGAGCGTGAGGAGCATGGCCGTCTCTTGTGGCCTGCTCCACACCTCCGCTTTTCCTGCTCCCTTTTGAAAATGCCGCAGGCATGGCCTCCTGGGCTCTGTCAGATCCCGAGGGTCCGGCCTCGGTGTGGCAGTCTGGGGCCCAGGTGTTGGGTGGCCTCCGCCCTCAGTCCCCTCCTCCTCCTCTTCATCCCCGGCCTCGGTGGCCCCAACTTTGGCAAGCGGCCACGAGGATGAATCGCCTGACGCCGTGGTCTGGACCGAGTGCCGTGCAGAAGGCCTCCGCAGGGAGGGCCGTGGCGGATTCACCCTCCTGGAGGCAGTGAGCCTCCGCCCAGGCCTCGGGAGGGAGGCCGGCTCGCCCAGTTGGAGAAGCAGCCCTGTGCAGGGGTGGAGGCCGGACAAGCCCAGGGGCTCCGCAGAGAGAGTGGCAGCAAGGGGATCGGGTCGAGGCGTGGGCGTGGACGCGGGCACGGTGATCACTGGGGGCAGAGTTCAGACCAGCCGCCGGGAAGTTGCTGATCTCAGAACATCCACGTCCTGTGAGGCCTTCCCTGTGGGGCTGGCATGGTCCCTCCCTTCTGAGAGACCAGCACAGACCCTCAGGTGAACCCTGGGGCTGGGCTGCTGTGGATGCTACGTGAAGGGCACAGGCTCAGGAATGTGGGGAAACGCCTCACATCTGCCAACCCGGTGCCCCCAGACCAGGGCCACAGGCAGCGTGGGGCACCCCTCAACACCACCTCTCCTCCCAGAAGGTTCCTTGCAGGGTGTCTTAGTCCCGCTGGCTTCCTGGGTGGTCCCGCCAGATGGCCGTGTTTCCTGAGCTGAAAGCCTGCTTCTCCTGCCCGTGGTGCCGTCCCATTCTCCCTCGTCCCCACCCATGAGCACCCGCCAGGCAAGCTCGGAGCCGCAGGTCGCTCAGAGTGCTCACCGCCAGTGCCCACCACCAGTCCGTGACAGGCAGCTAGGCAGCTGCTGTCTCTCACTGTGTTGCCAGGGTAACTGGGGATTTGGAGGGGACGCTGGTGACATACTTTGCAAGCAGCGCTTTGCAATTATTGAAGCCTTCGTGGCTCCCTCTACGACTGAGGAGGGAGCGTGAGGAGCATGGCCGTCTCTTGTGGCCTGCTCCACACCTCCGCTTTTCCTGCTCCCTTTTGAAAATGCCGCAGGCATGGCCTCCTGGGCTCTGTCAGATCCCGAGGGTCCGGCCTCGGTGTGGCAGTCTGGGGCCCAGGTGTTGGGTGGCCTCCGCCCTCAGTCCCCTCCTCCTCCTCTTCATCCCCGGCCTCGGTGCACAGCCACCCAGTGCCAAGACTTTGGCAAGTGCCGCCAGGATGAGAAGCGATGGCTGAGATGACCTTGAAGTGTCATTGACTGAAGGGAGTGTTTGGGTCCTCTGCGCGGGGCAGGACCCCGGGGCCTCCCACCCCACCCAGCAGCGGGGAACCTGCTGCTCTGACCTCCCCAGGGGCACAGGGACAGAAGCCACCCCCACAGCAAAGTTTCGTAGCCCCTGAAGGGTTTGAGTAAAGCTTACCCCGTGCGGATCCCAGCAGCCTTTGGAGCTTTTGGCTCAGAGGGAACTCGGCCTTTCTCCTCTCTGAAGCAGAGCTGCCTGATGATGGCTTTCTGTAGCCCACTGGCCACTCTCACTTCCAAACCCTAGTCCTTACTCAGTTCCCAAGAGGGTGCGGGGCCCAAAATTTCCCCGGAAGTATTCCATGTTGAGCTCGTTTCAAGTCCCTTTCAGAACCAGAAGCCTGCAGGCTGCTGTGAACGGAGGAATCATGGTCTCAAGCTTACGGCACCTGTTGATCGCCCTATAAATGGCACTGCCGTCCCTCATGTGTGACTTCTGCATATGGCACCCACACGACTCAGAACCTCGCTGGGTCTGCTCCTGCGGCTGAAGAGCAGTCAGTGTGGACCTGCTGAGGAGTGGGCAGACAGGTCGAGGGTCCTCTGTGTGTCCCCATTTGTAAGCAGGACCGTTTGTAACTCTTAATGTTTGTGTTGGTTTTGCGTGATCCGAATGGATGTGTTTGGGGAAGTGGTCCCGCAGCAAGCTCGGAGCCGCAGGTCGCTCAGAGTGCTCACCGCCAGTGCCCACCACCAGTCCGTGACAGGCAGCTAGGCAGCTGCTGTCTCTCACTGTGTTGCCAGGGTAACTGGGGATTTGGAGGGGACGCTGGTGACATACTTTGCAAGCAGCGCTTTGCAATTATTGAAGCCTTCGTGGCTCCCTCACGACTGAGGAGGGAGCGTGAGGAGCATGGCCGCTCTTGTGGCCTGCTCCACACCTCCGCTTTTCCTGCTCCCTTTTGAAAATGCCGCAGGCATGGCCTCCTGGGCTCTGTCAGATCCCGAGGGGCCGGCCTCGGTGTGGCAGTCTGGGGCCCAGGTGTTGGGTGGCCTCCGCCCTCAGTCCCCTCCTCCTCCTCTTCATCCCCGGCCTCGGTGCACAGCCACCCAGTGCCAAGACTTTGGCAAGTGCCGCCAGGATGAGAAGCGATGGCTGAGATGACCTTGAAGTGTCATTGACTGAAGGGAGTGTTTGGGTCCTCTGCGCGGGGCAGGACCCCGGGGCCTCCCACCCCACCCAGCAGCGGGGAACCTGCTGCTCTGACCTCCCCAGGGGCACAGGGACAGAAGCCACCCCCACAGCAAAGTTTCGTAGCCCCTGAAGGGTTTGAGTAAAGCTTACCCTGTGCGGATCCCAGCAGCCTTTGGAGCTTTTGGCTCAGAGGGAACTCGGCCTTTCTCCTCTCTGAAGCAGAGCTGCCTGATGATGGCTTTCTGTAGCCCACTGGCCACTCTCACTTCCAAACCCTAGTCCTTACTCAGTTCCCAAGAGGGTGCGGGCCAAATTCCCTGGAAGTATTCCATGTTGAGCTCGTTTCAAGTCCCTTTCAGAACCAGAAGCCTGCAGGCTGCTGTGAACGGAGGAATCATGGTCTCAAGCTTACGGCACCTGTTGATCGCCCTATAAATGGCACTGCCGTCCCTCATGTGTGACTTCTGCATATGGCACCCACACGACTCAGAACCTCGCTGGGTCTGCTCCTGCGGCTGAAGAGCAGTCAGTGTGGACCTGCTGAGGAGTGGGCAGACAGGTCGAGGGTCCTCTGTGTGTCCCCATTTGTAAGCAGGACCGTTTGTAACTCTTAATGTTTGTGTTGGTTTTGCGTGATCCGAATGGATGTGTTTGGGGAAGTGGTTCTACATGTCACGTCAGGCTTCAGAGCTCCTTGCTGTGTGGCAGCAGAGTCCAGTGGATCGGGTTCCCGCAGCGGCCACCACAAGCAGTAGGCAGGGTGGTGCCCCCTGCGGGCCCTGGAGGAGGCTCAGTCCTGCCTCTTCTAGCTCAGGACAGCTGTTGGTGTC
Source organism: Tragulus kanchil (assembly GCA_022376925.1). NCBI lineage: Eukaryota > Metazoa > Chordata > Mammalia > Artiodactyla > Tragulidae > Tragulus > Tragulus kanchil. The sequence goes on along the minus strand of JAIOJX010000031.1, from coordinate 2,283,794 downwards.
CTGGGCTTGTGGCCGCATCCCTCCCACCTCCACCTCTGTCTTCACGCAGCTTCTCTCCTCTGTGTGTTTCTTACAAGGACACGCCATTGGATTTAGGGCCCAGTTGGATGAACCAGGATGTTCTCTTTGTCTCTAGAGTCTGAAGTACATCTACAGTCCTCTTTTCTAAATAAGATGGCACACTCAGGCTCCAGGGCTTGACGCAGGGTGTGTCTTTTTGTTGGGGGGTGGGTCAGGGAGGGCACCACTCAACCCCACCGTGTGTAGTTTTGCACAGAGAGATAAAAAGATGGTTTAGCATAATTTGTACACTTCGAGTTTGAGGTAATTAGAGATGGTGGCTTACTGATAGCTCAGACGGTAAATAATCTGCCTGTAATGTCAGAAACCCAGGTTCAGTCCGTGGTGGAAATCCCCTCCAGGAGATCAGGAAGACCCCCTAGAGAAGGGAGTGGCGACCCACTCCCCTGTTCCTGCCTGGAGAGTCCCGTGGGCAGAGGAGCCTGGGGGGCTGCCGTCCACGGGGTTGCAGAGCTGGCCCTGACCTAGCGATGAAGAGCAGCAGCAGCCGTGGTTGCTGGGCTGCGGCGCCTCCCCTGCCCGTGGCGGAGCAGGGCACTCCCTGGACAGGCTAAAGCTGGAGCTTGGAACACGTGTGTTTAGGGGCCTTGCAGGGCCCGGAGGTCAGACGTGAACACGCCTGACTTCAGAAGGAGCCTGTCGGCCGGGTCTGGCACTGCCGTCCCTCATGTGTGACTTCTGCATATGGCACCCACACGACTCAGAACCTCGCTGGGTCTGCTCCTGCGGCTGAAGAGCAGTCAGTGTGGACCTGCTGAGGAGTGGGCAGACAGGTCGAGGGTCCTCTGTGTGTCCCCATTTGTAAGCAGGACCGTTTGTAACTCTTAATGTTTGTGTTGGTTTTGCGTGATCCGAATGGATGTGTTTGGGGAAGTGGTTCTACATGTCACGTCAGGCTTCAGAGCTCCTTGCTGTGTGGCAGCAGAGTCCAGTGGATCGGGTTCCCGCAGCGGCCACCACAAGCAGTAGGCAGGGTGGTGCCCCCTGCGGGCCCTGGAGGAGGCTCAGTCCTGCCTCTTCTAGCTCAGGACAGCTGTTGGTGTCCTGGGCTTGTGGCCGCATCCCTCCCACCTCCACCTCTGTCTTCACGCAGCTTCTCTCCTCTGTGTGTTTCTTACAAGGACACGCCATTGGATTTAGGGCCCAGTTGGATGAACCAGGATGTTCTCTTTGTCTCTAGAGTCTGAAGTACATCTACAGTCCTCTTTTCTAAATAAGATGGCACACTCAGGCTCCAGGGCTTGACGCAGGGTGTGTCTTTTTGTTGGGGGGTGGGTCAGGGAGGGCACCACTCAACCCCACCGTGTGTAGTTTTGCACAGAGAGATAAAAAGATGGTTTAGCATAATTTGTACACTTCGAGTTTGAGGTAATTAGAGATGGTGGCTTACTGATAGCTCAGACGGTAAATAATCTGCCTGTAATGTCAGAAACCCAGGTTCAGTCCGTGGTGGAAATCCCCTCCAGGAGATCAGGAAGACCCCCTAGAGAAGGGAGTGGCGACCCACTCCCCTGTTCCTGCCTGGAGAGTCCCGTGGGCAGAGGAGCCTGGGGGGCTGCCGTCCACGGGGTTGCAGAGCTGGCCCTGACCTAGCGATGAAGAGCAGCAGCAGCCGTGGTTGCTGGGCTGCGGCGCCTCCCCTGCCCGTGGCGGAGCAGGGCACTCCCTGGACAGGCTAAAGCTGGAGCTTGGAACACGTGTGTTTCAGGACCTGCTCCTTTGCAGGGCCTGGAGGTCAGACGTGGAACACGCCCCTGACTTCAGAAGGAGCCTGTCGGCCGGGTCTGGGGGCTTCAGCAAGAGCTGTGCTCTCCCAGCCCCTGGCGGGCGAGCCTGTGGGGTGGACGCTCCAGCCCTTCCCCGGCTGCCGAGCAGGGCGGGACGCTTCCGTCAGTGACCTTCACGGCTACCAGAGTCGGGCCAGTGCTCGCCTCTGTGCAGGAAATCCTGAGGGTCCTTCAGCACATGTGGAACCTCATCTCTCGAGGGAAGAGGCGTTGGTGGGCCTCCTCGTGCGTGTGTGACACCCTGCCCTCCCCGCTAGTGCCCGTGTGTGACACCCTGTCCCTAGTGCCCGTGTGTGACACCCTGCCCTCCCCGCTAGTGCCCGTGTGTGACACCCTGCCCTCCCAGCAGTTTACAGCACAGCTGTCTAAAATGGAGAAGAAGTGCTCCTGCCTTTGAAAGAAGCTGTTCAGGGCTTCCCCGGTGGTCCAGTGGGCAGAGTCTGCCCTGCAGTGCCAGGGGCACCTGTCTGATCCCTGGCCCGGAAAGATCCCACGTGCCATGGAGTGGCTGGACCGGTGTGTCCAATGACAAGCCAGTGCTCTGGAGCACATGCGCCCAGAGCCCGTGCTCTGCAGCGAGAGAGGCCACTGCAGTGGGAGGCCCACACAGGCCAAAGAATACAGATGGAGGGAAATAAATAAAAAGAAAAAGGTCAAAAATTTAAAATAAGCAAAAACATTTTAAAAAGAAACTGTTCACATGCCTCACTGAAGTGCACCGACTTGGCTAAGCGTCCTTCTCGGTGAGGAGCAATGGAGCAGTCCCGGCCGCACTGGCTCACCGCTTCGCCGGCTCGGCCCGCCGCCCCGCACGGGAGCCGTCCTTCGGCCCACTGCAGGCTTTCAAAGTGAAGTGTCAACCTCGGGACTGCGACTTAAAACGGAGCATCACTCACAGCAGGTAGCATTGCTCGGAGCAGGGACCACCCACTCAAAGAAACCCCGACGGTAACTGGCCTTTGTCTGAAGTGGAGAGTTAGGCAGATAGATTGTGTGGATAATTTGTGGCACGTTTTTTTATTACATAGACTAATTTGATATTGTCCTGGGCAGCCGTCCCTTTGAATGTTCAACAAAAGCAACAATGAGCCTGAGAGAAAGTATAAAGGGTATTATTTTTGCATAATTTATTTTCAGTGACAGATGTTGCCAGCTTTACGTCGTCACGTATGCCTGAGACTGGTCGATGATTCCAGTCTCATTAGCTGTTTATTCTTTGTAATGAGTGGTTTTCATGCACTGCTTCAAGGTTACACCACACTGAACTGTGAAAAAATCCATCGTATTGTACACGCTTTAATGTTTGCAGCTGAATTAATATCTTCGTGGCCGCCTCGGTGATTGGACGGACAGCGTGCAGGTTCATCGCGCCCGTCCCTCGTCCCCGTCTCTGCAGAGCGCTGATCGTCTCGCGGCCGCTGTGTCTGAGGACAGACGTGGCGTCCGGTCTGCGCACACTTCCGGGGTCCCGGGCGCCTCTCTGCGACTCTCCTCCTGTGCCGCCTCCACCCCGTACGCGCCTCCTGGTCCCTCAAGGTGCCCTCGGCGAGTTGCAGCCCCGGGAGGGTGCGGATGTCTGATCCCTGGCCCGGAAAGATCCCACGTGCCATGGAGTGGCTGGACCGGTGTGTCCAATGACAAGCCAGTGCTCTGGAGCACGTGCGCCCAGAGCCCGTGCTCTGCAGCGAGAGAGGCCACTGCAGTGGGAGGCCCACACAGGCCAAAGAATACAGATGGAGGGAAATAAATAAAAAGAAAAAGGTCAAAAATTTAAAATAAGCAAAAACATTTTAAAAAGAAACTGTTCACATGCCTCACTGAAGTGCACCGACTTGGCTAAGCGTCCTTCTCGGTGAGGAGCAATGGAGCAGTCCCGGCCGCACTGGCTCACCGCTTCGCCGGCTCGGCCCGCCGCCCCGCGCGGGAGCCGTCCTTCGGCCCACTGCAGGCTTTCAAAGTGAAGTGTCAACCTCGGGACTGCGACTTAAAACGGAGCATCACTCACAGCAGGTAGCATTGCTCGGAGCAGGGACCACCCACTCAAAGAAACCCCGACGGTAACTGGCCTTTGTCTGAAGTGGAGAGTTAGGCAGATAGATTGTGTGGATAATTTGTGGCACGTTTTTTTATTACATAGACTAATTTGATATTGTCCTGGGCAGCCGTCCCTTTGAATGTTCAACAAAAGCAACAATGAGCCTGAGAGAAAGTATAAAGGGTATTATTTTTGCATAATTTATTTTCAGTGACAGATGTTGCCAGCTTTACGTCGTCACACGTTTGCCTGAGACTGGTCGATGATTCCAGTCTCATTAGCTGTTTATTCTTTGTAATGAGTGGTTTTCATGCACTGCTTCAAGGTTACACCACACTGAACTGTGAAAAAATCCATCGTATTGTACACGCTTTAATGTTTGCAGCTGAATTAATATCTTCGTGGCCGCCTCGGTGATTGGACGGACAGCGTGCAGGTTCATCGCGCCCGTCCCTCGTCCCCGTCTCTGCAGAGCGCTGATCGTCTCGCGGCCGCTGTGTCTGAGGACAGACGTGGCGTCCGGTCTGCGCACACTTCCGGGGTCCCGGGCGCCTCTCTGCGACTCTCCTCCTGTGCCGCCTCCACCCCGTACGCGCCTCCTGGTCCCTCAAGGTGCCCTCGGCGAGTTGCAGCCCCGGGAGGGTGCGGTCCTCCCGAGGACGGAAGGCAGCCCTAATAGAAAGCTGTCGTTCGCACATCTAGACCCGCCGTCACACGACATGCATTTTAAGGACCATATGAACTGTTAAATGGCTCAATATGGGCATGGGTTTTACAACGTGGAGATTTTTAACAGTGGGAAGCGGGACTGAGGCCCACCACAGCTCTGCCCGAGGAGACTGGGCTCTCCAAAGCCAGAGGGCACCGGCTCAGACTTCCGCGGCCGCCCTGCTTCAGGAGCCGCGGGCACCCGTCACCCAGGGCCGGGGGCGGGGCAGCTGAGTCTGCAGTGACAGCACTCTCTGGTCTCTTATGATCTGGTGAACATTACAAGCTGTGCCAAGCGACACCGCCGCCGTGTTAACGTAGCAGATGGAGGTTCCAAACAGCGCTCTGCAAGGGGCAGGATGGGTGGGCTTGGCATGGAGCATCCTGAGTGAGGAGGGGGCGGGGAGCGCCCGCTCTCACACCCCCACCCCGCTGCGTGAGGACAGGTGCAGGTGAGTGCCCTCTGATTGGTCCTCTGAAGGACCCTCGAGGCAGAAAGGTCACTGGGACTTTTGTGATTGACAGCTGACACGAGATCCTGCTCAGCAGATAGATGACATCACCAGGGCCCCGTCAGGAACGTGGGCTTTGAAATTTAAGGGAGAAAACGTTCTTGGGGAGAAAGCAAGTACAGAAAATTGTAGACAATTACTTTGGACTTGTCTTAGGCCGTGTGGAAATAATTATTCCATCACACATGAACCAGCAGTTGACGATAAACAAAAACATCCACTTGGCGAGAAGACCTTTTAGTTTCAGAAGAGGCGAATGGAGGGAAGAATGTGGTTCAGCCCCCCCGCCCTTCCCTCTAACGAGGCCCCTGGGAGCTCAGAACAAAGTGCTCTCACTCCCGGCAAGGCGCAGGCCACCAGCACCAGCAGGGCTGGACCGGGAGCGTCCCACTTCGAAAGCTGGAGCCACCCACCCATTCTCAGAAGAATGTGTATTATTTACTTCTTTTTTTCCCCGAATTTGAGTTTTGTATGATCAAGTACCAGGGAGAAGAACATGGGTTTCAGAGAACTATTTAAAAACATCACCATTACGGGCAGAAATGTCTAATAGAAGGATATCTGATACCGCTGGCCAAGTCTTGCCTTTAATTAGAGGCTCAAATGTAAAAATACGAACTGAGAACTCAGTGGAAGCAGAGTCCACGTGTTAACTCTAGATGCCAGTGGCGCTCTCGGGCTCGGCGGCGCTGCCGTACCGCGTGCAAGGGCAGGGTGGGCACAGGGCAGTGTCTCACCAGGACGCCAAGAGGGAAAGAGGCAGGCTCTGAAGAGGGTGCGGGTGAGCAAACAGGCAGGAGCCCCTGGGTGGATGGAGGCAGTCCCAGGCGGGGACGTCCCCCTGACCAGGTTACCAGGGTCTCCTTCGCCACTCCCTAAAAAGAAGGTTTCCTGGGGTCATGATGAGTTACCAGCTGGGTGGCTTACCGCAGAAGTGGGTCCTCTCCTCATTCGAGAGGCCAGGAGTCGGAAGCCCAGGAGCCCGCCGGGCCAGGCTTCCTCTGGACATGCGGCCTCTTCCTGCTCTGTGACCTGTGGCCACGTCCCTCCAAGCCCTGCCTTCGTTGTCACATAGCCTCCGTGTCTGGACACTGGTCAAGGACTAGGGCCCACCCCAGTCAGGACGAGCCTCAGCTCCGTCACGCCTGCACAGGCCCTTGTCCCAAATAAGGCCACGTCCAGAGTTCAGGCATGACTTGTCCTTTGAGGGGACAGCATTCATCCCGCAGCGCGGCCCCAAGCGGGGGCAGTGGTGGCCGCGGAGAAGTGGACGGGCCTGCCACTGGGGCGGAAACATGAGACTGGAGGCAGGGTCCCCCCACAGCATGGGAACCAGGTCAGAACCGAGCCGCGCGTGGCCCCGGCAGGCAGCGGCAGGGCTGGCCTCTCGTCCAGGCTGGCAGGATAGAGGACCCCACACCCTCCAGGGGAGCGGGGGTCTGTGCTGCCCTCGCCCGGGAGCTGGCTGGTGCGCTGGGCCCCAGAGTCTGCTCGGGCTTGTGTCGGGAGGTCTCATAGCTTCTCCCTCCACCCCCAAGCCTCCCGACCTTCTGCCCGACCCTTGTCTCTGCACGGCCTTCTAAATGATTCCGCTCACCCGTCCTCCCACAGGCCCTCCGGCTGCGGCCCCAGTGTGCAAGAAGCCCACGCCTCACGCTCACTCCTCCGGGGCACAGGCGGGAGGAGGGTCTCGTGGTCCCCGTGGGGACTGGACAGGGTGGTGCTGTGGGGCCACGGGGACCCCGGTTCCCCTGGCGCTGCCCTCAGGCAGGCGCTCAGATGGCTTCTTTCACCTCCGACATGTCTTCCTTCCTCCCAGAGATGATGTGAGCGCTCCCGAGATCACCACTGGGCGGGCAGCTGCGAGGGAGCGTCGCTGAGGCGCCCGGCCCAGGGCCAGGCGTGTGGCAAGGAGCGCAGTCAGGAAGCTGCAGCTGCCCACCTGTGTCCCCGGGAACAGAGTCTAGAACTGCAGGCACCAAAGGGCTTCTCAGAATAGGCCAGAGCTGGGCCCTCCGGGGAAGACCCGGCGGCACGTGGAGGAGGGAGCGCTGGCCATCCTGGTGGCCCAGGGCCGTGTGCCCCCAAGGACAGACCCACCCAGCCCTGCTGTGACCGATTTTCCATCCTCTGGCTGGGGTTTATGTTAAATTCCTTTTAAATTGTCCTATTTTGTTAAAAACAATTATAAAATGAAAATATACAGATGTGACAGTTGGACCATAAAGGAGGCTGCGCACCAAAGAACTGATGCTTGTTAGCTGTGGAGCTAGAGAAGACCCCTAAGAGTCCATTAGACAGCAAGGAGATCAAACCCGTCCATCCTAAAGGAAATCAATCCTGAATATTCATTGGAAGGACGGATACTGAAGCTGAAGCTCCAATTCTCAGGCAACCTGATGCCAAGAGCCGACTTCCTGGGAAAATAAGCCCTGATGCTGAGAAAGATTGAAGACAAGAGGAGAAGGGGGCGACAGAGGATGAGATGGTTGGATGGCATCATTGACTCAACGGATACGAGTTTGAGCACACTCCAGAAGACAAGTGGAGGACAGGGAGGTCTGGCCTGCTGCAGTCCATGGGGTCTCAAAGAGTGAGACACGACTGAGCAACCCCACCTGCCTGTGGTTAGAAGAAAAAGAGAAACCGTGGAGGTGGGGACAGTGGATAGGGGAAGGTGCATGCCCCGCCCCGTCTCCAAGGCTGCGAGCGTGCCCGCTGATACACAGCTCCTCTAGCTGGTAGACCAGGCATACCACGTAATCAGTGCTAGCGCTTGGCTCATGGCGCCCATTCACTTTTACAATTTATTTTCAGTCATAACCCCTGAATCAAGAACATGGGTGTTTGTGCCCACCCCATGGCCCTCCCTCACCGTCTCCCCTCCCACTGCCCCCGTCCCCAGAAGCTCACCGCCCTAAGTCATGCTCTGTTCCCAGTGTGCCTTCTAATACAATTTTGTCACACCTGTGTATTTCACTAAAAAGTACCCATCTTTGGTGGTTTTAATTTTAGTAAATGAGTCGTCGTGTGCTGACGTTTCACTCAAGGTGGTTTTGCCGAGCGTCAGAAGGCGCACACTTGACCGTCTGACGCTCTGTCGGGCGAGTGCCACAGTGTGTCCGCCCCTCGTGTGCAGACGTCAGACGTCGTTGCCGTGGCCGGGGTCTCGGTGGGCGCCAGGCGAGCTCTCCCGCTCGGGCAGAAGCTGAGGCATCGCTCCACACATGGCGACCAGGCCGCCGCTCTCCAGGCGGAAACAACAGGTGTGCTCCCGGAAGCCAGCCGAGGAGCCCGGCCGTCCCCGCCTCTGCCCCACGCGGCGGCGCCGGGCTGCGAGGCTTGTGCCCTGGGCCGGGTCCAGGGTGGCCCCGTGACCTCCCGTGACGGTCCATGCCACAGACAGCGGGCGGGGCTTCCCACCTCCTCCTGTCCCCTGCGCCGTCCCTGCTCCTTGAGGCACTCCTCGTCGTCTCTTCTGCCCATTTCTCTATCTTCTTGTCATTTCAACACGAATAGATCTACCACAAAACTGTGCTACAACTCAAATTTTAAATCTATCATGGACAGTTGACATGAGGTTATGGCATCATTGACTCAACGGATACGAGTTTGAGCACACTCCAGAAGACAAGTGGAGGACAGGGAGGTCTGGCCTGCTGCAGTCCATGGGGTCTCAAAGAGTGAGACACGACTGAGCAACCCCACCTGCCTGTGGTTAGAAGAAAAAGAGAAACCGTGGAGGTGGGGACAGTGGATAGGGGAAGGTGCATGCCCCGCCCCGTCTCCAAGGCTGCGAGCGTGCCCGCTGATACACAGCTCCTCTAGCTGGTAGACCAGGCATACCACGTAATCAGTGCTAGCGCTTGGCTCATGGCGCCCATTCACTTTTACAATTTATTTTCAGTCATAACCCCTGAATCAAGAACATGGGTGTTTGTGCCCACCCCATGGCCCTCCCTCACCGTCTCCCCTCCCACTGCCCCCGTCCCCAGAAGCTCACCGCCCTAAGTCATGCTCTGTTCCCAGTGTGCCTTCTAATACAATTTTGTCACACCTGTGTATTTCACTAAAAAGTACCCATCTTTGGTGGTTTTAATTTTAGTAAATGAGTCGTCGTGTGCTGACGTTTTCACTCAAGGTGGTTTTGCCGAGCGTCAGAAGGCGCACACTTGACCGTCTGACGCTCTGTCGGGCGAGTGCCACAGTGTGTCCGCCCCTCGTGTGCAGACGTCAGACGTCGTTGCCGTGGCCGGGGTCTCGGTGGGCGCCAGGCGAGCTCTCCCGCTCGGGCAGAAGCTGAGGCATCGCTCCACACATGGCGACCAGGCCGCCGCTCTCCAGGCGGAAACAACAGGTGTGCTCCCGGAAGCCAGCCGAGGAGCCCGGCCGTCCCCGCCTCTGCCCCACGCGGCGGCGCCGGGCTGCGAGGCTTGTGCCCTGGGCCGGGTCCAGGGTGGCCCCGTGACCTCCCGTGACGGTCCATGCCACAGACAGCGGGCGGGGCTTCCCACCTCCTCCTGTCCCCTGCGCCGTCCCTGCTCCTTGAGGCACTCCTCGTCGTCTCTTCTGCCCATTTCTCTATCTTCTTGTCATTTCAACACGAATAGATCTACCACAAAACTGTGCTACAACTCAAATTTTAAATCTATCATGGACAGTTGACATGATGTTTAAACATCATGACAATTGATGGATGTTGTGTGTGTATAAACACACACACATACACACACACACACAGGCGGACGCATTTTACACTTGTATGGTCTGCTTTTTCTCATCTAGCAGCATCTCCTGAAGCAGTTTCATAAAAACAAAATATACCAAAACATAACCTTAATTACACTATTGTGTGAGTATAACGTACTATATTTAACTAATCCTTTATATTTGGATGTGAAAGTTGTTTCAGGTTTTCACAATTATAAACAGACTTGGGATAAACAGCCTCCAAGTTAAATCTTTTTACATTTGAATTTCTCTGCCCTCGGGAGCTATTTTAAGTGGTAGAAGTGTCGAGAGCTTTCTGATACGTGTGGCGGAAACGAATGGAGGGTTTTTTGGTGGCAGCGTCGGATTTTGTTTTCAGAGGAATAAAATAGCCAGAGGTTGTTTCTAGAGAGGGTAGAGTGGCCACCGTGGCCCTAGCCAGATGGTGACCGCGCTCTGCGGGCGGCCGTCAGCTGGGACGAGAGGTGGAGGCCGGGCCGGGCCTCCTCCCCCCGCCCCCCGCTGCCGGGCGCCGCCTCGTGCGCAGCGTGGGCTGTTCCTCTCCGTCCGGTCGGGTCTCTCCCAGAGCCCTGTCCCGTGGCCCCATCTGTGTCCCAGAGAGCCCTCCTAGCACTTGTCACAACTTGTAAATATGTTTATTTCCTTAAAAAACAGTGAGCTTGTCTTTCTCACCACGGTGGCTCCCTCGCCTCACCCCAGTGCTGCGTGTGTGGCAGGAGCGTCACAAACGTCTGTAGAGTGAGCATATTCTTCAGTGTAGTGTCTCTTTGACTGCTCTGGGTCTCGTTGCTGCCCGCGGGCTTTCTCTAGCTGCAGCGGGTCGGGGCCGGTCTTTGTGGTGATGGAGGGCTTCTCGTCGCGGTGGCCTCTCTTGGGGAGCACAGGCTGTCGCGTGTGTGGGCTTCACTGGTTGCCCCACAGCACGTGGAATCTTTCCGGATCAGGGATCACGCCCGCGTGCCCTGCTTTGGCAGACAGATTTGTACCCACTGGACCACCAGGGAAATCCTGAGTGTTTGATTTGCTTTGATGAGTGTGCAGAGAAAAGATGGGAAATTTGCTGGCCGGCCTGCAACGGTGGTCGTGTGGGTCAGGATGTCCCAGCTGGGCCCAGGGGCACTGAGCCACATCTGGAGACATCTTTGTCACAAGTTGGGGGCAGAGTCCAGGGATGCTGCTAAACACTCTCCAAATACACAGGACCGCCCCGCCCCCGACACAGCAGGATCCGTGCAGAATGTCAGCAGCACCACGTCTGAAAACCCGAGAGGACGAGGCCGTCTCAGTGGGTCGTGCTTCCAGCCTCTGAAGCCATCGTGCAGCTGAGGGAGGAGCTGCGATGTGAGCTGGGAGTGCAGCAGGCCCTCGCAGGAGGCCGTGCCCACTGCCTGCTGCCCACCGGCTCTGTCCCTGGAGCCCGTGTGGGCGCAAAGGATGTTCTAGACAGCTCCCCTGCAGTGAGCCCACCCTGACCTGCCGCCAGCTGAGACAAGGAAATCAGGAGCTTGCCCACAGGGGCAGAGCTGCATCATCTGGGGAGGAGGGCTGAGCTGTATCGTGCGGCCCGGAAGCGGGCAGGCTGCACAGACTGGGACGGGTGCGGGCAACCGTGCTGGGCCAGCACCCGCAGCATCCCCGGTGCCCACCAGCCTTGGCGAAGGGCTGCCCCTGCACCCCCCATGCACCCCGTGAACCGCTGCCCCAGAACCCTGTACCCCTTAGACTTCAGCTCCGAAACCCTGCACCCCCTGAACTGCGGCCCCTGGACCCCTGCAACCCCTGAACTGCTGCCCCTGGGCCCCTGCAACCCCTGAACTTCAGCTCTGAACCTCTGCACCCCCTGAACAGCGGCCCTGGGCCCCGCAGCCCCTGAGCTTCAGCTCCGGACCCCTGCACCCCGTGAATCGCAGCCCTGGACCCCTGGACCCCCTGAACTGCTCTGTTGGACTCAGGCCATCCTCAGGGCTGGACCCAGTCCAGCCTCCTCTCTGGACTGCAGTGCCGCCTCATTTCCTGGGGAACAGGCCGGTTCTGTTTTCCGGGCTGGTGGTTCTGCTCCTCCTCTCGTCTCCCTTGGGGTGTAGGGATCCTCCGGTGGAAAGACAGATTTGTACCCACTGGACCACCAGGGAAATCCTGAGTGTTTGATTTGCTTTGATGAGTGTGCAGAGAAAAGATGGGAAATTTGCTGGCCGGCCTGCAACGGTGGTCGTGTGGGTCAGGATGTCCCAGCTGGGCCCAGGGGCACTGAGCCACATCTGGAGACATCTTTGTCACAAGTTGGGGGCAGAGTCCAGGGATGCTGCTAAACACTCTCCAAATACACAGGACCGCCCCGCCCCCGACACAGCAGGATCCGTGCAGAATGTCAGCAGCACCACGTCTGAAAACCCGAGAGGACGAGGCCGTCTCAGTGGGTCGTGCTTCCAGCCTCTGAAGCCATCGTGCAGCTGAGGGAGGAGCTGCGATGTGAGCTGGGAGTGCAGCAGGCCCTCGCAGGAGGCCGTGCCCACTGCCTGCTGCCCACCGGCTCTGTCCCTGGAGCCCGTGTGGGCGCAAAGGATGTTCTAGACAGCTCCCCTGCAGTGAGCCCACCCTGACCTGCCGCCAGCTGAGACAAGGAAATCAGGAGCTTGCCCACAGGGGCAGAGCTGCATCATCTGGGGAGGAGGGCTGAGCTGTATCGTGCGGCCCGGAAGCGGGCAGGCTGCACAGACTGGGACGGGTGCGGGCAACCGTGCTGGGCCAGCACCCGCAGCATCCCCGGTGCCCACCAGCCTTGGCGAAGGGCTGCCCCTGCACCCCCCATGCACCCCGTGAACCGCTGCCCCAGAACCCTGTACCCCTTAGACTTCAGCTCCGAAACCCTGCACCCCCTGAACTGCGGCCCCTGGACCCCTGCAACCCCTGAACTGCGGCCCCTGGGCCCCTGCACCCCCTGAACTTCAGCTCTGAACCTCTGCACCCCCTGAACAGCGGCCCTGGGCCCCGCAGCCCCTGAGCTTCAGCTCCGGACCCCTGCACCCCGTGAATCGCAGCCCTGGACCCCTGGACCCCCTGAACTGCTCTGTTGGACTCAGGCCATCCTCAGGGCTGGACCCAGTTCCAGCCTCCTCTCTGGACTGCAGTGCCGCCTCATTTCCTGGGGAACAGGCCGGTTCTGTTTTCCGGGCTGGTGGTTCTGCTCCTCCTCTCGTCTCCCTTGGGGGGTGTAAGTAGAGGGATCCTCCGGTGGAAAGACAGGGCCCCGTGTCACCGCCAGCTCGCACTGGCTGTGTGTTGCCTCTGGTGATGGGCGTGTTTCAGCCCTCCCCCGGGGCACCGCACCCTCGCCCCCTCTCGCGGAGTCCAGAGTCTCGTCTTACCTCTGCGTCTCTTGTGCGCCCTGAGTGTCGGATCGCCGTTGCTGTCTTTCTAGAGTCCATACGTATGCGTTAATACACAATATTTGTCTTTCTCTTTCTGACTGACTTCACGTCGTATAATAGGCTCTAAATTCATCTGCCTCGTTCAAACTGGCTCAGATGTTTCCTTTTGATAGCTGAGTAATGGCACAAACCATCACAATATTGCAGTGATCCTCCAGTTAAAGTAAATAATAAAAGGATGGGGAGGTGATCTGTTTGTGCTGGTACACTGCCCTCCTCCGGGGCCGGGGGTCAGGCGGTCACGGAGGAGGACACGGTCTGTCCGTAATTGCTGGCCCTGCATGCGGCCTGCCTGCATCAGGCGGCTCTCCGGGGCCGGCCCGGTGCACAGAGCCGTGGGAGGGAGAGCCGTGCCGCAGCCACAGCCTGGGGGTCATCGTTTCCGCCAGGCCCCCGCCCCCCACTCCCCCCGCGTCCAGCGGAAGGTGATGAGGAGCCAGCCAAGGAGACGGTCCTCTGGGCAGCGGCGCACAGAGGTGGCCCTGGTGGACAGGGCGGTGAGGAGCGCGGGCGGGTCCCCTGCCTCCCCCGGGCCTGGGCGCAGGGGGCTGTCCTGCGATGCTTTCTGGGGTCTCCGTGTGCGGTGGGGGTGAGCAGGGCTTTCGCTTCCTGGTGGGCTTTTGAAAACTGCCCGAGAGCCTTGTGGAGCAGGTGACTTTGGCTGGAGACGGCCTGCTGCAGGATGGAAGCTGGGGTGCCGGCTCCTTCCCGGCAGGCCTGCGCTGGCCCGTGGAGTTTGGCCGCAGCAGCGCCCAGCCTGCACTCCAACGGCCGGTGGCGACGGAGCAGCTCGTCTCGAGGCCACGCCTCCGACAGCAGGTGCCTGTCCTGCGCCTCCGAGCCGCCGCTCAGTATGCGCCCTCACGGGGAGCCGCCGGCTCAGAACGGGCGCGTCGCTGGCGTTATTTTCCAGAGAACTGAGTTCCTTGAATATGAAAATTAACCTTTTTTAATAACAAAATGATATAGTTCATTGAAGTAGGACTGGATTTATCTGTGACAGCGCTTGTCATGGCCTTGAGTATTTATCGAGTAGTTTTAAAAGTTCATTAAACTCCAGAGATTAAGTGTTGCCCTGAGCAGTGTCCCATAAAGGGGAAATATGGTCCTATTACTTGGTAAAATGTTGTCCTCTGTTGTTAATTCAACTCCCCTGAGCTCCCGTCTTCTGATTCAAAAGACATTTTCCCGTGCTGTTAAATCTGACATTTTCAGAGAACCTGGGACCGGCTCTCCCGGCTCTCAGCAGAGGCTCAGTATTGCACATTTATTTCATGGGGAGGTGGGGGGTGGAGAAACACCAGCCCCGCAGTGTTCCTGCAGAAATGTCAGATGCATCAGCCCTCACTTTCCCCACCACGCTCTCCTGTGTCACTCGACTCAGAAATAACCAGGTGGCCAACTCAAGGGGTCCTCAGTGGGGAGGGAGGTGCAGAGGCCTTCCCCCCTGCCCCGAGAAGCTGGGCCCTGGCCAGGCATGCCCGAGTCACCCACGGGAGGGCCAGGGTCAGCGGGTGGAGCGACGGGGGGACAGGGCCTCCCGCGGCCTGTCTGTGCGTGCTTCAGGCCATGCATTTTCTTCTGGTTTCCTTCCGAGTCAGATCCCACTGAATCACTGTAGGAACCTCCGTTTTATTATCTTACCTGACCCGAGGCTTTTGTTTGCTTTCTACCAGGAGGTCGTGGTGGCATGGACAGCCAGTTTAATTAGTCCTCAGATGAGGCAGCCCGGGAGCTCCTCCTCCCTGCTCCCTGGTGGGGATCCTGTGTCCCTCAGGAGAGAAGCCAGAGCAGCCCTTGGCCTGGCCGTGGAGGCAGGGCTTCCTTACCGGATGTCTGATGCGGGATGAACGGACGACCCTCGGGCCCTCTGGTCCAGGGACGCCCAGCAGCGCGGAGCTAGCCCGGAGCCTAGGAGCATCTGGAGGGGAGACGCTTGCCGAGGCTGACTCTGCCTGCAGTCGCAGCCTCTGCCCCGGGCCCGTCCGCCCTGAGCAGGTGTCTGCCGAACCACCGCGCGGCCGAGGCCCGGGTCAGGTGCCCCCGTGCTGGTTGTGGGAGCACGGGAGGGCGGAGCCAGCATGAAGCCGAGGGCCTTGCACTCTGGGCCTCCATCGCCCCGTCACGTCTGCAGAGTGGGAGTGCGTCTGCTGGGCTCGCGGGACGATTAGGTGCACGTGTGTGTGTGTGTGTGTGTGTGTGTGTGTGTGTGTGTGTGTGTGGAGGGGGGCCGGGGCGAGCGCTTCCTGATGAGCGAGGACGGCCACCAGCAGCGGCGGCGGCGGCAGCGCCCGCCTTCGTCGCATCCTCGCGTGGGACGGGCGGTGGTCCGAGCCGCCCTCCGCGGGGCGCGCCCCGTGTGCAGGGCGTCCTGGATGCTCTTGGAGCAGGCAGCGGGTGAGCGCCGGGCTCGGAGAGGCTCCGCCGAGGTGGTGCAGCTCAGAAGCCGCAGAGCCGGGGCTCTGGCCCGGAGGTCGTGCCGCCCTTTCTGCCAGGACGGCGCGGACTCCCCCTCCAAGGAGCTCCCGCCGCCGGCCGAGCGCGCGCCCTCCGCCTCCGCGTCGACCCCGTCGCGGCCGAGCCCGCCTCGCGCTCACACCCCACGACGCCGTTGGGCACACGTCACGCCTTGCTGCTGCTCCGTCGTGTCTGACTCTCTGCGACCCCCGGACTGTCGCCCGCCAGGCTCCCCTGGCCCTGGGGCTGTCCAGGCAGGAACGCGGGCGCGGTCCCGTTTCCTCCCCCAGGGGCTCTTCCCTCTTTAAGCCTCCCGCATCGGCAGGCGAGTTCCTCCCCACCGCCACCTAGGAGGCCCAGGGGAGCCCACACCATTAGGATAAACTCGTGGTGGCGTTGGCATGGCCATCGCAGTTGCTGCGGGTCTTGCCCTGTGCTGTGCCCCGGGGTGTGTGAGGAAGGGGTCCCCTGTGGCTGCAGGTGGCGTCCGGGCTGCGGCTGGCAGCTTCTGGAGAGAGCCTCTGCTCCCTAACCTCCGCACAGACCCTCGGGCCCTCTGGTCCAGGGACGCCCAGCAGCGCGGAGCTAGCCCGGAGCCTAGGAGCATCTGGAGGGGAGACGCTTGCCGAGGCTGACTCTGCCTGCAGTCGCAGCCTCTGCCCCGGGCCCGTCCGCCCTGAGCAGGTGTCTGCCGAACCACCGCGCGGCCGAGGCCCGGGTCAGGTGCCCCCGTGCTGGTTGTGGGAGCACGGGAGGGCGGAGCCAGCATGAAGCCGAGGGCCTTGCACTCTGGGCCTCCATCGCCCCGTCACGTCTGCAGAGTGGGAGTGCGTCTGCTGGGCTCGCGGGACGATTAGGTGCACGTGTGTGTGTGTGTGTGTGAGTGATTAGGTGCGTGTGTGTGTGGAGGGGGGCCGGGGCGAGCGCTTCCTGATGAGCGAGGACGGCCACCAGCGGCGGCGGCGGCAGCACCCGCCTTCGTCGCATCCTCGCGTGGGACGGGCGGTGGTCCGAGCCGCCCTCCGCGGGGCGCGCCCGTGCGCAGGGCATCCTGGATGCTCTTGGAGCAGGCAGCGGGTGAGCGCCGGGCTCGGAGAGGCTCCGCCGAGGTGGTGCAGCTCAGAAGCCGCAGAGCCGGGGCTCTGGCCCGGAGGTCGTGCCGCCCTTTCTGCCAGGACGGCGCGGACTCCCCCTCCACGGAGCTCCCGCCGCCGGCCGAGCGCGCGCCCTCCGCCTCCGCGTCGACCCCGTCGCGGCCGAGCCCGCCTCGCGCTCACACCCCACGACGCCGTTGGGCACACGTCACGCCTTGCTGCTGCTCCGTCGTGTCTGACTCTCTGCGACCCCCGGACTGTCCCAGGCTCCCCTGGCCCTGGGGCTGTCCAGGCAGGAACGCGGGCGCGGTCCCGTTTCCTCCCCCAGGGGCTCTTCCCTCTTTAAGCCTCCCGCATCGGCAGGCGAGTTCCTCCCCACCGCCACCTAGGAGGCCCAGGGGAGCCCACACCGTTAGGATAAACTCGTGGTGGCATTGGCATGGCCATCGCAGTTGCTGCGGGTCTTGCCCTGTGCTGTGCCCCGGGGTGTGTGAGGAAGGGGTCCCCTGTGGCTGCAGGTGGCGTCCGGGCTGCGGCTGGCAGCTTCTGGAGAGAGCCTCTGCTCCCTAACCTCCGCACAGACCCTGGGCCTCAGACCCCCATGGGGGTGCCTTCTGTCTCTGGACATCTTCCCTGTCTCTTGACTCCAGGAGGCGTTTCCCACCGCGGGCGGGCCCGCCCCGCCCCGCCCCGCCCCGCCCCGCCCCTCCCTGCCTCTCTCCTCCTCTGCAGACCCCGTCAGTGGGGCCTGGGGTCTGTCTCCAGGAGCGCCTCAGGTCCTGCGGGCGAGAGCAGGCTTGGGAAGAATCTAGAGGACACTCTGATATCTCAGAGACACCTCTTGAGGGTCGCCGCTGCCGAGGGCTGAGGGCTGTTTGTCAGGGCCGCCTGACCAGGGTCTCAGGTACCTCTGTCCCCAGACCGTCTGCGTAGACGCAGCTCCCCTGGGTGCTCGCAGCGGGGGCATCTCCCGCCCCAGCCCCGCCTGGTGGGTGACCTGTTGTTTTAAGCATGTCTCAGCCGTGGACAGGCCGTGTGGCGGGGTCCATGCCCGGCACAGCCCCAAAGAGACCTGCCTTTCGTGCTGGTCTCCCAGCTCAGGCCCTCCAGCTTGCTCAGGCGCGGAGCCCCAGCACCGGGCAGAGGTTCCAGAGGGCTGCTGGCTCCCCTCCGTCCCTGTCGCTGCTCCACCTGCGACCCCACCTCCGCCCAGGACACACCCCAGGGGCTGATGGCCTAGGGCTGAGGCCGGGTGGATAGGGGTCTCTGATGAAAGCGTGCACGGACGTCAGAAAATCTGGGAAATCTCGGCAACTAAGGCCTCTTCTGGTGGTGATGCCCTCAGGCGGGGGGGTCTGGGCGGTTCTGGGGAGCCTTCTTCCAGCCAAGCAGGGGGTCCTAGACAGGTTCATGTTGTGAAAATCCATCTGTCTGGACGTTTATGATGTCCTGGCTTTTCTGCCTGCATTAAACGCTTTCCTGAACACATATGTTTTGAAATAGAGGCTTTTGAAGTTGGGTTAAAATAACCTGGGGTCACCTTGATGTACTGATGGGATTGAACTTGACACCTGTGTCTGGTTCCTGGATGACCCTTGTGTTGCCCTGGGCATTGATCATTTGTACAGGTCTTGTCATTTTCTTCAAAAAGGCATAGGCTTGATGCGTTGTATTTTTTTTCTGTGTTTAAAATGTTAATGAATATAAGCGTTTAAATTGCATCACCATTTTTGTTTGAAAAAGAAATAATTTCTAGGACCTCGCTGGCGGTCCAGTGGTGGAGAATCCGCCAGCCCACACGGGAACACAGGTCTGGTCCTGGCTGGGGAACTGAGACCCCGCGTGCCACGGGCCGGCAGCTGCTGGGCCTGCCCACCGCGGCTGGAAGCCGTCCCCCACAGCTGCAGGTCTGGCGTGACAGACCCAAGGCACAGCGCAGCAGATCAATAAATAGAAAATTTTTAAAAAGGAAATGCCTTCTGCATTTTCAAGCATTCTGTCCATAGAATGGGTGGTTTTCTGGGGGAAAGGAGCCTCTTGTGCAACGGAGAACCAGACTTTGAACAGCGGCCACTCCACACACCCCATCCCATCAGGAGGATGAGCTCAGAGTCGTCGTCCTTTCTACTGGACTCGCTCGCTGTTTCATTGACAGACTCCTGTTCTCACGTTAGCACCGAACGAGCATCCAAGTAGATCAGCCTTGCTTATTTATCGTGGGATTGATGATGTACTGTGAAAGATTTTCAGCTTTAAATATTTACAGAGGCTTGGTTTTGCATTATGATAGATTGGCATCCTAGATTCTTGCAACTTATGTAGAGGAGAGATGTTCCCAAGAGTGCTACTTCAGATGACGAAGAGGAAGAAAAGGCTAGAATCGTGTTGGCTGAGACTCGTAGGGGTGAGGGCACCGGAGGGACTGTGTGTGAGTAGCTTCCCCAGAGAGCAGGTCCGTAGGGTGTACCCATGGAGTGAGGGGCTGGGAGGCTGCGGCTCACTGATGACAGGGTCGTCAGACCCCTGGAGACCCAGGCGAGGGCGGATCCGACGGGGCAGCCGTGTGAAAGGCAGTCTGTTGGCAGGAGTCCCTCTTGCCTCAGGGACCTCAGGCCCTTCTCTGTGAAGGCGTCACCTGGTGAGACGAGGCCCACCGTGTTACCGAAGGCCTTCGGCTCTATTCCGAGTCTCCTGGTTTCGATGGTAATCTCACCTCCCACCACCTGCGCGCTGCTGTTGGACAGAGCGTGCCACCCACGCTGACCTGCAGCATTAGCCATCATCACACACCTGGTCGCTTCACAGGTTCACTGATGGCCGAGGCTGGAGGAGCGCCCGCCTGTTGAGAGAAGCAGGCTGGATTCTGCACGAGCCGCTGAAACTTGACTTAGCAGGAAGACTCATGCACAAGGCAGGCGGGGAGCCGCACTTGCCTCGCGTCCCTGGCAGCCTGGCCATTTCCAGTGGAGAGGAAACAGGAGGCCAGCCTCTGCCGCCCGCACCTTCTGTGAGTCATGCACTTTGACCTCACCGCGCCCTGGGCGTGGCTCCCAGCCCACCCCCATGTGACCCCCATGGCCTTCTCCCAGGCTGCACCCCCTTGCCTCGGGCCAGTAGAATCCAGCTGCTCGAGATTGACTTTGACATATTTCTGGGGCATTGTACATTCTGTGCTGATTTATTCAGATGCAGAATCCAAAAAAGCACTAAGTTTGGACACATTCCAAGCTGCCTTTCTCATTAAGATTCTCGCCAAATGACATCCTCGCTCTTGGAAAAGCAAGGCAGTGTCCATTTTCTTGCTTGGTTTTCCTACCGTGAACTTGGGCCACAGATGTTTGTTTAGAAGCAACCTGGGGCTGTGGCCACAGTTCCTGGTCACGACCGTGTTGGTCAGTGAAGTCAGCCCCTCGGTCAAGGCTGCTGGAATGGTTCCTCATTTTTTCTGGAAACTCTTAGAGGCCAAATGCTCTTCTGTCTGTCCAGCACAGCTCCCTCAACGAAGGCTGCTGAGACCGTGCTCGTGCTCAGCAGCAGCTCCCGGAAGCCGCAGTTCAGGAGAAGGCCCTGTGGAAGCAAAGGAAAGGACAGAACCCATCAGGGCCGAGCCAAGGCAGGCGGGCAGTGCTGAGCCCCCCCCTGTGAAAGGCAGTCTGTTGGCAGGAGTCCCTCTTGCCTCAGGGACCTCAGGCCCTTCTCTGTGAAGGCGTCACCTGGTGAGACGAGGCCCACCGTGTTACCGAAGGCCTTCGGCTCTATTCCGAGTCTCCTGGTTTCGATGGTAATCTCACCTCCCACCACCTGCGCGCTGCTGTTGGACAGAGCGTGCCACCCACGCTGACCTGCAGCATTAGCCATCATCACACACCTGGTCGCTTCACAGGTTCACTGATGGCCGAGGCTGGAGGAGCGCCCGCCTGTTGAGAGAAGCAGGCTGGGTTCTGCACGAGCCGCTGAAACTTGACTTAGCAGGAAGACTCATGCACAAGGCAGGCGGGGAGCCGCACTTGCCTCGCGTCCCTGGCAGCCTGGCCATTTCCAGTGGAGAGGAAACAGGAGGCCAGCCTCTGCCGCCCGCACCTTCTGTGAGTCATGCACTTTGACCTCACCGCGCCCTGGGCGTGGCTCCCAGCCCACCCCCATGTGACCCCCATGGCCTTCTCCCAGGCTGCACCCCCTTGCCTCGGGCCAGTAGAATCCAGCTGCTCGAGATTGACTTTGACATATTTCTGGGGCATTGTACATTCTGTGCTGATTTATTCAGATGCAGAATCCAAAAAAGCACTAAGTTTGGACACATTCCAAGCTGCCTTTCTCATTAAGATTCTCGCCAAATGACATCCTCGCTCTTGGAAAAGCAAGGCAGTGTCCATTTTCTTGCTTGGTTTTCCTACCGTGAACTTGGGCCACAGATGTTTGTTTAGAAGCAACCTGGGGCTGTGGCCACAGTTCCTGGTCACGACCGTGTTGGTCAGTGAAGTCAGCCCCTCGGTCAAGGCTGCTGGAATGGTTCCTCATTTTTTCTGGAAACTCTTGGAGGCCAAATGCTCTTCTGTCTGTCCGGCACAGCTCCCTCAACGAAGGCTGCTGAGACCGTGCTCGTGCTCAGCAGCAGCTCCCGGAAGCCGCAGTTCAGGAGAAGGCCCTGTGGAAGCAAAGGAAAGGACAGAACCCATCAGGGCCGAGCCAAGGCAGGCGGGGCAGTGCTGAGCCACAGCAGCGCAGGGAGAGGAGCCCGCAGACAGCTGGTCGAGCCGGGGTAGCTGGGGTCTGTGAAGGCAACAGACCCCCAGACCCGGACTAGCATCAGAGGGTGTGTCTCTCTGCAGGGCTGTGCTTCACAGCCAGGCAGGAATCCAGGCTGTCCGCGCCCCCTGGAGCCCAGGGACTTCTCAGTCACCTCTGCGAGGACTGCCCACTGGGCGGAGCTCCGGGCCAGGGCATCCACTGTTCATAACTGGACTCAGCTCCCCGGGGAGACGGAAGCCATGCGCGGGAGCCTCCTCAGGCCCCGTGGCGGGACAGCGTGGTCCCCGCACGCTGGGACATCTGCACCCCAGGCGCGTCATCGGGGGGCCAGTGGCGTCCGCCGCAGTTCACTCAGGCTGGAGATCTCCCCGGTTACATCTGCCCTGGTTGTCTAGTCTTTAGTGCAGAATGGATTTTTTTTTTCAATAATGAGTGTTTGCAAAGAGTTTTAGTCTTAAGGCACACACCTGTCTTACCTGAATGAGTGTTAGGCCAATTCACAGACGAGAAGACAAGAAGGCTAAGTCCCGTCCTCGCTGGTGCCATGATGGAGTCGTGGGACAGCACCACTTGTCCCTTTCTTCCTTGTGGACAGATCCGCCAGTTTACTCAGGACAGGTCATCCACCCCGCCGAAGGCTTGTTTCCCAAGCTCCCTTGTAGCTGAGTTCTGCCACGAGCTGCGTCGCACCAAAAATATTTCATGGGACTTGCGCTGTGGGACTTCTAGAGAGTTGTTGGGGGGTTGCAGATTCTCCCTCATCCCCACCTACCTCGACCTCCTTCCTGCCTCTTTCTCTTTCCTGTGTGGAACACAGACGTGGTGGTCGGAGGCCCAGCAGCCACCTTGGGCCGAGAGAGCACTTTGCAGATGGAAGCCGCGGGTGCACAGGGCGGCGAAGCCGAGGGGCGGGTCTGCGCCGCCCGCCAGCCCCGGGGGTCTCCCGGACCGCCAGCCCCTGGGCTTCCTGCACACGGGCACGCCCGCCTCGCTGGCCCGGTGGTGTCCTGCTCTGTGGTATGAGGCCACCTCTCCAGAGCTCAGGGCGCGTGGGCGCCTGCCCCGGGCGCAGTGAGCAGTCTGAGGAGACGCGCGGGGCTCCGGCTCCACGGCACGCCCTCTGCCCGGGTCTCCCGGCCTCACCCTCTGACCCGCCGTCCGGGGCCCCGCCTCACGGGGTGCACGTCTTCCTCGGGCCACGTCTGCCCGGCAGGACGCTGGCCCTGCCCAGATAATAGCAGCCCTCAGAGCCACTTTACCCCTCAACCCGGCGGGCGCGTGGTGGCGCCCCGTCTTTGCCCATGGAGCCTCTCCCCACTTCAGCTGAACACATCGAGGAGACGGACGTGGGGCACGGCTTACCAGGAAGACTCCACAGACTGCGGCACGCGGCCGGCAGCCCACGAAAGTATCTCCCCGCGTTATTCTCAATTAATTATATTTTATTGAAGCAATTAGGTGACCGACAGCCTCAGTTAAGGACTAATGAGAGGACCGTGTCTTTCCACGTGCTGCTGATCAGAGCGTGCAGCCGGGAGCCCCGGGGCGGCCACGCAGCGGGGAGGGGGGGAGGGGGGCCGGAGGCGGCGGGGCAGTCGCGCGGGGCCGCGGGCCACGGCCCCCGCCGTCCCCGCTCCCACGCCTTTCTCCTCCTGCACGGCCCCCACCATTCCTCTGCTCTTTCTCTGTCCATTTCAATTCCTGAAAACAGCGGGGACAGCTACGAAGGCCTCAGAAGGGCACTTCTGGCGAAAGTTGGGGTCATTTGTCTGATTTTCACACCTTTCACTCTCCTCCCCGATGGTGGAGTGGTTTTGTGTTAAGGCGTCAGGTAAACGTCACGCCTCCTGCCTCGTCTGAGAGACACAGCGGCACGTAGTGCACCTGCCCGGACCCGGGGCCCCGTGGCTTCGTGGCAACCGTGACGGTCCCACGAGGGGACACGAGGGTTCTCCAGGTGGCTTAGTTGAAGAAGGAGCCCCATTGGCAGGGCTTTGGGCGGTAATAGCAGCTTGTTTCCTTCAGGCCAGGTTTCCCGCTCATCTGCATCCTTCCCTAAGGGAAATGCCTAGCATCCAGGACTTTCAGTGGGAAAATCATGTCACTCTCAGGAAGGACACTGTCGGAAAGATCGTGGGCACTGCTGAGACCCCGTCTAACACCGCCTCCGGCTGGCTTTGTTTCGGGGCCTGGCGACCATGGTGGAAGCTGTCTGTCCCACCTTGCGCACCTGCCTCCCAGGAGGCGCAGGGGCCCAGGTCTCAGTCCAGAGGCCACGCCGGCCTCACCAGCTCCGTGCCCGCTCAGTCCTGGCGACTCTGCTCTCACGCCCGTCCTGCAGGCGACCTGAGGCTTCACCACGCGCCTCGGGATCCCCCAGCACCCCGGCGCGGACACTTCCCAGCGTGGGCAGGGTGGCACGTCTTACAGACGGACCTGGGCGCCCAGACAGGATCTCAGGTGGGGAAATCCATCCCGTGTTTGAAAGAGAGGACTAGGAAAGAAGAGTGGCCAAACCATACACGCGTCCACGGCCCTGAGCCCCACATCCACGTTATTAAAGTAGTTAATACTCTCAGGTCTGCATCTGAGAGCAGGAGAGACCGAGGCTGAAACAGAAGTATAATCCATGGGCCTTGATCCCAGGAGCCCTTCAGATAAATCGGTTTCCGTGAAGAAGTGGTGAAGTTGTGGGTGGAAGTCACGGCGAAGGTGTGAACAGTGGCTCGTGGATCCCGGGGAGACGGGCCGCGCGGGCGGAGCTGGCCAGCGTCCCCTGCAGCGGGACAGAGACTTCCTCATGAAGAGCTTCTCTGGAAATTCTGCTCCTGGGGCTGTTCCCGGGAGAAACGAGTGCATGTATCACATCAAAAAAGTAATTTTAGAAATGCTCAGAAATGTCCCCAGAAGCTTTCTTCGTAGTCAGTGAACACCAGGAGCTGGCCAGGTGGCAGTCAGAGAGGGAGGTAAAAAGCCTGGGGAGATGTGGAGAGGACACGGACACGGACACGCGACACGGACGAGGGTCGGCGGTGGGGCCGTGAGCGAGAGCAGCCAGCGCCTGAAGGGCTCGCACTGACCGTCAGGTCCTGGCGGTGGTTGTTTCCTTCAGGCCAGGTTTCCGCTCATCTGCATCCTTCCCTAAGGGAAATGCCTAGCATCCAGGACTTTCAGTGGGAAAATCATGTCACTCTCAGGAAGGACACTGTCGGAAAGATCGTGGGCACTGCTGAGACCCCGTCTAACACCGCCTCCGGCTGGCTTTGTTTCGGGGCCTGGCGACCATGGTGGAAGCTGTCTGTCCCACCTTGCGCACCTGCCTCCCAGGAGGCGCAGGGGCCCAGGTCTCAGTCCAGAGGCCACGCCGGCCTCACCAGCTCCGTGCCCGCTCAGTCCTGGCGACTCTGCTCTCACGCCCGTCCTGCAGGCGACCTGAGGCTTCACCACGCGCCTCGGGATCCCCCAGCACCCCGGCGCGGACACTTCCCAGCGTGGGCAGGGTGGCACGTCTTACAGACGGACCTGGGCGCCCAGACAGGATCTCAGGTGGGGAAATCCATCCCGTGTTTGAAAGAGAGGACTAGGAAAGAAGAGTGGCCAAACCATACACGCGTCCACGGCCCTGAGCCCCACATCCACGTTATTAAAGTAGTTA
Organism: Tragulus kanchil; assembly: GCA_022376925.1. Classification (NCBI taxonomy): domain Eukaryota; kingdom Metazoa; phylum Chordata; class Mammalia; order Artiodactyla; family Tragulidae; genus Tragulus; species Tragulus kanchil. The sequence goes on along the minus strand of JAIOJX010000031.1, from coordinate 2,258,557 downwards.
ATACTCTCAGGTCTGCATCTGAGAGCAGGAGAGACCGAGGCTGAAACAGAAGTATAATCCATGGGCCTTGATCCCAGGAGCCCTTCAGATAAATCGGTTTCCGTGAAGAAGTGGTGAAGTTGTGGGTGGAAGTCACGGCGAAGGTGTGAACAGTGGCTCGTGGATCCCGGGGAGACGGGCCGCGCGGGCGGAGCTGGCCAGCGTCCCCTGCAGCGGGACAGAGACTTCCTCATGAAGAGCTTCTCTGGAAATTCTGCTCCTGGGGCTGTTCCCGGGAGAAACGAGTGCATGTATCACATCAAAAAAGTAATTTTAGAAATGCTCAGAAATGTCCCCAGAAGCTTTCTTTGTAGTCAGTGAACACCAGGAGCTGGCCAGGTGGCAGTCAGAGAGGGAGGTAAAAAGCCTGGGGAGATGTGGAGAGGACACGGACACGGACACGCGACACGGACGAGGGTCGGCGGTGGGGCCGTGAGCGAGAGCAGCCAGCGCCTGAAGGGCTCGCACTGACCGCGCCGGTCACCTGGCAGTGCTGAGCAAGCCCTAACCTGCTGTTCCGGCTTCCTGCGGCTGTGACAGGTCAGCACAGACAGAGAGGCTTAAGCACCTCAGCGCGTCCTCTCGCGGCCCCGGGGGCTGGACGTCTAGACAGGCGCTCGGGGCCCTGGGCCTCCGGAGGCGCCGCGGGAGGGTCGGCGGCCGTGCCTGCTCCGGCCTCTGCGGGCTCCACCCCACCCCGTCCCGGCTGCCGTCAGAGCCTGTCCTCCTCGGCTCTGACCTCCTCCGGGAGTCCACTGGGCCCACCCTGACTCCAGGGTGATCCCCACTCAGGGCCCCTCACTTGGTGGCCCTTCCGTTGGGCAGTCACACCTTCACAGGCTCTGGGAACGAGGACGGGGACCTCTGGGGCCGTCCCTCTGCCTCCCACACTAACGAGTGACAGGAGCAGAGGGGCTGCCTCGGGAGTGGACCGGAGGGAGCGTGCCGGGCGCGGGCTGCGTTGTGGGTCTGCATCACGGGCTGTTTACGTGGCACACGCCTTAGTGAGAACAGCCAGGCTCTCGCCGGAAAGCCAGTGCATATGGCTGCAGTGTGTAAGTCACACATCCATACGTATTTCTCGAAAAAGAACCACGTTTAGGTCCGCCTCTTACAGACACTGCCCTGTCCGTGTGGTGCCGACACCCCACGCGAGGCGGGCGAACAGAGCCAGAGCCCAGCGCGAGTGCCCGCGACGGTGCCCGGAGTCTGCAGCGCAGGGCGGGGGCACGGAAGCCCTGCTGTGGGGTCTTCCTGGATTCGGATTCATTCTCCATACAATGCCTGTGGACGACGCATGCTTTTGGAGGGCGGGATAGCTTCGTCTTTCAGTGGGGCCTCTCATGGTCTGTGGGCTTCCCAGGTGGCGCTCGCGGTAAAGAACCCACTGGCCAGTGCAGGAGACGCAGGGACGCCGGTTACGTTCCCAGGTCAGGAAGGTCCCCTAGGGGAGGGCGTGGCAGCCCGCCACAGTGCTCTTGCCTGGAGACTCCCACGGACAGAGGAGCCTGGCGGGCTGCAGTCCAGGGGCCGCTGAGTTGGACACAACTGAGCATGCGCACCGACTGTCTGCAGGTGGCCCTCTGGCCGATGTTGGTGGGACGAAGCTCTTCCTGACCGTCGATGCCTCAGCCCCTGGTGTGGCCTCAGGCTGCCCGGCCAGACGGCTGCCAGGGCCACCGGGCCCCGGAAGCTGCACGGGGCGCCTTCCTCTGCAGACGCCAGCCTCCAGAGCCCCGCTGGGCGGGCACAGACGCAGAGCACCTCCCGGTCCACCACCGACCCACCCCGGAGCCGCCCACGCCGGCCCTGCAGCCCCACGGGGACGCGGCCCTGGCCTTGAGCGTCTCCCCGACACAGAGCCGGAGCCAGCTAGGGCAAAGGCAGGGGCACAGCTGGGAGTCAGAGAGGCGCGCCCCACCCCCGGGCGCTCCCTAAATAGCTCCCTCGCCGAAAGGGGTTCCCGCCCTCCCCAGAGGGAACGAAAATGTGTTCTTCACAGATAAATATTTCAAACCAGACCGGCTCATCTGGATCAAATATTACCTTTTTAAAGATGCAAATTGAAAATTAAGCATCAAAACACAAGGGTTCGCTGGGGCCCAGGAAGGGCTTCCTGCTCAGCAGGGCCTGCACACATCAGAAACGGGCCGGCCACCGCCCGCCTGAGGAGGAGCTGGGTGCGCGCCGCCGCTCCCCTTCCTGCGGCCCGGCGCGGTGTGAAAGAGGAGACAGGCCAGGGACTACTCAGCAGGTCCCAGGCAGGCGAGAGCGGCGGTGTGTGCCAGGGGGCGTCCCAGAAACCATTCTGGGGATGCCAGCGACGGTTCTTTACCACTGCAATTCCCCGTGGCCCTGAAATGTCATTTAGTTTTTAACGCTCCCAGTTTAGAAACTTTGAAAGGGGATCAATCAAAGCTACCAACGCTACAGCATTAAGTAGGGGAGAATATTCAGTGTTTCGGATCGCCGGTAGCCATAGTTCACATCCAGGGACGCGCAGACCACAGGCTGTTCTCGCCCGGGCCTGAGGGAGAGTGTCGCTCTGCCCTCCTCTCCCTGCTGAGAGCTCGGGCGCTCAGAGAAGTCAGCCAGCCTGCGCGAGGGCACCCAGCACCGCGCACGGGTCTCAAGCAGTGAGTGAGTTCTGAGATCAGGCAGCAGCTTCTCCCCAGAGGACAAGACAGGCTGGAGCGTGGGGAAGCAGGCGACACACCAGGGCTTTTGCTGTGATTTATCATAGAAGACTCCCTGGGGACCACTGTCCACACGTCCACTCGGCTCCCACTGACGCATTCAGCCACCCACCTGTGCGTCCACCCCCCCGCGCACATCCGTCCTCCACCTCTGTCCCCCCACTCGTCCACTCGCTCATCCACGCATCCCTGCGTCCTCACCCCCGTCCCCCTGGATCGTGGCAGTCGGCAGGCAGCGTGGCTGACAGAGTCCCTCCGTCCGTGGATCTCCCGTCCTTGCTCTTCTCTCGTCTGCATCCTGGGCGGCCCTGAGGCGGGAGGCTGCGGGGTGTCCTACGAGCCCTGAGGTCCACCTTCAGGAGTCACCCAGGGAGCCCGCCCGCAGGACCACACCAACCACTCGCCCGTGCCAGGCAAGCTGCCTCTCGCCGTGGAAAGACCTCCGCAGAGCCCGCGCCCGGGTAGTTGCCTTGGCACAGCCGTGAGTGAGAGGCTCTCGCCTCCTTTGTCTTAGTTCTCACACGGGCGGCTCTCCCGCGGGGTCGGAAGGCCCGGCTTCCACACGGAGGCGCGGCTGCCGGCGGGCGCACCGGGCGCGGCCCGCGTGTGCGCTGCGTCTGTGCCGGGCGGCTTATTTCATGGAACTCTCTCTGGTGCAGAGCGAGTTTTCAGCTAAAGAAATAAACACAAGTAAAAATGAAATGGGCCGTGAGCGCCGGGCCTGGACGGCAGGCGGCGTGTGGGCGGCGGGCCCGTGTCCAGCCGGGGCGTGTCCACACGGGGGCCGACAGCGCGGGCCGCGAGCACACTCAGCCTCAGCCTGGCCCGGCAGGGGGACCGTGGACGGGGCCTCGTCTCCGGGTGTGCTCACGGGTCCATCCCTTACCCCGCTCAGCCCCTGGCCTCAGCCAGCGCGCAGGGAGTGAGCCCCCTCCCCCTCAAGCAGAAGAGCCCGGCAGCCCCGCTCCGTCGCTCCCGCTGGGCAGCGAGAGTGGAGCACGCCCTCCTGCGCTGAGACGCCGACCCTCCCCTGCGGGTGGGAGACGCGCGCTCCTCGGGGGTCGCCCAGCCTGGCTCCTCGCTGACTCCCGGGAGGCAGGTGACTGTCTCCAGCCTCGTCTGTTGGTGTGCAGTCGTCCAGTCGCGTCTGACTCTTCGCGACCCCGTGGACGGCAGCCCTGCGGGCTCCTCTGTCCGCGGGATTCTCCAGGCAGGAGCGCGAGCGGGTTGCCCTTTCGTCTCCACGGGATTGTTTTAAGTACAGTTCATCTTGGGTTCCAGGGTCAGTTTTCCCACTTCTTGAGGCTCATTCTCAGAATTGAGGCAGCTTAGGTCGGGGCTACAGTCTGGTCACATGTAGATAATTTCTCCCACCAGGTGAGGATCCCGGTATCTACAAGACGGCCACAGGCAATGGCTCAGAAGATTGTCTCTACCCCTGAGGCGGGACTAAAGGTCCTTGACTCTGCTTAAGGTCTGCGTTATTGATATTTGGCTCCTTTGATGGTTTTCCTTTGCTTCCATGTTTCTCACTTTTCTAGTTAGATTTATTCTTTGAGGTTTTCTACAGAAAAGGTAGGTGGAGGACCTGGTGGGGAGTGACAAGACCATCGGGTCGTGTTCCACTTTAGTTTCACTTCTTCCTTTCTAATTCTGAACCCTCCTGTTTCTTTCTCTTGCCGCCTTGCTCTGGCTGAGACTTCCAGTACTATGTTGAATAAAAGAGGTGAGAGTGGGCATCTAAGATCTCATTCCTGATCTTAGAGAAAAAGCTTTCAGCTTCTCGCCCTCCAGGATGGCGTCAGTTGTGGCGCGTCATGTGTGGTCTCTGTCATGCTGAGGTGTGGTCCCCCTGTGCCCGCCTTCTGGAGCATTTTTGTCGTGAGTGGACGTCGGACACCAAGTTTCTGAGTGTGATTTGGGGGATACGGGTTTATGCATTGTAATTAAAGCCAGTATTTTTGAGGAGGTAAAATCTAGCCGTTCTTGTCCCAGCTCGCTGCCCTCGGGGGGACTGAACTCTGTGCACAGACGTGGGGTGCCCGTCTCAGGGCTGGCCGCATGCTGGGTGGAATGGCGGTGGGTCAAGGAGAAGCAGGATTGAGGAGGTGCTGGGGAACTCTCGTTCGGGGCGCAGCAGGACTGGCCTGGCCTTGCCGGTCAGTAGAGTCATGAGCCCGCAGAGCTGCCTGCAGGGCTGGGACGAGACCCAGGCTCTCAGCCCACCTCCTCCTCCCTCCAGCAGGCCTCGCTCCCTCGCTCCCCTCCCTCCCCCACCGCCTCTCTCCATCCCCCGCCCCCGGTACCGCCAGCCTGCTGAGGTCACCACGGCTGCCTGAGCCGGTTGTGGGCTGCAGGGTGCGCACTCAGGCACCAGCCGTTTCCTCTGAAATTACCGCGGGCGAGGGCCTTGGGCGTGGGCGAACACCTTGGAACACACCAGGTCATCCAAACGTCCCCCTCACAGCTGACCGTCCCACCAGCTGTCCACACGCTGACACGCCTCGGCCACAGCCCGTTCGTGCACTGATGTCTCAGGATGCTGAGCTGAGCGCCGTGCGCCTGGGCGGCGTCTCCAGGCGCTTCCTCTCGGGGTGCCAGCCGGGTTCCCCAGACGTGGGCTGTTTGCTGTGCTGCTGAGGCAGTTCCGGGAAGGCTGGAGACAGGACCTGCTCCTGGGGCCCTGCGGAGGCCGCCTCTGCTCCGGAGGCACCACTAGAGGCCCGGCCCCTCCCGTGCAGAGCACCAGCTGTCCTGGTCCAGCAGTTGGGCCAGTAACAGCTGGTCAGCTTGATGCTCTTGATGTTCGGGAAAGACAGGCATGCTCCACCCACTGGGCTTCCCGTCTGGACACTTCCTACCCAGTAAGAACGGTGCGGGTCAGCCCGCCGCCTCGGCTCCCCGCGCCCGCTGAGCCACTGGGTGATGCCAGTTATGTGTGCAGGGGGTGTGCCCGGGGCTTCCCCGGGGCTTCGCAGTGAAGAGACCGCCTGCCCTGCGGGGGAGGCAGGAGACCAGGCTCAGCCCCTGGATCAAGAAGATCCCTTGGAGGAGGAAATGGCAGCCCCTCCAGTGGCTTGGCCTTTGGGCCTTTGTCCCAGCTCGCTGCCCTCGGGGACTGAACTCTGTGCACAGACGTGGGTGCCGTCTCAGGGCTGGCCGCATGCTGGGTGGAATGGCGGTGGGTCAAGGAGAAGCAGGATTGAGGAGGTGCTGGGGAACTCTCGTTCGGGGCGCAGCAGGACTGGCCTGGCCTTGCCGGTCAGTAGAGTCATGAGCCCGCAGAGCTGCCTGCAGGGCTGGGACGAGACCCAGGCTCTCAGCCCACCTCCTCCTCCCTCCAGCAGGCCTCGCTCCCTCGCTCCCCTCCCTCCCCCACCGCCTCTCTCCATCCCCCGCCCCCGGTACCGCCAGCCTGCTGAGGTCACCACGGCTGCCTGAGCCGGTTGTGGGCTGCAGGGTGCGCACTCAGGCACCAGCCGTTTCCTCTGAAATTACCGCGGGCGAGGGCCTTGGGCGTGGGCGAACACCTTGGAACACACCAGGTCATCCAAACGTCCCCCTCACAGCTGACCGTCCCACCAGCTGTCCACACGCTGACACGCCTCGGCCACAGCCCGTTCGTGCACTGATGTCTCAGGATGCTGAGCTGAGCGCCGTGCGCCTGGGCGGCGTCTCCAGGCGCTTCCTCTCGGGGTGCCAGCCGGGTTCCCCAGACGTGGGCTGTTTGCTGTGCTGCTGAGGCAGTTCCGGGAAGGCTGGAGACAGGACCTGCTCCTGGGGCCCTGCGGAGGCCGCCTCTGCTCCGGAGGCACCACTAGAGGCCCGGCCCCTCCCGTGCAGAGCACCAGCTGTCCTGGTCCAGCAGTTGGGCCAGTAACAGCTGGTCAGCTTGATGCTCTTGATGTTCGGGAAAGACAGGCATGCTCCACCCACTGGGCTTCCCGTCTGGACACTTCCTACCCAGTAAGAACGGTGCGGGTCAGCCCGCCGCCTCGGCTCCCCGCGCCCGCTGAGCCACTGGGTGATGCCAGTTATGTGTGCAGGGGGTGTGCCCGGGGCTTCCCCGGGGCTTCGCAGTGAAGAGACCGCCTGCCCTGCGGGGGAGGCAGGAGACCAGGCTCAGCCCCTGGATCAAGAAGATCCCTTGGAGGAGGAAATGGCAGCCCCTCCAGTGGCTTTGTCTGGGAAATCCCCTGGACCGAGGCGCCTGGCGGGCTACAGTCCGTGGGGTTGGTAAAGAGTCTGACACGACTGTGCAGCCACACAAGCAACATGTGACACAGAGAACAGCAGAGACCCACGGTGGAGCGCAGGGAGCCTTCTCAGTACGCCGTAATGACCCGTATGGGAAGAGAATCTCAAACAAGGGAGTAGATCCATGTGTGTGTGTAACTGACTCACGCTGCTGTACTCCCGACACTAGCACAGCCTTGTAGATCAACCGTAAAAGAAGAAAGAAAATTAGAAGGATTTCAGGAAACCTTTCTTCAGTAGTAAGAGGAGTCTTCACAATCCAAAACAAAGCGGAGCCCCCGGGGGACCAGGATGGCCCGGGTCCGCCGCACGGGGACAACAGGAGGTGGAGACCTCACCGCGGCTTGTCTGAGGCCGCGCGCTCCTTCCTGACGCCGCTCTTCGTCGATGAGCTCGTGTAACAACCGCGACAAACAGCTCCTGAGGATGTAGCTCCCCTGCCACAGGTTCCACCACTTTGAGCGCCCGAGACCTGGTTCAGCTTGCCCGGAGCCGCAGCGTTCCACGTCTCGCAGGTGGCCGCGGCGCCCGCGCGGGCTCCGGCCTTCAGGCCCGCTTCCCCCTGGCGATGAGGTGGACGAGGTTTCAGCTTAAGGTCAGCTCGTGGGTGAGAGGCACAGAGGACGGAGCATCGGGGGGCAGTCCCGGGCAGGAGACCCGTGCCCGGGGACTGTGTGTTGGACGGATCGATGGATTGGATTGGTGGAGGGAGGGAGGGAGGGAGCGATGAATAAGTGAATGGAGGGGCCGGACCGTGGCGGGCTGGACTGGGTTGGGGTAGTATGCAGATGGAGGGCGGGCGGGGGGTGAGCTTTCGGCGGGCGGCTCCTCCGCGACCTCCTCCTGAGCCTGCCGGGCCCCATGTCTGCAGGCGCGTCATCCCGGGAAGGCAGCAGGGGCACGGGTGTGCGTGGGGGCCGGAGCAGGGCTTGGAGCCGTGCTTGCCGTGTGGAGGTGCCCACCACCAGACGAGGACCACCCCAGAGACCACGTCACCAGGCTCCCGGGAGGAGCTGCTCCGCACGGCCGTGGACCCCCAACCCGGAGAGGCCAGGGCGTCAGGGGCGCGCTAGCGCTTTTGTGCGTGGCTCTTGTGGACACGTCAGAGTTCCCTTAAGTGCTCTGTTGATTGGTCTAAGCAGAGATACTGAGAGAGTGATTTCGAGGGCTGGCTGACGGGCTCTGCTGACCGGGCACATGTGCACAGAGAGGGGACTGATGAGTTCCAGCCCCTGCGCCCACGCGAGTCTGCCCTCGGCTCCGGAGGCCGTGTGCCAGCGTGCCAGGAGGCCTTCCGCCTCGAGGCCGTTTGTGCCGACGCTTGTGAGGCTAGAGCAGGCTGACGTGTGCTTGCAGCAGGAGACGGGAGCCTGCAGAGCACGGCAGGACGCAGCGCCTCCTCAGCCTCACATGCAGCGGCGGCTCACGGCGACTGCCAGCAGATCCGCACCGTGGACGTGGCGGCCACGTTCTTCAGGGGCGGCTGCGCTCTGAATCAACACTGCCGCGCGGTGATGAGAGGCGGAGAGGGAAGTGGACAGCCCTGGCCCCTCCCCGAGGGCCGTCGCGACCCCGCCTCCCTTCTTAGCACCTGCTGTCTGGTGGGATATGCAGAAGCGCTACCCCTTCCCAGAGCCTGAGGTTGAGTTTTACTTGGTGGCCCGCATACGATTTGCAACAGTCCTGCAGCACCCTTCAGCTCTCCCTTAGCTACAAGTGTGTTCTTTGTTTCCTGCCTTCCAAGAGATGGAGAAAGAAGCCCGAGAGCTTGTTTGTGCCAGCGACCCCCAGGCCCCCAGTTCCCTGCGGGACTGGAGTTTAGACCGTCCTGGCTGCTCGGTGAGAAGAGGTGCCCGTGGCGTCAGAGGCCGAGGCGAGATCCCTCCTTCCGGGAGGGCCGCCCTGAGCGCGGACAGAGGGCGGTTCTGCCTGCTGTGGATGCGCCGCGTCCTCATTTTTTCTGAAGTTGAATCCCTGCCGGGGATCCCTGCCAGGTGCAGCACCTAACGGCTCCGTGAAGTCGTTTTCCTTTAAAGTGTCAGTCGCTACGTCACGTCCAACTCTTTGCGACCCCGTGGGCAGGAGCCCGCCAGGCCCCTCTGTCCGTGGCTGGAATGCCGTCCCAGGCAGGAACTCTGGAGCGGGCCACCACGCCCCCAGGGCGTCTTCCCCACCCGGGGAGCAGACCCAGGTCTCCGGCCTTGCAGGCAGATTCTGTGCCGTGTGAGCCACCACGGAAACCCCATTCTCTTTCCTTTCCTTTCATTTTTTTTAAAAAATATGTATTTATTTACTTCTGGCTGTGTTGGATCTTAGTTGCGGCGTATGGGATCTTTTGCTGCGGCATGTGGGCTTCTCTCTTTGAGACCGGGGGGCTCAGTAGCTGTGACAAGACATGTGGGATCTTAGTTCCTGGACCGGGAAATTTAACCTGTGTCCCTCGCATTGGAAGGCAGATTCTTGACCACTGGACCACCGGGGAGGTTCCTGTTTCTTTTAAACCAACGAGCAAAACCCCTCCCCACAAGCTCAGATCACAAAACACGGTGTCAGGATCCCCTCGACAAACCTGAAGTTCCAACGTAGCAGAAAATCTTGTTTGGTCAAAATTGCCCTTTTTTTAGAAAATCAAGTTTATGGAGATAACATTTACACGCAGTAAACTCTGCCCCTTGAGTTTCGACACTCACGGCGCCACCATCAGAACCGAGATGTAGAGCGTTTCATCCCGTCCGAAAAGCTCGCTCTGCCACTCTGCAGCCAGCGCCTCTCCGCCTGCCCTGGCGACACGGATCAGCTCCCTGTCACTGTAGATGAGCTGGCGTTTTGTATGGTTTCACAGGATTGGGACGACTCGGTGCGTGGCGTCCTCCCCCCGTTTGATGGCTCTGCATCGGTCCGCGTTTGCTGTGCGTCTGCCGTCTTTGTTTTCTTCCGCGCTTTCCGTGGCGAGTAGCGCCCGGTGTGGAGACACGCCTGTGTCTTGTCCACCTGCGGACGGGCGTGCGCGTGCTTTCTGCTCCTGCTGCTGCTCTGAGCAGTGGGGCCCAGTCCAGCGGGCCCCTGTGGAGACAGCTGCTGGCAGGTGCAGCACCTAACGGCTCCGTGAAGTCGTTTTCCTTTAAAGTGTCAGTCGCTACGTCACGTCCAACTCTTTGCGACCCCGTGGGCAGGAGCCCGCCAGGCCCCTCTGTCCGTGGCTGGAATGCCGTCCCAGGCAGGAACTCTGGAGCGGGCCACCACGCCCCCAGGGCGTCTTCCCCACCCGGGGAGCAGACCCAGGTCTCCGGCCTTGCAGGCAGATTCTGTGCCGTGTGAGCCACCACGGAAACCCCATTCTCTTTCCTTTCCTTTCATTTTTTTTAAAAAATATGTATTTATTTACTTCTGGCTGTGTTGGATCTTAGTTGCGGCGTATGGGATCTTTTGCTGCGGCATGTGGGCTTCTCTCTTTGAGACCGGGGGGCTCAGTAGCTGTGACAAGACATGTGGGATCTTAGTTCCTGGACCGGGAATTGAACCTGTGTCCCTCGCATTGGAAGGCAGATTCTTGACCACTGGACCACCGGGGAGGTTCCTGTTTCTTTTAAACCAACGAGCAAAACCCCTCCCCACAAGCTCAGATCACAAAACACGGTGTCAGGATCCCCTCGACAAACCTGAAGTTCCAACGTAGCAGAAAATCTTGTTTGGTCAAAATTGCCCTTTTTTTAGAAAATCAAGTTTATGGAGATAACATTTACACGCAGTAAACTCTGCCCCTTGAGTTTCGACACTCACGGCGCCACCATCAGAACCGAGATGTAGAGCGTTTCATCCCGTCCGAAAAGCTCGCTCTGCCACTCTGCAGCCAGCGCCTCTCCGCCTGCCCTGGCGACACGGATCAGCTCCCTGTCACTGTAGATGAGCTGGCGTTTTGTATGGTTTCACAGGATTGGGACGACTCGGTGCGTGGCGTCCTCCCCCCGTTTGATGGCTCTGCATCGGTCCGCGTTTGCTGTGCGTCTGCCGTCTTTGTTTTCTTCCGCGCTTTCCGTGGCGAGTAGCGTCCCCGGTGTGGAGACACGCTCTGTGTCTTGTCCACCTGCGGACGGGCGTGCCGCGTGCTTTCTGCTCCTGCTGCTGCTCTGAGCAGTGGGGCCCAGTCCAGCGTGTCTCGCCTGTCCAGGGTGAGCCCCTCGGAGGGGACAGCTGCTGGCAGGGCTAGGGTGAACTTTCCCGACAGGCTTCCCGTGTGGCTGGACTCTTCCATTCCTGTCGGCACTGAGAGTGCCACCTGGCCCTCCGCAGGCGGCGGGGTCAGTCCTTTTGGAGGCTGTGTCCTGGGAGACCCTGGTGGTCAGCGCTCGTGTTCCTGGGAGTGCGTGAGCGGGGTGCCTCGTCTGGTTCTCTCTGTCGCCAGTGCGTCTTCCGTGAAGTGAGACTTTTGTTCATTCTTTGATTGTACCGTCTGCTCGTTGTTGCCCAGACTCGGGGTCATTCTCCTGACACAGGAAAGCCCTCCACTGCCACTGACAGTGGGCAGTGGTGAAGGGATGCGCGGCGTTTACCGCCGCCCGCCGCGCGACGAGAGCAGGCCGCTCGTGCTTGGAAGGTGACTGAGACGAAGGGGAGCGAGAGGCGTGCCGCGCGTGTGGCCAGCTTGTGCGGAATTCTCTGGCAGGTGATGGTTGTTACCGAAAGGAGTGTGGGCCCAGCTGCTTGCCGCTCAGAAGCCAGTGAACCAGGAGTGACCGGCGGCCGGGCGGACCGGGCTCAGAAGCGCTTCCGCGGGGCCTCCGGCGTGGTGCACTCTGTTAACTCTTCGGCTTTAACACGAGGTACCGGAAGAGCTTCTTGTGGAGAGGATGCAATAACACAGGGCACCTGCGGGTAAACTGCAAATGGCGGCCGTGTGTGTGCGTGCTCAGTCACGTCTGGCCTCCTCGCCCCGGGAGAAGTGGAATCTCCTGGCGAGTTGGGGTGCGCGCCCACGAGGGGCCGTGCTCCAGGGACTCGCCCTGGGGTCCAGCGTCCAGCTCCTCGTGACCCTCGGACGGCAGCGCCCCAGGCTTCCCCGGCCTTTGCTGGCTCCCGGAGCTCGCTCGGTTGTCCGCTGAGTCGGTGATGCCGTCCTACCATCCCATCCTCTGTCTCCCTTCCCCCTTCCTGCCTCGGGGGGATCTCTCCCAGCTCAGGTCTTCCAGTGGGGCTTTGCCACCTGCATCGGCTTTCTGCTCCGGCTGCTGTTCTTAGCAGAGGGTCCCAGTCCAGCGTGTTTCGCCTGCCCAGGGTGAACCCCTCGGAGGGAACAGCTGCTGGCAGGGCTAGGGTGAACTTTCCCGACAGGCTTCCCGTGTGGCTGGACTCTTCCATTCCTGTCGGCACTGAGAGTGCCACCTGGCCCTCCGCAGGCGGCGGGGTCAGTCCTTTTGGAGGCTGTGTCCTGGGAGACCCTGGTGGTCAGCGCTCGTGTTCCTGGGAGTGCGTGAGCGGGGTGCCTCGTCTGGTTCTCTCTGTCGCCAGTGCGTCTTCCGTGAAGTGAGACTTTTGTTCATTCTTTGATTGTACCGTCTGCTCGTTGTTGCCCAGACTCGGGGTCATTCTCCTGACACAGGAAAGCCCTCCACTGCCACTGACAGTGGGCAGTGGTGAAGGGATGCGCGGCGTTTACCGCCGCCCGCTGACGAGAGCAGGCCGCACGTGCTTGGAAGGTGACTGAGACGAAGGGGAGCGAGAGGCGTGCCGCGCGTGTGGCCAGCTTGTGCGGAATTCTCTGGCAGGTGATGGTTGTTACCGAAAGGAGTGTGGGCCCAGCTGCTTGCCGCTCAGAAGCCAGTGAACCAGGAGTGACCGGCAGCCGGGCGGACCGGGCTCAGAAGCGCTTCCGCGGGGCCTCCGGCGTGGTGCACTCTGTTAACTCTTCGGCTTTAACACGAGGTACCGGAAGAGCTTCTTGTGGAGAGGATGCAATAACACAGGGCACCTGCGGGTAAACTGCAAATGGCGGCCATGTGTGTGCGTGCTCAGTCACGTCTGGCCTCCTCGCCCCGGGAGAAGTGGAATCTCCTGGCGAGTTGGGGTGCGCGCCCACGAGGGGCCGTGCTCCAGGGACTCGCCCTGGGGTCCAGCGTCCAGCTCCTCGTGACCCTCGGACGGCAGCGCCCCAGGCTTCCCCGGCCTTTGCTGGCTCCCGGAGCTCGCTCGGTTGTCCGCTGAGTCGGTGATGCCGTCCTACCATCCCATCCTCTGTCTCCCCTTCTCCTCCTGCCTGTGATCTCTCCCAGCTCAGGCTCTTTCCCAGTGGGTTGTGGCTTCGCATCGGGTGGCCGGAGGACTGGAGCTTCAGCTTCGGCACCCGTGAAGCTATCCAGGTGGCTTCCGGTGGCTGTCCAGGGCTGATTCCTTCAGGCCGGACTGGCTTGGCCTCCTTGCCGTCGGGCAGACGCTCCAGGGCCTCCCCAGCACCGCGGGTCAGAAGCGTCGGTTCTTCGGCCCTCAGCCTTCCTCTTGGTCCAGCGCTCACGTCCATCCTTGACGACTGGAAAACCACAGCTTCGTCCGGGTGTGGGTGCCACATAACTGTGCTTTGCTCCATTCTCCCTGCGAGTGTCGGGTGTCCCATCAGACCCTCACTCACGGAACTCACGCTGGGCCCCCGGGTGCCCGCCCCGTGAAGAGGCAGCTTGCAGTCCATATTGGCGGCGGTTCCGTCATGGCTCGGAGGGTCCTCGTTAGATTACGCGGAACCAGTTCAGCCCGACTCTGAGGAGCACTGAACGAGCCCGGGCTCTCTGTGCGTTTGAGAGAATAACACATCCACGGGAGAGTTCATCTGTAACTCTAAGCCCCGAGGTAAAGACCTCTCGGGGGAGGAGCGTGGGTGATGTGGAGCGCTGCGATGCATGTGTGAGATGTGTGGCACCTTCGCGAGCGCGGGGAGACCAGCTCAGGTCGCGCTGGAGGTGCTGGGCTCCTCCTCATTGAATCCGCTCCCCTTAGGGGAGAGGAGGCAGCTGGAGGGTGCTCAGTGGGCAGCAGCAGTGGAAATCACCTCTCTGGCGCCCGACCTGGAGCGGGCACTCGCGTCTCGCTCGCCTAAGCGCGCCAGGGGATGTGAAGAGGCCTTACGTGCGCCCCGGACGCTGGGTGTCCGGGCCCAGCCCCGTGTCCTCACCCTCAGGAAGTGCGTGCTGTGTGGGTGACGGCGGGAGGGCGGCACCGGCCGTGGCGGGGTCTGGGTGACCTGCCCAAGGCCGGGGGCTCCCTCCTCAGGGACGCACCTTGTTGAGGCCCCGGTTCCTGTTCCTGCTTCTCCCACACCTTCTTTTATAGGTCGTCTTATTCGGGTCTCCCGTTAGTCACAAGGACTGACCAGAGGCTGTAGGTTCTCACAGAGGAGCAGGGAGAGGACTCAGGGCGCCCGTCCAGGTGTTGGGGAGAGTCCCTCTGGGCCCATGGCGCTGGGAGGGGGGCTCTCAGGACGTGGGCCGCCTCCTCCCTGACCTGACCGTGGGGGCCACCCTGTCTCCTCTCGGTCCTGTCCCAGGGCCTTTGCACAGGCTCTTCTTTCTGCCCTTTCTCAGCCTGGTCCGCCCTGCGCACCCCGCAGGCCCTCGGGGGGGCCGCCCCACCTCTCCTCTCGTCAGAGCCCCTCGTCTCGGCTCTGACTCTCCTTGTCCCTCCTGGCGGCTCCGTCACCAGCCCCGGGCACACAGGTCGGCGTGGATCCCATTTTAGCTCAGCCCCGCCCACACCCGCTGAGGGTCCTGCTGTTCCGTCCTGACACTGCCCACCGGACTTCTCTCAGACCCCACAGGTCGAGGGCAGATTCCTCCAAAAGGCTTCCCAGCTTCTGAGGCCACAAGTCCTGAGGGGTCCCCAGGCCACCTGCGCTTCTGGCCAGTGGGGTGTGAATCAGACCGCCTGTGCCCCAGAGTCCGTATTTCACTCGCAAGACTTGCAGAGCGCAGGGAGGGCCCACCGCAGATCGCAGCTGAACCACGACGGGTGCGTGTGGGCCGGGGTCTGGAAGGCCCGGCACCCCGTGCAGCCCCCTTGATCAGGGTGCCCCCTCGCGGCGCAGCCGTGTGCTCACCGGCCAGGAGGCCACTCGGCTTCTGGGTGGGAGTTCGTCCTGGGCTCGCGACCTGGCGTGGTTGCCACGCTGGCCGAGGGAGTGCCGTCTCCCCAGAGGGCAGGCAGCCAACGCAAAGCCCCCGCTCTCCCGGCCAGCGGTTCGCTCCTCTGATGCCCAGCCCCCATCCTAAACTAGGGCCCACAGTGAGTCAGCTCAGCAGCCGCACAAAGACACTCCACCGCTCAGGAAATCCCAAGGGTTTTAGAAGCTCCCTGCCAGGGACCAGGGACAAAGACCCCATTCTTCCTACACAGCAGTGTGGCTGTTCCAGCTCTCGTCTGTGGCCTTCAGTGGGCTCGGGCCGGGCAGGGCCTTGCCCGTTTGTCCTCTCTGCTGTATCTTAGCACCCAATATAGTGCCTAGAACATGGGGTGCTCCCCAGGCCTTAATACTGGAAGGAGGGAGACAGTCTAAGGGATAAGAGCAGAGCCGGGGGCAGACTTGGGAGGAGACGGGAGAAAACCTGTCCACCAAAACATGCCTTAAAGACCAGCGTGGGGCTTTCCTGGTGGTCCAGTAGGTAAGGATACCGCATTGCAGTGCAAGGGGCGCCGGTTCGATCCCTGGCCTGGGAAGATCCCGCGTCCGCGGCTGGACCGATGTGTCCAATTACCG
This sequence comes from Tragulus kanchil, assembly GCA_022376925.1. NCBI lineage: Eukaryota > Metazoa > Chordata > Mammalia > Artiodactyla > Tragulidae > Tragulus > Tragulus kanchil. Next base: position 2,242,831 of record JAIOJX010000031.1, on the reverse strand, counting down.
CGCCGGAGCTCCGGAGCGCATGTGCCCAGAGCTAGTGCTCTGCGACGAGCGAGGCCACTGTGATGGGAGGCCCACACGGGCCAAAGAACAAAGACGGATGAAAATAGATAAATGAAAGACCAATAGAAGTGGCCCGCCCGCTCCCCTCCCTCCCCAACCCACCTCCCCACCCCACCCACCCCAAAAAGAAAAACAAATTAAAAAAAAGACCAGCGTGCAGCCCCCCCCACCCCACGAAGCACCCCCGCCCTTCGGCCTCTCGCTCTTTTACGCTGCTGCTCATCCAGAGAAGACGTCCAGGCCAGGGGAATCTTTATCCACCTTGATGTCCGTTTTTTCCCCTTTTCTGTGTGTGGTCATTTTCCTCTGACAAGATCCCTGGTTTCTTCGGAATGGTGCGCGAACTGCCGTGGCCTCCTTCCCCTTGGCTCTGACGCTCAGTGAGGTCTCCGGCCTCGCCTTTCTTCCTGAGCACAGGTGTAATCGGAGTTTCAGCCACACGGACCACCCTGGAGACAGCCCGCTGGCCAGGCTGGCTTTTAGAAATGGGTCTTCCGGTGTTCAGGCAACAGAAAAGGAAGGGGAGCGGGCAGCTGGTCTTCGCTCCTCTGATGCCCAGCCCCCATCCTAAACTAGGGCCCACAGTGAGTCAGCTCAGCAGCCGCACAAAGACACTCCACCGCTCAGGAAATCCCAAGGGTTTTAGAAGCTCCCTGCCAGGGACCAGGGACAAAGACCCCATTCTTCCTACACAGCAGTGTGGCTGTTCCAGCTCTCGTCTGTGGCCTTCAGTGGGCTCGGGCCGGGCAGGGCCTTGCCCGTTTGTCCTCTCTGCTGTATCTTAGCACCCAATATAGTGCCTAGAACATGGGGTGCTCCCCAGGCCTTAATACTGGAAGGAGGGAGACAGTCTAAGGGATAAGAGCAGAGCCGGGGGCAGACTTGGGAGGAGACGGGAGAAAACCTGTCCACCAAAACATGCCTTAAAGACCAGCGTGGGGCTTTCCTGGTGGTCCAGTAGGTAAGGATACCGCATTGCAGTGCAAGGGGCGCCGGTTCGATCCCTGGCCTGGGAAGATCCCGCGTCCGCGGCTGGACCGATGTGTCCAATTACCGCGCCGGAGCCCCGGAGCGCATGTGCCCAGAGCTGGTGCTCTGCGACGAGCGAGGCCACTGTGATGGGAGGCCCACACGGGCCAAAGAACAAAGACGGATGAAAATAGATAAATGAAAGACCAATAGAAGTGGCCCGCCCGCTCCCCTCCCTCCCCAACCCACCTCCCCACCCCACCCACCCCCCAAAAAAGAAAAAACAAATTAAAAAAAAGACCAGCGTGCAGCCCCTCCCACCCCACGAAGCACCCCCGCCCTTCGGCCTCTCGCTCTTTTACGCTGCTGCTCATCCAGAGAAGACGTCCAGGCCAGGGGAATCTTTATCCACCTTGATGTCCGTTTTTTCCCCTTTTCTGTGTGTGGTCATTTTCCTCTGACAAGATCCCTGGTTTCTTCGGAATGGTGCGCGAAACTGCCGTGGCCTCCTTCCCCTTGGCTCTGACGCTCAGTGAGGTCTCCGGGCCTCGCCTTTCTTCCTGAGCACAGGTGTAATCGGAGTTTCAGCCACACGGACCACCCTGCGGGGAGACAGCCCGCTGGCCAGGCTGGCTTTTAGAAATGGGTCTTCCGTGTGTTCAGGCAACAGAAAAGGAAGAGGGCTTTTCTTGTGCTCCTGGGCCACTGCCTGTGGGTTCAGCTGTGTAACTCAGGTCCGCTGCTCTCCACCTGAGGGGCTCGAATCGCTGGGATCCTATAATGGTGACTCCGCTGTGGACCCTCGCCTTGTGCAGACACGCCACAAGACGGATGGGAAATCCCACTAGGTCTGTGCCGTCCCCTTAGAAAACTAAAGTCACCCTCAGAATTCCACGGGGACCGGCCGCTCTCCGTCCCAGTGCGTGCTCCTGCTCAGTCGCTCCCATGTCCGAGGGCAGTCGCCCGCCAGGCTCCTCTCTCCATGGAATTCTCCGGGCAAAAATACTGGAGCGGGTGGCTGTGTCCTTCTCCAGGGGATCTTCCCGGCCCAGGGGTCAAACTTGCATCTCCTGTGTGGGCAGGTGGATTCCTCACCCCTGAGCCACCTGGGCAGCATGTCCTCCGTTGAGACTTTGTGCCGCCGGAGTCCATCGCGGCTCCTCGGCTCTGCCTCACTCAGGGCAGGGAGACGGCCACAGATGGACAGTCCAGATTCCAGCAGCATTGCATCCCCACGACAGTGCGGAGCACTCAGGCAGGAACTGGCCGACCTAAGCCAGCCTCTTCGACAGCTCTGAGTCAGTGTCCCAGACTGAGGACGTCGCTGGCACTCCAGCCGTTAAGAATCTGCCTTGCAAGGCAGGGGACCCCGGTGCAGTCCCTGGTGAGGGGACTAGCCCCCGCGTCCCGTGGAGCAGCTCAGCCCAGCACTGCAGCTGCCGAGCCCACGTGCTCCCGAACCGGCACCCACACCCTCCACCCGAGTCCACACACCCCCACCAAAGATGGCGTTCCACCACCAGAGGGTCCGCGCGCCCCAGCCAGAGGTCTCGCGTGATGCGACGAAGATGGGATCAGCCAAATAAGTAACAGAACAAAGAAATGGGTTTTAGATGTCCCAGGGCAGACACGGTGTCCCGCACCTTTCCCTCAGCGACGGATCGAACTGTGCAGTTCCGCCTTCCTTGCGTGAGGGCTCAGCACTCGCACAGGGTGACAGCTTCTTCAGTTCACACTGTCGCGAAGGTAAACATCCACGCTGAAAAGCGCAGCCTCTGTGACAAAGTCTGTTAGAAACTAAGCAGGCCCCTCGCCCGTGCCTCTTACTCTTCTGAAGAGCCAGGAAGCCTTTCTTGCAGCCCCAGTTTTGGAATGTGTGTTTTGTTCTCCTACCAAAGACCTCATACATCAATTGGACACATTTGGCTGTAAAAGAAATATGTTCTGTGTGAAGTACTTTCTTCAAGAATCTCTCTCTTAAAAAGCACAGGACGGCCTGCGGGCGTCGATGGTTGGCCACCGTCCTTCGCTGTGGGTGTCTCACCACCGCAGCTTACGCACTGAGCGACGGTGGGAGCTGGCCCCTGTGTCGGGAGAATGTTCTGTGCGCCAGGGCAAAATACTGGAGCGGGTGGCTGTGTCCTTCTCCAGGGATCTTCCCGCCCAGGGGTCAAACTTGTTGTGGGCAGGTGGATTCCTCACCCCTGAGCCACCTGGGCAGCATGTCCTCCGTTGAGACTTTGTGCCGCCGGAGTCCATCGCGGCTCCTCGGCTCTGCCTCACTCAGGGCAGGGAGACGGCCACAGATGGACAGTCCAGATTCCAGCAGCATTGCATCCCCACGACAGTGCGGAGCACTCAGGCAGGAACTGGCCGACCTAAGCCAGCCTCTTCGACAGCTCTGAGTCAGTGTCCCAGACTGAGGACGTCGCTGGCACTCCAGCCGTTAAGAATCTGCCTTGCAAGGCAGGGGACCCCGGTGCAGTCCCTGGTGAGGGGACTAGCCCCCGCGTCCCGTGGAGCAGCTCAGCCCAGCACTGCAGCTGCCGAGCCCACGTGCTCCCGAACCGGCACCCACACCCTCCACCCGAGTCCACACACCCCCACCAAAGATGGCGTTCCACCACCAGAGGGTCCGCGCGCCCCAGCCAGAGGTCTCGCGTGATGCGACGAAGATGGGATCAGCCAAATAAGTAACAGAACAAAGAAATGGGTTTTAGATGTCCCAGGGCAGACACGGTGTCCCGCACCTTTCCCTCAGCGACGGATCGAACTGTGCAGTTCCGCCTTCCTTGCGTGAGGGCTCAGCACTCGCACAGGGTGACAGCTTCTTCAGTTCACACTGTCGCGAAGGTAAACATCCACGCTGAAAAGCGCAGCCTCTGTGACAAAGTCTGTTAGAAACTAAGCAGGCCCCTCGCCCGTGCCTCTTACTCTTCTGAAGAGCCAGGAAGCCTTTCTTGCAGCCCCAGTTTTGGAATGTGTGTTTTGTTCTCCTACCAAAGACCTCATACATCAATTGGACACATTTGGCTGTAAAAGAAATATGTTCTGTGTGAAGTACTTTCTTCAAGAATCTCTCTCTTAAAAAGCACAGGACGGCCTGCGGGCGTCGATGGTTGGCCACCGTCCTTCGCTGTGGGTGTCTCACCACCGCAGCTTACGCAGAATGTGCTGGACTGTCAGAGCTGTGAGCGACGGGGGTGGGGAAGCTGCCCCGAGCACCTCGTGTGTCGGGGAGAATGTTCTGTGCGCCAGGAAACTTCAGGTAAAACTTTGCAACCGTGTTTTGATAAGACGCTGAAGCAGCTCTCCCAGAGGATAAACCCAGCCTTGTCCCAAAGCAGCTCCTCAGCAAAACAAAAAAGACGCTGGCATCTTATTAAATCAACAGTGTCTGCAGTGACCTGAGGGCCGAAGCCCAGTTCATTTCCAGTGCCCCAAACAAATAGTACAAATTGGCTAAAAAAAATTAAAAAAAAGCGCCAACACTTAGCTCACTTAAAAATACCAAGGAAACACAACTGCATTATTATTCCCACGGTGGAAACGTGTCTGGAGAAGCGTCTGAACGCGTCTTTTATTTTCTCCTCGCAGCGCCGCGTCTGTCTGCTGTGTTGACTGTTCTGACTGAGTGTATTTTTAACTTTTAAAAGACTTGTCTCTTCACTGGAAAACAGTTTCACTTTTTGTCAAAATGGTCAAAACAGTCTCGGCGCTTGAAGCCGTGCCGTTGGAGATGCGGGCCTGTCTGTTGAGAGCGAGCGCCCGGGAAGTGTTGACATGTGCACGTCAGTTGCCTTTTCCTGCAGACAGGCCTCCACGGACCGGAGGCCCCGACCCGGCGCCGCCCGACCTCCCTGGTCCTGCAGGACAGTGGCGGGCAGCCCGTCTGTGGACCGTAGCAGGACACCGCACCAGGGGCTCCCAGGCACCTGCAGGCAGAGGGGCTGGGGCTGGGGATCTCCCCAGGCTGTGAGCCTGGGCGTCCAAGATGGCGCACACAGGGGCACCGCCTGGGAGACGGGCTGGGGCTTGTGGGCCGAATGTGGTTCTGGCTTCTCCCAGATGGGGGACTGGGCTCGTGGTGGGACGGGGGTTCCCGAAAGAGAGCCTCACTAGAGGCCCAGGTGGCAGCTCGCTCCTGCACCGGCCTCGGGAGAACAGAAGCACCCCTCACCCCGCATTCTGTCGGTCAGAGCAGTCGGTGGCCAGTCCAGGTTGAGAGAGGGGGGCTTAGAAGCTCCCTCTAGGGAAACACCCTGATGCCGGTGAAGATCGAGGCCAGGAGGAGAAGGGGCAGCAGAGGACAGGACGGTGGGCTGGCACCACCAGCTCAGTGGGCGTGAGTTGGAGCCAGCTCCGGGAGGCGCTGAAGCTCCTGGCGTGCTGCCGTCCACGGGGTCGCAAAGGGTCAGACACGACTGAGCACCTGAAGATGAGACCCAGGGGAGAGCAGCCAGCCGTGCGGAGAAGGGAGGAGGAGCGGTGCCGCCCTCGGGGACCCTGACAGCCGCGGTGCACGGGCCCTCACGCCCCAGCCCACTGTCGCCCAGGACGAGGCTGCCTGGGGCCCAGGAGGCCCTCCTTGGACGGACCGCTCGTGTGCTGGGTTCCTCTGCTCGGTCACTGCCTGACGCACCTTCTCCTTGGGTCTGTCTTAGCTGATGGCTCAGTTAAGAGCCAACGGCCAGCTTTTTGCCAGTGGTCGTTCACGTTCATCCAGAGAAGTGGTGAAGAACCGCCTTGGGGAATTAATGAAATCTGACTCATGTTTAGAGAAGCCACGCTCTCTGCAGCTGGACTCCAGAGTCCTGTGTGGAAGAGTATCCTGCAGGGCTGCGTGGACTGCTGTACGAGCTACGCCAGAGCAGTGGGGCATCCCGTGAGTGGACGCTAGTGGTAAAGCACCCGCCCGCCAGTGCAGGAGACCCAGGAGACGCGGGCTCGATCCCTGGGCCAGGAAGATCCCCTGCCGGAGGGCGTGGCAGTCCACTCTAGTGTCCTTGCCTGGGGAACTCCAAGGACAAGAGGAGCCTGGTGGACCACAGTCCAAAGGGTCACAAAAAGGTGAAGAGGGCTTATTGACTGAGCACACCGCCCACCCCCACAAAGAAACAGACACTTCATGAATTATTCCTTCACTCTAAAATTAGCACTTAGTTGCAATTATAACAGATCTTATTAAATATAAAATAAAGTTGCTGTACTTGAGTATGTTTCAGTTGTATTTTTCTGCAGTAGATGTTTGACTTGCACTAGTCACTGTAAACCTTGAACCCCTGTGTTGGGTGAGGTAAGTGTCTCTCTGAGAGTCTGAGTTACCTTCCATGGCCAGGATTTAAATCCAGCTGACCAGGGTTGCGATTCAGCATTCCAGCTAGGGACGTCAGGCTCCTCGGAGCGGGTGCTGTGCTTGGCCGTTGTTGGCCGCCCGGCAAGGGTCCAGGGGGCCCGGCTGCCCCGTGCGTTGCTGACACGGGGTGGGGAGTGGAAGAGGTGTGGTCTCGTGGCAGGAGACGGCGAGCTGCCCCTGCGCCTCAGCTAGAAAGCGGGTCCTCGGGAAACGCACGCCCTGTGCAGAGCCCGTCTCCTGCGTCTGTGCTTCTGAACGGGGGTCCGGAGCTCACCTCCAGCCCCACCGAGGCCCACCGAGGAGCAGGCCCCCGGCTTCCAGGCACAGTCACTGCTGCCCCACGGCTGCTGGTGAGCAGGATGGACCTTGTCGGTCTTTGCTAAACAGAGCAGGTGAACGAGGATTCGTTCCAGATGCCGTTAAAGGCCCGTTCCCACGCTTCTCACAAAGACCGCGCGCAGGAGGGCGGCAGGCGCTGGTGGAGCGCCTCGGGCCGCTGACGTGGACGGGACGGGCCCCGACGTGGACCCTCCTGGCGCCACGCCTTCAGGACGTGCTGTTAAACAAGCCGCCTCCCCGCCGGCGCGATGGAACCTCCCTGTGTCCCTCGTGCTTTCCATCCTGCTGAGAAAACGGTGGTTGTGAAGGTAGTAACACATTCTGAGAGCTCCGGCAGAACTGCTGCGGAGCTAGCCACCGTCTTAAGGAAGGTGGCGTTTCCCACAGACCCACAGGGAGATCTCAGGCTTCCGTCTCGGTGAGCGTGTCCTGCGTTTAAGCGGGGTGTCTTCAGCATCTGGAGTCAGCTACGACACGCTGGAGGTTAGCCCGCCTTCCTCAGGGCCTCGGCCGCGGGCGGCGGTGTCCACTCAGTCAGGGGCCAGGGAGGCCGCAGGCTGGGCAGATGCCGCCTCTTACAGAAACTAGGCCGCAGGGGCAACGTCAGCCGCTTTTTGCTGATGAGAAGGCCGCACTCGGCAGGCCGTCTCCTGGGGCCGGCACCGCGGGGCTCCTGAGCCTGGGTGCTGCTGGCGCTGGGGGCCGGGTGGTCCTCTGGGAGGGCGCCCCGTCCACTGCAGGAGGTCCAGCCGCAGCCCCGCCCCTTCCCAGCAGACGCCAGGAGCGCCGCCTTCCACGCCCCAGGGGTGAGAAGCCGTCGTGGCAGCACACGTGGCTGGAGCCGCCCGGAGACCAGCAGCCCCGGAGGGAGGACCGCTGTCTCAGCAGTCGGCCACTTGTAGATGGACGTGGCTCCGCGGGCCGCGCGTGGAGTGCCCCAGGCCCTGCTGCTACCAGAAGGGGGGCCTGGCTGCTCGCGGCTCAGAAACCATTGACGAGGTTGGGGGAAAGGAAAGTTTGCTTTCCTGAGGACCCCGCGTCCAGGGCTGGGGAGGGGGCGGTGCCTGTCCAGAGGCTGACTCCCCCGACGGACAGCCAAGGGGTGAGAGGCGTTATTAACAGAGGGGCCGGGTCCCCGTAGAAACAGCCCAGTCGGCTCTGGCAGTCGTCAGAGACTGGCCGTCAGTGGTCTGACCAGCGCCATCCTGGCTGTCTTAGGTTAATCTGTGGTTACAGTCTGTGCCCCTTTCTTTGAGGCCAGTTCTCAGAATTGTGGCAGCCTATGTCTTGGCTACTGTCTGGTCATCGTGTGGTTGACTTCTCGCACCTGGCATTTCGTGTCTACAAGACAGCCCACAGGAGGTGGCTCAGAATGTTGTCTGGAGGCCTTGACGAGGAACTAAAGGCCCGTGACCTTGCTGAACGTCTACATTGTCATTATTTGGGCCGCTTTGACTGTTTCCCTTTGTTTCTGCATTGTCTCACTGATCTGACCAACTTACTCTTTGGCTGAAGCCTGTCCACAGCCAGAGGCAGGCGGAGGGCGTGGGGGCAGGGACCACGGGGCTCTGGTTCATTTCACGGCCTGTGCGCACAGCTCCGGGGTTCTGGAAGGCTCTGCATGCCCAGGTCTCTCCTCTGGCCTGTGGCTTGCCTCGGGAGGGGCTGCCGTGCTCTGAGCCGCGCGGTAAACACTCCTTGTTGTGCCAGAGTCGTTCGGAAATCAGCTTTGGGCCGCGGTTGCTATTTTCGGGATCATCACACTTCATCTGATGTCTGGTGTCAGACCCGGAGCCGTGTTACTTAACACTGATTAATAAATGCCAGGCTGTCAGTACCGGTGGTGAAGACTCTTCAAGGCGCCATTGTTCTTTTAAATTAAAACATTTAAACATTTAAATCCAGGGCTGGTGCTGGTGGCTCCTGGTAATTATTCCTTTTGTCTCTGCGCACCTTTCTTCTCCTGATCACACGGCTGTCACGCCGGCGGTGCCTGGCGTCAGCCGTGACGGCCCTTCCCCATTAACCGCCGTGGCTCCTACGGGGGAAGCCGGAGCCGCCGGAGCAGACGCTAATGTCAAGAGAGGGCTGCTGGCTGAGGCATTAAAATGAGCACATCTGCAGGCTACAGCTCCTTTTACTTATGTCACGGGCCAGGCCTGTGGGCCTGGGCTGTGCGCGGGGCGGGGCGTGTGCGCTGGGAGGCACTGTTCACTCGCTCGTGGCGCCCAGCAGTCCTCGTCCCCTTCTTTTCTCCCCCTCCGTCCCTTTCTGCTCCTGACCGCGGGACTCACAGGCAGCTCTGGCGTCCCGAGCGGACAGAGAGGGCGCGGGCCGCCAGGCGCTGTGGGAGCAGCGGGGGTCGCCCGGCCTGTCTGGAGCCTCGCGTGGCGTCCACAGCCCTCCTGGGAAGGCACCAGTTAGTGCTAAAGAGTCCACCTCCGGAGGAGGGTCTGGCCCGCCAAGCCCGGGGGCTGCCTCCCTGCCCTGCGGCCAGCCCCTTCCAAAGGGGCAGCGGAGCGCCCCACGCCAGGCCTGAGCCTGGGGAGAGTCCCGGAAAGACAGGCAGCTCACGCGTGACTCTGTGACCCCGTGGACGGCGGCGCGCCAGGCTTCCCTGGCCTTCACATCTCCCGGAGCCGCTCAGACTCCTGTCCGGTGAATCGGTGATGCCCCCCAGCCTGTCTCCCCGTCCTCCGTCGTCCCCAGCACCGGCGTCTCGTCCCGGGAGCCGGCTCTTGGCGTCGGGCAGCCGAAGCATTGGAGCTTCCGCTTCAGCGCCAGTCCTTCCAGCGAGGATTTGGGGCTGGTTCCCTTTCGGACGGACCCTCCAGGGGACCCGTGAGAGTCGGCCCCAGCACCACAGTTTGAAAGCGTCAGTCCTTCAGCGCCCAGCCTTCCGTACGCGTCCCGGGAGTCGGGCGAGCTGGTGACAGAAGGGCTGGGCTCTGGAGAGAGCGCCGCTGCGGACCCCCGCCCCCCGCCCCCACCCCCCGCCAGCCTCCTGTGCGTCGGCTCGAGGCTCAGGGACCATGGCGATGTCACTTTCAGCTGCAAAGATATGGTTTTCTCAGTCTTCAAATCCACCTGGTTCGTGATATATTTAGCTTGCTCTAAATTTTTTAAAGTGGAGAGAAGAAGGACACACTGCAGACGTGTAGGATTCAGCGTGGACTCTTCCTTCAGTCTGGCGTTCAGGGCGGGGACTCCGGGCTCGACCCACACTCTAGGGGCTTGGTGGGGGCAAGTGGCCGGCCCTGCCCCTTGCCTCTGTTGCAGGGGGTCTGGGAAACTTGGCATCTTTCTCTTCTGGAAGAACCCTCACCCCAGCATCTCATGCCCTCTGGCACCTGGAGGTTGATTACAGTGTAGCAGACAGACTGAAGCCAGGGGACCTCGGGCAGCTTATTTACAGTTGCTGAGTCCGAGGGTCAGCTGAAGAAAGGCTGTTACCTCTTTGAAAAGTAAAAGTGTTAGTCGCTCAGTCGTGTCCAGCTCCTTAGTACCCCATGCAGTGGTGCCCACCAGGCTCCTCTGTCCATGGGAAGACAAGACTACTTGAGTGGGATGCCGTGCCCTCCTCCAGGGGATCTTCCTGACCCAGGGATTGAACCTGGGTCTCCCGCACTGCAGGCAGATTCTTTACCATCTGAGCCACTGGGGAGTCCATATTAACACTTTAAATATACGCAGTTATATTCGTCAATTATTCGTCAATAGCCTTCTCAAAAATTAAGAGATAAAAATAAAGAAAATGAAATCCATCTGTCTAAATGGACAATAATATACAAGTATGTTTCATAAAATTTGTCACTGCATACTGGACTATAAGAAAGAGAAATGAAATATGCTAAAATGAAAGATGACAAACTCTTAGACTTTTTCAGGAAAATGATACAGTTCATATTCCCCACTTAAGTATGATTACAGTGTAAAGGTTTTTCAAACTGGGAAAGTAGTAATTTTCATAAGCAAAACAATTAATCAGATATCAACTTACAGAATGTAGAGACTTGTGATCTTATGCATACCCAAATAGACCAGGAAGTGTGGTGGTATTTAGAAGGATGAATTTTACTGAGATTACCTAGAAACACAGACTCTCATAATTGAATCAGGGAGGAGAAAGATTGCCACATACCAGGTACCACTGGCCAAAATGGTTTCTTACAAAGAAGTTCTTAGACCAACTGCTGTTTTTCATAAATTTACCTTGTTTTGATTAAATGTTTAAAATGGGGGAGGGAGATTTAATGTTACACAATATTTGACAATCATTTTGCCTGTGAAAGTAGAGATCACCCAGGTGGCGCTAGTGGTAAAGAATCCACCTGCCAGTGCAGGAGACGCAGAAGGTGCGGGTTCAGTCCCAGGATCAGGAAGATCCCCTGGAGGAGAGAACGGAAGCCCACTCCAGTGTTCTTGCTGGGAAGCCCCACGGGCAGAGGAGCCTGGTGGGCTGCGGGCCAGGGGCCACAAAGAGTCGGGCACGACCAGACACTCTGAAAGTGACCTTTCCAGTGAAAAACCTCTGTGCTTCATCACACCCACCGTTTAAATTAAAACGGTTGTGAACCAGGTCAGGTGTTGCCCTTTCAGACGAACGTCTCTTTTCTGCTCGCCTCACGGCGCTGTGGTCACCCACCCCGCACAGCCCCGTAGACAGTCCATCGTGTGGATTGTGACTGTTCAACCAACCTAGCTTTCGCTCAGGAGTTCGTGCGGCTCCACCTGTACTCAGGGGCGGGGCGGCCCGCACGTGTTCCTCCTGAGCGTCTGATCACATGCCTGAGGTTGAGTCATGGGGCTGAAGGTTCAGAACATGTGTAAGGGCCGTCACAGCCGTCGCTGAGCTGCCCCCAGAAAGCCCAGTGGGCGTGACCGCTCGCTCATGGTAGGAGTCCCCGCGCGGGGGAGCGGCCCGGGCAGGACACGTCCGTGCCGAGCAGCGCCAGCGTCTGCCGGCCCGCGAGGCCAGGTCTGAGGCTGCTCTCCACCTTTCCAGGTGCCAGCATGACGGAAGCCGGACTTTGGTCACCCACCACTCGTGGATTGCCCGTTTGTTTTTTTAACTGTAAATTAGTTACTGTTTTGAATCTGCTTGCTTTTCTTCTCACTGAAGGACGTGCGTCCTCCTGTTTGCTCTGTGTGAATTCCTGGGTGCTGTTGACGAGCCCATTGCATGCGTGGCTCCCGTGCTCCCTGGTCCTCGGGCTTGGCTCGTGACTTGGAGCTTCACTTACTTCGTTATCACAGCCGTGTGTCTTTCCCCAGGGGGCCCTTTTCAGGCTTGCCCTTCCTCTTCCGGTGTCTGTCGTGCCCGTGTGCCTCTTGATCTGTTGGCTGCCTCGTCCTTTTTGCTTCTTGTCTCTCTTTCCCCGACGTGCCACGTCCCGTGTTTTCTTCTCCCTTGTTTCGTTGGCACGGGGAGGAAACCGCCTGCTCTCCCGGGTTTATGTCATCAGCTCTGTGTTTGCGCCCCTTCCCGTCACTGGGCACTGACTTCCCTGCGTGACCAATCTAGAGAGGGACGCGAAGGGTCTGCAGAGGGGGTGGCCCAGCGTCCATGCCCAAGAAGCCCGCACCTGACCCCTGCGTGTACAGGGTCGAGGGCTGTGGTCACCCAAGACGGGCACGCACACTCTGAAAGTGACCTTTCCAGTGAAAAACCTCTGTGCTTCATCACACCCACCGTTTAAATTAAAACGGTTGTGAACCAGGTCAGGTGTTGCCCTTTCAGACGAACGTCTCTTTTCTGCTCGCCTCACGGCGCTGTGGTCACCCACCACGCACAGCCCCGTAGACAGTCCATCGTGTGGATTGTGACTGTTCAACCAACCTAGCTTTCGCTCAGGAGTTCGTGCGGCTCCACCTGTACTCAGGGGCGGGGCGGCCCGCACGTGTTCCTCCTGAGCGTCTGATCACATGCCTGAGGTTGAGTCATGGGGCTGAAGGTTCAGAACATGTGTAAGGGCCGTCACAGCCGTCGCTGAGCTGCCCCCAGAAAGCCCAGTGGGCGTGACCGCTCGCTCATGGTAGGAGTCCCCGCGCGGGGGAGCGGCCCGGGCAGGACACGTCCGTGCCGAGCAGCGCCAGCGTCTGCCGGCCCGCGAGGCCAGGTCTGAGGCTGCTCTCCACCTTTCCAGGTGCCAGCATGACGGAAGCCGGACTTTGGTCACCCACCACTCGTGGATTGCCCGTTTGTTTTTTTAACTGTAAATTAGTTACTGTTTTGAATCTGCTTGCTTTTCTTCTCACTGAAGGACGTGCGTCCTCCTGTTTGCTCTGTGTGAATTCCTGGGTGCTGTTGACGAGCCCATTGCATGCGTGGCTCCCGTGCTCCCTGGTCCTCGGGCTTGGCTCGTGACTTGGAGCTTCACTTACTTCGTTATCACAGCCGTGTGTCTTTCCCCAGGGGCCTTCTCAGGCTTGCCCTTCCTCTTCCGGTGTCTGTCGTGCCCGTGTGCCTCTTGATCTGTTGGCTGCCTCGTCCTTTTTGCTTCTTGTCTCTCTTTCCCCGACGTGCCACGTCCCGTGTTTTCTTCTCCCTTGTTTCGTTGGCACGGGGAGGAAACCGCCTGCTCTCCCGGGTTTATGTCATCAGCTCTGTGTTTGCGCCCCTTCCCGTCACTGGGCACTGACTTCCCTGCGTGACCAATCTAGAGAGGGACGCGAAGGGTCTGCAGAGGGGGTGGCCCAGCGTCCATGCCCAAGAAGCCCGCACCTGACCCCTGCGTGTACAGGGTCGAGGGCTCCGAGGGGCTTCTTTCCCCTTCTGCTGATTCTGAAGAAGGTGTGTTCCCGGTTTCTGTGAGGGATTTTTATTAAACAAACCTGCCCTCTCCCAGACAAGAAAGGCATTCTCTGAACATTTTATGAGCAGAATGTAGAAATTAATGGAGGAAAAAAATGCTGGAAATTTGGGTTGTTCAGCGTTGTTTGTTGCTCACGCACGGCGGAACATGGCTAATCGTACATCACATCGCAGGCACTTCTAATCGCCGCCAGAGTGTTTTTTATTTCCATTTGTGCTGGGGGTTCCATACAATAAACACCTATTGTGTTCTCCGGGAGATAATGGGGCTTTAAAAGGACAAAGGCAGCTCGGAGTTGCTGTTGGGGCCGGCAGGATGGTCGGTTCTGCGTTATCAGGGTGCTGCTGGGAGGGGCTGACTCAAATAGACGAGCCTTGGAGAGCGTGATTGTGCTCAGCCTCGTTCCGGTGAACTTTCCCAGTGTACGTGTGCAGTCGGCTTAGTGGATGTGCAAGAGGCCCTCCCCACACAGCCAAAGGTGTTTTTTTTTTTTTCTTTATTCTCTGAATAGGCTATTCTGTCTTTTTTTTAGGTCAGTCTTCGAGTTTGATGGAGAAATAGCAATAATAACAACAGCACACACACACACAGAGAACAAAACCAAAAAGTCCTGAGATCCTTAAGTTTTTGCTGGGAGCGGCTGCGGGGACCCGCCTGTGCGGCAGGCCACGTGGAGGCGCGTGGTCTGGAAGATGCGCGCCTTCTCCACCATCTTTAAAAGCCTGGGTTCTCTTTCACTTCTGTCACTGCATGCACAGCCTCCCATGAAGCCAGCGGGATCCGGATGGCACGTGCCCACCGTGGCGGGCAGCACAGAGGCTGGGGGCGCCTCCAGCTTCATCCGCGCTGCCTCGGGGGCACCTTTAGCAGCGACACCCGGGTTTTAACCCCAGCCAAGGCTGTCCGCAGAGGCCTGCGGCCCGGCATGCACGCCTCCTCTGCGGGAAGACCTGGCAGCGGAGGCCAGCGCGGGCGCCGGGCAGGCTGCCGCCAGACCCGAGGGCGGCAGGAGTTAGCGCCGCTCCCTGCCTCCCCTCCAGCTCGCCGCTCTCCCGGCACGTGAGCAGCTGGTCTTGGCGCCGCTGTTCACAGGCCCCTCTGCCAGTGAGGACTGTCGGTCCTGCCTTCTGAGCCCCAGGCTCCATCTCAGGCATCGGGGCAGCCACTTTTTAATTGAACATAAAGCCCATCTATCTTAAATGATAATTTTGCACAGTCCCCTAATAAGGGGAAAGGGAAGGATTACAACAACTTTTATTGCTTTCTAAAAATTAATTTAATAGTAGTTTATGTCAGTGGTAGAAAATTTTAATAAAAGTGGGTAAGAATTAAGAATGTAAAATCACCATGGTAGATAGTTTAATCTACAGATATCCTTTATAGGCCTTTTCGTTAACACCTATTGTGTTCTCCGGGAGATAATGGGGCTTTAAAAGGACAAAGGCAGCTCGGAGTTGCTGTTGGGGCCGGCAGGATGGTCGGTTCTGCGTTATCAGGGTGCTGCTGGGAGGGGCTGACTCAAATAGACGAGCCTTGGAGAGCGTGATTGTGCTCAGCCTCGTTCCGGTGAACTTTCCCAGTGTACGTGTGCAGTCGGCTTAGTGGATGTGCAAGAGGCCCTCCCCACACAGCCAAAGGTGTTTTTTTTTTTTTCTTTATTCTCTGAATAGGCTATTCTGTCTTTTTTTTAGGTCAGTCTTCGAGTTTGATGGAGAAATAGCAATAATAACAACAGCACACACACACACAGAGAACAAAACCAAAAAGTCCTGAGATCCTTAAGTTTTTGCTGGGAGCGGCTGCGGGGACCCGCCTGTGCGGCAGGCCACGTGGAGGGGCGTGGTCTGGAAGATGCGCGCCTTCTCCACCATCTTTAAAAGCCTGGGTTCTCTTTCACTTCTGTCACTGCATGCACAGCCTCCCATGAAGCCAGCGGGATCCGGATGGCACGTGCCCACCGTGGCGGGCAGCACAGAGGCTGGGGGCGCCTCCAGCTTCATCCGCGCTGCCTCGGGGGCACCTTTAGCAGCGACACCCGGGTTTTAACCCCAGCCAAGGCTGTCCGCAGAGGCCTGCGGCCCGGCATGCACGCCTCCTCTGCGGGAAGACCTGGCAGCGGAGGCCAGCGCGGGCGCCGGGCAGGCTGCCGCCAGACCCGAGGGCGGCAGGAGTTAGCGCCGCTCCCTGCCTCCCCTCCAGCTCGCCGCTCTCCCGGCACGTGAGCAGCTGGTCTTGGCGCCGCTGTTCACAGGCCCCTCTGCCAGTGAGGACTGTCGGTCCTGCCTTCTGAGCCCCAGGCTCCATCTCAGGCATCGGGGCAGCCACTTTTTAATTGAACATAAAGCCCATCTATCTTAAATGATAATTTTGCACAGTCCCCTAATAAGGGGAAAGGGAAGGATTACAACAACTTTTATTGCTTTCTAAAAATTAATTTAATAGTAGTTTATGTCAGTGGTAGAAAATTTTAATAAAAGTGGGTAAGAATTAAGAATGTAAAATCACCATGGTAGATAGTTTAATCTACAGATATCCTTTATAGGCCTTTTCGTTAAACCTGCAAAAGTGAAATGATTCCATACCGTTTTGGTTCGCCCCAACTTACCTCTAGGCCGTGGCTGTTTTCTGTTAGACAGATTGTTCTTTTTTTTTTTTCTTTTTCAGTTTTGTTTTTTTTTTTTTTTGCTGGGGGGCCACTTCTATTGATCTTTCATTCATTTATCTTTGCTCTTTGGCCCGTGTGGGCCTCCCATCGCGGTGGCCTCGCTTGTCACAGAGCACCGGCTCTGGGCGCATGTTCTCCAGAGCTCCAGCTTGGTAGTTGGAACCATCGGTCCAGCCTTCCGCGGCACATGGGATCCTCCCAGGCCAGGGATCGAACCGGCGCTCTTTGCGCTACAAGGCGGTATCCTTACCCACTGGACCACGAGGGAAGCCCACTTTCAGTTTTTCACATGCGATCGTGTCTGCCTCTTCTGCCATTACTGTCTGGGCTCCCTTAGCCCTGCGCCGCATCTAGAAAGCGTCCGAGCACGCTCTGACAGAGGACGCGGGCGCTGTGGTCCTGCGCAGCGGCCCCGGGCCGCCCAGGCACCTCCGTCTGCTCTGAGTGACTCTGGACGGCTGGGCTGCTACATTGCAGCGTCCCCGGGAGAGGAGGGAGCGGGGCCTTGGTCTCACAGTTGCTCCCGCTCCCCGCCGGCCCCACCCTCGTCCTACCTGCGTGTGGGGTTCTCATGCATCTCTGTAGCCCTTCATCCTCCCAGCCCCGGCCGGGCCCTGCTCTCGGGCAGAAGGGTCGTCCTTCACGAGGTGGATAGTCCTCACAGGAGCGGCGAGGCTCGTGGGTCTTGGGACCCCACGCCTGTCATTAGCAGAGCAGAGGCCTGGGCGGCCAGCTGCCCCCGAAGGCAGGTTCCTCTGCCCCCTCTATAAGAATGCAGGAACTGACCTGAAATGAGGGCTTTCCTGCCTTGAGCCCCTGTTCCCCATGCTGGGTGGCGTGGCCTCCGTGTGAGGTATCCGTGCCCGCCTCACCAGCTTGCGGAGGAATTACTGGAGGGTCAGAGGGGTGTGCGTCTCCTGGCCGAGGGTCCCGCCGCAAGCACAGCTGGCCGGCAGGATCTGGCCCGAGCCCGGGACGGGAGCTCCCACCCCCTGCCCGGCCCCCGCTCAGTGGGATGGCGGCTCCCACAGGTCCCTCCTCGGAGCAGACACCCCGGCAGCCGGGTCTCCACTGCAGCTCGTGCCCAGAGACCTGACCGCCTCCAGCCTCTCCTGCACTTACGGGCGCTTAGATGATTTAGGCAGAAGCCATTTGAAGATTAATTATCCAGATAATTGCCCAGCACTCAAGTTCACTTTATAAAATGTAAACTCGATTGTCAGCCTAACACACACTCATCTCACATCCTCCGGAAAATCGCCCCAGCCCCGGGCACTCTTACACGTCCAGTGCCCCATGTGCGTCACCAGCTCCGGCCCCGCAGAGCTCTGTGGCCGGCGCTGCCTGTGCCCAGCCTGCAGGCCAATGCTCGGCTCTTCGTCCTGCGGGGCTGGGCCCACAAACTGGTGGACGGGTTTACATGTCGAGCTCCAGGCGTCTTTGGAATTAATCTCCTGCGTCAGAACATTATGTGAGATGACGCCTGATGCGGCTGGGCTGTAATGGATCTTAGCTCCTCATCTAGCGATCCCCTCGCCCGGCTCGAAGGAGAAGAAAAGCCAGACTTTAAGTGCCGTCTCGTCTGCTACCTGCGTGTGCCCGGGAGAGGAGGAGCGGGGCCTTGGTCTCACAGTTGCTCCCGCCCCGCCGGCCCCACCCTCGTCCTACCTGCGTGTGGGGTTCTCATGCATCTCTGTAGCCCTTCATCCTCCCAGCCCCGGCCGGGCCCTGCTCTCGGGCAGAAGGGTCGTCCTTCACGAGGTGGATAGTCCTCACAGGAGCGGCGAGGCTCGTGGGTCTTGGGACCCCACGCCTGTCATTAGCAGAGCAGAGGCCTGGGCGGCCAGCTGCCCCCGAAGGCAGGTTCCTCTGCCCCCTCTATAAGAATGCAGGAACTGACCTGAAATGAGGGCTTTCCTGCCTTGAGCCCCTGTTCCCCATGCTGGGTGGCGTGGCCTCCGTGTGAGGTATCCGTGCCCGCCTCACCAGCTTGCGGAGGAATTACTGGAGGGTCAGAGGGGTGTGCGTCTCCTGGCCGAGGGTCCCGCCGCAAGCACAGCTGGCCGGCAGGATCTGGCCCGAGCCCGGGACGGGAGCTCCCACCCCCTGCCCCGGCCCCCGCTCAGTGGGATGGCGGCTCCCACAGGTCCCTCCTCGGAGCAGACACCCCGGCAGCCGGGTCTCCACTGCAGCTCGTGCCCAGAGACCTGACCGCCTCCAGCCTCTCCTGCACTTACGGGCGCTTAGATGATTTAGGCAGAAGCCATTTGAAGATTAATTATCCAGATAATTGCCCAGCACTCAAGTTCACTTTATAAAATGTAAACTCGATTGTCAGCCTAACACACACTCATCTCACATCCTCCGGAAAATCGCCCCAGCCCCGGGCACTCTTACACGTCCAGTGCCCCATGTGCGTCACCAGCTCCGGCCCCGCAGAGCTCTGTGGCCGGCGCTGCCTGTGCCCAGCCTGCAGGCCAATGCTCGGCTCTTCGTCCTGCGGGGCTGGGCCCACAAACTGGTGGACGGGTTTACATGTCGAGCTCCAGGCGTCTTTGGAATTAATCTCCTGCGTCAGAACATTATGTGAGATGACGCCTGATGCGGCTGGGCTGTAATGGATCTTAGCTCCTCATCTAGCGATCCCCTCGCCCGGCTCGAAGGAGAAGAAAAGCCAGACTTTAAGTAGCTTTACGTGTGTCGTTTGATTTCTGAAAAGATTGCTAATCCTGGTGGGAGTTTATGTGAAAGCACTCACACCCCGCAGAATAGGCAAGGTTTCCATATTTATCAGTTCGGCTCTTCTCCTGTGAATAATGCATTCTGGGGCAGTCTCAGTGCGTCACCATGGCTAATGAATTTCAGAGGTAGAGATGTTCGCCGAAGGATCTTACTGGGCGGCCTTGCGGGGTGCGTGTTCCGATGTGTCCCGTTCCTACGTTTCTGCGGTGGTGGAAGGGTTTCCCACCTTCTCCGTGGAGGAAGAAGGGAAGCAAGGGGCGTTGCTGGCTTCTTCTTCACAGGTAACCCTCCATCCCCATTCCTCCGGCACGCACGGAGGCCTCGCGGGCCGCATGGACGTGTTTCAGAAGGGGAGGCCTTGAGCAGGCGAGCAGGACAGAGGGAGGAAGGCGACGTGATGGGCGGAGTCCAGGGCCTCTCGTCACTTTCCATCCCTCCCCTCCATGCCTCCACCCCAGCGCCCGCCGCAGCTCACCTCCTCCTGGAATCGTTTGCAGCAGCAGGCGCAGAGTTGGCGTTTAATTTAATTCTGCAGCGTCGTCACGTCCACCTCGCAACGGGTCCTCTCCTCAGCGGACTGTGTAGGGTACAGTTTTATTAAGAAGCAAATGAAGAAATGAAAGTCAGACTTCCTGGGAAGTAATTATCCCAGTTGATAATAAGCCATAAGACTTTTGAAAGGAATGGGGGGAAAGTGGAAGAGTATGTTAAGGATATTAAATTAAGTAATTTTAATGTCATCATTTGATATCTAGGAACACGAACACTTCATCGTTGTCGAAACTGTCAGGCGGAGCATCTGTCTTCCAGGGCTGGGATGGTGGTGAGGGGGAGGCTGCAGAGCCAGGTTCACGGCGAGGGCACTTGACTTCTCTTTGGAGGGGCCGGCTGGGAGAGGAGTGCTCCGGGGCAGCCTGCGGGGTCTGTGGTCACGCCTCCCTTTCGTGAGGTCAGTAGCTGGGCTGTAATGGATCTTAGCTCCTCATCTAGCGATCCCCTCGCCCGGCTCGAAGGAGAAGAAAAGCCAGACTTTAAGTAGCTTTACGTGTGTCGTTTGATTTCTGAAAAGATTGCTAATCCTGGTGGGAGTTTATGTGAAAGCACTCACACCCACAGAATAGGCAAGGTTTCCATATTTATCAGTTCGGCTCTTCTCCTGTGAATAATGCATTCTGGGGCAGTCTCAGTGCGTCACCATGGCTAATGAATTTCAGAGGTAGAGATGTTCGCCGAAGGATCTTACTGGGCGGCCTTGCGGGGTGCGTGTTCCGATGTGTCCCGTTCCTACGTTTCTGCGGTGGTGGAAGGGTTTCCCACCTTCTCCGTGGAGGAAGAAGGGAAGCAAGGGGCGTTGCTGGCTTCTTCTTCACAGGTAACCCTCCATCCCCATTCCTCCGGCACGCACGGAGGCCTCGCAGGCCGCATGGACGTGTTTCAGAAGGGGAGGCCTTGAGCAGGCGAGCAGGACAGAGGGAGGAAGGCGACGTGATGGGCGGAGTCCAGGGCCTCTCGTCACTTTCCATCCCTCCCCTCCATGCCTCCACCCCAGCGCCCGCCGCAGCTCACCTCCTCCTGGAATCGTTTGCAGCAGCAGGCGCAGAGTTGGCGTTTAATTTAATTCTGCAGCGTCGTCACGTCCACCTCGCAACGGGTCCTCTCCTCAGCGGACTGTGTAGGGTACAGTTTTATTAAGAAGCAAATGAAGAAATGAAAGTCAGACTTCCTGGGAAGTAATTATCCCAGTTGATAATAAGCCATAAGACTTTTGAAAGGAATGGGGGGAAAGTGGAAGAGTATGTTAAGGATATTAAATTAAGTAATTTTAATGTCATCATTTGATATCTAGGAACACGAACACTTCATCGTTGTCGAAACTGTCAGGCGGAGCATCTGTCTTCCAGGGCTGGGATGGTGGTGAGGGGGAGGCTGCAGAGCCAGGTTCACGGCGAGGGCACTTGACTTCTCTTTGGAGGGGCCGGCTGGGAGAGGAGTGCTCCCGGGGGGCAGCCTGCGGGGTCTGTGGTCACGCCCCTCCCGCGGTGTGTGCGTGAGGTCCTGGGCCAGCAGCTCCGTGTCCCGTCTCCATCTGGGGAGGATGCGCGGAGCCCCGGCCTGACGGGCTGTTGGCGTGGGGCCAGGTGCAGGGCGGCGCCTGGCACCACGGAGGATGGTGTGCAGGCTGTAGGTTCGTTTGTATTTATCTAAAAACCAAGCCGTTTGCCCGTCTCCCTTCATGGGACTGTGGGATGCAGTCTCGAACATGGAAAGGTCCATCCAAGTGGCCTGCACGCACTCCCACGACTCACAGGAAGGACCCTGCTCGTGGTTACAGCCTGGGGCTCACTGCCCAGGTGGCCGCTTTCCTTCCCCACCAGGGACTTTGCAGAGAAGGATCCACCTTCAGGCGAGGACCCCTCCGCAGGCCTGGTCTGTGGCCAATGCATGTTCAGGACCTCAGTTGCCCCGTCTTCTTCATCTGGCCCTGAGGACGCTGCCCTCCCAAGGGCGTCTCACACTCGTCAGAATCACCCACCAAATGGAGGTCAGCCACCGCCTGCTTCCGGACCCCTCGAGTTTAGGTGTCGTCTCCAGATAGAGACCTCAGACTCAGACCCTCCTGTACTCGTGAGAAGGAGCTCTGGACCCCAGTTGTGGCACCCCCGCACCCTGGCCGTGGCACCCCGCCCCCGTCACTGTGAAGGATCCTGGGGCCAGAGTGGCCCTGACACCCCCAGGTGACGGAAGCAGGAGGGGCCCCGGGAGGCCGGGCCAGCACTCAGCGCCGGGAGCAGCAGCTCTCAGCCGGGGCCGTGTGCTGGGGTGTCTGTTTCGTGTAACGGGAAAAGGCCAGTCGGCAGCGGCTCAGAGTGCACACCGTACACTCCCACCGTCTGCCCAGACAGGCTCTCCGCTGACAGCAAGAGGCCCTTCCCCGAGCGAGGCTGGGCCTCCCCTTCCTCAGGCTCCCAGTGCAGCCCCAGCCCTCTGCCCCGGGCCACCTGCAGGGGCCCCTTCCTCCCTGTCTGTCTGGCACCGTGGAAGCTTCTGGCCCCGGGGCTGTGTGGCTTCTCTAATGTTCCATCCCCTCTAACATTGCCAGGGTGCCCAGCCCACGGCAGCTCTGTCCCAGACTCAGGAGGTAGAGAAGGCGAGGCGAGGGGCCGGTGGCTTGCTCGTGGAACCCCTGCGAGGGTGCCGTGGACAGACGTCTGTGGACACGGACACACTGGATCGTTGACCCCGGGCCTTAGCTCAGCGTTGCTGCAGGCAGTGGGATTCTCCGATGGTGGAGAACTCTTGGAAGGTCCTGACAGCCCAAAGGCAGCCGTCCTTCTGTTTCTGTGGCAACTTCACTCCTGAAAATTTTACTGTAGATGAAAACCCTGCAAAACCAGGTGATGTTTCTATGTAAAAATTAAGGTCGAGGCTCAGATAATTGTGGATTTGCAGGGTGTACCCGTGGCCACACTGCCGTGTGTAGATGGAACTTCTCAGGCTTTGCAGGATGTCTTGACATCCCCACCCTTGCCCACGGGTGCTCGGGGCACCCGGGCGTGTGAGAACCAGAATGTGCCCCTGCATTTCTAAACCTGTTCTCTGGGTGGCACCACCCTTCGTGACAGCCACTGTGCTCAACCGCGGGTTACTTCCTCAAGACCCTGCTTTAGTCCTAACATCTCACCTGAAGCGTGAGCCCTGGCAGGTGTGATCTCACCTGGAGCGTGAGCCCTGGCAGGTGTGAAGCAGCCAGACAGACACGGACGGCTGAAGGACGGGTGAGTGCGTGATTGACGGATGAGGGCTGAACGCCTCGGCGGATGGAGGATTGAATTAACGGATGAAGGATGGATGGAGAGGCGGGGAGAGAGAGGGATGGATGGGGGATGGATGGATGGTGTAACTGTCGCTGGACTGGAGGCCCCTCAGGAGTGGCTGCCCAGCACGTGCTGAGTCCAGCGTCGCTGGCCTTTTAGGATGGATGGACCCCCCACTCCTCTAAGTGGAATGTGTTGATGACTCGTGGGTAAATCTCTTCACTTGGCTCTTGTAAAATCACCAGGTTATGGGAGGACCTGAAGTTTCCCTGCAGGGCGATTTTGATTTTCACTCAAGAGCTGATTTTACCCATCTCCCCTGGAGGAACCTGAGGCTTCGCGGCAGGGCGGGTTCTCGAGCTGATTTTACCCGCCCCCCTCCTCCGGCAACAGGGGTGATGGCGCAGTCCCTGAGGACACTGTTGGCCCCAGGAGGCGAGTGGTGGGCATCAAGTGGGTAGAGACCAGGGCTGCTGCAGCCCCTCTGAGCCCAGGCCGGCCCCGCAGCAAAGAGCCGTCCAGCCAGATGGTCGAGAGTGCTGCGCTGAGAATCTCCGCTGACGGTGCTCAGCCTTGTTGTGTTTTGAAGACACCGTCATACAAATTAATTGACTTTGGAATACTGAAGACAGCCTCGAACAGAGTGGAGGCAAGAAGGCCCGAGTGTCTACGGAAGACGGGCGCTGCGGGGAGGCGGCTCCGGAGCTGGGCCGGGGGACGCTCTCCTGGGGTCCTGGGCACTGGGGGTGCGCCCTGTGTGTTGCCTGCGCTGTCAGTGCGAGTGGCGACACTTCTGTGAAGACACGTGCTTCTTTAAATGCTACGACACTTCTGAGAATAAAGGAAAACTTCTCCTAAGGGTGTGCACGTTAACACCAGAGAAGGAGAAGCCTGGATTCACAACAGGGTAATAAATGGAAACTCGCTGCACAAAGGAAGATCGGTGTTTTAATTTGCCAGAAAATTACTGACTGGCAAGAGACTCTTTGTACCAGAGTTCTTTTCAGAGCATGAATTTTCCTTAAAAGAGAGCGAGCCTGTGTTTACGGTCTCTGCCGAAACAGAGTCGTGTGAAGACAGTCGGCGCCCGCGTGGAGGTCGTGGGCAGCCCCCACGGTGCCGTCACCACCCGGCCCGTCCAGACAGTCAGTCGTCACAGGTGGCCGCCGCGGCCGCCGCCACCCCGCCTCTCTGAGCGTCCTGGATGCCGACAGCACCTCCTGTTAGTGTCTCTGCTCACAGGGCTGCCCGTCCGCCTCGGCAGGCTCTGGGGAAGGGGCGCCTGGTTTAACCCCTCTGGGGAGCTCTGTTCAAGGCGACGCCAATGTGGGGAGAGCCAGGGACAGGAGCAGAGGAGGTGCGCTGGGTGCACGCTTGGTGACAGCAGGCGCGGGACGATGCAGAGCGATGCTGATGGTGGCAGCTGGCGGTGGCCGTGATGGGGCCACGAGGGCGGTGCCGTGGTGGGCAGAGCCCCATCGGGTGCGCACACTGGCCCTCTGGCCCGAGAGCCCCTCGGTGACCGGCACGCCTTGCCTGCAGACCTCCCAGCCTTGGCGCTCCGGCCGGGGGTGATGATGGCGATGCTGGTGGTGGCGGTGACAGTGATGGGGTGGCCAAGCCTGGCCCTGCTGGAGTGGCCAGGAGGTCTGAGTCCCGGTTTTCTCCTGAAGGGGTGCAGCGAGGGGTCCCAAAGCCCTGGACTCCCCTGCTTTGTCTGCTGCAGGGACAGCCTGCTGGGACTCCAGAGGCCAGGCAGCCAGTGTCGCGTGTGAACAGGGGTGATCCCAGGCACTGGGTGGGAGGTGGCCCTGCGGGAGGGGCATGGTCGCGTGGGGGCCCGGGGACCCCCGAGGAGAAGAGCTGGGCAAGGGGGCAGTGGGTGGGCAGTGGGTCCTGACCTTGGCTTCCAGGAGGCAGCAGACCTGAGGAGCCAGGGAGGTGGACCTTAGGGGAACCCAAGGACACCCCCGCAAGAGGCCTTGCTCCTTATGCCCCTGTTTCCTCAGACGTCCTCACCGGCGAGAATCCCCTGAGGACCCTGTGTCGAACCCAGCACCTGCGCATCCACCCACCCCTCCCCCACCCACTGGATGCAGAATGTCTTAAAAGAATATTGGCAACTTCAGAAGCAAGTTGGATTAACAAACGTGAAATCCCCTGGAATTCCAAACACATCAGGAAGGAAGACAGCCTTGCGTGCCCCCCCACCCAGCTTCCCAGGAGCTAAAAAGGGCGGAGAGAGAAGCAGGGTTCCGCGCTCTCTTGTCAGGTGTGCAGGTTAATGAGCTACATGAGTTCATTGAAAAATAGCGTATTTCCTGTCAGAACTGACACGCCAGCACTGGGACGGAGCTTCCGTAGAATGTCCCGGTAGGAAATTAGGACTGACTTTCCTTCCTCTGGAAGGAGGAGGCTGAAGGCGGGTGACAAGGCGTCTTCCCAGATGGCTGCGTGGCCGTGATGGGGCCACGAGGGCGGTGCCGTGGTGGCGCGGACGATGCAGAGCGATGCTGATGGTGGCAGCTGGCGGTGGCGTGATGGGGCCACGAGGCGGTGCCGTGGTGGGCAGAGCCCCATCGGTGCGCACACTGGCCCTCTGGCCCGAGAGCCCCTCGGTGACCGGCACGCCTTGCCTGCAGACCTCCCAGCCTTGGCGCTCCGGCCGGGGGTGATGATGGCGATGCTGGTGGTGGCGGTGACAGTGATGGGGTGGCCAAGCCTGGCCCTGCTGGAGTGGCCAGGAGGTCTGAGTCCCGGTTTTCTCCTGAAGGGGTGCAGCGAGGGGTCCCAAAGCCCTGGACTCCCCTGCTTTGTCTGCTGCAGGGACAGCCTGCTGGGACTCCAGAGGCCAGGCAGCCAGTGTCGCGTGTGAACAGGGGTGATCCCAGGCACTGGGTGGGAGGTGGCCCTGCGGGAGGGGCATGGTCGCGTGGGGGCCCGGGGACCCCCGAGGAGAAGAGCTGGGCAAGGGGGCAGTGGGTGGGCAGTGGGTCCTGACCTTGGCTTCCAGGAGGCAGCAGACCTGAGGAGCCAGGGAGGTGGACCTTAGGGGAACCCAAGGACACCCCCGCAAGAGGCCTTGCTCCTTATGCCCCTGTTTCCTCAGACGTCCTCACCGGCGAGAATCCCCTGAGGACCCTGTGTCGAACCCAGCACCTGCGCATCCACCCACCCCTCCCCCACCCACTGGATGCAGAATGTCTTAAAAGAATATTGGCAACTTCAGAAGCAAGTTGGATTAACAAACGTGAAATCCCCTGGAATTCCAAACACATCAGGAAGGAAGACAGCCTTGCGTGCCCCCCCACCCAGCTTCCCAGGAGCTAAAAAGGGCGGAGAGAGAAGCAGGGTTCCGCGCTCTCTTGTCAGGTGTGCAGGTTAATGAGCTACATGAGTTCATTGAAAAATAGCGTATTTCCTGTCAGAACTGACACGCCAGCACTGGGACGGAGCTTCCGTAGAATGTCCCGGTAGGAAATTAGGACTGACTTTCCTTCCTCTGGAAGGAGGAGGCTGAAGGCGGGTGACAAGGCGTCTTCCCAGATGGGCCTCTCAGGAGCCACAGGCCCGAGGATCCCGGGCAGGTGCTCAGACGCCAGGGAGATGCGGAGGCCGGGCGGGGGAGGCGCGGGGCAGGGCCTGCCTGCCGCCCCCACACTGGGGGCGGGGCTTGACCGCCTCCGCCCCGTGCCCTCTGGAATTGGTGTCTCGTCCTTTGTGTCTTTCCTGCATTTGCGAGGTTGTTCACTTAGCCTGTGCGCTGACCCGGAATCGTGCCTGCGGCGGATGTGCGCCGTCCGCAGAGGACTCGGATGGGCCGGGCTCAGAGGCTCTTTCCACTTGACTGGCTCCGATGAGAGAGGGATCACCCCGCACTTCGCTGCCCAGAGCGCCGGGAGGCGGTGCGAGCTCCCCGGCGAGGAGTCAGCGCGAAACCCGCTGGCCAAATCCATGAAAAATTAAGACAGCATTAAAAATTGAGTTGACAAAAGGCTTGCCGCTGTTCACACTCCTGGTTCAGGCTCCGAGGAGGCACTCACACACGCCTGAAATGACCAAGGGGCGGCGCGGTTTTGCACCGAGAAAAGTGTCAAAGCTGGTTGTTAGCTGGACTAACGAAGAAATCCAAAACTAACCTAGGACTCTGGCCGGTGACACGCTCTCCGTCCTCAGCCTCCGTGAGACTGCATTACAGAAGAGAGCTTCAGGGGAAACTCTGCCTCCTCCTCCCCAGGGTCTCGTGAAGGCAGGGAGCTCTGAGAGCCCGGTGACTCGGGCCGCGCTCTGGCTGAGCCTGCCCAGCAGCACACCGAGGTCCTGCCAGGCCCACACGGGGCTGGGTCTCCTTGGCGTCCTCCGCGCGGAGGGACTGGTCTTCACACGTGCAGGAGAGACACCGACAGTGGAGATTCTGGAAGAAAAAAGTATTCTTAACTTGGTAAATGAGAGCGGACCCCGCAGTGCTCACGCGAAGGAGTCTGTGTTCCTGCTCTGCCTCTGTGTCCGGGAGCGCCCAGGCTGACCGTGACCCAGACGCCCGCCAGGCTGGCGAGCTTCCGTAGAATGTCCCGGTAGGAAATTAGACTGACTTTCCTTCCTCTGGAAGGAGGAGGCTGAAGGCGGGTGACAAGGCGTCTTCCCAGATGGGCCTCTCAGGAGCCACAGGCCCGAGGATCCCGGGCAGGTGCTCAGACGCCAGGGAGATGCGGAGGCCGGGCGGGGGAGGCGCGGGGCAGGGCCTGCCTGCCGCCCCCACACTGGGGGCGGGGCTTGACCGCCTCCGCCCCGTGCCCTCTGGAATTGGTGTCTCGTCCTTTGTGTCTTTCCTGCATTTGCGAGGTTGTTCACTTAGCCTGTGCGCTGACCCGGAATCGTGCCTGCGGCGGATGTGCGCCGTCCGCAGAGGACTCGGATGGGCCGGGCTCAGAGGCTCTTTCCACTTGACTGGCTCCGATGAGAGAGGGATCACCCCGCACTTCGCTGCCCAGAGCGCCGGGAGGCGGTGCGAGCTCCCCAGCGAGGAGTCAGCGCGAAACCCGCTGGCCAAATCCATGAAAAATTAAGACAGCATTAAAAATTGAGTTGACAAAAGGCTTGCCGCTGTTCACACTCCTGGTTCAGGCTCCGAGGAGGCACTCACACACGCCTGAAATGACCAAGGGGCGGCGCGGTTTTGCACCGAGAAAAGTGTCAAAGCTGGTTGTTAGCTGGACTAACGAAGAAATCCAAAACTAACCTAGGACTCTGGCCGGTGACACGCTCTCCGTCCTCAGCCTCCGTGAGACTGCATTACAGAAGAGAGCTTCAGGGGAAACTCTGCCTCCTCCTCCCCAGGGTCTCGTGAAGGCAGGGAGCTCTGAGAGCCCGGTGACTCGGGCCGCGCTCTGGCTGAGCCTGCCCAGCAGCACACCGAGGTCCTGCCAGGCCCACACGGGGCTGGGTCTCCTTGGCGTCCTCCGCGCGGAGGGACTGGTCTTCACACGTGCAGGAGAGACACCGACAGTGGAGATTCTGGAAGAAAAAAGTATTCTTAACTTGGTAAATGAGAGCGGACCCCGCAGTGCTCACGCGAAGGAGTCTGTGTTCCTGCTCTGCCTCTGTGTCCGGGAGCGCCCAGGCTGACCGTGACCCAGACGCCCGCCAGGCTGGCGAGCAGAGCCCGTCCTGAGCGTCTGCCGACCTGCTCCCCTCGAGCCACGGCACCCGGCACCTCGCTCAGGCCGCTCTCCCCATCAGCGGGCAGCACGTCCGGATGCACCGTGGCCCGTCCACCTCTCGCTCCCTTGTTCCGCGGCCCCCACCCCCGTCCCGCTGACCTTTTCCCTAAGCGAGTGCCGCACCGCCAGGCCCCGGCATCGGCTCCCTCCCCCCGCCTCGCCGTGGTGCTGACCATCCACAGACCCGAGTGGAACTGGCCTCTCCTTTGCCGCCCCCGCCCTTGCTCTGTTGACGCTCCAAATCAGTCTCAGCAGAGCCACGCCAAGAGGAGGGAGGTGGGCCGCCGGCGCCGCTGAGAGGAAGCCGAGCCTGCAGGGCCGCCGGCAGAGGGGGGAGTCCCGGGGGAGCTAGGCGCCAGGGTGACGCCGCACGGACAGTCCGACCGGAGCAGCGTCTGCTGAGACCCGGCCCTCAGGAGCCAAGAGTGAGGCACGCCTCAGTGACTGGACACCGGTGAACACGAGCCCCGAGCTCAGCCCGGGGGCGTTTCCCGTGCCCCGAGACAGAGGCTCCTCTCCAAGAGGCCCGGAACGCTCACGCACCCTCGCGTGCCCTGCATGCTGGGAGTCGACACCGGCCCGGCCGTGCCTCAGGTGGACTGCCGTCCACGGCGCTGGGCCAGGGGCCGGACTCACCAGTGGAACCCGCTCAGCGCGGAGGGAAGGCGGGCCTCAGGGAGGCTTTACTGGAGACGTTTGCAATGGGGGAGAGGTTTGAACTCCCGCTGGAGCAGCAGCGGGGCAGGGGCCTGCAGAGCGTGGGGCTAGGCGGTCACTGTGAGCAGACCGCCCGGGCTTGCTGACTGCCCCTCGTGGAAGTTCGGCGCCTTCCAGCCACAGAGGCCAAGCTGGCCAGTGTCCCCCGGTGGTTCAGTTTGGTCCTTGATCCAGCCGTTCCTGGTCTGCAGAAGCGTCTCTGAAGGGACCGAGGAAGGTTTAGAGAGGCAGCGCTTCTGAGCAGATGCTCTAGGAAAGCAGGTTGGAGCCCGTCGTTGGGGGAACCGAGCGTAGAGGTTGACCCAGCCCAGGGGACACTGTGGCCTTCTCGGTCAGCGGGGAAAGGACGAAGCAAACACCGGCACTCGAGTCTTTCTCACGGAAGCCTGGCAGTGGCCCTCCCCGAGCAAGTGATTTTCCACTCTGATGTCACTGTGCCTGTGAGCGTGAGGCTGAGGTAGCAGAGTCGCTGGGCTGTTGGTTTCTGGAAGCTTGGCATGTGGGGCCCTGGCTGGTGCTGGGGAGGAAGAGACAGGACAGGGTAAGCCTGCCGCAGCGGGTGGCCGAGTAGAGCGTGACCTCAGGAGGCTAGCTTCCAGGGACGCTATCAGGAGCTGATCTTCCTGCCCTCCACGTGAAACCCAGGTGGAACATGAAGAGTGAGGCTGTGAACCGTGCTCCTGGCCTCTTCCGGCTCCTAGAAGAGAGGTTAATGCCTCCCTATAATTCACTTAAGAAACGACCGTCCAGACTTGGGCTGTTGACCAGAATATACTCGGGTTATATTACCACTGAGGGTCTGACCACAGCCTCATTTTGCCTTTGCACACAGCACTTTGTCCCCAAGCAGGGAATAGCACCCGAGAAGGGTAATTGATGTGGGCAGTGCTGGACCCCATGGCCCCCCTGGATCTCAGCGTCAGGGTTAGCGCTGCCAGATGGGCCACGCGGTCTCGGGGGTCCAGCTTTACTAACAGTCCAGTAACTAACTCGGGTGTACCTGCTGTCCCCTGGGGGAGAATCAGTTTGGTCTTCCCGCTCTCTGAGCCCAGGCCCACTCCCGAGCAGAGCAGACCCTCTCGCTCATCCGTTGATGGTGGGGGTGGGTCTCTCCCCCGGCTGTGGACTCGGAGCCGTTACCAAACTAATTTTCACCAAGAACAAAGAAGCCCAGTGAGGAGAATGGCTCTTTTATCCAGGTCATGCATTTTTCATGTTCCCTGTTTAATAAGCTAAGAGTCTGAAAATGTCGAATTTGGATCCTTTATTAGCAGGGCCTGCAAGTGCACAGAGACCTTCAAACGTGTGTGAGTTTCGTGTGCCTGCACATTTCGTCTCTGAAGGGACCGAGGAAGGTTTAGAGGCAGCTTCTGAGCAGATGCTCTAGGAAAGCAGGTTGGAGCCCGTCGTTGGGGGAACCGAGCGTAGAGGTTGACCCAGCCCAGGGGACACTGTGGCCTTCTCGGTCAGCGGGGAAAGGACGAAGCAAACACCGGCACTCGAGTCTTTCTCACGGAAGCCTGGCAGTGGCCCTCCCCGAGCAAGTGATTTTCCACTCTGATGTCACTGTGCCTGTGAGCGTGAGGCTGAGGTAGCAGAGTCGCTGGGCTGTTGGTTTCTGGAAGCTTGGCATGTGGGGCCCTGGCTGGTGCTGGGGAGGAAGAGACAGGACAGGGTAAGCCTGCCGCAGCGGGTGGCCGAGTAGAGCGTGACCTCAGGAGGCTAGCTTCCAGGGACGCTATCAGGAGCTGATCTTCCTGCCCTCCACGTGAAACCCAGGTGGAACATGAAGAGTGAGGCTGTGAACCGTGCTCCTGGCCTCTTCCGGCTCCTAGAAGAGAGGTTAATGCCTCCCTATAATTCACTTAAGAAACGACCGTCCAGACTTGGGCTGTTGACCAGAATATACTCGGGTTATATTACCACTGAGGGTCTGACCACAGCCTCATTTTGCCTTTGCACACAGCACTTTGTCCCCAAGCAGGGAATAGCACCCGAGAAGGGTAATTGATGTGGGCAGTGCTGGACCCCATGGCCCCCCTGGATCTCAGCGTCAGGGTTAGCGCTGCCAGATGGGCCACGCGGTCTCGGGGGTCCAGCTTTACTAACAGTCCAGTAACTAACTCGGGTGTACCTGCTGTCCCCTGGGGGAGAATCAGTTTGGTCTTCCCGCTCTCTGAGCCCAGGCCCACTCCCGAGCAGAGCAGACCCTCTCGCTCATCCGTTGATGGTGGGGGTGGGTCTCTCCCCCGGCTGTGGACTCGGAGCCGTTACCAAACTAATTTTCACCAAGAACAAAGAAGCCCAGTGAGGAGAATGGCTCTTTTATCCAGGTCATGCATTTTTCATGTTCCCTGTTTAATAAGCTAAGAGTCTGAAAATGTCGAATTTGGATCCTTTATTAAGCAGGGCCTGCAAGTGCACAGAGACCTTCAAACGTGTGTGTGAGTTTCGTGTGCCTGCACATTTAGGGGCAGCATTTGAACACCCCAGGTGCCCATCAGCGGGGACTTTGATCAGACAGAGAGGAAGCTAGAAGGGGCAGCGGATTGTGTGTTTTTCTGTCCTCTGGGAACAAGGAAGGGGCTTGTGGAGAGTCTGTTTTGATTTGGAGAATAGCTAACCTGCGGCTTTCCGATTTGTATCAGCGCAATCAGGAAGAATGGAATGTCTGCTGGAATGACGCGTTAAAAAGGAGAACGTCCGAGGGAGGCGTGACGGTTGGAGGGGCACGTGGGTGTCCAGCCGGGTCAGCCTCTTGCAGGCCTCCGCCCCGCTCCCTCTGTGCAGACGTGTTCAGTATTTCGTAGCAAAATGCACTCATGGTCATGAAGTCATCCTTCGGTTGTCATGAAGATGGGTGCACCGGGCGCAGGGAGGCGCGCGCTGCTGTGGGGCCACTCGGGCCGCCGCTCTGTAGACAGGCCGCGTGTGTCGACACGACTGGGACTGACGCGCAGAGCGTCTGAAGAGCTGCTTCCATCCTGACGGACATTTGTTTGAACTGTTGCCGATATGAGGTTGAATGGCTCTGCCTTGATCTTGAGTGTTTATCTCCTGGTGTTTGTCTCTGTCCATCCTTGCACAGTTTTTAACTTGATGTTCACGTGTGAGCCAGAAGCGCTGCTCGAGTCTGTAAACCAGAGTCCATGCCTCTAGAGTCTGGCATGTTCCTTTATAGGACAGAAAACAGCCTTCTCCCTCTCCTTGTCTTTTCGGACAAATGCCGCCTTTCCTGTATTCCCCGGTTTCCGAGTAACTTGACCTGCGTGCGTTCGTGGATGGAGGAAGTGTCTTGTTTAGGATGGTGAGGAAGGAGGACGGAACCTCCCCATGGACAGTCTTTAATTGTGAGAGTGTGTCCGTTTGAGCTCAGCGTGTGGACGCACATCGTGTGCTCCCGTCCACCAAAGGCGATGTGAGTTTCCATTCGATTCTCGCTGCGGCTGCCCCACACCTTCCCAACAGCGGACGGAAAATGTGAAGATTTAGTCAGAGATTTGCAAAGAAGCAAGCAGTGTTTGTATTCACATAGGCCCAGACATCAGACGGCTCGACTCAAATGATTTTTTTAAGCTTCCCTCCAGATGTCTGACAATATGTGAACACAGCTGGATTATCTTTACCAAAATAGTTGATTTTGCTGCAATTCTATTCAGTAACATTTCCTCCCCATTTCTTGTTCTTTCTTCTAAACTGTGGCTAAGCAGGCAGACGCCACAGCCCAGCTGTCGTAAGAGGGCACCCACGGGGAGGCCATCACACTCCTGAGAGAAGAGACGCACCGGGGAGGCCTCGGCGTCACTGTCCAGGACCAGAGGTCTTTCCATAAGGGAAAGACGGCAGCGGCCCGACGCCAGCGACGGCGTTGGTGCTGTTCAGTCGCTCAGTCGTGTCTGACTCTCTGACCCGCGGGCTGCACCACACCCCGGGCTTCCCTGCCCTCCGCCGTCTCCCGGGGTTTGCTCAGACTCGTGTCCGTTGACTCGCGGTGACGCCGTCAGCATCGCATTTTCTGTTGCCCCCTTCTCTTCTTGGTCTCAGCCTTCCCGGCACCGGGGTCCTTTCCAGTGAGTTGGCTCTTTGCATCAGGTGGCCAGAGTATTGGAGCTGCAGCGTCAGCATCAGGGAATATTCAGGATTGACTTCCTTTAGGATTGACTGGATTGACCTCCTCGCAGTCCACAGTAAACTGAGAATCCTGTTCGAGAGGCAGGGCTCAGACAGCTGAGCAGGCAAGCTGTTGTTCCTTAATGGTTGTTGAACACGTTTATTCAGGTTTGAAATTCCCATTTCTGTGCACGTTTTCCGCCAAAGCAGGGTTGTTCCCATCGGTGTTGGCAGCGTGGGCGCCGTGTGGGGCCCGCCCTGCGCCAGGCGCTTCGGTACGCCGTCCCAGCGCTGTTGCCATCCATCCCCGTCGGTAACCTTTGGGGAAATTAGACCTTTTTCCACTCAGGGAAGGACGCAATAGTCGGTCACATTACATCGTGTCTCCGCACCAAAGGCGATGTGAGTTTCCATTCGTCCGCTGCTGCCCACACCTTCCCAACAGCGGACGGAAAATGTGAAGATTTAGTCAGAGATTTGCAAAGAAGCAAGCAGTGTTTGTATTCACATAGGCCCAGACATCAGACGGCTCGACTCAAATGATTTTTTTAAGCTTCCCTCCAGATGTCTGACAATATGTGAACACAGCTGGATTATCTTTACCAAAATAGTTGATTTTGCTGCAATTCTATTCAGTAACATTTCCTCCCCATTTCTTGTTCTTTCTTCTAAACTGTGGCTAAGCAGGCAGACGCCACAGCCCAGCTGTCGTAAGAGGGCACCCACGGGGAGGCCATCACACTCCTGAGAGAAGAGACGCACCGGGGAGGCCTCGGCGTCACCGTCCAGGACCAGAGGTCTTTCCATAAGGGAAAGACGGCAGCGGCCCGACGCCAGCGACGGCGTTGGTGCTGTTCAGTCGCTCAGTCGTGTCTGACTCTCTGACCCGCGGGCTGCACCACACCCCGGGCTTCCCTGCCCTCCGCCGTCTCCCGGGGTTTGCTCAGACTCGTGTCCGTTGACTCGCGGTGACGCCGTCAGCATCGCATTTTCTGTTGCCCCCTTCTCTTCTTGGTCTCAGCCTTCCCGGCACCGGGGTCCTTTCCAGTGAGTTGGCTCTTTGCATCAGGTGGCCAGAGTATTGGAGCTGCAGCGTCAGCATCAGGGAATATTCAGGATTGACTTCCTTTAGGATTGACTGGATTGACCTCCTCGCAGTCCACAGTAAACTGAGAATCCTGTTCGAGAGGCAGGGCTCAGACAGCTGAGCAGGCAAGCTGTTGTTCCTTAATGGTTGTTGAACACGTTTATTCAGGTTTGAAATTCCCATTTCTGTGCACGTTTTCCGCCAAAGCAGGGTTGTTCCCATCGGTGTTGGCAGCGTGGGCGCCGTGTGGGGCCCGCCCTGCGCCAGGCGCTTCGGTACGCCGTCCCAGCGCTGTTGCCATCCATCCCCGTCGGTAACCTTTGGGGAAATTAGACTCCTTTCTGGTTTGTGGACGAGGAAAGCAGCCTCAGGGAAGGACCGCAATATGTGACCAAGGTCACATTACTCTCTTTATTACAGATTCTCAAAATCCTCGCCAGTTCAGACGGACCGGCAGAGACCGGCCCAGGAGTCTCCCCCCCGCGCTCGGCCCGCGAGCACGTGCTGCGTGGGAAGAGCCGGGGCTCCGGTGCGGCCTGCTCTTCTGAGCACTTCCTCTCGGGGCGCTCGAGGCTCCACGTGCTGCCGTCGCTGAGGGGCCCGGTGCTCACTTCTCTGAATCATCATCGCCTTGACTGTGGCAAGAATGGGTTGAGAAGGGCCACCCCGCCCTCAGTGTATGAGTGCCAGTGACACACTCTGCGCCCCGTCACCGCCACCCCGAGAGCAGGGCAGGTGGGGTCTGCGGTCTCCCCCAGCCCTGCCCGCCAGGCCGGCCTGTGTGTGGTCTGTGCAGAGGTAGGTGGCTGGCTGGGAGGCGAGAGGGGTCAGCCCTCCAGGCCACCCTCCCTTCAGACACCCAAGCGCAGAGGCTGGGGCCCGGGGGCAACCCTGCGCACCCACAGAGCTCGCTGAGCGCTCGTGGTTACGGTGTCTGGCCTCGAAAGGAAAGATCCGTACCCATCCAGGCGTGAGGCTCACGGGCAGAGTCTGGAGGGCACCGAGCGTGGTTTCTGCTGGTTTCTCCAGGGAGGCAGAACAGGGCTGGTCTCCCAGCGTTGCTGAGCGGTCCATGGAATAGCGCCAACCCAGGAAGCTCACTCAGCATCCAGTGCGTGACGGGCTCCAGCACGTGACAGCCCAGCCGCTGACCTCATCTCCAGCCCCTCTGGCAGTGACCCAAAGCCCACCCAGCGTGCACTGTGGTTCTCTCGCGGGTCCAGGCAAAGAAAGACTCCTACCGGGCAGGATGCCCGGAGGCCTCGCGAGTCTGAGGACAGCGCACTCTCTGTGTAGGGTAACGCCTTCTTGAGAGTGGAGGTGTTAGTCACTCCATCACATCCCGCGACCCCATGGACTCTAGCCCGCCAGGCTCCTCTGCCCGTGGGATTTCCCAGGCAAGAGTACTGGAGTGGGCTGCTATTTCCTTCTCCAGGGGGTCTTCCCAACCCAGGGATCGAACCTGTGTCTCCTGCATGGCAGTCAGACTCTTCACCGTCTGAGCCCCCAGAGAAGCCCTTCCAGAGCTCAGAACTGATCGAGGGCTTTTGTAGCCACGGCTCTTCCACCTCCCAGGAAGCTACCGTTATTCACGGGGCGTGTTGCGGTTTGTTCCGCTGAGGGTGTGGCATGGACTGATGGATTTCTTTAGCAAACGATACCATTTGCTGATGTTTTCTCAGTAAGCAGAATTGAATAATGTCTGCTTTGTGTTCAGATATGAATCATCGAGAGGAGGCTCAGCAAGTCCCCTCCTCAAGCAGATGGCGTTGGAGCCTTTGCTCCTACTTAGTCCGCTTCCCATAAAGAGGTGTGACGTAGAACCGGAGCGCCGCGCCTGCAGGGCCCTGGTGACCGGCGGACACCCTGGGCGCCCCGGGCTGGCGGGCGCGGGGGCGTGGTCTTTGTGGTCTGTTCAAGCTGCAGCATGACGTCACTGAGGTGAAACTGAGAGGAGATGAAAACGGCGCATCGTCATGATATTTCTACCATTAGATAAACTGAAATAACCTCAGTAGCATGGATATTAGTAGAAAACAGTGCAGTTCTTAACAAGCAAGAAATCTGGTGTATTCGTTACTGCCGTTTTTAGTGTAAGGTATCGGTCGTGGGATGGTGCACGCAGCAGCTGGGGCAACTGAGCTGGGTCCGGGGTGCCAGGGCAGGCCTTCTCCGGGTCCGGGGTGCCAGAGGCTGCTCGCCACTGCGCCTTCTCCACGCTGAGCGGGGTGCTGGAGAGGCCGGGCTTCCGTCGTGGTGGCGCACAGGCTCAGTGGCCTCACGGCATGTGGAACCTTTCCATGCCAGGTATTGAGCCTGCGTTCCCTGCGCTGGCAGGCAGACTCTTAAGCATTGGACCTGTGGGGAAGCCCTGGATGCGCAGGGCTTTAATAGTGGCTGTGATGAGCAGCAGGCTGACACATTTTCTGGGTACTTAAGACAGGGCTCTGCAGTGCAGGTAGAAGTTCATGGGCACAGCTGGCCGTGCCCCACCCTCGAGGACCGTGGCCAGAGAGCTCCTGAGCACCTCCTGGGAGAGCCATGGGCCTCCCTGCCTTGTCTCGGCAACGTGTCATTTTCTCTGACCTAAGGCCTTATTTCTAGAAATAACCCACTTTGGGAGCTCATATTTTAACCAATAGGCACCATAACTTAACTCATAAGCAGAAAGTTGAATTTCTGGTTCATTTAGCAGATTGCTTATAGTTCTCGGTTCTGTGCACTTGTAATAAAATACATTGTGGGAGAAAAGTCCACCGAGTACCTGTATGATTTTGTTAAAACAACTTTAATGAGGCTGCGAGCCCGGAATCGCTGACACAGACACAGACACACACACCCCCCCTCTTTTCACGTCTGTGTCAGGAAGAGACAGCAGTGACTTTGGAGGTCAGCCCTGACTGTGTAACTGGACTGGTGGGCTTCCTCGTCTCCTTTGCTCCACACCAGCTCGTGTTTTTACGTGCTTCTCTGGACTATCGTGGAAAGCAGCACAGAACGCTGGGCCGCGCTGGGGCTCTGTCCAGGTCCAGGCGGTTCTGCTGAGGATCACACAGGATGAGTTTTAAACTTCCTCAGCTTCCTGGATCATCAGAAAACATCCACTCGGTGAGATGTTCTTTTGTAATGGAACAATACATTGTTATTGGTGTTCCTTGATACAAAAGAAATGCAGTGCCCTCTGGTTGTAAATATCTTTGATTCACAGAGGCGGGGAGAGAGACAGCAATATTTCTTAGATTATTAAGAGGGCTCCTCTCGCCTGAGTCTGGAGGGGAGATGAGTTTTATAATCGCTGCGCCCTGGTGACTCGGAGAAGCCGTCGAACCCGCTCTTTAAGACATAATTATGATTGCTTTCGACATTCTTTTTTCTGGAAATATCCTTTCTTTTTTTTTTTCCTCTTTACTTCATTCCGATACTGCCTGGGGCATTTTTATATATTCTATTAAGAAAATTCCTGTTGTGGCAGATGCTACCCTCAAGTGCTCCGGAGCAGCCGCCATGAGGCTCTGCGGCATATCGAGCATCTCAGAGTGTTTTATCGGGAGTGCAGGCTGCAGGGCCTGGTTGTAAACTTCGGCTCCTCATTGTCCATTTGGAAACCTGCTTCCTCATGCAGTTTACTGCCAGTGTCTCTGGATGTGTTAGATTCCCAAGGCAGATATGGCAGCAGGCGCGGCTTTCCAGTCCCTGCTGGTGTGCGATGCCGGTTGACTACAGCGGCCCCCACGTAGTTAACGACGGGTCTTGTCTGAGAAGCCCGCAGTGGGGGAACAGGCCGCGAGCTCGCTGCCCAGAGGGGAGGTGTGTGCTGGGGGGTCAGGCGCTGCACGGCCACTCCTCCTCCCCGTCGCCTGCGCGCGGGGCGGAAGGCACTCTGGGCCCGGCGCTGCGTCTGCGGATGTCATAGCTGGCGGGGAGACTCCGCGGAGCCGCGGGGCGGGGTTTAGGGGTGCCCGCTCCGCCCGCCTCCAGCCTCCTTCAGCCCCAGCCTCGCTCAGACACCAGACCTGCCGCTCTGCTCTGCCGGAATGGCTGCCGGGAGCCTTCAGAGGCTCGCCTCCGCCCCGCCCTCGCGCTCTCGCCCTGCGGGGCTTCCTCTCTCCCGCACCCCGGCGCCCGCAGCCCTGGACTGCAGAAGCTGCGCCTGAGCTGCACGCCTCCCGATAAACCTGCGCACGGCTTCCGCGAGGGCCGCTGGCGCCTGTGCTGGCTGTTTCCCCGCAGGCTACAGTGAACACTGCTCGTGAGGTACATTTGCAAGCTGTCGCTGTACTGATTCTGCAAGACATCTTTGAGCACACGTGGCTTCTGTGAGCCCCGTGGCCAGAGACAGGATTCCAGGTGGCATCAGGGTGGTGAACCTGGGCTGGGCGAGCGCGGGCCTGAAGGCCAGCCCCTCTGGGAGGGGGATGCTGCTGACAGTTGCTGTGCCTTCGGCTGGACGACGCTGCTGCCCCTGGTAGCGCCACAGACACGCTCAGAGGGCGCACTTGCTGCTGGCTCAGGACCGGCTCCCGGGTTACAGACCAGCCACGTGGTTTCACACAAGGTACAATTTCCACTCAAGTGTTGACGTTTTGTTGCTGTTTGAGTTCTTACTCCACAGATGTTTTGTTAGTTTCAGTCTCGTGTGGAGCCTTGAAATAAGAAAAATCCCAGAAAAGTGGGAAGGTCTGAGTGCTGGCTCTTGGCCTTAACAGAGTGAAAATTTACTGCCAGTGTCTCTGGATGTGTTAGATTCCCAAGGCAGATATGGCAGCAGGCGCGGCTTTCCAGTCCCTGCTGGTGTGCGATGCCGGTTGACTACAGCGGCCCCCACGTAGTTAACGACGGGTCTTGTCTGAGAAGCCCGCAGTGGGGGAACAGGCCGCGAGCTCGCTGCCCAGAGGGGAGGTGTGTGCTGGGGGGTCAGGCGCTGCACGGCCACTCCTCCTCCCCGTCGCCTGCGCGCGGGGCGGAAGGCACTCTGGGCCCGGCGCTGCGTCTGCGGATGTCATAGCTGGCGGGGAGACTCCGCGGAGCCGCGGGGCGGGGTTTAGGGGTGCCCGCTCCGCCCGCCTCCAGCCTCCTTCAGCCCCAGCCTCGCTCAGACACCAGACCTGCCGCTCTGCTCTGCCGGAATGGCTGCCGGGAGCCTTCAGAGGCTCGCCCCCGCCCCGCCCTCGCTCTCTCGCCCTGCGGGGCTTCCTCTCTCCCGCACCCCCGCGTCCGCAGCCCTGGACTGCAGAAGCTGCGCCTGAGCTGCACGCCTCCCGATAAACCTGCGCACGGCTTCCGCGAGGGCCGCTGGCGCCTGTGCTGGCTGTTTCCCCGCAGGCTACAGTGAACACTGCTCGTGAGGTACATTTGCAAGCTGTCGCTGTACTGATTCTGCAAGACATCTTTGAGCACACGTGGCTTCTGTGAGCCCCGTGGCCAGAGACAGGATTCCAGGTGGCATCAGGGTGGTGAACCTGGGCTGGGCGAGCGCGGGCCTGAAGGCCAGCCCCTCTGGGAGGGGGATGCTGCTGACAGTTGCTGTGCCTTCGGCTGGACGACGCTGCTGCCCCTGGTAGCGCCACAGACACGCTCAGAGGGCGCACTTGCTGCTGGCTCAGGACCGGCTCCCGGGTTACAGACCAGCCACGTGGTTTCACACAAGGTACAATTTCCACTCAAGTGTTGACGTTTTGTTGCTGTTTGAGTTCTTACTCCACAGATGTT
Source organism: Tragulus kanchil (assembly GCA_022376925.1). Lineage (NCBI taxonomy): Eukaryota > Metazoa > Chordata > Mammalia > Artiodactyla > Tragulidae > Tragulus > Tragulus kanchil. Next base: position 2,202,727 of record JAIOJX010000031.1, on the reverse strand, counting down.
TTGTTAGTTTCAGTCTCGTGTGGAGCCTTGAAATAAGAAAAATCCCAGAAAAGTGGGAAGGTCTGAGTGCTGGCTCTTGGCCTTGGGAAGATGGAAATCAGAGTGAAAATTTCCAGAACATTCACTGCCTGCCCAGCTGATCTAGCAGTGTGACTCTGTGTGTATGTTTTGAACATACGTTCCAGACATAGAGGTGTGTATGCATTCTTTCTAAACAAAGGCCTGAGGCGTGTGTATGTACAGAATGTGCACCCACGGAGAGGGACAGTGAGACCCGGGCAGCCAGGGGCTCCCGGCCTGCCCGCCGTGCGGCTCTGCAGGAGATCTCGCAGGCTTGGTCGACGTCACCGGGCGCCCGGGGTTAAGAGCGGAACGCGAGAGGAGCCAGTGCTCGAGGCTGGGGAGAGGAGGCACGCAGATGCTGGTCAGGCAGGTGTGCCCGCGACAGGTGTTTGCGAGAGCATGCTTGAGAGTCAGCGCCGTGAGGACTGGGTGGGCGGCCGGGGGGCCGGGGGAGGCCCCGGGACAGGATACCAGGGACGGAGGAGATGAGACCCCGCTTCAGGGGGTGGAGAGTGCGGGGCCAGTGGAGGGAGCAGGGAGCCTTCCGGCAGGGCGCAGCACCCCCCTGCCCTGGTCTCAGCCACTGAACCTGCCCCTCCCGGCTCTGGAGCCGCAAGCCACAGGCCGCTCAGGTGAACTGAAGGGCACCTCGGAGCGGGCGCCTTCCCAGCCACACGAGACCCATGCCGGGTGCTGCGTGCCCGTGCATCAGGGCAGATGCAGAGCATTCCCATCACCAGAGACACTTCCGCGGGACAGCCCGGCACTGGGCTGCGCTCTTCCGTTGTTCAAGGAGCCTCGGAAAGAAGGAAGCTGCAAGACGGGCGGCTCCGTCCAGCGCTCCTCGCTCAGGAGGCAGTCTCTTATATACAAGCAGATTTTCCAGCCACCTCGTGCCTTCATATGTACCCAGAGGAGTCTAAATTCACGTCCACGCAAACACCCGCACGGGACCTTCATAGCAACTTTATTCCTGATCCGGAACTCGGCAGCACCGCGACGTTGTTGATTAGGTGATGTGCCCAGACAGTGGACTGTTACTGCTCAGCTGTGGAAAGATGGAAGCTTCAGCACAAGGAGCGCAGAAAAGTGGGAAGGTCTGAGTGCTGGCTCTTGGCCTTGGGAAGATGGAAATCAGAGTGAAAATTTCCAGAACATTCACTGCCTGCCCAGCTGATCTAGCAGTGTGACTCTGTGTGTATGTTTTGAACATACGTTCCAGACATAGAGGTGTGTATGCATTCTTTCTAAACAAAGGCCTGAGGCGTGTGTATGTACAGAATGTGCACCCACGGAGAGGGACAGTGAGACCCGGGCAGCCAGGGGCTCCCGGCCTGCCCGCCGTGCGGCTCTGCAGGAGATCTCGCAGGCTTGGTCGACGTCACCGGGCGCCCGGGGTTAAGAGCGGAACGCGAGAGGAGCCAGTGCTCGAGGCTGGGGAGAGGAGGCACGCAGATGCTGGTCAGGCAGGTGTGCCCGCGACAGGTGTTTGCGAGAGCATGCTTGAGAGTCAGCGCCGTGAGGACTGGGTGGGCGGCCGGGGGGCCGGGGGAGGCCCCGGGACAGGATACCAGGGACGGAGGAGATGAGACCCCGCTTCAGGGGGTGGAGAGTGCGGGGCCAGTGGAGGGAGCAGGGAGCCTTCCGGCAGGGCGCAGCACCCCCCTGCCCTGGTCTCAGCCACTGAACCTGCCCCTCCCGGCTCTGGAGCCGCAAGCCACAGGCCGCTCAGGTGAACTGAAGGGCACCTCGGAGCGGGCGCCTTCCCAGCCACACGAGACCCATGCCGGGTGCTGCGTGCCCGTGCATCAGGGCAGATGCAGAGCATTCCCATCACCAGAGACACTTCCGCGGGACAGCCCGGCACTGGGCTGCGCTCTTCCGTTGTTCAAGGAGCCTCGGAAAGAAGGAAGCTGCAAGACGGGCGGCTCCGTCCAGCGCTCCTCGCTCAGGAGGCAGTCTCTTATATACAAGCAGATTTTCCAGCCACCTCGTGCCTTCATATGTACCCAGAGGAGTCTAAATTCACGTCCACGCAAACACCCGCACGGGACCTTCATAGCAACTTTATTCCTGATCCGCGGAACTCGGCAGCACCGCGACGTTGTTGATTAGGTGATGTGCCCAGACAGTGGACTGTTACTGCTCAGCTGTGGAAAGACAGGTGGAAGCTTCAGCACAAGGAGCGCGCGGAAGAAGCCCGCGCACAGAGACCGCGGCTGTGAGTCCAGCGCTGCGACGCGCTGGGAAGGGCAGGACTGTGGCGACGGCGGAGCGACCGGGTCCCGGCGCGGGTGAGCACAGGCGCTTTAGCCACACTGCGGGGCACGCATCGTCACGCTCGTATCCAAACCACAGAGCAGACAGCGTCCAGAGGAAACCCACACGTAACCCGGGGCCTCGGGGTGACAGGACACACCCGTGCGGGCCCAGCAGGTATGACTGCACCGTCTGGTGCGGGACGCGGATAACGGGGCTGGTTGTGGAGGCGAGTCGGGGGGCACAGAGGGGAAATCTCTGCCTTCCCCCCAATTTTGCTCTAAGCCTAAAACTCCTCTAAAAATAGTCTATTTATTGAAAAAATACAAACAAGATTTCCTGTTCAGCTTTTCCAAATTGACCCTCACTTGGTCTTCTAAAATCCGTTCAAGCAAGACTTTTGGGGTGGAATGCAGGAGACAGGGGCGTCCCCGCTGCCTCAGCAGCAAAGAAGCCGCCTGCAACGCCGGAGGCCTGGGTTCAGTCCCCGGGGCGGGAAGATCCCCTGGAGACGGGCACAGCAACCCACTCCAGTATTCTTTTCTTTTTTTTTTTTTTTTTTAACTTCTAGACCTTTATTCCTCTGAAAAGGAGGAGGGATAAAATAAAAACGGCACAACTGACACACAAGAAAGCCACTGAGGAGGAGGAAGCGGGGTGGAGTAGATGGGCCACCCCAGTACTCTTGCCTGGAGAATCTCATGGACAGAGGAGCCCGACGGGCTACAGTCCACGGGGTCTCAAGGGGTCGGACAGGACTGAAGAGGCTGAGCACACACGCACGCAGGGGAGAGACTGCGTGGATTGGCTTGATACCCCGTACCCCTTTGTTTCAGTCATCAGTCTTTCCTGAGGGGGTCCACCTTTACCCTGCATTTAATGCCCAGTGAATGACTCATCACCGCAGCTGTTGGGGGAACTCGGTAGGAGCCCCCACCCTGGAGCAGTGGTCCCTCCTTCCCGCCCACTGCTCGTAACAGGAGAGCGCACGCCCCTCTCCCGAGGGAGGGCAGCTGCCTCCCGGAGCTGTGTGCGACCCTGACGCTGGGTGAAGGCTTTAAGAAGTAGTTTCCTCCAGCAGAACCTTTCACTTCTGTAGGAGTTTTCATGGGCTGGGAAATAGTTCCTTTCTCCCAGTCTTACTCCCAGACCCAGCGCTTTGGGTGTTTAATAGCACCAGCATCGCTGAGGAGGTAGCTATGACTTCTGGAAGACGGGGAGCTGACGCTGTCTGCAGTCGCTCCCGGGCGGCGATTCCTCCCATCGGCTGGCAAGCGTCGGAGCTGCTCGCTGCCCCAAAATACGCCTCTAAATTGGGAGCTGTAACTAGCACCCTGGACAACAGAGAGGACTCTCCCCGAGTGTTTGGGTCCAGCCATCCAGACACCACGCCCACTGCTGACCACCAGCCTGGGTACACGGGACAGCAGCCGAGCGGGAAAAGGGACATCAAGAGCTGCTGTCTGTGTCCAGACAGGAGGGACCAGGCGGCCAGGCAGGGCTGGGCGTCCATCCTCCAAACTAGTGCCCAGATGACCCTCAGCTTGGGAACAGCTGTGCACACAGTGGAGCAGTGGGAACTCGGCTCTGTCTCAAGCGTGACCACAGAAGCTGTTGTTTCATGTGGGTCTTCGTGCGCCTGGGCTGTGCTAACAGATTGCCATAGGTGGGAGGCTCAGACTGCAGACAGGTATTTCACACGGGTCTAGAGAGGAAGTCTGGGATCAAGGTGCGGGTAGATTGGGCTCCCGGTGAGGGCTGTCCTCCTGGCTAGTAGGTGCCACAGTCTGGCCGTGTCCTCACGTGGCAGAGACAGAAGCTCTGGTGTCTCTTCCTGCTCTTACGAGGACACTGATCCCACCATTGGGGCACCTCTTCTTACTAGGCCTGACCTCCCAAAGGCCTGCCTCCAGGTACTGTCATGACAAGGGGCTAGGGGTCCTCCCGTAATGATGGGATTGGTGGCTACCCAGGGCTGAACCCGATTGCCATCCAGGAGACCGTCCAGGTGTGCTGTGACATGAAGTACTGTTGTGCAAGGGGATGTCCACTGCCGTAACAGGAGAGCGCACGCCCCTCTCCCGAGGGAGGGCAGCTGCCTCCCGGAGCTGTGTGCGACCCTGACGCTGGGTGAAGGCTTTAAGAAGTAGTTTCCTCCAGCAGAACCTTTCACTTCTGTAGGAGTTTTCATGGGCTGGGAAATAGTTCCTTTCTCCCAGTCTTACTCCCAGACCCAGCGCTTTGGGTGTTTAATAGCACCAGCATCGCTGAGGAGGTAGCTATGACTTCTGGAAGACGGGGAGCTGACGCTGTCTGCAGTCGCTCCCGGGCGGCGATTCCTCCCATCGGCTGGCAAGCGTCGGAGCTGCTCGCTGCCCCAAAATACGCCTCTAAATTGGGAGCTGTAACTAGCACCCTGGACAACAGAGAGGACTCTCCCCGAGTGTTTGGGTCCAGCCATCCAGACACCACGCCCACTGCTGACCACCAGCCTGGGTACACGGGACAGCAGCCGAGCGGGAAAAGGGACATCAAGAGCTGCTGTCTGTGTCCAGACAGGAGGGACCAGGCGGCCAGGCAGGGCTGGGCGTCCATCCTCCAAACTAGTGCCCAGATGACCCTCAGCTTGGGAACAGCTGTGCACACAGTGGAGCAGTGGGAACTCGGCTCTGTCTCAAGCGTGACCACAGAAGCTGTTGTTTCATGTGGGTCTTCGTGCGCCTGGGCTGTGCTAACAGATTGCCATAGGTGGGAGGCTCAGACTGCAGACAGGTATTTCACACGGGTCTAGAGAGGAAGTCTGGGATCAAGGTGCGGGTAGATTGGGCTCCCGGTGAGGGCTGTCCTCCTGGCTAGTAGGTGCCACAGTCTGGCCGTGTCCTCACGTGGCAGAGACAGAAGCTCTGGTGTCTCTTCCTGCTCTTACGAGGACACTGATCCCACCATTGGGGCACCTCTTCTTACTAGGCCTGACCTCCCAAAGGCCTGCCTCCAGGTACTGTCATGACAAGGGGCTAGGGGTCCTCCCGTAATGATGGGATTGGTGGCTACCCAGGGCTGAACCCGATTGCCATCCAGGAGACCGTCCAGGTGTGCTGTGACATGAAGTACTGTTGTGCAAGGGGATGTGCATGGCCTGCAGGCGTATGCTAACATGCTGTGCTGTGGAAAGTCGCTCAGTCGTGTCCAATTGTGTGCGACCCCATGGACAGTAGCCCACCAGGCTCCTCTGTCCATGGGATTCTCCAGGCAAGAAGACTGGAGTGGGTCGGCATTTCCTCCTCAAGGGGATCTTCCCGATCCGGGAACTGAGCCCGAGTCTCTTACGTCTCCTGCATTGGCAGGCGGCTTCTTCACCACAGGCACCTCTTGGGAAGCTGCAGGTGTCTGTCAGTGAATCAGATGTGTAGTGAGTGTCCCGTGTGTGCCCAGTACCATGTTTCTGCTGAGGATATAAAATGAATATGCACTACTTTCCTCTGTCCAGGGGTCAAAGACCAGAATGTAGCAGACACGGAAGCAAGAAGCCATGACAAGCTGATAAACGCATGAGAGAGATGCTCTCTTATCCACCGCTTAAACGGAGACGAGAGCTGTCTCTTATGCTTCCCATTTCGGGAGCTTGTCATCCCTGTTGTAAATCCTGACTTCTGACTGGCTTTGCGCCTCTCTGGTGGCCGTGTCCCCTCTCTGGATACGCTCCTGTGACATCCATCGTGGTGCATGCCTGCTGGTGACATGCTCTTGCAGCATTTGTGTTCTGAGGGTCTGTGTTTTACAATATGTTTGCTGGGTATAGAAGTCTAGGTTGAAAGCTTTGGACTTTTTTTTGTCTTTACATACTTGAAAAATACTGTCCCGAGGGTTTCTGGCTTGCATCGTTTCTGGCAAGAAGTCTCCTATCCTTCTTCACTTGGTTCTGGTCCAGTGTGCATGACGCACCAGTTCCCCATCGCACGCCGTCTTTCAGGGTTTGCTCTTTATCAGCAGCTCTAAGCAGTTTGATCATAAGCTCCCGGGGCCTGATCTTCTTGGCGTTGCTTCTGTTTGGGGTTCTTTTGCTGAACTTCCTGAGTCTGTGTAGTCAGTGCTCAGTGGTCTGGAGACCCGTGGTGGTTCCTTCCTCGCGGCTCCCGGCCCCGCCCCACCTCCCGTGGAGGCTCCCGACCAGCCTGCCGGGGCAGGCTGTTGTGCAAGGGGAATGTGCATGGCCTGCAGGCGTATGCTAACATGCTGTGCTGTGGAAAGTCGCTCAGTCGTGTCCAATTGTGTGCGACCCCATGGACAGTAGCCCACCAGGCTCCTCTGTCCATGGGATTCTCCAGGCAAGAAGACTGGAGTGGGTCGGCATTTCCTCCTCAAGGGGATCTTCCCGATCCGGGAACTGAGCCCGAGTCTCTTACGTCTCCTGCATTGGCAGGCGGCTTCTTCACCACAGGCACCTCTTGGGAAGCTGCAGGTGTCTGTCAGTGAATCAGATGTGTAGTGAGTGTCCCGTGTGTGCCCAGTACCATGTTTCTGCTGAGGATATAAAATGAATATGCACTACTTTCCTCTGTCCAGGGGTCAAAGACCAGAATGTAGCAGACACGGAAGCAAGAAGCCATGACAAGCTGATAAACGCATGAGAGAGATGCTCTCTTATCCACCACTTAAACGGAGACGGGGCTGTCTCTTATGCTTCCCATTTCGGGAGCTTGTCATCCCTGTTGTAAATCCTGACTTCTGACTGGCTTTGCGCCTCTCTGGTGGCCGTGTCCCCTCTCTGGATACGCTCCTGTGACATCCATCGTGGTGCATGCCTGCTGGTGACATGCTCTTGCAGCATTTGTGTTCTGAGGGTCTGTGTTTTACAATATGTTTGCTGGGTATAGAAGTCTAGGTTGAAAGCTTTGGACTTTTTTTTGTCTTTACATACTTGAAAAATACTGTCCCGAGGGTTTCTGGCTTGCATCGTTTCTGGCAAGAAGTCTCCTATCCTTCTTCACTTGGTTCTGGTCCAGTGTGCATGACGCACCAGTTCCCCATCGCACGCCGTCTTTCAGGGTTTGCTCTTTATCAGCAGCTCTAAGCAGTTTGATCATAAGCTCCCGGGGCCTGATCTTCTTGGCGTTGCTTCTGTTTGGGGTTCTTTTGCTGAACTTCCTGAGTCTGTGTAGTCAGTGCTCAGTGGTCTGGAGACCCGTGGTGGTTCCTTCCTCGCGGCTCCCGGCCCCGCCCCACCTCCCGTGGAGGCTCCCGACCAGCCTGCCGGGGGCGCAGGCTCGGCCTCGGCTCGCTGGGTCTGTCTGCCGGCTCTGGTCTCTGTGTGTGTTGTGTCGGGTGCTCTCTATCGGTCATCTTCAGGCTCAGCGCTTCTCCCGTGCTGTCTGACCCGCCGTGCATCCCGTCCAGAGGGTTTCCCTTGGCCGAGGTCTGGTGCGGGTCGTGCTTGTGTTTGGGGTGGGCAGGCGTTCCTCTACCTACCTAAGCGTGCACGACAGAGAGATACAACTTTTTAATGTTCTTATCCACTAGTTCCCTCATCTGACCCTTTTATTGACTGCTTTTTCTCCTCACTATGGGCCATACTTTACTGCTTCCTTGTATGTTTGGTATTTTCACTGGATGCCAGATATTGCGAGCTTTCCTTTGGACTGGGGCATATCTGTGTACCTGTTAATTATCTCGATCTTTGTTCTGGTCACAGGTAGCTGGAAACAGTTTGGTCCTTTCTCAGAGGCAGGACTAGAGCAGTGTCTAGCCTGAGGCGAAGTTCATCCCACTCCCGAGGCGGATTTTTTCTGAGTTAAACTACCCAGTGTAGGCTCGTTGAGCAAAGGTGACATGGCTCCAATGCTCCTGTTCCTGGTTGGTGTGCTCACCCTGATTTTTCTGCTTGTCCCTCCAGCAGCTTCTGTGAGGGGCGGGGCGGGCAGTGTCGTGTCTGTGCCCCCGGTGTGTGCAGTCTGAGAGACCCGGCCAGAGGTCCTGACCAGGCGGCAGCCACCTCGGTCGAGCACTCAAGCCTCTCGATGTCGGCTCTCCGCCGTCCTCCTCAGCCGGAGTTGTGCCCTCAGGACATGTTTGGAAGGTCTAGAGGCAGCCTAGGTTGTCAGGGCTGGGGTGAGGTAGCAGGATGGCTGCTGGACTCCGGCGGGGTGGGGACAGAGGGTAGGGATGCTGCCCGGGAAGCCCCCAGCGGAGAGCGGTGCGGGCCCCAGTGTGGAGGGTGGCGTCGAGGCGGAAAGGCCGTAGTCCACCCTTTCCTGTGAAAGCGCTTCAGAAACCACGATGCGCTGAGTGCATAAAATCTCACGTTTCCAGCCTGATTACGCAGTGGTCGTCAGAATCCTGGCCCTGCTCGCCTCACGTCTAACGGAGGTGCTTCTCTCTAAACCCCTCTGCCACCCGGGCGCTCACACCGGTGTGTTACAGGGAGGTCCTAGGTGTACACAGTGGGCATTTCCTTCCAGGGTGGACAAAGCTTGAGTAAGCAGAACACACGTGGCTCCACCGAGCCGCCTCCCTTCTGGGGCACAGCCTCAGCTGACGTGTACAGGCTGCAGGCACCAGCAGCCGCTTAGAGGGCTAATTTGGTGCTAAAAACGCAATAGCAAGTTAAAAGAAGACACAGTTCGCCGCTCATCCTCGCCCTCTGGTGCGTTTCAGTGCATCAGAGAGCGCGGCAGGTCTGTCGTCCCTCCCCAGGAGGCAGCCGCTTCAGCAAGTGCTTTCCAAGCCCAGTGAGGCGCTCGTGCGTTTTCAGTCACGCACGTTCTCTTGGACTCTTCCGCAGGTCCGTCCACCTCCGTGACTCTGTCTCCCTTTGCATGTCCCCCTCGAGATCCAGCTGGCTGGTCCCGAGCAGAGGCCTGCAGCTTCTTTTTTCAGGAAACTGCCTGTTGCTTCTGAGCCTCTGGCATTCGGCGTCCTTGGGCCCCCATCACGCCTGCTCATTCCAGTGGCCGGATTCTCTGTGCCTCTGTCGCCCGCGCTGCAACATGCAGATTAAAGAGGAACTACCCTGTAGGGCCTGAAAATGCCAGGTGTGATCAGAGATCTGACAGCGGAATGATGCCGAAATGCACCAACACCAGCACTTCTCAAAATACGTGTGCGTGTCTGTCCCGGGTTGCATTTCTTTTATTCATAAGGAGACGCTCATGGAAACAGCTGGCCCGTTTCAGCGGCACGGAGCGCTCTCAGGGCTCAGTCAGAGCGCTCTGGTGGGGTGGGGGCGGCGGCGGGAGGCGAGGCTGATCCCCCACCCCGGGGCCGGGCCCTGCGCACGGGGGCCTCTCCAGACCCGCGCCACCCTGCGGCTCACCCGACTCCCCGCTCCCACCGTGGCTGGACGCAGGGAGATGCGTCATGTGGCCCGGAGCCAGCCGGCAGCGTGCACGTCACCCGGACCAGCACGTTCCTCGTGGAGCGACAGGTGTGGCCCTCACCCCGTGCCGGGGGCCTTCCTGAGGCCACCCTGTGGGAGCGCCACACGACAGGGAGTGGCCGGCCAGCAGCCTCCACCCTGCGCTCATCACCACCGCGCCGGGCTGGTCGGTCCCGCCGGCCTCTCCGGAGCCCTCGCGCCGTCCCCACTGCATCCTCCCCAGGGCCGAACACCGCACCACGTCTCACCCTTCCCCCCGGGGATTCCCGACTCGAAACGGGCACCCCTGTCTTTCCTGAGGGCCTACCAGCTCTCTAGAGCCACTCAGCCCCTGCCTCCTCCTTAAGCCTTCGGCGGCCATGTCGCTGGGCAGTTCTGTTCCTTGGGACCCTCGGCTCGGAGCACCCACGGCGGGGGACTTCCATCCTAGTGGCCCGGCCCGCGCCCCTCTTCAGCCGCTGGTCTTGCCCTGACCTGCCCCCTGGATGCCCAGCAGCTTCTGCCTCTGCTCCCTCTCTCACAGGCGGCACGCGGTCCCAGGCTGGCTCGGCACGCAGTCCGTCCCCGGCCGGCCGAGTCGCCTGTGGCTGCCGCATGGGCACTGTGGGCCCCTGGCGAGGTGTCGCAGCCCTTGTCCTCAAGCTGAAGCCTTGCCCTGGGAGAGGAGTATCCTGACGCAGCCCAGGGAGCACCTGCCAGGCAGCACAGCCAGGATCTGGGCCCCACATCCTCATGGCGGGGGCGGGGAGCTCCTAACCACTGCCCCTCACTCGCCCCGTCTCATCGTCGCTCAGTCGTGTCTGCGTTGGTGGCCCCGTGGGCTGCAGCACGTCAGCCTCCTCTGTCCTCTACTGTCTCCTGGCGCTTACTCAGACTCACGTCCATTGCGTCGATGATGCCATCCAGCCGTCTCATTCTCTGTCGTCCGCTGGTCCTTCTGCCTTCTGGTTTCCCAGCGTCAGGGTCTTTCCCAGTGAGCCGTCTCTTCCCATCAGGTGGCCAGAGTATTGGAGCTTCAGCTTCAGCTTCAGCATCAGTCCTTCCAAAGGACATTCAGGGTTGATTTCCTTCAGGATGGACTGGTTTGATCTCCTCGCAGTCCGGGGGACTCTCAGGAGTCTTCTCCAGGGCCACAGTCCGAAAGCATCAGTTCTTTGGCGCTTTTCCTTGTTTACGGTCGGGCTCTCACAACCGTACGTGACTACTGGGAAGACCAGAGCCTTGACTATACGGATCCCTGTTGGCAAAGTGATGTCTTCACTTTTTAGCACAGGGTCTAGGTTTGCCATAGCTCTCCTTCCAAGGAGCAAGCGTCTTTCAATTCCGTGGCTGCAGTCACCATCCACAGTGATTTTGGAGCCCAAGAAAATAGAGTCTGTCACTTGTTTTCGTTGTCTCCCCATCTGTTTGCCATGAAGGGATGGGACCAGATGCCATGATACTCGTTTTTTGAATGTTGAGTTTTAGCCAGCTTTTTCACTCTCCTCTTTCACCTTCATCAAGAGGCTCTTCAGTTCCTCTTAGCTTTCCGCCACAAGGGCAGTGTCCTCCGCGAACCTGAGGTTACTGATATTTCTCCCAGCTGTCTCGACTCCAGCCTGCGACGCATCCCGCCCGGCGTGTCGCGTGCTGTGCTCTGCGTCTGAGTTAAACAGGAAGGTGGCCGTGCTCAGCCTGGACGTCCTCCCTCCCCGCCGGGAGCCACTCTTCTCTCCTCAGGGCCACTCTTTTCAGGCTGGCTCGGCACGCACCGTGCCAGGCCCATGGCCCCCCCAGCCCTTGTCCTCAAGCTGAAGCCTTGCCCTGGGAGAGGAGTATCCTGACGCAGCCCAGGGAGCACCTGCCAGGCAGCACAGCCAGGATCTGGGCCCCACATCCTCATGGCGGGGGCGGGGAGCTCCTAACCACTGCCCCTCACTCGCCCCGTCTCATCGTCGCTCAGTCGTGTCTGCGTTGGTGGCCCCGTGGGCTGCAGCACGTCAGCCTCCTCTGTCCTCTACTGTCTCCTGGCGCTTACTCAGACTCACGTCCATTGCGTCGATGATGCCATCCAGCCGTCTCATTCTCTGTCGTCCGCTGGTCCTTCTGCCTTCTGGTTTCCCAGCGTCAGGGTCTTTCCCAGTGAGCCGTCTCTTCCCATCAGGTGGCCAGAGTATTGGAGCTTCAGCTTCAGCTTCAGCATCAGTCCTTCCAAAGGACATTCAGGGTTGATTTCCTTCAGGATGGACTGGTTTGATCTCCTCGCAGTCCGGGGGACTCTCAGGAGTCTTCTCCAGGGCCACAGTCCGAAAGCATCAGTTCTTTGGCGCTTTTCCTTGTTTACGGTCGGGCTCTCACAACCGTACGTGACTACTGGGAAGACCAGAGCCTTGACTATACGGATCCCTGTTGGCAAAGTGATGTCTTCACTTTTTAGCACAGGGTCTAGGTTTGCCATAGCTCTCCTTCCAAGGAGCAAGCGTCTTTCAATTCCGTGGCTGCAGTCACCATCCACAGTGATTTTGGAGCCCAAGAAAATAGAGTCTGTCACTTGTTTTCGTTGTCTCCCCATCTGTTTGCCATGAAGGGATGGGACCAGATGCCATGATACTCGTTTTTTGAATGTTGAGTTTTAGCCAGCTTTTTCACTCTCCTCTTTCACCTTCATCAAGAGGCTCTTCAGTTCCTCTTAGCTTTCCGCCACAAGGGCAGTGTCCTCCGCGAACCTGAGGTTACTGATATTTCTCCCAGCTGTCTCGACTCCAGCCTGCGACGCATCCCGCCCGGCGTGTCGCGTGCTGTGCTCTGCGTCTGAGTTAAACAGGAAGGTGGCCGTGCTCAGCCTGGACGTCCTCCCTCCCCGCCGGGAGCCACTCTTCTCTCCTCAGGGCACAGAGTCGTCCGTGTTTCCTCATGAGCAGCACCAGGAATTGAGCGTGAAAAAATTAATGCAGTAGACTGTCCTTGAAGCAGAAAGCAGGAGCTTCCTCCCTTTGCAGCGGGCGGCTTCATTTCATGAAATGAGCTGGCACGCTGCACTTCATTTTGATGATTTTGGCTGAGGAGTTGGGTTCTCAAAATTGAAGTCAGCACCCCTGTTCCGCTGTGGGATGCGGTTGGCAGCCTTGAGCTTCTGACGCTCTCCCTGATGGAGACTGTGTTCAGTTCCTTTTCTAGTGTCACAGGGCGACAGGGAGCCCTGCCGCTCCTCTCTGGCTGGGGCCGGAGAAGCTCCTTTGTTCGCCGGCCCCGCAGTCCCACCCGGACCCGCGTCACGACGACACTGCGGCCAGCGCAGCACACCTTCCGATGTCCGGTCCGCGGGCCTGTCCACTCTGCTGGGGCCACGCTGGGGCCAGGAGGGACCGCCGGAAGGCCGACCTCAGGGGACCGTCTCTACTGTTGGCTGCCAGACGCGGCCCAGACGTGAGCCTGGGCAAGGTCCCTGCAGGCGGGCTCGTCAGCCCCCCGGGTCTCGGGGAGCCTGCCACGTGCCCACGGTGAAGGGGACCCCTGGCCCTAGCCAAGGGCACGGGGGCTGTGGGGTGAAGTAGGGCTGGCTGTGCACGGCTGCCCAGGGCCTGGGCAGCTGTCCCTGCCTCCGCGCCCAGGGTGGACACCGTTCTTTCCGCCAGCTGCCAAGTGAAGGTTTCGGCCGACATCCCCCGCCCACCGCCGGCCGTCCCTGGGAGCAGCCGCTGGAGCGCTTCCCCGTCAGTCCTGGGCCCCCCGAGGCAGGGCGGGACCTCTGGGTTCTCCCCTGCTCTGGGGACTTGGCACAGACACTCGGCACGGCTCCCCTGTCTCTGCACCCACAAACCACAGAGGCACCAGCTCACTCGCTGAAATAATTCTCTCTGTGGACTGAGGTGCAGAAAGCCCAGGTGCGTCACTTCCCACAGGGAAGGGTGCTGTGCTCTGCGTCTGAGTTAAACAGGAAGGTGGCCGTGCTCAGCCTGGACGTCCTCCCTCCCGCCGGGAGCCACTCTTCTCCTCAGGGCACAGAGTCGTCCGTGTTTCCTCATGAGCAGCACCAGGAATTGAGCGTGAAAAAATTAATGCAGTAGACTGTCCTTGAAGCAGAAAGCAGGAGCTTCCTCCCTTTGCAGCGGGCGGCTTCATTTCATGAAATGAGCTGGCACGCTGCACTTCATTTTGATGATTTTGGCTGAGGAGTTGGGTTCTCAAAATTGAAGTCAGCACCCCTGTTCCGCTGTGGGATGCGGTTGGCAGCCTTGAGCTTCTGACGCTCTCCCTGATGGAGACTGTGTTCAGTTCCTTTTCTAGTGTCACAGGGCGACAGGGAGCCCTGCCGCTCCTCTCTGGCTGGGGCCGGAGAAGCTCCTTTGTTCGCCGGCCCCGCAGTCCCACCCGGACCCGCGTCACGACGACACTGCGGCCAGCGCAGCACACCTTCCGATGTCCGGTCCGCGGGCCTGTCCACTCTGCTGGGGCCACGCTGGGGCCAGGAGGGACCGCCGGAAGGCCGACCTCAGGGGACCGTCTCTACTGTTCGCTGCCAGACGCGGCCCAGACGTGAGCCTGGGTAAGGTCCCTGCAGGCGGGCTCGTCAGCCCCCCGGGTCTCGGGGAGCCTGCCACGTGCCCACGGTGAAGGGGACCCCTGGCCCTAGCCAAGGGCATGGGGGCTGTGGGGTGAAGTAGGGCTGGCTGTGCACGGCTGCCCAGGGCCTGGGCAGCTGTCCCTGCCTCCGCGCCCAGGGTGGACCCCGTTCCTTCCGCCAGCTGCCAAGTGAAGGTTTCGGCCGACATCCCCCGCCCACCGCCGGCCGTCCCCGGGAGCAGCCGCTGGAGTGCTTCCCCGTCAGTCCTGGCCCCCTGAGGCAGGGCGGGACCTCTGGGTTCTCCCCTGCTCTGGGGACTTGGCACAGACACTCGGCACGGCTCCCCTGTCTCTGCACCCACAAACCACAGAGGCACCAGCTCACTCGCTGAAATAATTCTCTCTGTGGACTGAGGTGCAGAAAGCCCAGGTGCGTCACTTCCCGCAGGGAAGGGTCAAGTACTTGCCTCCATGATGGGCAGGGCTTTCCATTTGTGAGATCTTACGAACGAGAAGAATTTACAGAACACACGGGAGAAGCCCAGCCGACGGCAGCGCGTCCCTGCCGCTGGCCCTTCTGTGCCCCCCTCGCCTGTCGTCCTGCAGACTCCGTCCCCCGGGCGCCTCCCGGAGCTGGAAGCAGCCTCGCGGGCACCGCAGCCCTCCGCCCGGGGGTGGGGGTCGCCTGGGCGAGACGGGTCCATCCCCCCGCGAGGACCACCCCTGCCCCCGAGGCTCCGCCGTGGAGCAGGCTCGCGGGTTGGCGCCGGGAGGGCGCGTGCAGGGCCCTGATGTCGCCGGCCTGGTTTGGACAGAGGCGGGCGCGGGCCATCCTTTCGGCTTCAGCAGTTGTCAGAAGCAGAGCCTTCCGTCTCTCCTCAGCGGGGCGTCTGCTGTGTAAGATGCCGGTTTCGTCTTCCTCCGCATCGACGGCGCGTGAAGCGAGTGACGGCGCCTCACCCTTCTCTCTGCACAGAGGTGCCTGGCCACACGGGGTGGGGTCATGTCACGTCCCCATAGGCCCACAGGAGAGTGCAGGGCCGGAGCACGGGGAGACCCTCTGTTCTCACGGAGGCCACTGTGGGAAGAGAGACCACAGTGTCCTGAATCAACATGCTGATCAACGTGAAAAGGCCGCACAAGAGCAGGTGCCCTTGGAAAATGTGTGATGGTTGGGGACACCCGGAGCCCCTCTCTGGGACGGGCCTCCTTCAGGAGAGCCCCCGAGGAGGGGGACTTGGCTCTTACTCAAAGCGCAGGAGTCGGGCTTCTCACGGGAGCAGCATGTCCAGGGGCCCTGCGGCAGGCGGGCTGAGGCCTGGCAGAGGGCGGGTGTGGGGAGTGTGGGGAGGGCCACCTCCCGGGAGAGCTGTGAGCCCTGCTACGGTCGGGCTCTGCCCTCGAGCCGTGGCCTTCTGGGTCCAGGGAGCCACCTGAGTCAGAAGACGGTGTCCACGTCGCTGTGGGTGTGGACTGGACTGGGTGGAGTGGGTGGGCTCGGGCGTGTCTGGGGTAGACGCGTCACGTCCTGTCACGGGCCTGGGGAGGACTGCGGGAGCTCAGAGTCGGGGGTGGCGCTGGCCGGGCCGGGGCGCTGCGGAGGGCCGAGGCCGGGCAGGGGGAGATGGCGTCGGGGCCCATGAGCACTGGGTCACTGGAGGGCCCCAGGAAGGCTGGCCACAGAGGCGTCTGGGTCGCAGCCCGGAGCCAGGAGAGGGCCGTGGGGCGTGCGGACACCCGCCTGGCCGCAGGGACAGGAGGCCAGCCCGGCGCTGCCCTCCAGGCTGGCTGACGTCCGGGGGAGGGAGCTTTGGGCCCTGATGGCCCGGGAGCGGGGGAGGCTTGAGAGAGAGTGCCTGGGGCGGCGTGGGAGGGAGGCTGGGCGGAGCCGCCGGCTGCCGTGCGCTCCGTGACTGTCGGCGAGCCCCTCCGAGCCGTCAGGTCCCGACTTTCGCGGCCTCGTCGCCGGGCCGCCGTTCGTTCCTCCCACGAGCACCAGGAGCTCGGCCTTCGTGTCGCTGGAAGGACTGACGTCACGCGCAATCCTCTGGCCTCCCGGAGCGAAGAGCTGACTCATCAGAGAGACCCTGATGCTGGACAGCCTGCGGGCAGGGGAAGGGGGCCGCAGAGGACGAGACGGCTGGACGGTGTCACCGACTCAGTGGAGGCGCGTGTGAGCAAGCTCTGGCCAGTGGTGACGGCCAGGGAGGCCCGGCGTGCTGCCGTCCCGGGGCCACAGGGTCAGACAGGACGGAGTGCCGAACAGCAGCGTGACGGGGACGAGATGTTAGGAGACACCCAGCGAGCATGCGGCTCAACTTGCCTTTGTTTTTTTTATTTTATCTTGGACTTTAGTTGATTCACAGGGTTGTGTTGCTTTCAGGTGTGCGGCAGAGTGACTCAGTTACACGTACACGGGCACAGATCCTCTCCCCACTCAAGTCACTGCAGAATATTGAATAGAGTTCCCTGTCTCTACAGAAGGGCCTTGTTATTCGTCTCTTTTATATATAGTAGTATATATAGTGTGTATGTGTGTATATATATATATATTATACAGTAGTGTATATATGTATTATATATATATAGTATATAGTAGTACGTTCGCCCCAGAACATACTGATTCAGGTCCGCGTGCCCTTTAAGCAGGGCTTCCCGGGTGGTGCTAGTGGTGGACAGTCTGCCCGCGATGCGGGAGAAGCGGGCTGCGTTCCCGGGCCTGGAGGACGCGCTGCAGGAGGCAGTGGCGGCCCGCTGCAGGCGTCTTGCCCGGAGGGTCCCGTGGACAGGGGAGCCTGGCTGCCGTCCACGGCGCGGAGGCGGGCACGGCTGAAGTGGCGGTGCTCGCACAGCCTTTGAAGAGGAGGGCCTGCCGCGCCTTCAGGACCTCCGCTCTTCACAGTTCCTCCCGGGGCGAGTCTTGGAGGGAAATGAGCTGCCATCTGACAAGGCAGCCCTCTGGCAGGTCCGGCTTTCCTGGACCCTCCATTTTCCAGCCAGAAATCACCTTGAAACGCTCGTGTCAACAGCATCCATCAAAGCGCAGCGTCTGGGCCTCCCAGCTGCCGGGTCCCCCCAGTAGGGGCTTGTCAGCCTACCTGTCTGCTTTGTAGTTTGAAGCACGCCTCCACAGGGCTAAGCCTCACGCACAGGAACGTCTGTGTGTGGTCGCAGTCCTGTTGGGCCTGAAAATGACGAGCAGAGGTCAACTTTCCCTGTAGGAGGACCTGAGGATGCCCAAGTCCTCGGCCACGGTCAGTGGGTCCACGTCTGTTCCTTACAACCCGGGTCAGAAGGAAGCGATTGAACCGGTGATTCTGGGGTAGGGCGGGGGACATGGAGACTCGGCAGATCCTCTGGGTTTATTTCTTCCAGACCCAAGGAGCGCTCCCCACTAGTATCCACCGGCTCTTAGCAGGTGCGACCTGGCATTTTTGAGAAATGGCTCAGTACCCGCTTCCTGCTCTCTGGTTCACCACCCTGACCTCCGCAAGGAGCAGGAGTGAGCGTCACAAGCCACCGTCACCAAAACTCAGCGTGTTTTAATGGCACAGAGCCATTATTTAATTTCTTCAAAGTCAGCTCCTTTGTTGAGGACCTGTATGAACAAAGGCTTGGAGGTCGCCCAGGTCCCCTGGACTGATCCTGCTATGTGGTTTTAGCTAAAGGATGTCCTGTCGAGGTGATTGCCTGCGACCGCTTCTGTTGGCTTGAATTACGCTGGCGCCTTCCTGTGCACTGGGCTGACTTACTGTGAACTGTAGGATGCGCTCTAAAGTGTGAGGCTCCGCAGGAAGCGCCCTGGGGCCTGATGGGCAGCGGGAGGGCTGGCTGAGCGAGGCCAGTGCCCAGGCGCGGGGTTTGGGGGAGCTTGTACCTCATGTCCCAGCCTGTGAGGCTGAAAGGTCTGCGGTAACTTGGGCAGCAGTGGGCACCCGCCCTCCCGCTGGCTGTCCTCTGGTCCTGGGGAGTTCCCCAGTAGAGAGGGTCCTGGGATCCTGGAGCGCTTACGTTGTTTAAATTGCACAGACAGGAGATGGGCTCATCTGGCTCTTTATATATGTCGGGTTTCCTTTTTAAATTCATCCATCCGTTTGGAAAAGGAAGGTGTTTCATCACTTGGTCTCCGAGTGCTCCCTTGAGGTCCGCCCGTTGGTCTCTCTGGGGCAGGTCTTCACGTGGAGGCTCCGGGCCTCAGCCGTGCCCTTCTCTGGTCCCTTGTGGATCTCTAGTTGCTTAACAGCCGTTACTCCGAGGAGCTCCCCGCATCTCCTGGGAGTGCAGACAGACCCCAGGCGAGAGCCAGGTCCAGCAGAGTGGTGACTCGGTTTGCAGATAAAGTTGCCATGAAGCATGTTAAACTCGAGGCTGCGCTGGCGTGCGCCGCCTAGTTCCCCGCGGGCTGGGCGCCGATGGCCGGTTCACAGCAGGCGTTGAGCTGAGCCCTCGACCAGGGCTGAGGGCAGCGGTCAGCTGACTCTGATGATGAAGCGGCGTGTCCAGTCTGTGACCAGAACCGAGCACTGGACGTTTGTTCAGTGTCTTCGACCCTGCGGCCCGAGGACGTGCTCACAGCTGCGGCCGTCAGTTTACAGGGCAAAGTACTTGCCGGAGCCGGTGGTTAAGTAACTGGCTTTCGGAAGCCACCGTCACCAAAACTCAGCGTGTTTTAATGGCACAGAGCCATTATTTAATTTCTTCAAAGTCAGCTCCTTTGTTGAGGACCTGTATGAACAAAGGCTTGGAGGTCGCCCAGGTCCCCTGGACTGATCCTGCTATGTGGTTTTAGCTAAAGGATGTCCTGTCGAGGTGATTGCCTGCGACCGCTTCTGTTGGCTTGAATTACGCTGGCGCCTTCCTGTGCACTGGGCTGACTTACTGTGAACTGTAGGATGCGCTCTAAAGTGTGAGGCTCCGCAGGAAGCGCCCTGGGGCCTGATGGGCAGCGGGAGGGCTGGCTGAGCGAGGCCAGTGCCCAGGCGCGGGGTTTGGGGGAGCTTGTACCTCATGTCCCAGCCTGTGAGGCTGAAAGGTCTGCGGTAACTTGGGCAGCAGTGGGCACCCGCCCTCCCGCTGGCTGTCCTCTGGTCCTGGGGAGTTCCCCAGTAGAGAGGGTCCTGGGATCCTGGAGCGCTTACGTTGTTTAAATTGCACAGACAGGAGATGGGCTCATCTGGCTCTTTATATATGTCGGGTTTCCTTTTTAAATTCATCCATCCGTTTGGAAAAGGAAGGTGTTTCATCACTTGGTCTCCGAGTGCTCCCTTGAGGTCCGCCCGTTGGTCTCTCTGGGGCAGGTCTTCACGTGGAGGCTCCGGGCCTCAGCTTCGTGCCCTTCTCTGGTCCCTTGTGGATCTCTAGTTGCTTAACAGCCGTTACTCCGAGGAGCTCCCCGCATCTCCTGGGAGTGCAGACAGACCCCAGGCGAGAGCCAGGTCCAGCAGAGTGGTGACTCGGTTTGCAGATAAAGTTGCCATGAAGCATGTTAAACTCGAGGCTGCGCTGACGTGCGCCGCCTAGTTCCCCGCGGGCTGGGCGCCGATGGCCGGTTCACAGCAGGCGTTGAGCTGAGCCCTCGACCAGGGCTGAGGGCAGCGGTCAGCTGACTCTGATGATGAAGCGGCGTGTCCAGTCTGTGACCAGAACCGAGCACTGGACGTTTGTTCAGTGTCTTCGACCCTGCGGCCCGAGGACGTGCTCACAGCTGCGGCCGTCAGTTTACAGGGCAAAGTACTTGCCGGAGCCGGTGGTTAAGTAACTGGCTTTCGGAAGCCAGTCCAGCGGCTCTCAGAGTCAGAACCCAACCCAGCTGCGTGGCCAGTGGTCTCCAGACACGGCCCCTTGTCAGGGTGAAAGTCTAAAAACCACAGCTCCCTCGGGCCCCTCTCAGGGAGCTCCCAGCTCCGTGGGAGGAGGACCCAGGAATCTGTGGCGATGGACCCCGTTGGAGAACTGCTGTCCTAGCCCACCAGTTCCTGGTGGACGGCAGTCGTGTTCTTTTTATCAAAAAAGAAAATCAGACCTACCCCCGCCCCCACCCCTTGGGCTCAGCTTTCCTCTCCTCGGGGTTATCTACGAGAAGGCTCCTGACAGCTCGTGGCAGGGGAGCACGCAGCCTAGGTGGCCAGCGCCTGACACGTCTGTCTGTGTCACGGCATTCTGTTGGGAAACAAACACTGGGCACACGGGCAGCATCGTGGACGGATCTGGAAAGGAGGCGAAGTAGAAAGAGGCTCGGGGGATGGAGGGCATCCTTGGCGTGCAACTCCATTCCCGTGACGACGTTCCAGGAGACGCCCGCGGAGGCCGGGAGAGCCTGGCCGGGGCGTTGGCTCGGGGCAGTAGTGGAGCTGGCGTGGGCGTGGCCACGTTCACTGTCTGGACAGAGGGTCACCTCACTCGGGTCTACGGTTGTCACACCCTGAGAGTGTCACGCCTCACTCCGTCTACATTTTATATCAAAAAAAGGAGCATAATGAAATAGTGATGCTCGTTAATGGCACGCATGGTGGGGTGTTTAGGGGCAAAGCATTCTGAAGTCTGTGGCTGACTTTGACGTATCCCGGCATGAGCGGGGTTGGCGGCGGAGGGGAGAGGGGCGGACGCACGCTGGAGCGCAGGCAGGCTGGACCGGTGGCGTCTGTTACCTGAGGCAGGAGGGGGTCTCCCTCGCGGGGCTGCCCCAGTGCAGCCACGGCCCACCTGCCGGTAGGGGTCTGAGGCGGCTGCTGTGCCGATTTGGGTTTGCAGTTCGTCACCGTGAGGCGACGGGACAAGGGGGCTGCCCACCTCCCCGCGGGGCCCTGACTGGCCCGGGGGGATGTCCTTGGAAGATGATGGAATCCCTCCGGCCTTCTCTCCGGCCTCCAGACGGCAGGTAGCCGGGAGAGGAGGCAGGCAGGTGACACTCGGGACAGGGACGTCTGGTCGGCCCGGACAGCGAACAGGCCCAGGCGACTCGGTCCAGCAGGGGCCGCGTTTCTTCTGTCTGTTGTTCAGTCGCTCAGTCGTGTCTGCCTCTGCAGCATGCTGGGCTGTCGCCCGCCGGGCTCCTCTGCCCGTGGGCTTCTCCAGGCAAGAGGGCTGGAGTGGGCTTCCCTTTCCTCCCCCAGGGGATCTTCCCAACCCGGGGATCGACCGCTTCTCCTGCGGCTCCTACACTGGGCAGACCCTTCACCCTCTGAGCCTCCGGAGAAGCCCGGACGCCTCCTCCCAGGCGCGGGTGCTGCGCGCTGCTGGTCTGCTGAGAGATGCTGCAGCTGGGATTGTAGCCACGTGAACCAACAGCAAGGCTCCCTGGGGCGTTCCTTTGAAAGGAAGGACCTGGTGTAGGTCCACTTACTGACGCCACTAACGGAGACGTGAGGCTCCAGGTGCGTGTTGCCGAGACAGTTCGCAGCTAGACTGCCTGGACGAGCCCTGGGGTGGGAGGATGGTGGCCCCGCGCTGCAGCTCCTTACCTGTCACTCGGTCCCGGAGCCCGCTGGCAAGAGGGGTGTCGCTGGGCGGGTCCTTGCACCCCGCGCACGAGCCCCGGGGGCTGCACCCCAGCCTCTAACCTTTTAGAAATCACGCTTCTGTTCATCCCGAAAGTTTGGAGACGTTTTGTGTACAATGCTGCCTTCATCTTTCCTATTTTTCCTAAACTTGATAATGAAATCTCTCTTTGCCCTCACATTCTCTGTAAATCACTAAAATCTATAAACCTTGAATAGACTTAGAAAATCATACGCTGCCATGAAAGGAATCGTAAGTGAATCTTCACGTTTGAAGTTTTGTCATTTAACAAATGCATTGTTACCCATTATCCTTTCAGCAGTTAACAAACAGCTCCTAATGAGATACAAAAAGACGCGGCTGGAAGGCTTTTTCCCTTCCTTTCTTTCAGAAACAGCTATTCCCTTGCAAGTAGTAATTTCGCTTTAAGAAGAGGGATGTTTAGCGCTAGGCTTTTTAATAAAATACGTGTGCGAGAATAATTCTTCTAAAACATTCTGTGTCTACAAAAATCTATATGTGAGGGAACTGGAATTATTCCCTAATAGATTTTATTACATAGCAGTTAAGAATTTTTCTAAGAGACATGTAGTCAAAGCCATCAGTTTGGGGTAACAAAGCACGAGAGAGAGAACTTACTGAAAACTGATGAAAACTGGCGTTAGTCCCTGCTTGGTGAGGTCTTTATCTGTTCTGGCCCTCGAGGCTGCTAGGTTAGCATGATTAGCCACTAACGGGGGACTGGCTTTTGTTCGCTTAGCCCACGTTCTCTGGACGCGCTCTGTCTGCCCGGAGGGGCGTCTGCACCGGAGAAGCTGCGGCAGGAAGGGGCCGCCGGGGAGCCCACCTTGACTGGATAAGGGCAGGCAGACTGGAGTCTGTGAAGTGCGGAGGAGGCCCAGGGTGGGGAGACCCTTGGCAGGCGTAGGCGCTGCTTTAGTAAATCAGTAGACGACCCTGTGCGACCCGGCATCAGTCACGGAGGGGCGAGGCACGAGAGAGAGGGTGATGGGTTCATTTATTTTACTCAAGACGGATGGTTCCACACCTTGAGAGTGTCAGGCGTGGCTCTGGCGCCTGAGCTGGGAGCAAGAGAAACACAGCCCCGGGACCCCGAGGACACAAAGCACCCTCAGGGACCCAGCACACGGAGGAGCACGGGACCAAAGCCCGCGGGAGTGTGGAGCGGTGGACGGAGGAGCCCCAGACTCACCAGGGAGGCTGCCAGCACCCCCAGTTAACACGGCCCTGAGCGGGTGGACGGTCAGGGATCAGCCAGGAGCGGGGGAGGCCGAGCGGACCGGGATCGGGGAGGCGGACGGGCAGGGGAGGGAGGGAAGGCTCGAGGGACGTGCCTGAGCAGGGGACGGAGAAAGCAACGGCAGGCGCCTGCTGTCGAGGCGAAGCGACTCCAGGGTTTCCCTCCGTGCGTATGAACTGTTTCTAACTTGCAGAAAAGCTGAGTGAACTTGAAGTGACAGAAGCGACCCACCGTGAAAATCTTGCATGAAACCACCATGTAAACCCACGCTTCACGGGCTGCCGGTTGGCTTCACCTCAGCCCCGTTCCCTCTCCATCTGTACACCTGTCTAGCTTCTGATGGGTTTCAGAGTGCAAAGTGCGGAAATCAGTGTTCATCCCTCCAGACTTTTCAGCAGGTGGCTCCCAAGATAAAGCTCATATTTGTTTACATGTTGAGGCGAACTTTCACAGGGAGAAGAATGCATACCTTTAACACTGAAGAATGCATGTGCCTGAGTAACCAAAGCTCTCATCCAAGTCTAGACCAGGGGTCCAGCCTTTCTGGCACCAGGGACCCGTTTCCTGCAAGACAGTTTTGCTGCAGACCCAGGCTGGGAGGGTGCTTCCGGGAGGACTCAGGCACACTGCATCTCTTGTGTGCGCTGCCTCTAGTTTACTACATCAGCTTCACCTCGGATCATCAGGCTCGAGATCCTGGAGGCTGGGACCCTGGGCCGGAGCACCCTGGCTTTCCAGGAAGCTCTCTCCTGCCGTTTGGCAGCCCACCCCTCCCCCCGGCCCCATGGCCCTCGCTGACTGTCCCGCTGTACTCTGCCTACGGTGTGTCCACGGGCCGTGCCCCCGTGTGGGGCAGGGGCTCGGCCGGGCTCTGCCTTCTGCTAGTTGAAAGGCCGCGGCCGCTTGGCGCGGCTGGGAAGGGGGCTCCACGACAGCCGGAGAGCCCGTCCTGAGCGCGCGCTTCCGCTCTCAGCGAGGGCCGCCCCGTTCTCGCCACGAGCAGCCCCGCCCAGCACACCCACCGCTGCCCGTGCGCTCTGCCTGGAACGGGGGGCTCCTGGGGACAGCATGCGTTCGACGTGATCTTGATTTTTCTCTATCTTTTCTGACAACCGTCTTGAGCCTGGAGTGTTTGCTCCCTGTCAGTTTCATGACTGCGGTTGGCGCTGAGTCTGTTGCTGGATGTTGGTGCTCTTGTGTCCCTTTGTGATTTCTCTTTTCCTCCTTATTTACACTTCCTGACTTTTTTTTAGAATTTCATTTGCAACTCTGTGACAGTGGTGGGCTTCCCCGATGACTCAGACAATAAAGAACCTGCCTGCCATGCAGGAGACACGGGTTCAATCCCCGGGCCGGGAAGATCCCTGGAGGAGGAAGTGGCTGTCCGCTCCAGTGTCCCTGGCTGCAGAATCCTCGGGCAGGGGAGCCTGGTGGCTGCAGTCCTTGGGGCTGCAGAGAGCCAGGCCCAAAGTGCGGAGTCACGAGGTGGCTCCCAAGATAAAGCTCATATTTGTTTACATGGTGAGGAGAACTTTCACAGGGACAAGAATGCATACCTTTAACACTGAAGAATGCATGTGCCTGAGTAACCAAAGCTCTCATCCAAGTCTAGACCAGGGGTCCAGCCTTTCTGGCACCAGGGACCCGTTTCCTGCAAGACAGTTTTGCTGCAGACCCAGGCTGGGAGGGTGCTTCCGGGAGGACTCAGGCACACTGCATCTCTTGTGTGCGCTGCCTCTAGTTTACTACATCAGCTTCACCTCGGATCATCAGGCTCGAGATCCTGGAGGCTGGGACCCTGGGCCGGAGCACCCTGGCTTTCCAGGAAGCTCTCTCCTGCCGTTTGGCAGCCCACCCCTCCCCCCGGCCCCATGGCCCTCGCTGACTGTCCCGCTGTACTCTGCCTACGGTGTGTCCACGGGCCGTGCCCCCGTGTGGGGCAGGGGCTCGGCCGGGCTCTGCCTTCTGCTAGTTGAAAGGCCGCGGCCGCTTGGCGCGGCTGGGAAGGGGGCTCCACGACAGCCGGAGAGCCCGTCCTGAGCGCGCGCTTCCGCTCTCAGCGAGGGCCGCCCCGTTCTCGCCACGAGCAGCCCCGCCCAGCACACCCACCGCTGCCCGTGCGCTCTGCCTGGAACGGGGGGCTCCTGGGGACAGCATGCGTTCGACGTGATCTTGATTTTTCTCTATCTTTTCTGACAACCGTCTTGAGCCTGGAGTGTTTGCTCCCTGTCAGTTTCATGACTGCGGTTGGCGCCGAGTCTGTTGCTGGATGTTGGTGCTCTTGTGTCCCTTTGTGATTTCTCTTTTCCTCCTTATTTACACTTCCTGACTTTTTTTTAGAATTTCATTTGCAACTCTGTGACAGTGGTGGGCTTCCCCGATGACTCAGACAATAAAGAACCTGCCTGCCATGCAGGAGACACGGGTTCAATCCCCGGGCCGGGAAGATCCCTGGAGGAGGAAGTGGCTGTCCGCTCCAGTGTCCCTGGCTGCAGAATCCCTCGGGCAGGGGAGCCTGGTGGCTGCAGTCCTTGGGGCTGCAGAGAGCCAGGCCCAACTGAGGCGACCGACACACCGGGTGTGGCTCTCCCCGTCTGCGTGGCACCGCAGGCGCCGCTCTGGGAGTTCCCGGGAAGCAGGGGCTGTTTCAGGGTTTGTTAAAAGGCAGAAT
The DNA here is from genome assembly GCA_022376925.1 of Tragulus kanchil. Lineage (NCBI taxonomy): Eukaryota > Metazoa > Chordata > Mammalia > Artiodactyla > Tragulidae > Tragulus > Tragulus kanchil. The sequence continues at coordinate 2,177,062 of JAIOJX010000031.1, read as the reverse complement.
CAGGCCGCAGCCGTGGGAGAGGCAGGTGGGCGACAGGAGCAAGACACAGGGTTTAAGAGTTGGCTGACGTCGGCCGGAGGGTTTCAGTTAGTTGAAGGGGAACCTTGAAGAATGTCCTGGCCGAGGTGACTGAAAATGTACCTTCGGAGCCCTCTGGAGGGCCTCCCCACCGAGGCGGGGACAGAAGCCGCGGGCCCTGGGCCGGGGCTGCAGACGTGGCACGGAGGTGCGGGCTCTGTGGCGTGGGGGCCAGGTCTCCAGCGGCCCTGGGACGGCGTCTCGGCTGGCCGTCTGCGCCTGGCGGTCTACACCGCGCACAGGAAGGGAGTTACAGGCACTGCTGTCCCCGGACAGCCCGCCCATCTGGACCAACCCTGGACTCGGCGGGAGGCCGTGAAGTCACCCAGCCAGCAGGCGGCAGAGCTGGAATCCGGCCTCGGCCCCCAGCCGCCTGCTTCCGGGCCCCGGGCCTCGGTCCTGAGCTCCCGTCCCGCTGCGCAGGGGAGCGGTGTTGGGGGACACCCGAGGGCAGCGACACACTCGTGGGCGGGGGCTACGGGAGCTCGTCCAGGACCCGAGCCAGACGCCCGTGACCGCCCCGGCCGTGGTGGCACGCCGCCCTCGCCGCCGGCGGCTGGGCTGGCCGCGGGTGGTCTGCGCGGCTCACTCGGGAGACCGGGCTCAGGCCCGCCTGGGCCGCGGGTTGTGCCTGGGCCGCTGGAACCGGGAGTGTGCAGTCTGTGGCATTCTTGCTGCCGTGACGACGCCCCGGGGCGGAGAGGGGGGCTGCGCGGGGCGGGGCCGCCTCGGGCTCCAGCGCTGGACGGCGGGCGTGGGCAGTCTGTCACCTCCCCGTTGTGTTCCTCCAGGAGAGAAGAGGTTACCCGCTGTGCTCAGAGGTGGAAACTAAACGTGGGTGAGAGAGCCTCCTGGGAAAGGGGAGCGCAGAGGGGGCTCCGGCCCGGTGACGGCAGACACGAGGGGTGCTCCCGGGCGGCCGGGACCTGGGGCTGCTCGGAGCGCGGGCCGCCCGGGCCTCGCCGCGTGGAGCTCGCCTGGTCGAGCGGGAGAAGTGAGCGCGGCCCCCGCCCGCCCGCCTTGCCTCCCGGGGCCGGGGCTCCGCCGCGGCGGTGACGAGGCCGCCTCGGAGGGCTGCTGTGACCGCGTTGCCTGGGGACGGGGGCCGCAGGGGACCAGTGACCGCGTCTGTGATGCGCAGGGCCCGACCTGCAGGGCCGGGGCTCGGGGCTCGCACGGTGACGTCACACCGTGACGTCCAAGGAGAAGGCCATCGAGGCGGCGCCCAGCGCTGCCGCAGGGGCAGCACACGCCGCGGCGGCCGCCTGCGCTGCAGGGGCCGCTCCGTGCTGTCCGGGATGGAGACCCCGGCCCTCACGGATGCCTCGCAGCGCCCAGGGCCCCAGGTGGCAGTGAAGAGCAGAGCCCGTCGTGGGGACCTCGGTGGCGACTGCTGTCCCCGGACAGCCCGCCCATCTGGACCAACCCTGGACTCGGCGGGAGGCCGTGAAGTCACCCAGCCAGCAGGCGGCAGAGCTGGAATCCGGCCTCGGCCCCCAGCCGCCTGCTTCCGGGCCCCGGGCCTCGGTCCTGAGCTCCCGTCCCGCTGCGCAGGGGAGCGGTGTTGGGGGACACCCGAGGGCAGCGACACACTCGTGGGCGGGGGCTACGGGAGCTCGTCCAGGACCCGAGCCAGACGCCCGTGACCGCCCCGGCCGTGGTGGCACGCCGCCCTCGCCGCCGGCGGCTGGGCTGGCCGCGGGTGGTCTGCGCGGCTCACTCGGGAGACCGGGCTCAGGCCCGCCTGGGCCGCGGGTTGTGCCTGGGCCGCTGGAACCGGGAGTGTGCAGTCTGTGGCATTCTTGCTGCCGTGACGACGCCCCGGGGCGGAGAGGGGGGCTGCGCGGGGCGGGGCCGCCTCGGGCTCCAGCGCTGGACGGCGGGCGTGGGCAGTCTGTCACCTCCCCGTTGTGTTCCTCCAGGAGAGAAGAGGTTACCCGCTGTGCTCAGAGGTGGAAACTAAACGTGGGTGAGAGAGCCTCCTGGGAAAGGGGAGCGCAGAGGGGGCTCCGGCCCGGTGACGGCAGACACGAGGGGTGCTCCCGGGCGGCCGGGACCTGGGGCTGCTCGGAGCGCGGGCCGCCCGGGCCTCGCCGCGTGGAGCTCGCCTGGTCGAGCGGGAGAAGTGAGCGCGGCCCCCGCCCGCCCGCCTTGCCTCCCGGGGCCGGGGCTCCGCCGCGGCGGTGACGAGGCCGCCTCGGAGGGCTGCTGTGACCGCGTTGCCTGGGGACGGGGGCCGCAGGGGACCAGTGACCGCGTCTGTGATGCGCAGGGCACGACCTGCAGGGCCGGGGCTCGGGGCTCGCACGGTGACGTCACACCGTGACGTTCCAAGGAGAAGGCCATCGAGGCGGCGTCCCAGCGCTGCCCGCAGGGGCAGCACACGCTGCGGCGGCCGCTCTGCGCTGCAGGGGCCGCTCCCGTGCTGTCCGGGGATGGAGACCCCGGCCCTCACGGATGCCTCGCAGCGCCCAGGGCCCCAGGTGGCAGTGAAGAGCAGAGCCCGTTCGGGTGGGGACCTCGGTGGCGGGGACCTGCGACCCTGTCCAGGGCGCTGCTGCCTTCGTCTGACCTGAGGCCGTCTGGGTCTGAAACTGCGTAAGTCCCCACCCGACGGCTGCCGTCAGACCTGGTGTCCGCCCCACTCTCTGCAGAGGCACGTCTGCCGAGGCGGTGCTCTGACTCGGCCCTTGCACCCCATCTTAAGAGGGGTTCCACACCAGGTTGTTCGTGGTGGCATCTGGGCCGCCCCCTCCTTTAACACAGTGGCTTCCACAAGTCACTGACCCCGGGAACATCTGGCCAAGCCTGGAAGCGTTTGGGGTGCTCACCGTCCTGCGAGGAGGTGCGCTGTGGTGGTGAGTCGGTTCGGGGAGGCCTTGGCGTGCTCCGGTGCCCAGGGCGGCTCTGAACACAGACGCGTCCCGCCCGGCGGTCAGGAGGGCCGAGGACGCGAGGCTCTGAGTTCACCGATGATATTAATGCTACGTGAACGGTGACTTGAGGATGAGGTGCAGACACCTGTTCATCGGCGTCTTTGATTCCTGGCCCCGTGAGGTGCACCTGGTTCTCTCTCTCACCTTGCAGACGGGGACGCAGGACTCGGGGCCACTAGGCGGCTGCCCGAGGTCACACAGCATGTCGGGCTGAAGCCGCGCGGTCCTTCCTGACTGTGCTGCCCCTGCTGTGTCGCTGGGCTGCGTTCTCTCACCCAAGACCAGAGCAGGGCTGGGGGGACCCGTGTGGGGAGACCGAGCAGGGCTGGGGGGACCCGCGTGGGGAGACCAGAGCAGGGCTGGGGGACCCTCGTGGGGAGACGAGAGCAGGGCTGGGGGGACCCGCGTGGGGAGACGAGAGCAGGGCTGGGGGGACCCACGTGGGGAGACCGAGCAGGGCTGGGGGACCCGCGTGGAGAGACAGAGCAGGGCTGGGGGGACCCACGTGGGGAGACCGAGCAGGGCTGGGGGGACCCGCGTGGGGAGACCGAGCAGGGCTGGGGGGACCCGCGTGGGGAGACCGAGCAGGGCTGGGGGGACCCGCGTGGGGAGACCGAGCAGGGCTGGGGGGACCTGAGTGGAGAGACTGAGCAGGGCTGCGGGGACCCACGTGGAGAGACTGAGCAGGGCTGCGGGGACCTGAGTGGGGAGATGAGAGCAGGGCAGGGGGGACCCGCGTGGGGAGATGAGAGCAGGGCTGGGGGGACCTGAGTGGCATGAGGGGCGACCCTCTTCTCCCCAGTGAGCGCACTGTGTAGCCTCCTGTCCCCAGTTCAGTAACCGGCCGCGGGTGTGGTCCGGCGTCACAGCCCTTGAGCCTGGGTCGTGGCCTCGTGGGTGCCAGAAGCACGGTCACGCGGGTCTGTCCTGAAGGCTGTAGGTGGTGGCGGTCCCCTTGGTCCGGGCACAGAGCGCGGCAGGAATCACGCTCCCCTCCCATCCACACGCGCCTTCCCCTCCCTTCCCTGGTCGCACCCCAGGGCTTGATTTGGAAGAAGTGTCTGAGTCAATGGGGAGAAGATGGAACAGCACAGCCAGGCGGCCGAGAGCCGCGGGTGGGGCCGGGCCTCTCTTCCGTCCGGGCGCAGTGCTCGTTGTTAGGGCTGCGGGCGGTAGTCCTCCTGGAAACTGTTTTCTAATTCGGCTGGGGTCGGGGGAGCCCGCGGGGTGAGGTGCACCTGGTTCTCTCTCACCTTGCAGACGGGGACGCAGGACTCGGGGCCACTAGGCGGCTGCCCGAGGTCACACAGCATGTCGGGCTGAAGCCGCGCGGTCCTTCCTGACTGTGCTGCCCCTGCTGTGTCGCTGGGCTGCGTTCTCTCACCCAAGACCAGAGCAGGGCTGGGGGGACCCGTGTGGGGAGACCGAGCAGGGCTGGGGGGACCCGCGTGGGGAGACCAGAGCAGGGCTGGGGGACCCTCGTGGGGAGACGAGAGCAGGGCTGGGGGGACCCGCGTGGGGAGAGGAGGGCGGCTTTCGGGGGGCCCACGTGGGGAGACCGAGCAGGGCTGGGGGACCCGCGTGGAGAGACAGAGCAGGGCTGGGGGGACCCACGTGGGGAGACCGAGCAGGGCTGGGGGGACCCGCGTGGGGAGACCGAGCAGGGCTGGGGGGACCCGCGTGGGGAGACCGAGCAGGGCTGGGGGGACCCGCGTGGGGAGACCGAGCAGGGCTGGGGGGACCTGAGTGGAGAGACTGAGCAGGGCTGCGGGGACCCACGTGGAGAGACTGAGCAGGGCTGCGGGGACCTGAGTGGGGAGATGAGAGCAGGGCAGGGGGGACCCGCGTGGGGAGATGAGAGCAGGGCTGGGGGGACCTGAGTGGCATGAGGGGCGACCCTCTTCTCCCCAGTGAGCGCACTGTGTAGCCTCCTGTCCCCAGTTCAGTAACCGGCCGCGGGTGTGGTCCGGCGTCACAGCCCTTGAGCCTGGGTCGTGGCCTCGTGGGTGCCAGAAGCACGGTCACGCGGGTCTGTCCTGAAGGCTGTAGGTGGTGGCGGTCCCCTTGGTCCGGGCACAGAGCGCGGCAGGAATCACGCTCCCCTCCCATCCACACGCGCCTTCCCCTCCCTTCCCTGGTCGCACCCCAGGGCTTGATTTGGAAGAAGTGTCTGAGTCAATGGGGAGAAGATGGAACAGCACAGCCAGGCGGCCGAGAGCCCGCGGGGTGGGGCCGGGCCTCTCTTCCGTCCCGGGGCGCAGTGCTCGTTGTTAGGGCTGCGGGCGGTAGTCCTCCTGGAAACTGTTTTCTAATTCGCGCTTTCATTCACGCTGGGAGGAAGTTCGGTGACGGGCAGCGTGTCGGGCAGATGAGATGCCGTGCGGGGCGTCCTGGGGTTCATCTCCAGCTGGTGGCCGAGAGGAGCCCGCGGAGGACCAGAGCCGGAGAGGCAGGGCCGCCGGCCTCCGGGATGTCCTGCCATCAGCCAGCTGGAGGGAGGGAGTTTGAGAGGGAATCCGGGACCCCGACCGACTTCTGTGTGTTTCTGACCCACCAGGAGTGTGCCGTTGCCCCGGGGAGTGGGCTTTGGGGTCCGGTCACTAGAAGCCGGCTGTGAGGCCCGGGAGGGGACTCCTCCTGGTGACAGTCCGTCCCGACTCTGGCGGCAGCTTGTTCACGGAGCCGCGGGGACCGCGGAACATGCGCCCGCTCTTGCCCGTCCTGTGGGCCACGCCACCGGCCCGTGCTCGCCAGGGCGGGGGCCTGCCGGGAGGTGACCTCGCTGGTGCTCCCGGCGTGGCTCTTCTGTGCGTGCCCCACCCTGGGCACCCTGCTGCACACCACAGGCCTTTGAGTAATGTTGGCGGAAAGAGAAAGCTGGAGAGGGTTCTCCACTCCCAGGAAGCTCAGAGCCTGGTCTGCTCTGGGGGGCGCTCGGTCGCCCCGCTCACAAGCACGCCGCCGAGCCCCACCCCGCTTCCCCCGCGGCCGGTCCAGGTCCACACGTTCGTTAGTTTCCATTCCTCGTTAAATCTTCCCTGCTCTTAGAGGTGGGAAGAAAACTTGTTACATAGAAGTGAGCCAGGTGCAAACTGTGGTGTCCAGACATGGACTTAGGACTGAACACAGAGCACCCCAGACTGTGTGGGATCTGAGAGTCTTTGCTCCCCCAAGAATTCTGAGTGCAAATAGCCACAAAAACCCAGCGTTAAATATTCATATAGTTTATAGAGGGGGCACCGAGGATGACACATCGTGTCTTTCCCAGAATTAGGAGTTAGGAAACGTTTAGTGGAGAGTGAGGAAGCTCAGGCTTCTTGTTTCCAGATGTGGTGCAGGCAGGAACCAGAACTCCAGACAATTCTCTGTCCTTATTAAAACCCAATTACAGTAATATCTCAGCCTTGACCTGGAGTACTACGGGTGCAGCATAAATGTTTCAACAGCGCGCTGCGTGTCGTGTTTCTCCAGTCCACGTTTCTCCCACTGATGAGCTGCCTCTCGTTTGCAGCTGATGTTCGGGGGTTTGTTTGGGAAAAGAAATGTGAGAGGGTAAAAAGCTGAAGCATTAACTCCTATCTACATTATTTTTCTTTTCCCTTTGGGAAAAGCATTAACTCTCATCCGGGACCCCGACCGACTTTTTTCGCCCGGTGTGCTCCCGGGAGTGGGCTTTGGGGTCCGGTCACTAGAAGCCGGCTGTGAGGCCCGGGAGGGGACTCCTCCTGGTGACAGTCCGTCCCGACTCTGGCGGCAGCTTGTTCACGGAGCCGCGGGGACCGCGGAACATGCGCCCGCTCTTGCCCGTCCTGTGGGCCACGCCACCGGCCCGTGCTCGCCAGGGCGGGGCCTGCCGGGAGGTGACCTCGCTGGTGCTCCCGGCGTGGCTCTTCTGTGCGTGCCCCACCCTGGGCACCCTGCTGCACACCACAGGCCTTTGAGTAATGTTGGCGGAAAGAGAAAGCTGGAGAGGGTTCTCCACTCCCAGGAAGCTCAGAGCCTGGTCTGCTCTGGGGGGCGCTCGGTCGCCCCGCTCACAAGCACGCCCAAGCCCCACCCCGCTTCCCCCGCGGCCGGTCCAGGTCCACACGTTCGTTAGTTTCCATTCCTCGTTAAATCTTCCCTGCTCTTAGAGGTGGGAAGAAAACTTGTTACATAGAAGTGAGCCAGGTGCAAACTGTGGTGTCCAGACATGGACTTAGGACTGAACACAGAGCACCCCAGACTGTGTGGGATCTGAGAGTCTTTGCTCCCCCAAGAATTCTGAGTGCAAATAGCCACAAAAACCCAGCGTTAAATATTCATATAGTTTATAGAGGGGGCACCGAGGATGACACATCGTGTCTTTCCCAGAATTAGGAGTTAGGAAACGTTTAGTGGAGAGTGAGGAAGCTCAGGCTTCTTGTTTCCAGATGTGGTGCAGGCAGGAACCAGAACTCCAGACAATTCTCTGTCCTTATTAAAACCCAATTACAGTAATATCTCAGCCTTGACCTGGAGTACTACGGGTGCAGCATAAATGTTTCAACAGCGCGGCTGCGTGTCGTGTTTCTCCAGTCCACGTTTCTCCCCACTGATGAGCTGCCTCTCGTTTGCAGCTGATGTTCGGGGGTTTGTTTGGGAAAAGAAATGTGAGAGGGTAAAAATAGCTGAAGCATTAACTCCTATCTACATTATTTTTTCTTTTCCCCTTTGGGATCAACCCTCCATTTTACTGCATTGATGGGCAAGCCCAAAATGTCTCAAATAAATGATTCATTGAGTATTATATATATGGCACCTACTAGGTGCAAGGACTTATTCCCCTGGGTGATAGAAACCTGAGCCTGCTTGCAAGACTGGGGAAAAGAAAATGGCTTTGCGGGCTCCCGCATGCCAGGCTCAGGGTGAGTCAGGACACGCTGTCTGGGCCCCGAGGGGAGGGCTGTCGCTCGGGTCTGTTCTCGTGAGTCTCAGCGGGCCGCGGCGGGGCGGGGAGGGCCGCGGCGCGGCTGTGAGGCTGTAAGCGCTTGATGACGGAGCCGCAGTCTCTGTCGGCCAGCGGTTCCCGGTTCGCAGAAACCCCGAAGCCCTCCACTCAGACACGAGCTGCGCAGGCCCCGGGCCACCGCGAGAAGAAGCCACCGGCCCAGGGCCTGTGACTCCCGGCTCCCCCGGGACTCGGCCTCAGTGACACTCACCCCCATTTCAGAGTTCGGGGTTTTTTCAGTTCTCCTAAGTGACTTTGCCTCCTGCTGTGTGAGTTTTTGTAACAAAATGTAGTTTCTCAAGTCAGATGCAACAACTAAAAATAAATATACACAGACACACACACAGAGACACTTATAAACACATACATGTTCTCCAAAGGTAATTTTTCTAAAAGCCAGGGTAACGTTTGGTACCACGTCTAATTATAAGATGGTAGAACAGCCCACAACCATCCTGATTGTAACAACCATCTTCAGATAATGTGCTGTTAAATTAGCTCACCGAACATCTATTTTGCGAGTCGGTTCAGTTTATATTTAGTCCTTGTTTGAAGCCAGGATTCCAAATAGGAAGGATTCTCAGCAGGCGTGGGACCGGGGGCCGCCGGGGCGCTCGGCCGGCAGCCCCGCTGAGAAGCTGGCCTTCTCGGGAGGAAGCGGAAGAGGCGCCCGCGGCGGCGCTGGGCTCGGCCGTGAGTCCCGGGGCCGCCCCGCTCTAGAGAGACAGCCGGCGGCACAGCTGGAAAGGAGGGGTCCGTCCCGCAGAGCGCCTGACGGGCAGCGTCTGCCGTTCACGAGGGGCTGGGGTCGGGGGTTAACGCCCAGCTAGATCCGCAGCTCCCACACCTAGACGGCAGACAAGGACAGCAGCGGCACAGAGACGGCGAGCACCTGGACTTTCTGAACCGCTTGAGGACGCGAGCAGACGTGTCTCCGCAGTGAACGTGCAGACGACACGGTGTCAGGAGTTTCAGGGAAACAAGGTCAAAGCCACAGCGAGATGGCGCCTCTAGCTGTCGGGATGGCTGTGACCCAGAAAGGGCCAGGCGCGGCAGGAGTGTGGAGAGGCCGGGTCATCTGCACCCGGCTGGCCGTGCAGCCCTGACGGAGGGCGGTGCGGAGAGTCCTGCAGAAATGAAAGCAGCGGCGCCGTGTGCCCGTCGAGCCCGCCGCTGGTGCTGATCCAGGGGAGCTGAGGTGAGAACCACGACGCCACGCCTGCACGCTCACCAGACCGTCGCTCTCCTCGCAGACAGAGCCAGGCCCCAGACACAGGCACCTGATGGAGAAAACAAGACAGCATCTGGCAGGCTGACCGTTCCTCTCGTAGAAGACCAGCTTGGGCAGCACCCATATGTGTCACCACTGAAATGATTCACAAGCTGGTCATCAACACCTAAAAGCATGATATTCTTTATAGCTCTCACGACGTCCCTCTCATCTAGGTTTCCCATAGACCAGATTTCCGTGGCCTAAACTTATTAACCCCCCACTATTTCTGTACACATTCACTGGAAAATTCCTAGTCATGATTGGATTTCATCGATATTTTTGATGGTTGAACCTGGGCTTACAGCAGAATCTGGAGAATAGAAACAAAAAGTGAGTACCGTGGAAGAAACAAACAGCAGACCCGACCGGCGATCCTACCAGGAAAGTCTGAGAAACGGTCGCAGCCGACGGAGCTCGAGAAGAGCGGCGACTGCCACCTGGGGTCCGGGGCAGGAAGAACCAAGCAAGTCTGGGTAAAGGGTATGCGATTCGTCACGTTCGGCTGTTTCGTGGCCCCATGAACCATATGTAGACACCAGGCTCCTCGGTCCAGGTGAGAATACCGGGGTGGGTCGCCGTTTCCTCCTCCAGAATAAAGTGTAGACTTTAGCCAATGGTGATGAACAAGTGTACCTGCTGAAGGCGTACATTGACAGTAGAGAAGACCAGGTGCAGACTGTGTAGCTCTCCGTGCTGGCTTTGCAGCTTTTCAGCACATTTAAAACTATCCTGGGGCTTCGTAGTGGTCCAGGGGCTAAGACCCCAAAGCTCCCAACACAGGGGGCCCAGGTTCCATCCCTGGTCAAGGAGCTAGAGCCCGCACACCACAACTGAAGACCCCATATGCCGCAGCTGAGACCCAGCACAGCCCAATAAGTGAAATTTAAAAGAGAGAGAACATTTCTTTAAAACACAAAAGCTATGCTGAAATAAAGAGGCTGTTTTAAAACCTATAAACAAGATAACTTAGGACGCCCGCTCTTGCACCGCCGGGAAGAAACCTCGCTGGCACCGTCGGCGTCTTCTGCTGTTCTGTGCGCCGCCTCGCGGGGGAGCCACGCGGGCACCAGGGTCCTCACCACGAGCCTTTCGCGCTGGTGGCCTAGGAACGCCAGCATCGCCCGCTACTAAAGACATCTGGCCAGTCAGCCGATCGGTTGCCCAGTCAAGACATGGATCAGCTCAGTCTCGGGGAGCACGGCCTCCTCCTGAGACTGGAGGTAGATTCAGAAAGGAGCCTGTGTCCCAAGGCGCTTGCAGCCACGGCGGCCGTGGCCCCGGGGTTGGTCGCGATGCTCCAGACTGGAGCCCGCGGGCGGGAGAAGCCACCCTCTCCTCCCGGACGCTGGTCCGAGGCACAGGGAGGGCTGCGGAGGGCGGGCAGCGGAGACCGGCCGAGGCTTCCCCGCGGGCCAGATGGGCCAGGAGGAGGGTGAGGCCGTGAGGGCCGGCGACGGGAAGCTCCCCAAGCGCCGCGCGTGGAGGGGCGGCAGGTGGGCGAGGGGGCGGAGGAGCCCGGGAGTGGGCGGCGGGCCTGGAGCCGGCGAGGTCAGAGGCGGGAGGGCAGGAACCCGGGGGGCGGCGGTCAAAACGGGAAGAGCCGAGACACGGAGACCCCGAAGGCCCCGCCGGACAGCACCGCCGCGGGCAGGGTCAGCCCCCGCCGGGAAGGACCACTCGGGTCTGGGCTGAGGGAGGACGGCTCACGACCCCCTCGGAAGCTGGGAGGCCGCTCGCTCGCGGCTCACGGCTGCACCGCGATGCTAAGCGGGGCATGTTGTATTTTAGGGGTGAAAAGGAGAGAGAGAAAAGGGGCAGGTGATCTCTCCATGTGGTGAAGGTTCTCATTAAAATCAATTGTAAACCTCACTCATGGCTGGGTTTGGAAATATCAGTTGCATCTGTATTCAGTATTTGAAATTTCCTTATTGAAAGCCTGTATAGCTTGGCGTCTGTTTTTCAATGGAATGTTAATGCGTTTAAAGTTGTTTGAAAATCCGATCAGAAAGATCTCCCACCCAGTTTAGTGATTTGAAAGACGCTCGCGTCTGTCCTCTGGGATGCTGCTTAGAGAGAGGCCAGCTGAGGGCGGTGCTCCCGCGGGGCGGCCCTGGCGGTCCAGCGCTGAGGCTCGGCGCTGTCACTGCCGTGGGCCAGAGTTCAGCCCCTGATCAGGGAACCCAGATCCCCAAGCCGCTCAGAGAAGCCAAAAAAAAAAAAACTGTATCTTAACGTGTGCCCTGTGCTCTGGGGCAGGCTTGAGTTCTGTGAGTTTGGATTTGACCTTGAGGATTGTGGTTTAAGGCCTGAGGCTGCTCCTGGGGGGGCCTGGGGCGGAAGTCTCCAGTCCACCCGGAGGCTGACCTGGCCTCTCCCCACACTCCCGCTCAAGGGGTGGAGGCACCAGCCGGCTGCCTCTGACCTGCCAGCGGGCGACGGCGCCCCCCGAGAGCACCCTGTCGTCGGACGCTTCTCGTCCCTCCGCCGTCGGCCGCTGGAGATGGCCCACCGCGCTCCTGGGGTTGCTTCCCGGTCGGACGTCCACTGCGGGGCGTTGCACGAGCGCTGAAAGTGGGAGAAACGCGTGTCCTGAGTAATCTCAGGGGAGGCTCGTCCTACGTGTCTCCTCCCTCGTGGCTCAGATGGTAGAGAACCCGCCCGGAATGCAGGAGATACGATTTGATTCCTGGGGAGGGGAGATCCCTGGAGGAGGGCGCGGCGACCCACGCCAGTCTTCGCGCCGGGAGAATCCCGTGGACAGAGGAGCCTGGCGGGCTGCAGTCCACGGGGTCACAAAGAGGTGGACACGACTGAGCGACTGACGCTTTCAGATCCTGAGTGTGCGAAGTGGAGCGCACGAGCCGGGCGGGACGCACCGTCTGTCCAGCAGGAAGCGTCCGTGCTGCCCTCCTGGGCCGCTGCTGGCGGGCGGGCGCGGCTCGGGGCGGGGGCTCAGAGCCCCGCGCCTTCAGCGCTTAGAGCCGGAGCCGGGGAGGCCGCCGCGGGGCCGCTGGCCAGGAAGGAAGCTTTCATCCCTCCGATCCAGGGCTTGTGCTGCGGCTCTCTTGTCCATTTCCTGAAATGGAGAATTTGTTTAAAAGCCCTTCCACTCAATCAGATTAGCCTGGATGAGACTGGACTCAGAAACACGCCCCTCCCCAGCCACCAAGAAAGTCTGAAAGAAGTGTTCCTTCACTTTGACGGGCACGTGCTACTTCCAGACTTTACTGAAGACAATCCACAGTTGTTCACAGATCTGCTTGCGAGTCATGAAAGGCGGTTCTGCATTAAGCGGGCCGCTGACCCCGCTGTAGACGGAGGACTTGTGCTCAGGGAGCCGAGGGCCTCCGAGCCTCCTAATCAGAAACAGAGCTAATCACTCTGTGGAGATTAAGTCACTGGCCGCTCAGCACTGGCTCCTGCCCTCAGGACAGCAGCCTGCTGCACCGTGAGCCGTTTCCGTGGCTCTCCGGGCGAGTCCGTGTCTGGGAAGTGCCCGCGCTGCTGGCAGGAGGCCTGCGGACACAGGGCTCTCTTTATCTGCTCTCAGGACGGCACGCTGGCCTCCTGGGCCACTGGCGTCTCACAGAGAGCACCCCTCCTCTGCCCTGATTGCAGGCGTGGTCATCAAGCTCACCGTGCGTCCTGGGAGGCGAAGGGAGGGGCCGGCCCCACAGCAGGAGACCAGGGCCACCCCGGGGTCCAGCCTGCCGTGCCCTGGGCCCTCTCTGGCTCACAGCCAGGCTCCACGGCCACCTCTCCAGAGCCCCACGGCGGTGGCCGGGGAGTGCATGTGCACCTGCGTGTGCCTCTCCAGAGACCCCCGGGACTGCCCTGGTGGTCCAGTGGCTAGGACTCTCGCTTCCACTCTAGGGGGCACAAGTTCAGTTCCTGGTTGAGGAACTAAGATCCCACTTGCCACGCTGCCAAAAATAAAAGGAAAGACTCCTTGAGTTTCTATGGAGGGATCGCAGCCATAGGGAAACATGAGCTGCTGTCCTCTAAACTGACCATGCTCTCCTCGGAGCAGTCTGATTACAGATTGAATAATTAGCCTCATCTTGTCTCAGGCCCAGAAGAAGGGAGATTAAATGGCTGAGCCTATGAAACTGAGCGTCATGGAAGCCTCCCTCCTGTCATGACCCAGTTCTCCGGGCACTGGCTTATGAGAGACCAAAAGTAGGTCATCAGAGGGAGACAGGGCGGGTGAGGGGAGCGGCCACTCCGTGAGCAGTCACGCAGAGCAAGCTGGGCTGCTGCCACAGGTGAGCCGAGGGCCGGAGCTGGGCTCTCAGACTCGCCTCGGCCTCCCCGGCGGTCACCGGCCGCCTGCACAGAACGCCTCGGGGGCAGGTGGCCGGTGCCACGGACCCTGCGGGGACGGCAGGCACCCGTCCTCGCCTCCCCCTGTAAGCTGCTGGGTGCACGTCGCTGAGAACTCAGTGTGCCCGGGGACGGTGCTGGCCTGTGGTAGGCTTTTTGTTAGTCTGTTTTGGCAGATTATAAATTCAGCCCGTCAGAATCAGATCGTTTCTTCAAAGTAAGATCTGGACACCAGTCAAGTTCCTTTTCTCCATAATTAAAGCCTAAGTGTCCCCCGAGGCCGCGGCCCAAGAAGGGGGCCCTGCTGTCCACTCACGAGACCGCCTTGGGCGTCCCACATGACGTTGGCATCCGAGAGCCGTTTCTGCCGGGCCCGGAGCTCTGTCCTCCTGGAGCGGGCCCGGCCCTGCCTCTTCCTGCCCCTCTGGCCGCCAGTTGTCTGCTCCTCCGCCCCGCCCCTCCCTCCTCTGCCAGCTGGCCTCCCCATCACGGCTGCGCCCGACCTTTTCTTCGTCACAGGTCCCTGCAGGGCCGTGGGCATGAGCCGAGCATGAGCCAGGCGACCAGGTTGGACCAGAACCCGTTATCCCCTGGGCCGGTGATGCACTGACGGGTCCGCGGCAGGGAGCTGGCATGTTTCCTGCTGGTCCAGGAAACACGTCTGGATTCCAGATGATCGTCTCCTCTAGAGCAGCCCCAGAACTGTGGTCAAGAGGGTTCAGGTGGGGCTTCCCTGGTGGTCCAGTGGGTAAGGACACCGCCTTGCAGTGCAAGGGGCGCCAGTTCGATCCCTGGCCTGGGAAGATCCCACGTGCCGCGGAGCAGCTGGAGCGATGTGTCCAACTACCAAGCAGGAGCTCTGGAGCGCATGCGCCCAGAGCTGGTGTTAGGCGACAAGAGAGGCCACTGCGATGGGAGGTCCACACAGGCCAAAGAACAAAGATGGATGGAAATAGATAAATGAAAGACCAAGAGAAGTGGCCGGCCCGCCCCGCTCCCCTCCCCCAAAAAAGAGGGTTCAGGTGGTCGGAAATACGGCGTTTTCCAGGAGTGGCGAGGAGGCACGCAGGAGGCAGCTGGGGTGGGGAGGGCCCCTCTGAGGCCTCAGCACAGCTGGCCTGGGGCCTCGTGTGGCTTGGCCCTGAACACGGGCTGGGCACCCCAAGAGCCTCGACCGCTCGCCTGGGAGCAGAGGCCTGTTGTCCTGGCGCCTCCGTCAGAGTGGCAGGCACAGCCCAGGCTCTGAGCTCGCGTGCGGCTGTGGGAGGAGGAAAGAGCAGCTCTGTGCTAACGTGGGGTTGGCTCACTTTCATGTTTTAGCAAATGGTTGAAAAGCTTTAAAGTCTCGGCAGGGCCCAGGCCGCACGGGCCCGGCACTGCCCAGCCCCGGTTGAGCTCCCGGCTCTGAGTCGGCACCTGGGGACTCCACAGAAGCCCCCGCGAGCCCCGAGAGCCGCTGCCCTGCTGGCCGTCTCGCCGGCCTCGGTCGCGGTTTCCTGGCGGACACCGTGGAGCCTCCTACAACGGCTGCAGGGTGACGACAGCCCGAGGTGCTGTCCTTTCCTGTTTGAGCGGCGCGCTGCGTGTCGGAAACGGGTCCCCTCGCTCCCACCGTGGGCCCTCCCTGAGGACCCACGTGGGCGGCAGGCTCTCAAGTCGAGGAGTCACTCTGCACGAAAATTCCAGGAACTCCCCGACCCCGTGCTGCCGGCCCGTCCGCCCACTGCACTCTGCCTTGCTGGGAAGATGAGATTATATTCAGCCAGACAGATACATGGCGAAACCGTGAGGGCTAATGCCGGGTGTTCAGATGGGCAGTGGATCCTCAGCTGAGCTGGAGGTCAGCAGGGGGCCGGGGCACTGCGTCTGAGGGGCAAACAGAATTGAGATCGTGGTGGGATGCAGGAGGCGCTTCCAGGCCGGAGAAGGGCCTGCACCCCGTGTCGGGGCTCACCGTGAACCCCACCATGCTGTCTGCTTTGATTTCAAGAACGCTGACAAGACGGCTCGTCTGTTCCGCGTTCGTCCCCAGCGGAAGAGGCTTCTGCTCGTCACGGCAGGCCTCCTGGACTCCTTCTTCACGGTTCTCCCAGCGCGCGCGACCGTCACTGGCCCCAGGACCACGGGCAGCGCGTTGTGTCTGCCCGTCCGGCTGGACCCGAGCTCCTGCGGGGCCGGGACAGCCGGTCGCCCCGTGTCCGCAGCACCACGGGCCGCGTGACGTGGAGACGGCCCCGAGGGGAGGCGCCGTGCCGACGGCACGGGCACACGGGCTTCCTGGAACTGCCTCGGACGCTGCTCTCAGGAAGCCCACCGCGGAGGGAAGAAGCGCGTCCAGGGACCAGCAGGCGTGGGCCAGCCTCAGTCCGTCGGAAGCGGCGCCCCAAGCAGACGTCAGCGGTGACCACGCGGCGCGGCCCGCTCGTTCCCCGTCCAGGGACCTCGAGAGGGAGAGCACGCGCCCGCGGGACGGAGGGGACGCCCCCGGAGCTTGGCGCGGCCAGGGCTCGATCCCTGTCTGCACCGCAGCGGGCCGCCTGCTGACCTGCTGACCCAGGTCTGGTGACGGGACTCTGCGTCCCCAGGGAGCCACGTGGACCGCAGACCAGAGGACCCCGGGCGGCTTCCTGCAGGAATCCTGCCAGCGCCCCAGGCCGCCTTGGTGCGCGTGAGCCCCGGGCCGCGCTCAGTGAGCTCCGCGGGCCTCCCTGGGCCTCCCCTCCCCTGCGCGGAGGGCGGCGAGCCTGGGGCCTGCTTCCAGTCTGGGGAGAGGAGAGAGACCCGAGGGAGAGCCGCCTGCTAGCCGGCAGGCAGGGGCGCGGGCAGACCCTCCCCGAGGCGCCGCCCCGCCGCGGGGCGCGGTGCAGGGGGGCTGCAGCCTGGCGCCGGCTGTTTCTGACACCGGGTGTCGCATCCATTAAAGTTTAATTTGATCTTTTTTAATATCACATTAAAACATCCCCATCCTCAAACAGAGTGGTTATAGCGCACGTAAATCTGCCATACGCGGGTGCTTCATTTATATTAGCTTTTATTTAACTTGGTAAAAGGTAATTTGTTTCTATTAATTGATTCATTTCCCCCTCCCGTCCGGCGACGGGGGAGGCGCTGTGTGCAGAGGCGCTCCCGGCCGGCCGGCTGCCCCTTCACCTCGGTGCTGGCCCCCGTCTTCCGCACAAACCTTAATTGACCCCGCAGGTGCCTGTGTGTCGTCTTCCCCGCTCCAGGGCCTCGCCTCTCCCTTTAAATTTTTATCTGGTTGATGTCGGACAACGGCGAGTCAGACCGTTGCTGCCGAGGGGGGCTGCAGCTTCTCGGCGTCTGCTCTGCGCCCAGTGGAAGGGACTCAACACGCTGGCCGCCGTGCCGCGTGCAGAACGCGCGTCCTGCGGTCAGAGTGGCTGGCCCCGTCCACCGGTGGCGCCTCGAGTGAGATACTTCATGACAGGCAGCCTGGCTGGGCTTCCGCCTGACCTCTCTCCACCGCCGTCCCCTCAGCCCGGGCTGCAGGGGGGTGACTCCAGCCTCCCGAGCTGGCCGGCACTGTCCACCCACCTGTCTGCCCTCCAACCGTCTCTCTCACTGCAAGTTCAGGGGCCCAGTTTCCTCAAGCGCTGGAAACGGTCAGGCGTCCTGAGCCGCGCTGTCCACGGTCACAGCCTGTTGAGTCCTCGGGTGGCCTGGTTGGGTTAGACGTGCTCGGAGAACTGGAAGGCCGCCCGGGGCGAGCGTGCCGAGTCGCGTCCGTCGTGTCTCTCTTGCATCCCGTGGACGGTCGCCCGCCAGGTCGTCTGTCCGTGGGATTCCTCAGGCAGGAATACTGGAGGGGTGGGTGTGCCCTCCTTCCCGGGGGTCTTCCTGACCTGGGACCAAATCTGCATCTCGGAGGTCTCCTGCACTGGCAGGCGGATTCTTTGCCTCCAGCCCCGCCTGGGAAGCCAGGGTTCACCCAGCGCCTGCGTCAGGCCCCCCTCCATGCGTCTCTTCCGTGCCCTTGGAGACCCCTTGGTGAAGGGTTTCTCCTGCAGCAGCCTCGGTCAGGAGCGTGGCTGCCACGAGCCTTCTGGTAGTCGCCCTGGCTGGTCACAGGCGTCCAGGGGGTGCGCCGACGGTGGCCTCGGGCCACTTACCTCGGGCAGGAACGGCTTGGGGGGGTGCACACACCCATTTCTGCCCTCCATCCGGGAAGGAGACACCAGCCGTCTGCCTCCTCTGCCATCCGTGTGGGTGACTGCTCTCGTCACCCGTAAGCCCCGAGTTCTCTTCCTCAGCAAAAAGACAAGCGCCCGTTTCCCATATGGGAACCTGGCACCAAGTGTTGCTTTTCTGTAAAAGTAAACTAAAGATGGCTAATATTCAGGGTAAATTACTGACGCTAGCTCAGAGCTGCTGGTGGATGTTTGCCAGGACAAAGCAGCCGCTTTGCTTGGGTTTTCTCACAGGCAGAGCAAGTGACCTGTGGCTGGAAGTTCAAGGCGAACTGGCCCTGCAGGCTGGCGTCCGCGTCTCGCTCACTCCCCACTCTCTGAATGCGAAATGCCAGAGTGCTCTGTAAGTCCCGACGCAGTCGGTGCGCGCGGCCCGTGGTGCTTTCCCCGTGCCGACGGCCCGTGCCCACGGCTGGGACAGGTCGTCTTCCGTGCCTTGGGTGGCGGCGCTGCAGGGCCCCTGGCGCTCTGAACTCTCAGCCAGGCTTTTCTCCATCTCCGCTACGTCATCTAATCCAGCTAATTAACCTGAACTGGAACAAAGAAAAACGCTGATAACTTAATTAAATCCAGTCCTTTTATGTGGGGGGAGAAGAGGGATGGAAAAACACAGCCGAGTAGCAGTCGGCGTGTGGAGGCCTGTGAAAACGTGACTTTAAGGGAAAAACAAAGCAAAATCCACACCCTTTCCTGCTTCAGATTCTTCTAATTAAAAAAAGAAAACAGGAAAGAAACCTGATTCCTATTTTTTTTTCCTCATTCCTGGGGCCGTACTGGGACTCAGTGGGAATTACTGGGAGTCCAGGAGTCTGTCTTTTTCCCTGGCTGCCGCCCTGAGGGGTGTGGGATCTTGGTTCGCTGACCAGGGCTCCACCCTGTGCCACGCAGTGGCTATGCAGAGTCCTAACCACTGGACCACCAGGCAGTTCCCCAGAATCCTATTTTAATATCATTAAATACTTCTGCCCTTTTCCTATTCTTTTCTCTGACCCACCATCCTAAATATTTCTAAAAGATTAATAATGAGTTTTTGTAAGAGCTTGTGATAGGGGCTTCCCTGGTGGTCCAGTGGGTAAGGACACCGCCTTGCAGTGCAAGGGGCGCCGGTTCAATCCCTGACCTGGGAAGATCCCACGTGCCGCGGAGTGGCTGGACCGATGTGTCCAATTACCGAGCAGGAGCTCTGGAGCGCATGCGCCCAGAGCCGGTGCTCTGCGACAGCAGAGGCCACCACGATGGGAGGACCACACAGGCCAAAGAACAAAGATGGATGAAACCAGACAAATGAAAGACCAGTGGAAGTGGCCCGCCCACCCACCTCCCTCCCCACCCCCGCCAAAATAAATTAATTAATGTTAAAAAAAAAAAAAAAAGAACTTGTGATGGGGCTTCCCTGGTGGTCCAGTGGGTAAAGACACCTCCTTGCAGTGCAAGGGGCACCGGTTCGATCCCTGGCCTGGGAAGATCCCACACGCCGCGGAGGGGCTGGACAGATGTGTCAAGCCAGAGCTCTGAGGCGCATGCGCCCAGAGCCAGCGCTCTGTGAAGAGAGGGGCCACTGCGATGGGAGGCCCATAAAGGCCAAAGAACAAAGGTGGAAATAAAGATCAATAGAAGTGGCCAAAAACAAAAAAAAACTTGTGATGATGAATATTTGCATAAGAAAGTCCCGTAGGCTCTCCTCGCAGGGGGAAGACCCCACCAGGACCCCAGGGCAGGGAGGAGGCCCAGGTGCGGGCAAGGTTTCCTCTCCCAGTAGTTCACAGCGTCTGGAAGAGAAAACCAGAATAACCTCACGGAGCAACCCATGAGCAGACATCTAGAAATCACGTCTTGTGCCGGAGTGCGCCTAGGGTTTGTCTGCCAGACCTCCCCACCTCCTCCTTTATTGAAGATGCTGTGTGGAAGCGTTGCCGAGGGGCCCCTCCGTCCCCTGCTGGGGCTGGGGGCTGCTCAGCCTGACTGAATCCCGTGGCATGGCTTCATGACGTGGC
This sequence comes from Tragulus kanchil, assembly GCA_022376925.1. Classification (NCBI taxonomy): domain Eukaryota; kingdom Metazoa; phylum Chordata; class Mammalia; order Artiodactyla; family Tragulidae; genus Tragulus; species Tragulus kanchil. The sequence continues at coordinate 2,157,281 of JAIOJX010000031.1, read as the reverse complement.
TCCTGAGAGGGCCGCCCGGGGCAGACCCGGGGCCGGGGCTCTCCGTTCACGGGAGGCCGAGGATGGCACGCCCTCCCTGCTGAGGGGCTGCAGCCCAGGCGAGGCGGTCCCCACACGCGTGCCAGTGGTCGTGTGGGTGTCTCTTGGGACCTCAGGAAGAGTGAGCGAGCGTGAGCTCCGACGATGGGGACTCCTGTGCCTTGAGCAGCTGCGACAGGAGACAGCGTTCTGGCGTAGAACAGGCCCAGAGGAGTGACGTGCCAGGTTCTGCTTGCACTCGGGGGCCCACGCGACAAAGCAGGGCAGCTCAGACCTCCCCAGCACCCTGGAGACACGCACGCACGCACATACGGACGCCCACGTACACAGACAAAGGCCGCAGATACGCGACGTGGGTACAGAGAGTTCTTTTCCTGCGGTAAATCCTTCCTCACTGTGATCCGCTTAATCTTGATGGTGAAATGTGACATGCGGCCGAAGGGCCGGAGCAGCCCGGGGAGGGGCCCCCTGCTTGAGCCGAGGCCCAGACAGACCCAGGGCTGCCCCTCAGCTGCCAAGACCTGAAGCAGGAGAGGCGCGCGGGTGCAGAGCCCTGGGCCGGGGGCTGGTGCAGGGCCGCGCGCGTGTGGTGAGGCCAGAACCAGCGCCCAGGTGTTTGAGGAGCTCGTCTCAGAACAGTCAGACGTCAGCTCTTTGCCTTGCAAGAGGGACGGGCTTCAGGAGGGCTGGGCGTGGGGCGGCGCTGCGGGCTGCTTCCCTCCTCCGGGGTCTCCGCGGCCCTTCCCGTGGGGCGAGGGCACTCACCGGGGGTACGCGAGGCCCCCCAGGCTGCTCTGTCCCCAGAGCCGGCAGAGCCAGGAGCGCTCTGCAGCCCTGCACCTGGGGCTCCCCGACGCCCAGCGGGGGGAGCGGCGCCCCTCCGGGGTTCTCGGCTGCAGTGCTGGTCGCGAGGTCGTGTCTCTGTCTGCGGCCCCGTGGACTGCAGCCCGCCCGGCTCCTCTGTCCCTGGGATTCTCCAGGCAGGAAGACTGGAGTGGGTGGCCACGCCCTCCTCCGGGGACCTTCCCATCATTCTCAGTGCCATTTAGTGAAGCTACAGAGAAACAAACCTGCTGAAACTCCAGAGCTGCTCTCGTCGGCTGTGGGAGCTGGAAGAATCTTGCACCTGGAACGTCTACCTGTTCAGAATGGCGCCCATTAACTGCGTCCTCTCAGACACGTGGGCACTGGTGAATCTGGGCACATGCCCCGCTGGGGTCCCTCGTGCTGTGGCACTGCCCGTGTTCTGCTCCCAGGCGGGGACCCCGCTGTGCAGTGTGCCCTGAGCGAGCTGGGGGAGGCAGACGGGGGAGTTCTCTGCACTGATTTGGCAACTTCTGTGAGTCTTAGTCTCTTCCAGGGTTAAAACTGTGGAAAGCCCCCAGTCACCACTTTCGGCTCTCATCAGACGATATCCCTGTAGATGGATTTCTCAGGTTAGACAATAAACAAGCTCTCTGGTCTGGTTTTTAATGAAAAGGAACCAGACTCTCACACGAAAAGGTGTCTTCTCTCTTCCTCGCCTCACCTCCCAGCCATTTAAAACCAATCCCTCTTTCTAATGTGAATGTTGAAATAGGCATTAAAATCACAAGGCTGGCTCTGGTGCCAGCTTTCTGTTCCCGGGTCAGAAATGATTCAGGGCAGGTCCTTTTCTGAATGATCGCTCTGTTGCTATTAAGCTCAAGTGGCACCTTAGTCAGACCTCTGGGGGCAAATTCCCCGGTTCATCCCAGGGCCCTCTGGCTTGCTCGTCCCCTGTGTAATTTAGCACAGCGGAGCTTCTGGTGACGGGAGACCAGGCCGGCCCCGCGGGGGAGCGCGGGGGCGGGGCGGCTGCGGCTCTGGGTTGGAGGCGCGTTCCTGGGCGTTTTCCTGGGAAGGAGGGCGATCCTGGGTTCGTTCCTTTGGCCTCACCCTTGGGTTTACAGGGGCATCCTTGGGTGGTCGCCATCGCCCGGGGGTGGCACACCCACCTGGGAAGGGTGCCTCTGGTCACTTCTTGCAGATGCCTCTGCAGGATACTGAGGGTGCTTTGAGGGGTGTCTTCAGACTGTCCAGAAATGGCCGTGACCCCAGCAAGCCTGTCCTTTGTATCCAAGACACACATCGGCCGAGCCCCCTCGGGAGGCAGGAGCCAGCCCTGCTCAAAGCGAAGGCCGGGGGAGGAGAGCCGGGCCCGCGAGCGTCTGCCGTGTGCCGGGCGCCACGTGGCGGCCACACCCGTGTCCCGGGCTCGCCGCGGTGGCTGCTGTGGCCTCGCGGATGAGGCCACGACGAGGAAACGCCGGTTGCTCACGGCTCAGGGCTCTGCAGAGGCTCCCGCCCCTCCTCCTGCAGAAACCCAGGCTCCCGCCGGTCCTCAGTGTCCCACTTGCTCTGGGTCCCTGGAGAGCTCTCCATCCAGCTGCTGGACTCGAGCAGGACTCGCAGTGGCCAGGCGTGTGTCTGAAGGATGGATGAAAGGGGGGCCCCCTTGGAGGGCACACGTGCTGGGTGGTCAGCCACCCCACTTCACACAGAGCTAGCACTTGCCTCAGCTCCGTTTTACAGCTGAGGGGAGAGAAGGTCCAAGGACAGTCCCGTCCCCGCGTGCACGGCAGAGTCAGGGGAGGGCACGGACTCGGCCTCCACTCCCGAGGTCCTCGGGCGTCCGTCAGCTGCGCCTCCGGTCTGCCGGGCACCGGCTATCCAGGGGCTTCTGCTCTGACTGCAGAAGCTCCGGCGGGGCGGGGCGGGGCGCTGTCAGGCAGGGAGAAGGCCGCCGTTTCTTCCCTTCGCAGCAGAAGGGTGGGCACTTAACGTCCATGGTACACACGACACGGGGGCTCAGCAGGGGCTCCCGGGTGGCACTGGCGGTGGAGAACCTGCTCGCGAGCGCAGAAGACTTCAGAGCCGCGGGCTGAGCCCCTGGGTCGGGAAGACCCCTGGAGGGGCGTGGACACCCACTCCGGCCTCTTGTCCCGAGACTGCACGGGCCGAGGAGCCTGGTGGGCTGCCGCCACGGGCAGCAGAGTGCTGTGTCCAGCGCCCAGCGCTCCCAGAGCAGGCTCACCGCTGGGTGGCACACCCACCTGGGAAGGGTGCCTCTGGTCACTTCTTGCAGATGCCTCTGCAGGATACTGAGGGTGCTTTGAGGGGTGTCTTCAGACTGTCCAGAAATGGCCGTGACCCCAGCAAGCCTGTCCTTTGTATCCAAGACACACATCGGCCGAGCCCCCTCGGGAGGCAGGAGCCAGCCCTGCTCAAAGCGAAGGCCGGGGGAGGAGAGCCGGGCCCGCGAGCGTCTGCCGTGTGCCGGGCGCCACGTGGCGGCCACACCCGTGTCCCGGGCTCGCCGCGGTGGCTGCTGTGGCCTCGCGGATGAGGCCACGACGAGGAAACGCCGGTTGCTCACGGCTCAGGGCTCTGCAGAGGCTCCCGCCCCTCCTCCTGCAGAAACCCAGGCTCCCGCCGGTCCTCAGTGTCCCACTTGCTCTGGGTCCCTGGAGAGCTCTCCATCCAGCTGCTGGACTCGAGCAGGACTCGCAGTGGCCAGGCGTGTGTCTGAAGGATGGATGAAAGGGGGGCCCCCTTGGAGGGCACACGTGCTGGGTGGTCAGCCACCCCACTTCACACAGAGCTAGCACTTGCCTCAGCTCCGTTTTACAGCTGAGGGGAGAGAAGGTCCAAGGACAGTCCCGTCCCCGCGTGCACGGCAGAGTCAGGGGAGGGCACGGACTCGGCCTCCACTCCCGAGGTCCTCGGGCGTCCGTCAGCTGCGCCTCCGGTCTGCCGGGCACCGGCTATCCAGGGGCTTCTGCTCTGACTGCAGAAGCTCCGGCGGGGCGGGGCGGGGCGCTGTCAGGCAGGGAGAAGGCCGCCGTTTCTTCCCTTCGCAGCAGGAGGGTGGGCACTTAACGTCCATGGTACACACGACACGGGGGCTCAGCAGGGGCTCCCGGGTGGCACTGGCGGTGGAGAACCTGCTCGCGAGCGCAGAAGACTTCAGAGCCGCGGGCTGAGCCCCTGGGTCGGGAAGACCCCTGGAGGGGCGTGGACACCCACTCCGGGCCTCTTGTCCCGAGACTGCACGGGCCGAGGAGCCTGGTGGGCTGCCGGCCACGGGGCAGCAGAGTGCTGTGTCCAGTGCCCAGCGCTCCTCCGCAGAGCAGGCTCACCGCTGGCTGCCACACCCGTCACCAGCGTCACAGCCGTCGGTACCATGGCCGTCTCATCGTTTTTAAAGTTTAAATAAAGAGCACCGCCTCATTTGTTTTTCTTTTTAAATGCTAGGGAGAAAGATGATTTATTTTATGATTCTTAGATACGAATGATGGAGTGAGTGGTTTCCATTTCATTATTGCAGTTGCCATATTTCAGAACTTCCTAAATACAGCTTTATTATAAGAAAAGCCTACAGCCTCACATCAAGATAAAAAGGTTTCTGTCAAAATCAAATGACATGTCAATTTTAATGAGCAACTGAAAAATTAACAAATGTAACGTTCTAATCTAATTATGTTCTTCTGGAGAGCTCTTTGAAAACCGAGCCGAGTCTGATTGTCGCCTGGGCTGCCCCGAGCGGCGGCAGGCGTGTGGCCGACAGGCGGGGCCTCCCGGCCGCTCGGTGGGGGTGGGGGCGCCCTGCCCATCGCGGCACCTCCTCGGCCTTGAGGATTGCCTGACATTCTGAAACTCTTCATAAACTACGTCGTACCCAGAGGAGCGAACCCACTGCAGGAAACATCCCTCTGCAAGTTCACAAGGGAATGACGGCCACATGCCCAGCACCCCAGAGACTCCCTGCCTGTGCTTTTTATGCATAAAAGCTGCTTTTTACATTTTTTATTGATTTTTATTTTTGGCTGCATGGCATGGAGGGTCATAGCACCCCGGTCAGGGGTCAGACCCCCACCCCCTGCTCTGGAAGGGTGGCGTCTGAGCCACTGGAGCAGCAGGGAGGACCCCGAAAGCGGCTGTGAAAGCCGGGGGCTGCGCCCCTCCCCCAGGTTCACCGTCTGACGCCCGGAGCGGAAGCTGTGAGGTTGCTGACCGACGTCTGCCCTGGTGTTACCGTCCCCACATCCAGGTTCTGGACGTGTCTGCTGCCTCCAGAAGCTTCCACACCCCACTGCTGTGGTTTCTGTTTGTTTGTGGTAAAAAACAACAACAACAACAACAACAACAGGAGCCCTGCTCCCTCAACAAGATTTCAGGTACCTGATTCCTGACCATTTGTTGTTTAGTCAGTAAATCCCGCCCAGCTCTTTTCTGACTGCGTGGACTGCAGCCCTCCGGGCTCCTCTGTCCGTGAGAGTCTCCAGGCGAGAGTACCGGGGTGGGCTGCCGTTTCTTCTTCCAGGGGGCCCTCCCGCCCCGGGGTCCAGCCCGCCTCTCTCCTGTCCCCTCACCGGCAGGCCGTCCTTCCCCACCAGCACGGAGGCGCCCTCGGTGTGCTTCACACACTGGCCAATGCCGGGAGCTGGACCTCTTAGAAAGATTTCCAACCGAGGCCCAAGTGAGCGGGGTTTTCTAGCGCCGTGTGATGTCTCCTACTCACGAAGATTTAATCCTGAGACTTTGGATCTCACATCCGTCGGAAGGAATGGCCGTTTTCTTGGGAAAACTTTCACATCTGATGCCTGAGACCCAAAGCCACGTTTTTAACCTTGAGATCCTTCCTGACTGTATAAACTTGGGAATTCCGAAGATCTTGGATATCCAGGAGATAAATTTACAGAGACATGTACCATAATTCTCATTCCTATATTTTTCATATTGCATCATTTACATATGCTTTAAATATCCATGAATGGCAATAAATGGTAACTCATAATAAAACTGGTAATAAAATGGATTATTCAGGTAATACTGTTTTATTACAGTCTCATTATGATTATATAATCCTTATTAAAATCTGGATCAAAGATGAATTTCTCACTGGAGGCGCTTTGCAAGTATGTTCATAAATTCTATTTATTGCACAATCCCAGGACGGATACTGGTTTTTATAATTGCATACAAATGTGTCATCATATGACATGGAATCCATCTACAGGATATCTATAGCCTGATTCCTTGAGAATTCGCAGCTTATTTTCCTGTTCTGATTCTTTTATTCGAAGAGAGAGTTGCCGCGTGGAGTAAGTGCACAGCGTTGCTTCTCATCTCCGGCTGTTGCGGGCACTGCCCCGACCGGCCCTTTTCTCATAATCTCTTTCCAGCGACGCCCGGGGTCCTCGGGTGCTGATGAAGCCACGCGGGGCGGGTGGAGTCAGGCTGAGTGGACGCGGGCTGGTGAGTGAGGGCGGGCCCTGGGGGCTCCTCACGGGAGCCTAATGCCAGCGGGAGCACAGTGCCGCCGGGGCCTGGCACCTCTGGGTTAACCGGATGAGACACAGAGCAAGGCAGCAAGAAGGGTCACAGCAAAACCTGGGCCTCGTGGAAAGCAGACCCGCCGCTGGGATGCGTGTCCCGGAAGAGGCTGCGCTGGGAGACTGAGTGAAGCAGATGGACCTGGTCACCGACCATGGCTGTGCGGTGCCCGAGGCAGGCCCGGGCACGCGTCACCTGGCCGGGGGGTGGCCTGCCTTGCACTTGACCACACGGCGGAGGCAGTGGTACAGTCGCTTCGGTCTGTCCCAGTTGAATCCATCTGCTGGGCCCGTGTCAGCGGCCCGGACAGTCTTAACACCGCCGGGATCGCTGCCCACAGTCGCTCTCCGAGGGGGACGCCCTGGACCCGGCTGCTGTGTCCGAGGTCCAGCTCCAGAGCTCCTGCTGGGAGACCACCCCTTGCCTCGGTTTCCCCACCTGTAAAATGGGCACAGTGGGATCTTCCTTGTTGCTGGTACAGGGACTGAGTGAGTAGATGTGAAACTCCTAGAGGGCCTGGCACATCATGACCTGCGTTGTAAAATGGTTCCTAAATTAAGTTAAATGAATAGGTTTTTCTGCACAGGGCTCATGGGCCATCTGGGGGTGGGCTGGCGGAAGGCAGGGATCGATCTTACCCACAGAGGCCGAGCCCCTCCTGAGCCTCCCAGGCGGCCTGTGGACGGCGAGTGCGGATGGCGGAGGCAGCACCGCCGAGGGCCCGCTCCTGGGCCCCGGTGGGGCTGGGATGAGGCAGGAGACGTGCCTCGGGCGGGGCACGGCTCCCGGGGTCATGCTGTCCACGTCCAGCCTGGAAATTGAAGGTGGAACGCTTCCACCAGCAAGACTGGGGAGCCCAATTTTCAAGGCAGGATTTAGATAAAACTGCTTATTAGCAAAGTGAGGATTATCCAGGATTTTAAAGTTTGTTCTTATCTTCTGTGCCGCCCAAGTGTGGGGTCTTGAGATTCGGGGCCCCGGTCGGAAACCTGCCGCTAGCGGAAGCGTCAGGCAGCCCTGCAGGAGGGAACGGCCCCTGCGCGGGGCAGCGGCCTGCCAGCCCAGGCGGAGGCAGCAGAAGCCTGTGCGGGGAAGCCAGCACCAGCCCCGGGCTGCACGCCGCTCTGTGTCTGCCGATACGCGCCCCCCATCCGTCTAGGCCACCCCGAAGACAGGCCCCAGGCGGTTCCAGAAGGAGCCCGACGCCACGAGCCCCCAGGTGACAGGTTCCTCTCTCCATCCCCCACCTCCAGGCAGCACGGGGCCCAGAGTAAACCTCCATGCTCACCAGGCCTTGACGCGTGGCGGACGCCCTGGCCAGCACGCAGGGCCGATGCCAGAGTGGACCCCGCGGCCACAGGACCGCTCCGCCCTCGGCTCAGGGCTCGGGGTGCTGAAAGCGAGGTCGGCCGGGCCGCTCTTCTGTCCTCATCCGGGCCAGGGTCCCCCAGGCTCACCAGCAAAGCTGGGACTCACTGCCTTCTGTTTCCCACGTAGCGTCTTCTGCGAGGGAGGCCCCGAGTGAGGTGAGACGAGGCGGGAGGGCTCCAGGGCAGAGCCCCCGGGAGGCGGGAGCGGGGCCGTGAGAGGAGCAGAGCCTGAGGGCAGGGGCGGGTGGCACCCTCGGTGTCCTGAGCTCACGGTGAAAGCGCCTTTTAGGGGACGGGGGGTCACCGCGGCCGATGGCATCAGGGCAGCCGTGCAGGGCCAGCCCGGGGCCGGCAGGTGAGGAGCTGCCTGAGCGCAGGCCCCCCAGGCCCCCAGGCTGAGGGGCACGCCCGCTGCCTCCCTCCGTCCCCAGCGCTGCACAGACGGGCCAGCAAGCCGCACCTGGACCAAGCGTCCTGCGTCCCCCCGAGCGTGCGAAGGCCCAGTGACCCAAGAGAGCAGCTCCGTGCCGGGGGCCCCAGCACGACCCCTGTCAGAGTCCCCCGACTGCCTTTCTCTGCAGTCAGAGCTGCTCCACGCCCGGACACGTGAGCGGGGCTGCCTGCTGCAGCGTTCCCGAGCGCGCGTCTCGGCGGAGAGGGCCTCCCCGTCTTCAGAGAGAAAGAGGCGGATGAGGACCTGCCCGCAGCGGCAGCAGTGGGCGCCTGAGCCCCGCCGACCCCGTGCCCGGGCCTGCCCACCCCCGGCGCTGGGGGGAGGCGGGAGCGCCGAGGACGCTTCTGGAAGATTAGCCCCATGTCGTCGTGAAGGAGGAGAACAAGCCTCGCCCAGCCCCACAACCCGCCATGAACATCTGGCTTTGCCATCTTCTCACTCAAAATATATTTGGGCAGCGTCTTCTCAACCGACCTTTTGCTTCTCAGACAGGAATCCCCACCTCATCCTGTTTAGGGAGACAAATTGACTGAATACTAACAAATTTGTCCGATTAACATATTCAGCGGTAGGCAAGCACAAGATAATATAACTCAATTTCTATCTTAAATCATTGTTTTAATCTTGCACTTGAATATCATCATTTAATTTGTACATCCAGCTGGAAATATTGATTTTCGGAAGCATTTTTTCCGTGCATTATGTAGAATTCTGTTTGCACTCTGCTATAGAAATATTATTTTGTGGCTTAAAATATTATCAAGATTGTTCGATCTTTTTCCCCTCGTTGCCCACGTTCTCGCGTCATGTGCAGCTGGGGCCGCGAGCGTTTCCCCGTGGGGTTGGGAGGGATTCACGTGGCAGTGGATCGGGGTCCACACAAAGGGAGGACCCGTCTCTGCGTGCTTGGCTTCTGGGCCTGCGTGTGCCAGGGCGCGCGTGCTGTATGCGACACGGCTGTTGAAAAGCCGCAAGACCGTGAAAAGCAGGCTTGAGACTTGACTGGGGCCAGGTGCCCCCCACATCGCCAGCCAGCAGCCCATGACCAGCTCTGAGGTCCCCAGGGCAGCTGCTGGGCTGGTTGTGGGGTCTGGGGCTGCGGGGGCCGCCTGGGGGTCCGCACTGCTCAGGTTCTTTCTTTGCGGGGTCTGTCCCCAGACTCGTGCCTCGTTTGGTCTCCCAGAGCCTTTTGAGCGGCGACACCACGGAGCAGCCTCCCAAGGGCGCGGCGGGAAGGGAGCCTCCGTCTAGACGCGCTCAGGAGTCACCCTGCCCGTCCGCTGGGCAGTCTGGTAGCTGCCGCCGGCCTCACGATGGCGGCCTCAGCTGCTCGGAGCGCCGGCCCTCAGCTGAGCCTTTCCTCCAAGGGGCACCTGTGGCCTCTGTCACGAGCCCCGCCTTCTTGGAGCCCGGGTCAGGCTGGGCGGGCGTGACTCCCGTCCCACAGATGGGGAGGGCAAGGCTCCGGAGCGCGCGCGGGCCCTTTGCCGACCTGAGCGGCTGGACAAGGAGCGGCCCCGGGGCCTCCCCTGAGTCTCCAGCAGCCCCGCGGGGGGCCTGCCGAGTCACGCGGGGCCCTGGCCCCGGGGACACCCCCCAAGGGGCCTGTGGGGCCCCACCAGGTATGTGCGGATCTGGTCCACGGGCCTGTTTGCTGGAAATGGCTGCCGATCCAGAGCGGACAGAACTGGGTTTAAAACCATGGTACTCACAGCAGGCTTAGGAAGAAAATCAACCTGTCTTCGTCCAGAAATCCTTTCAGGTAAAATGTTTTTAGGACGACATTGCATGTGGGGAGAGTCTGAGCCGGAGTCGTAATTTCCAGGGTCCAGTGCAGGATGAGTGACGACAGGCCCTTCTGGAGGGAGTCCTCTGACGCTCTGGCCGGCGCGGCTGGGCAGCGAGTGCCGGCCGTGGGGCCCTCGGGGTCTAGCTGCAGGAGCCGGCATGCCTGGGGGCAGCGGGAGGGCTCTGTCTCCACCCTCCCCTGGTGAAGCCCTGCAGAGAAGTTTCGAGCCCCGAGCCCCACCCCCTGCCCGTCGCCTGCAGAAGGCTCCTGGGCAGAGGCTCCTGGGCAGACCCAGCGGCGCCTTTCAAACGGGCGACGGAAGCTTCGCGGAGCGGCTCTGGCTTAGATCTGGAGCAGGCGGTCCCCTGAGGGACCACTGACGTCAGAGCGCCATGAGGGGCAGCCGCGCCAGTCCAGTCCTGTCCACCCTGTCTGTCTGAGCCGCGTGTGCACCCTGGCTCCCCACCGGGCCCTCGGGGCGCACACCGGCCTCGCCTCGGACTGTGGAAACTGACGGCCCGCTCGCTGGAGAGGAGTGACTCCCCTGCACCCGCGCCCCAGGTCTCATGGAGGCGAAGGCAGCCCACTGGCGGCTGTGGGCGAGGGCTCCCAGCCGGGGCGCCCTGAACCTGTGTCTCCGGGATTGGCAGCCGGATCCTTTGCCACTGCGCCACCTGGGAAGGCCCTGCGACAGCTGAGCCTCTGCCGCTGCACCGGTGTGCCCAGAGGCGTCAGAGGGGGGCTTCGTGTCCTCTCTGACTTTCCAAAAGCCAGTTAGACGCCCAGTCCCCCTTCATGCTGGCGGTGTTTGCTCTGGTGGTTCATCAAGATACACAGTTCTCCGTCAGCTGCTGTCTTGCGGCTGGAGTCCATACTTCATGCGCGTGAGACGGTGGGTAGAGGACGTTCCTGCCACTGAGCCCACGGGGCGGGCGTAAGTGCCGCGTTCCGACCCCAGACAGAGGCGCCGCGGGCGGAGCGCCGCCCGGCTCCGCTCCTCCATCTGTGTCGTGACGGAGAGGCGCCGCCGGTCGGATCGGCGCCGCCGGAAGAAAATCAACCTGTCTTCGTCCAGAAATCCTTTCAGGTAAAATGTTTTTAGGACGACATTGCATGTGGGGAGAGTCTGAGCCGGAGTCGTAATTTCCAGGGTCCAGTGCAGGATGAGTGACGACAGGCCCTTCTGGAGGGAGTCCTCTGACGCTCTGGCCGGCGCGGCTGGGCAGCGAGTGCCGGCCGTGGGGCCCTCGGGGTCTAGCTGCAGGAGCCGGCATGCCTGGGGGCAGCGGGAGGGCTCTGTCTCCACCCTCCCCTGGTGAAGCCCTGCAGAGAAGTTTCGAGCCCCGAGCCCCACCCCCTGCCCGTCGCCTGCAGAAGGCTCCTGGGCAGAGGCTCCTGGGCAGACCCAGCGGCGCCTTTCAAACGGGCGACGGAAGCTTCGCGGAGCGGCTCTGGCTTAGATCTGGAGCAGGCGGTCCCCTGAGGGACCACTGACGTCAGAGCGCCATGAGGGGCAGCCGCGCCAGTCCAGTCCTGTCCACCCTGTCTGTCTGAGCCGCGTGTGCACCCTGGCTCCCCACCGGGCCCTCGGGGCGCACACCGGCCTCGCCTCGGACTGTGGAAACTGACGGCCCGCTCGCTGGAGAGGAGTGACTCCCCTGCACCCGCGCCCCAGGTCTCATGGAGGCGAAGGCAGCCCACTGGCGGCTGTGGGTGAGGGCTCCCAGCCGGGGCGCCCTGAACCTGTGTCTCCGGGATTGGCAGCCGGATCCTTTGCCACTGCGCCACCTGGGAAGGCCCTGCGACAGCTGAGCCTCTGCCGCTGCACCGGTGTGCCCAGAGGCGTCAGAGGGGGGCTTCGTGTCCTCTCTGACTTTCCAAAAGCCAGTTAGACGCCCAGTCCCCCTTCATGCTGGCGGTGTTTGCTCTGGTGGTTCATCAAGATACACAGTTCTCCGTCAGCTGCTGTCTTGCGGCTGGAGTCCATACTTCATGCGCGTGAGACGGTGGGTAGAGGACGTTCCTGCCACTGAGCCCACGGGGCGGGCCGCGTAAGGTGCCGCGTTCCGACCCCAGACAGAGGCGCCGCTCGGGGCGGGATGCGCGGCCGCCCCCGGGCTCCGCTCGTCTCCATCTGTGTCGTGACGGAGGGCGTGCATCTCTTGTTCGGTGGGCACACTGGTTGGCTCTGCGTCTGTCCAGAGGGTCGATCCAACACCGAGAAGAGCAAACAGCACAGCGCGCAGGGGGATCCGCCGTCCAGAGTGAACGGATGTTAAGAGACCTCTCCCCGTAGCCACGCGGGGATGGCAGTGTCGGGCCGTGAAGAAGGCTGAGCGCCGGAGAACTGATGCCTTTGAACTGTGGTGCCGGAGGAGACGCCCGAGAGGCCCCTGGACTGCGGGGACGCCAGACCAGTCAGCCCTAAAGGAAACCCGCCCTGAGGGCTCACCGGAAGGACGGAGGCTGAAGCTGAAGCTCCGGCACCCTGGCCGCCTGGTGGGAAGAGCCGACTCGCTGGGAAAGAGCCCGATGCTGGGCAAGACGGAGGGCAGCAGGGGGTGAGACGGTCGGGTGGCATCAGCGCCTCAGTGGACACGCGTCTGAGCAGCCTCCGGGAGACGGCGAGGGACAGGGAGGCCTAGCAACCGGCGGCCCACGGCTTTGCAGAGTCCGACGCGACTTAATGACTGAATAGCAGCAACACACGGCCTTTCACAGACGCAGGGCCGTTACAGGCAAGGGCGCAGCCCCTCTGTGCCCAGAAGCAGCACCTCTGACGGCGACGTCTCCATCTTGGCTTCTGCACGTCCTCAGCGTCGCACGTGTGCGGAGATGACAACGAAGCCTTTCTGCCGACTCACTTAGCACGTGTGCGCGTGGCGTCGCACCCTGTCCTCCGGGACCCGGCTTGCCCTGCAAGTGGCTGTTTCTGAGGTCGGCAGCGTCTTCCCTCTGCCCCCTCCGAGCCCCAGGCGGTGGCCACCCGTGGCGGCGGGCGGGCGGGCCGGCGGGCTCTGGCGGGGAGCGGCGAGCGGGGTCTTGAGCCCCGCGGCGGCCGCTCCCGGGAGGAGGCTCGGGGCCTGCTCCCTCGCGCATCAGTCCTCCACCTCGGAGCTCGGCTCGCGGAGCTGCGTCCCCGGGCCGGCGGGCTGGGGGGGCCGCCTGAGCTCGCGGTGCTCCTCGCCTGGGGACAGGCGACGGAGGCCGGGGCGGGTCCTAGCGCGGCGGAGCCCGCCTGGCCCGGACGCACCGGGGCCGTCCCAGCTCCTGCGTCGTGAGCAGCGTGGCGGCGAGAAGCTGCGTGTGTCTCCCGCCCAGCGGCCGCCTCTCTCGAGACTGGTGCCCTCGATCTTCCGGGTCGGGAGGCCGTTGCACTTTCAACTTCTCTGGGCTGGCCGACGGGCTCTCCGGAGAGGCTGAACTGGCTTCCCTCCCCGCGCCCCGGAGTCCTTCCCTGCGAAGGACCAGCGCGCGTGGACGTCCACGGACGCCCGACTGAGGAGCTTCCTTGCGTTGCGTTCATTCTTCCTCTCAGAGACACAGTGTGGGTGGCGAGGCTGAGACGCGCGTGCTCCCCATGGTCAAGAAGGGAACGGCCCTGCCGTGGGTGCGGGCACGTGTGCTCGGTCAGCCCAGACGTGGCCGACTCTGTGACCCCACGGACTGTAGCCCGCCAGGCTCCTCTGTCCGTGGGGTCTCCAGACAGGAATCCTGGAGTGGGTCGCAGCAGCACCTCTTAAAAGGGTCCTTCTTTCCTTCCAGTAAGTGGCTCCTGCACTGGAAGGCCGTCGTCCAGCCCCTGGCACTCAGGACAAGGGCTGCAGTGGCCTCGGGCCGAGAATGTCCAACGTGACTCTGCAAGCGATGTTTCAAGCCCCCACGACTTGGAAGAGTGACAGTTTCTTGTGTTCGTAGACGCTTGGAATGCAGGGTTGGGCTGAGCCTCAGAAGTTGCTAAATTCACGGATGTCACAGCTCGCTACTTTCACAGCCGTAATAGGTTTCACTTGTCACTTGCGACACTGCCAACCCGAGTGCTGTTTTCTTTCTGACTCCGATTATAAAAAGTTGTTTAAGCCCGAGACGCTGAGGGTGCAGCTGAGCTGGGTCGGTGCGGAGCGGAGGCGGAGATTGAAGTGAGGGGCCGCGCAGCCGGCAAGCACACGCGGGCCACACTCGCGCGAGCCACGGCTCTGACGCCGCGTCCTGAGCGCCACCGAGTCCCCGTGGCCGCGAGGGCGTCTGAGGGCCGCCGAGGGCCCGTGGCCGCGAGGGCGTCTGAGGGCCGCCGAGTGCCCGTGGTCGCGAGGGTGTCGCTGGGCTTTCTGTCGTGGATTGCAGAACTGGTGCTTTCTCTGCCCTAAAGACACTAAGAGGCAGGAAAGCGGAACGTCACCGTTCAGGCGGGACCCCTAGGGATCCCCCTCAGGGCACGTCACCCCCCAGGGCTGCGGAAGCGGCTCAGATGCTGGCCTGGGCTCCCGCTGTAGTCGGCACGGATGCTCTTTCCACTGGGCTGTAGGCGACCGCAGCGTGACCACTCCCCGCTCACCGCTGAGCCAGGGGACCTCAGGAAGGGCCCACCCCCAACACCCGCAGCTGGCCTCTGGGGCCAGGCACCACAAGGGTGCGTCCACCTGCCATCGGGTCTCTTTAGAGGGGAGATTCTCGCCCAGGGCCAGGTCTGCCCCCGTCCCCAGAGGACACGTCTCGGTTATCACAGCCGCCCGGTGGACTCTGCGGCCAGCTAGCAGGTGGGGCCAGGGACGCACTCCGGACAGCCCCATGGCGGAGGACCATGCAGCCCAGTGTCCCCAGTGCCCAGGGGGACCCAGCCAGCCCTGGAGGGAATGTGGGCTCTGCCGCGGATCTGGAGCGGTCCAGGAGGCTCTGGGGAATAGGGACCACGCCCCTGGGCGTGCGTCTTCACCTCAGGGTGGTGTAGCAGGCCCCCTGCTCCCATCATGTGTCCGTCAGTGGGAGTCACACCCGGAGGCCTGAGCAGATGCCCCGTGATTTGCTTTGGGGAAGGGTCCAGCTCGCCAAAGCGGCCAGATCACCCGTCAGGGCACATGAGGTCAGGTTCCCTGCGTGCTTCAGGAGGGAGAGAGGAGGAGAGACGCCGGGCGGCGGAGATCCAGCCGGAGAAACACCCCAGAACCCGTGACCCCTGCCAGGCTCGCAGGAGCTCAGGCCCGGGGTCCGGGAGTCCTGAGGGATCCAGGCTCAGGCTTGGGCGGCGGGACGGGGCCACCGAGGCGGAGGCCAGCGCCAGCCTGAGAGGAGGAGGGGAAGAGAGACGGAGGAGCCGGGGACGGTGGGGCACGGCGGGGGCGTCTGTGTGTGATGTTCAGATCCGTCCCTCTCCGTTAGAGCTCCAGGCTAGTGCAGATTTTACTTTTTCAAACTAGTAAGTTCTCGGGGCAAGATTTTTATTCAGATGGGTTGTGTTTTCCTGGCTTAAAATGTCTATTAAAAAATTAGAACACGTTTACAGAAATTTAAATTCTCAGGGTACAGCAAACAAATTGCCTCTAAAAGCACGCATTTTAAGCAGTTCAGAGAGAAAAGGCAGGGACGAGCAGCTTATGGTGGCGCAGCCCAGCCCTGGAGGAGGCAGAGCAGGCAGCAGTACGCGGCGGGGCGGTGCTTGCTCTCCTAAAGAGAAGCGTCACTGATTAGGAGATGGGAAGGGGGTAGTTGGGATATTACAAGAATTGGCAGGTGATTGGAATATTATCATCCAACTAATGGATCGAGGTGGCTCATTTGGGAAATGAATTAGGAAGATTATGGAGCTGAAACCTTCAACCAGAAAGCGCCGTGTCTTGGTCTGTGAAATTACGAACGGCTCCGACTTTTTGGGGCCGAGACGGATGGAAGCCTCGCGGTGGGGTGGGTAGTAGGGCCCACGAGAGTCAATTAAGCAGCGCTGTGGGTCCATCAAATCTCGACTTTGCACGCGCGTCTCAGCCCCACAGACGAGCGGCCAGGTCTTCCCTGTGTTTCAACATCGCGACGAGGAGCCATCTTCCTGCGGTCTTAAAAAACAGAGCTCCTGGGGCTTCCCTTGTGGCTCAGTGGATAAGAACCTGTCTGCCGATGCAGGAGACACAGGTTCGAGCCCTGATTCGGGAAGATCCCACATACCGCAGAGCAGCTAAACCCACACATCAACAAAGACCCAGCACAGCCAAAGATAAATAAATAAACAGTTTAAAAAAAAAAAAAACCGAGCTCCTGACCCCAAGATTGACCAGCAGCAACTGCAGTAAAAGACGCGTCCCAGCCGGGCTCCCCTGGAGGCTCTGGTGGTAAAGAATCCGCCTGCAGTTCAGGAGACCCGGGCTTGGTCCCTGGGTCGGGAAGACCCCCTGGAGAAGGGAAAGGCTGCCTGCTCCAGCCTTCTTGCCCGGAGAGTGCCGTGGACAGAGGAGCCTGGCCGGCTGCAGGCCACGGGCCACTCGGAGCCAGGCACGAGGGAATGAGCAGCGGGTTCACAGCGGCCGGTCAGAGCCCCAGGGCTTGGTGGGCACGGCAGCGGGGCTGCAAGCAAGCTCGCCGTGGCTAGAGGAGTGTCAGGAAGGCCCGAGGAAGCCACGAGTGCTGGAAAGGGAGCCGGCTCGGGGCTCCAGGGTCGGCGGTGCATTGACAGAACCTGCTGCGAAGGGCGGGGCGGGCAGGCTCTGGGGGAGGGGCTTGCCGCGCTGCTTCCGCGGGGACAGACACAAGTTCAGGGCTCCCCTCGTGTGCTTCCGGGGGTGCAGCTTCTCCACGCACCCCCTCGCCCTGTGCGTTGCAGAGGCATCACCCGCATCTGTGCCTGACACTGCGACGAGTGGCCAGCCCTCCAGGACCCGGAGGTGGCGCCGGTGAGAGGGCGCGGCGTCCTGGCGGGGAGCACCCCGTGGCCGGGCGGGCTCCGCTGGGGGGTGATGCCATCGCTTCAAACTGGACGCCTTAGCTACGTGTACACTCCGGGTGCGTGTGTGCCCAGTCACCTAGCTGTGCCCAGCCCTCGGAAGCCTCGTGGACGGTAGCCCGCCAGGCTCCTCTGTCCGTGGACTGTTCCCAGGTGAGAACACTGGAGTGGGCTGCCGTTTCCTCCCCTAGGGGATCTTCCCGCCCTAGAGCTCGACCCTGTGTCTCTCGCGTCTCCTGCACTGGCAGGCAGACTCTTCACCACTGAGCCACCTGCGAAGCCCACGTGTGTACACACGGCTGCCTGCAAGATAGACAGCTAGAAGAAGCCCAACTCAGTGCTCGGCGGTGACCTAGAGGGGCGGGCAGGCGGGGTGTGGCAGGGGGGCTCCGGAGGAGGGGGTGCATGTGTACACAGAGCTGAGCAGCTTCATTGAACAGCAGAAACTAACATATCGCTGTAAAACAATTATACCCAAGAAAAGAAAAGGATAAATTGTAATTGTGAACTTCCTCAGTTACAAATGCAGGTAATGGTAGTTTCCTCCTCCTGAGTGAGTCGGGGGTGGGACATGGTAGGCACTGGATGGTTGTTAGCTGATAAGTGTGATGACTGTCTTGTGTGTCTCAGAGCACCATGCACACTGGGCGGTCCGTCGTCGTGCAGAAGGGAGGGCTGCCCCCGGTGCTTTCAGAGCCTTCGTCGCACCGACTCAGTCCTTTGTTTCTCTGGCCAGTTCCGCCGGGGTGTGGGGTAGTTCAGAAAGTCCGCAGATCACGGGACTGTCTCAAAGTGAGCTTGCGCGGATGACTAGCGAGTGGACTAGGGCTGGGACCTTTCCTGCACCCCCAGAAGCCCCTCTGGCTTGGTCGGTCCTGGTCTAGGAGACAGCAGCTGCCCTGACCCCTCGGCACGGCGACCCTTGCTGTCGGTCAGCTTCGTGTCCGGGGAGCACCCGGCGCCCCCTGGATCGTATCGGCTTCCTTCACGCACCCCGATGTGTGTGAGGCCCACCCACCCTCCCTGAAGGACAGTGTCCAGTCGGTCAGGGACACTTGGCCGACCCCGTCCAGCTCCCCCACCTCGAGCACCAGGCCCCACGCCCGAGGGGAAGCATCGGCGGCTTTCCATCTTCCTGATTACATTCGCCTCTGGAGCTGTTTGTGCAGAGACTGAAACGGATTTGATGTGATGAATCACAAAATCGCACCCTTTACTCAAAACTTCACGTAAACAGCAATTCCGTTTGGGATAAATTGGACACATACAATGAGTTACGGACTCATTAGACTGGCAGAGCACCTTCCTTTATCGCATCGAGTTTACCTAAACCACGAGGAACGTTCATGTTTGGAAACAGTCCCCGCCCACCTCAAGGAGCCCTCGCCAAGGCTCCGGGGGATAACAGTCCTTTTCAGCAGGACAGCCTGCGGTCGCGTGACAGCGGGATTCTCGGATGCCTTCCCAATGGGGACAGCCTATACAGATCGATGATGTTAAAGAGACGGCCTGTGTCTGGGCCCCGCGCTGGCCCCCGCCCTCGCTCGCTCAGACGCCCTGCCCCCCGCGCCCAGGGACGCGCACACAAGTCCCTCCGCCTGACTGGGAAGCACTCTCGTGACCCCAGCGTGTGCTCTGGTGACCAGAGTGAGCACAAGGGCATCACCACGTCCCCGAAGCGTGGCCCTCTCTAGAAGACAAACCCAGGACGCTGTGGGAAGATGCAGGCGTGGTTCTCTTACTGTGTGTGTGCCCCGGGATCCAGAAAGGAGTGGGGAGGTCCCCGGCCGTCAGGTCACACGCCCGCTGGTGTCTGTCCCTGGGCAGGCGCCGGGGGCTCGGCCGCCACAGACAGGAGGCAGTGTGCGTCCGGACCCCGCTTCCCACCTGTCCTCCCCCGGGGCACTGCGGACGTGCGGGGCAGCCAGGCCCTCCGCCCAACACTCCCATTCCTGCCTCCATTTGGGGCCTAATGAATAGAAATGTCACTGGAAATTGATTTTCCGTTTAATCAAAAGAGAAATTTATGTCTGGGTCTTTCCAAATGTAAGGTCAGCCCTTGATGAGTTGCTGAAATTTTTATTAAGTTTTATCCTTGCTGTTGGGTGTTTCTGGGTGTTGTGCCCGTGGGTGGGCAGGCACCCTACGAGCCACGAGTTGGTCACCGCAAAGGTCAGAGCTGGCCTGCTGGGGACAGGACAGAGAACCGGGCCGGCAGAGGCGGCCTCCCTCCCCGGCTCCTCCGGCTCCAGGCACGCCCGTTCCGGTGTGGAAGGTCCCGTGGTCTAAGCAGGGGGCGGGGTAGGTTCTGCACAGGAGGCCCAGGCGGCCAGTGTCCTCGGCTTTGCGGCCGTGGAGCTCCCCTGTCAACGCTGCCTCGAGCCCCAAAGCAGCCACAGGCAGTGGGTAAACACGCACGGGGCGGCCGGCGTCCTTAGCGCTGCGTACAGAACCGGGCGGCGGCTCCCACTCAGCTCCTGGGCCACAGCTGTTGACTCTGGGTCCAAGACAGCGCTGCGGTGCCAAAGCAGTTCCGTTGCAAGGCTGCCTTCGAGAGGAAGTAAAGTTTAGGTACAGGGAGACCTGGCTCCGCCAACGGTAGATTCTGCGTCTATATTAATTGAGTTTCTTAATGTGATGGCTGTTATCCAGCAGCTTGGAGGAAGGAAGGGTGATAAAACTCGTTGGCAGAATTGCCGCTCGCCTGCAGTCCTGTCCCGAGTTGAGCCTTTGTTCTCAGGCAGTCGCCGCGCTGTGGATGCACGTGAGCCTCCGGCGGGGGGACCGCGGCGAGCGCCGGGACTGTCGGGGAGCTGCTCGGCGGAGGGCCCTGCTGGAATCCGAAAAGTCTTGTTAACAACATTAATGTCTAACTACCTGCGTTTTAATCACGCAAAGACAAACTCGGGCCATTTCGTTCTGGCGGAGCGTCACTAATTCTCGTTACACGATAACTGTGCGATGCTGGGTTTCAGGAATTAGGCCTCTGAGATCCATTAGCGGTGTGGCACGCCTTGCTGAATGGATGCCTGTATTATTGTCAAGGTAATTCAGAACAGATTTCCAGCTGTGACGATAAACTGGTTCTTGTGGTAGGCTGGGGTTTGCACAGAAATTGCCAGTTAGAAGGAGAATGGTTATGCTTTCAAGGTGGGATTCTGCTGGACTAGTTTTACTTTTTGCTCATTTTCAGTAAATTCTGAACTTTTTTTTTTTTTTTTACCCACATGATAACAGCATCCCAGGGCAAGCTGTTAATGATGAAATAGTATCTCTTTCACCCCGGTTAGCCCTGGGGGATCTGGTGTAGGATTACAGCTCCCCTCTGCGTCCAGTCCAGGACGAGAGCACTGCTCACGGCCCCACCAGGAATCCTGTCCCTGGGGAAACTCGGGCAGGAGTTTGTCCTAAACCCAGGACACCGTTCGGGGAGCCCGGTGCTGGCTGCCCGGTGCCCAGACCCCCTTCCCGTCTCGTCCCTTTCCCACTGCCGGTGGCTTGCCGGGGAGCTGGCGCTCTGGAGCTCTGGAGCCGTGCGAGCAGCTGGGCTGCTCTTGGAGCCGTTCTCTTGCCTCCGTGCTGGAGGGCGGAGAGGGCACTTGGTGGCCCTCTGTGGCAACGGGGCCGTCCCCCGTCCTCCAGCATCTGCCGTCCCTTCCCCCCAGAGCCTCTCAGCCTGTGGCGGACGCTCAGTGAGCCCGTGTGCGACGAGTGAGGCGGGTCAGAGCACGTCCGCGGCCCCGGGGACGCCTGGATGCGGACACCAGGGCCGCAGAGCCGGCGTCAGGCCCGTCGTGGCCAGGTCCACAGGGGGTCCTGCTGGCCGCTGTTGATCTTGTCATCTTCACTGTGACACCGTCGTCGTTGCTGTGTGACTACGTCAGGTCCTGGTTGCAGCCCGTGGGGGGCACCACCACTGCCCCCTTCCACACGTGAGGAAACCAAGGCGCACAGGGGCCAGCGCACAGAGAGATCAGAGTCAGGGATGACCCTGTGTAGGCGCTGGGAGAGCTTCAGGCTGGCCGGCGCGCCACGGCCCGGGGACGGGCCTCCGGCAGGCCCAGCAGTGTCCTTGCCTCCTGGACCGCCACAGTCGCGGTCCTCGTGGAGAGGGCTGGGGGCCTCCGAACAGGCCACTGGCTGCCAGCCGGCACCGGCCTCACGTGCCCCTTGCCGACGAGCCGCCGGCTGTGCGAAGTGGCTGTGAAGGCTCAGTCCTCCTCTCCCCGTTGGGCAGGCCTGGGGAGCCGAGCAGGGAAAGCGCGTCTTGGCCTGTTGGACACACGTCTGTTCGGAGAAGGCAGGGTCTGCGTGTCACCCGTGGGAGCCAGCACGCGGGTCACGGAGGAGAGGCGGCGGCGCCGTCGGAGCCTGCAGGGAAGGTCACCCAGAGTCTCCCCGGGGGCGTCTCCATCCTTTTCCTCTGTCCTGGGGGCCGTGCAGCTGGCTGGCCGGGCTCCCCGCCCGCCAGGACGCATCAGCAGACGCTGGCCCCTGGGGGCTGCACACGCTTCCAACAGAAGCAGCGCACGTCCAGCACTCCCGTCCACTGACAATGCCTCCTTCCGTTTGCCAGACGCCTGCTCACCTCCCTCCCCTGCGGCCGAGACTCAGGTGCCCCGAGTCCCCCAGGGTCTGCAGAGGAGAGGCAGGAGCCCCCACGGGGACGTCGCTGTGACCGTCTGGCTATCGGTGAACAAGGCCTCTGTGCGGCGACCGCCTCGGGGACCCACCTGCCCGTCAGTGCCGCGACCGCGGCCGCCTCCCCTTGGCTGCTGCTTGCTTTTCTCAAGTCCAGGATACTGGATTCTATGATCACGTGTCTTTTAAACGTGTGTGTGTGTCTGTGTCTGTGTCTGTGTCTGTGTGTGTGTGTGTACATATATATATAATGTTTCGGGAGCAACTCTTAATCGATTCGAGTTTATAAGCACATGTGCCCGTCAGGGTAAAAGTCGTTCCATGGACGTTTCCAGGCGTCCATTACATCCAAGGAGCTTGGAGTGACCGCTCCCTCGCCTGGGTCCAGGCTGCCACGAGCCAGCCCCCGGCCGCCTGTCTGACCCGCCTGCACTTCAGCTTTCGCGTCTGGAGCGTGCGGACAACAGGGCCTCCCACCCTAGGGGGCCGTGCCCGCCCCGTGCCACC
This sequence comes from Tragulus kanchil, assembly GCA_022376925.1. Lineage (NCBI taxonomy): Eukaryota > Metazoa > Chordata > Mammalia > Artiodactyla > Tragulidae > Tragulus > Tragulus kanchil. The sequence goes on along the minus strand of JAIOJX010000031.1, from coordinate 2,135,199 downwards.
TGGGTGGGTCGCTGGCAGTACCTGCCTTTGCTTCTGAACGCAGCTGCCCCCCAGCCGCCCCGCCCCCAAGCCCCTGGGTGCACACAGACTCACAGGTGAGCACGTGTTTCACTTCCACCCGACGGCACCGGTAGCAAACCAGGGGTCAGTGCTCTTTCCATCCTCTGGATCTGGCGACGGTGCATAAGCCACACCCACGTGGTGGGGATGGGAGCCCTGCCCGTGCGGGGGCTTCTGTGGGCTTCGTTCACGTTGGTCCTCTCTGCCCGCTTAGGAGAAACCGCACTGTGACCCCATCTTACAAGCGAGAAGCTGAAGCAAGGGCAGGTCACTGACTGCTCTAGACCACACAGCTGGCGGGACCCCCCAGCCTGCACACCTCCCACCCCCACCACGACCCACACCCGCCCAGCAGAACTGCGAAAGGGGTCCCACGCCTTAGGAACCTCCCATGGAAAGTCATGGGGGTGGGACTGCCCTGGTCCAGTGGTCAAGACCCACGCACAGTGCCAGGTGGTCGCCACCTTTCCTCCGAAGGGCCCTGGTAGGGACTGACGGCCCACGAGCCCAGCCTGGCCCGCTGCCTCCTCTTCGAGTGCGGTCATGGAGGACACGGTCCTCTGCTCCTTTCCTGTACCCACAGCAGAGCTGAGTCATTCTGAAACAGTCCTTGCTGCCCACTGAGCAAAAAAGAAAAAAAAAGTTACCCCTTGGCTCTACGTAGAAAACATCCGCAGCCCCAACTCTGGTAGCACGGGCAGAAGAGGAACCCACAGGCCCCACGCTTAAGCTTCTGCCCCGGCTCAGGGAGGGCCCGCTCCAGTCCAGCTGGTGACGGGCCTGGCAGAGTCGGGACCAGGATGGTGGCGCTGCCATGCCCGCTGCACTCGGGCACTCGGGACTGTGGGCTCTCGACCCACTCGGCCGCCGGCGCCTCCATGTCGGGGTGCCCAGTCCTCTGGCTCTCAGGGCCACCACGGTCTGGGAGAACTGCGGGTCTGGTGGGGGCTGCCGTGTGCACCCCTCCCTGCGGCGTCTGGACCGGAGCCCCGGCGGCCCTCACGGCCAGGCCTGCAGAGCAGCGAGGGTCATCGCATGCTGCGGCGTTCAGAGCTCGAGCACTGAAAGGGTCCATGCAGCTCCTCTCGCCCTCCCGCGGGAACGGTTCTGATTTATTATTTTAATTAGGGGCGTTTAAGCTTTAATTTAAAAAGTTAAATCAGCTGTCTTTCTGTGTGAACCGTGGCGGAGTGAATCATCGCAGGGTAACAGACACAGCCTCTCACCGGCCTGAGAGCGCCGTCCTGACGGGACCCCGGGCCCAGCGGGAGCCCCCCCGACCCGGGGCAGCGTGGCTCCAGCGATCAGGCCCGTTCTGCTGCCTTGGTCGAGGCCGCGGCACAGCCTGTGTCAGCCCGTGGCACGTGGGCGTGAGCCTGTGTGAGGCTCAGCTCGGCCATGCGTGGCTCCAGCTCTCCTTTATTCCTGCCATCCTTTTGTGGCTGCAGGAGAGAATGCACAGGTGGCCATTTTCAAAGACAAACGCTCGCTGTGTTACGAGTGGCCCCTGGTTCTGCTCCAGGAAGCGCCTAGGCGGAAGGGCCCTGTGCACCCACAGTGCCGAGCCTTGGCTCCGGACCCACCTGGTGCGCCCCAGCCTCTGCTCAGAGAGTCCGAGATCTCGCTGCTCCCAGCTGCTCGCTGCCCTTCGGGTCGGCCTCCCCCGTGCACACACGGGCCTGGCTGCAGACGTGGGGCGGCCCGGGCAGCCTGGGCTGCTGCCGCAGGCTTCTCCAGAGGCAGGATCTTCGGGGCAGCCTTGCGGCCAGGAGTGAGAAGGCGGACGGCAAGGGCAGTCTCTGTCCAGTCTGGGGGTCGAGCCTGTGCTCTCTGAGCACAGACGCCGCGCGGGGTGGGGCTGTGCATGGACAGCTGTTTGCAGTGCATCACTCACTGGGCGATTGATCTGGAGCTCAGGTTCCAGGGAAGTGATGCCAAATAAAGGGGCGCCCCTCTGGGGGAGTCAGAGGCAGGGATTCTTGACGGTGGTGTGCGATGATGCCCCTGTAGGAAATGCTGCTCGCCTTCCCGGCGTGCCCTGGGGCTGGTGGCGTTTCTCCCTCCTCCAGGTGTGTCGGCATGTGCAGTGGCTGCTGAGAAGGCTGACGTCTTGTCCTAAGGAACCGTGGCGTCCGGGTGCGTGAGTGCCTCTGCTGGCAGGGAGAGTGCATCTTACGACTGGGAGATCTGTGTGTGTGTGAGAGGCTGCTAAGGGAGGGAGCCCCTCCCCGAGGACACCCGCCGCCTCCTGCTCCGCTGGGCAGACGCCACGTGGCTGACACGCAGCGGCAGGGAGGCTCCGCACCCAGCCCCAGGCAGCTCTCCCTCCAGGAGCAGCGGTTTCCGGGGAAGCGGGTCGGCTGGCTTCTAGGACCAGCATCCTGCACAGTTGCGTCCTCAGGTGCAGGCCGGCCGTGGCCCGCCTGCCTGTGAATGCGCTGGAATCTTGTGGATCTTATTTAATTGCAGAGAAAGAGTAATGTTCAAGTTTATAAAAGATTCTCCCCGAGCTTCCGCCAGTGACTCAAGTAAGAGAAACAGAGGTTTCTGGTCAGAGGCGCATGCTCTGACCCGGCAGCCCCAGAGGGCGCGACGCCCGGGCTCTGAGCCCCGGCTCCTCCACGGGGTGGCTGCTGAGGAGCGGGCAGCCTGCCTCGCCCGCTGGCCCGGCCTCGCCCGCAGGGCTTCCAGCCACGTCCAAGGTTCTCACGGCAGCGGCCGACGGCCAGACGCCCCAGCGGTGGCCAGTTACCACCTGGGCGTCGTCCCGTTGAGGGGAAGACTCAGGGCAGAGCCTCTCGCGGGGACTGGCCTCCCAGGGCGGAGCGGGGATGGTCACAGGGCGGCTAGACGCCGGGTAATGGACGCGATGGGGTGCTCCGCCACGGTACAGACTGAGGTGCTGGAAACGTGTCAAAATGAGGTCCATGCTTCCTTAATCGGATTCTCCACGTAGGACTCTTTCAACTGTAGGTGATACAAAAAAGTGAAGGAGCGGAGAGATCCAGGCAGCACCGTCCGGTGCATCTTGATCCGGGGGTTGAAGGTGCGCCGTCTGGGCCCGGCGTCCCCTCTTTCTGCCGCCTCCGGCGTGGCTCCTTTCAGCCGAGGCTCCCCCAGCGAGGCGGACTGGCGGCGGCAGAGCCCAGCCTGCCTGCTCCCCCAGGACGTGTGCCTGTGGCTGGCGCACAGCTCCCTGCCAGGCTCAGTGCCCACCTCACCAGCGTCGGTCAGATGGGCCAGCAGAGTGGGGAAAAAAACCCGAAGACCACCAACTTCCACCCGTGGAGTTTAAATCTCTTAACGAAAGACAGACAGCCAACTCTTGGACTGAAACAGAGCAGTGAGGAGACAGGAGCATGACTCTGGAGAGCAGGGATCTGCAAACCATGGCCCCCGGCCCACTTTTGCGAATAAAGTTTTATTGAACACAGCCGTGTCCATCATTTATGTATGGTCTACGGCTGCTTTCATGCTGCAGCAGCAAAACTGAGCCATTGCAAAGTGACCATATGCCCTGCATAGCCTAGAACAGCGACTGTCCGGCCCTCCACGGGAAATGCAGGCTGACTACGGAGCACGGGATACGGGAACACAGCCTGATGGATGCATGTTTCCCCGGGGACGTATGAACGGGGATCTCAGGAATAAATAGGATTGAATTCAGCAAGGAGGTCGGAGCGGGGAGGAGGTGCTGGAGGGACTGGGAGACAGGCTGTCAGGCACGGCTCCTCCTGGGCTCGGCCTTCATGCGTGGGAGGGCTGGGGGCAGGGGCACGTGGAGGAGGTGCTGAAGGGCGACCCAGCGGGCGCGTGCTCCCCTCTGAAGCAGGGGCCAGCGCTTGGCCAGCGCCCGAGGAGGAACTGGAGCGGAGCTCCTGGGAGCCAGGCTCCTCACGCGGGTTGTGTCTTGAGATTTATTACGTGTCTACGTCTGAACATAAAACAAAGCCTCTTCCTCCAGCGAGATGACGCTGCAGATCCGTCCTTGCTGGTGGAACGCCCGCGGTGCTGTTGGCCCCGCTGCCTCCTTCCTTCTTGCTGATGGTGCCATGTGCAGACGGCAGGCCAGGGTCATAGAGAATAAAGAACCCCTTGGTGCTGAGAACCCCAGCTTGGACAGATGAGCCTTCTGCCCAGACCTGTGTGCTTGGTGTCACTGCTGCCTGTCAGACCAGCCACTGGCGTAGCTGTCTCCCCAGCACCTGGACCGCACCCTGCAGGGATGTGGGCTGGCGAGGGATGGCATCTGTGCAACCCCCAGCCAGACGTCACCAGCTGACGCCAGCTGGCTTAGATGGAGGCTGGTGAACCTGCTCAGCTCGGAGCTCTTGGCAGCCACTGCGGTCACTGGGCACCAGAGAAGCCCATGCGCCACCGTCATCCTGGGAGCCCGAAAATGGCGGGCGAGCGAAAGAGAGAGGGCTTGTCTGAAGTGCATTAATTTCTCTGTGCCCTTAAGCAGTTCGTCTGTAAGACTGAAAACGCAAATCCACAATTAGCCCTGTTAAGCCTCGGGACTCCAGGGTCCTGGGAGATTTATTTATTTTTAATGCCAGACAAGAAAGTCATTGCAAGAGCCATAAAGTGTGGTAGGAAATTAAAACGCAGCGCTGAACACTCAGCCCACGGCTGCAGGAAGCTCCAGGAGCCGCAACCTGTGTCGCCAGGCGCGTTTCTCACCTGGTGGTGACCGGTGCAGGGGAAGGACCCCGTTGCCCCGCGGCTCAGCAGGGTCCCTCTTCCCCCGGACGTGCCGTGGGCCGGGGCTGGGCCCGGGGGGGGATGGAGCCGGCAGGCTGGCTGCGTGGGCCGCGCCGTGGGACGGGCCGCTGTTCCTGCGGCTCTGGACGCTGCCAGGGGGGAGACGGGTTCCACCTCGCTGATTAAATCTTCCTGGTGGTGGGAAGAGGCGTGTGTCTTGACATAATTAACACTTCTGATCAATGTCTTCCTCCTCGCACTGTTCGTGAAGCAAGATAGCCCGAGGCAAAGCTGTGAACTGGCGGAGCTTGTCTTCATTTCCCTCCCATCTTACCCTTTTCTTTTTTTAAAACACAGCACGTTCTTAGTTCCCCGACCAGGGATCAGACCAGGCCCTCTGCAGTGGAAGCTCCGGCATCTTAACCGCTTCCCCCTTCCCGGCCCCTGGGCCCCGCCGCCTCCCCACCAGGCCCGGCTCAGTCCGGGCGGCCGCGCAGCTCAGAGCAGAGGCCCGGCCCCGGGCGGACGGAACGCTGTGCTCCGGGCCACCGGCGGGCGGGGCGAGGCGGGCGCTCGTGGGAGCACCCCGTGGGCCTCGCGGGCTCTCCTGGCGCGGGCCCGCTTTCCAGTTCGTCAGAAGGCTGTGTCCCACTGTGTCCTGTGACGTCTCCGGGTGTGGCTGCCGACTTTCTCGTTAAATCCCTGCAGAGGAGCGGGCTGTTCTCGCTTTCCCCGGCTGGTCCTAGAGCCGCGAGCGACAGGTCCCAGGAGACCGCTCCCGCTCAGCAGATGGACACACGTTCCGCGGCCCGGCAGGGGCGCCCCGGCCCCACGGGATGCTCCTCAGAGGCACCCGGGGGCCGCCCGCCGGGCGCCGCCTCCCTGTCCCGGTGTCGCCCTCCTCCTCCTCGCCGCGCGCGCCTGGGTTGGTGGAGGTCTCCTCCCTGTGGCTGAGCTCCTGCGCTGAGGCCCAGCAGCCCCGCCCGCGCGGCGCACCCTTCCTGCTTCCAGCACAGCCCGGGGCGGGGGCCTTGATTTACAGACCCTCGTGCTGGTGTGAAAAGGAGAGAACTATGGATAAAGTCAAGGGAAACTCGCTGCCACGTCGCGCTTGTCTGGGCGCCTCTGCACCTGAGGCCACCGCGCCTCACTCAGAGGCGCCCGCGCTCTCGCCTCGGTCGCCTTGCCCGTGCCCCGAAGGCGGTTTGTTGATACTGAACTGAAAACTCAAGAGGGGCCGTCAGTCCTCCCTGTGTCTTCTGCGACTGAACCAAGACACCATGTGTAGACGCCTCCGTGTCTCTGTCTGCAACCCACGCCCTGACGGTGCGGGAGCCGGGGATGAAGGCGGGCGCGCTGACCGCTGAGCCACGGGCTCCAGGAAGAAGCTCCCCACCCCAGAGACAGGCCAGCCTCGCCCCCGTTCCTGGGCCTGGGAGGGTCTGTCCTGGGCTCTGGTGCCCGTGGCCACGTGCACTCCTTCCCCCGAGAGATGTTTCCAGGTGGCATCATATCCAAGGAGTTCGTTATGTCACCATATCCATGGCCGCCGGAGGCTGCCCGAGGGAGCAGAAGGGCACCGCGGGCCTGGCCTGGCCGCCGTCTCTCCCACCAGCGGGAGACATGCCTGCTGCCGGGTCGCTGTAAGATGTGAGAAGGACCCAGCTTCCCCTGAGGAGTGACGGCATTTCTGGGCGGTCCCCTCCGAGGGTGCCACCAGCAGCCCTCCGTCCCCTCCGGGTGCCCGCAGTCGGCCCCGGCTGTGTGCCCAGCCTGCCGTGCCCCCTCCCCGGGCGCCCCGCGCCGCCTCCTGCACAGCACAGATAAGGAAAATGGGACCTGAAGCTGGGGAATCTTGGCTCAGGGTGGCAGCGTGGTGGGTAAGCGCTGGCACCCAGCCACAGGTCTGCTCTGAAACATTCCAGCAAAGCGGCTCCGCCAGAGACCTGCGTGGCCGAGTGCCGCGTGGAGCAGCCAGGCTCAGCCGCGGGCCCTGCTGGGGCCCGGCCATCGTCCCTGTGACCTGGCGGATGCCCTCCTCCCCCGGCCCTCCCTGCCCGTCTCGCCTCGCTGGGCTCCTCCTCCTGCCAGTGCTGGACCCGGCAGCCAGTCACCCCTGTGTGTTAGCCCTGCTCAGATGCAGGTCCCTTCTCCACGTGGTATTTATGCATCGCATCCCCCTTCATCTTCAATCGTCACGTTCAGGGGAAGTTCTCTCTTCCTGATTATTTGCCCAAATTCAGCTCAGGAGGACTTTATGGAAGATCTGTTGTGGGATCCTCCTGCGATTTGGTGGAGCGTGAGAAAGAACGATGGTGGTGGTCATGATGGTCATGGTGATGGTGATGGTGGTGATGGTGGTGATGATAAGAGTGATGGTGGTGATGGTGATGGTGGTGATGGTGGTAAGAGTGATGGTGGTGATGGTGATGGTGATGGTGGTGATGATAAGAGTGATGGTGATGGTGATGAAGCTGCAGCTGGCACTCTTCAGCACCGACGGATTCTTGGGCACAGTCCTAAGACCACACTCATTAACTCATTTGATGCTCATCACAGCCTTATGATGCCTCTTCCTTCCACAGACGAGGAATGTGAGGCACGGGAAGCGGGCGTGGCCGCTAGACGCACAGCTCGGGCGGCGAGTGGCGGGGGTGGCGCCTGAGCCCCGGCCCCTGGGACCACAGATCCTGCTCTTAGCTGCCGTCTTTGGAGACCACGCAAGGTTATGGGAGAGAGCGTGCGTGCACACACACACTCTTATGTCCTCAGAGCAATTAAACAACAGTTCAAATATTAAGTAACAGTTCAAAAATTATCCACGGTGGCTCAGTCCTTCATTGAATGACAAACCGAGGGCAGAAGCGGGACGACGCGGCAGGGGCAGTCTCGTGGAGCTCGGGGAAAAACCCCCCCGGGGTAGGAAGGAGGTGCAGAGTCCTCGATAAGGAAAATGGGACCTGAAGCTGGGGAATCTTGTCTCAGGTTGGCAGCGTGGTGGGTAAGCGCTGGCACCCAGCCACAGGTCTGCTCTGAAACATTCCAGCAAAGCGGCTCCGCCAGAGACCTGCGTGGCCGAGTGCCGCGTGGAGCAGCCAGGCTCAGCCGCGGGCCCTGCTGGGGCCCGGCCATCGCCCCTGTGACCTGGCGGATGCCCTCCTCCCCCGGCCCTCCCTGCCCGTCTCGCCTCGCTGGGCTCCTCCTCCTGCCAGTGCTGGACCCGGCAGCCAGTCACCCCTGTGTGTTAGCCCTGCTCAGATGCAGGTCCCTTCTCCACGTGGTATTTATGCATCGCATCCCCCTTCATCTTCAATCGTCACGTTCAGGGGAAGTTCTCTCTTCCTGATTATTTGCCCAAATTCAGCTCAGGAGGACTTTATGGAAGATCTGTTGTGGGATCCTCCTGCGATTTGGTGGAGCGTGAGAAAGAACGATGGTGGTGGTCATGATGGTCATGGTGATGGTGATGGTGGTGATGGTGGTGATGATAAGAGTGATGGTGGTGATGGTGATGGTGGTGATGGTGGTAAGAGTGATGGTGGTGATGGTGATGGTGATGGTGGTGATGATAAGAGTGATGGTGATGGTGATGAAGCTGCAGCTGGCACTCTTCAGCACCGACGGATTCTTGGGCACAGTCCTAAGACCACACTCATTAACTCATTTGATGCTCATCACAGCCTTATGATGCCTCTTCCTTCCACAGACGAGGAATGTGAGGCACGGGAAGCGGGCGTGGCCGCTAGACGCACAGCTCGGGCGGCGAGTGGCGGGGGTGGCGCCTGAGCCCCGGCCCCTGGGACCACAGATCCTGCTCTTAGCTGCCGTCTTTGGAGACCACGCAAGGTTATGGGAGAGAGCGTGCGTGCACACACACACTCTTATGTCCTCAGAGCAATTAAACAACAGTTCAAATATTAAGTAACAGTTCAAAAATTATCCACGGTGGCTCAGTCCTTCATTGAATGACAAACCGGAGGGCAGAAGCGGGGACGACGCGGCGGGGGCAGTCTCGTGGAGCTCGAGGAGGGAGGGGAAACCGTCCCCCCGGCCCCGCGTCCCCCGGCTGAGGAAGGAGGTGCAGAGCGATGCCGGGGGACGCGGGGCTGGGGATGACGCGGGGACTAGAGGAGGTGGCCCAGCCTCCCAGCATCGGGGTCTTGGTCCGACTGCTGTAGGAAGACTGAGAAGCAGCGTGGGCACAGGGGCGGCCAGGGAGAGGAGGAGTGGGCAAGGGGCCCTGGGAGACCTGGGCTCTGGGCGCCTGGGAGGCGGGACGGAGAAACCGCCGAGGCGGGTGAGGGCGGCGGCTGAAGGAGGGCAGCGTGGGGCAGGTGGGCCTGTGACGGGGAGCATGCCCTCCCGCTCGGCCCGTCTTCCTGCTGACTTCCGCGTCCTCAGAGACTCCCACGGGGGTGGGGGCACAGCACCTCCTCCGCTGGACCGTCACTCTGACTTCCACGTCAGCTTAGCCAAGAAAACACTGACTCTGAGCCCTGGGAAGACTTCCATCTCCCTGTGGACGTCTTGTCTTAGCTCAAAGAATCGGAAGAGAGTCCTGGGCTGAGGACGAGGGAGGCAGGGGCTGGGAGAAGGGGCCCCCATCCCCCTTGGGCCCCGGCCAGCCTGCCACCGCAGGGCCACCGGCAGCTTCCGCGGCACTGTGTTTCTGGGACGTCAGCTGGCACTGCTGGGGGTGGGGAGGCGGGGAGGAGGACAGCGCAGGTAGCCTGCAGGCTGACAGCCTCACGGGAGCCCACCCGGTCCTCAGCACTCTTCCTAAAGGCGCAGGACACGGCAGAAAGCGGGCACCTTCCCCGGCGTCTTTTGCTCTGAATTCATTTTCAACTGCGCGAGTTACCAGGCGCGTGAGGCCCCGTCGTCGGAGAGCTGAGCCGCGCCGTTCCAGCAGCCCCAGGCCCACGGTCCGGCGAGTCCACCGGGGAGGAACTGCTTCTCCTGCCTCGTGTGTTTCTGTCCCTGCGCTGCTGAAAACACACGTGGCGTGAGCAGAGTTGTCTTCCATTGTGGCGACGCAGTGGTGATGTCACGCTGCTGCTACGGCCACGCGCTCGTCTCGTCTCAGGATGCTCCCTGGGGCCGGGGCCTGAGCAGCGCCTCGCCAGACGCCCGCGTCATGGCGGGTCCGTAAGCATCACTATTTTTCTTGTTATCATTTTATTATTATTTGCCGCAAGTCAGAGTTGGGAAGGCGAGAGAAGTGAGTCTTGCAAACTGGGAAAGCTCCAGATTTTTAAGTTGCTTTCCAAAGCGGTCTGAAGGGTTCACACTGAACCCTGGGCCCCAAGCGAGGGCCGCTCCTTCCTGTAGCCGTCCGTCTGAGGTCCTGGGGCTGAGGTGTCGGCCTGTTTGCAGAACGGGGCCTGTGCTCTGTTCGGCTCACACCGCGGGCCGGCCCTCTCTGGGACGGTTCCAGACCTCGGCAGGACGAGATGTGCAGAGTGAGCACCTGAGCTCCTCGTGGAGGGACAGCCCCACGGGCCACTGTCGGGCTGATACCTGAGCAAAGGCACCTGCCCCCGGGTGAATCTGAGTCTCCTGTTTGGACCTGAGTCACAGGTGACCCTTGGCTTTCTGACCTGGGGCCCTGCTCGTCACCCCAGCAGCCCCGCGTGGACCGCCCTCCACTCTCTTTCCCCCAGGGTAGGGCGCCTGTCTCTCATTCAGCTTTCCTCCTGAAAGCTCCTTGCCCACGGAGGTTCTCAGTAATCTGGCCTCCCTCTCGGTTCTGCCTTTCCTGGAAAAGCCAACAAACCTTGCACCTCATAAATTTTAACAGCCTTTTCAACTGATGTATTTCATGTCTGAATTGTTTTATCTGCCTCACTTTGATTGTAGGCCCCGAGGGCTGAGACCTCGTCCTGTTTCATCTCTTGTGCGGCTCCAAGCACACTCTTGGCATCCAGCTCGTAAAAGCACACGAGAAGATGAATCTATGCAAACACCTCTAATTGTTTTATTTAGAGCCGTTTGACGGGAGATCAGAGATGTGTGTGTCCCTGCACCTCGGAGGCCCACACGCTGCTTCGTTGCCCGTCTTAATCTGTTCCTTGGGTATTAGTAATTTATAAAGCATGATTTATTTGCTTAGAATTCCTTTTCATAACTTTAAATGTGCGCATACTGTAAAGGAAAAATTTAATCTCCAATGTCTGATTAACTTCTGCCAAACAGGCTTCTTAGCATTATCTGTGCTACACGGAGACTTATAAATAAGACTCAAATCATTTGTCTGTAAAATCCCAAGTCTTCCTCTGCCTCAGCATTAAGTGATGTTAAAACAAAAGCTTGCGTCTGGCTTTGAGGCAGATGCAGATTAATCAGCAGTGGTTTCCTCTTCAGCGGCCGCTCAGTGTTCGCGCAGGGAAGTGATTGAGGTGGGTTTGCTTTAACCTCTCCATTTAACTTTGTTCCTAACGTATAAACTTGCAGGTTCTTTTTTCCTGCTGGAGACGTCCTGTTGGTGAATATAACACGCCTGTAGCTTATGTAATTCAACAAGGGATGTACAGAATCAGGTGCGCCCACAGGAGCAGCCAGAGCTCCCCTGAGGCCGCCTTTCCAAGGCACGCGTAAGACACCTACTATGCACCAAGGCACGTGCTAAACGATGCGAATCCCGGGGTGAAGTAGAAAGACCAGGTTTCCAGTCTCAGGGACCCCCATACTGTCGGGGGGCGGGGGGCAATGACGAGCCGGTGAACCAGCACCAGAAACTGTAATCATCCCCGCCGAGGGTCCCGGGGCTGGGACGAGTCTCCCTGAGAAGGGGTGGTGGGCGGCTGAGGTTCCTCCTCCGGGAAGGACGGCTGCGGGGGCCTCGGGCGAGGGAGGCGCAGCAAGGCCTCGGGGCAGGAGAGAGCCAGGCGGCGCCGCGGCCGAGGTGCCGGAGGACTTTCCGCCCAGCGCGCGTGCCACTGGTGACCTGCGGACTGTTCCCTCGGCGGCTGCGGCCAGGCTGGTGCGGAGAGGGCGGAGGGACGAGGTCCGCCCTGAGCAGCAGGCTGGTGGGCGGGAGAGGGTGCGGCGGGGCAGGTGTCCAGATCCGTAAGCACAGGCAGAACCAGCCGGAAGGCCACCCTGGGCCGGATGCCCTAGAGGCAGGCTTAGGTGTGCTTGGCACAGGACCCCGGGACCTTGGTGCCCCCTGGGCCGGTGGGGACCTTCCCCGCCGTCCGCAGGGCCTGAGCACCCTGTGGGCAGGGGGATGCGGTGTTCACCTGACCGCAGGGACCGGGACGCGCTGTCCCACACCTCAGCGACCCCAGGCTCAGGCTCATGCTGATTCTTTGGCAGACACCCTTCTTCTTTGTAGAAAATGGATGGTCTCTCTTCACGCTTCAAGAACAGTGAGCGGAGCGTGTGAAGTGGGCAGCTTTCTGGAATGCCCACCGGGGGAGGGGAGGGGCCAGACAGAGCCTTCCCGAGTCGCGTTCTGATCTGGCGGTGGCCTTGGCCGGAGGGCCTCTGGCTCCGTGGGCCCGGGTCAGGGGCGGGGCTGCGGCCCACACACCGTCCGCCGTCCTGACGTCCCTCTTGGGGTTGGGCTACCATCCAGGTACGTGTGGCCGACCGCTGGGAGAGCCCCGCGTTTCCAGGCTCCTCTGAGGAAGAAGGCCCAGCCCCGCTCTGCCTGTGACGCTGCCCGTCAGGGCTGCCCGCCCGCGGGACCCGGCCGTGGCCCCGCCCCGTGTCCGTCAGCGCCTCGGGGCACGGCTCCCAGGCTCGAGGCCGCCTCCTGCCCTGCGCCCAGCTCCTCCAGTGCTCTCCTGCCTCTGTGGGTCCGCCGCCCGCCTCCCCGTCTGGCACGAACGCTCTGCCAGTGTCTTCGTGGTGCCTTTTGGTCCATCGTGTCCTCAGGGGGTGCCCGGCACCCAGGAGCTGCTCACTGAAGACCTGGTCAAGGTGTGAGTGGGTCTGGCGGGGCCTCGGGGCTCCTGCTGGAGGTTCTGTGAACAGCCCCTGCGCGGCCTTCCCCCACGGACGCTGCCGGAGAGGCCGCAAAGCACAGGTGGAGGCGGCTGGGGAGGCCCCCTGGGGCGCAGCACGGCCTCTGGTCAGAAGGGAGAGGAGGCCCTATTCCAGGTCAAGGATCAGCCTGTGGGGGGGACTGCGATGGCCCAGTGGGGGGGGGACCAGGAGCAGAAGGGACCCAGAGTTTGTGGGGAAGGTGCCCATCCCGCAGACCCTGTGGGTGCCAGTGGGGAGCTGACAGAGCCCCAAAAAGTGGGCACCTCTCTAGGGCTCGGGGTGGGATTGGGCAGTGCCTGCTGGGGTAAGCGCTTCCTGGGGAGCTGAGCCTGAGCCGATCCTTGCCACCCAGGGACCCTGGCGTCCTGGCATCCAGCGCTGGTCGGGCAGGATCGGCAAAGACCCTGAGCTGCCAGGACCTGGGGCAGGACAAGGCGTTGAGGGGGGCACTCCGTCGCAGCAGGGGACCCCAAAAACAGAAGCAGTGAGGAGCGTGTGAAGTGGGCAGCTTTCTGGAATGCCCACCGGGAGGGAGGGGCCAGACAGAGCCTTCCCGAGTCGCGTTCTGATCTGGCGGTGGCCTTGGCCGGAGGGCCTCTGGCTCCGTGGGCCCGGGTCAGGGGCGGGGCTGCGGCCCACACACCGTCCGCCGTCCTGACGTCCCTCTTGGGGTTGGGCTACCATCCAGGTACGTGTGGCCGACCGCTGGGAGAGCCCCGCGTTTCCAGGCTCCTCTGAGGAAGAAGGCCCAGCCCCGCTCTGCCTGTGACGCTGCCCGTCAGGGCTGCCCGCCCGCGGGACCCGGCCGTGGCCCCGCCCCGTGTCCGTCAGCGCCTCGGGGCACGGCTCCCAGGCTCGAGGCCGCCTCCTGCCCTGCGCCCAGCTCCTCCAGTGCTCTCCTGCCTCTGTGGGTCCGCCGCCCGCCTCCCCGTCTGGCACGAACGCTCTGCCAGTGTCTTCGTGGTGCCTTTTGGTCCATCGTGTCCTCAGGGGGTGCCGGGCACCCAGGAGCTGCTCACTGAAGACCTGGTCAAGGTGTGAGTGGGTCTGGCGGGGCCTCGGGGCTCCTGCTGGAGGTTCTGTGAACAGCCCCTGCGCGGCCTTCCCCCACGGACGCTGCCGGAGAGGCCGCAAAGCACAGGTGGAGGCGGCTGGGGAGGCCCCCTGGGGCGCAGCACGGCCTCTGGTCAGAAGGGAGAGGAGGCCCTATTCCAGGTCAAGGATCAGCCTGTGGGGGGGACTGCGATGGCCCAGTGGGGGGGGGACCAGGAGCAGAAGGGACCCAGAGTTTGTGGGGAAGGTGCCCATCCCGCAGACCCTGTGGGTGCCAGTGGGGAGCTGACAGAGCCCCAAAAAGTGGGCACCTCTCTAGGGCTCGGGGTGGGATTGGGCAGTGCCTGCTGGGGTAAGCGCTTCCTGGGGAGCTGAGCCTGAGCCGATCCTTGCCACCCAGGGACCCTGGCGTCCTGGCATCCAGCGCTGGTCGGGCAGGATCGGCAAAGACCCTGAGCTGCCAGGACCTGGGGCAGGACAAGGCGTTGAGGGTGCCGGTCACCTCCTGTCGGCAGCATGGCGGCCCTGCCGTGTCATAGGACAGTGACCTCTTCAGAGAATGTTCTAGCAGGACGACTCTGGCAGCTGCGAGCCCACGTTCCTGAGACGAGCACGTTAAACCCGCCCTCCGCTCCCCGCATCTCGCGTGTCCAGGCAGCGGGGCAGCTCTGACAGCCCAGCTCCGATGTGACTGTCCTCGGGGCGTGGCTGTCGTCGGAGGCGTGGCTGTCCTCGGGGCGTGGCTGTCGTCGGGGGCGTGGCTGTCCTAGGGGCGTGGCTGTTGTCAGAGGCGTGGCTGTCCTCTGGACGAGGGATGACACCTGTTTCGAAGTAACGGTTCCAAAGGCATTGAAGGTGCTGCCGGCAGGCTGCAGTGCCTCTCCCCTGGCCGTGTTTCTAGCGGCCAGTTACAGGGTGTTCCGACTCTTACTTATTTCTCATGACTCGGTCTTGGTAGGTCCAACGTCTCTAGGAACGCATCCGCCTTTCCCCGGTTATCCAGTATTTGGGGCGTCGCTGTCCACAGCGCTCCGTGTCACCCAGCTTCTTCCTCCCGCCGTGGCGGTGCCCTCTCATTTCTGATTTTAGTTATTTGAGTCTTTTTTCGGTCTAGCTAAGAATTTATCACTACAAAAAAATAAAATCACAAAACATAAGGCAGCAGGAGAGGGAAGGAGAGACAAAGAGGGAGAAGACACAGAACTCAGTTTAAAAACGGCAGCATTGGGCTTCCCTGGTGGTCCAGTGGGTCTGAAGAGTCTGCCTTGCAGTGCAAGGGTCACCGGTTCGATCCCTGGCCGAGGAAGATCCGGAGGTGGGACAGAAGGGACCCAGAGTTTGTGGGGAAGGTGCCCATCCCGCAGACCCTGTGGGTGCCAGTGGGGAGCTGACAGAGCCCCAAAAAGTGGGCACCTCTCTAGGGCTCGGGGTGGGATTGGGCAGTGCCTGCTGGGGTAAGCGCTTCCTGGGGAGCTGAGCCTGAGCCGATCCTTGCCACCCAGGGACCCTGGCGTCCTGGCATCCAGCGCTGGTCGGGCAGGATCGGCAAAGACCCTGAGCTGCCAGGACCTGGGGCAGGACAAGGCGTTGAGGGTGCCGGTCACCTCCTGTCGGCAGCATGGCGGCCCTGCCGTGTCATAGGACAGTGACCTCTTCAGAGAATGTTCTAGCAGGACGACTCTGGCAGCTGCGAGCCCACGTTCCTGAGACGAGCACGTTAAACCCGCCCTCCGCTCCCCGCATCTCGCGTGTCCAGGCAGCGGGGCAGCTCTGACAGCCCAGCTCCGATGTGACTGTCCTCGGGGCGTGGCTGTCGTCGGAGGCGTGGCTGTCCTCGGGGCGTGGCTGTCGTCGGGGGCGTGGCTGTCCTAGGGGCGTGGCTGTTGTCAGAGGCGTGGCTGTCCTCTGGACGAGGGATGACACCTGTTTCGAAGTAACGGTTCCAAAGGCATTGAAGGTGCTGCCGGCAGGCTGCAGTGCCTCTCCCCTGGCCGTGTTTCTAGCGGCCAGTTACAGGGTGTTCCGACTCTTACTTATTTCTCATGACTCGGTCTTGGTAGGTCCAACGTCTCTAGGAACGCATCCGCCTTTCCCCGGTTATCCAGTATTTGGGGCGTCGCTGTCCACAGCGCTCCGTGTCACCCAGCTTCTTCCTCCCGCACCGGCGGCGGTGCCCCTCTCATTTCTGATTTTAGTTATTTGAGTCTTTTTTCGGTCTAGCTAAGAATTTATCACTACAAAAAAATAAAATCACAAAACATAAGGCAGCAGGAGAGGGAAGGAGAGACAAAGAGGGAGAAGACACAGAACTCAGTTTAAAAACGGCAGCATTGGGCTTCCCTGGTGGTCCAGTGGGTCTGAAGAGTCTGCCTTGCAGTGCAAGGGTCACCGGTTCGATCCCTGGCCGAGGAAGATCCCGCGTGCCACGTTGCTGCTGGACCGGTGTGTCCAATGAGGAGCCTGCACTCTGGAATGCATGCGCCCAGAGCCGGTGCTCTGCAGCGAGAGAGGCCACAGCGATGGGAGGCCCACACGGGCCAAAGAATAAAGATGGATGAAAATCAATAAATTAATCCATTAAAAAAGCCAAGATTAAAAAAACAATGGCAACATTGAGTCCTCCCACATCAGTAATTTCTCTACATGTAAATGGATTACCCCCCCCCCCCCCCCGTTAGAAGACGCACAATGACCGAATGCATCAAAACAAGACAAAATAAAGAAATCCAGCACTATGCCATTTGCAAGACGTTCCCTTTAGGCGTAAGGACATCGAGGCTGGTTTTTCTTGATGTGTTTTGATTGCCCTCTCATCCCACTTTGTGTTAGTTACTCTGCTGATGTTTTTTCTGCGATTGCTGTCACAGTTACACAGAACACTGTGAAGTTGTGATCCTCTTACTTAAACTTGTAAGAATTTAGCTTCAGCCCCATAGGGAAGCTGTTGTCGATGTGCCTGCTCCCCGTTTATCTTACTGAGGCGCACGCTACCTCTTTTCACACCGCATGTTCATTCGCATAGACTTAGAGCTGTCCTGTACTTTTTTTTTTTTTTTTTTTTGCCACTCCTATTGGTCTTTCATTTATTTCCATCTTTGTTCTATGGCCTGTGGGGCCTCCCATTGCAGGGGCCTCTCTCGCTGCAGAGCACCGGCTCTGGGCGCATGCGCTTGTGGACGCTCGCTCGGCCAGTGCCTGTGGCCTCCCATCTGAGGACTGGGGTTTCCACTCAGGGTTTCCCCTGGTTCTGTCCGTGGCTCTCAGCCTCCACTGGACTGCACGGACTTAACCCACGTCCTCACGGGTCCCATCCCGGCTCCCTGCCCTGGCAGCACTTAGGCTCAGCCAAGGCAGAAGCTGGTCTCTCAGCCCCTAAGAAGTCAGAGCACTGGACCGCCTCTCATTCTTCTCTTCCCCTCCCGAGGGAGAGGCCAGGGTTGGGAGTTTTTATCAGTCATGTTCTTCTGTGCTGTAAATGTCATGATTTTTCCTGCCCATGTTGATGTGGTCCACCTCGGTTCATCTCAGAAGCAAGACTCCTTAACTGGTTTCTGGATTCTTCTCAAGGCCGGTTGATTGTGAATTGTCGTGATGTTGCCTTTGTCACGGAAGACGGGTCTGGGCCCTGCTGTCGTGTCGTCTGGAGGCTCGGACAGTGGAGAATCTGCCTGCCGTACAGGAGACGCGGGTTCAATCCCCGAGTCAGGAAGATGCCCTGGAGGGAGGGACGTCTACTCACTCCGGTGTCCCGGCCTGGAGAAGCCCCTGGACAGTGGGGCCTGGCGGGCTGCGATCCACGGGCTCACACAGAGTCAGACACGGTGGAGTGCCTGACGCGTCCATCTTGCTGACGTCAGTCTGTTTTGAATCCTCTGTGCTGGAAGGGCAAGGTCCTCTTCTGACCCACAGTCGGCGCCAGGGGTCTGCACGCTGGCCCTCTCGGGGGCCAGAGAGTAGGCAGCGTCAGCTCTGCTTCCTGGGCTCACTTACTCACCGTGGCGGGCGGCCACTGACGGGTAATAAGAAACGAGCGGGCCTGGCTGCGTCCAGGCAGGCTGTGGACAGAGACAGATGCCAGTGGGCAGGCTCCACCGCGCCGACCGCTCCTTCTCCAGCCCCGCCGTCTGAGGGGTGCCGCCAGCACCTGAGCCCTCCACAGGTCAGCCCCAGGACTCCAGAGTCCACTTTCCCTCAAAGCAGAGTACGGTCTTTGTAGCAACTGCCCCTCTCGCCTCCAGCCCACCTCCTTCTTAAAATTAAGTGTGTGTGTGTATATATATATATATTTGGCCACATAGCACGCAGGATCTTAGTTTCCTGACCGAGGATTGAGCCGCATCCCTTGCGTTGGAAGCAGAGTCCTAACGACGGGAGCCCTAGGGAGGTCCCCACGCCGCCCCGTCCTGCTCCTGCCCTCCCTCTGCCCCGGCCGCCGACGGCGCTGTGGCTCAGGCACATGGGCTGTCGCCACCTTAGGGCCTCGGCCCCCTGCTCCCACTGCCCTGAACACCGTTCCTCCTCACACCCACCGGCCTCACGGCTTCGAACACCGGGTGGCTCTCCCAAACCCGCTCGCGCCGCTCTAGCAGGGTCCTGCCGACAGAGCCGCCGGCGTGTGAGAGAAGCGCGTTGTCTCACAGCTCTGGAGGCTGGACAGCCAAGATCGAGGCCTGGTCTTGCCAGGTCTCTCCCTGGCTAGTGGCTGGCTGTCTTCTCCCTGCCTTCTCACACCCATCCGCTCTCATGTGTGCTGCATCCTCATCTCCTCTCCTCTGAGGACACCAGTCACACTGGGCCTCCTTTAACCTGAACGGCCTCTCTGAAGACCATGTCTGCAAATGCAGTTGCATTCTGTGGTGCTGAGGGACGCAACGTGTGCACGCGAGGACCTAGCTCCCCCGCACGCTCCCTCCTGCGTGTGAAGCTCCCCGGCACGCTTCCCCCGGGCCAGCCGCCATTGCCTCGGTGCCCGGCGTTTCCTCCCTCTGTGCTGTCCCCACTTAGCACCACCCCTCCCTCCATCCAGCAGGACCTACAGTACTTCTACCGTGTTTCGTTCTCTGGGGTCCTTTATATTCTGAAGTACTCAAGACCCAAAGTTCATGCACACGGGTTAAATCTTTTCATATTTACCATAGTAAACAGTCAAACCAAGACATTTGAAAACTAGTCGTTGACAGATTCATTTAAAAATAAGAACAGTAGGGGCTTCCCTGGTGGTCCAGTGGTAAAGAGTCCCTTTTGCAGGGCAAGGGGCACCAGTTCAATCCTGACCCGGGAAGATCCCATGTTGCCGCAGAGTGGCTGGGCCGGTGTGTCCAATTACAAGCCAGCACCCTGGAGCGCATGCGCCTGGAGCCGGTGCTCTGCAGCGAGGCCGCTGCGATGGGAGGCCCACGCAGGCCAATAAATAAAGATGGATGAAAATAAATAAATAAATAAACAATAAAAGAGGCCAAAAAAAATTTTTTTAAGTTGTTCTTAAAAAAATAAGAACCCTAAACCCATTACATTGCTCACATAACATATTTTATGAAAACTAACCACATTTTGCAAAACCAAAGCCAGCTTAGTGACAGCAGTGGCCGTGTGTCGCGCTTTGGGGGCCTCTTTAGTGTCGGGAAAAAGGTGGCTGTGTTGCTTCCGCGTTCACTGCATCGTATGTTGTTCGGGCTGAAACCTACCGCTCGCGCCGCTCTAGCAGGGTCCTGCCGACAGAGCCGCCGGCGTGTGAGAGAAGCGCGTTGTCTCACAGCTCTGGAGGCTGGACAGCCAAGATCGAGGCCTGGTCTTGCCAGGTCTCTCCCTGGCTAGTGGCTGGCTGTCTTCTCCCTGCCTTCTCACACCCATCCGCTCTCATGTGTGCTGCATCCTCATCTCCTCTCCTCTGAGGACACCAGTCACACTGGGCCTCCTTTAACCTGAACGGCCTCTCTGAAGACCATGTCTGCAAATGCAGTTGCATTCTGTGGTGCTGAGGGACGCAACGTGTGCACGCGAGGACCTAGCTCCCCCGCACGCTCCCTCCTGCGTGTGAAGCTCCCCGGCACGCTTCCCCCGGGCCAGCCGCCATTGCCTCGGTGCCCGGCGTTTCCTCCCTCTGTGCTGTCCCCACTTAGCACCACCCCTCCCTCCATCCAGCAGGACCTACAGTACTTCTACCGTGTTTCGTTCTCTGGGGTCCTTTATATTCTGAAGTACTCAAGACCCAAAGTTCATGCACACGGGTTAAATCTTTTCATATTTACCATAGTAAACAGTCAAACCAAGACATTTGAAAACTAGTCGTTGACAGATTCTTTTAAAAAATAAGAACAGTAGGGGCTTCCCTGGTGGTCCAGTGGTAAAGAGTCCCTTTTGCAGGGCAAGGGGCACCAGTTCAATCCTGACCCGGGAAGATCCCATGTTGCCGCAGAGTGGCTGGGCCGGTGTGTCCAATTACAAGCCAGCACCCTGGAGCGCATGCGCCTGGAGCCGGTGCTCTGCAGCGAGGCCACTGCGATGGGAGGCCCACGCAGGCCAAAAAATAAAGATGGATGAAAATAAATAAATAAATAAACAATAAAAGAGGCCAAAAAAAATTTTTTTAAGTTGTTCTTAAAAAAATAAGAACCCTAAACCCATTACATTGCTCACATAACATATTTTATGAAAACTAACCACATTTTGCAAAACCAAAGCCAGCTTAGTGACAGCAGTGGCCGTGTGTCGCGCTTTGGGGGCCTCTTTAGTGTCGGGAAAAAGGTGGCTGTGTCTGCTTCCGCGTTCACTGCATCGTATGTTGTTCGGGCTGAAACCTACATGAAACACGTCAGCCTCCCTCAGATCTGTGGAGGGTGTTTTAATCGTCCTCACAGGTGGTGGGGGTACTCTTCCTGACGTCACACCGAAGGCTGTGTTGGTTTCTCAAAGGTCCAGTGCCGTGTGGGGAGCCCAGAGCCTCCACTGAGCTCCCCAGACTCTACGAACTTAAAGTCCATGCACCTATCTCGCCTTTAGAATGAGTCTTTAACAAATGTGTAGTTACGTGTCACCATGGGTTAGTCTTTTGAAATTGTTGTTTTTCCGAGTTACGTATAATTTCAGTTCGACAGTATTTTTAAAATGACATTTGTTAATATCACCACCAGACTCGTCTGAAAAGTCTTTCATTGTCGGGACACTGGCACGTCTCACAATGACAGGCACAAGTTTGCTGAAAATCTCGTTTTTGCTTGAGAAAGCTCTAATTTTACACCTGGCAACAAATATTGTTGGTTGTTTTCCTCAAAGTGACAGACTCGCTTTGTTCATCTTCAGGCACATATCTGCCAGACACGGGAGCAGGACCATGGTTTGCCTGCCGGTTGTTCTTTAAAGAAGTAATAATTTTCCATGAAAAAGTGGCTCGTTCCCCCAGAAATTCCAGCGGTCGCATGAGTGCTTCCCCTCAAGAGGATTGACTCACCTGAACTTTCCCTTTTATCGTACTAAATAATAAAAACATAGTAAGGTTTAATTTTAATAAAATTAGTTCTGCTTCTGCTTCATTAAAGACGTTCTTTAATGAAATAATATTTCCCCCAGTGAGGCTTGGTGATGAAAAACCTGATGACTTGGTGACCCTGGTTTTTGCCGAGGCACCCACCATTTTACCGTTTCATTATAATAAAATTTATATACCAAAGAATTCACTCTTTCAAAATGTAAAATTCAGAGCTCTTAGTATATGGACAGGGTTGAGCAACCATCACCAGTAATATAACTTTAGAACCTTTTCATGAGCCCAGATAAACTCCAGCCATCTGAGCGGGTGCTCCCCACTTCCGTCCCAGCTCCCGCCCACCACAGCCACGCGTGTGCACGCACACGCACGCACACACACACAGCCACCAGTGTCCATTCTGCCTGTGGACATTTGTCTATTCTAGATGTTTTGTGTAAATGGGATCATAAAAGATGTGTTCTTTTGTGGCTGGCTTCTTTCAGCCAGCATCCAAGGTTCATGGATGTTGGGGTTTTATCAGTACTGCATTCCTTTTTTACTGATGAATAGTTTTTCATGACATGACAGTGTAAGCAGAACAGCGCCCCACCACGGAAGAGGTCTCCTCCCACCCCGGGAACCTGTGAGTGTGCGGCTGTACACGGCAAAAGGCAGGTGCAGGTTGATTCAGTGAAGGACCTGGAGAGACTCCCCAGCAGTCCAGTGGTTGAGAGTCCATGTTTCTACTTCAGGGGCGTGAGGGTCCAGTCCCTGGTTGGGGAGCTGGGACCCCATATGCCGTGCAGCACGGCCACAGAAAAATGAACAACAAACGAAAAGAACCTTGAGATGCGGAGATGACCCTGGATCATCCAGGTGGGTGCAGGGTCATCACGAGGGCTCTTATGTACGATGGAGGCGCAGGGCAGAGTCAGAGATGTGACCAGGCAGCAGAGGCTGGAGCACTGTGAGGCCAGGAGCCGAAGAACACAGGCTCCTCTAGACGCTAGAAAAGGCAAGGAGACAGATTCTTCCCTTGAGCCTCTGGAAGGAACACCGCTCTGTGATCTAGTTCAGATCCCAGTCTGCAAAACTGTAATGAATTTGTGCGGTCTGAAGCCTCTGAGTTAGTAGCCACTTGTTACAGGAAAGCAATGCACATGGATCCATCACGTTCTGTTTGTTCATTCTTCCTTGATAGACACTTGGGTCACTGCCACCATTGGGCTGTTAAGAATGAGCTATTAGGAATACTTGTATTTTGTGTTGACATATGTTTTCAGTTCACTCTTTCAAAATGTAAAATTCAGAGCTCTTAGTATATGGACAGGGTTGAGCAACCATCACCAGTAATATAACTTTAGAACCTTTTCATGAGCCCAGATAAACTCCAGCCATCTGAGCGGGTGCTCCCCACTTCCGTCCCAGCTCCCGCCCACCACAGCCACGCGTGTGCACGCACACGCACGCACACACAGCACCACCGTGTCATTCTGCCTGTGGACATTTGTCTATTCTAGATGTTTTGTGTAAATGGGATCATAAAAGATGTGTTCTTTTGTGGCTGGCTTCTTTCAGCCAGCATCCAAGGTTCATGGATGTTGGGGTTTTATCAGTACTGCATTCCTTTTTTACTGATGAATAGTTTTTCATGACATGACAGTGTAAGCAGAACAGCGCCCCACCACGGAAGAGGTCTCCTCCCACCCCGGGAACCTGTGAGTGTGCGGCTGTACACGGCAAAAGGCAGGTGCAGGTTGATTCAGTGAAGGACCTGGAGAGACTCCCCAGCAGTCCAGTGGTTGAGAGTCCATGTTTCTACTTCAGGGGCGTGAGGGTCCAGTCCCTGGTTGGGGAGCTGGGACCCCATATGCCGTGCAGCACGGCCACAGAAAAATGAACAACAAACGAAAAGAACCTTGAGATGCGGAGATGACCCTGGATCATCCAGGTGGGTGCAGGGTCATCACGAGGGCTCTTATGTACGATGGAGGCGCAGGGCAGAGTCAGAGATGTGACCAGGCAGCAGAGGCTGGAGCACTGTGAGGCCAGGAGCCGAAGAACACAGGCTCCTCTAGACGCTAGAAAAGGCAAGGAGACAGATTCTTCCCTTGAGCCTCTGGAAGGAACACCGCTCTGTGATCTAGTTCAGATCCCAGTCTGCAAAACTGTAATGAATTTGTGCGGTCTGAAGCCTCTGAGTTAGTAGCCACTTGTTACAGGAAAGCAATGCACATGGATCCATCACGTTCTGTTTGTTCATTCTTCCTTGATAGACACTTGGGTCACTGCCACCATTGGGCTGTTAAGAATGAGCTATTAGGAATACTTGTATTTTTGTGTTGACATATGTTTTCAGTTCTCTGGCATATATACCTAGGAGTGAAACTGCTGCCTGGTGTACATTTTGAAGAGCTTCCAAGTTGCTGCTCTTCAAAGCAGCCGCAGTATCTTCAGCCCACCAGCAAGGTATTGCTGCTACTGGCATCAGCAAGGTACTAGTGCATCCACACGTTCACCAACACTTGTTGTCTCCTGAGTTTTGTTTCAGTTACCATTACGTGCCTTCCTATTAAAGGTAGATGTGAAGTGGTAGCTCGCTGTTGGAAGGCTGAGGGCGAGTGAATAGATGCTTTCAAACTGCGGTGCTGGAGAAGGCTCCTGAGAGTCCCAGTCCATCCTAAAGAAAATCAGCCCTGGATAGTCATTGGAAGGACTGATGCTGAAGCTGAAGCTCCAATAATTTGGTCACCTGATGCAAAGAGACTCCCTAGAAAAGACCCTGGTGCTGGGAAAGATTGAAGGCAGGAAGAGAACGGGACAGCAGAGAGGATGAGGTGGCTGGATGGCATCACTGACTCAATGGACATGAGTTTGAGCAAAGTCTGGGAGATGATGAAGGACAGAGGAGCCCCGCGTGCTGTACTCCACGGGGTCACAAAGAATCAGACACGACTGAGCAACTGAACAACAGCAGCAGCTGCTCATTGTGGTTGTGATTTGGGTTGTTTTTTGCTTGTTTGTTTGTTTTTTAAAGATTTATTTATTTATTTATTTTGGGCGGAGATCGGGTTGGGGAGGGAGGGGAGCAGGCAGGCCACTTCTATTGGTCTTCCATTTCTCTATTTTCATCCGTCTTTGTTCTTTGGCTCCTGTGGGCCTCCCATCGCGGTGCATCTGTCGTTGCAGAGCGCCGGCTCTGGGCGCATGCGCTCCAGAGCTCCGGCTCGGCGATTGGACACATCGGTCCAGCCACTCCACAGCACGTGGGATCTTCCCAGGCCAGGGCTCGAACCGGCACCCCTTGCACTGCAAGGCGGTGTCCTTACCCACTGGACCACCAGGGGAAGCCCTGCGTTGGTTTTGATTGGTCCACGATAATGATATTGAGCATCTTTTCATTCACTTATTGGCCCTTTGGATCTCTTTGGAGAAACAGCTGTTCATCTCTTGCCTGTTTTCATGGGTTATTCGTAGTTCTTTAGCTGTAAGAGTTCTGTATGCATTCTGGATCCACTATTAGGAATACTTGTATTTTTGTGTTGACATATGTTTTCAGTTCTCTGGCATATATACCTAGGAGTGAAACTGCTGCCTGGTGTACATTTTGAAGAGCTTCCAAGTTGCTGCTCTTCAAAGCAGCCGCAGTATCTTCAGCCCACCAGCAAGGTATTGCTGCTACTGGCATCAGCAAGGTACTAGTGCATCCACACGTTCACCAACACTTGTTGTCTCCTGAGTTTTGTTTCAGTTACCATTACGTGCCTTCCTATTAAAGGTAGATGTGAAGTGGTAGCTCGCTGTTGGAAGGCTGAGGGCGAGTGAATAGATGCTTTCAAACTGCGGTGCTGGAGAAGGCTCCTGAGAGTCCCAGTCCATCCTAAAGAAAATCAGCCCTGGATAGTCATTGGAAGGACTGATGCTGAAGCTGAAGCTCCAATAATTTGGTCACCTGATGCAAAGAGACTCCCTAGAAAAGACCCTGGTGCTGGGAAAGATTGAAGGCAGGAAGAGAACGGGACAGCAGAGAGGATGAGGTGGCTGGATGGCATCACTGACTCAATGGACATGAGTTTGAGCAAAGTCTGGGAGATGATGAAGGACAGAGGAGCCCCGCGTGCTGTACTCCACGGGGTCACAAAGAATCAGACACGACTGAGCAACTGAACAACAGCAGCAGCTGCTCATTGTGGTTGTGATTTGGGTTGTTTTTTGCTTGTTTGTTTGTTTTTTAAAGATTTATTTATTTATTTATTTTGGGCGGAGATCGGGTTGGGGAGGGAGGGGAGCAGGCAGGCCACTTCTATTGGTCTTCCATTTCTCTATTTTCATCCGTCTTTGTTCTTTGGCTCCTGTGGGCCTCCCATCGCGGTGCATCTGTCGTTGCAGAGCGCCGGCTCTGGGCGCATGCGCTCCAGAGCTCCGGCTCGGCGATTGGACACATCGGTCCAGCCACTCCACAGCACGTGGGATCTTCCCAGGCCAGGGCTCGAACCGGCACCCCTTGCACTGCAAGGCGGTGTCCTTACCCACTGGACCACCAGGGGAAGCCCTGCGTTGGTTTTGATTGGTCCACGATAATGATATTGAGCATCTTTTCATTCACTTATTGGCCCTTTGGATCTCTTTGGAGAAACAGCTGTTCATCTCTTGCCTGTTTTCAGTGGGTTATTCGTATTTTTGTTCTTGAGCTGTAAGAGTTCTGTATGCATTCTGGATCCACGTTTATTATCAGACATGTCATCTGCACATATTTCCTGCCCCGGGGCTCAGGCCTGTGATCTGTGAGTGGGGGGGAGGGAAAGGAGCCCAGAGCTCTCAGCCACGCTGGCCTGGAACAGCCTTCCGCACCACAGAGCTTGCAGAGGGGAGAAGTGTGGGAGCCCTGCCCCCCACCCCCCGGGAGAGCCCACTGCCCTGAAGGGATCAGGAGAGGGGAGCCTGGCTTTTTGCCGCCTCCCAGCAGAGCAGCCTCTCCTCTCGGGGACCAGGAGGGCCGGGGCGGGGCAGGGCTAGGGAGCAGGTCCCTGCCCACACTGTTCCTACTGAGATTCAAGACCTTTGCCTGAGTGTTTCTTCACTTGCTCTGTGCTCTTAGGACAACTTCCAGAGGTGCTAAGTGGGTGTTTGTTAAATACGTTTACCAGTTACATTTGTGTCACTGGGGAAAGAGTCTGGCAGGTCCTCATGCCTCCATTCCAGAACTTTCTGGGTTCAGCAGCTCATTATTATGAAGCTGCTGGACCTCGCAGGGCCCCTGGAGGGGCTTTGAGGAGGCCGTGAAGTCGCAGGAAGCGGCGCGCCCTGGAGCTCAGGCCTCCCGCCTCGGAGCAGAGCATCGTGGGGACGCGCATTATCTGCCGACGTCTCCCTCGTGCACAGCACACCTGCTGCCGGCCCCTTGTTCGCTCAGCTCCGACTCTGCTGTGGCCACCGGACTCCTCCGTCTGTGGGATTCTCCAGGCAGGAATACTGGAGGCGGGGCTGCCGTGTCCTCCTAAGGGGACATCTCCCGGCCCAGGGATGGAACCCGTGTCTCCTGCTTTGGCAGGAGTGTTCTTTACCACCGCGCCACCTGGGAAGCCCCACGACAGACATTCTGTATTTATTGAAGGAAGGACCCAAACGTCCAGATGGCACGTGGAGGTGCGGGCTCAGAGCTGGGAAGGGCAGGCTGGGGTGGAGGCAGACGTGTGGGTCACCGGCAGCCCTGGGAGGAGCCAGACCCACGGGAACCCAAGAAGGAACTGAACACGGGGCCATCTGCCGAGAGAGGAAGCATTACTCAGAAACAGCTGTTCATCTCTTGCCTGTTTTCAGTGGGTTATTCGTTTTTGTTCTTGAGCTGTAAGAGTTCTGTATGCATTCTGGATCCACTTTATTATCAGACATGTCATCTGCACATATTTCCTGCCCCGGGGCTCAGGCCTGTGATCTGTGAGTGGGGGGGAGGGAAAGGAGCCCAGAGCTCTCAGCCACGCTGGCCTGGAACAGCCTTCCGCACCACAGAGCTTGCAGAGGGGAGAAGTGTGGGAGCCCTGCCCCCCACCCCCCGGGAGAGCCCACTGCCCTGAAGGGATCAGGAGAGGGGAGCCTGGCTTTTTGCCGCCTCCCAGCAGAGCAGCCTCTCCTCTCGGGGACCAGGAGGGCCGGGGCGGGGCAGGGCTAGGGAGCAGGTCCCTGCCCACACTGTTCCTACTGAGATTCAAGACCTTTGCCTGAGTGTTTCTTCACTTGCTCTGTGCTCTTAGGACAACTTCCAGAGGTGCTAAGTGGGTGTTTGTTAAATACGTTTACCAGTTACATTTGTGTCACTGGGGAAAGAGTCTGGCAGGTCCTCATGCCTCCATTCCAGAACTTTCTGGGTTCAGCAGCTCATTATTATGAAGCTGCTGGACCTCGCAGGGCCCCTGGAGGGGCTTTGAGGAGGCCGTGAAGTCGCAGGAAGCGGCGCGCCCTGGAGCTCAGGCCTCCCGCCTCGGAGCAGAGCATCGTGGGGACGCGCATTATCTGCCGACGTCTCCCTCGTGCACAGCACACCTGCTGCCGGCCCCTTGTTCGCTCAGCTCCGACTCTGCTGTGGCCACCGGACTCCTCCGTCTGTGGGATTCTCCAGGCAGGAATACTGGAGGCGGGGCTGCCGTGTCCTCCTAAGGGGACATCTCCCGGCCCAGGGATGGAACCCGTGTCTCCTGCTTTGGCAGGAGTGTTCTTTACCACCGCGCCACCTGGGAAGCCCCACGACAGACATTCTGTATTTATTGAAGGAAGGACCCAAACGTCCAGATGGCACGTGGAGGTGCGGGCTCAGAGCTGGGAAGGGCAGGCTGGGGTGGAGGCAGACGTGTGGGTCACCGGCAGCCCTGGGAGGAGCCAGACCCCACGGGAACCCAAGAAGGAACTGAACACGGGGGCCATCTGCCGAGAGAGGAAGCACACAGGAGGTAACCTTTCTCTAAGGAAAATGCTGTCATCAGTTCCTTGGTGTCTAGAGAGCCTTCGGCGAGGCTCCTCGGCGCTGTGCAGAATGGAAGAGGCAGAGCTCGTTCAGAGCCCGGCGGCGTCCGGTCTGTCTGAGCAGCGGCCTACACGGCAGGCCTGTGCCATGTGGATTAATTCTCTGGGCTGCTTGTCAGGAGCGCGCTGGTGGGAAAGACTGAACTTCCAGGGACCCGGCTCTGCCTCTATTGCCTCTGTCTGGGAGACCACCGTGGGCTGGGGAGATGGGAACGCTTCCGATAATGGGTTCCCATAAACCCTCCTGGCATAACGCCTGCCCATAAAAATTCAATCTCTTGGCTCAGGGCAAGGAGAGGCCGCTCATTCCCCTCCAGAATGTGCCAGCGGCAGGGGGGTGGTCCCCAGGGGAGACGCGGGCTCTGTCACAGCGGCAGCCCCAGAACAAACGCAGCGCGCGGTGTAAGGACACGATCTCCAGGGGCCGGAAGGCATTAAGCACTGGGGGTGGAGGAGCTCTGATCTCAGCCTCTAAATGTCCTTCTCTCGCCCGCCGCCACCGGAAGACAAAGGGATGCAAGGTGTTTGTATGGACAGGCGCTTGTGGGGGTTATTGTTAGGATTTCCAGAGGCGGACTTCCCTTCTCTGGGCTTGCGGAAGGGGAGGCGTCCTGGACCCGCAGCCCTGGGGGGTCAGCCGCGCCCGCGGCGTGACCACGTGTGGTCCGCAGCGGCGACCAGTCCCTGTGGCCAGAGGGCTGCCGCGAGGCGCTTGCCAAGGGAAGCCTCGCCGTCCCAGCGGCCCTGGCGCCCAAGTGCGCCTAGGAGACCCTGGCCGGAGGAGCGGAGGCGTAGGAGCACTGCTTGTCATAAAGCCGGTAAGCTGCCGTTTAATTAAAGCCGGTTAACATTTAATGTGAAGACGTTAACGTCATAAACCCTTCTTGGGTCATGAGCGCCAGCTCTGGTCTGGGTCTGGGGCCCAGTGGTGAGCTCAATTACAGACCAATGTCCCAGGAACTTTATTGTTGAGTAATAGGACAGCTCGGCTGGGGGCGGGGGACATGGGAAGTAGGCCAGAGGCCCTGAACACGGGGCCATCTGCCGAGAGGAAGCACACAGGAGGTAACCTTTCTCTAAGGAAAATGCTGTCATCAGTTCCTTGGTGTCTAGAGAGCCTTGGCGAGGCTCCTCGGCGCTGTGCAGAATGGAAGAGGCAGAGCTCGTTCAGAGCCCGGGGGTCCGGTCTGTCTGAGCAGCGGCCTACACGGCAGGCCTGTGCCATGTGGATTAATTCTCTGGGCTGCTTGTCAGGAGCGCGCTGGTGGGAAAGACTGAACTTCCAGGGACCCGGCTCTGCCTCTATTGCCTCTGTCTGGGAGACCACCGTGGGCTGGGGAGATGGGAACGCTTCCGATAATGGGTTCCCATAAACCCTCCTGGCATAACGCCTGCCCATAAAAATTCAATCTCTTGGCTCAGGGCAAGGAGAGGCCGCTCATTCCCCTCCAGAATGTGCCAGCGGCAGGGGGGTGGTCCCCAGGGGAGACGCGGGCTCTGTCACAGCGGCAGCCCCAGAACAAACGCAGCGCGCGGTGTAAGGACACGATCTCCAGGGGCCGGAAGGCATTAAGCACTGGGGGTGGAGGAGCTCTGATCTCAGCCTCTAAATGTCCTTCTCTCGCCCGCCGCCACCGGAAGACAAAGGGATGCAAGGTGTTTGTATGGACAGGCGCTTGTGGGGGTTATTGTTAGGATTTCCAGAGGCGGACTTCCCTTCTCTGGGCTTGCGGAAGGGGAGGCGTCCTGGACCCGCAGCCCTGGGGGGTCAGCCGCGCCCGCGGCGTGACCACGTGTGGTCCGCAGCGGCGACCAGTCCCTGTGGCCAGAGGGCTGCCGCGAGGCGCTTGCCAAGGGAAGCCTCGCCGTCCCAGCGGCCCTGGCGCCCAAGTGCGCCTAGGAGACCCTGGCCGGAGGAGCGGAGGCGTAGGAGCACTGCTTGTCATAAAGCCGGTAAGCTGCCGTTTAATTAAAGCCGGTTAACATTTAATGTGAAGACGTTAACGTCATAAACCCTTCTTGGGTCATGAGCGCCAGCTCTGGTCTGGGTCTGGGGCCCAGTGGTGAGCTCAATTACAGACCAATGTCCCAGGAACTTTATTGTTGAGTAATAGGGATGTTACTGGTGGGCGTGGGTGAGCCCGGATCGGCCACCCGGGTCTCCCCTGGCCCAGCGGCCGCACGTCTGGTTCTGCAGCCCCAGTGCTCTGGACCTTGTTGGCAGACGTGGCGCGGGCTGCGACCTCGCCCCCTTCATGCAGCAGGGCCTTCAAGTGCGTGCAGTTCGTTGCACCACAAAGGCAAGCAGTCATGTTGGAATGTGGTTAACAAAATAGGAAAAACAAGGTCTGTGACATAGGCGCATATGTTTTTATTAACCTGACAGTAACAGAATTCACCGGTGTCGCTAACACATTCCGAAATTTTCCAGTGCTGCTGACCATCCGCAGCCGCTCAGCCATCCAGAGCTGCAGCCTGAGATGCGAACCCCGGCCACCGTGCCGGGCACTTCTCACAGGCACGAGGAGCGCAGGGTGGGGCCCGCTTGTGCTCCAGTCTCAGACTGCCTGAGCTCCAGGCACCCTGCCCTGGGCTGGATGCCCCGGCCTGGAAGGCCCTTCCCCCGGCCCCGCCCACACTTCCCTCAGCCGCGCCCACACATCCTTAGGCCCCGCCCACACACCCGTCGGCCCCGCCCACGCCTCCCTCGGCTCCTGTTCTGTGCTCGTTCGTGTGTGCGCAGTCTCTCCAGTCGTGTCTGACTCTTTGCACCGCTAGGATCGTAGTCAGCCAGCCTCCTCGGTCTGTGGACTTATCCAGGCAAGACTACAGGAGTGCGCCGCCGTGCCCTGCTCCGGGGATCCTCCTGACCCCGGGATCAAACCCGCGTCTCCTGCACCAGCCTGCACTGGTGTCACTGTCTCTTCCCGGTGAGGTCTTTGGTGCGGAGTCAAGAACCCAGTGTCTGTAAGCCCCAGGGGAGAAGCCTGCGACAGGGACCGCCTGGGAGCGAGGCCGAGAGCTCCGCGGAGGGCGCACGGTGGTCTCGCCCTGGGCCCTGCGCACCCCTGTGCGGAGCACGGGCCTCACCGGACGCCGAGGCTGGTCCTGGGAGGCGGCGGCTGTAGGCAGGCGAGACAGGACCCGGGATGGGTGAGCTCCGGCAGTGCAAGAAACGCTGCTCTGCCTCGGCCTGGTCGTGCTTCCGGGCAGGGGGCCGACCCGGAGCCTAGAGCCCCGCTCCTGGACGTCCAGGCGTCCAGGCTCCGAGAAGAAGGGGCCGCGCGCCCCGTGATAGGTGCGGGGGGGGCCTTCTGTGTGGCATTTCCTCCTCCTGGCACTCAGCTTCCTCGGCACACAAACGTGGATTTTTAATTTTTTATTATCATTTTTTGGACAATGAGTGTGACAAACGACTGTTCCTGCTCCAGCAGCTCGCTGTGATGGCCTAATTACGGAGCTCCCGGTAGACGTTGCTGTGGGCATCACTTCGGGAGAAACGGAGCTAAGCTAGGACGCCCGTGTAATTAGGGGAGAAGGCGGGAGGGCTGACCTGAAAACACGGGTCTCGTGGTCCCCGTGCTCGGGGCTGGGCGCAGGCCTCCTGCGTCCCGAGCACAGCCCCGGGGTGTCTGGTGTGAACACATGGCGGGGGGCGTTCCCCCTGCCTGTTTTCACTCCACACGCTGGGGACGACCCTCCGTGAGGTCAGGCGACAGCGGGCTTGGAAGTGGTGTGTCCTGCCCGCCGCTGGGCATGGGGCAGTTGTGAGGGGCTGCCCTCGGGGTCGACTTTTGATGAAGGCAGGCCCGTAGGGAGCAAGGGTGAGGGA
This sequence comes from Tragulus kanchil, assembly GCA_022376925.1. Lineage (NCBI taxonomy): Eukaryota > Metazoa > Chordata > Mammalia > Artiodactyla > Tragulidae > Tragulus > Tragulus kanchil. Next base: position 2,103,076 of record JAIOJX010000031.1, on the reverse strand, counting down.
GGGGCCTCCCAGGAGGACGGGAGGAAGCTCTGCTGTCCGCTGGGAGGGGCGTCTGGCCGCGGCGGTCCCACTGGGCCCTCCAGGCCCTGGCGGGCACCGTTTGGCACACGGAGGCCAGATCTGCTCGTGTGCGAGGGCTCAGCTGCCCTCCCAGTGTCTGAGGGCCGGCCCGAGACGCAAGGTGTCAGCGGAGCGGGGCTTGGCCTGCGTCCCTCTCCCAGCTGCCCCCTGAGAGGCCAGGCCTCGGACACCCCCTCCTGCAGGGCAGCGGCTCTGTGAGCCCCGCGTCACCCGGCCGTGAGGGCCGGGCCGGCGGGCTTCCCCTCGCGCCGAGGTCTGGCGCGCTCTCCGCCGCCGCGAAAGCGCCCACGACGGCCCTGTCCCCGTCAGACGTGGGAACCCGGGGGGCGCATCTCGCCCGAGCTGGGGGGTGACTTCCCCTCTGAGCTCTGCTGTGTCCTTGAAGGCCCTCGAGGATGAGGGGCCGGGCGTCGGGAGCCCGCGGACTCACGCGTGCGGTCCGTGCTCTCCACAGCCGCCCTCCACGCGCATCAGACGCGCACGGCTGGTGTCCTGCGTGATTTCTGGAAAGTAAGTGGAGTTCCGCTCTGACGCGGGGGAGGTGACCCTGGTGGCCTTGTCTGGAGGAGCCCGTGAGGGAGGGGATGCCGCCACCTCCAGCGTGGCCTCGAGGTCCCTGCTGTGGTATCTTGGCGGGCGTGGCGGGGCGGGGAGCCCAGAGTGGTTTTCTTCCCTGGCCCTTGGGAAGCGGATCCAGAGGCCGGACGGGCAGCTTGAGGCAGGACCAAGAAGGGACAGAGCATGGGGCCAGCCGTGGCCAGCGGCGGCAATTGGTCCGGTTCCTGGTCTGTTGACCTTTACAGTCTTGTTATAACACCGTTGCTGTTTTAATCCGCATTTGCCACGCGGCCCTGGAACACAGAGGCTCAGCTGAACACACAGACGTGGCGGAAGGCGAACGGCGCTAGGCCGAGGGCCGGTGGGCCTCGAGTGGACCCGCCGTGGAGTGGAGCTGCGCTGGCCCAGGAGGCACTGGCTGGATGTCTTCCTTCTGAACATTTGTCTGCTTTTCCCCTTTTGTAAAAGTGCTGAGCAACCTTCTGGGACACAGAGAGACGTTCTAAAACTCAGAAAAGCCTTTTGATTCCACTGAAGAAAGAAAAGGCCTGTTTCGAAAACACACCTGGTGCCCCACCCTCGTCATCTACGGTTTTCTCGTGAATCATTTTTCTCATCGGCTCTTACAAAGCGGACGTAAAACCTCACTGACCTGGCCGTGACGAAGGAGGGAGGTGCCCCACGGAGTGGTCGGCAGCCGTGACGTCCGCGCTGGGCTTGGCAGAGGTAGGAAGCGTGGGAGGCGCTCGTGTGACTTCCTGGGCGTGCTGGGCGGCAGCCGTGGTAAGAGCCCGCCCGTCGCCGCAGGAAGCAGAGGCCCGGGGCCGCCCCGGGTCGGGAAGCGCCCCTGGACGTGGGCATGGCAACCCGCTCAGTGCTCTTGCCTGGCGACGCCCACGGACAGAGGAGCCTGGCGGGCCACAGGCTACGGGGTCGCACGGGGTCACACGACGGGGGGACTCGCACTTTGTTCGGGGAGTGGATTCTGCGGACCTGCGGGCGGAAGGCTCGCTCCTCGGTCGCTGGGGAGACCGCCTGTGCTGAGTCAGCTTCGCTCCGCGGCCGGGGCTCGCGGCCAGCAGGTCGCCACGTCGCCGCTGAGGGCCCCTGGAGGCGTCTCCCCACGGAGCCACCAAGCGTTCCTCCAGACGGGGGACGAGAGAGTGGGCACCCGTGACCCGCACAGGGCAGGCCTGGCTGCCGGGGCCTGAGGCTGCCCCCGCTCACTGGCTCCGCGGCAGCCGCCTTCAGGCCCGTCCAGCGGGGCCGGCCGGGCAGCCCCTCGCCTCCAGGCAGCACTGGCCGTGGAGAGCCGTGCCCGGTTCCTCCAACGCTTGCGAAATCCCAGACCACTTGCCCTGCCCAGGCTTCCCGGCTCCCTGGACACCTCAAGCATCAGTATCCAGGGCATGGACATTGGGGATGAGCCCAGTCAGGCCTCTCTAGGGAGAGTGTCTGTCTTACTGCTTTGACACCAAACACGCGTGAGTGTTCTGAAGATTCTTGTCGCGTTTACCAGTGCCTACTGACGTGCAGGGCCTTGGTGTCGCCTGCTTTGGAATCACCTCGAGGGTTTTCTCCACTGAGTGAACCTTGCCTGGTGCCTGCCCGTGGCTTTGCACAGGCTCCCGACTGCGGGGATAGAAGCCTGTCTCCACCTGGCGCCTTGAAGATCTGTCGAGGGTGGCCCTCTGTCTGGTTTGGTTTTTTTCTGTAGAGTATTTTTGGCAATGCTTTCCAAGTAGAAGCAGATGTGAAAATAGGAGCTTGGCGGCAGCCCTACTCCGAGAAGATCGACTTTCAGGCGGATGTGGACATGGGGAGGGGCTGAAGGAGGAGAGACGGCTAGGGGAGACCTCGAGGCCTCTTACCAGATAGACGGGAGTCTCATCCTGTAGAAACCGGACGTGGAACCAGCACGGCGCGGCCACGCTCGGGGACCTCTCGTGTTCTCGAATCTAGTGGGCACAAGGGCCTCTTTCTACTTCGACGAGCACGTCTGTGATTTCACGTGTTCTCTCGTGCTTGGTTCCCGTTTGGCTCATATCCCATCTGTGAATTCTTCACTTGAATCCACTGCAATCTTAAACAGACATGTTGTCCCTGCCTTTCCCTTGCGGTTTTGCAAAGGTTTCTTACGTAGGTCCACACAGACTCCCACGGACAGAGGAGCCTGGCGGGCTGCAGTCCACAGGGCTGCAGAGTCAGGCGTGACCGGGCGTGCACACGCACACTTCCCACGCACCTGCCTGGGGCGTTCATCTGCTCTCTCCTCCAGGTGCCGCCTGGAAAACACAGGGTTTCCTCCTCTCTCCCCTCCCCCACGTCTGCCTCCGTCTCTCTGTTCCGCCGCATCACCAGGGTCTCCTCCTCTCTCCCCTGCTTCCTGTCGCTGTCCAGCCGCGGCACTGCAGCCCCCGCTCTTCACCCCAGCGCCTCAGAAAGCCGACCCACCTTCGGAGGGCTGAGAAATCGGAGCCGGCTCAGAGAGCCATGACTGCCCTCCAGGCAGAGCGCCCAGGGCTGTCCCTCACGGACCCTGCGCGGCTCCTCTGGAAGTGCACAGCCCTCTGCCCCACCGCAGAGCGGACCAGGCGCCGCCCTTCAGCCGGAAAGCTGAGGCCCACGAGGGCGGTGCTCTCACCCCTCCAGGTTCCCTCCAGCGCGCGGCCCCTGAGCGAGCCCGCCCCCTCCAGTCACCTCCCCGCTGGTGCCGGCAAAAGCCACGCACAGCCGGCCCGTCTCTGAGCAAGATCCAGGATGAGACACGAGAAAAACTGGGAACAACGTAAATCTAGCGATCTGGGTGCCTGACCCGCCGGGGGAATAATTCATTCCAGGACAGGAGCAGCCCTACGCCGAGAAGAGCGACTTTCAGGCGGATGTGGACATGGGGAGGGGCTGAAGGAGGAGAGACGGCTAGGGGAGACCTCGAGGCCTCTTACCAGATAGACGGGAGTCTCATCCTGTAGAAACCGGACGTGGAACCAGCACGGCGCGGCCACGCTCGGGGACCTCTCGTGTTCTCGAATCTAGTGGGCACAAGGGCCTCTTTCTACTTCGACGAGCACGTCTGTGATTTCACGTGTTCTCTCGTGCTTGGTTCCCGTTTGGCTCATATCCCATCTGTGAATTCTTCACTTGAATCCACTGCAATCTTAAACAGACATGTTGTCCCTGCCTTTCCCTTGCGGTTTTGCAAAGGTTTCTTACGTAGGTCCACACAGACTCCCACGGACAGAGGAGCCTGGCGGGCTGCAGTCCACAGGGCTGCAGAGTCAGGCGTGACCGGGCGTGCACACGCACACTTCCCACGCACCTGCCTGGGGCGTTCATCTGCTCTCTCCTCCAGGTGCCGCCTGGAAAACACAGGGTTTCCTCCTCTCTCCCCTCCCCCACGTCTGCCTCCGTCTCTCTGTTCCGCCGCATCACCAGGGTCTCCTCCTCTCTCCCCTGCTTCCTGTCGCTGTCCAGCCGCGGCACTGCAGCCCCCGCTCTTCACCCCAGCGCCTCGGAAAGCCGACCCACCTTCGGAGGGCTGAGAAATCGGAGCCGGCTCAGAGAGCCATGACTGCCCTCCAGGCAGAGCGCCCAGGGCTGTCCCTCGCGGACCCTGCGCGGCTCCTCTGGAAGTGCACAGCCCTCTGCCCCACCGCAGAGCGGACCAGGCGCCGCCCTTCAGCCGGAAAGCTGAGGCCCACGGGGGCGGTGCTCTCACCCCTCCAGGTTCCCTCCAGCGCGCGGCCCCTGAGCGAGCCCGCCCCCTCCAGTCACCTCCCCGCTGGTGCCGGCAAAAGCCACGCACAGCCGGCCCGTCTCTGAGCAAGATCCAGGATGAGACACGAGAAAAACTGGGAACAACGTAAATCTAGCGATCTGGGTGCCTGACCCGCCGGGGGAATAATTCATTCCAGGACAGGAGCAGCCCAGCCGGAGAAGGCGCGCGGGGGCGGCGAGGGCCCTCCCGCCGGAGCAGCCAGGGCCTCCTTGTGGACAGGCATGCGCGGCCAGCCTGTGTCCAGGCCCGGGTTCCGCGACCTGTGGGCTCTTTGCAGCTCGTTTCCAACATCCTTGCCGCGGAGATCAGGAGCAGGAGGGGTGGGAGGGGAGCCTCTTTGTTTCCCCGCAGCAGTTGCTCGTGCTTGATGGCTGAGATGTGCTGCCGCTTCAGTGTGTGTGTGTGTTTCACAGTCGCTGTGACCCCTGAGCCTGCAGCTCTCCAAGACAGCGCCTCCTCCCACAGAGGCGGGACCTGCAGGGCGGTGGGGCGGCCGAGAGAGGGCGGGCAGTAGAATAAATACATTGAAGACTTCCCTGGTCCCCCGGTAGCTAAGATTCCACACTCCCAATGCAGGGACCTGGGTTCCATCCCTGGTCAGAAAACTAGATCCCACATGCTGCAGTGAATGAGTTCTTTAAGACCCAGCCAGTCAAATAAATAAGTAAATAAAAACAAAATAAAAAAACAAATAAAACAAAGGAATATATTTGGTCCACCTGCACCTGGCCTCCACTTGCACCTCCTCCCTGTGACTGAGCCTGAGAGGTGTCCTTTATCACAAAGCAGCCAGTGTACTAAGACGTAAACTGTCTTCATGAGTTCTGAGCCAGCCTCGCTAACCTTGACCCTGAGAAGGCGGTCGTGGGAACCGCTGGTTGATGAGAAGCAGCAGTGACGACCTGGGACTTGTGCCGGCGTCTGAAGTGGGTGCAGCCGCACGGGACTGAGCTCCAGGCCTGTGGGGCCCACGTTCTCTGTCGGTCGCTAGTGCCCAGCGGAACCGAGTGGTTGGGTGTCAGTTCTGTTGCCTGAGAGCTTGTTGGTGCCGAAGGAAACACACAGGAGGTGTGAGCTACAAGCTGTGGAAGGATTAAAGCCTCGTGATTTGGGAGGTGAGCAGAGCGAGCCTTGGTTCTCACGTCGTCGTGAAGGCGCTGCTCCCACAACCCTGGGGGTGGGCCACCTGCCCGGGTCCCACGTGGGGGTGCTCTCCCTCCCCAGGCCAGCTCCCACCGCTGGGCTCTGTGTGGTGACCAGTTCAGCGAGAAAACACCACTTCGGTCCACCCAGCGGGTGCGGGAGGCGAGGGGCACCCGCCCCTCGCCAGAAGAGGCCCTTCCACACTGTGGGAATTCATGCACCGGAATGTGTCCATGTATTTCGCATGTTTTTGTGAGTCAGCAACTTCCCACGATGAAAATATTTATAACCAGTTAAACCTCAAAGTGCTCAAGTGCCACTGATATACGAACTTTTAAGTTTCTAGTATTAATATTTCGTACAAAAAAGAAAAATAAGTAAGTTAATGGGCGGGTGAGTAGCTGGAAACTTTTCTGCTGAAGACACTGCCCGTCGACTCCCTGAGGATCCAGTTTGGCGTTTTCTCTTGTCTCTTTGTAGCGTCTTAAGGAAAGAACGTGTATCTGGGCCCCGCTAGCTCTGCGTTTCCCAGCAGACCTTGTAATTATTAATGTAGGGATTGGAGAGACAGCAGCATTAACCATCTCTGTAAAAATCAGCGAGCGTGAGAATGAGGACACCGCAGCCTGCACTTCCAGACTCAGGGTGACAGCGAGGGGTGGCTCGTGGAGCCGGGGACCTTCTCCGCCATGATCACACCCCCTGGGTCTTCGCCGCCCCTCCCGGCTGAGTCAGGGGCGGTCTCCTCCCCGAGGTCCAGGAGTGCTGGCCAAGCGTCTCCATCAGGGAGGAGGGAGGTCTCGCGTGGCCCCCATGGCCACAGCCCCGTGTGGATGGCTCTTTAGGTCCTGTGGTGACTGGTCCCCTGGAGACGTCACGAGCCGGGTCAGCCGAAGGCCGAGTGCCCAGCAGAGAGGTGGGCTGTGTGGCTTGGGGCACAGAAAGCTCTGTGTGAAGGAACCTCTCCGACCAAGCCCCGCTCTGGGGAGACACGGGCACAGAGCCCCCTCCGCCTGGCTTCCTGGGCACTTCCTGCGTCTTCTGCAGGCTGCCTGGTGGAGGAGGGCTGCGGCTGGTGACACTTCAGCCGTCAGGAGGTACGTGGCAGAGAACCACAGCGGCCGTCAGCACGCGTCTTCCTGGGCGTCCCTGTGGCTGAACACGCTCAGGGGCGCAGGCTCGGGGCCTCCTCGTGGGCGCGGATGTGTAAGGCTCGCGCTGTGATAGTGTAGGGAGGATAGATGGACGGATGACAGGAGAGCAAGAGGGAACAGAAATGAAGGGAGGAGGGGAAGAAGGACGGATGGTGACAGACGGATAGGAAAGCAGGAGAAGGAAGGGAGGAAGGGAAAGCTGGATGGGCCCATGGTACCTATCGGGTGACACATACATGACAGATGTAGATACAGATGAATAGAGAGACAGGCGGTGGGTGGGTGGAGGGATGGATGGACAGACAGGCGTGGGTGGAGGGATGGATAGATAGATGCACAAATGTAGTCAGAAGAGCCCAGGTAGAGGTTGCTGTTGGTCAACATGCCCCGTAATTCATTAGCAGAGGTTTAGTTTCATTTTAGTCCACTTAATAGAAACGGCGTCTTCCTTTCCCACTACGTGACTGGAGAGAGGTGTGTGGAGTTGCAGAGCTGGTCTACATGTTGTTCCGGGTCAGACACCAAACTGAAGCGTCCCCCAGGCGCCCCGGCCACCACAAGGCCTGCAGCCCCTCTCCCAGCCCTCCCCTCCGAGGGCGCTCCTTCCAGGAGGCCAGGTTCCGCCTGCCCGCCTCTCTGGGTCGGTCCCTACTCGCTCGGCCCCTTGCCCGTCACACCTGAGGGCTGGAGCTCTCTGTCTCCCCGTGTTCAAGGCATTCTTAGCGTCTGTTTCTGCTTTCCAGCCACGCTGCCGATACCGGCTCCTGTGCGTTGCTTGAAATGGCACGGCCAACCTTTCTTTCGTCCAAGGTCAGCGCTAGAACTGGGATTTCTTTAGGAAAAGTCAGAACGTGAGCAAGGAGCCCTCGAATGGACCGCAGTCGCAGACTGAGCGCTCGCCCCCGGGCCCCATCCCACCCCACCCGACCCCCACCGTCCTGTGACTGTCAGACGAGCGCCCGTCTCCTCTGCTGGCAGGAAACAGGCCTCGAATGAGCATTCGTTAGTCCATGGGAACATTGCAGTTAATTGCAAAGCTAGTCCCCAGTATTGTCAAGTTCATATTCCCATCTGTGCCTGAGCGCAGCAATAAAGCGTCTTTCTGGACAGGTTAATTTGCCTAAAATACCGTGCTGTCAGTCAGAGTAACAAAGTTGTTGATGCCCGCGTCTGTCAAACAGGGCTCCCGTCACTGCCACCCTCTGGGGGCACAAGTCGGCAGAAACACAGTGAGCGCACCGGCTGCCCAGGGACGCGCCACCCAGCGGGGGGGACCAGAGCGGGGACCGGGCTGCTGACAAGGGTGTGCGACCCAGGGTCCTTTGTGGAAGCAGTATGCGGTCACTGAGGTAGCGATGGCTTTGATGTTTAATTCAGACTGCTGGCAGTATTTACACGTGTTCATTTTCTGTTTTACTTAATTCACCACAGATAAAAACCCTCTTTCAAATGAAGTGTCTGCACGCCTGTCTCAGGACCCCTAAAACACATAGGATATGACTTATTTTAGAAATAGATGGGGGGCTTCCCTGGTGGCCCAGTAGGTAAGGACACCGCCTTGCAGTTCAGGGGGCGCTGGTTCGAGCCCTGGCCTGGGAAGATCCCACGTGCCGCGGAGCGGCTGGACCGATGTGTCCAATTGCCGAGCCGGAGCTCTGGAGCGAGAGAGGCCACTATGATAGGAAGCCCACACAGGCCAAAAAGAACAAAGATGGAAATGAAAGACCAACAGAAGTGGCCAAAAATAAAACAAAAATAGGTTATGTATGTAGCTTCAGTTTTGTCCGAGTCTGTGCCCGCCAGGCTCCTCTGTCCATGGGATTCTCCAGGCAAGAACACTGGAGTGGGCTGCCATTTCCTCCTCCAAGAGATCTTCCCAGCCCGGGAAGTGAACCTGCATCTCTTTTGTCTCCTGCATTGGCAAGCAAGGGTTGGGGGCTGGGGGCGTGGGGGCGTGTGGGTGTGTCATTATTGATATTAAGGTTCTGGCATCAGCTTGAGGTGACCAATGTGTCATCTCACGCGTGAGCCCTGACCTCTAGGGCAAGGGCCAGCCCCCCAGGACTTGCAGCGAGAGAGGCGGTAAAGGAAATGCTCGCCTGTGACGCCCTGTGCTCGCATTTTGTGCAGGAGAGCAGGGAGGAAGTGATGGATGGGTTTGCCTGTCTCAGTCCTGCTGGCGGTGACCAATTCCCCAGACAGGTGGTGAGCACCAGCGTCGATTCCTCGCAGTCTGGCGGCTGAAGTCCAGGGTCTCGGGGCCAACAGGTCTGGCCCCTGGTGAGGACTCTTCCCCGGGTTCTCGTCATGTCCTCACAGACAGGAGACGAGTGTCCCTTCTAATGAGGAGGCTGATCCCACCGTGGGGGCTGCGTCCTTTTACCGCATCACCTCCTGACCCTTTCCGGCTCCCTTTTAGAGTAAAGATTGAAGGTGCTGATTCCACGTGTGTCTTCCTTATGTCGATCCCACCTTTGGTCAAAGCGTTTGGGAGTCCCCCTACAAGTAGAAGTGATTTCAGGAACAAACTGAACGCCTAAAAACACACACTTGCCCGTGATAAACTGCGGAAAGAGAGCCCAATACTTGAGGGTCACAGCCGATAGCCGCGCCATCAGGTCCGCAGAGCGAGTCAGAGCCGGTCCTTAGAGACGTGTGGACCCGTCACCGGGCAGCCCCGGGGACCAGCCATCAACAGGAAAAGCTGTCTTAGTAAGTTGAGCGTTAAGGTGCTTTGTAAACAAAATAGAATGTACTTAGGATCTGATCAGGAAACACGGGCTTCCCACCACTTTGGGAACCCCGGGGCTGCTCACAGGCCGGCCCCACCGGGTGCGGTCCTCAGAGTGAACTTTGGGAGTGGCGGTGTATGTAGCTGCAGTTTTGTCCGAGTCTGTGGCCGCCAGGCTCCTCTGTCCATGGGATTCTCCAGGCAAGAACACTGGAGTGGGCTGCCATTTCCTCCTCCAAGAGATCTTCCCAGCCCGGGAAGTGAACCTGCATCTCTTTTGTCTCCTGCATTGGCAAGCAAGGGTTGGGGGGGCTGGGGGGGCGTGGGGGGGGCGTGTGGGTGTGTCATTATTGATATTAAGGTTCTGGCATCAGCTTGAGGTGACCAATGTGTCATCTCACGCGTGAGCCCTGACCTCTAGGGCAAGGGCCAGCCCCCCAGGACTTGCAGCGAGAGAGGCGGTAAAGGAAATGCTCGCCTGTGACGCCCTGTGCTCGCATTTTGTGCAGGAGAGCAGGGAGGAAGTGATGGATGGGTTTGCCTGTCTCAGTCCTGCTGGCGGTGACCAATTCCCCAGACAGGTGGTGAGCACCAGCGTCGATTCCTCGCAGTCTGGCGGCTGAAGTCCAGGGTCTCGGGGCCAACAGGTCCGGCCCCTGGTGAGGACTCTTCCCGGCTTCTCGTCATGTCCTCACAGACAGGAGACGAGTGTCCCTTCTAATGAGGAGGCTGATCCCACCGTGGGGGCTGCGTCCTTTTACCGCATCACCTCCTGACCCTTTCCGGCTCCCTTTTAGAGTAAAGATTGAAGGTGCTGATTCCACGTGTGTCTTCCTTATGTCGATCCCACCTTTGGTCAAAGCGTTTGGGAGTCCCCCTACAAGTAGAAGTGATTTCAGGAACAAACTGAACGCCTAAAAACACACACTTGCCCGTGATAAACTGCGGAAAGAGAGCCCAATACTTGAGGGTCACAGCCGATAGCCGCGCCATCAGGTCCGCAGAGCGAGTCAGAGCCGGTCCTTAGAGACGTGTGGACCCGTCACCGGGCAGCCCCGGGGACCAGCCATCAACAGGAAAAGCTGTCTTAGTAAGTTGAGCGTTAAGGTGCTTTGTAAACAAAATAGAATGTACTTAGGATCTGATCAGGAAACACGGGCTTCCCACCACTTTGGGGAAGCTGGGTCCTGGCGGGACCGCGGCTCACAGGCCGGCCCCACCGGGGTGCGGTCCTCAGAGTGAACGGCGCTGGCGTCAGACGCTGGGGTTCCAGTTGCGCCGTGTCCTCACTCGGGTCTTGGGCCGGTGTGAATAGCGTGTTTTCTGCTGTCGTGATGAGCTTCCCAGGAGGTGCTGGTGGTCCAGAACTGCCTCGCGGAGCGGGAGACACAACAGACCCACGTTTGGTCCCGGGTCAGGAAGATCCCTGGGGGCGGGCGAGGCAGCCTGCCAGCATTCTTGCCTGGAGAGTCGCGCGGCCCGAGGAGCCTGGCGGCTACAGTCCCCGGGGCGCGGAGAGCCATGCTTGACAGGAGCGCCTGAGCTCGCGTGCCCGCTGTGCCTGCCCTTGCCTGTAGGCCGAGGGGTCACGGCCCGGTCTTGGAGGAGGACGCGGAGGAGACAGGAAGCCCCGGGCTCCCGGCAGATGCTCCACACGCACGTCCCCTCAGGGTGTCCCAGCCCCGCGCCGGGCCCAGACAAAGCAGAGGCGCCATCCTTCTTTCCTGAAATTCGTCCCTAAAGCCACGGCAGGCGTCTTGGGCCGCAGCGTCCCGCTGGCCATGTCCTAGCAGCAGGCAGTGCTGGCCTTGGGCCTCTTGTCTCCAAGCGCCGCCCTGGGGCGTAGACTTGGCCCAAATCGGGGAACCTCGCTCGCTCCCCTCCGGACCTCCCAGAAGGTGGCTCCAGGCACGCGTGGGTGTGTCTGGAAAGGACTGTGTCCATCAGATGGCATCCAAGGCCAGGCGGGGAGCTGCGAGGCCCGCCCTCCGTGCCCAGAGCCTGGGGAGAGGATGGGGAGTCTCCAGGCGATGGTGAGGACTAAGAAAGGAAAAGACGGCATCAACTTCGGGGACAGAAGTCCTGCCGGGAAATCGCCCGGGGGAGCCGGTGGGGCCTCTCAGGTGCGGAGAAAAGGAAACCGAGTGCTGAGAGAGTGTTCGGAGAGGGAGGAGGGGGCGGGGCTGGGTGAGAGGAAGCAGAGCGCCGCTTCTCCCACGGCTGATCTGGGGACCCCAGCCCCGTCCAGGGGACCCCAGTGGCGCCGTCCGCAGAGCCGCCGCCAAGGAGGCCGAGGGAGGGCCGCGCCCTGGGCCGGGGCCCGCGGTCAGTGAGCCGCGCCAGCTGCCCGTGGCTGTAGCCCTGCGCAGCCGCCACCTGGGCGGTGGGTCTTCTGGCTCGGGGTCGCGGGGCCGGGCTCTGTCGGGCTGTCAGGCCGCCTTCCGAGGCTCCGGCGTGGCTGATGGGCGTGTAAGCATCTCCGGGACGGGCCCGCTGGGGCAGGTCCCCAGGGGAGCGCCGCCTCCACATGGTGCCCGGGGCCGCGGGACTCTCCTGTGGGTGCTGAGCTCCCCGGAGGCCCCCGCCCAGGCAAGAGGACTCAGGACCGCCACTTGCAGCAGGTCTGTTTTTCCTCTGGGTGTTTAATTAGTGTACTCAGTCAACAGTCAAATATTGAATAAGCATTTTTCCCTCTTGCGTGACATCCGTGGTCTCTGACATTTGCTGAGCCAACTTGGCATCTTTATTAAGGATCCGTGTTGGAGGCGTCCACGGCTCTGGGCAGCCTGTGTGAGCGTTTGTTCCAAAGAGCCGGTGTGAGTGGAGGAAGCAGGGAGCACACGGGGCTGTGTTAGGGTCAGAAACGAGGATCATCTGCTTATCAGGAGAACCGAGTATCAGCAGATCAGCCAGAACAGATCTGAAAGCAGCGAAAATAGCATCAACTTAAGGAGGAAAAAGAAAAAACCCAGAGGTTTTGTTTGTTTGTTTTTCGTTGTGTTTGTCTTTAAGACGTGGCCGGCTGGGCCGATGCTTGCGGCCTCCACGCAGCAGGAGCGGAAGCCGTCGCCGAGGGCGTCGCCGTGGCGCGTCCTGAGCACGGTGCTCGCCGCGCTGCAGGGCAGCCGTGGTCTCGCCGCCGTGTTTCAGACAAGGAGATCGGGGGCCGCAGTCCCATCGGGGTCCCCGTCCCACCTCCTCGCAGCACAGAGGGGCTTCGTCTCACTTTGGGGGCCCCAGGGGCTCTCTGGGCAGCGACCTTCCTTCAGACCCTCTAGAATTTCACTACAGAAGTCCTGCCGGGAAATCGCCCGGGGGAGCCGGTGGGGCCTCTCAGGTGCGGAGAAAAGGAAACCGAGTGCTGAGAGAGTGTTCGGAGAGGGAGGAGGGGGCGGGGCTGGGTGAGAGGAAGCAGAGCGCCGCTTCTCCCACGGCTGATCTGGGGACCCCAGCCCCGTCCAGGGGACCCCAGTGGCGCCGTCCGCAGAGCCGCCGCCAAGGAGGCCGAGGGAGGGCCGCGCCCTGGGCCGGGGCCCGCGGTCAGTGAGCCGCGCCAGCTGCCCGTGGCTGTAGCCCTGCGCAGCCGCCGCCTGGGCGGTGGGTCTTCTGGCTCGGGGTCGCGGGGCCGGGCTCTGTCGGGCTGTCAGGCCGCCTTCCGAGGCTCCGGCGTGGCTGATGGGCGTGTAAGCATCTCCGGGACGGGCCCGCTGGGGCAGGTCCCCAGGGGAGCGCCGCCTCCACATGGTGCCCGGGGCCGCGGGACTCTCCTGTGGGTGCTGAGCTCCCCGGAGGCCCCCGCCCAGGCAAGAGGACTCAGGACCGCCACTTGCAGCAGGTCTGTTTTTCCTCTGGGTGTTTAATTAGTGTACTCAGTCAACAGTCAAATATTGAATAAGCATTTTTCCCTCTTGCGTGACATCCGTGGTCTCTGACATTTGCTGAGCCAACTTGGCATCTTTATTAAGGATCCGTGTTGGAGGCGTCCACGGCTCTGGGCAGCCTGTGTGAGCGTTTGTTCCAAAGAGCCGGTGTGAGTGGAGGAAGCAGGGAGCACACGGGGCTGTGTTAGGGTCAGAAACGAGGATCATCTGCTTATCAGGAGAACCGAGTATCAGCAGATCAGCCAGAACAGATCTGAAAGCAGCGAAAATAGCATCAACTTAAGGAGGAAAAAGAAAAAACCCAGAGGTTTTGTTTGTTTGTTTTTCGTTGTGTTTGTCTTTAAGACGTGGCCGGCTGGGCCGATGCTTGCGGCCTCCACGCAGCAGGAGCGGAAGCCGTCGCCGAGGGCGTCGCCGTGGCGCGTCCTGAGCACGGTGCTCGCCGCGCTGCAGGGCAGCCGTGGTCTCGCCGCCGTGTTTCAGACAAGGAGATCGGGGGCCGCAGTCCCATCGGGGTCCCCGTCCCACCTCCTCGCAGCACAGAGGGGCTTCGTCTCACTTTGGGGGCCCCAGGGGCTCTCTGGGCAGCGACCTTCCTTCAGCCCCTCTAGAATTCCCCACGCCCCTCACCAGCCCTCACTCGCGGGGATCCGCGCGCCCCTCGCACGCGGGGCTCGGTGCCGCGTCCTCTCCCGGGCCCAGCAGCTTCTGCTCCCCGCCTGCAAACGGAACTGGGCCCCTCCCCGTGCGGCCCTTCTCGGCGACAGCGCTGGGGGCTTGCTCGTCGGCATGCGCGTCCCTGCTGGCCTCGGAGGTCACCAGCTCATTTGGTGGTTCATCTGTTTGCCCACATAACTCAAGCTTCACGAATTCATCGTTTGCTTGTATTCCCTGAAGGCAGGAGCCTGGCTGGTCGTCCAGGTACAGGAGCGAGGACACGGTCTGTGGGTCCAGGCTGGATGGTGGGGGGCTGGTCCGGCGCGGGGCTTTCACACGCCCCTGTGAGAAGCCTGGACACGGCAGAGCAGTGAGCACGCTCCCCTCTGCATCCAGATGCTCCCGGGGCAGCCACGTGACCGCATCCATGGACAGATGGGTGAGGTCAAGAGTGGACAGCAGACTCCACTCCGCCTCTCACCTCCCTGGGGGTGGAATGGCGTCCTGGACGTCCTCCCCTCTCTGTTCTGGTTCCGGGCAGCGCACTGCATGAGGGGGCCTTGGTAGTGCACACGAGTGAGCCCGTCTCCCCGCGACTTCTTGCAGACGTGCATGGGCTCTCGCTGCCGCGCCTCTGATCCTGAGCCGGCCAGCAGGGTCTCAGTTCACGGCCCAAGGCCTGTCTGCAGAGCCCGAGGCGCCCACCTTGCTTTCAGCCACGTGGGAAACAGCAGCGAGGGCTGGAGGGGGGGCCGCCCTGCCTGCGGGGGTCAGTGGTGGCCGCCAGGCGTGAGGAGCCCCCGGCTGCCTGAGTCCCGTGGAGCAGCCGCCAGGGGCTGGGAGTCAGGACGCTCGGGCTCGCGGCAGGGCCGGGAATGAAATAAGAAAGATAACGCAGAGCAGGGTCTCGGGAGTAAATCTCCCGAGACAGGAGTGGCGCCATCAGAGGCCCGGCGGGTCCTTATCTGTCCCCCACACGTGCTGCCGCGGTGCTGGCGGTTGACTTTAATTATTGATATTTCTTTTTAAGTTAAAGATGAATTTGAGACAGCTGCGAACTCGGCAGGTTTATCTTCCAGTTACAGGGAGGCCTGTTAGGAATGATCACTGGAGGCGGCCGTGGGCTTCCCGGCTGTTACCAGAGGTGGCCGGGGCCACGGGGAGGATCCGGGCGGGGCCTCCTGAGAGCCGTGGCTGTGTCCACGCTGCGGCCTGCCCGCGTGGAGGTGCCGGTGCCTCCTGGGTCCCCGCGGCCCCTCCCTGGTCGCCGCCGGACAGGCCGCGCCCTCCGAGCTCTCCGCTGGACGCTCCTCAGTCTCCACGCAGGACCCCTTTCCTGCTGGACCCACAGAGGCACCCGCGGGGGCCCCAGCGCGAGCGTCAGGCCCGTGTGGAGCCCTGGGACGGGACCCGTCTTGTGCAGTCTGCCTCTCCCCGGGCTCCAGGAAGGGTGACGGCCCCTGGCAGAGCTCCTGGACCTCGTGGGGACCTCGAAGGAGACAGACGCAGCCCAGGTCCTCCAGCCGAGTGAGCGCCGAGGGCAGGTTCACCCCAGACCCTGGAGGCCCCGCGCCACCCCCAGGCTGCCTCGCCAGCCCGCACAGGCCCGGGGCAGTCCTGCCTCATGCACCCGTCCTCCCGTCCTCCCAGCCGCCCGTCCATCCGCCGCGGGCCCGCTGCCCGGGGAGGTGATGCCGCGGCTCTCCACGGTCGCCCCGGGGAGGCTGTGCTCTGAGGGAAGCAGCTCTGGAATTTCTGAGCAGAACACAAGGAGGTTTCTCCAGTGGCCCCCCACTCTGCACGCACCTGGGACCCCCTTCTTCTGAGGGTGCCGTCCTCCTGGTTCCTGCACGTCCACCCGCTCCACGTACCCCCAGAGCTCCCCAGCTGCAGCTTTCCTCACAGACCTCAGGGCAGGCCGCTCGACACAGGGGCTCGGCTTCTCTGCTGCAGGTGGCGGGGCTTTGGGGGTTCTGCCAGAAACCGCACCCCACGGCGGCCGTGCAGAGCCAGGCCTCCGGGCACCGCCAGACGGGGCCCGCTGCTCTGCTGTCAGAGCTGACCTGTGCCCTGGACCAGAGCCTTGCCGTCGCCCTGTGTCTTCTCTCGTCTCACTTCCGGCATAGAAGACGGCCGCCCCTCACCCAGGTCCTCGCACGAAGGCCCGCAAGGTCAGAGGGCAGAGTCCCGGGCTCTGACCCTCCGCCTCCCACCAGGAAGGGGCTCGGGGGACCCGGAGACAGAATGTGGGGAAATCAAAACCTCCGTACAAAGGCAAACGTCCATTTCTATTCGGCCACGGGAGGATCTGGGCGGGCCTCCTGAGAGCCGTGGCTGTGTCCACGCTGCGGCCTGCCGCGTGGAGGTGCCGGTGCCTCCTGGGTCCCCTGCCCCTCCTGGTCGCCGCCGGACAGGCCGCGCCCTCCGAGCTCTCCGCTGGACGCTCCTCAGTCTCCACGCAGGACCCCTTTCCTGCTGGACCCACAGAGGCACCCGCGGGGGCCCCAGCGCGCGCAGGCCCGTGTGGAGCCCTGGGACGGGACCCGTCTTGTGCAGTCTGCCTCTCCCCGGGCTCCAGGAAGGGTGACGGCCCCTGGCAGAGCTCCTGGACCTCGTGGGGACCTCGAAGGAGACAGACGCAGCCCAGGTCCTCCAGCCGAGTGAGCGCTGAGGGCAGGTTCACCCCAGACCCTGGAGGCCCCGCGCCACCCCCAGGCTGCCTCGCCAGCCCGCACAGGCCCGGGGCAGTCCTGCCTCATGCACCCGTCCTCCCGTCCTCCCAGCCGCCCGTCCATCCGCCGCGGGCCCGCTGCCCGGGGAGGTGATGCCGCGGCTCTCCACGGTCGCCCCGGGGAGGCTGTGCTCTGAGGGAAGCAGCTCTGGAATTTCTGAGCAGAACACAAGGAGGTTTCTCCAGTGGCCCCCCACTCTGCACGCACCTGGGACCCCCTTCTTCTGAGGGTGCCGTCCTCCTGGTTCCTGCACGTCCACCCGCTCCACGTACCCCCAGAGCTCCCCAGCTGCAGCTTTCCTCACAGACCTCAGGGCAGGCCGCTCGACACAGGGGCTCGGCTTCTCTGCTGCAGGTGGCGGGGCTTTGGGGGTTCTGCCAGAAACCGCACCCCACGGCGGCCGTGCAGAGCCAGGCCTCCGGGCACCGCCAGACGGGGCCCGCTGCTCTGCTGTCAGAGCTGACCTGTGCCCTGGACCAGAGCCTTGCCGTCGCCCTGTGTCTTCTCTCGTCTCACTTCCGGCATAGAAGACGGCCGCCCCTCACCCAGGTCCTCGCACGAAGGCCCGCAAGGTCAGAGGGCAGAGTCCCGGGCTCTGACCCTCCGCCTCCCACCAGGAAGGGGCTCGGGGGACCCGGAGACAGAATGTGGGGAAATCAAAACCTCCGTACAAAGGCAAACGTCCATTTCTATTCAACCTAGGAGACTTGGCTCAAACCATTAAAAATGAAGAAAAGTGTCTTTTTTGGAGAGAGACCTGCCAGGGCTCTTATTACATTAATAAGTCAAGTGTGGTTTAAACTGGGATTTTGCTTGAATAATTAGTTTTCTCATTTAGCAGCTGAAATGGAATCTCCGTCTCCTTTGAGCTCCTCAGTCCCCTGCGTCAGCCCCGGTGGCTCCTGGTCACAGCTCTGTGCCTCTGCTCCGCCGAGCCCTTTCTGCCAGTTTTCACATGGCTTTCAGCCCCAGGCGCGCCCAGGCTGGAAGGCCAGGGGACGGTGGCCACCGGTGCCCACCGCTGCGCCTCCTCCCCTCCCCCACTGGCCCCCGGCCTGGTGCTCCCGACGCTGAGCCTGAGGCTCTCCGTCCCTGGGCGTGTTGGGGACCTCCAGTGCGGACACGGAGTGACCCAGCCAGGCTGTCCAGCAGGCTTCGTCCAGGCTTCGCTGGAGGAGTCTGTGGCCTGAGCCCGAGGGGCAGGGGCGTCAGCCCCCGGGGCAGGGGCAGGATCGCAGCCGCGCCTCGGCCAGCCCGCTGACCCTCCCCGGTGACGCCTGCGCAGCTGGGAGGGGCTGGTGTCGATGACCCCCCAGATCGCAGGGGGAGCCTCCGGGCTCTCGTCCATCGCAGACCCCCGGGTCCACTGTGGAGACCAGGGCCCACTGAGTCTCCCCGTGGCTTTAGGGCTTGTCTCGACTTGAGTTTTGCTTTTGTTTCTTTTCATACGTTTCTGCCTTTAGCTTCGGAATGGCTGGAGCTGACGGAGAGCCCCAGGGCTCGGCCGCGCGCCCGCCTCCGTGGCTGCACCCCCGCGGCGTGGCGCAGCCGCAGCCCGGACGTTGGCCCGGCTCCTGCGTCTGTCACCTGCGGGTCCGTGCAGCCCCCCGGCCGTCAGACACGGAGCGGTGGCCTGGCCGCGCCGCCTGCCTCCCTCGGCCCTTAGGGTCTCACCGCGAGGCTGTGGCTGCACCCCCCCCACCCAGCCCCGGCCTCCGCCCGGAGCACCTGGAAGGAGATCTCTGACCGTCGGCTGGCCGCAGGCCAGGCGCGTGGTCGAGCTCTGGGACGCCTCCGTCCCTCGAGGGCAGCTCCCCCTCCCCGCCTCTCCCGGCCGCGCGGCCTGTGCTGGTCTCTCCTAACCTCCCCGTCCCCCTGGCTGCTGCCGTCGCTGACGTTGGCGTCGAGTCCTGCAGGCGCACAGTCCAGGGCAGCACCCCCACCTCCAAGGAGGGGTCGCTGGCACGTTGAGGCCTGACCTCAGGTTGCTGTGGTGGTGACAGGATGCCGGAACCTTCCAGAAGAGAGCTCCCTGCGTCCTGGCTGGGGTGGAGTACGTGTGGCTTCTCAGAACACGCACTGGAGGCCAGGTGCCAGGGCGGGGGCGTGCGGGCGGCGAGCTCTGTGGACCCCGGCCTCTCGGGAGGGCCGGGCTGCAGGGGGAGCGCAGGTCGGAAGTGTCGCGCGGCGTAACCTTTGGTGTCCTCCAAGGCCCTGCCGTGAACTCGGAGAGGCGTGCCCATGGGGACGGTGGGTGCGTGGGTGGGTAGGCGGGGGGTGATGAATGAGTGGTGAGTGAGTGACAGAAGCAGGTGCGGGTGAGGCACACGAGGTCCCTGCTCTCGTGGAGCTGGTGGTGCGGGGGAGGGGGACGGCGACACGGGGGTGGAGGGAGGCCGAGAGGGCGGACGGAGGGTGGACGGACGGATTGTGGATGGAGAGGTGGGCGGATGGAGGGCGGGGTGGCTGGGTAGGTGGGTGGGGCCGGGGTGCAGGGGTGAAGGTGAGCCGGGGAGGGCCGGGGCTGAGGCTGGTGGAGCTGCGGGACGGCTGGGGGTTCGGGAAGGAGCCGCACCGCCCGTGGACGGGCGGGAGGGGCGGCAGCATGCCCACGGGCCTCCCGGAGGAGGCCGGCCCCTGGGCCCGCTGCCCAGACGGACCCGCCTCCTGACGCCACGCTTGCTCCTCGCTGCTCTCTGGGAGTCCCTGCTGACCCGGGGGTCACAAGGGGGCTTCCCAAGGCGGCTGCGTCCTGGAGGACGCGCCCTGTGCTCTGTCGAGGTCTCGACAGACTGGACCGTGGCGAGCGGGAGAAGCAAGGCGCCTAGCTGCTCACAGCGGGTGAAGGAGATCTCTGACCGTCGGCTGGCCGCAGGCCAGGCGCGTGGTCGAGCTCTGGGACGCCTCCGTCCCTCGAGGGCAGCTCCCCCTCCCCGCCTCTCCCGGCCGCGCGGCCTGTGCTGGTCTCTCCTAACCTCCCCGTCCCCCTGGCTGCTGCCGTCGCTGACGTTGGCGTCGAGTCCTGCAGGCGCACAGTCCAGGGCAGCACCCCCACCTCCAAGGAGGGGTCGCTGGCACGTTGAGGCCTGACCTCAGGTTGCTGTGGTGGTGACAGGATGCCGGAACCTTCCAGAAGAGAGCTCCCTGCGTCCTGGCTGGGGTGGAGTACGTGTGGCTTCTCAGAACACGCACTGGAGGCCAGGTGCCAGGGCGGGGGCGTGCGGGCGGCGAGCTCTGTGGACCCCGGCCTCTCGGGAGGGCCGGGCTGCAGGGGGAGCGCAGGTCGGAAGTGTCGGCGTAACCTTTGGTGTCCTCCAAGGCCCTGCCGTGAACTCGGAGAGGCGTGCCCATGGGGACGGTGGGTGCGTGGGTGGGTAGGCGGGGGGTGATGAATGAGTGGTGAGTGAGTGACAGAAGCAGGTGCGGGTGAGGCACACGAGGTCCCTGCTCTCGTGGAGCTGGTGGTGCGGGGGAGGGGGACGGCGACACGGGGGTGGAGGGAGGCCGAGAGGGCGGACGGAGGGTGGACGGACGGATTGTGGATGGAGAGGTGGGCGGATGGAGGGCGGGGTGGCTGGGTAGGTGGGTGGGGCCGGGGTGCAGGGGTGAAGGTGAGCCGGGGAGGGCCGGGGCTGAGGCTGGTGGAGCTGCGGGACGGCTGGGGGTTCGGGAAGGAGCCGCACCGCCCGTGGACGGGCGGGAGGGGCGGCAGCATGCCCACGGGCCTCCCGGAGGAGGCCGGCCCCTGGGCCCGCTGCCCAGACGGACCCGCCTCCTGACGCCACGCTTGCTCCTCGCTGCTCTCTGGGAGTCCCTGCTGACCCGGGGGTCACAAGGGGGCTTCCCAAGGCGGCTGCGTCCTGGAGGACGCGCCCTGTGCTCTGTCGAGGGTCTCGACAGACTGGACCGTGGCGAGCGGGAGAAGCAAGGGGCGCCTAGCTGCTCACAGGGGGCAGTTGTCTGGAACTCTCGAGGTGCGTTTGGGGGACCACGATGACGGGAAGACGGGGTGCATGGGAGCCGGGAGAGACCTCCAGGGTGACGGAGTTGTCTGGGGACCAGCGGGGAGAGCAGGGCTCGCGGGGCGCGGCTGGAGAACGTGGTGGAGCGGAGACGCCTCAGGTCCCGCTGCAGTGCCCTGTGCGGGCAGATGCCTGCCTTCCCCTCTGTCCCCTCGGGCTCCGTGCTTCCAGCCAGGGCTGCTTTAGGGGGGCTGCTTTGGGAAGAAGCAGCGCAGAACAGAGGCACCCTGTGTGCACGTGGAAGCGGAGGGCCCCTAAGAACTGGACCTCCTGGGCACTCTGGAGCCCTCAGGGAAGCCCGGGCTCCACACAGGCGGTGGTGGAGGACGGGAGCCGCTCCGGTCCCCGCCGACGGGATGGCAGAGGTCATTAGCGTCACATGCTGTTGTCACAGGGGTGGTAGGAACTGTCCCGTGTGGAGCACAGACGTGACGCCCGGGGACGTCACGCGTGTGGCTGCTGGTGGGACAAATGAGCACACGCGCGAGCGGGTGAACCGAGGAGACCACCCGCCTGACGGCGCCTCCGCGCAGGCCCGGGGCTGCTCCACGGCACACGGCAGCCGGTCTGAGGCTCGTGCAAGGCGACGAGCTGAAAATGCGAGCGGGGTGTGAGTTTATGACGCAGGCACCTGACCCTGTGCAGTGGGAGTGATCAGTGCAGTCGTGGTCCGTGCTACGAAGTGCTGCGGATCGCACGGCCTCCCAGAGCCCTCCCCGAGCCCTCCCCACGCCGTCCTCCTCCCAAGGGGGCAGGCGAAGACCGACCGCCGGCTCCCTCTGCCGGTGCTGCCGTCCAGTCTGGCAGGTGCCATCGAGTTCACTCATTCTGTCCCCAGCGGTGTCAGATTGCTGTCAGGCCGTTTCCTTTGTGCGCTCGCTAACTGCCAACCCGAAATAAAACCGCGGACGATATTAATTTAAGACATGACCTCTTCAAAGACGTGATAAAGACGTCGGGCAATTGTAAGGGGTACCGTGGCGAGCGGGAGAAGCAAGGGGCGCCTAGCTGCTCACAGGGGGCAGTTGTCTGGAACTCTCGAGGTGCGTTTGGGGGACCACGATGACGGGAAGACGGGGTGCATGGGAGCCGGGAGAGACCTCCAGGGTGACGGAGTTGTCTGGGGACCAGCGGGGAGAGCAGGGCTCGCGGGGCGCGGCTGGAGAACGTGGTGGAGCGGAGACGCCTCAGGTCCCGCTGCAGTGCCCTGTGCGGGCAGATGCCTGCCTTCCCCTCTGTCCCCTCGGGCTCCGTGCTTCCAGCCAGGGCTGCTTTAGGGGGGCTGCTTTGGGAAGAAGCAGCGCAGAACAGAGGCACCCTGTGTGCACGTGGAAGCGGAGGGCCCCTAAGAACTGGACCTCCTGGGCACTCTGGAGCCCTCAGGGAAGCCCGGGCTCCACACAGGCGGTGGTGGAGGACGGGAGCCGCTCCGGTCCCCGCCGACGGGATGGCAGAGGTCATTAGCGTCACATGCTGTTGTCACAGGGGTGGTAGGAACTGTCCCGTGTGGAGCACAGACGTGACGCCCGGGGACGTCACGCGTGTGGCTGCTGGTGGGACAAATGAGCACACGCGCGAGCGGGTGAACCGAGGAGACCACCCGCCTGACGGCGCCCCCGCGCAGGCCCGCGGCCGCTCCACGGCACACGGCAGCCGGTCTGAGGCTCGTGCAAGGCGACGAGCTGAAAATGCGAGCGGGGTGTGAGTTTATGACGCAGGCACCTGACCCTGTGCAGTGGGAGTGATCAGTGCAGTCGTGGTCCGTGCTACGAAGTGCTGCGGATCGCACGGCCTCCCAGAGCCCTCCCCGAGCCCTCCCCACGCCGTCCTCCTCCCAAGGGGGCAGGCGAAGACCGACCGCCGGCTCCCTCTGCCGGTGCTGCCGTCCAGTCTGGCAGGTGCCATCGAGTTCACTCATTCTGTCCCCAGCGGTGTCAGATTGCTGTCAGGCCGTTTCCTTTGTGCGCTCGCTAACTGCCAACCCGAAATAAAACCGCGGACGATATTAATTTAAGACATGACCTCTTCAAAGACGTGATAAAGACGTCGGGCAGTAGGTCATCGTGATTAGAGCTGGGGTTCACCAAGACGGTGGGGGTCAAGGATAAATCGAGCTTGAGCTCGTCCAACACGGCCCATAATCCTACAAGATTCTAAAGGAAAAGAGATCGTCTTCCTTAAAGATCCGTCTCGGTCTCCTCCAGCAATTTATATTCTCCGTGTGGAGCTGAAGGCATGAGCTTTGCAGGACCTCTTGGAACTGTGAGCAGCATCTTCATTTCTTGGTGGACTGGAGGTTAGCCGGCCAATTATTTTATGTCCATTTTTGTATTAAGACTACCACTGTGAACAGAAAGCATTCTGGTTATCTGGCAATGAAAATGCCCATCTTTGTCATCTCAGAGCCGTTTTGTCAGATGCTGAACCCAAACGCAGCTCTGTTTTGTCATAATTGCCTTCTGTTCGGTTTTGAAGTAATTACTTTCTTATAGGAGCTTTTGCTGTTTTATCTTCGTGGATGGTTCACTTGGGAGAGCTGACGGGAAAAAGAAAGCTATAGATCTGGCGTCCCCGAGAAACACCGCAGCTTTTGATGTTCGGTGTAGATTTTTGATAGAAAGTCCCAGAGAAAATAGCAAGATCTCTCTTTGGCTGGAGGAAGGCATGTGCTCAAAATCATTTACTTTTCTCACTCTTTGTGGCATCTGAACAGGAGAGCCAGGCCAGGCTTCCTGCAGGGAGAGATTTAAAGCCAGCTCATCAGAGCACAAATAAGGGTTTCAGATGCGTCTCTTTGGCCAAACTCACCGTGACCCAAACAGCCCCGCTCCGGCCCTGGTTGCACAGGTCCAGTCTGCAGAGGTGCAGGTGAGCCTGCACTGGGCGAGTGCAGATGCAGCTAGAGGGCAGTGGGCCAGGTGCCTACGCAGGGTAGACCAGCCGCCCAGCTCCATGCTGGCTCCTGGGGCCAACACCACGGGCCGCCACTGCCCTGGGGGATCATAGGTGAGTGTAGACAAGTGTGCGAGCCGTACCACCACGACAGAGGTGAAGGCGGTCCCTAGATGCGAGTCCCCGTCGCGCCCCGGGAGGAGGAGACGAGGGACGCCTCCGGGAGAGGGATCTGAACGGCCTGGCAGACTTGGCAGGAATCCGCTGGCAGTCCCAGAAGAGCCTTGGATACATACGTGTTTCTCCTACTGATAGAAAGCTCTGCTTTCATCACCCGGCAGACTCCGTGCAGATTAATTAAACATGAGACGGTGGTTAATGTTTGAAGAGGAGCGGGCATCGGGGCCGTGCTGCTGGTCTGTCCCGCAGTGAGTCCTGCTGCTGCCTGTGCTAATGACCCCCTGCTGCTGTGGGCTCCGCCCCGGGGCCAGGGTCAGGGTCAGGGGCGAGAGCCACGCTGGGCGCCGGCGGAGCAGCCACTCCGGGGCGTCCGCGTGCGTGGCCGTCTCCACGGGGAGCTCCGAGATGCTCGGGGCACACCCGGAGGCCCACGTGAGTGAGCGAGCGCTCAGCGTTGCCTCCTGCTTGCGCCACGTCTTCGGGCCGCGCCTCTCGTTTCCTTCCGGACCTCGGGGGCTGGTGAAATGCTCCGCCAGCTGTGACGGAGGGGGTCCTGGGAGCGGGTCCCGCGGCATACGAAGGGGAGCCTGGCCAGGAGGCGCTGTGAGCCGGGAAGCTGCAGAGAGCACGGCGCGCGGGGACCTTCCGCCCGCGGGCGACTCTGGGTGCCTCCAGGCCTTTGCGTTTCATGACTGGGGTCCCGGTCGTCACGCTTGGCGGTGGTGGCCCTTCTCCCCTGCCCGGCAGGCTGCGGACGTCTGATGTGAGCCCACCCCCGAGGGTTTTCTGACCACGTTCTCTGACTTCGAGCCTGCGCTTTCCCGATCCCTCTGTATTTCCTGCCTCGTGTTGCTGTTCGCTGGCGCTGTAACACAAGTCAGCGTGCGAGCCCCCTGCTGCGCTGCAGAAGTTAAAGAGGAAGCTCTATTCTGACGCTTGTTAAAGAAGGCAGGGAAGACGGCTGGATTTGATGGCAGAAGGGGAGCAGGCCAACCTGACCTCCGAATGCGGCAGGGAGAGCTGGGGACGCCCGGCCTGCGGGCGGGGCAGGGGCCAGCCACAAAGAGGAGCCTGATGATATGACCAGGCGGGGGCTCTTGCTAAAGGCCGGCCGGGGAGTCAGATGCAGAGAGCAGGAGGAATCGCCCTTAAACTGTCCAGCTGGATTCTCTGAGGAAGCCTGGGCTCAGCGGGCCGGGGTCCAGGCCAGGTGGAGAAGAGGCCCAGTGGACCCTGAGGAGGGGTTGGTCAGAGAGAAGTCCTGAGCTCACTGTCATCACCCTGAGGAAGTGGAAATTCTCCAAAGCCATGGGGGTCAGACCTGGCCCTGGTGACCCCAGCACCCAGGGCCGTCCACTGACGATCCTGCCCTGGAAATGCTGATCCCAAATCTCAGTAACAAGCCACTTACCGAGCCTCCCCCCTCCCCTGGATCACAGGAGGGCTCTGCTGATGAAGGGAAGCCGGCTGGGCTTGGCGTGAGCTCCAGCAGGAGCAGGAGGGAGAGGCTGTCGCCCCAGCAGGCTCAGCGGGTGGACCTGGACCCACTGACGCAGGGAAGCCCTGAGCAGGGGAAGGCTCTGCGCGCCTCACCTCTTTCCACGGCCGGGCTCCTTGCGGGTTTCTGAGACACTCTGCTCGCGGACAGGCAGCCCGCCTCCCCCAGGAGCAGCAGAGCCGACCAGCCAAGGCGAAGGCCAGCCTCCCCAGCCCTAGGAAGCCTCCAGAAAGCGGCCACTTTAAGCTGGATCCCGCCGTCAGAGGCACTCGGGGAGAACGGCTGCGGCTCAGACACTTGGAAGGGTCTCCCGCCAGCCGACTGCCCACTGCTGGGCCCGCGGCGCCGGGGGGTCCTTCAGCCTCCTCTGGCTCAGGAGCCCCCGCAGCCTTCCGAGCGGCTGAGGATGGCGCCGTGGCGTGACAGCGGGCGCAGCAGGAGGCGGAGGCCAGCCCTTCCAGGTCGGTAGACGGCAGCTCGAGCGGCCACGGTCGGCATGACGCCCGGAGAGCGGCAGCGGCGGCCAGGAAGCGTCGTGAGCGGCGTGGAGGCCGTGAAGGCGGATTCACCAGCTCCTTGTCGGGGAGAACCCACGCCTGTCCCACCGGGGACGGTCCCGGGGACGCTCTGCTTCGACGACGCAGAAGCAAGGACGGCGCCCGGTCCTCAGAGCCGCGAGTCCCCGGAAGGGCCTTGGGCCGGGGAGCCACGCCCACGGCTCCTCCCGCCCGCACCGCTCAGCTGAGTCCATCCCCAGAGGCGGAGACGGTTCCGGGCGCCGGGCGTGACCCCGCCCTTGGGGAGGCCCGCTGTGTATCGCAGCCCCCTGCCAGCTCTGACGGGCCTCCTGATGGAGCTCAGAGGTGAACGCAGCAGTGTTCCTCACTTGGTCGCGTCCGGCTTTGCAGCCGCGTGGACTGTAGCCCGCCAAGTTTCCAAGCAAGAATACTGGAGTGGGTTGCCATTCTCTTCTCCGTTGATTCAGGCACATCTGTCTTTAAGAAAGCGCAATACAAAAATATAAAATTTACACAGTGGATGCATTGCAGGGTTTTTTCTTATTATTTTGCAAACAGAGCTCTCCCTGCGTCAATCTGCTCCGCTTGTCGTGTCAGAATACCACGACGGGGCAGCTGAACACAGAAGCTCACTCCTCATGGTTTGGAGGCTGGGAAGTCTGAGACCCTGGTGACAACGTAGAGGGCCACCATGCGGCCTCCCCGCCAGGTGGGGCCATGGCTGCCGTCCTGCTGTGGGCTCAGGGGAGGGAGACAGAGACCCCAAGGGCTCCGACGTCACTTCTGATAAGGACCCTAATCCTGTAGGACCAGGGCTCACCCTTGTGGCCTCCTGGCACCTTAACGGGGTCCTTAGAGGGACCCTCTCCAAGTGCCACCACGCTCATTTGCTCCCAGCAGTGGGTCCCTTCAACCGAGCCGGCGTCTTTGTGCCCCAGTGCTCCTCTCTCTCCGTGTTCTCTACAAGTTCTGTTGCCAGTCACCCAGCGCTGCAACCGGGGGTCAGGGTCCGCTCTCCATCGTTTGCTGTTGGACGGCGTTTCAAGAGGGAGCTGCCCGTGGAGGGCCCGGCCTGCCTCCCTCCGAGGACGGCCCGAGTGTTGCTGTGTTCACGGTCATGCTGACCCACCGTGAAGGCGGATTCACCAGCTCCTTGTCGGGGAGAACCCACGCCTGTCCCACCGGGGACGGTCCCGGGGACGCTCTGCTTCGACGACGCAGAAGCAAGGACGGCGCCCGGTCCTCAGAGCCGCGAGTCCCCGGAAGGGCCTTGGGCCGGGGAGCCACGCCCACGGCTCCTCCCGCCCGCACCGCTCAGCTGAGTCCATCCCCAGAGGCGGAGACGGTTCCGGGCGCCGGGCGTGACCCCGCCCTTGGGGAGGCCCGCTGTGTATCGCAGCCCCCTGCCAGCTCTGACGGGCCTCCTGATGGAGCTCAGAGGTGAACGCAGCAGTGTTCCTCACTTGGTCGCGTCCGGCTTTGCAGCCGCGTGGACTGTAGCCCGCCAAGTTTCCAAGCAAGAATACTGGAGTGGGTTGCCATTCTCTTCTCCGTTGATTCAGGCACATCTGTCTTTAAGAAAGCGCAATACAAAAATATAAAATTTACACAGTGGATGCATTGCAGGGTTTTTTCTTATTATTTTGCAAACAGAGCTCTCCCTGCGTCAATCTGCTCCGCTTGTCGTGTCAGAATACCACGACGGGGCAGCTGAACACAGAAGCTCACTCCTCATGGTTTGGAGGCTGGGAAGTCTGAGACCCTGGTGACAACGTAGAGGGCCACCATGCGGCCTCCCCGCCAGGTGGGGCCATGGCTGCCGTCCTGCTGTGGGCTCAGGGGAGGGAGACAGAGACCCCAAGGGCTCCGACGTCACTTCTGATAAGGACCCTAATCCTGTAGGACCAGGGCTCACCCTTGTGGCCTCCTGGCACCTTAACGGGGTCCTTAGAGGGACCCTCTCCAAGTGCCACCACGCTCATTTGCTCCCAGCAGTGGGTCCCTTCAACCGAGCCGGCGTCTTTGTGCCCCAGTGCTCCTCTCTCTCCGTGTTCTCTACAAGTTCTGTTGCCAGTCACCCAGCGCTGCAACCGGGGGTCAGGGTCCGCTCTCCATCGTTTGCTGTTGGACGGCGTTTCAAGAGGGAGCTGCCCGTGGAGGGCCCGGCCTGCCTCCCTCCGAGGACGGCCCGAGTGTTGCTGTGTTCACGGTCATGCTGACCCACCCCGGTCACACCAGTCCTGCCGCTGGGATCCGCCCCCACCCCCTGGGGCTGTCACCAGACCTGGACGAAGCCCACGGGACGCGGGGACCCCCCTCCCACGTTCATCCGCCAGCCTCTGACTGGAGCCCAGGGTCACGGGTGGGCGGAGGCCACAGACGCGGGCCGGGCTCCCCGCTGCTGGGGCCTCGTGGCCAGGAACGCAGCCTGGATCGTGTCCTAAATCCGTTAGCTCTCCTCACTTCTTTTTTAAGAAAGCCTTCCTCTTGCTGCTTCATTGAGCTGATTTTTGAGATCCTAGACTGGTACATCCAGGTCACAGTTTTTAAGTTGTCATGAAACTCCACTTGAGAAGTGAAGAGTTGACATCCTTGCCGGCGGTGGAGACAGGGAGCAAGAAACGCTGCGTTCAGGACAGCACCTTGCTTCCTGCCGGGGATCCTCGCGGGCCCGGCACCGGCCAGGAACGGCAGCTGCGCGGGGCTCCACGCCCGGGCAGGAAGGCAGGGCGCCGGGAAAGCGTGGGGGAACCTGAGGAGGCGTCTGAGCGTCTGAGCTCGTGGCTGCTTCTCGTGGTTGTTCAGGCCCGCAGTGGTGCCTGGGTCCCTGTGACCCCACGGACGGTGACCCGTCGGGCTCCTCTGTCCACGGGGTTCTCCCGGCGAGATGCCCGCAGCGGGCTGCACTTTCCTTCTCCAGGGGACCTTCCCAACCCCGGGGCCAGACCTGTAGCTCCTGAACCGGCAGGTGGGTTCTTGGCCACTGGCCCCCTGGGGAGCCTCCTGACGCGTGCCCTCAGCGCAGCTAATCCAGGAGTGAGAGCCCAGCCTTGTCCTGCTGCAGCTGTGCCTTCCTGGTCACACGGGCTCGGGTGCCCCCTGCTTGCCGCTCCCCTTTATTCTCCAGGCAGCTGCAGACCAGTGTGTTCATAATAAAAACAACTGGGTCAGTCGCTGCTTTGCTCAGAGTCCAGGACTTTGGCCTCGCGCAGTCAGGCGGGCCCGGGCTCTTCCATGTGGCCTCCCGGCCCTGCAGGACCCGGTGGCTGCCCTCGGTCTGTTTCCTGGCACGATCACAGCCTCTCAGTTTCCTCGAGCGGGCTGCGGGCTTCCTAGCCTCAGAGGCTGTGGCTCGTCGCGGCCAGCATGCCACGCCCCCCGCGTTTCCCCTGGCAGGTGCCTCTTCTCCCTTCAGGATGGTCACCCCCTTCAGGAAGCCGGCCCTGCCCACCTCCGTTATCCATTAAACCCTTCCCTGCCCACCAGGCACTGTTCTCTCAGCCCTGCCCTTTGCTCTGTGCGTTTCCCGTTCGGTAATTATGTATTTTGTTTATATATATATGTACACACACATTTATTCACATTAAATCTCTTCATCAGACCGTAAGCTCCATGGGGACCAGTCCTGGGTTTTATTTACAACTGAATTCCTAACGCTTAGGATGATGCCTCAAACGTAGCTGGCCATTGACCCGCTCCAGGCGTCTTGCCTGGGAAATCCCACGGACCGCGGAGCCTGGAGGGCGAGAGTCCACGGGGTCGCGGAGCGGCACACGCCTGTGAGGCTGCACGCGTGGGCTGCCCAGGAGCCGGGGATGCCTGTTGACTGCGTGTGCGTGTGCTGTCAACGCTGTGCCGTGTGCGTGTGGATTTGAGCGTATATGAGAGTGTCTGTCTGCGGGGTATCTGGACACGTGGACAAATACGTTGTCATGAACTAATAACTCATCTTGACATCAGCCAGGAAGCTGTGTTATTAAACGTCATGCTTCCCCCCGCAGAATGTTTATTAAGCATCTGCTCTGTGTCAGCCACTGCGCCGGGCAGTGGGATCCAGTCTTTTTGGCCATTCCCGTCCCTGCACTTTCTTTAGGGACCTTCCCAACCCCGGGGCCAGACCTGTAGCTCCTGAACCGGCAGGTGGGTTCTTGGCCACTGGCCCCCTGGGGAGCCTCCTGACGCGTGCCCTCAGCGCAGCTAATCCAGGAGTGAGAGCCCAGCCTTGTCCTGCTGCAGCTGTGCCTTCCTGGTCACACGGGCTCGGGTGCCCCCTGCTTGCCGCTCCCCTTTATTCTCCAGGCAGCTGCAGACCAGTGTGTTCATAATAAAAACAACTGGGTCAGTCGCTGCTTTGCTCAGAGTCCAGGACTTTGGCCTCGCGCAGTCAGGCGGGCCCGGGCTCTTCCATGTGGCCTCCCGGCCCTGCAGGACCCGGTGGCTGCCCTCGGTCTGTTTCCTGGCACGATCACAGCCTCTCAGTTTCCTCGAGCGGGCTGCGGGCTTCCTAGCCTCAGAGGCTGTGGCTCGTCGCGGCCAGCATGCCACGCCCCCCGCGTTTCCCCTGGCAGGTGCCTCTTCTCCCTTCAGGATGGTCACCCCCTTCAGGAAGCCGGCCCTGCCCACCTCCGTTATCCATTAAACCCTTCCCTGCCCACCAGGCACTGTTCTCTCAGCCCTGCCCTTTGCTCTGTGCGTTTCCCGTTCGGTAATTATGTATTTTGTTTATATATATATGTACACACACATTTATTCACATTAAATCTCTTCATCAGACCGTAAGCTCCATGGGGACCAGTCCTGGGTTTTATTTACAACTGAATTCCTAACGCTTAGGATGATGCCTCAAACGTAGCTGGCCATTGACCCGCTCCAGGCGTCTTGCCTGGGAAATCCCACGGACCGCGGAGCCTGGAGGGCGAGAGTCCACGGGGTCGCGGAGCGGCACACGCCTGTGAGGCTGCACGCGTGGGCTGCCCAGGAGCCGGGGATGCCTGTTGACTGCGTGTGCGTGTGCTGTCAACGCTGTGCCGTGTGCGTGTGGATTTGAGCGTATATGAGAGTGTCTGTCTGCGGGGTATCTGGACACGTGGACAAATACGTTGTCATGAACTAATAACTCATCTTGACATCAGCCAGGAAGCTGTGTTATTAAACGTCATGCTTCCCCCCGCAGAATGTTTATTAAGCATCTGCTCTGTGTCAGCCACTGCGCCGGGCAGTGGGATCCAGTCTTTTTTTTTTGGCCACTTCTATTGATCTTTCATTTATTTATCTTTGTTCTTTGGCCTGTGTGGGCCTCCCATCGCAGTGGCCTCTCTTGTCGCAGAGCACCGGCTCTGGGCGCATGCGCTCCAGAGCTCTGGCTCGGTAGTTGGACACATCGGTCCAGCCGCTCCGCGGCACGTGGGATCTTCCCAGGCCGGGGATCGAACCGGCGCCCCTTGCACTGAAGGGTGGTGTCCTTCCCCACTGGACCACCAGGGAAGCCCTAGTCTTGATAAGAGGAACTAGTTCTCACCTTTAAAAAGAACTGTCCTTTCACATCGACCTGTGACCGCCCACATGCCGTGTTTATCCTGTATTTTAAAGGTTTGTTTCCATACTTAAAGGCAATAATAATTATAGGTCTTCAGTGCTGCAAATTCAGAAATTAGTAGTGTTTTGCTATTTTTTCCAAAAGCTAGCAGTTAGCTTAGGCTCGGGGCTGGGGTAAAGTTGATTTCATGTAGACATCAGCGAGGGCTATAATCCACGCACACACGTAGACTGTGTTCTTAAATGGCCTCGTGCTTCGCTCCACCCAGGACCAACATCAGACCTTACTGAAGTGGGCCTAAAACTAGCGACACTGCGGAGCGGACGTGTGGTTCTCCCGTTGTGCGTTAGACTCGGGCTCTGCCGTGGCGCGACTTCTGGCTGCGTCTTCGTATTTGGAGAAGGACAGTCGCGTTCTGGCGGCCTCGTGGGTGTGGACCTTGCCTGGGTCTCCCCGTGCTGTGCGCAGAGGGCAGAGCCTCCCGAGAGCAGGCGCACGCGTCTGGTAACTGCACTGCTTTCCCTGCCGCGGCTTCCCTGCCTGTTACTTACGGAGGCCTTGGTCCCGCCAGCTCCTCGCCTGGTCATCGCGTGGGCGTGACCTCTAACCTGGGCCGGTACTTTGGCTTCACCTCAAAAGAGCCCTGCGAGCCAGGACGGCTGGCCCTACCGCACAGGTGCGCGAACGGCCACCTGGTCAGCCCCACTCTGGTGGCCTCCCACTCATCTCCCCTGAGTTAGAGAATCCCGAACTGTTCTTTTACTTACGCTCCTTTATTTGCCAATCCTTTAGTGGCTTTTGTACCTCTCGGGCTTCTCTGTGAAAACGGTGTTCCTCTTTTAACTCACTTTGAGGCTGTGGCTGGCAGGGGTCAGGGCGGAGCCCGCAGCGCTGGGTGAGGGGCCGGTGCGTGCAGTCGTCCTCCTGCCCGGTGATGCTCCGAGGAGGCAGGAGGCCCTGTAACAGGGGGCGGCGGGCGCTGGGCAGGCAACAGTGACCGTCTTCCACATGTTTGCTTAGAGGCTGTCCTTGCTTAGGACTGCAGCCTGCAGTCGCAGAGGAGAGACGGCAACTGAATAATGCGAGGTCTGAGTCAATGTCACCATTTTTTTAACCTTTTTAGAGTACATAATAGACATCCATGGTATAAGGAAAAAATCATCCATAACCCCAGTATCCATGCAAACTACTTCTGCATAGTTTCCCTTATGTGTATTCTTATTTCTATAAATTATACATATTTGGATGTTCATGTATTGCGGTGGGGTTGTTCTGGATGTTAAATAGCAATGTGCTTGGCTCCTCAATAGATTGCGTGCTGCTTTCCATGCCGTAATTTACACCATCATTTTAAACAACTGGATTCACTACTCTGGGGAGACGGTAATATGACCAGTCCTGTATGACTGATAGTATAAATAATGGGATAATAAATGCTCATTTTTACATTCGTCTATTATTAATGTGGGATAAATTCTGAAAAATAGAATTAAGAGGTCATAATAATGGACATTCAGAAGTATTTTTATTGAATACTATTATATTGTCCCTCAGAAAAAAAAATTAATCATATGCATCCCCACCGTTAGTGTTTGAGAAAAAAATCCCTTCAAATCCACGGAATCTTGAGATTTAATTTTACCTAATGATTATCCCCAGGCTAATGCTTAGGACATTAATTTGTGGGGTGATTTTTCATTTGAAAAACATGCATTTTCATTTCCTATAATTATGCCAAAGAAAGTTCAAGGATTTTATACAAGTTTCATTGTTAATTAGTTGTGTATTTACCTTGTGTGAAAAGTGATGTAATCTTTTTTAAAACAGTAGCATGCATAATGATTTCATCTTTTTGCCTGGCTCTTTTGTAAATTATTACATGATTGTATTTATTAGGTGTGTCTTAATCCATTGCTGATGTTCATTTGGCATCTGTAAGACTTACTGAAAACATTTACCAAAAATGGCATAAAACAATGATGGAATCAGGTGAAATGGTAAACTTAGGATAGGAGATTTTCTAGGGAGTGTGACCTCACCCATGAAACCTCGACTGGAAACGTCATCGGACCGGAGGACAGAGCTCTCGATGTCCTGGACGGACCCCCGAGGGGAGCAGCACTCGCCCACCGGCAGCCCCAGCCACTGCAGGGACAGGGGCCTGGCCAGGAGAGGCAAGTGGGGACCAGGAGCCCCAAGAAGGGCCTTTCTTTTTGCCCCATCCGTTGGAGTCTTGCTCCTCGTCTCAGCAAGAGTGTACGTGTGTCTTTAGGAAGCTACTGTATGTGTAGTGTGTACTCACGTGCGCTCAGTGTTGGCAGGCGGTCGTTCGTGTGCTGTGTGTTCATGTGTGCTCAGCGAAAGGAAGCAGCTGGAGTGGACGGGGCATCCGGGAGAGGCTCCTTCCTGCTGGGGAGGGTGCTCGGTCCGTGACCTGTTCACTTCATGATCGTGCGTGTCCTCCCGTTTGAATAGACGTGCCTCTGTATGTGTGTGATCTCTGTTACGGCACACCCGTCCACGTGCACACGCCCGTGGACCCACACAGCAGCCTGTCCTTTCGCCTCTGGACCTCGCGCTGGCTCCGGGGACACAGCTCAAAGAAGTGAGCTATCGCCCAGCCGCCGCCGAGCTCCCTGACCACGGGCCTGTCCCTGCCCTGGAAGAGAGGCCCTTGCCTGGGCCCAGCCCCGCAGAAGGTCTCCGCCAGCAGGCCGCCACGTCCTTCGCCTCGGGGTCTGGGCAGCCCCCGGCCACGTCGACTCTGGAAGCTCGTTTGCTGACCTGCGTGCCTTCCTTCACTCACTCAGGCGCTGGCTCTGATCCAGGCACGGGGGAGGGAGGAGGAGACCGCCAGCACGGGTCCCCGGGGCCCCCTTGCAGGGTCCCCAGAGAGCAGCGGGTGCCCGGCACAGCCAAGGAGAAGGCGGGCAGCTGAGGGTCCCCAGAGAGCAGCGGAGAAGGCGGGCAGCTGATCAGGGGACCCAGGCGCCGAGCACGCACCTGCCTGGACCCGGCGACCCTGTTCCTCTTGGCAGGGACCCGTTCCGAACGTCTGAACGTGTCGGCTGCAAGGTGTGGCCTCGTGCGGCCACGGGCGGCAGGTCAGCTGCTCACGTGAGGCCAGGAGGCCACAGGAGCTGCCGCAGAGACGGGCTGGGCGGGCCGTCGGGAAGGTGAACTGGGACTGGGGTCTCACGGGCTGGCCCAGCCCTGGCGCCCGGCTCCCCACAGGGCCGCCGCGGGCGGACGCGGCAAGGCAACTTAGCCGTGATTTCCGGTGCCTCTTGTTTCTACTGGAGACCTTCCAGGCGTGGCTGACGGCAGCCAGGCCCCACTCAGGGTGCCACGGAGACCCCAGCATCTAGAATGTTCCTGGACCAGCACAGGGCCTGACAGGCGTGTGAGCAAATCCAGTTACAGGGCAGGCGTTCCGGGGCGTGTTGGCCCGGGGTCTTCCGCGGGCCGCGTCCCCGTGGCCGGGCCCGGGGCACACAGCTGTTCCTCTGTCCCACACCGCGCGTCACGAGCGTGCCAGCCAGACACGGCCGCCTCTCCTCCATGCGCTGCGTCAGGACGGAGGACGTGCGTCTCCCACGCAGGCTGCCCCGGCAGGCTCTCACAGGAGCGAGTGCTGTTTTCGCGGTGCGTTTCTGAGTGAGTCGAGGGTTTGGGGTTATAAAGATACACCTGCAGGATGACTTTCAGAGCAGCTTATGAACGCCTATCTGATGCTGTTAGTTTTATGTCCTTTTCTCTCGCTTCTCAAATCCACTCCGAAGCACCTCTGAAGGAGCAGATAAGTTGTTCTCTAGTTTCCCAGGCTGGGGAACGGGGGGCAGGGCTGGCTGCGACTTGGTCAAGCTCACAGGAGCGGGAGGAGCAAACCAACGCTGGGACCAGTGCGCCCGAAGGCTCCCATGCCGGTCTCTGTGCGGCTGGGGGGACGGCGAGCAGGGAGGGTCTCGAGATGAAGACGTGTGTCGAATACTTGGTGAGGTGAACACGGCCTTCCCGGCCTCGCAGTGGGGCATGGCGCGGCGTGGGATTGGTGCTGGACCAAAGCCCATCATGTTAAATCCACGCCAGCGAAGGAGCCTGATCCTTCAGCGGCACACCGACGTGCCCTCCTGTGGTGGCCCCAGGCGCGTGGCTCCCGGGTCCTGTCGGATGAGACCCTGGAGATACCTGTCTTCCAAAGCTGGCCGAGGGGCTTCCCTGGTGGGCTGGCGGCCGAGACCCTCCGCTCTGTACATAGAGGGCTCGGGTTCAATCCCTGGTCAGGGACTAGATCCCACGTGCCTCGATGAAGAGTTCACATGCTGCGACGAAAACCTGGCACAGCCCAATTAATAATTTTTTTTTAATAGAATTTGTTTTGCAAGAAACCTTGCAGGGAAGAGCATGGCCACCTACCTGCCAAGGAGCAAGTCCCCGGCAGGCAGCTGAGCGGTGGGGCTGCTGGCCCCCGGGGGCTGGGGTTCACGGGCACCATCCTGGGGGCCCGGGGTGGGGGCCCGCTCTCTTGGCACAGGCCCCAGGGACGGGGTGGCCTCCGGGGTGGAGCTCGATAAGCCCACCCTCGGGGGGGCCCCAGGGAGGCTGGACGTGGAGGAGGCCGGGACCCAGGGAGCTGGGGCTGCCGTGGGTCAGGAAGGGCAGGGGAGCTGCGAGGGAGGCCCCAAAGCCAGGAGAACAGCGTCTTCCCACAAGAGGACCAGGATGAGCTATGGCGGCCCTCTGCTTGGAAGCCCTGTAGCGACGCACTCGAGCTGGGGAGAGGCTGACCACGGCCACGCGCCGGGGGGCTCCAGGGTGCGCATCCACGTGTGCTGTTACGGCCGTATTCTCCCGGGACTTACCGCCAAGAAGCCACTTCCGTAAATGACCCGCCCCACACACCCAGGAGCACAGAGCTCCCTCGGGGTCTCCCCAGCCCCCTGAGCTCCCATCGCCCCGTGCAGAGCCGTGTCCACCTGCCCCTTCCCTGTCTCTTCCAGCCTGAGCCCATGGGGAGACCCCACCCCGTGTCCACCTTCATATCAAAGACCAGCCCGGGCCTCGGTGGTCCAGGCTGGCAGATGGCCACTGGTGGAATCTGTAGACGTGTCAGTGGCCAGACTGGGGTCCGATGCTGGAGGGAAGGATGGTCACATGGCGCTGGGATTGGTGCTGGACCAAAGCCCATCATGTTAAATCCACGCCAGCGAAGGAGCCTGATCCTTCAGCGGCACACCGACGTGCCCTCCTGTGGTGGCCCCAGGCGCGTGGCTCCCGGGTCCTGTCGGATGAGACCCTGGAGATACCTGTCTTCCAAAGCTGGCCGAGGGGCTTCCCTGGTGGGCTGGCGGCCGAGACCCTCCGCTCTGTACATAGAGGGCTCGGGTTCAATCCTGGTCAGGGACTAGATCCCACGTGCCTCGATGAAGAGTTCACATGCTGCGACGAAAACCTGGCACAGCCCAATTAATAATTTTTTTTTAATAGAATTTGTTTTGCAAGAAACCTTGCAGGGAAGAGCATGGCCACCTACCTGCCAAGGAGCAAGTCCCCGGCAGCTGAGCGGTGGGGCTGCTGGCCCCCGGGGGCTGGGGTTCACGGGCACCATCCTGGGGGCCCGGGGTGGGGGCCCGCTCTCTTGGCACAGGCCCCAGGGACGGGGTGGCCTCCGGGGTGGAGCTCGATAAGCCCACCCTCGGGGGGGCCCCAGGGAGGCTGGACGTGGAGGAGGCCGGGACCCAGGGAGCTGGGGCTGCCGTGGGTCAGGAAGGGCAGGGGAGCTGCGAGGGAGGCCCCAAAGCCAGGAGAACAGCGTCTTCCCACAAGAGGACCAGGATGAGCTATGGCGGCCCTCTGCTTGGAAGCCCTGTAGCGACGCACTCGAGCTGGGGAGAGGCTGACCACGGCCACGCGCCGGGGGGCTCCAGGGTGCGCATCCACGTGTGCTGTTACGGCCGTATTCTCCCGGGACTTACCGCCAAGAAGCCACTTCCGTAAATGACCCCGCCCCCACACACCCAGGAGCACAGAGCTCCCTCGGGGTCTCCCCAGCCCCCTGAGCTCCCATCGCCCCGTGCAGAGCCGTGTCCACCTGCCCCTTCCCTGTCTCTTCCAGCCTGAGCCCATGGGGAGACCCCACCCCGTGTCCACCTTCATATCAAAGACCAGCCCGGGCCTCGGTGGTCCAGGCTGGCAGATGGCCACTGGTGGAATCTGTAGACGTGTCAGTGGCCAGACTGGGGTCCGATGCTGGAGGGAAGGATGGTCACCCAGGGAGCCCTGTGGAGCAGAAGCCTGGTCTGAGGGAGACAGGGCCGATGGGGACCCTTTGGAGAAAAGGTTTGGTAAAGCCTCGAAGAGGGGGTGAGGCTCCAGGCTGTGAGTCACCCCCAGAGCGGAAGTGGGATCTTAGAGGGCAGCCGATCACAGAGGTGCCCAGTACCTAAGTATTTGTGGTCCTAAATACTTAGCAAAGGTGCCTAGTACCGAGTACTTAGAAGTGCCTGAATACTTAGCAGAGGACCCTAGTACTGAGTACTTAGCAGAGGTGCTGAGCACTCCCATCACACCGCCTTCTCAAGCTGGCCCCTCCCTGACTGCCCTTCTGCTGGGGGCTGGCAGGTCCAGCTGGGGACCTAGGTCACCCCGGGTGGATGTGAAGATGTGAGTGGGCTCCGTGCAGGGCGCAGTGGGCACACACAGGGAGGACCCTCGCGGCCCAGGGCCACGGTGATGAGTAACTCAGCTCTCGGAGTCTATAAATAGCCTCCCGCCCGGGCTGCCTTTGATGTTTCATTCAGGAGACGCCTGCTCAGTCCAGCCCGTTTTAATTTGCCTGATTCCCCCTGCTCTGCGGCTGCTTCCCGCGAACACGGGCTGGAAAAGCTGTTCATTATCGAACTTGAAAAAAGTGAAGTCTTGCGCTGGCGCTCAGCTCGCCTCAGAAAAATCGTTTCCTGGCCAGGCAGCCTCCGCCTCCAGGCTCTGGCAAGGCTGGGCCGCCCGGGTCAGTGCCCCCGTTTCCGGGGGCCATCAGAGTAGGCAGGGGGCGGGACCGCCTCCCTGCACGACCACTGTCTCAGGAGTTTAATCACACGTGACGTTGGGCGGGCGCTCCTGCCCCCACGGCCCCAGCCCCTCCAGGATCAGCATTTGGAGGCTAAGCCCCTTCTCCGTCCTCCTGATCTGCCAGCTGGCCGGTGCAAGCGGTGGGTGGCCGTGAGAGGAGCTAGGACAGGTTCCCGGGCATCCGCGGGCCGCGTGGGCCCCGCCTCCTCCCGCCGCCCTGCCCCCGCCGGGTTGGGGGGCGCGCTGCGAGGAGGAACCGCGGGGCGCGCAGGCAGGGCCGGACCTCCGGGAGCCCCCGCCCTGCCAGGACGCACACGAGGCCCAGACCCCAGGGTGGAGCCTCAGGGCTCCCGTCTGTGATCATCACGCCACTGCCTCCGAGCACCGTCGGCCAGAACACGGACCTTCCTTCACTTCTTAGCGCGACCCGTTCTTTATAGCAAGGGATGCCGGCTTTCTACCGAAGGGAGATTGAAGGACGTGGTGGAAAGGATGTGTGCACCCGTGTGTGTGTGTGCGTGTCTGGGTGTGCACGTGTGTGCACACGTTCCCGTGGGGGGTGTAGACCGTGGAAAGCTGAGTCACTGCAAAGGAGGGGAGAGCGCGTGGAGGCTGGGGCCGCCGTGACGGGTGCGGTGCCGGCTGGCGAGAGAAGCCCGAGGCTCTGGTGGGAGAGGGCCTTCCCCGACGTCTCCGGGGCCCCCTCTGTTCTCGGTGCGCTCGTAAAGTGACGATCTAGGGAGGCTCCTGCAGTGCCCGCTCCTGCCCGGGGCCCCGCGCTGCCCCCTCCTCGGCAGGACCAGCCCGTGCTGGTCTCCACGGGCCCTCCGTGCACCGAGGTCCAGACGGACAGGCCCCAGGCCCCAGTTTCTGCGGGTGACCGTCTGTTGATCTGGAAGCTGCCCGGGCCTCCCCTGTGACCCAGGCCCGTCAGCGCAGACCTCGGGGCCAGCGGAGCAGGAAGAGGCAGAGTGGTGGACGTGGAGCGGCCGGTCTGCTGGGCACCACGCGGTGGGCGTGGTGACGGAGGTCGGCCGCCCGTGGGTGAGCGATCCCAGAGCCCCCAGAGCCTCCCATGTGGAAGCCCCTTACCTGCCCCTGGAACCAGAACCGGCCCACTGGAAGAGCACAGCCCAGGGAGAGACCCTCGCCGCTGCCCGTCCCGCCCGAGCCGGAGCCACGCTGGCCTCCGGACGTTCCAGCAGTGACATCCGCAGCTGGAACGAGCTGGGTGCTTCTCCTGTTTGCCCTGAGTCGAGAGCCAGACCAGGAGGGCCTGGGAGGAGGCAGAGGCCACAGCTCAGGCTGGAGGGTCAGCAGGTGCCCCCCACTCTGGCCAAGTGTCACACGCCCCTGACCAGCTTGTCAAAACGCCACCGCCCTCCTGAGCTGGGGGCCGGGCCCAGCGTCCCTGTAAGGCCGTGTGCTACGGCGGGAAGGCGGGCCCGGCCTCCTCACATCAGGGACCCGTGATGCCGGTCTTCCGTCTGAGACGCGTGCGCCCCGTCCCTGAGATGAGTCCCAGCGCCCAGAGAGACACGGGCTTCCCTCTCAGGACCCTCTGCGAGGCCCACAGAGACGTCTGCTGGACCTGCCTCCCCTCAGCCCCGCCCCTCCCCCTACTCCAGAGAGGCCGGCGGCCGCCCCAAGCGCAGGACCTCTGCCGGCGCCGTCCAGCACCAGATTCCACACCGACGGCTCACGTCTTCCGTGTTCGTTCAGAGGGACAAGGCGACGGGAATCGAATGAAGTCTCTTGAAATAAACAAATCATTAAATCAGAACGCGAACAGAAAAGAGGCTTCATAACTGAAATTATTTCTACCCGCCCATTACTCTAGAGTTTAGTAAATAAAAGTCTTTGGTTGCTAAGACACGGGTATCACCAGGCAAAGATGTGGCTGGCCGGTGGTCGGCAGGTGGGGCCTGCAGGTGGGTCCTGCCCGTGGGTGCAGGCCAGGGGGCACGCGCTCGGCACAGCTGGTGAGACGGACAGGCCCCAGGCCCCAGTTTCTGCGGTGACCGTCTGTTGATCTGGAAGCTGCCGCCTCCCTGTGACCCAGGCCCGTCAGCGCAGACCTCGGGCCAGCGGAGCAGGAAGAGGCAGAGTGGTGGACGTGGAGCGGCCGGTCTGCTGGGCACCACGCGGTGGGCGTGGTGACGGAGGTCGGCCGCCCGTGGGTGAGCGATCCCAGAGCCCCCAGAGCCTCCCATGT
This sequence comes from Tragulus kanchil, assembly GCA_022376925.1. Lineage (NCBI taxonomy): Eukaryota > Metazoa > Chordata > Mammalia > Artiodactyla > Tragulidae > Tragulus > Tragulus kanchil. The sequence continues at coordinate 2,062,432 of JAIOJX010000031.1, read as the reverse complement.
GGAAGCCCCTTACCTGCCCCTGGAACCAGAACCGGCCCACTGGAAGAGCACAGCCCAGGGAGAGACCCTCGCCGCTGCCCGTCCCGCCCGAGCCGGGGCCACGCTGGCCTCCGGACGTTCCAGCAGTGACATCCGCAGCTGGAACGAGCTGGGTGCTTCTCCTGTTTGCCCTGAGTCGAGAGCCAGACCAGGAGGGCCTGGGAGGAGGCAGAGGCCACAGCTCAGGCTGGAGGGTCAGCAGGTGCCCCCCACTCTGGCCAAGTGTCACACGCCCCTGACCAGCTTGTCAAAACGCCACCGCCCTCCTGAGCTGGGGGCCGGGCCCAGCGTCCCTGTAAGGCCGTGTGCTACGGCGGGAAGGCGGGCCCGGCCTCCTCACATCAGGGACCCGTGATGCCGGTCTTCCGTCTGAGACGCGTCGCCCGTCCCTGAGATGAGTCCCAGCGCCCAGAGAGACACGGGCTTCCCTCTCAGGACCCTCTGCGAGGCCCACAGAGACGTCTGCTGGACCTGCCTCCCCTCAGCCCCGCCCCTCCCCCTACTCCAGAGAGGCCGGCGGCCGCCCCAAGCGCAGGACCTCTGCCGGCGCCGTCCAGCACCAGATTCCACACCGACGGCTCACGTCTTCCGTGTTCGTTCAGAGGGACAAGGCGACGGGAATCGAATGAAGTCTCTTGAAATAAACAAATCATTAAATCAGAACGCGAACAGAAAAGAGGCTTCATAACTGAAATTATTTCTACCCGCCCATTACTCTAGAGTTTAGTAAATAAAAGTCTTTGGTTGCTAAGACACGGGTATCACCAGGCAAAGATGTGGCTGGCCGGTGGTCGGCAGGTGGGGCCTGCAGGTGGGTCCTGCCCGTGGGTGCAGGCCAGGGGGCACGCGCTCGGCACAGCTGGTGAGACGGCTGGGCCCCACTTGACAAACCCGGAGGCAGGGCGGCCCCCTCGGCTCCCAGAGCCCAGCAGCTGCCCTAGGGCGTCGCTCACTGGGTTGCAAATGTGGCTCCTGCCGGGCACTGGCCAGGCTGGACAGCTCCGTCCTGAAGTGGACCTGCAGTGCTTTGGTCTTTGATCAGTGAAGGGACGTTGAGAGCAGATCGGCCGGGGTGTTCCGCTGTGGCTGGAGAGGAAAGCCTGCCTGCGAGCAGACCGGAGGGGGTGACCTCACGGTGGGCGCACTGTGATCCGGGGGACGCCCTGCCCCGGGTCTGCCTCCTCTGAGACGCACGCTCCCTGTTGGGTCTGCCCAGGGGTGACGGACACCTGCCGTGACGGGTGCCTTCAGGGGGTTCACGGGGCCTGGAGAGCGCGCCCGCGGGGCTTCCGGGGGACGGCGGGGCGGCCGGCGCTCCTGGGCAGGCCCCTGCGTGTTCGTTTCTGAGGAGCACGCGCAGCCACGGGCGGCCGAGCTGGCTGACGGTGCACTAGGGCCACTCGGCGTCAGCTCCACCCCGACTCTGGCGGGCAGGCGGCGGCCACACGGCGCGCCGCGCACACGGCCCGCGGAGCAGTGCTCCGGCGAGACCCGGGCCGCGCCCCGGACGCCTGCCCTCCAGGCCGGCCGACGGCGACAGAGAGCGGGGCAGATGGCGGTGGGGGGCGTGAGGGGTCCCAGCCGCCGAGGGTGGGGGTCGGGTGCTGGGAGGCGGGTTCAGGGCAGAGGCCAGCGAGGGGAGGGCCCGGCCGAGGGGGGCGCTGTGGCTCAGGGACAGACCGGGCCGAGAGTAGCCCGAGCCGCGTCCCAGCCATGGCCGGCGGCCGGGCTGCAGGGGGGTGACCGCCCCCTGCCCTCCTGGTCCAGCTCTCGGCCTGCCCTGCGCGGGGGGCGGGAAGCACGCTCTTCAGGGCGTGTGCTCGGAGAGGGGCTGTGCCTCCCCAGCGGGTGCCGTGCAGGCCGGAGCTGCAGGCTGGGCCGGGAGCTGGGGGTCCGCCTCGCGGACCACCCTGGACCCAGGCCCCTCCCAGGATCCCCGAGAGGCTTGCTCCTGCCCTCCGCCCTGGGGTCAGCCCTATTTGGAGCAACCAGCCCTGCTGGTGTGACCCCGCGGGCCGGCCCGCTGCGTGCCTGCGTGCACGGGGCTCCTGGGGCCGCGGTGGGGGAGACGGGGGCGCCCAGGGAGCTCTGGCTGCTTCCCCTCGGCCGCTCGGTCCGCGGTCCGCCCCCAGCGGGCCCTGCCCTCCTGATTTCCACCCCCAGACGCCGCTTCACGCCGGCCGAGCACAGGCGCGGGCGGCCGATTCCTTCTCCAGGGGGTCTTCCCGACGCGGGGCGCCGAGCCCGGCCCCTGCACGGACAGTCAGTGTGCGCCACCAGGGAGCCCCAGGTCCATGCGACGTCCCGAACAGCGTGGACAGGCACACGTGCCGTCCACGGTGGCGGAGGCCTGGGTGTCCAGGAGCCAGGAGAGAGCAGCCGGGGGGCCTGTCCGCACGGAGCGCTCCCTCGCCGTCCTCCGAGGCTCCGCTGGAGGGCGGGCTCGGCCTGGCCAGCTGTCCCCGGGGACCGTCCCTCCCACCGAGGCCGAGCAGATGCTTCGAGGGACCACGGCCCCCGGGAGCCGGGGGCGGCAGCCCGCCCCACTTCTGCGGGGAACCAGCCGGTCACTCCTCAGGAGAGAAGAATGTGTTGGACGCGAAGTGGCCCCTGAGGCCCGCTCAGCCTGGGCGGCGAGTGACCGACCGCTGGGCCTGTGGCGGAGGGAGGGAATTCAGGCCTCCGATGGGATCCAAGGGGGCGTCCCTGTGGCTCCGTGGGAAGGACTGTGGCCGCCGCGCCCGAGGCCCAGCCTGGGTCCCTGGGCAGGAAGACGCCCGGAGGAGGCCGTGGCGGGCACCCGCTCCAGTGGGTTGGTTTCTGGGGGGGTTGCCTGTAGAATTCTGTGGACAGAGGAGCCCGGCGGGCTGTAGTCCACAGGGTCCCGGAGAGCCCGACACGGCTGAGCGACCGGGACGCCGCGATCTGAGGCGGCTCTGCGGGGCGGGAAGACGCCCTGCGCACGCGCTCCCGGCTCCGCCTGCGGCCAGCGGGCAGGCCTGGGCCACACGTGGCGGGAGCACCTGCCCGCTGAGCAGCTCTCTGCACGGCTCAGGGTGCATTTTTCCCCTCGTCCAAATCACACAAAACACTCTCTCTGGATTGTCAGGATTCTCTGCCATGCATGAGAATGAGGCTTAAATCACCCAAAAGGCGGCCAAACTGCAACAGACAGCCCTTGGAGCTTCATACCTGCGCGTGTGATGTAAGGAATCTGTCGGTCTCCCGCGCCTGTTCCTGGGGGAGGAGAGAGCCGGGCGCTGGCCGGGGCGTGGAGGACGTCCGGCTCCCCCGAGAGGCCCGGCATCCCTGCCCAGAGGCCAGGGCTGTGGCTGCCCTGCGGAGGCTCCCAGAGAGCCCCAGGGGCTGCGCAGCGGTGGGCGGGGGGAGGTAGGGAGGCGTCGCCGCGAGCACAGCAGGGAGTCGGCAGTAGGCGTCCCTGGTGGCTCAGTGGTGACGAATCTGCCTTCAGTGCAGGAGACGCGGGTTCGGTCCCTAGTTCGGGAAGATCCCCTGGCATTGTGTTGCTCTGACCCCATGAGCCTGCATGAGCCGCCGGGGGGACGACAGGGCTGCGTGTCAGTGTCCCCAGCACAACGGGGGTCACTGTCCCCAATTCTGCTTGGATGGTGGCACTGAGGACCAGGCCCCCAAGTCTCTGTCGGCACCCACCCCCTCACAAAGGGCTCACAAATAGGCTAACAAAAGACAGAGGCCAAGCTGAGGTTTCAGTTTACTGGACCGAGGACTCCACAGTTCGGGAGATGAAGGAGTCTAGTGGACGTCGCCCGCCGTCGGGGGCTGAGCGCCTCGGCCCCAAGTCCACGGCACGCCCGTCCACCCGAGGCTGTGACCCCACAGACCTGCGGCTCCTCCCGGATCTCTGGCTCCATGGGCCTGGGGGAGCCTCAGGAGTTTCATCTTAATAACATCCTAAGCCTTCCCTGGTGGTCCCATGACTAAGAATCCACCTGCCAATGCAGGGGACACGGGTTCAATCCCTGGTCTGGGAAGATTCCACATGCTGTGGGGCTGCAAAGCCCGTGCACCCAACTGCTAAAGCCCACCCACCCTAAAGCTGTGCTTCACAACAAGAGAATCCCCCAAATGAAAACTCTCTGCAACTAGACAGCAGCCCCCTTGGAAGACTTCCAGTGGATTCTAACCTATGTAACCCTATATGTAACAATCTATATTCCTCTCAGATCTGTATGGCATTTGTAATGGGAGCTTTTTATTTTATTTTTTTTGGGGGGGGTGGGGAGGGAGAGGGACGGGTGGGCCACTTCTTTTGGTCTTTCATTTCTCTATTTTCATCCGTCTTTGTTCTTTGGCTCCTGTGGGCCTCCCATCGCGGTGGCCTCTGTCGTCGCAGAGTGCCGGCTCTGGGCGCATGCGCCCCAGAGCTCCGGCTCGGTAATTGGACACATCAGTCCAGCCGCTCCGCGGCACGTGGGATCTTCCCAGGCCAGGGATTGAACCGGCGCCCCTTGCACTGCAAGGCAGTGTCCTTACCCACTGAACCAGCAGGGGAAGCCCAGGAACTTTTTAAATTGTGGGACAATATGTCCATCAACAAATACACTAAAAGTGGGTATTAGCCACTCACCCCACCAGCTTAACCCTTTCTTTGGATACATGTGCTGCGTGAAGAGATGTATAAGAACAAATTGTGAATGGCCCTCTCTTGGCTGCTTTTCTACAACTCTGGCATCTTTTTCTATAGCTGGAAATGACAGATGGGAGTCTATTAAAATAAATACAAAGTCGCCGTGCCATTCAGGGCTGGCAGCGGGACTCACCTCCTCTGGTTCAGATGCACTGTTTTCTCCCTGGAATGTGTTTGTGTGAACTTACGTGCTGGGTATAAATACGCGGCGTGTGGCGAGTACACACAGCTGTGTCCCCACGTCTGTGTGGGTGCACTCCGCTGGCAGCCCCCCGTGGCTGTCCCCTGGCTCCTCCCGGATCTCTGGCTCCATGGGCCTGGGGGAGCCTCAGGAGTTTCATCTTAATAACATCCTAAGCCTTCCCTGGTGGTCCCATGACTAAGAATCCACCTGCCAATGCAGGGGACACGGGTTCAATCCCTGGTCTGGGAAGATTCCACATGCTGTGGGGCTGCAAAGCCCGTGCACCCAACTGCTAAAGCCCACCCACCCTAAAGCTGTGCTTCACAACAAGAGAATCCCCCAAATGAAAACTCTCTGCAACTAGACAGCAGCCCCCTTGGAAGACTTCCAGTGGATTCTAACCTATGTAACCCTATATGTAACAATCTATATTCCTCTCAGATCTGTATGGCATTTGTAATGGGAGCTTTTTATTTTATTTTTTTTGAGGGGGGTGGGGAGGGAGAGGGACGGGTGGGCCACTTCTTTTGGTCTTTCATTTCTCTATTTTCATCCGTCTTTGTTCTTTGGCTCCTGTGGGCCTCCCATCGCGGTGGCCTCTGTCGTCGCAGAGTGCCGGCTCTGGGCGCATGCGCCCCAGAGCTCCGGCTCGGTAATTGGACACATCAGTCCAGCCGCTCCGCGGCACGTGGGATCTTCCCAGGCCAGGGATTGAACCGGCGCCCCTTGCACTGCAAGGCAGTGTCCTTACCCACTGAACCAGCAGGGGAAGCCCAGGAACTTTTTAAATTGTGGGACAATATGTCCATCAACAAATACACTAAAAGTGGGTATTAGCCACTCACCCCACCAGCTTAACCCTTTCTTTGGATACATGTGCTGCGTGAAGAGATGTATAAGAACAAATTGTGAATGGCCCTCTCTTGGCTGCTTTTCTACAACTCTGGCATCTTTTTCTATAGCTGGAAATGACAGATGGGAGTCTATTAAAATAAATACAAAGTCGCCGTGCCATTCAGGGCTGGCAGCGGGACTCACCTCCTCTGGTTCAGATGCACTGTTTTCTCCCTGGAATGTGTTTGTGTGAACTTACGTGCTGGGTATAAATACGCGCGTGTGAGCGAGTACACACAGCTGTGTCCCCACGTCTGTGTGGTGCAGGGCATATGACAAGTCTCGAGACCCATATGCTAGTCTTGTGAAATCCTGGTCTTTGAAAGTAGTGAGTCACAGACACTGGGAGGCGGAGGGGACCCGCGCACACAGAGGAGGGCGTTCGTCCGCTTCCGGGACTGCCTCTGCCGCCCGACCGGCAGGCTGGGCAAGCCTCTCTCCCCGGCCCCGAGCGGCCTGGGCTGGCTTCTGGCACGTGTGCCCCTGCGTCCTGGCGCCCTCACACGGAGGATGCCAGGCACGGACAGCAGATGCCCGAGGAGTGTGGGCTGCTGGGCTGGGAGGGCAGGTGCTGGCCACCTGCAGGCTGGGCGATATGTCAGCGCCAGGCTTGGCGCCCGTCCCGCCAACAGGCCAGCAGGTCAGAACCTTTCTTATAACTTGTCAGCTGCAAGCGTAACAGCACACATGCTTTATATCGTCGTTGCTGTTCAATCGCTCCGTCGTGTCCAGCTCTTTGTGACCCCAGGGACTGCAGCCCACCAGGCTTCCCTGTCCGTCCCTGTCTCCCAGAGCTTGCTCAGACTCATGTCCATTGAGTCAGTGATGCCATCCCACCGTCTCGTCCTCCGTCACCCCTTCTCCTCCTGCCCTCCGTCTTCCCCAGCGTCAGGGTCTTTTCCAGTGAGTCGGCTCGTCGCGTCGGGTGGCCAAAGTATTGGAGCTTCAGCTTCAGCATCCGTCCTTCCAGTGCAAATACAGGGTTGATTTCCTTTAGGATGGACTGGTTGGATCTCCTTGCCGTTCCAGGGACTCTCAAGAGTCTTCTCCAGCACCACAATTGAAATGCTTTATATAATGAAGTGTAATCTTCAGGTCGAATATTGAAAAGCGTTTTCTGGTGCACCACGTAAATCTTTCTGAAGAAAATCAGCCTCGGGACACCAGGGACTGGTCACAGGCCTCTTGCCTTGAGCCAGGCCGGTGCTGCATGACCGAGCCTGAGTCACGGGCCTGGTGTCTTTCAAGAGAAGAGTTTCTCACTGCCAGTGGTTGTGATGCCCGTGGGCCTGGCTCGCGTCCGCAGTGGAGGCAAACAGGAGGTCACCCGGGCCTGCAGGGAGCGGGGGTGGTCCAGCCGGCACCCGAACAGGATGCATGCACCCCCTTCCCGGGTGCCTCAGGCAGGATGAGCGACACTTGCCTCGTGGCAGGGATGTCGAGGAAGTCCTTCTGGACTAGGCCCCAGCCTGGGACCCCCAGCTCTCTAGCAACCAGCGAGCAAAGCGACGACACCACCCATGTAGGGACGGGCCAGCCGGGGGCTGGCTGTGAGGGTAGGCTGCCGGGGAGGGCCCCTGGAGGGCCCCAGCAGCGCGCCGTGGGTTTCCAGCCGAAGGAGTAGGCGTGAGAGCTGGGGGCTCGGAACCCCCTCGTCCTCAGCGCACCCGCGAAGCAGGTCTGACTCAGCGTGAGTGTGGGCGGGAGTACTGCTGGCCGGGCTGTCGCAGACCCTTTTACGGAACAGCCCGTGTCGCCCAGCAGGAGAGCCTGCACCCAGCCCCGCCCCGGCTGCCGTGCCTTCCGCCTCTGGGCCGCTGCAGATCCAGGGTTCTGGAGACCTCGCCCAAACGCAGCCGTGCACGTGTGGTCCTCTGTCTCGACTGCTTTTCACTTCGCACAGCACTTGTGGATCTGTGTTTTAGCTAAGGTCGTTTCCTGAGAATGTATATACATTCCCACTGGCTTCAAAACCTGCCTCCACCTACTGATCTCTGAAAACATCCGCCTCCCGAGTGTGAAGTGGGAGTGAGAGCCCCCGGCCTGGGGTGGGGGCTGGAAGGAATCTGCCCCCACCTAGCTCCCACTGGCGTCCGGGCTCCCGGAGGCCGCTCCGTCCTTCCAGTGCAAATACAGGGTTGATTTCCTTTAGGATGGACTGGTTGGATCTCCTTGCCGTTCAGGGACTCTCAAGAGTCTTCTCCAGCACCACAATTGAAATGCTTTATATAATGAAGTGTAATCTTCAGGTCGAATATTGAAAAGCGTTTTCTGGTGCACCACGTAAATCTTTCTGAAGAAAATCAGCCTCGGGACACCAGGGACTGGTCACAGGCCTCTTGCCTTGAGCCAGGCCGGTGCTGCATGACCGAGCCTGAGTCACGGGCCTGGTGTCTTTCAAGAGAAGAGTTTCTCACTGCCAGTGGTTGTGATGCCCGTGGGCCTGGCTCGCGTCCGCAGTGGAGGCAAACAGGAGGTCACCCGGGCCTGCAGGGAGCGGGGGTGGTCCAGCCGGCACCCGAACAGGATGCATGCACCCCCTTCCCGGGTGCCTCAGGCAGGATGAGCGACACTTGCCTCGTGGCAGGGATGTCGAGGAAGTCCTTCTGGACTAGGCCCCAGCCTGGGACCCCCAGCTCTCTAGCAACCAGCGAGCAAAGCGACGACACCACCCATGTAGGGACGGGCCAGCCGGGGGCTGGCTGTGAGGGTAGGCTGCCGGGGAGGGCCCCTGGAGGGCCCCAGCAGCGCGCCGTGGGTTTCCAGCCGAAGGAGTAGGCGTGAGAGCTGGGGGCTCGGAACCCCCTCGTCCTCAGCGCACCCGCGAAGCAGGTCTGACTCAGCGTGAGTGTGGGCGGGAGTACTGCTGGCCGGGCTGTCGCAGACCCTTTTACGGAACAGCCCGTGTCGCCCAGCAGGAGAGCCTGCACCCAGCCCCGCCCCGGCTGCCGTGCCTTCCGCCTCTGGGCCGCTGCAGATCCAGGGTTCTGGAGACCTCGCCCAAACGCAGCCGTGCACGTGTGGTCCTCTGTCTCGACTGCTTTTCACTTCGCACAGCACTTGTGGATCTGTGTTTTAGCTAAGGTCGTTTCCTGAGAATGTATATACATTCCCACTGGCTTCAAAACCTGCCTCCACCTACTGATCTCTGAAAACATCCGCCTCCCGAGTGTGAAGTGGGAGTGAGAGCCCCCGGCCTGGGGTGGGGGCTGGAGAAGTCTGCACCCCCATCTGCTCCCCACCTAGCCTCTCCGTGGACTCGGGCAGGTCCGGGCTCCCAGGAGGACACGCCGCATCCCCTCAGGCTCACCCCCGTCCTTGTCTGCAGGCAGCGGTCCTCCCTGTCGCCTCTCTTCCAGCCTGGACCTCCCGTGTGCGGCTTGGGGTCTCGCTGTGGTCCTTTCCACCTTGGACAGTGTGAAAGCATCCCCTGGACCCTCCACCATCCTGACCTGGGGCACCAAGGCGCCCACCCTCTCGGAGCTCGGGGAGCCAGCCCTCCCAGGCTAGCTCTCACCCACATCGGAGGCTGGACCCTCCCCTTATCCTGGGCCGGGCAGGGGGCTCCCAGCAGGAGGGCACCCGCGGGCCATTTGACCCTCCAGCCTGCAGCATCCTGGGAGAAACGCTGTTCCTTCCAAGCCCCCTCCCCACAATACAGAGGAGATTTTGCCGTTTTTTGAAGATTCTGCTAAACAGTAAAAAATAAGACCCGTCCTGGCACCGTCAGAGGTGGTGGGATTTTTTTTCCAGTGCAAACAGACCAGTGGCGTCCGTACTGAGCGTTTTACATATTTTTGTGCCAACAAAATAAGGGTACTGCCAGCTCTTCCGAAAAGAATCAGAATTTCCGTGAAACTCCTGGAGTTTTGCAAACTGTTCATGAATTTGATGACAGGTGGACCCCCTGCCGGGCCACCTCCCAGGTTAGGCGTTTGCTCGTCCCCACGGCTGCTGGGCTCGGGAGACCTGCGAGCTGGCTAGAAACAGTGTGTGTGTCCCCCGCCCCAGCTTCACGTGCTGCATCCTCAGCCCCCAGGTGCCGTGTTGGGAAGCGGCCTTTGGGAGGCGAGGCGGTGAGGCTGGGGCCCCATGAACAGGGTTAGTGCCCTGAAAGCCGAGGCGCCGTCCCCCACGTGAGGACACGGCAAGCAGAGGGCCATCTGGGAACCGGACGCGGAGCCCTCCGCTGTGGACGGCCCTCTCTGGGGCTGTGAGGAGTGCCTGCCTGTTGTCCACAGCCCCAGCCGTGATGCGGCGTGATGGCAGCGTGACCAGGCTGAGAAGCGCTGTCCAGGAGGGCACCGTGTGCGCATGCGTGTGCGGCACCAGCCGGGGGCAATGAGCTGACCACTGACCGCCCTCGAGTCCGAGGCTTCCTTTCAAAGCCCACAGAGGCTCTGCTCCTCCCACTGGCGAGCTGCCGCTTGGTCGCCCCCTCTCACAGCCACGCCCTCAGTGGGACGTGCTGACCGTGACAGTGACCCTCAGCGGGCATGCCTGGCCTGGCCAGCCCTGCCCGGGGGGTGAGGCTCTCGCAGCCCTCCCCAGAGGGAAGCCTCGCCGTCCTGAGAGCCTCTGCCGCAGCCTCCCTCCTCCTCGCACGCTCCTCTCCTCCGTGGCTCCAGCCCCAGACGTCGTCCCCTGGACAGAAGCGGTCAGTGTCTTTCTTCCCCTCCTGCCCTGTGGATGTGACTGGCTAACTGTGGTTTCTTCCCAAGCCCGGAGCGTCTCGTGTGGGTAACTGCCCACCTGAGCCGGCCCGGGGCCAGGAGGGAGGAAGGCGTGACCCTCAGAGATGCAGGCGCTGGCCAGCAGCCCACCGGCCCCTCCGTCCATCCACCCATGGCCAGAGGGCAGAGGGCACCCGCTGACTCAGGCCGCCCTCGGCTCAGCGGGTCTGCTTTAATTCCACCTAACAGCCAGGGAGTTATTTTTAGGAGTCGTTTTAAGCACAAAGAGCAACTCTATTGAAAAATAGACTTGACAATGTGAAATAGGCCAGGACTTCCTTTCCGGCAAACAAACTCACTTAAGATTCCTTAGATTCCCAAGTAAATGATTTGGAAATCCTTTCTCACTTAAAGCCTCATCAAGAGAGGACTGGACAGGCAGCGTTTGTCTCAGGGAGCATCTGCTGGTCCACGAGCACCTGATAAGGCCATGTTTATCTGAAAACGAGAAACGCAGTCTGCAGTCACCGTGAGTCTGGAGTGAGGAACTGCTTTCCAGGAAGAGAACTGGGCCCCCTCGCCACTACGGAGGAGTGCGGGGCGTTGGCTGGGGTCTCCGCTGTGGCAGGCGGGCTCTTCACCGCTGGCGCCACGTGGGCAGCCCGTAGGTAGGTGCAGACGCCCGGGTCCGGTCACTTCAGTCCTGCCCGACTCTTCGGGACCCCATGGCCCAAGCGCGTCGGGCTCCTCTGGGATCCTCCAGGCGAGAATCCCGCAGTGGGTCTCCCTGTGCTCCTCCAGTGTAGGGATGGATATAAATATGTAAGTATTTGACTCCTAACAATAAATCAGCACCCCAGTGCAGCCTGCCTCGAATTTCTAAGTATAGTATGAATCTGCAGAGAAGTAAAAGTCCTTTGTTTCTACCAAGGAAGGGAACTTCTGGCCCGGTCCTGGAGCGTGGGGTCTCCAGATGTGAGGGAAAGCGAGGCCCCGGGGATGAAGACGTGCGTGTTTGTAACTCTGATACTCGCTCTCACCACCTGTGTCCTCAGGTTTCATCAGGAATTTAGAAGGAATATTTCTTTATTTCCAGAGGCATCAAAGACGTTTTACTTTCTGTCTGGTCAACATATTCCTAAACGGACCTGTTTTAAACAAATAGACCGACCTCACGCAAATCTCCCTTTAGGTTGTAAAGAGGAAAATAAGACAAGAAAAAGACGCGGCATCTGCCCACAATCATGCGCGTTGGCTTGCCGCGGGCACGGGTCACGCCACGTTTCCTAATACGCATCTACTGATCGACCAGGAAATTTTCTCAGATACGCTCGCTCACCAGCAATTCCCCTGCGTCGGCGTGTGGCGGGGCAGGGGGCAAGTGTATAACAGCTTTACACAAAGACCCATGTGTGCTCCTGAGACTCAATTTGCAGCCACTTACACGCACTCCTGCTGCAATTGATCAGAAGAATTGATTTGGATTCTCTTTTAATGCTCTGTTTTCTACCAGCAAGGGAGCGTTTCTTTGCTAGACATGGCCTCGGAAATGCCCGTTGGACACTGGTCACAAGTTAGCACATTTTCCTCAAAGCTCTTAAGCTGAGAGTGTCAGGCAGTTATGAAAGAGGGGTGTTTTTTCAGTTATCCAATGAAAATGATCCGTAAGGGCTGCCAGCCCCGGGGAGGCTAGGGAGAGTGGTGTTTAGGGTCTCCAGTGGCTAGCTGGGGATCTTGAGGGCCTGGTTAACCCATAACCAGATCTTCTGGTCACTCGCTGGGTACAGCAGGTACTATGGGGGTGGGGGTCCCTGTGACGGGCAGGTCGCTCGTCCGCGGGTCCCGTGGCCGTTCTTTCCTTTCTGCCCTTGGTTGCTGCCCGCTGCGCCAGAGGCTGGGAACCTTGCCGGGAAGCCCAGACAGCGGGCAGGAGGGCGGTCAAGGCGAGTGGGCTCATCCCACCGTCCATGGAAGGTTTGGGATCTGCTTGTGCTGAACCGCTTAGGATCCTCGGAGCAAGGATAGTGAACAGAAACGGGCAGCTCCCCCGCCCTGAGCGCACAGGCGGCGCTCGTTCTCTGCCCCCAGAGCGCCGCCCAGCCGCGGCCACTCCCCTGCGTCCGCGGGCAGCGTGGCACCCCGGGGGGCGGACTGACTCGGGTTCCGGCTCCTCCGGCTAGGACGGCGGGGAGAGTCGGCCACGCCCGGCCCGCGTCCACCCCACACCCGGCGGAACTGACGGGCGGAAGGTGCCGGATCCGACGGGACGGTGCCGCTCCCCGCATCGGCTCGGGAGCGGCGGGCCCGGTGAGGTTGGGGGAGGGCACCCTGCCGCAGGAGCTGCGCGCCTGCCGGGCCTGCTCCTCGGATTCCCACGGTGACATCCGTGGCTTCCGCGCGCTCCCGTGGGAAGGCGACTCGTCTGTTTTGCATGTTTCGGATCCCTGATGCTGTCCTTTGTGGTTCTCCCAGCCCGTTCACTCTCCAGTATTGAGGCAGAGGAGAAATTTGCTTCTCATGTAGATGAAGGTGAAACTGCAGAAAGGGCAACGAGGCAGGTGCTGCTCAGTCGCTCAGGCCCCTCTGGCTCTGCGGCCCAGGGACGGCAGCACGCCAGGCCCCCCGCCCTCCGCTGTCCCCTGGAGTCATCTCGAAATCCTGTCATTGAGCAGGTGATGCCATCCAGCCGTCTCAGCCTCTGTCGCCCTTCCCCTCCCGCCCTCGCTCCTCCCGGCATCAGGGTCTTTCCCAGCGAGTCGGCTCTCCGCATCCGGGGGCCAGAGGACTGGAGCTCAGCTTCCGCATCCGTCCTCCCCGTGAGCACTCAGGCGTGGCTTCCCTCAGGACGGACGGGTTGGATCCCCTTGCAGCCCAGGGACCCCAGGGGTCTTCTCCAGCACCACACTCAGAGGGCATCAGGTCTTCCACGCTCAGCCTCCTCTGTGGCCGGCTCTCACACCCCTGCACGTCTGCCGGACCAGCCGTAGCTCCCAGTCTGTGGACCTTTGTCAGCAAAGTGACGTCTCCCGCCGTTTTTGCCAGCTGACGTGTGAACTGGGATTCCAGACAGAAACTGAGCATGCTTTCCTGAGGCTGTGCTGCCTGAGAGCCTCGGGGCCCCCGTCGCGCATGGAGGACGGCTGAGTCAGGCCCTGGGGGTGTAAGAGGCGGGCCCCGCGGAGTGCACCCGGGCGGGGTCAGGCTACCGTGCCTCTCCCAGCCTCCCGCGTCCTTCCGGGGCCCCGGCCCACCCCCGGCCCCACGGAGAGCTCAGCGGACGGTCCGCCCGTGCACGCCGCGCCGCGGGGATGCTGCTGACAAGCTAAGTGAAATGTGAGACTGGTGGGCCCGAGGCCCGCGGCAGAGCTGGAGCGGGCCGCTGCTGCCTTCGGAGACTGACAGCTCAACCTCTCATCCTCTCAGCTCCCCACATATGGCTCGCAGCCGGGTGTGAGCGATGGATTTCTTCCGAGAGGTGCGAAAGCGTGCGCACCGTTCCCACTGCTCGCGCAGAGCGAGATCAGAACCGCCGTGCTGTCTGAGAGCAGAATGCGAATGCTCTTGAAGCCGAGTCGCCCGAGTGGGAATGTCGGCACAGAGCTAACACCCACGTAGAGTACTTAGCGCTCTGCACAGCGGGCAGGGGTCGCCCAGCTGGGAGATACAGCCCTCCCTAGGCCAGAGGTCAGTGGGCGGCCCGGAGAGGCCTCACTGTCCACACGTCCGAGAAATCCGACACTCCCGCGGCCCCACCAGCTCGCACAGGCCGCAGGCAGGGCTGCGGGACCGGCCCCGGGGGCCACAGCTGGAAGGAGACTGACGCCTTATCACCGTCCAGCCCCTGACCTTGGCCCTTCTCACCCGGAGCCTGAGCACCACGGCTGGAGGGTGGGCACGGAGATGCCGGGACCCCCAGGCGGCCCAGGCCGGGCGAGGCAGGCCTGGTGCTGCTGCATGCCGGGCGACCAGAGGGGGCGCACAGGGTCTCAGAGCCGCGCCTGCACGGGCATGGACGTGACAGGGACGTGAGGACGTGGACGTGGAGAGCCACGACCGCGACCTCGCTCCTCCGGGCCCTCCTGGCACAGGACAGCCACGGGCGCCCACGTCCTTGCGTCGCCTCGGGGTGGTCTCAGACGCGCAACGAGGGTTTCCCAGCCCCGGGCTGCGGACGTGGAGGAGGTGTCCCCTGGTGGAGGGGCTGCCCTGGGCTTCACGGGATGAGCAGCAGCGGGCCTCTGCCCATAGGTGCCCCCAGGCCCACCCCGCTGTGAGCCCCGAGCGCCCAGACCCGGAACTGGGCGCAGCTGCCCAGGCGTGGCGGTCGGTGTCCCCCCCGTCGTGTCTGACGCTGCGACCCCGTGGACTGTGGCACAGCAGGCCTCCCGTCCTCCGCCGCCTGCCCTCGGGTAGACGTGAAGAAAAGGGAGCCAAACAGGTGGGCAGCGTGTCAGGTCCCCGGGGACGCCTTGGAGCCGGCTGCTAGGCGCCTGTCGTGGTTTGTCAGCTGATGACCGAGGACGGGTTGAGAAGCCGCTGGGCCAGCACATCCTGGGTGGGTTAGAGGATCCCGGGGCCTCGGGAGGTGGGGGAGGTCTTCCCCGAGAGCTGTGAGCGATGGTTTTCCGAGAGGTGCGAATGCCCTTCCCACTGCTCGCAGAGCGAGATCAGAACCGCCGTGCTGTCTGAGAGCAGAATGCGAATGCTCTTGAAGCCGAGTCGCCCGAGTGGGAATGTCGGCACAGAGCTAACACCCACGTAGAGTACTTAGCGCTCTGCACAGCGGGCAGGGGTCGCCCAGCTGGGAGATACAGCCCTCCCTAGGCCAGAGGTCAGTGGGCGGCCCGGAGAGGCCTCACTGTCCACACGTCCGAGAAATCCGACACTCCGCGGCCCCACCAGCTCGCACAGGCCGCAGGCAGGGCTGCGGGACCGGCCCCGGGGGCCACAGCTGGAAGGAGACTGACGCCTTATCACCGTCCAGCCCCTGACCTTGGCCCTTCTCACCCGGAGCCTGAGCACCACGGCTGGAGGGTGGGCACGGAGATGCCGGGACCCCCAGGCGGCCCAGGCCGGGCGAGGCAGGCCTGGTGCTGCTGCATGCCGGGCGACCAGAGGGGGCGCACAGGGTCTCAGAGCCGCGCCTGCACGGGCATGGACGTGACAGGGACGTGAGGACGTGGACGTGGAGAGCCACGACCGCGACCTCGCTCCTCCGGGCCCTCCTGGCACAGGACAGCCACGGGCGCCCACGTCCTTGCGTCGCCTCGGGGTGGTCTCAGACGCGCAACGAGGGTTTCCCAGCCCCGGGCTGCGGACGTGGAGGAGGTGTCCCCTGGTGGAGGGGCTGCCCTGGGCTTCACGGGATGAGCAGCAGCGTCCAGGCCTCTGCCCATAGGTGCCCCCAGGCCCACCCCGCTGTGAGCCCCGAGCGCCCAGACCCGGAACTGGGCGCAGCTGCCCAGGCGTGGCGGTCGGTGTCCCCCCCGTCGTGTCTGACGCTGCGACCCCGTGGACTGTGGCACAGCAGGCCTCCCGTCCTCCGCCGCCTGCCCTCGGGTAGACGTGAAGAAAAGGGAGCCAAACAGGTGGGCAGCGTGTCAGGTCCCCGGGGACGCCTTGGAGCCGGCTGCTAGGCGCCTGTCGTGGTTTGTCAGCTGATGACCGAGGACGGGTTGAGAAGCCGCTGGGCCAGCACATCCTGGGTGGGTTAGAGGATCCCGGGGCCTCGGGAGGTGGGGGGAGCCACACTGGACACCCCCCAAGTTCTTGTGCCGTGAGCACAGCCTCCGAGTCACGTGTGGGGCGTGTGCTTACACGGTCTTTATCTGCAGAGAGATGGCGGGTCCCTCCTCATTGCAGCCTCCGCCCCGGTGGGGCTCAGCAGAGCCTCAGCTGGAATCACGCAGGGGCTCTGACCTTCTCCGTGCTCCCGAGCGTAGGTGGCGGGTCCCCCTGTCCTCCCATAAAGGTCGTCGCGGCTATAAATGCGCGCTGGTGACGCCCGGTGAGGCCGGCACGGAGAGGCCGACCCCCGAGGCCCACACGCCACCCCCACTGCCGGCCCGAGTCCCGACCACCCCAGGGGGGAGCAGCACGTGACCCCTGAGGGCTTCTCGGGGTCGGGGCTCCCCTCAGCCTCTGGACGGATCGGCAGCCTCTCCCCTGCCGCCTGCAGACGTGATGATCGTCCGCAGACCAGGGGTCCCAGCACCCAGGCCAAGTTATTTCCTCCAGGTCTGAGGCGACGCGGCCGGCCCAGCCTTTGCGGCTCCTTCCCCCCGGGGCCTTCGCCCTGTCTCTCGCAGGTCGCCCGTTGTAAGGCTTTAAAATGCGATCCGAGCTGAGGATCAATCAGGAGACAGCGGAGACTTGGGCAAGCGGGCTGGGTGACCAGTGAGCAGAAAGCCCGGGGCTCCCCGAGGCTTCGCGGGACCCTTGAGCAGGGGCGAGGGGGGCGGAACCGCCCCAGCGGAGCCATCCGACCGCCGAATATTCCAGACCCGCAGAAACCGCCTGGGACAGGCCGGCAGGGCCGTGCTCGCGGGCAGCCAGCGTGGCCGCGTGGGCGCCGGCGTTGGCGTTGAGCGAGTCCGGGGGTCCCCAGCCCGTTTCAGTGACACAGCCTGTTGTCGGCGAGCGTGACTCGGGCCGGAGCTGTGAAGCCAGCCCGCCGGTCCGCGCGTCCTCACGGCCTGAGGGGCACCTCCACGCCGCGGGCCTCCGGGCCTCGGGACGCGGGGGCGGCGTGTGAGCTCCGGGGCGGGTCTGCCGCTCGCCGCTGCCGCGGCGTGAGGGGGCTCCGGGTCCGGGTCTGGCTCCTCCACCGCCAGTCGGGCCTGGTCCTCCCGCCCCCCGCGCGCCCTGGGAGGGGTCTCCTGGGGGCGTGCAGGCGCCGCACGGGGCACACCCCGGCTCTTCCCGGCGGGTGGACGCGCCGCGGTCTGTGCGCCTGGGTCCGTGGCAGGCGGCGGGGAGAGCCCGGAGCGGCGGGCGTGGCCACCGGAGCAGACGGCGCACAGAGCCGCGGGCCCGACGCCGCCTGGCTGCGCCGACCAGCCGAGGCTCGGCCTGGGGCCCCGGGCTGTCTTCGCCTTCCTCCCGGTGCCGTCCCCCGCCGCAGGCCCGGCTGCTCTGCCGGCAGGAGCCCTGCCGTGGCGGGGCTTCCTTCCTGCTTAGAGGAGACGGGAGACAGAGCCACACACGTGCGCACAGGTGCACACACCCTCTTACGCACGCGGGCACGGTGGAAGGCGGCTGTGGGCACCGGCGGGAGAGCCGGCTGGTGTGGACGGGTCCGCGGAGAGGGCTTTCCAGAGAGCGGGAGCGAGGCGGCGGGGCTGCGGAGAGGATGGCGCGGGACCGCGCGTTTGCGGAGCGTTTAACCGACCTTGACCCAGCGGGAGAGGCTGGGAGCGGCAAGGACAGCCATGGTCTGCCCAGCGACTCGCGGCCCCCGCCCGGCCGTGCTCTCCCAGCGGGCTCCGTGTCCTGGCGGGCCTCCCTCCCCCGCCCGGTCCTTTCTGTTTTGATTTTAAGCACCTCGAATCGGATGTGGCTTTAAACAATATTTACTCAGAGTTGCTCTAACGTGTGTTTTTCGTTTGGAAATATTAATTGTGACCTTCCAGAGCTCCCAATTAAAGTTTTCCAATAAAATGAAAAGGTCGAACAAGCAGGAGTCGGGGTGAAGCGAGGCAGAGAGCGGTGGAGCCACAGTCCGCTGAGTCCTTGCCCCTGGGTGGACGGGCAAGCGGCCGCCCCAAGGTCTGGGAGCCCTGACCTCCGTCTCGAGCAGGAGAAGAGCTGAGTCCCACGAGGCCGTGCCCCCTCGTTACAGCCGCGGCCAGCTGAGCCGGAGATGCACGCAGGCGCCAGGCTCTCTTTGTGTCTGGTACACCCGGCCAGCCCCTGCCCTCCTGCCAGCCCCGTCCCCCTCTGCCTGGTGACGCCTCAACCCCAGAGCGTCCCTCTCGCCCAGCACTGCATGGACCTCGTGCCTAAACCCAGCCATCCGCAGGCAGACCCACCGTGAGCTCTGGGATTGGCTTCGTACGGAAATACGTGTGCCCGTCGTCTCCCCGGGCTCCCTCCGGGTCCTCGGTGGGGCTGCCGTGGGTTCCATGGGTGAGCAGAGTGTTGCTGGGTCACCTGGGGAGGCCGTGCCCCTTCCAGCCAGTGGGAGGCACGGTGGGCAGCAGCCGAGCTGGGGACCAGGCTCAGCCCACAGCCCTTCGGCTGTGGCTTCCCCGTTTTGGTTTCTGTGTGCGTCTCCGGGCCGGCCTCGCCGAGCAGCAGGGGCTGCGGTGTCCAGAGGACCGTCTCTGGCAGCGTCTCCGTCGGTCTTGGAGCGGACGTGGCCGGCCACTGTCCGCGGAAGCTGCAGCCGCGTCCCCGCTGGCCACTGCAGGGGAGCCTCCAGCAGGAGGCCCGTCCGCACGGGGCTGGCTCCGACCCTCGCAGGCCTGGACGCGGCATAAATTACGGGCGGATTAACAGCGGTGCCACCTGGCGGCCCCTCCCAGACTTGTGAGCCGGCATCTGGTGGTGTCCAACAGCAGACGCCTCCACGAAGCTTTAAATTAGTCAGAAGCCCGCAGAGCGGCCAGAAGGCGCCGCTTGCCATGGGTTTGCAGAGCTCTTCTGCATACATTTATGTCAACAATGAAAAATCACATCACCTGCGGCCAAATCAAACATCCCCGGACGTGTCAGGATTCCCCGGTGTGACTGCAGGGCGCCAGCCCTTGTCACCCTTTTCTTAAAGACGGACTGGGGTCCGTCAGGAAGCTCAAGCAGGAGTCGGGGTGAAGCGAGGCAGAGAGCGGTGGAGCCACAGTCCGCTGAGTCCTTGCCCCTGGGTGGACGGGCAAGCGGCCGCCCCAAGGTCTGGGAGCCCTGACCTCCGTCTCGAGCAGGAGAAGAGCTGAGTCCCACGAGGCCGTGCCCCCTCGTTACAGCCGCGGCCAGCTGAGCCGGAGATGCACGCAGGCGCCAGGCTCTCTTTGTGTCTGGTACACCCGGCCAGCCCCTGCCCTCCTGCCAGCCCCGTCCCCCTCTGCCTGGTGACGCCTCAACCCCAGAGCGTCCCTCTCGCCCAGCACTGCATGGACCTCGTGCCTAAACCCAGCCATCCGCAGGCAGACCCACCGTGAGCTCTGGGATTGGCTTCGTACGGAAATACGTGTGCCCGTCGTCTCCCCGGGCTCCCTCCGGGTCCTCGGTGGGGCTGCCGTGGGTTCCATGGGTGAGCAGAGTGTTGCTGGGTCACCTGGGGAGGCCGTGCCCCTTCCAGCCAGTGGGAGGCACGGTGGGCAGCAGCCGAGCTGGGGACCAGGCTCAGCCCACAGCCCTTCGGCTGTGGCTTCCCCGTTTTGGTTTCTGTGTGCGTCTCCGGGCCGGCCTCGCCGAGCAGCAGGGGCTGCGGTGTCCAGAGGACCGTCTCTGGCAGCGTCTCCGTCGGTCTTGGAGCGGACGTGGCCGGCCACTGTCCGCGGAAGCTGCAGCCGCGTCCCCGCTGGCCACTGCAGGGGAGCCTCCAGCAGGAGGCCCGTCCGCACGGGGCTGGCTCCGACCCTCGCAGGCCTGGACGCGGCATAAATTACGGGCGGATTAACAGCGGTGCCACCTGGCGGCCCCTCCCAGACTTGTGAGCCGGCATCTGGTGGTGTCCAACAGCAGACGCCTCCACGAAGCTTTAAATTAGTCAGAAGCCCGCAGAGCGGCCAGAAGGCGCCGCTTGCCATGGGTTTGCAGAGCTCTTCTGCATACATTTATGTCAACAATGAAAAATCACATCACCTGCGGCCAAATCAAACATCCCCGGACGTGTCAGGATTCCCCGGTGTGACTGCAGGGCGCCAGCCCCTTGTCACTTCCCTGTGGTCTTCCTTAAAGACACTGCAGACGTCGGCGCCTGGGCCCTGGCTCTGGGGGCCCTCCCGCCTCGGGCAGGGGAAGCTCAGGCACGACGGGGATCCAGGGGAGGAAGGATGGACAGAGGGACCGGTCCACCAGGGTCGGGTCTCCAAAGGCCAGGACGCAGGTGGTCGGGCCTGCCGAGGGGGCCTGAGCCGAGCCAGCGGAGCCCGTTTTCCCTCCAGGTTCACACCAAACGCGCTGGTCCCTGGCACTTAGCAAACGCGGGGCTGAGCGTCTCCTCGGCTGCTCTGCTCGCCAGGTGAAGGCGAGCGGCGGCAGCAGTGTCGGGCAGGTGTCAGAGGCGAGGCTCAGCCCGGGGCAGCTTCCTGCGGCCGTCAGCTCCAGACCTTCCGGGCACTGGGCGAAGGGAACCCGCACCGCCTTTTATGAAGATGAAGGACGTCTGAGCCCAGGACAGCTGGTCACCCCGGGCTGTGATGGCCACGCTTCCCCTTTCCCTCCTCCTGCTCGTGCTGGCTGAGCATGGGAGGCGGATGTGCCGAGTGATGTGAAGACAAGTCAGAAGGCGGTGGCCTCGGGCACGCGGAGCGCACAGCATCCAGGCCCGGCGGGTAGGGAGGCGGCCGCCCCGTGAACGGGAGGACGAAGCGAGGGGGTGAGCATCCTTCCTGTGAGCGCCCGGGGGAGCTGCTGCCCAGAGGGGCCAGGGCCCTGGGCGTCCGAGCAGATGGACTGGGAAGGAGGTCCCGCTGCAGGGCTGGGGCCCCTGCAGAAGCTGCCCCCGCCCGGAGCCTCCGTGTCCTCCCTGGAGCAGGACCGCCCCCGCCCCCCGAGGCTGCTGGGAGCTTCCGCGGAAGCACCGGCACCGGGCCCGGACGGCGAGTCGCGCGTTCCCAGAAAGCCCCAGGCGCGGCCGCTGCGGCCCGCGGGGAGGAGGCCGGGTCCGTGCGCGTGTCCTCCCGCGACAGTCGGGGATCCCAGGCCAGCCCCTCACGGCAGCAGCGTCTGTGAAGCCCCTGTCTCAGCCGCGCCCCCCTCAGCCTGGCCGCGCCCGGAGGGGGAGGTCCGCTCAGGGCTCGCTCCCCGGGGTCTGGACGGCTCACTGAGGGCAGCAGCCCAGGTGGAGGCTGCATCCTGGCGTCCAGCTCTGCTGGCCGCAGGCAGGGCCTGCCCAGGGCTTCGCTGTCAGCGTGTGGTCATGACCGGTCCCGAAACCAGGGCTCCTGGTGGGGCCCCCCTCGGGCAGGGGAAGCTCAGGCACGACGGGGATCCAGGGGAGGAAGGATGGACAGAGGGACCGGTCCACCAGGGTCGGGTCTCCAAAGGCCAGGACGCAGGTGGTCGGGCCTGCCGAGGGGGCCTGAGCCGAGCCAGCGGAGCCCGTTTTCCCTCCAGGTTCACACCAAACGCGCTGGTCCCTGGCACTTAGCAAACGCGGGCTGAGCGTCTCCTCGGCTGCTCTGCTCGCCAGGTGAAGGCGAGCGGCGGCAGCAGTGTCGGGCAGGTGTCAGAGGCGAGGCTCAGCCCGGGGCAGCTTCCTGCGGCCGTCAGCTCCAGACCTTCCGGGCACTGGGCGAAGGGAACCCGCACCGCCTTTTATGAAGATGAAGGACGTCTGAGCCCAGGACAGCTGGTCACCCCGGGCTGTGATGGCCACGCTTCCCCTTTCCCTCCTCCTGCTCGTGCTGGCTGAGCATGGGAGGCGGATGTGCCGAGTGATGTGAAGACAAGTCAGAAGGCGGTGGCCTCGGGCACGCGGAGCGCACAGCATCCAGGCCCGGCGGGTAGGGAGGCGGCCGCCCCGTGAACGGGAGGACGAAGCGAGGGGGTGAGCATCCTTCCTGTGAGCGCCCGGGGGAGCTGCTGCCCAGAGGGGCCAGGGCCCTGGGCGTCCGAGCAGATGGACTGGGAAGGAGGTCCCGCTGCAGGGCTGGGGCCCCTGCAGAAGCTGCCCCCGCCCGGAGCCTCCGTGTCCTCCCTGGAGCAGGACCGCCCCCGCCCCCCGAGGCTGCTGGGAGCTTCCGCGGAAGCACCGGCACCGGGCCCGGACGGCGAGTCGCGCGTTCCCAGAAAGCCCCAGGCGCGGCCGCTGCGGCCCGCGGGGAGGAGGCCGGGTCCGTGCGCGTGTCCTCCCGCGACAGTCGGGGATCCCAGGCCAGCCCCTCACGGCAGCAGCGTCTGTGAAGCCCCTGTCTCAGCCGCGCCCCCCTCAGCCTGGCCGCGCCCGGAGGGGGAGGTCCGCTCAGGGCTCGCTCCCCGGGGTCTGGACGGCTCACTGAGGGCAGCAGCCCAGGTGGAGGCTGCATCCTGGCGTCCAGCTCTGCTGGCCGCAGGCAGGGCCTGCCCAGGGCTTCCTGCAGGAATGGTCAGCGTGTGGTCATTCCCGTCACTTCTCTAGCGTCCTGGTTACTGGTGCGGCGTCCACCGGGACTGGTCACCGTCTTGGGCATGGCTGCCGTGGGCCTCAGAGGGGGCCTCTGAGCGTGGGTCCCGGCCCCAGGCTGACGAGGGGCCAGCGCGGGCCGGAGGAGAGGGCTGCTGCTGCCCGGGGTGCGGCGGGGCTCAGCCAGGGCGTCCCGGCCCCGAGGCGGGCCTGCTGACTCTGGCCTGGGCTTCTCGTGGGGGCCCAGGCGTCAGCGCTGCCTGCACACCGGCGTGACTTCCGGGCCACCGTCCGGGAAGAAACGCCCGCTGGAAGGGGCCGCTGCCGCCCACACGTGCCGACACGTGAACTCACAGTGGCCAGCAGGCGCGTGTACTTCCCGGAAGAACGTTATCTTTTCAGAGAAGTCTCAGGGTTCACAGCGAACAAGACTGAAAGCTGCGGGGGCACAGACTGCCCTGCCCCCGTTGCACAGCCCTCCGCGTCCCCGCCACACGCTGCACCCGTGGCTGTCGATGGGCCTGCACTGACACGCCATCATTCCTTCAAGTTTCCGTCGGAGTCCCTCTTGGGTGGGACAGTCCCCAAGCTTGGACGAGCATCGGGTGACACGCATCCACCCGCCCAGCGCTGCCGAGCGTCCCCTGCACACCCCCGCGCTCCGCCTGCCTCGTCCTCCTCGCCCCCGGCCGCCCCGCCTCTTCACCGCCTCTGTAGTTGTGCATCTTCCAAAATGTCATCAAACGAACCTCGCGGCCTGCAGCCTCTTCCCGCTGGGTGCTTTCACCGGTCCTGTGCGTCTGAGTTGTCTTTCTCGTGGCTGGCGGCCGCCTAGGTTCTAGTGCTGACCGCCATTCCCCAGTCTGGATGCACCGCGATTATGTGTCCGCCTCCGTGTCTTCCGCATCTGGCGTCTGTGAATAAAGCTGCCTGAAGCATCTCTGGGCAGGGTTTCGTGTGGACACACGTTTTCAGCTTGGGATCCCTACCGAGGGGCCAGTCGCTGGATCCTGTGGGGAAAGTTGCTTGCTTCTCTGTAAACGCCCAGGCTGTCCTCTGGAGCGGTCATCCTGTCGCGGCCGCCAGCCCTGAGCAGCAGCTGCCGCCGCCCGCACCCTCGCAGCACTCGGTGCGGCCAGGGCTCTGGTGTTTGGTCGTTTTAATAGGCGTGTAGTGGCATCTCGTTTCATTTGCAGTTTGCTGATGACATGTGAGGTGGAGCATCTCTCCCTGTGCCTCTGCCGTTGGGAAGATCCCCTGGAGGAGGAAGTGGCTACCTGCTGCAGGACTCTTGCCTGGAGAATCCCAGGGACAGAGCAGCCTGGCAGGCAAAGTCAGGCACGACTGAGCAAAAACACCACCTTCTTTGATGACATGTTTGTCAAGGCACCTTGCCCATTTTTTAATTGGGTTGTTTGTTTTCTTGTGGTTGACTTTCCAGGGTTCTTTGTGTTTTGGATGACTGCCCTTTATCAGGTGTGTCTTTTGCAAATGTACTCGCCCCGCCGTGCATTGTCTTCTGATTCTCTTGGTCTGGTCGTCCGCAGAAGGCTTTGATTTTAATGAAGTCCTGCTTATTTACTGTGTCCTTTATAGGTCATGCCTTTGGTGTTGTATCCAGACCTCCATACCCAAGGCCACCTGGAGTTTCTTCTGTGTTGCCTTCACATTTAGGTCTGCGACCACTTGGGTCCAGTTCTGCGAGGGTGTGAGGTCTCTGTCAGGATTCTTTTTGTGTTTTTGGTGGTGTCCAGTGGGCCCAGCATCATTGCTGGAAGAGACCGCTTTGCCGTTTTGTCCGGGATCCGTTGACTGTGCCGGTGGGGGAGTACCTGGGCGCTCTCTCTGCTCTGCTGCCCTGCGTGCCTGGTCTCTCACGGGTCCACACAGCCCTCGGGCAGCTCCGCACCCTCCGCCTCCTAACCAGGCTGAGTGCCTGCGGCGCTGCCCTCCGCCTGGGCCTGGGCTGAAGCCACCACAGCGTCCACCGTGCTGCCACGGTCCGGGGCCGTCTCTCCCTGCGACACGTGGGCGCACACTGCCCCCTGGCTCCTCTCCTGGGTACCCCTGGTCCCAGCTCCCGCTCCAGCCTCGCGGGCCGCCTCTTCCGGGAGCCATCTGCTTCCCCAGGTGTCCGCAGCCCACCTTCCCGTCCTCTGGGTCTCCGTGAGATGCTGCCTCCTCCAGGAAGCCCCGAGTCCTCCAGCCGCGCCCTGCGGCCTCCCAGGCGGCACAGCTCGCCGGCTCCACCCTCACAGGGGCGCTGCCCGTTGCTGCGGGCCCTGCTCACCGACGCCAGCTCCGCATTTTGATGACATGTGAGGTGGAGCATCTCTCCCTGTGCCTCTGCCGTTGGGAAGATCCCCTGGAGGAGGAAGTGGCTACCTGCTGCAGGACTCTTGCCTGGAGAATCCCAGGGACAGAGCAGCCTGGCAGGCAAAGTCAGGCACGACTGAGCAAAAACACCACCTTCTTTGATGACATGTTTGTCAAGGCACCTTGCCCATTTTTTAATTGGGTTGTTTGTTTTCTTGTGGTTGACTTTCCAGGGTTCTTTGTGTTTTGGATGACTGCCCTTTATCAGGTGTGTCTTTTGCAAATGTACTCGCCCCGCCGTGCATTGTCTTCTGATTCTCTTGGTCTGGTCGTCCGCAGAAGGCTTTGATTTTAATGAAGTCCTGCTTATTTACTGTGTCCTTTATAGGTCATGCCTTTGGTGTTGTATCCAGACCTCCATACCCAAGGCCACCTGGAGTTTCTTCTGTGTTGCCTTCACATTTAGGTCTGCGACCACTTGGGTCCAGTTCTGCGAGGGTGTGAGGTCTCTGTCAGGATTCTTTTTGTGTTTTTGGTGGTGTCCAGTGGGCCCAGCATCATTGCTGGAAGAGACCGCTTTGCCGTTTTGTCCGGGATCCGTTGACTGTGCCGGTGGGGGAGTACCTGGGCGCTCTCTCTGCTCTGCTGCCCTGCGTGCCTGGTCTCTCACGGGTCCACACAGCCCTCGGGCAGCTCCGCACCCTCCGCCTCCTAACCAGGCTGAGTGCCTGCGGCGCTGCCCTCCGCCTGGGCCTGGGCTGAAGCCACCACAGCGTCCACCGTGCTGCCACGGTCCGGGGCCGTCTCTCCCTGCGACACGTGGGCGCACACTGCCCCCTGGCTCCTCTCCTGGGTACCCCTGGTCCCAGCTCCCGCTCCAGCCTCGCGGGCCGCCTCTTCCGGGAGCCATCTGCTTCCCCAGGTGTCCGCAGCCCACCTTCCCGTCCTCTGGGTCTCCGTGAGATGCTGCCTCCTCCAGGAAGCCCCCCGGAGTCCTCCAGCCGCGGCCCTGCGGCCTCCCCCAGGCGGCACAGCTCCGCCGGCTCCACCCTCACAGGGGCCGCGCTGCCCGTTGCTGCGGGCCCTGCTCAGAGTGGGGCCCCACACAGACGCGGGCCCGCAGGCTTCCGCTACAGAGCGGGACCCGAGGACCACAGAGACCACCAGCGAGCGCCCGGGAAGCTGCAGCAACACCCGGCCGCCGTCCTTCCCTGGCAGTCCTTTCCTGGGTGTCACAGAATTGTCAGCACGGGGTGGAGACGAGATTAAAGAGCAAAGCACTGGGTCTTCCGCAGACGGCGGGGCGGTGGGGAGGGGCTCTGCCTTAGAAGGAAGGCCGGGGTGCGGGACAGCACGTGGGAGAGGCAGGCTCGCGTTAACAATGACCCGGCGCCCGGCACCCCTGCACCCGGACGCCGCGGCCAGCTGCCCACTTTATGAACCCGGGCACACCTGCCCCTCTCCAGGCACTGGGAGCGGATTCACGAGCCCGTGGCCACTTCCCAGGGAGGCGCCGTCCGCAGTCGGCGGGCTGTCCGGGTCGTGCTGCTGCTCCTGGCCGCCGGCGGTCGTCCTCACCCACTCCCCTCCAGAGAAAGGGGGCGTGGGGGCACCTGTGGTCTCTCCAGCGGGCAGGGTGCAGGGCGCGCCGTGTGCACCTGGCCGGGTCGGGGCCGGGGCTGCGTCTTCTTTTCTTTCGCGTCACGGCAGAGCCGATTGTCCTCCCTTGTGTGGCACCCTCCGCCTCCGTCAGCGTTCTTCAGAATGCCGGCAAGCCGAGGCTGTCGTCTGTTCTCGTGGCCGCGGGAGCGCCCCGCCGCGACAGGATCGGGCAGGACCATCGCGTGTTCAGGGGAAGCGTGCCGCCAGCCGGAGCTTAACACTTTGGAACGGGGCGGAGCGGGACCCTTCCTCGCCTGTGTGCGGGCTGCCGGGGCCGGGCGGGGTGCAGAGCCCAGAGGGCCGGGCCGGAGCCTCCCGCAGCCCTCCTCACGTCTCGGCCAGCTCACCAGGTCTGGGTGATGTCCCTGGCCCAGGCTGCTGAAAACCAAGCCCGAGAACATTCTAGAAAAAAAAAAAAACGGTGGCTGGAACCCCTTAATTGCCAGGCAGTCCTCAGACAGGTGAGCGCCCCTCCAGGGCCTCGGGTCTGAGAGAAGCTGCCGCCGCTGGGCTCCCAGGCTCGGGTCCTGGAGAGTGAGGGCCGTGCAGCATGGCGGAAGGTTCCAGACGGTGAGCGCCAGCACAGGAGGGCTGCAGCCAGCGCCTGAGTCGCCCCTCCTGTGGCAGGGAGGCCCTCCGGCCAGCTTCAAGTGTGTATTTACACGATCTATAATTAAAGCAATGCAAATCGGTGAGCAGGGACAAGTGAACTCACGACCTGCCTGCCTCTGAGCCCCTGGCTGGAGGGCTGTGGGCCACGGGCGGGAAGCGAGGGGCCTGGGTGGAGCCCGGGTGGACAGGCCCCCCTCGTCCCGCGTCCACACGGCGCGGCAGGTGCCAGCCGCGGTTCAGGCTGACAGGGCAGCTCATTCCTCCACTCAGCGGATGTTTGCTGAGAGCCCACTTCGTGCTGGGGACGTAGAAGCCAGAACAGGGGGCCGGCCCTCGGGAGTGTGTCGCCCCCGGAGGGCCAGCCAGACTGCTGGGGCCGCTGGAACAAAGGACCACAAACGGGCTGACTTAAAACCGCGTGAACGAGGACTCCCTGCTGGTCCGGAGGGTCAGGGTCTGCCCTGCGGTGCAGGAGACACCAGCTCGATCCGCGGTCTGTGAGGACCCAGTCCCAGCCTCCTGACGCCGTCTCGTGGGGACTCTGGTGTCGACAGTCAGGGCCACCTGCGTGACCCAGGGTCTTCTCCCATCTCTAGAGCCTCAAGTTAACACCCCGAGTCCCTTTGGCCCTGAAGGTGAAGGTGAGAGGTCGGCAGGTTCTAGGATTAGGTTCTGGGAGTCGAGTGGGGTGAGTGAGGTGCAGGGGGGCCGGGGAAGCTCCTGGGGCGCTCATGCTGGTCCTGAGCAGGTCTGCGCTGGCCGGCCACTCTGGAGGCCCGGAGAAGGGCGAGAGGGCAGGTCCAGGGAGCGTGGAGGATGTCCGGCCTCAGGGGGAAGACCCCCAGCGCCTCCTCCTCTCCCCTCCCCACCACCTCCTTGACGGCTTCGAGCCTGCGTCAGACCCACTGCTGCGGAACTGATCCTGCCGGCCCGCCCCGGCCCTGCGGGAGCGTCCGCAGGCAGGTCTGAGGGGTCCGAGCGTCCGCAAGCGCGGGGGCGGGGCAGAGCACGCGCGGAGGCCGCCCGTCTGGCTTTGTGCTGGGCGCCACCTCCAGACGCCCAGGTGGTACCGGGAGGCCCTGGGTCCCGGCCGCCTGGAGCGGGGCCCTGTCAGCGTCCAGCCGGGGCCGGAGGCCAGCCTTCCGGGTCAAACAGGCAGGAAGTCCTCTCTGTTTCATGCTAGGGACCGAATGAAAGTGCCCAGCAGAACTGTCCCTGACTCACCAGGGACGTGTGACCGAGCAGTCAAGGACAGGAGGGGTGCCCTGCAGTTCGCGGCCACCGGGGTCACCGCACAGCCAGCGCGCTCGCTCGCAGTGGAGCCTGCGGGTCCTCTCCTCCTGACGCCTCCGCAGAGCCTCATCCCGCCCCTGTCGGGCCGACGCACAGAGAGGAGCCCCAGAGGGTGCTTTTAAAGTGCACCCTGTGCGGCCCGACAAGACAGCCTGGGCCCTCGTCCTCAGACGTCGGCCAGGTTCAAGGCCTCTGTGAGACGCGGTTTAGCACGTGTCTTAGCGTGCAGAGCTGGCAGGGGTGGGGGGCACCCTGTCACAGGAAAGGAAGGCTGAGTCCTGCTCTGAGCGGAGGTCCCGCTGCCCCCTCTGGGGGTGATGCTGCCCGGGGTCCTTGGAGGCACCAACCTACCCCTTCCCCAAAACCTGCACCCCTTCCCCTCTCTCTCCTTCCCGGCAGGGTGGGACCACGGGGACACGGCCCCTGGCAGCTTAAGGGGGCCGCTCAGGTGTGACCGAAAGAAGGCTCCTCTTGGTGCCGACCGCCAGACGCAGGCGGAGGGACTCGGCCTCTGCTGGGGCAGCCTCTGGACCTCGCCCATCTGGGCTGCTGGGGATGGAAGCACCCCCACGTCACCTGCACGGGTGTCGCCCAGTGACCGGGACCTCAGGAGAATATTCGAGTTAATCCAAACAAGAGCAGGTGCCCACGCCACGTGGCTTGCCCCGTTCAGACCGTCAGCGTCTGATCTGGAGTCCACGGGCCGTGCAGCACCCGTGGGGTCAGCGTCCATCATCCTCTGAGTCACCAGCCCCCGACGACTTGGGCAGAAAGTGAAGAAGAACTAGAGAGCCTCTTGATGAAGGTGAAAGAGGAGAGTGGAAAAGCTGGCCTAAAACTCAGCATTCTCAAAACGAAGATCACGGCATCTGGTCCCATCACTTCATGGCAAACAGATGGGCAAACAATGGAAACAGTGACAGACTATTTTCTTGGGCTCCAAAATCACTGTGGCTGGTGACTGCAGCCGTGAAATTAAACGATGCTTGCTCCCTGAAAGGAAAGCCATGACAAACCTAGATAGTGTATTCAAAAGCAGAGAAATCACTTTGCCGACCAAAGTCTGTATATTCAAAGCTGTGGTTTTTCTAGGAGTCGTGTATGGTTGTAAAGGTTGGACCATCAAGAAGGCTGAGCACCAAAGAACTGATGCCTTTGAACTGTGGTGCTGGAGAAGACGCTTGAGACCCGGGTGGGATCCAACCCTGTCGCAGAGCCAGGTGGGGACGCACAGAGAGGAGCCCCAGAGGGTGCTTTTAAAGTGCACCCTGTGCGGCCCGACAAGACAGCCTGGGCCCTCGTCCTCAGACGTCGGCCAGGTTCAAGGCCTCTGTGAGACGCGGTTTAGCACGTGTCTTAGCGTGCAGAGCTGGCAGGGGTGGGGGGCACCCTGTCACAGGAAAGGAAGGCTGAGTCCTGCTCTGAGCGGAGGTCCCGCTGCCCCCTCTGGGGGTGATGCTGCCCGGGGTCCTTGGAGGCACCAACCTACCCCTTCCCCAAAACCTGCACCCCTTCCCCTCTCTCTCCTTCCCGGCAGGGTGGGACCACGGGGACACGGCCCCTGGCAGCTTAAGGGGGCCGCTCAGGTGTGACCGAAAGAAGGCTCCTCTTGGTGCCGACCGCCAGACGCAGGCGGAGGGACTCGGCCTTTGCTAGGGCAGCCTCTGGACCTCGCCCATCTGGGCTGCTGGGGATGGAAGCACCCCCACGTCGCCTGCACGGGTGTCGCCCAATGACTGGGACCTCAGGAGAATATTCGAGTTAATCCAAACAAGAGCAGGTGCCCACGCCACGTGGCTTGCCCCGTTCAGACCGTCAGCGTCTGATCTGGAGTCCACGGGCCGTGCAGCACCCGTGGGGTCAGCGTCCATCATCCTCTGAGTCACCAGCCCCCGACGACTTGGGCAGAAAGTGAAGAAGAACTAGAGAGCCTCTTGATGAAGGTGAAAGAGGAGAGTGGAAAAGCTGGCCTAAAACTCAGCATTCTCAAAACGAAGATCACGGCATCTGGTCCCATCACTTCATGGCAAACAGATGGGCAAACAATGGAAACAGTGACAGACTATTTTCTTGGGCTCCAAAATCACTGTGGCTGGTGACTGCAGCCGTGAAATTAAACGATGCTTGCTCCCTGAAAGGAAAGCCATGACAAACCTAGATAGTGTATTCAAAAGCAGAGAAATCACTTTGCCGACCAAAGTCTGTATATTCAAAGCTGTGGTTTTTCTAGGAGTCGTGTATGGTTGTAAAGGTTGGACCATCAAGAAGGCTGAGCACCAAAGAACTGATGCCTTTGAACTGTGGTGCTGGAGAAGACGCTTGAGAGTCCCTGGGCTGCAAGGAGATCCAACCCGTCCGTCCTGAGGGAAGCCAAGCCTGAGTGCTCACGGGGAGGACGGATGCGGAAGCTGAGGCTCCAGTCCTCTGGCCCCCAGATGGGAAGAGCTGACTCGCTGGGAAAGACCCTGATGCTGGGCAAGACGGAGGGCAGGAGGGGAAGGGGGGACAGAGGCTGAGAGGGTTGGGTGGCATCACGGACTCAGTGGACATGAATTTGAGCAAGCTCCAGGAGCTGGCGAGGGACAGGGGAGCCTGGCACGCTGCCATTCACGGAGTCGCAGAGTTGGACTCAGCTTAGTGACCGAACAAGTTGGGCAGCGGGTGAAGCCCTGGCCCCGGAACTCGCACGGTGCCGTCTGGGCCCTGCCCCGGGCGAACCGGAGTCCACGGTGTGAAAGGCTTTCCCTGCGATGAAACTGAAGGAGGCGGAGGGCCCTCCAGTAGGAAAGGCCGAAGTCAGGGTCAGGGCCCCCGTCCTCAGTGCCCCCTGCAGCCGAACAGGGAGCTTCACTGGGTCCTGATCGGAGACTGGTTTTCCCTCTTGGCCGTTTCTGTTTGGGACTAACCCAGAGAGATGCAGCTCCTTGGTGCCCGAACAGAAAAGAACGACGCTAAGCCATAACCCGCTTTCAGAATCTTCCAAGGTACAAGTCAGCCACCAGGCCTGTTAGGCTTTATGCCTTGCTTTCAAAACACAAGCTGCTTCTCCCCGGAAGGGCATGTAACGGCATTAGGGATATTGCAAAACGGTTGCGCGAAATAACTGGTTTCCCAACCAATACTTCATGGCAAACAGATGGGCAAACAACATAAACACTGACAGACTATTTTCTTGGGCTCCAAAATCACTGCAGCTGGTGACTGCAGCCATGAAGTTAAACGATGCGTGCTCCCTGAAAGGAAAGCCATGACAAACCTAGATAGTGTATTCAAAAGCAGAGAAATCACTTTGCCGACCAAAGTCTGTATATTCAAAGCTGTGGTTTTTCTAGGAGTCGTGTATGGTTGTAAAGGTTGGACCATCAAGAAGGCTGAGCACCAAAGAACTGATGCCTTTGAACTGTGGTGCTGGAGAAGACGCTTGAGAGTCCCTGGGCTGCAAGGAGATCCAACCCGTCCGTCCTGAGGGAAACCAAGCCTGAGTGCTCACGGGGAGGACGGATGCGGAAGCTGAGGCTCCAGTCCTCTGGCCCCCAGATGGGAAGAGCCGACTCGCTGGGAAAGACCCTGATGCTGGGCAAGACGGAGGGCAGGAGGGGAAGGGGGGACAGAGGCTGAGAGGGTTGGGTGGCATCACGGACTCAGTGGACATGAATTTGAGCAAGCTCCAGGAGCTGGCGAGGGACAGGGGAGCCTGGCGCGCTGCCATTCACGGAGTCGCAGAGTTGGACTCAGCTTAGTGACCGAACAAGTTGGGCAGCGGGTGAAGCCCTGGCCCCGGAACTCGCACGGTGCCGTCTGGGCCCTGCCCCGGGCGAACCGGAGTCCACGGTGTGAAAGGCTTTCCCTGCGATGAAACTGAAGGAGGCGGAGGGCCCTCCAGTAGGAAAGGCCGAAGTCAGGGTCAGGGCCCCCGTCCTCAGTGCCCCCTGCAGCCGAACAGGGAGCTTCACTGGGTCCTGATCGGAGACTGGTTTTCCCTCTTGGCCGTTTCTGTTTGGGACTAACCCAGAGAGATGCAGCTCCTTGGTGCCCGAACAGAAAAGAACGACGCTAAGCCATAACCCGCTTTCAGAATCTTCCAAGGTACAAGTCAGCCACCAGGCCTGTTAGGCTTTTATGCCTTGCTTTCAAAAACACAAGCTGCTTCTCCCCCGGAAGGGCATGTAACGTGTGAAAACATTAGGGATATTGCAAAACGGTTGCGCGAAATAACTGGAAATATTTCACCAAAGCATTAACCTCCGCCTGCCGCCCTCCCCACCCACCCTGAGGAGAGACTGCTCCCCTAGTCTTTATCTCTCGGGCCTCTTTAAGATTGCCGCTTTCAATCACAAAGGCCATGAAAGCCGGATGCACGGGGCTGCGTCAGGCTGTGCTCACCTGCAAAGCCTCCGCCCGCCCCCGCCCCGCCCCGCCGCAGAGAAATAATGGGGACGGAGCCGGATGCGGGCTTCCTCCTCCCCCCGCAGCCCCGAAAGTGTCGGTGAACATCTGCGGGAATGCTGTACGACCAGGGGGGCGCCTGTCGTTCCGTCGGGCTCTTTGTTCTTTCTTTCCGAAGAACGGGTGATTCCTGGGAGTTTGCGTTTCGCTCATAATTGTTTTTTAAATTAAGATACACTTTGCAGCCTCGACTGTGGAGATAAAGACAGGCCTGCTGGGGAAGCACCTTGCTTGTGTGAAAGGAGGAAAGGTGATAAGACCTTGCGCTCGCTTGGGTTACTTGCAGAGCCTAGAAATCAAAGTTACCCCTTCGCAGCTTGTTGTAAAAGCGATTGTCTGGTTCTTTCATCTTCCTGGCGTTTCTGGGCACAGAAGAGGCGCTGAGAGTGGAGCTCAGACCCTGGAGGGGCGGGAAGATGCACGGGAAGCTTTGCCAGCTTCCTTCTGCCCCCGGGCACAGTCGTGCTGGACTCCTTCGGGGAGTCACCTCACTGAGTTACGGCCGAACTCTGCAAGGCACAGGGTATCACTTCAGCAGGCCCCTCCCTGGCCGCAGGGAGTCCACCAGTCTGCGCGCGGGTTCGGCCTGTGTCCGAGGAGGAGATCAGAGACGTTTAGCAAGCCTCCCAAGGCCACACAGCTCATCCCACCAGCTCCCAGGCAAGGCCGCTCACGGCACTTCTTCGCAGCCACCGGGGTCGGTGCAGGTGGTGGGTGCTGATCACACGGGCGGGACCCAGTAGAGACGCCGCGGCCTCCTGCACGGGGCCTTCGCTTCCCGGCCAGAGGAGCCCAGTCCAAAGGCTGCCTCTCTCTGAGAGATGCCTTGTCCCGCCAAGGGAAGTCCAGAGACGTCTCTCACAGTTCCCTGGATGCCTTGGGCAGGAGCGAGGCTCCCTGGGACAGAGCAGGTTTGAGCCAGGGCGGTGGGCGGGCTGGGCGGGGTGGGCAGGACGGCCCCTGCAGGCAGAGGCTCAGCACGCGTGTGGATGCCTTCCCAGTTCTCATGGTCTAAATCATCTGAAAAGAATCATTCCTGGTTCATTGACCTTTCTGCAAATTTTAATTTACACTCAGAAGTGAAATGTCACATAATTTTTATGCATTTGGCTGAGCTCCTTTGCCGCTGTGTTATAAAAACAATTCTTTATCCAGATTTCATGTCAAACTTGCACCGGGGTGACTACCCAGGGGTAAATGCTGCGTTGGCCTAACGCTCCGTGGGCGGGGCCTGGGAGGGGGCCTGGGGAGGTCTGGGGGATCGGGCAGGGACTGCTGCAGGGCCAGGGTCCGTCGCCTCCGGAAGGACTTCATTGACGCGTCCGTCCCGCGGGTTGTGGCCGCCACTGGACGGCTCAGGCAGGCAGGGATCTGCAGAGGCCCAGCCAGGGCGAGGCTCCCTCCCCGGCCTTGGGATGGAAGGGCCAGCACTGCTGTGGACTGCGGTGCTGGCGAAGACGCTCGAGCATCCCTTGGACTGCGAAGCGATCAAGTGAGTCAGTCCTAAGGGAAGCCAGCCCTGAATGTTCACTGGAAGGATCGGCGCCGAAGCTGACGCTCCAGTTCTTCGGCCCCCTGGGGTGAAGAGCCGACTCCTTGGGAAAGACCCTGATGCTGAGGAACATCGAGGGCAGGAGGAGAAGGGGCGGCAGAGGCTGAGCCGGTTGGATGGCGTCACTGACGCGTCGACCCGAGCCTGAGCCAACTCCGGCAGACGGGAGGGCCAGGGAAGCCTGGCGTGCTGCCGTCCGTGGGGTCGCCGAGCGTCAGGACTGAGCGACTGGACAGTCACGACTGTCCACCGGCCCCGTCAGAGAAACGGGGTACAGAAACACGGACGGAGCTCCCCGACCTCACTTTCCTGCCGAAGGTGAGAACAGTGGCAGCCGCACAGCCTCCACGTCGGGCATCTCGTCTGACGGGGAGGTCGGGAAGCCCGGGCGGGGCGCGTCCCGACGTGCGCCCCAGCCTGAGAGGAGAGGCAGCAGCTCGGGGCGTCTGCTGTGACAGTTGCCTTAGACGAGGACTTGCTCTGGGCGTTCATCTTTCTCATTGCCTTTGCACCTGTGGCAGAAAGGAAATCCCACTTGGCGATCTTGTGGCAGGTCTCCGGAACTGCAGTGTCCCCAGAGCCGCTGACCTGGCCTTGCTCGTATGAACGTGCTCACGCTCCTGACAGTCCCCCCTTCCCGCGGACGCAGGGCAGGCTGGGGCGCGCTCACTCCCGGACGGCCGGGCGGGGTGCGCTCTGCTTTGGCCAGAACGATGCATGCAAGCAGGGCTCACCGGGAGGAGACCCAGGAGCCGTGAGCTCCGGGCTCCGCCGCCGGTGCTCGCTGCTCGGCGGTCGTGGGGGCAGAGCCACCGCTCCGCCCGCGTGCCCGAGGGCCCCGCGGCCTGGAGCCTCCCGCCGGCCCCCAGCGGCAGCTCAGGGGCTTCGGGACCCACTTGTTATTCGGTGTGACCGAGCTCACGCTGACGGATACGCCCTGTTCCCCACGTGCACCTCTTCCTGTGGTGACAGACATGAGTGGAGGCAGGCTGAGCACAGACTGGAGGATTTTCAGACAGCGTGTCAGGAAGGAGGCAGTGTTTGTAAGAATGCAGAGCAGAGATAAAGTGGGCACTGTGCGCGCGCCCGTCTCCTGACGGACCAGGAGCACCAGCAGTCCTCGTGGGCTGGCTAGCCGGTTTCCACAGATCTCAAGACAGAGCATTCCTGCTGGGCGGCGGGCGCTCGGGGCCGGGTTGGGGCACTGGGGGTGATGGCTGACGTGGGCATCTCCCCCGCACTGGGAGTCAGAGAACTTTTGAGGGATGATCAGGGGGCTTTTGTCTACAGTTACAGAGGGGCTGTCGGCTTCGCAGGTGACCTCAGCTCAGGCTCCGCTCCTGTGGCCTGGCTCAGGCCTCAGCACAGTGGGTCGGGTCCCGCCACTCGGGCTCTCCGGGCCCCCAGCCTTCATGAAGGTTTGTGAGAGAGAGGTGCAGTGAGCGCTGGGGCCAGGGGCTGAACCCCGTTCCCACCCGCCCTCCTGACCCGGGCCCCGTGTCTGTGACCGTGACCTCGCTCCGGCTTCCTCAAGTCTGTGCGCGTGGCCGTGGGACCAGAAGCAGCTCGGGGCGTCTGCTGTGACAGTTGCCTTAGACGAGGACTTGCTCTGGGCGTTCATCTTTCTCATTGCCTTTGCACCTGTGGCAGAAAGGAAATCCCACTTGGCGATCTTGTGGCAGGTCTCCGGAACTGCAGTGTCCCCAGAGCCGCTGACCTGGCCTTGCTCGTATGAACGTGCTCACGCTCCTGACAGTCCCCCCTTCCCGCGGACGCAGGGCAGGCTGGGGCGCGCTCACTCCCGGACGGCCGGGCGGGGTGCGCTCTGCTTTGGCCAGAACGATGCATGCAAGCAGGGCTCACCGGGAGGAGACCCAGGAGCCGTGAGCTCCGGGCTCCGCCGCCGGTGCTCGCTGCTCGGCGGTCGTGGGGGCAGAGCCACCGCTCCGCCCGCGTGCCCGAGGGCCCCGCGGCCCGGAGCCTCCCGCCGGCCCCCAGCGGCAGCTCAGGGGCTTCGGGACCCACTTGTTATTCGGTGTGACCGAGCTCACGCTGACGGATACGCCCTGTTCCCCACGTGCACCTCTTCCTGTGGTGACAGACATGAGTGGAGGCAGGCTGAGCACAGACTGGAGGATTTTCAGACAGCGTGTCAGGAAGGAGGCAGTGTTTGTAAGAATGCAGAGCAGAGATAAAGTGGGCACTGTGCGCGCGCCCGTCTCCTGACGGACCAGGAGCACCAGCAGTCCTCGTGGGCTGGCTAGCCGGTTTCCACAGATCTCAAGACAGAGCATTCCTGCTGGGCGGCGGGCGCTCGGGGCCGGGTTGGGGCACTGGGGGTGATGGCTGACGTGGGCATCTCCCCCGCACTGGGAGTCAGAGAACTTTTGAGGGATGATCAGGGGGCTTTTGTCTACAGTTACAGAGGGGCTGTCGGCTTCGCAGGTGACCTCAGCTCAGGCTCCGCTCCTGTGGCCTGGCTCAGGCCTCAGCACAGTGGGTCGGGTCCCGCCACTCGGGCTCTCCGGGCCCCCAGCCTTCATGAAGGTTTGCGAGAGAGAGGTGCAGTGAGCGCTGGGGCCAGGGGCTGAACCCCGTTCCCACCCCGCCCTCCCTGACCCGGGCCCCGTGTCTGTGACCGTGACCTCGCTCCGGCTTCCTCAAGTCTGTGCGCGTGGCCGTAGGACCAGAAGCAGCCCAGGCGTCCCGGGCCTGTGCTTCTGGGGACAGCCCCTGGCCGAGGAGGAAGGTGCCCCGGAGGAGTCAGTAGGAAGAACCGTGCTCTTTCTCTCCGTGCTGATTGTTGACTTCACGCCTCGCCACCGAGCGGCCCTCGTCGTGAGCCTGTTGAATGTGTCCCCTGGTCCCGACCGTCAGCGCCTGCAGCGAGTCAGACGGACGCCCGGGGGCACGCTCAGAGGGCCGGCGTGTGACCGCGCTCTTCCCGTGGGCCTGCGGGGCCCGTGGGGCCCAGACGGGCCGGGCAGGGTGGCCCCGGGGCTCTGCTATGGGGCTGCCCCTCTGCCCAGGCTCCTCGGCCGCCCGGACCCCTCCTGGGGCTCCCTAGCACCTTGCACCCCAACAAACCGCCTGAGCCCCACCCCTGAGGATGCTGCGTCCCTGGCTCTCAGGCACACCGGGGTCTGCTCCCCTCGGGGACCCACACACCTCACACCCCGTGGGAAGTGACGGTGTCCGGGCCGACGCTCTGATGAAGGGGGACAGGGGGCTTGCGTGGTGTATGTAGCTGAGAAAGAGGGGAAATGTGTGTGTGTGTTTCCTGAGTTTTCTTTATTTGACCTAGAAACATGGCTGCCGTGTTTGCAGAGGAGCAGCTGGTGACGTTCAGGGTCAGGTCTGAGTTAGGAGGCAGACGGTCCCTGCACGCGGGGTGCTCAGGTCCCAGGGCCCTGCAGCTGGCGCGGGAGGGCCAGCCAGGGGTCTGCACCGCCTCGGCCGTCCTTCCCGGCGTGGGGAGCGTCCTCACCCCAGGGCCCACGGGGGCGTCCGGGCCCCGCGGTGAAAAGCAGGCCCCCTCGCCGCGCTGCTGGCCTCAGGCCCGGCTTCTCCACCGAGAGTGGCCCCCAAGTCCTGCCCCGGCCCAGCGGAGGCCCCCTCGGAACACGGGTGACGGTACGCGTGGGCTCAGAGGAGCACCAGGAGGAGGCCGCGGGCTGCCCCTCGGGTGCCCGCCCCGCCTGTGAGTCCACCCGCAGCCTCGGAATCATGGTATTTCTGAATCGCAGCGTTGGTCTCTTCCCACACGAAGCCCCACTCACCCCACTGCACCCCACCCCAGAGACGTCTCGGTCCCCTCGCAGTCACCCACGGAGAGCAGAGCGGGTCCCTCTCGTCCCCCTGCCGCCCCCGCCCGGGTGCGGACCCGGGAGCAAGGGCCCGCTAGGGTAGCGCCCCTCTGTCAACCGGTCAACCCCACGCTCTCCTCTGAGCAGCGCCGAGGGCCCTGCCCGCCCGCCGCCCGCGTGCACACGCGGCTCCCTGGTATGCGTGTGCCCAGCCTGGTCCTGCCCGTCCCTCCCCCACCCACCGCCAGGAGCCCCTCCCGACATCTCTGAGGCCCAGGGCCCTCCAGGCCGCCCTCTCCTCGCCCTGCCCCCCCCCCCCAGCAAAACAGCGCAGCCTGAGAGCCTCTTGCTCTCCCCAGGGGTCTCCCCGCCCTCCGGCGGGCCCCTCCCCCGCAGAGAGGACAGGGTGGTGAAGGAAGGGGAGACCAGGGAAGGGGGGGAGGGAGGCGCCCCTGGGGACAGAACGCTC
This sequence comes from Tragulus kanchil, assembly GCA_022376925.1. Taxonomy (NCBI): domain Eukaryota; kingdom Metazoa; phylum Chordata; class Mammalia; order Artiodactyla; family Tragulidae; genus Tragulus; species Tragulus kanchil. Next base: position 2,023,552 of record JAIOJX010000031.1, on the reverse strand, counting down.
CTCCTCTCTACCTGGGCCCTAATTGCGGATGATTTCATTAGCCCCGTCCTGATGCGCGGGAGCTAATCAGACACAGGCTGACGGGACTAAAAATAGCTGGTCCTGCTCCCGGTGATGGGAAGGGCCCCGCGCCTACCCCCCACCCCGCCCGCGGCCTGCTGCCGGTGGGCGTCCACCTCGCCCCACCCCGTGCAGCTGTGCTAGGAGCCCGAGAGGGCCAGAGCCTGGCCCCAGGCCACCAGCGCCGGCCCTGCAGAAGAGAGGCTCGGGACGGAGGGGGCTTGGAGGGTGCTGTGAGCCCACCCTGTTCTCGCGGCAGGGGGCCTGACGGGGCCGCTGGGCACCGGGTGCCCACACAGGAGACGGAGGCAGGAGCAGCCAGGAGCTCGTGGGGCGATGGCCAGCAGCAGTCCCCGGAGCCCCACTGGGGGGTCAACCTCACGCCGTTTTCTTGCAGGAACCCCTGCCCTTGATGCTCCCCGAACAGACTCCTTGCCCCCACCTGTAAAGCGGGCAACAGCCGCCCTCCCCGGCGGTGTTCACCTCCGTGTGCCCTGGGTGTGGAGTTGGGCCCAGAGCTGGCAGGCGCTAGACCCCTAGGCCCCCGCAGCCCCTGTGATTACTGGGACCCCCGCTGTTAGCCGTCCCCAGGGCTCCTGAGCGATGTGTGAGCTTGTGCAGCTTAGCCGTGGTCGAGCGTGGCCAGCAGCTCCAGGGCAGTGAGATCCACAGCCAAGGACAGAGCAGGGAGCCCCGGGCACCGCGGCGGGTGCAGCAGGCCTGTTCAGAGTCACCTCCTCCTCCCTGGTCCAGGGATCACCCAAGCCTGTTCTCTCTTCCCCAACACCGTCCGGGAGAGCCGGAAGCCCCAGGCCAGCCCCGCCCCGCCCGGGCGCGCACGGTCACCGCCACAGGCCAGGCCCGCCCCGGCCGGCAGGACTGACCGCGCACGGGCGGGCATCTCTCAGGGTGGCCTGAACTTCCGTCACAGCCGTCTGTTTGTGAGCGGACTCCTGGGTGTGGTTTTATGTGGAAAGCTCTTGGTGGCGGCAGCTGATGGAAAGAATCAGGGCGGCCTGGAAGTGCCCGAGGAGTGGTGGTCTTTCAGCTGCACCCGCCCGTCCCTGGCCTGGTCCGTGTCCCTGGGGGGAGCCCCGGGCAGGGACGACCACCTCACGGTCACACCCAGAAGTAAGGGGGCGTTTCGGGCACAGGGCTGGAAGCCGGGGAACCCCTCCCCCCGCCAAGGCGGCGCCGCGTGCTGGCCGGAGCCTCCTCTCCTCTGCGGTCAGTGGGGCGCACAGGCTCCCGACGGGTCTGGCTCCAGGCGCCTCCCCGGACCCTGGAGTGACAGCCGCCTTGGGAGCAACTGCCGGAGAATTCACAGATGCTTGTTAGCTCAGGAAATGTTAGTCCAGACCTCCGGCAAGGGCGCAGACTTCTTGCCTTTCTCGCTGTTCAGTTTAACTTATCCCAGCCGGGGGTGGCGGTGAGGGGAGACAAGCTCTGCTTCTCCCACCAGCAGCCCGTCCTCCGGGGCGTGTGATATTCACTCGGGACCCCGGGAGCTCGCCAAGGCTGTACGGGGGTACTGGGGTACGGGGGTATGGGGTACTGGGGTCACCCTGGAAGACACAGTCCCCTAGACCAGGCCACACCCCTGCTGCCGCTTTGGCTGATCTCTCCTGGACAGAAAAGTGGATGTGAAGTCGGGGGCAGCTGCTCGCACACTAGCTTCATGAGGAAGGCGACCTGGGGAGAGGCAGGTTCCACGTTGACGCGTGGCATCCCAGAGGCCGCGGTGTTTTGCTGTAAAATGTGGTTTTTAACATTCCTGAGACAGAGCGTTCTCTCTGGAGAAGATGCCTCTGATGGAGAGAGAATATCCATTTTTCAATAGACTTTGTATTTTAGAGCAGGTTTAGATTTATGGGAAAATTGAGCAGGAAATAGAGAGTTCCAGGCATGCCCCGCTGCCCGCACGGGCTCCCCGCTGTTAGCATCGTGTGCTTTTACCGTTAAGTCGAACCCGCCTGTGCTGTGGAGACCTGGGTCCCGTCCCTGGGCCGGGAAGATCCCTGGAGAAGGAAATGGCAGCCCACTCCGGTACTCTTGCCTGGAGGATTCCACGGCAGAGGGGCCTGGCGGGCTGTAGTCCACGGGGCCACGAGGAGTCGGACACGCCTGAGCGGGCAGCACGTGGCTCGTTAACGACTCGTGCGGGGCGCGGGCCCAGAGGCGAGCTTGCGCTGGTGCCTCGCGTCGCCCGGCGTCCACGGCCCGCCTTCGGCTTCCTCCCTGGCGCCGTGGGTTCTGGGGGTTCTGGGGGTTTGGACGAATGTGTGTGACGCGTCCACCCCATGGTATCACACGGAGCGTCTCCGTCCCCTGAAAACTCCTCTGCGCTCTGCCTTCCACCCCTCCCTCTGCCAACCAATTTCTGTTCATTTGCGTGTGCGTGTGGCTGTGCCCGGTGTCTGCTGTGGCACGAGGACTCTTTGTTGTGGCGTGTGGGATCTCGCTCCCTGGCCAGGGATGGAACCTGCGCCCCCTGCGTTGGAAGCTCAGCCTTGACCGCTGGCCATGAGGGACGTGGCGGCGCCGGGGTCCTGCCTGGGGCCAGAGTGCCGCGCCGCTGAGCCCACCGTCTGCAGCTGCTGAGCTCGGCTGCTTCTCCCACCAGCAGCCCGTCCTCCGGGGCGTGTGATATTCACTCGGGACCCCGGGAGCTCGCCAAGGCTGTACGGGGGTACTGGGGTACGGGGGTATGGGGTACTGGGGTCACCCTGGAAGACACAGTCCCCTAGACCAGGCCACACCCCTGCTGCCGCTTTGGCTGATCTCTCCTGGACAGAAAAGTGGATGTGAAGTCGGGGGCAGCTGCTCGCACACTAGCTTCATGAGGAAGGCGACCTGGGGAGAGGCAGGTTCCACGTTGACGCGTGGCATCCCAGAGGCCGCGGTGTTTTGCTGTAAAATGTGGTTTTTAACATTCCTGAGACAGAGCGTTCTCTCTGGAGAAGATGCCTCTGATGGAGAGAGAATATCCATTTTTCAATAGACTTTGTATTTTAGAGCAGGTTTAGATTTATGGGAAAATTGAGCAGGAAATAGAGAGTTCCAGGCATGCCCCGCTGCCCGCACGGGCTCCCCGCTGTTAGCATCGTGTGCTTTTACCGTTAGTAACGAACCCGCCTGTGCTGTGGAGACCTGGGTCCCGTCCCTGGGCCGGGAAGATCCCTGGAGAAGGAAATGGCAGCCCACTCCGGTACTCTTGCCTGGAGGATTCCACGGCAGAGGGGCCTGGCGGGCTGTAGTCCACGGGGCCACGAGGAGTCGGACACGCCTGAGCGGGCAGCACGTGGCTCGTTAACGACTCGTGCGGGGCGCGGGCCCAGAGGCGAGCTTGCGCTGGTGCCTCGCGTCGCCCGGCGTCCACGGCCCGCCTTCGGCTTCCTCCCTGGCGCCGTGGGTTCTGGGGGTTCTGGGGGTTTGGACGAATGTGTGTGACGCGTCCACCCCATGGTATCACACGGAGCGTCTCCGTCCCCTGAAAACTCCTCTGCGCTCTGCCTTCCACCCCTCCCTCTGCCAACCAATTTCTGTTCATTTGCGTGTGCGTGTGGCTGTGCCCGGTGTCTGCTGTGGCACGAGGACTCTTTGTTGTGGCGTGTGGGATCTCGCTCCCTGGCCAGGGATGGAACCTGCGCCCCCTGCGTTGGAAGCTCAGCCTTGACCGCTGGCCATGAGGGACGTCCCGGCGCCTGGGTCCTGCCTGGGTCCAGAGTGCCGCGCCGCTGAGCCCACCGTCTGCAGCTGCTCAGATCGGCTGCATTCACGTCACGTGCGCTTGTGTTTTCTCTACGTCCTGTCATGCCTTGGTGTGCCCTGGGATTCCCATCTTTGAAGCTAAGGAAACAGAACCTGTGTGTTTATCCTGCTGGCATTTAGAGGACCCGGCGGCAGGTGCTGGAACGCCCGGCGAGGACGGCGGGCCTGGTGCCCGGGCCGGCTTACGTGACGGGAGCGGCTGGAGCCCTGTGAGCAGGGCAGTGCCCTGGGGCCGCCAAGGGTGGTCCCCCCTGTCCTGAGGGACAGGGAGCCCTGAGGCAGGCCAGACTGGGCAGGGAGAGCGTTCCTGCCCTGAGTGGAGGGAGTGAACGGGGTGCAGCAGGGGATGGAGGGGCCTGGTGCTCAGCCACGGGCTTCCGCGAGGGAGAGGCGTGGGGCAGCTGCGGCCCCTGTGGGCACGCCGGCACACTCAGGACCCCGGGCTGGCCCCACGTCGGCAGGGGCAGCGGGTGAGGCGGGAGAGGGGACAGCTCTGTCGGGCTAACCTGTTCACTCCTCACACATGCCCAGCTGCACGCTCACCTCCGGCTCATCTCGTCTTTCTCAATTCAGCTAACAAGGAAGATAATAAAACCGGAGGCTTCGTAACCACGGCGTGCGTCCCCAGCTCGGCAGACGCGGGGAGGCGCCGCCCACCGCCCCATACATGTCAGCACGCCGCTGCCGACGCCGAAGCAGACCCGGGGTCGCTCCCGCCGTTGCCTGCACGCCGGCACCCTCTGCTTGCGGGGGCGGGCAATTAAAGATGATGGGGGTAGGGGCTAAATGCACCCCTGACGGGAGAGGGGGCGGCCGTGCCTCCTTTCGCGAGCGCCCTGCATTCTCGGCAGACGCTGCAGACGAGCACGGCTGCACCTGTCCGCTGTGCTCCGGCGAGAGGGGCGTGGGGAGGGCGCATTTTCCTGAGAAAGGGTTCTGTGCTGTCCTGGAAAAAGAAAAGAGGAGGTTCTCTGCTGTTGAGCTGAGGGCCTGATGATGGGGCTGGACACGCGGAGCCGCAAATGAGCGTGGACTTCAGCCCTCAGACCCGGCCAGAGCCGGGCCCCACGGCGCACCGTCCAGCTGCGGAGCGGCAGGCGTCACCGGTGAGATGTGCACCAGCTAAAAATGCCACAAATGCAGCCGTTCTCGCCGCGCTCTGCCGGGGAGGTGTCAGTTCGCTGCCGGAGTGCCGGGGGCCCACCAGGAGCGCTGGCGTCTGTCCGCGGGCTCGGGCAGGGTTTGGGAGCCCCTGGGGGGGACGTGACAGGGCCCTGTGAGCAGGGCAGTGCCCTGGGGCCGCCAAGGGTGGTCCCCCCTGTCCTGAGGGACAGGGAGCCCTGAGGCAGGCCAGACTGGGCAGGGAGAGCGTTCCTGCCCTGAGTGGAGGGAGTGAACGGGGTGCAGCAGGGGATGGAGGGGCCTGGTGCTCAGCCACGGGCTTCCGCGAGGGAGAGGCGTGGGGCAGCTGCGGCCCCTGTGGGCACGCCGGCACACTCAGGACCCCGGGCTGGCCCCACGTCGGCAGGGGCAGCGGGTGAGGCGGGAGAGGGGACAGCTCTGTCGGGCTAACCTGTTCACTCCTCACACATGCCCAGCTGCACGCTCACCTCCGGCTCATCTCGTCTTTCTCAATTCAGCTAACAAGGAAGATAATAAAACCGGAGGCTTCGTAACCACGGCGTGCGTCCCCAGCTCGGCAGACGCGGGGAGGCGCCGCCCACCGCCCCATACATGTCAGCACGCCGCTGCCGACGCCGAAGCAGACCCGGGGTCGCTCCCGCCGTTGCCTGCACGCCGGCACCCTCTGCTTGCGGGGGCGGGCAATTAAAGATGATGGGGGTAGGGGCTAAATGCACCCCTGACGGGAGAGGGGGCGGCCGTGCCTCCTTTCGCGAGCGCCCTGCATTCTCGGCAGACGCTGCAGACGAGCACGGCTGCACCTGTCCGCTGTGCTCCGGCGAGAGGGGCGTGGGGAGGGCGCATTTTCCTGAGAAAGGGTTCTGTGCTGTCCTGGAAAAAGAAAAGAGGAGGTTCTCTGCTGTTGAGCTGAGGGCCTGATGATGGGGCTGGACACGCGGAGCCGCAAATGAGCGTGGACTTCAGCCCTCAGACCCGGCCAGAGCCGGGCCCCACGGCGCACCGTCCAGCTGCGGAGCGGCAGGCGTCACCGGTGAGATGTGCACCAGCTAAAAATGCCACAAATGCAGCCGTTCTCGCCGCGCTCTGCCGGGGAGGTGTCAGTTCGCTGCCGGAGTGCCGGGGGCCCACCAGGAGCGCTGGCGTCTGTCGCGCCGGGCTCGGGCAGGGTTTGGGGAGCTCCTGGGGGAAACGGCCTCTTCCCACAGCCAGGGCGGTGGCTTGCTGAGGAGGTGAGCTGCTGGCGAGATGGTTCCCGGCGTCGTCCAGTCCTGACCTCCCAGAGGTGCGTGATGCTCCTCGGAGGGGCTGGCGCCTCGGGGAAGCCACCGCGGGGTCTGTGGTGCCCGGGACGTGGACACGCGGCTCAGACCCACAGGCAGCCTCCAGGAGGGCGGCCCAGACGCCCCCCTCGCGAAGCCGTCGTCTCCCTCCTGGGCCCCCGCGCTCTCCCCGTCTCCCCACTGCCCCGCCAGGACGTCAGCATTCCGCCCCCACCGCCTCTCTCTGGCCTGCACTCGGGCCAGGAGGGGAGGGGCCCTGGGGAGCAGAGCAGGGGCTCACAGGGAGACTTTGGGGCGCTCTGGGCATGCGGGCCCTGAAGGCTGGAGTCGGCAGGGGGAGAAAGCAGAGAGACCCTTCCCCCTGCCCTCCCAGCAGCCGAAAGGCCCCGGAAACTGCTCCGCGGTGACGTCACCAGTTTCACCATTACCGTGAACCACCATCCAGTGGCATCAGCACGTTCGCGTGTGAAGCAGCCGCCGCCTCCCTTGAGTGCCATCCAACACTTCCCATCCCCAGGGGAGGCCCTGATGCAGCCCCTCCCCAGCCGCTCCCACCGCCTCTGCGTCTCCTGGCTGCAGGGCCGGCCCTCCACGCGGCGAGGCCGTGGTGACGGTCACGAGGAGGCCCCTGGGCGGCCGGCAGCACCCTTGGGGAAAATGGGAGACCCCATAGGGATGCAGCCACACCCAGTGGATGACCCGCCCCACAGAGCCCCTCTCCACCCCCGCCCCGCGGGCCCCACCCCGTGGGTTGACCGCCCACCCTGAGCCCCCGGGCAGGGCTGTGCCTCTTGCTGACTGGCGCGTCTGTGAAGCCACACGGACAGATGGATGGATGGACGGACGGACGGACGGACGGACAGATGGAGCTTCCCATTGAGCTCTGCATGGGCAGCTGCCTTCCCCACAGGCCGGGGCCCTTCCTGGGGAACAGAACGCCGGCCACCCTGGGCCAGAGGAGGCCGCCGGGATTCCAGCGATCACCCACGGGGCCCACAGCGGGCGTGACAGAGGCTAGCATGTACACAGCACACAGGAAAACACGCCTCGGTGACAGACGGCCAGGCAGGTGCATCCCCACCCTTGGTCCCAACCTGAGGACAGCCCACGCCCGGTGTGCAGCAGCCTCCGCTGCACTCTCCCGGCTGCCGGCCAGGGGAGGGGAGAGGAGGCCCTGGAAGATGAAGTCCTGCTCTTCCTAAATGTCCTGGTGGTTTGGCCTTTCCCGTTGCGTCCGGCTGGATGGCGTCCTGGGTGTTGGCTCTCGTGCGCGCTTCTCGGTGGCCGTCGACGGTGCCGACGCTGCTCCAGACGCTGGGCCCCCTCGGCCTCCAGTCCCGTTTCAGGAGCAGGTGGACACTGTTCTCTGGGCAGCTTCTCGGAATGAACAAGGCTTGGGAATGGAATCCTGTCTAAAGGGAGAGGCGGGTGTCGGGGCCGGGGCCAGGCTCCCAGTCATGCAAGAGGGTCAGGATGCCAGGCAGTGGCCGACCCCACACCTCCCGCAGGGCTCCCCTCCCGGCTCCCCCCGTCTGGCCGGCCCCCTGTGGGGTTCCACCGTCCACGCTGCCATTTCCCAGTCACCTCGCACCAGAGCTTTAACTCCAGGTGCCCTGGGTAGATCCCCAGAGCCAGGTGCCGGGGGCCGTGAGCGCGTTCATGGAGCCCACGACCTTGTGTGACCGTGGCCAGTGCCTTTGCTCCCCGCCTCCTCGGGCAGGTGACCCGGGCGCGGGCCGTGTGGCCGGGGCACGCGCCGAGCTGGGCTCCTGCAGCCTGTGCCGGCCCGCTCGCCCTGGCTGCTGTCCCGGCGGCCCGTGCTCAGCGCGGCTGCTCCTGGTCAGTGTGCAGACTTGCGGTCCCAGCCGCATCCCGAGGGGGCTGCCGAGGTGGGCCTGGCTGCATCACACCCCCTCCCTGCAGGCCCTCCCCACTCTGCGCCCAGCACCAGGCACAGCTCACCTCCCACCCCGGCCCCGTCCTCGGGCGGGGGTCCGAGTCCAGCCCTCAGGACCACCCGGCCTCCCCAGTTCCCCGCCCCTCCAAGGGGACAGAGGCGGTGGGGGCTGTAACTGGGCGTGTTTAAACAAGTGGACCTGATTTCTCTCAGGAGTCCTCCTGCCTCTTGTCAAGTTTGTTTAAGAAAAACGGAAGCAATTAGCAGGCCGCGGAGACGCGGGGCGGGCCGGGCCGTGGGGAGCAAGTGCCCAGCAGGTGCACGTCCCGGCCGTGGACAGAAGGAGGGCTGTGGCCGAGCCTGGAGGGGGTCGTGACCCCGGTGCCTGCCGCTCTGCACGGGCGTCTTCTACCCACGAGGCTGGAGAACCTTCTCCAACCGTCGTGCTGGGGCCACAGCGCCTGGCCTGGCCGGCGCAAGAGTCCACGGGCGTGCGACCGCCCGGCGGTGTCCGGCCCCCGAGAGAGGAGGGTGCTCACCTTCAGAGGCAAGAGGCAGACCCTCAGATGAAAAGGAACAAGAGAGGGGACGTGGGGGAAGAGGACACAAGGAGAGGAGACGGGGCGGAACACGCTGAGGGGCAGACGCCTCCTCCCGGCTGCAGAGCCGTCCCTGAGCTTCCCGGTGGCCAAAGCGACGACCGCCTCGAGCACCTCCCCAGGGAAAGGCAAATGGGCGCAGGGCGAAGGGGCCGCTCCTGCCCAGGACTGCAGACGTGTCCCCGGCGTCTGCCCCACCGCCACGAGAGCTCACGTCCCCGTTCTGTGACAGGAAGCCCTGTTTGACGCCGCCTGAGCCGTGTTTGGATGCTGAGAGCTCTAGACCCACGTTTCTTGGGGTTCCAGACGGGCGCTCGCCTACTCAGAGCTCAGACCCCGTGGACGCCCCGGGTGTCGCGAAGAACAAGCCTGAACCTGCCTTGACGGAGGCGGCCGCCCAGCAGCACCCGGGCGGGCTGTCCTGAGCCCCTCTGGGCAGCCGGCACCCTACACCGCCCCGCGCGCTCCCGCTCCCGCTTCCCCGTGACGTGGGCTCTCTCACGCCGTGCCGACCTCAGGTCAGAGCGTCGTCCTTCTGTCCGGGGCACTGACCGCTGGGCGTTGGAACTGACCGATCCGCCCCAGCACCAGGCACAGCTCACCTCCCACCCCGGCCCCGTCCTCGGGCGGGGGTCCGAGTCCAGCCCTCAGGACCACCCGGCCTCCCCAGTCCCCCGCCCCTCCAAGGGGACAGAGGCGGTGGGGGCTGTAACTGGGCGTGTTTAAACAAGTGGACCTGATTTCTCTCAGGAGTCCTCCTGCCTCTTGTCAAGTTTGTTTAAGAAAAACGGAAGCAATTAGCAGGCCGCGGAGACGCGGGGCGGGCCGGGCCGTGGGGAGCAAGTGCCCAGCAGGTGCACGTCCCGGCCGTGGACAGAAGGAGGGCTGTGGCCGAGCCTGGAGGGGGTCGTGACCCCGGTGCCTGCCGCTCTGCACGGGCGTCTTCTACCCACGAGGCTGGAGAACCTTCTCCAACCGTCGTGCTGGGGCCACAGCGCCTGGCCTGGCCGGCGCAAGAGTCCACGGGCGTGCGACCGCCCGGCGGTGTCCGGCCCCCGAGAGAGGAGGGTGCTCACCTTCAGAGGCAAGAGGCAGACCCTCAGATGAAAAGGAACAAGAGAGGGGACGTGGGGGAAGAGGACACAAGGAGAGGAGACGGGGCGGAACACGCTGAGGGGCAGACGCCTCCTCCCGGCTGCAGAGCCGTCCCTGAGCTTCCCGGTGGCCAAAGCGACGACCGCCTCGAGCACCTCCCCAGGGAAAGGCAAATGGGCGCAGGGCGAAGGGGCCGCTCCTGCCCAGGACTGCAGACGTGTCCCCGGCGTCTGCCCCACCGCCACGAGAGCTCACGTCCCCGTTCTGTGACAGGAAGCCCTGTTTGACGCCGCCTGAGCCGTGTTTGGATGCTGAGAGCTCTAGACCCACGTTTCTTGGGGTTCCAGACGGGCGCTCGCCTACTCAGAGCTCAGACCCCGTGGACGCCCCGGGTGTCGCGAAGAACAAGCCTGAACCTGCCTTGACGGAGGCGGCCGCCCAGCAGCACCCGGGCGGGGCTGTCCTGAGCCCCCCTCTGGGCAGCCGGCACCCCTACACCGCCCCCGGCGCGCTCCCGCTCCCGCTTCCCCGTGACGTGGGCTCTCTCACGCCGTGCCGACCTCAGGTCAGAGCGTCGTCCTTCTGTCCGGGGCACTGACCGCTGGGCGTTGGAACTGACCGATCCGCCCCGCTTGGTGCTGATTTTAATCTGTTTACTGTCGGGCGACGGCCCCGTGAGAGCAGTCTGGAGTTCCCCTGTCGCCTGGGAGAGGACGCGACTGTTCCCGCTTCGGGGGCTTGTCCCCGCAGGCTCAGCCCACTGGCCGCCTCGCCGCCCTCGTCCACCCCAGGACCCCGTCGGCGAGCCCTGGACGCTGTGCACACGCGCAGACGCCCGGTCCCATCACACCAAAGAACGTTTCGTATTAAACCCACGAGTGGGAGGTGCTGGGGGAGATGTCTGGAGGGAAATATTTGAAACGAGGGAACGTTTGTGTTATTTATTATTGCAAGGCCGCCAACAATAAAAGGTGAACCCGGGGGAAACACTTAATCAGACCCAACAGTGAGGAGCTTTCTTCAGCTTCTAGAATAAATAGTAATTAAATCATGTAAGCGGTGACAGTGAAATTGCTTAAAACACCAGTCCTCCCACCATGATGGCTGAGATGCCCACGCTCTTAGAAACGCTGGGTAGCTTGATCCGTCGCGTGCACCAGCAGAAAGTGACGCGGCTGCGGGCCTCGGGGTTCCCGCGGCTTCGGCGGCAGCTGCAGAAGCACGCGCCCCGACGCGGCCCCAGGCGCACGCAGCTCCCGCAGGTCGTCTCCGGGGGTTGGAGCCCAAGCGGTTCAGCCCTGGAGTCCCGGGAGGGCCTGATGAAGCCCGGGGTCCGTAGACGTCTGCTTCCAGGTCGTGAGAAAGCTCCCGGCTGCGCCAGGGTCGCCAGGCAGGCGGCTGAGGGCAGAGAAGCCGCTCCCCGGCAGCCCCGACACCCGCTGAGCCAGAGCGGGCAGCGAGGCAGGGGTGAGGGCAGGGATGCGCTCGCAGAGCTGAGAACGCGGGGCTTCAGAGACCGCGCCGCGCTTCTTGGAGAGCACGGGGGTGCGCGGCGCCCACCCGCCGGGCTCCCCGCGCTGACCGTCTCCCTCCTCTTGCAGTCCAGTTCAGCAGCTGCCTGGGGGCCAGGGGGACGCTCTACGAGACCGACAGCGTGGACTTCAAGGTCGGGGCCGACGGGACGGTCTTCGCCACCCGGGAGCTGCGCATCCCCTCCGAGCAGGTGGACTTCACCGTGACCGCGTGGGACCGCCAGACGGCCGAGCGCTGGGACGCCGCCGTGCGCCTGCTGGTGGCCGGGACCTCGTCCGCGCACTCCGGACACAAGGTGAGGCGGGCGCGGGGCCGGCGGGGCGCGTGGCCTTCCGCCTCGGCGGCTGCGCGGAGCCTGGCCAGCAGAGGCCGACACTGGAGGGGGTGGCAGGCCTGGGGGGGACCCGACCGCCCCCTTCCCAGGCAGGTGCGCGGCCGTCAGCCCTGGCAGGCGGTTCCTTTCTGAGCAAGGGCCCCTCGGCTCCACCCCTCACTGGCCGCCTCTCCTGACGGAGCTCCGAGCCTCGGCCCGGGGCTCCCGAGGCCGGAAGGGGCGAGAAGCAGGACAGAGGCCACGCGGCTGGCCGGCGCGGCGGGCAGGGTCGCTGGTGTGAGGCTGATGCAGAGAGAGGGCGGGGTGCAGAGGGGCGCAGGGAGGGGCGGGAGGGCGCCCTTCACACAGACACACGCCCGCCGGCGTCCCCAGGGCCAGGGCGTCCTCCCCTCTGACTCGGCCGCCCAGCCCGTGTCGATAGGAAGAGAGGGTCAGCTCACGTCGCCTCACCCAGCCCCGCTCCTGAAAGGCCTCTGGCGGTCACGGAGGCCTCATGGAATTGGGGTGCGGGCTGTTCGCCCACAAGGAAGCACGCTGGTTAAAGCAGGACAGGCCGCCAGGCGGCGTCTGTGGGTGTTCCCTCGGGAAGGACCTGTGGAAAGTGGGTGGTTCGACCAGGCTGCCCGGAGGCCTTTTCTGTAGATTTGCCCAGAACCTCTCAGGACTTAATGCTCAGCGAACCCATGGAGGACGGTCTGCAAGTTTCCCCAAACCGATTAGACCCGAGAGCCTTCTTTATGGGGCGTCTTCCCAGGCAGATGTCCCAAGGAACCCATTTTGGTTGTCCTGTTGCTGGACAGCGTGGAGGTGGTTTAGGTCAGAAAAGCCACGGTCCAGTGGAGAGCCTTGCCCGGGGAGGGGTGGGCTGGCCCTTCCAGCGGTCCAAGGACAAAACCCTAAAAAGTTCTACGAGACCGACAGCGTGGACTTCAAGGTCGGGGCCGACGGGACGGTCTTCGCCACCCGGGAGCTGCGCATCCCCTCCGAGCAGGTGGACTTCACCGTGACCGCGTGGGACCGCCAGACGGCCGAGCGCTGGGACGCCGCCGTGCGCCTGCTGGTGGCCGGGACCTCGTCCGCGCGCTCCGGACACAAGGTGAGGCGGGCGCGGGGCCGGCGGGGCGCGTGGCCTTCCGCCTCGGCGGCTGCGCGGAGCCTGGCCAGCAGAGGCCGACACTGGAGGGGGTGGCAGGCCTGGGGGGGACCCGACCGCCCCCTTCCCAGGCAGGTGCGCGGCCGTCAGCCCTGGCAGGCGGTTCCTTTCTGAGCAAGGGCCCCTCGGCTCCACCCCTCACTGGCCGCCTCTCCTGACGGAGCTCCGAGCCTCGGCCCGGGGCTCCCGAGGCCGGAAGGGGCGAGAAGCAGGACAGAGGCCACGCGGCTGGCCGGCGCGGCGGGCAGGGTCGCTGGTGTGAGGCTGATGCAGAGAGAGGGCGGGGTGCAGAGGGGCGCAGGGAGGGGCGGGAGGGCGCCCTTCACACAGACACACGCCCGCCGGCGTCCCCAGGGCCAGGGCGTCCTCCCCTCTGACTCGGCCGCCCGGCCCGTGTCGATAGGAAGAGAGGGTCAGCTCACGTCGCCTCACCCAGCCCCGCTCCTGAAAGGCCTCTGGCGGTCACGGAGGCCTCATGGAATTGGGGTGCGGGCTGTTCGCCCACAAGGAAGCACGCTGGTTAAAGCAGGACAGGCCGCCAGGCGGCGTCTGTGGGTGTTCCCTCGGGAAGGACCTGTGGAAAGTGGGTGGTTCGACCAGGCTGCCCGGAGGCCTTTTCTGTAGATTTGCCCAGAACCTCTCAGGACTTAATGCTCAGCGAACCCATGGAAGACGGTCTGCAAGTTTCCCCAAACCGATTAGACCCGAGAGCCTTCTTTATGGGGCGTCTTCCCAGGCAGATGTCCCAAGGAACCCATTTTGGTTGTCCTGTTGCTGGACAGCGTGGAGGTGGTTTAGGTCAGAAAAGCCACGGTCCAGTGGAGAGCCTTGCCCGGGGAGGTGGGCTGGCCCCTTCGCCAAGGACACCTTAAGTGCCCTCGGGGGCGTGCTTCTCACAGCGGTGCCACCAGATGGTGAGCCGCATGTTGGGGATGTTGAAAACCTTGAGACAGACAGATGTAATATCCCATCCCTTCCCGAGGGATCATGGCCAGCCACGCCCTGGCGAGAGGGCCCCTCCCTGCCCGGGCTGGGCCAAGGGCAGCCGCAGGAAGGCTTGACTCCGGATTGTGATGTGGAAACAGTGCCCAGGGGCCAGGAGCAGGGCTCGATAACGCCCGTGGAGACCTCAGATAAGAGACTCTAATTAAAAACATAACCACGCCTTTGGTCAGGCATCTTAATGAAGTGATTTCTGAGGTGGTTAATCCCTTGCTCCTCCAAAAGGTGACTGCAGTCAGACAGCCCCCAGGGCACGTGCCCCCAGCCCCGGGGCAGGCGGCGCAAGATGCACCTGGTCTCACAGATTCCATGGCCAGGCTCAGGGCATCCCTGGGGAGACCACGGGGTCGGTCCCAGGCTCAGGACACCCTTGGGGTGACCACGGGGTCACACCCAGAGCCATGAGAGGCCCCTGTGTAGGTGGTGGGCACAGTCCCTGCCACTCGCCTGACCCAGTCCTTCCCCGTTTATTTTTCATCACCTCGTTGCTGAGGGCGCCTCGCGTCATCCCTCCTCAAACCCAGAGAGCCCTGCCCTGCGGGCCTGGGACCGTCCCGCCTGTGTGCACGCGGATCCCGCTCACGGCCCAGAAGCAGGCTGGCGCGGCCCCGCGGCACAGGCGGGGACGCCGAGCCTGCGACCGCAGCCGGCTGCTGCCCGGCAGACCTGACGTTCTGGACAGGAGTGAGAAGCAACGGTCAGGCCCCCCGGGCCCAGCGCCGTCAGGGAGCTGGCTGTGCCGGGCTGTCCGTGTGGATCGGGCTCCTCCAGCTCGTGGGCTGATGCTCTGGGACAAGCACACGACCTCTCTGAGGCTTGCTCCGCTGGAAGATGGGAAGCAGCGCTGCCTACGTCCCGCCCAGGGGCTGTCGAGAGGACCGCGTGTGGCGGCACGCGGCCAGGCAGGCGCAGGCGCCGTGCGAGCGGCGTCCCCACAGAGGCGAAGAGCAGCGGCTCAGTCGCCCCCGTCGGCACGGCCCGCCTTCTGAGTTCTGTGCCCGTCACGGCCACCGGGTCCTCCCAGAAGCGGTGCCCAGGGACGGGAAGAGGGCCTGTGCGGGACACTGGGTCGCTCGCCGATGCCCTGCAGAGCCGGCCAGCCTCTGAATGATGCCGCCTGTGAATGGGTGTGCCCTTAGTCACGGCCAGGACTGCTGAATGCATCCTTGTGATGTGGAAACAGTGCCCAGGGGCCAGGAGCAGGGCTCGATAACGCCCGTGGAGACCTCAGATAAGAGACTCTAATTAAAAACATAACCACGCCTTTGGTCAGGCATCTTAATGAAGTGATTTCTGAGGTGGTTAATCCCTTGCTCCTCCAAAAGGTGACTGCAGTCAGACAGCCCCCAGGGCACGTGCCCCCAGCCCCGGGGCAGGCGGCGCAAGATGCACCTGGTCTCACAGATTCCATGGCCAGGCTCAGGGCATCCCTGGGGAGACCACGGGGTCGGTCCCAGGCTCAGGACACCCTTGGGGTGACCACGGGGTCACACCCAGAGCCATGAGAGGCCCCTGTGTAGGTGGTGGGCACAGTCCCTGCCGCTCGCCTGACCCAGTCCTTCCCCGTTTATTTTTCATCACCTCGTTGCTGAGGGCGCCTCGCGTCATCCCTCCTCAAACCCAGAGAGCCCTGCCCTGCGGGCCTGGGACCGTCCCGCCTGTGTGCACGCGGATCCCGCTCACGGCCCAGAAGCAGGCTGGCGCGGCCCCGCGGCACAGGCGGGGACGCCGAGCCTGCGACCGCAGCCGGCTGCTGCCCGGCAGACCTGACGTTCTGGACAGGAGTGAGAAGCAACGGTCAGGCCCCCCGGGCCCAGCGCCGTCAGGGAGCTGGGTGGATCGGGCTCCTCCAGCTCGTGGGCTGATGCTCTGGGACAAGCACACGACCTCTCTGAGGCTTGCTCCGCTGGAAGATGGGAAGCAGCGCTGCCTACGTCCCGCCCAGGGGCTGTCGAGAGGACCGCGTGTGGCGGCACGCGGCCAGGCAGGCGCAGGCGCCGTGCGAGCGGCGTCCCCACAGAGGCGAAGAGCAGCGGCTCAGTCGCCCCCGTCGGCACGGCCCGCCTTCTGAGTTCTGTGCCCGTCACGGCCACCGGGTCCTCCCAGAAGCGGTGCCCAGGGGACGGGGAAGAGGGCCTGTGCGGGACACTGGGTCGCTTCGCCGATGCCCCTGCAGAGCCCCAGGCCAGCCTCTGAATGATGCCGCTCTGTGTGAATGGGTGTGCCCTTAGTCACGGCCAGAGCGAATGCAGATCTCCTCTCGTGGAAGGTCTGTGCGTGCTTGGTCACTTCGGTCGTGTTCCGCTCTGTGTGACCCGTGGACGGTAGCCCGCCCGGCTCCTCTGTCCCTGGGACTCTCCAGGCAGGAACGCTGGAGTGGGTGGCCAGGCCCTCCTTTAGGGGGTCTTCCCAGCCCAGGGGTCAAACCTGCGTCTCCTGCAGCTCCTGCACTGCGGGCAGAGTCCTTACCACTGAGCCACCGGGGAAGCCTGGAAGATGTCACGCCAGACCTCAAATTACACCTGCCTCCTTCTGTATACCATGTTTAGCACTCAGCTGTCAATGGCTGGAGGGAAAAAACAACGAAAAGCAGAGAGGAAGATCGGGTGACAGTCAAAGACCCGGGGGGCTCCCGGCAGTGGAGTTACCAGGCATAGATTTTATAATAATTACACTGTGTATAAACTCATTAAGTACAAGATTTTGATGGAGGGTTGGAAGATATCAAAAAGAATTAATTGGGCAATCTAGAGCTGAAAAGTATAACAAAACTAAGCACTTGATGGACAGATATAGCTGCAGATTAGACACAGTTGAAGAGAGACTTAATGAAGCAAAAAACATTAGAAGAAATACTTAGGCCAAGGCATAAAGAGATATCCAGATAGAAAACACAACAGGGCTTCCCTGGTGGTCCCGTGGGTAAGGACACCGCCTTGCAGTGCAAGGGGCGCCAGTTCGATCCCTGGCCTGGGAAGATCCCATGTGCCGCGGAGCGGCTGGACCGATGTGTCCAACTACCGAGCCGGAGCTCTGGAGCGCATGCGCCCAGAGCTGGTGCTCTGCAGCGATAGAGGCCACTGCGATGGGAGGCCCACAAAGGCCAAAGAGCAAAGACCGATGGAAATAGAGAAATGAAAGATCAATAGAAGTGCCAAAAAAAGAAAAAGAAAATGCAACAGAAAGAGTAAGAGATACTGAGAAAATGGTAACA
The DNA here is from genome assembly GCA_022376925.1 of Tragulus kanchil. Lineage (NCBI taxonomy): Eukaryota > Metazoa > Chordata > Mammalia > Artiodactyla > Tragulidae > Tragulus > Tragulus kanchil. The sequence continues at coordinate 2,006,471 of JAIOJX010000031.1, read as the reverse complement.
GTTCTAACATGAAAATGTTTGGAATATTACGGGGAGAGAGGAAATGGAGCTAAAATATGAAAAGATAATGGTGGAAAATATTCCCAAACTGGCAGCAGGCACAGATTCAAAAGCCCCGTGAACTCCAAGCAGAACAAAGAAGGGAAAGTGCACACGGGCACTTAGTCCATTCAACCTGCTCGGGTTACGTAGCACAGACTGGGGGATTTACAGACAGCGGAAAGTGATTTCTTCCTCATGTGGGAGCTGGAGGTCTCAGCTTCAGAGTGGCACAGGGTCAGGGTCTCACGAGAACCCTCCTCCACATTGCCACCTCTGGCCTTCTCACATCCTTGGAGAGCAGGCAGGAGGCGGCTCGCTCTCAGCAATGACGAGGACACTGGTCTCATCTCAAGCCTCCGCCCTCGTGACCTCACCACCCCTAATAACCTCCCACAGGCCTCCACGCCTCCTGCTCATACCACCCCGTCGGGAGGGAGGGGTTCAACAAGTGACTTAGGAGGACACAGTCCAAAACAGGCGCTGTGTGGCTAAAGGGTTCAGATCCAAACCCTAGGAGAAAATCTTGGGAGCAAATAAGAGTTTCTTTGAAAGAGTTACGATTAGATGCAAACTGACTTCTCAAGAGAAGCTCTGGAGGCTAGAAGACAACGGAATGGCCTTTTTAAAGTACTAAAGAAAATAGGACTCTCTTCTCCAGCAAGGCTGTCCTTCAAGGAGGAAAGGTGAATGAAGGCATTTTCAGCAAGAACGGAAAGACTCTGTCCCCAGTTGTGTTCTTCAGGCAAAAATAAGATGACGTGAAGCAGAAAACCTAGAATGAGAAGATGAAGTGAATGGGAAAACCCCAATGCATAAATTACCGATATAATGGTTGTGGACTTAAAGTAGATGACTCAGATCCACAACAAGGGTGGCACAGATTCCGAGAAGGTACGAAAGCAATCAGGAGATCTGGGATGCACTGTCCTGGAAGACAGTGGGAACATCAAACTAACGGGATGCTTGGATGATCCCCACTCAGGAGTGGTGGATACGTTACCTGTAGGCTGGAAAGGTCAGTAAGTGCATTCTTATTAACCCTTGTATAGAAAAGAAATCACATGGAAATGGAGAATGTTTTGAACTGAGTAATAAAACTAGTGGGATGTATTAATAGCTGAAATCATGCCAGATGGAAATGTTTAACCTTAAATACAGATATTAAAAGATTAAAAAGCAGAAAATCAGCAGTTGTAACACCCAGCTCAAGAAATCATAAAAACAGAAAACGAAGCACAAAGTAGAAAGAAGCAAATAATAAAACTAAGAAGAGAATATAATGAAGTAGAAAATGATAAAATCAACAAAGGCAGAATCTGGCTCTTTAAACTACTAAACTGTAGACTAAGAAGCAGCCTGCCAAGCCGTCTCTGGAGTGAAAAGAGAGCTTCCTGGCCAATCACAGACATTAGGAAGGTCACCTGAGGACACTGCGCAATTTATACCAATACATTTGAAAACACAGATGAAATAGGTAACATTTAAAATACACAGTTCACCAAAACTAACGTGAAAGGAAAATCAGAACTGTTTTATTATTATGAACAAAGTTTTAGTTCATATTTTTACCATAAAAAATACCCTGACTATGGTGGCTTCACTGATAAGTTGTAATCATCAAGCTATAAAGAGTTAAAACTCGTCCTGCAGGAGGGTGGGCTTCCCAAACCAAATGGACGCCGTGACGAAACCACCGAGAGCTCTGCCCAAAGCCAGCAAGGACCTTGAAAGACCAGTGAGAGAGAGGGTCGTCGCACGCCCGTCCACTCGTCACCTGCTGCAGTTGTTCGGTCACTCAACTGCGGCTGACTCCTTGTGGCCCCGTAGACTGCAGCACACCAGGCTTCCCTGTCCTTCCCTGTCCTTCCAAGAGTTTGATCAGACTCAGGTCCATTGCATCGGTGATGCCATCCAACCGTCTCGCCCTCTGTTGTCCCCTTCTCCTCTGCCTTCGCTCTTTCCCAGCGTCCAGGTCTCTTCCATTGAGCTGGCTCTTCGCGTCAGGTGGCCACAGTATTGAAGCTACAGCTTCAGCATCCGTCCTCCCAATGAATATTCAGAGCTGCTTTCCTTTAGGATGGACTGGTTGAATCTTTTGCAGTCCAAGGGACTCTCAAGAGTCTTCTCTTGATAAAATTAATCCAAGTGATGCAACACAGAATAAAGGATAAACATCGCATGATCGTCTGAATAGTGATTGTTAAGTTTCACTTCCATTCAGGGTGAAAACATTCAGCAAATTAGGAAGAGAAGGAGCCATTCTCAGTCTCACAAAGAGTATCTGTAACTGACATCCAGACTGCCGTGGGAATACTCAGAGCCTTCCTGACCTCAGACACAGGACGGGGCACTCCTGCGTCACGCACCGGCGCTGTAGACCAGTGAGGTCAGGCAAGAAAAAGCCATCAGAATAAACAGAACTAGATTTTCATGAAGCTTATATAATTGTGAATACAGAAAATCCAAAACAGCCTGTGGTTAATGTACTGGAGTTCATGAATGATGTTAGAAAGGATGCTGGACAAAAAAGCAGTTGCACCTCCAAGAGCCCCGAGGACAGTGAGGCGCGGGGCAGCCTGCGGGCTGCCGTCCACGGCGTCCAGGAGCCAGACCTGAGCGCCAGCCGCAGACCAGGAGCAAAGTTTTAGTTCATATTTTTACCATAAAAAATACCCTGACTATGGTGGCTTCACTGATAAGTTGTAATCATCAAGCTATAAAGAGTTAAAACTCGTCCTGCAGGAGGGTGGGCTTCCCAAACCAAATGGACGCCGTGACGAAACCACCGAGAGCTCTGCCCAAAGCCAGCAAGGACCTTGAAAGACCAGTGAGAGAGAGGGTCGTCGCACGCCCGTCCACTCGTCACCTGCTGCAGTTGTTCGGTCACTCAACTGCGGCTAACTCCTTGTGGCCCCGTAGACTGCAGCACACCAGGCTTCCCTGTCCTTCCCTGTCCTTCCAAGAGTTTGATCAGACTCAGGTCCATTGCATCGGTGATGCCATCCAACCGTCTCGCCCTCTGTTGTCCCCTTCTCCTCTGCCTTCGCTCTTTCCCAGCGTCCAGGTCTCTTCCATTGAGCTGGCTCTTCGCATCAGGTGGCCACAGTATTGAAGCTACAGCTTCAGCATCCGTCCTCCCAATGAATATTCAGAGCTGCTTTCCTTTAGGATGGACTGGTTGAATCTTTTGCAGTCCAAGGGACTCTCAAGAGTCTTCTCTTGATAAAATTAATCCAAGTGATGCAACACAGAATAAAGGATAAACATCGCATGATCGTCTGAATAGTGATTGTTAAGTTTCACTTCCATTCAGGGTGAAAACATTCAGCAAATTAGGAAGAGAAGGAGCCATTCTCAGTCTCACAAAGAGTATCTGTAACTGACATCCAGACTGCCGTGGGAATATTCAGAGCCTTCCTGACCTCAGACACAGGACGGGGCACTCCTGCGTCACGCACCGGCGCTGTAGACCAGTGAGGTCAGGCAAGAAAAAGCCATCAGAATAAACAGAACTAGATTTTCATGAAGCTTATATAATTGTGAATACAGAAAATCCAAAACAGCCTGTGGTTAATGTACTGGAGTTCATGAATGATGTTAGAAAGGATGCTGGACAAAAAAGCAGTTGCACCTCCAAGAGCCCCGAGGACAGTGAGGCGCGGGGCAGCCTGCGGGCTGCCGTCCACGGCGTCCAGGAGCCAGACCTGAGCGCCAGCCGCAGACCAGGAGCAGTGAGAAACTAAAATCTGAACCACATACCAGTTACCATGGCACTAATTACACGAGACCCTCACATCCTGTTAAGAACACTTCTTTCTCTTTCTGGCTGCACTCGGCAGCTTGCGGGATTTTAGCTCTCGCTGCAGGGATTGAACCCAGCTCCTTGGCCATGACAGCCTGACGTCGCACCCACTGGACCACTAGGGAATTCCTACATATTGCTAGAACAATTAAAGAAGATCTTAGAAAGCAGAGGGGCGTGCCCTGGATCTAGAGCACGCCCACCACCCCGTGTGTAACCAGGCTGCGTCCTATCGCCGCCAGATGCCCCACCTGAGGACCCCGGGATGACCGTCATTACCTGGTGGTGTCTGAGATCAAACACATGAACAGAATAACCCGGAGAAACAATCTGAACATTTTGGAAAGTCTTATCTTCGTGGAAGTTTAACTTTTATGCAACAGAATTCACCCACTTCACATAGACGACTTGATTCACCCTGTCAGACACACAAGGTGCCACGTCTTGACTTTCACGAGCAGCACTGGAGGGCAGAGGCCCGCAAGCTGCAGTTCTCGGTTCCGTCTGACCTGCCGCCTGCCTGCCGATGCCTGCAAGCGAAGAATGCTTTCTGTGTTTTCAGATGGTTGTATAAGTACCTTTACTAATATCCTTGACTTTGCTTCTTGACCTACGGTTCCTATACTATTTAACTCTGCGACCCTTTAATAAAAAACCTGCCAAGCCCTACTTAGAAGAGTGGAGGAGGACTGTCTTTTCCGTAAGTGATGCTGGGCCAATGGGACCGAAGGGAAGAAAGTCAGGTGACGCCTACTGCACGCCGCACCCCAGATCAGTGCTACGTGGATTGTATCTCCGAGTGTGCAAGACAGACAAATGGGCAGGAACACTGGGAGCAGTGGGTGCAGGGAGCTCTCTTACACGTGATAAAGCAGACTGTGCCACAAAGGCTATGGCTGGACTTCGGCAAAAACGAGAGTCTGCTCCTCACGACTTAAGAAAGTGAAGCGATAAGCCAGAGCCTGAGAGAGGCTGTCCGTGACACTTGACGACTGACGAAGAGGCACGTCCTGACAGAGAGCAAGCTTCAACTCTCTCCATAAAGACAGATAACCTGGTCGGAGGGGGGAAAAGCTGTCCACGAAAGAGAAGAGCCTGGCAGTGGACCACGGGGGGACAGCCCAGCCTCGGCAGGCGGTGCAGCCTAAAGCTGGAAAGCTGCGGAACGGCTGGCCTTAAACGCCGGAGACAGCCTGACGTCGCACCCACTGGACCACTAGGGAATTCCTACATATTGCTAGAACAATTAAAGAAGATCTTAGAAAGCAGAGGGGCGTGCCCTGGATCTAGAGCACGCCCACCACCCCGTGTGTAACCAGGCTGCGTCCTATCGCCGCCAGATGCCCCACCTGAGGACCCCGGGATGACCGTCATTACCTGGTGGTGTCTGAGATCAAACACATGAACAGAATAACCCGGAGAAACAATCTGAACATTTTGGAAAGTCTTATCTTCGTGGAAGTTTAACTTTTATGCAACAGAATTCACCCACTTCACATAGACGACTTGATTCACCCTGTCAGACACACAAGGTGCCACGTCTTGACTTTCACGAGCAGCACTGGAGGGCAGAGGCCCGCAAGCTGCAGTTCTCGGTTCCGTCTGACCTGCCGCCTGCCTGCCGATGCCTGCAAGCGAAGAATGCTTTCTGTGTTTTCAGATGGTTGTATAAGTACCTTTACTAATATCCTTGACTTTGCTTCTTGACCTACGGTTCCTATACTATTTAACTCTGCGACCCTTTAATAAAAAACCTGCCAAGCCCTACTTAGAAGAGTGGAGGAGGACTGTCTTTTCCGTAAGTGATGCTGGGCCAATGGGACCGAAGGGAAGAAAGTCAGGTGACGCCTACTGCACGCCGCACCCCAGATCAGTGCTACGTGGATTGTATCTCCGAGTGTGCAAGACAGACAAATGGGCAGGAACACTGGGAGCAGTGGGTGCAGGGAGCTCTCTTACACGTGATAAAGCAGACTGTGCCACAAAGGCTATGGCTGGACTTCGGCAAAAACGAGAGTCTGCTCCTCACGACTTAAAGTGAAGCGATAAGCCAGAGCCTGAGAGAGGCTGTCCGTGACACTTGACGACTGACGAAGAGGCACGTCCTGACAGAGAGCAAGCTTCAACTCTCTCCATAAAGACAGATAACCTGGTCGGAGGGGGGAAAAGCTGTCCACGAAAGAGAAGAGCCTGGCAGTGGACCACGGGGGGACAGCCCAGCCTCGGCAGGCGGTGCAGCCTAAAGCTGGAAAGCTGCGGAACGGCTGGCCTTCGAAACGCCGGAGACCCGAGGCCCGGGTGGGAGCCGGAGCAAGACCGTGTCCGCGGGCTCGGCCGGGCCGCGCGAGGCGCCGCCTCTTCAGGGACAGCCGGCGGCTTCCTGGTGGAGCTGCGCGCGCCTCTGCTGGCCGGAGGCCGCTGTCCTCTTCTCGCGTGTCCGGCACCAGAGCCGCAGGCGCTCGCCCCAGCCAGCTGTGTGACTTTCCAGCGACGGCAGCTGGGGGTGTGCGACTTGCACTCCGCCCAGAGTCAGCACAGAGCCCGGGCTCCGGCCCCCAAGCCCGCCCCCTTCCCATGGCGGGCACAGGTCGTGGGTCTCGCGTGGGCCACTCGCTTCTGTGCGGCGGGTGCTCACCGCCCGCCCTCGGCTCAGCCGCCCGCCGCGACAGCCCACAGGGCCTGGGGCCGCCCGCTCTTCCTGGCGCTGGCTCGTCGTGAAGAAGCGTCCAGGCAGAGAGCTGCGCCGGCGAGCTCCAGCAGGGCTCAGGACCCCGCGGAGACGGGTGCGCCGCCCCCCGACGCATGGACGTGCTCACCAGCCCCGAGGCGCTCCCCACCCAGAGTCTGGGGGGCTTCTGGAGGTGGCATCACGCAGGCGTGATCGATGACCTCAGCCCCCCGCCCCTCAGCGACCCAGAGTCACTTCCCTGAAACAGATGCCCAGTCCCCTAGGCGAGCCCCGGGGACTCGGGGCTGTGGGCGAGGCGCCCGGTCAGCCCGCCGCTGCCGAGACGGCGGGGCCTCGAGAGCTCCAGGAACGGAGGGCAGAGACCAAGTGTGTCATTTTTACCGTGCCGCTGGTCATAGGTGCGAGCCCAGAGGAAGAGTGTGCCCGTTCACACCAAGAACTCCGCTCCAGAATTTGATGACCCTGAAAAGAACCCAAATAAGTACCTGGTCGGGGACTCCTGCAGCCACATGCTGGGCAGCAGCAAAGCAACAGGGTGGGCGAATCCCACAGAAACACGTGGAGGGAAGAGGCGGGCGCAGGGGCCGGCCGCGCAGGCCGCGGTCAGTGCCCCGTGTGTGCACCTCGAAGGGGAAGCAGGAGGAGGCAGACCTGGGGGCCCGAGGGACAGGAGGAGGGACCTGGGACAGGCGTTCCTTCCGTGGTCATTCCTGCGTCTCCTCGCCGGGGCCGCGAGCACGGTCCTGCAGCTCACTGATAATTCACAGCTGAAAACACCTTTTCATGCATGCAGAGGGCTTCCTGGGAGGGTCTGCAGAAGTGGGAGCACCACGAGCAGGCGTTCTGCTGGCAGAAGGTTCTAGAAACACAAAGTGAGCGCGTTAGTCGCTCAGTCATGCCCGACTCTACGTGACCCCCTGGACTGTCGCCCGCCAGGCTCCTCTGCCCGTGGGATTCTCCGGGCAAGACTGCTGGAGTGGGTCGCCATTTCCTCCTCTAGGGAACTTCCCGACCCAGGAATCAGCCCGGGTCTCCTACATCGAGGCAGGTTCTTCGCTGTCTGAGCCCCTGGGAAGCCAGAGGGCCTGCTTCAGAGGAGCCATGTGTGCCGTTAGAAGTCCCGAGAAACTCTCACGAAGGGACCCTTGAAGCGCATCCCCAGAGGAGGGCGGGCACCCCCTAATTTCCCGGCTGCTTAAGTCCCTGCCCTCTCCGGTCGGGTCCGTCCGGCGCGGCCTCCCTCGCCCGTCACTCCCGCAGCTCTCGAGCAGGCAGAGCCGACGGCTTCACGGTCCGGTGGGCCGTGAGCTCCTGGCAGCGGCTCCCGCTCCTCTCCCCGCTTAGCCGCCGTGTGAAGCCGGCCTCTCTCCGGGTAACACCAGCAGGGCTGGAATCTGGACGGTTTTGTGTGCAGTCTTGCAGGAAAGCAGATAGCAATTCAATTAGAAAATGCAAATGAGGTCACACATTTCCCACGGGAGTGCTCAGAGCCGCTGGCCTCCCAGTAAACACTGGAGATCAGGTTCTCACACCCTCGTCACCTGACCGGCCGCGCAGTGCCAGGAAGTGTCCGGGGAGCCTCTGGGTACAGTGTGCAGAAAAGGAACTCTTGTTTGTGAAGCTGCTATTAGGTTGCGGAGTGTGTCGGCATCTAGGAAAGATAAGCTCAGCCGTGAGCTCCAGAAGGGGCTCAAGTCCCGGGAGCCAAAGCACCATCTCTCCCGGGGTTTCCGCCTCCCGGGGGGATGGGCTGCCGTGTGACCCCAGAGTTCCCCGGTGCAAGCCCTCACCCACAGCTCCTCGGAATGGGACTGGGGTGTAGACGTCAGTTCGTCCGGGTGAGCGCGTCCGGCGGAGGGACCCTAATCCTCTGTGACTGGTGAGCTTACTAAAGTGGAGATCTGAACACAGTCCCTGGCGCTCCCCAGGTGGTCCGGGTACAGGATCGGTCGGAAGGATCCTGACCTGCCTCCCCCGGGGGGTCTAGAAACACAAAGTGACGCCCGCCAGGCCCCTGGACTGTCGCCCGCCAGGCTCCTCTGCCCGTGGGATTCTCCGGGCAAGACTGCTGGAGTGGGTCGCCATTTCCTCCTCTAGGGAACTTCCCGACCCAGGAATCAGCCCGGGTCTCCTACATCGAGGCAGGTTCTTCGCTGTCTGAGCCCCTGGGAAGCCAGAGGGCCTGCTTCAGAGGAGCCATGTGTGCCGTTAGAAGTCCCGAGAAACTCTCACGAAGGGACCCTTGAAGCGCATCCCCAGAGGAGGGCGGGCACCCCCTAATTTCCCGGCTGCTTAAGTCCCTGCCCTCTCCGGTCGGGTCCGTCCGGCGCGGCCTCCCTCGCCCGTCACTCCCGCAGCTCTCGAGCAGGCAGAGCCGACGGCTTCACGGTCCGGTGGGCCGTGAGCTCCTGGCAGCGGCTCCCGCTCCTCTCCCCGCTTAGCCGCCGTGTGAAGCCGGCCTCTCTCCGGGTAACACCAGCAGGGCTGGAATCTGGACGGTTTTGTGTGCAGTCTTGCAGGAAAGCAGATAGCAATTCAATTAGAAAATGCAAATGAGGTCACACATTTCCCACGGGAGTGCTCAGAGCCGCTGGCCTCCCAGTAAACACTGGAGATCAGGTTCTCACACCCTCGTCACCTGACCGGCCGCGCAGTGCCAGGAAGTGTCCGGGGGGCCTCTGGGTACAGTGTGCAGAAAAGGAACTCTTGTTTGTGAAGCTGCTATTAGGTTGCGGAGTGTGTCGGCATCTAGGAAAGATAAGCTCAGCCGTGAGCTCCAGAAGGGGCTCAAGTCCCGGGAGCCAAAGCACCATCTCTCCCCGGGGTTTCCGCCTCCCGGGGAGATGGGCTGCCGTGTGCCCCCAGAGTTCCCCGGTGCAAGTCCTCACCCACAGCTCCTCGGAATGGGACTGGGGTGTAGACGTCAGTTAGTCCGGGTGAGCGCGTCCGGCGGAGGGACCCTAATCCTCTGTGACTGGTGAGCTTACTAAAGTGGAGATCTGAACACAGTCCCTGGCGCTCCCCAGGTGGTGCAGTGTTAACGAATCCACCTGCCAGTACAGGAGGCGCAGGTTCGATCCCTGGGTCGGGAAGATCCCCTGGCGAAAGAAATGGCGATCTGCTCCAGTATTCCTGCCTGGAGAATCCCCTGGACAGAGGGGCCTGGCGGGCCACAGTCCGTGGGGTGGCAGAGCGGCGGGCGCAGCGACCGCACAGCCCAGCGGCACAGCCCCGGGCAGAGCGCCGCGGCGGATGAAGACAGGGGTGGAGGCGACGCTTCCGCGAGACGGGGTGCGCCAACCACCAGGCTCCGGGCGAGGGGCCTGGGGCGCGGCTCCTGCTCGCGCTGGGGAGGGGCCGCTCTGCCGACACCTGGCCTCGGCCTCTGGCCTCAAGAACGGGACAGGAGAAGCTGGCCGGGCAGCACCGCCCCCGGCTGCTCGTGCTGCGCCTCTGCTGAGGGAGCAGCGGGCAGTGGGCTGGTCAGGGGTGGTCCGCTGGGTGGGACGGAGGCCCCCAGGGCCTGCCCAGCTCCCTCTCCCACCCCGTGGGGGCCGCCGCCTCTCCCCGCCGGGGTCTGGCTGCCGTCCCGCCCTCCGTGCCCGGGCAGTCCAGCACCCACTGCCGGATCCGACCCCGCACGCCTCTCAGCTCCTCCTCTGTCCCCACCCGGTCCACCGCCCCGCCTCCTAGTTCCTGGGGACGCCGCGCGCCCGTGCGTCTCTCCTCGCCTCTCCTGCGGCAGAGTGAGTACAGACAGGAGACCCTCCCTCACCGCCCACCGAATGCTCACCTTCATCCTGACCGAATCCTTCCAGAATCATCCACGCCCGAAGCTGCTATTAGGTTGCGGAGTGTGTCGGCATCTAGGAAAGATAAGCTCAGCCGTGAGCTCCAGAAGGGGCTCAAGTCCCGGGAGCCAAAGCACCATCTCTCCCCGGGGTTTCCGCCTCCCGGGGAGATGGGCTGCCGTGTGCCCCCAGAGTTCCCCGGTGCAAGTCCTCACCCACAGCTCCTCGGAATGGGACTGGGGTGTAGACGTCAGTTAGTCCGGGTGAGCGCGTCCGGCGGAGGGACCCTAATCCTCTGTGACTGGTGAGCTTACTAAAGTGGAGATCTGAACACAGTCCCTGGCGCTCCCCAGGTGGTGCAGTGTTAACGAATCCACCTGCCAGTACAGGAGGCGCAGGTTCGATCCCTGGGTCGGGAAGATCCCCTGGCGAAAGAAATGGCGATCTGCTCCAGTATTCCTGCCTGGAGAATCCCCTGGACAGAGGGGCCTGGCGGGCCACAGTCCGTGGGGTGGCAGAGCGGCGGGCGCAGCGACCGCACAGCCCAGCGGCACAGCCCCGGGCAGAGCGCCGCGGCGGATGAAGACAGGGGTGGAGGCGACGCTTCCGCGAGACGGGGTGCGCCAACCACCAGGCTCCGGGCGAGGGGCCTGGGGCGCGGCTCCTGCTCGCGCTGGGGAGGGGCCGCTCTGCCGACACCTGGCCTCGGCCTCTGGCCTCAAGAACGGGACAGGAGAAGCTGGCCGGGCAGCACCGCCCCCGGCTGCTCGTGCTGCGCCTCTGCTGAGGGAGCAGCGGGCAGTGGGCTGGTCAGGGGTGGTCCGCTGGGTGGGACGGAGGCCCCCAGGGCCTGCCCAGCTCCCTCTCCCACCCCGTGGGGGCCGCCGCCTCTCCCCGCCGGGGTCTGGCTGCCGTCCCGCCCTCCGTGCCCGGGCAGTCCAGCACCCGCTGCCGGATCCGACCCCGCGCGCCTCTCAGCTCCTCCTCTGTCCCCACCCGGTCCACCGCCCCGCCTCCTAGTTCCTGGGGACGCCGCGCGCCCGTGCGTCTCTCCTCGCCTCTCCTGCGGCAGAGTGAGTACAGACAGGAGACCCTCCCTCACCGCCCACCGAATGCTCACCTTCATCCTGACCGAATCCTTCCAGAATCATCCACGCCGGCGAAACTGACCGTTTTTCTCACTAATTGACAGCAACGTGAGCGACCCCAGCCAGTCCCACCGCTAGCAACTCCAGAAATAAGTCATGCATTTTGGCTTAACTTGCTAATTTAATTTATTTATTTTCTTTTCCTGTGATTGTACCTTTCCTGTAAACTAAAGACTGATTTCGTTTATGTTGTTGCTGGCAAAACATAATTGCCTCGATTCTCTAGAGCAGGTCCCCAAGTGGGGCTCTGGGAGGAGAACCCTGGGGAGTTTGGGCAGGAGAGGGGGTGCTCCTGAGCACGCGGTGGCGGGCCGGGGGCAGGGCTGCTGCTCAGCGCCCTACGAGTGCACCAACCGCCCCCTGAGACGCCTGGGCTGCACACATGGCCAGCGCAGAGAATCTAGTCTGGAGCCAGACAGGGACAGGGGAGCATCTCGTGCTCTGGGAGGCAAATTGTCTTGTGTCTTCATTTTGTAGGGGGCACAAGGCCAGGGGGTGTGCTCTGAGCAGGGGGGCCCAGGGACGAAGCCAGAGTTCATACCCCAGTCCTGGTCAAGGCTGCATGAGGCCGGCCAGTCCCTGGGCCTCTGCCAGGTGTGAGCTTCAATCATGCCAGCTCCTTGGTTCCTGGGTTGTGGGTGCAAGTGGAGGAGGCTCATCCCGTCCCCCACCCCCACATCCCTGCCCATGGCAGCAGCAAGTGCAGAGGCGGTCGCCTAGGACTTCCCTTCCAAATACAGAGACACAGGGATATTCATGCTGTTTCAGTCAGAGGTCTTTCTTTGTATGATTTTTCTGGAAATTTTTTTTTTTTTGGCCACTCCTATTGGTCTTTCACTTATTTATCTTTGTTCTTTGGCCCGTGTGGACCTCCCATTGCAGTGGCCTCTCTCGCCGCAGAGCACTGGCTCTGGGCACATGCACTCTAGAGCTCCCGCTCAGTAGTTGGACACATCGGTCCAGCCGCTCTGCAGCACATGGGATCTTCCCACGCCAGGGGTCGAACCGGCGCCCCTTGCACTGCAAGGCGGTATCCTTACCCACTGGACCACCAGGGGAGCCCACTTTTTAATGGGAATTTTCAAAACAATCTCCCCTTCTTAGAAGAGATTGGAAGTAAGAAATACCGTAGTGCTTTGAGGGCAAAGACAGGGCATCGGCCTTCCCAGTCCAGTAGTGGGAGTAAAAAAAAAAAAAAAAAAAAACGCTAAGAGCCTTTCAGAACCAAGCTCATGCAAATGTTTGTATAGAATGGCTCCCATGCTCTATTTGTTAAAGAAAGGAGCTATCTCTCTGTTGTTTTATTTTGTGTTTGTTAAATACAGTTTTATTCTGTCGGGCCTTAGCTGCCATGGAAACCAGCCAGAAGGCTGCAGACGGAACCCTAGTTAAATATTTTAAATATACATGCTTGCAGGCAAACAAAATATACCATTCTTAAAATATGCATTGAAAGGGAAGTTGGAGGTAGAGGAATGAGCTGTCTTATAGATTTTGGTGCCTCTTCTTTTTTTTTTTTTTCATGAAATCTGATTATCCCCCAGCAGTGCTGGGTCTGACACCGGGAGAGCTGGGGTGGGGAGGACACCCGTTCCTTTACAGGGGCTGGTTTAACCCGGAGCCACAAGGAGGCAGGGCCGCGGGGAGGCTGGTGAAGCAGACAGAGGAGCGCGGCCGTCGCGGGGGTGGGGGGTGGTGAGCCGCGTGCGCCCGGGGCCCCGCCCCGCAGACACGGCGCGTCGCACTCTGGGCGCCGACCACAGATCCCGTGAGGGGCACCAGGCCGGCGCAGTCGGTCTCGGTGGAGTGGGCCACCCCTTCCCCGGCGTCAGGGCCACTGGGGGGTCAGGTGAGACTCTGCCCGCGGTCGTGGTCACTCGGCACGCAGGGAGGGGCGGGAGCCGCGGGGCTGGACGCCGGATGCTGGTCGCAGGAGGGGGTGCTGGGCGGAGGCCCGGGGTGCTCGGGCGGTGAGGCTCACAGGCCGGCTGTCCTCGGGGTGGCGAGCAGCAGCCCCCGCCGCCTCGGGGCTCCCAGGGCCCGCGTCCTGAAGGCCTCCCCTCCCCGCATCTCCTGTGAGCTCAGCGCAGCGGCAGGCCTGGACCCCGGGCCCTCCGCCCCCGTCCACCGCCCAGAGCGGGGCTGGCTCCCACTTCCGGCTCCCAGCCCCCACCAGCTGGAGACCAGGGAGCAGGGAGGACCAGCAGGTTAAAGACCACGAGTCTCTGCCGCCCAGCCGCGCCGTTCTGACTGTTTCTGCAAATGGCAGCCGCAGGCTCCAGCCCGCACGGCAGCCTTGTCTCTCAGCATTCAGGGTCCGGCCGCGCTGCCAGTCAGGGCGGGTGGAGTGCGTGGGGCGCCTTTCCAGGGGTGGTGAGAGCCCACGATCCCCTGCGGGGGAGGGCCGGGCGCTCCACGAAGCCCACCCAGCGCCCCTTGATTAGGGTGTGTCCTCGTGACGTCGTGGTTGCCTGGCCGGGTGGGCAGGCCCCACAGGGAGCCAGCTTGAGTATTTTCTGAAAAACTTAGCTTCTCTTGTATCGGGTAGACTTGGGCTCTTTCAGAAGTCGGGGGAGGCTTCCGTGGCGGCTCAGTGGTAAAGGATCCACCTGCCAACGCAGGAGACGCAGGTCCGAGGCCTGATCCGGGAGGATCCCACAAGCCACGGGGCACATGAGCCCGGGCACCGCCACTGTTGAACCGGTGCTCTGGAGCCCAGCAGCTGCCACGGCTGAGCCCACGTGCCCCTGCTGCAAAGCCGGCACGCACCCTAGGAGAAGCCCTGCAGTGGGAATCCCGCGCGCCACCACCGGAGAAAAGCCAGCACGGCGGCGAAGGCCCCGCACGGCCAGAAATAAAGAAGCAACTGCGTTTTTAACGGAGCGAATTCAAGGCACTGAGGCAGAGCAGCCGGTGCTCCGTCAGCCCGTGCGTCAGGGCCACTGGGGTCAGGTGAGACTCTGCCCGCGGTCGTGGTCACTCGGCACGCGGGGAGGGGCGGGAGCGGCGGGGCTGGACGCCGGATGCTGGTCGCAGGAGGGGGTGCTGGGCGGAGGCCCGGGGTGCTCGGGCGGTGAGGCTCACAGGCCGGCTGTCCTCGGGGTGGCGAGCAGCAGCCCCCGCCGCCTCGGGGCTCCCAGGGCCCGCGTCCTGAAGGCCTCCCCTCCCCGCATCTCCTGTGAGCTCAGCGCAGCGGCAGGCCTGGACCCCGGGCCCTCCGCCCGTCCACCGCCCAGAGCGGGGCTGGCTCCCACTTCCGGCTCCCAGCCCCCACCAGCTGGAGACCAGGGAGCAGGGAGGACCAGCAGGTTAAAGACCACGAGTCTCTGCCGCCCAGCCGCGCCGTTCTGACTGTTTCTGCAAATGGCAGCCGCAGGCTCCAGCCCGCACGGCAGCCTTGTCTCTCAGCATTCAGGGTCCGGCCGCGCTGCCAGTCAGGGCGGGTGGAGTGCGTGGGGCGCCTTTCCAGGGGTGGTGAGAGCCCACGATCCCCTGCGGGGGAGGGCCGGGCGCTCCACGAAGCCCACCCAGCGCCCCTTGATTAGGGTGTGTCCTCGTGACGCCGTGGTTGCCTGGCCGGGTGGGCAGGCCCCACAGGGAGCCAGCTTGAGTATTTTCTGAAAAACTTAGCTTCTCTTGTATCGGGTAGACTTGGGCTCTTTCAGAAGTCGGGGGAGGCTTCCGTGGCGGCTCAGTGGTAAAGGATCCACCTGCCAACGCAGGAGACGCAGGTCCGAGGCCTGATCCGGGAGGATCCCACAAGCCACGGGGCACATGAGCCCGGGCACCGCCACTGTTGAACCGGTGCTCTGGAGCCCAGCAGCTGCCACGGCTGAGCCCACGTGCCCCTGCTGCAAAGCCGGCACGCACCCTAGGAGAAGCCCTGCAGTGGGAATCCCGCGCGCCACCACCGGAGAAAAGCCAGCACGGCGGCGAAGGCCCCGCACGGCCAGAAATAAAGAAGCAACTGCGTTTTTAACGGAGGGAATTCAAGGCACTGAGGCAGAGCAGCCGGTGCTCCGTCAGCCCGTGCGATGGACGTAGGGGCGTCAGGCTGTCATCCGTGACCCCGTCGTCGAAGGGCGGGCACTCCTGAGGAACGCTCTGGGGTCTAGGGGCTTCGAAGCCGCGTCCCGATCCACATCAGCCCGTGAGGGCGGCAGCTGCTGCTGAGCCGTCTTCTCTGGAGGACCGTGGCGCCCGTGCGCTTTGCTGAAGGGCCAGGCACCACGTCTGACCACGTCTGATGACCTGGGCTGGGGTCCTGGGCACCGCTCCCCGTCCACCTGCCCCGGGCCCGCCTGCTCTCTGCGTCCCGGCGTGTCTAGGAGGCAAGTCCAGCGTGTCTCGGGGGCCCTGGAGATCACACGTGGTTCCCAGGGGCCCGGGAGCACGTGCACCTGCAGCGCCCTGGGCCCCACCTGCAGCCCGATTCGCCGGGTCGGGAAAGCGCAGTGGTGCCAGCAGGCTTCTGTCTTCCTTCATCAGCAGAAACTGAAAAGAGGCCAGACGAGAGATTCATGCAAGGCCCCGGCCGCGGCAGTGGGGACAAGAACGAGTCGCAGGGTCCCCTGCTCACTGGCCGCTTCGGGGCAGGGGTGTGTCCAAGGTCGGGCTAGAGGGTGCTGGGGGCGGTTTGCCCACCCCTCTGGGGTGCCGTGTGCAGGGGCAGGTGTGGTACCTGCTTTGGTGCCCAGCTCGGCAGAAGTGGCAGCTGGGGTCGGTTTTTTTTTTTTTGGTCTTTTTGTAGCTTTTTTCTATTATTTGCCTTGTTGGTCCCTTGTGCTTTCTTTTATTCTGTTGCTCCGGGAGGCTGCGGTCAAGGGCCCCGGGTCTCAGGTCCCACCTGCCTCCCGGTGGGAGCCTCTCCTGCACGCCCGTCCCGGGAGAGGCGAGCACTCGCCCCTAGCCGCGCCCGTCAGCGGCACCCGTGTCAGCCAGGAGGCTGGGGAGGAGCTCCTGCTCTGGAGGCAGAGTTGGGCGGTTCTGTTCCTCATTCAGCATCACTTCTGAGTGTCTCTGGACCACTTATTTGCCTCCGCGTGGCTCACCAAGATTCTGTGTTCCACCAGCGAGTGGCTGGCTAACGTGTATGTCAGAGGAGAGTGCTGACTGCCATCCTGCCCTGCCATTTTTCTCACTCTCACTTTTTTTCCCCTTTTTGAAAAAAAAAAAAGGAAGAAAAAAAGAGGCGATCATTTAAAACCTGCCCCAGGACAGCTTTGCATTATTCATCCCTCGCTGGTGAGCAGTGGCGGGAGGGGAGTGCCCCAGCTTCTTCCTGACGTGGGCGAGTCCCGGAGGACCTCGCCCGGGAGTCACTCTCAGCTACGCTTGTGATGAGACTCAGAGCACAGCCTCGTCGCGAGGAGAGCGGGGCCAGCTTAAGAAAAGAAGCCGGTGTGCTAGGGGGAGCGGGCGGGCGCGGGCCGCCTGGGAAGGACGGGCGCGAGGGTGCGGGCTGGCCCGGGGAGAGGACCGAGCGGGACGGTGGGGGGCGCGGCGTCACGCGTGTGGCCTTGGTCTCGGCGCCCTGGCCCTCCTGCGGGCGTGGGGGACAGTCCTTGTCCTGGGGCATCCCTCTGTCTCCTGCTTTCACTGAACCATGTTCCTGAGCTGAGGCTGTGTCACTTTATATCCCCGGAGAGGACACCTGAGAATGGTCCGGAAATCCTGCCAAGAGAGAAACGCCAAGTCCAGAGACAAGGTGACCTTAAAGGGCCTTAGACCCCGTTCCAGATCCCCGGGCCACAGGCCGAGCGGGTCTCACCCTTCCAGGGGGACCCCAGACCCCACGAGCCACAGGCTGAGTCGGTCCCACCGCTCCAGGGGACCAGCCTAAGCAGCCGCACCAGCGCCAGAGGGTGCTTTCTTTGCTGAGCGTGCGTCCGTCGAGGCCGTGACCCTGTAGTTCGCCTGCACAGCTCAGGAGCGAGACCGCCTGACCGCCGCAGATTGTGACCCGCGTCGGCCCTCCACTCCTCCGGCCCACGCCCTGGCTGCCCCCAGAGCCCAGCGCTCGTCCAGCCCCTGGAGGGGGAAGCAGACCCGGGTCAGCGCTAGGACGGCCCTGGGGAACTGCCTCCAAGGAGGTCAGCGTTGGAGAGCCCTGTCCACAGAGGAGCCCGGTGCTGAGCCCGGCCGGTCAGGGCTCAGGAGAGGCCGCCTCGAGCCGACCAAGGAGCGGGCTGACTCGGGGCTTCAGAAACGCGCGTCCGCTCTCTGTCGTCTGTCCCTGGGGGCTCAGCCTCGCCCTCCTCTGCCCCCTGGGGAAGGCCTCCCTGCGCGCGGGACAGCCCTGGCCCCTCCAGGCCACCTGTAGAGCCCTATCCACCCTGCCTGGGGCCGGGGCTCCAAGGGGCCCAGGGCCAGCAGACCCCGCCAGACCGCCCAGCCGGCACCGAGGTGTGGCCGGCTGGTGGACAGACGTGCAGGGAACCACCGTCCCCGCCGCCGCCGGCTCCGCAGGCGGGTGGTCTGGGCCAAGGGTCCCACCAGGCACCAGGCGCTGTCCTCAGTGCTCGCCCTTCCGCTGACCTGCCGGTAGGAGCGTGGCCGGATCCGCGGCCGGCCGCCAGCCGGGGCCCTCCCCACCTCCCGTCCCGAGGCTCCAGGCTCGGGCTCCAGCGGCTGGAGGAGCCAGTGGCGTGGCCTGGCCACCGGGTCGGGGCGGGGCTGCTGGCTCTGAGAGTACTGTGGCACGTTGCATACGCAGAGGGAGACACGTGCAGAGCACACACGCATGTACACACACGCGCGTGTGTGTCCAGCTCCACACCTGCGTGTGCCGACACAGGCCTGGGTGTGAACAGCGCGTGTGTGACGCCTAGCGGAGGCCGCGTCTGTGGCCAGGGCGCGGGGAGACGCCGGCTGCCGGCGGCCCAGAGACGCCCTCCCCGCGGCCGGAGCGTTGCTGGCAGCCATGTGGGGGCGCGCTGGGTTGCGAGCCGGGATCCGAACAGCCGAGGCCGTCACGGGTGCGGAGCGCGTGCTGGCCCGTGTCCGCGACAGCTCGGCCGCAGCCGCGGCCCCTCGCAGAGAAGCGGAGTCTCCCCGGGGACGCTGGCGCGGGTCTGGCCTTGATCGTCAGCAGACTCTGTTACTGCATTTGTCGCACAGCTTTAGAATAGTGGCGAGTATGTGCTGTTGACTTAAACAGCACTAGGGGAATGGACGCTGTGCGGGCGCAGCCTAAGCAAAGGGAGAGGAGGCCGGCTTTGAGAACAGGACGGCTGGACGCAGACCTCGCAGATCCCGAGCCTGGGAGTCAGCGGCTCGGATGAGCTTCTGCCGGTGCCCAGGCAGACCTGCGTCCTCTGCTCTGCGCGGGGAGGCGCGGGGGCAGCCCGGACGCCAGGCCCCACGAGCTCGTGTCTGGACTGGAACCCCGCCCCGCCCACCGTCCCCGCCGCCGCCGGCTCCGCAGGCGGGTGGTCTGGGCCAAGGGTCCCACCAGGCACCAGGCGCTGTCCTCAGTGCTCGCCCTTCCGCTGACCTGCCGGTAGGAGCGTGGCCGGATCCGCGGCCGGCCGCCAGCCGGGGCCCTCCCCACCTCCCGTCCCGAGGCTCCAGGCTCGGGCTCCAGCGGCTGGAGGAGCCAGTGGCGTGGCCTGGCCACCGGGTCGGGGCGGGGCTGCTGGCTCTGAGAGTACTGTGGCACGTTGCATACGCAGAGGGAGACACGTGCAGAGCACACACGCATGTACACACACGCGCGTGTGTGTCCAGCTCCACACCTGCGTGTGCCGACACAGGCCTGGGTGTGAACAGCGCGTGTGTGACGCCTAGCGGAGGCCGCGTCTGTGGCCAGGGCGCGGGGAGACGCCGGCTGCCGGCGGCCCAGAGACGCCCTCCCCGCGGCCGGAGCGTTGCTGGCAGCCATGTGGGGGCGCGCTGGGTTGCGAGCCGGGATCCGAACAGCCGAGGCCGTCACGGGTGCGGAGCGCGTGCTGGCCCGTGTCCGCGACAGCTCGGCCGCCGCCGCGGCCCTCCCCAGAGAAGCGGAGTCTCCCCGGGGACGCTGGCGCGGGTCTGGCCTTGATCGTCAGCAGACTCTGTTACTGCATTTGTCGCACAGCTTTAGAATAGTGGCGAGTATGTGCTGTTGACTTAAACAGCACTAGGGGAATGGACGCTGTGCGGGCGCAGCCTAAGCAAAGGGAGAGGAGGCCGGCTTTGAGAACAGGACGGCTGGACGCAGACCTCGCAGATCCCGAGCCTGGGAGTCAGCGGCTCGGATGAGCTTCTGCCGGTGCCCAGGCAGACCTGCGTTCTCCGCTCTGCGCGGGGAGGCGCGGGGGCAGCCCGGACGCCAGGCCCCACGAGCTCGTGTCTGGACTGGAACCCCGCCCCGCCCACCGTCCACCGCCGCTCTGCAACGTGCCCCCGGCCCCGTCCGGCCCTGCCCTCCCGCAGACGCGCTCAGAGCAAACCCCGTCCCCGTGCCGTCTCTGAGGCGCTGCCCGGGACAGGTGGCCTCCCCCCGAGGGGAAGTGGCCTCACGCAGAGACGCCAGAAGGGAGAGGCCCGCAGCCAGGTGCTCCCGCCCGGGGGCCCGACCCCGCCCTCAGATCCTGCCTCTGCCTGACGAGCTCCGTGGCCTTCCGAGGGGACGCGGCCTCTCTGAGTCGCCTGGTGGAGGGGACGATCTCCCGGCAGCCTGGGTGGAAGGCCGGTGCGGGTGCAGACAGACAGCACTCGGCGCCCACGAGGCGCGGGCGCCCCTGGCACGTGGAGAGCAGCCGTCTGCGGCCTGGCGGCCTGTTGGGAGGAGGGTGGGACCGGGACCGCCCCAGTGCTGTTCTGTGACACTCAGGGGCCTGGGGACCACCCCCGTCATCGTGAGAGACCCAAGGTGGGGACGGTCCCCCGTCGCCAGGAGAGACGCAGGTGGGCCACAAGGCAGCATCTGCTGGTTTGGCCCGAGCGGGCGCTGGGAGGGTGTCGTGTCCTGTGGAAATCAAGGCCGCGGGGACGCACACCCTCACACGGATCCTTCTGACGACGGTGGGACGCGGCGCCGGAGCCTTGTGGATTTAATTGCTACAGACTCTTCAGTGCAGGCGCCAACGCAAAGACACCGGCCCCTGGTGGGAAAGCCCCAGAGGGGTCCCCGTGGAGGCGGCGGATTGTTCCACGGATGTAGCGTTAGGTTTGGGCATTCGGTGGGCACACGCTCTTCTTTCATCAGTTTAAAAAGGGCAGTATGTGCTGTAAACAGCACTAGGGGAATGGACGCTGTGCGGGCGCAGCCTAAGCAAAGGGAGAGGAGGCCGGCTTTGAGAACAGGACGGCTGGACGCAGACCTCGCAGATCCCGAGCCTGGGAGTCAGCGGCTCGGATGAGCTTCTGCCGGTGCCCAGGCAGACCTGCGTCCTCTGCTCTGCGCGGGGAGGCGCGGGGGCAGCCCGGACGCCAGGCCCCACGAGCTCGTGTCTGGACTGGAACCCCGCCCCGCCCACCGTCCACCGCCGCTCTGCAACGTGCCCCCGGCCCCGTCCGGCCCTGCCCTCCCGCAGACGCGCTCAGAGCAAACCCCGTCCCCGTGCCGTCTCTGAGGCGCTGCCCGGGACAGGTGGCCTCCCCCCGAGGGGAAGTGGCCTCACGCAGAGACGCCAGAAGGGAGAGGCCCGCAGCCAGGTGCTCCCGCCCGGGGGCCCGACCCCGCCCTCAGATCCTGCCTCTGCCTGACGAGCTCCGTGGCCTTCCGAGGGGACGCGGCCTCTCTGAGTCGCCTGGTGGAGGGGACGATCTCCCGGCAGCCTGGGTGGAAGGCCGGTGCGGGTGCAGACAGACAGCACTCGGCGCCCACGAGGCGCGGGCGCCCCTGGCACGTGGAGAGCAGCCGTCTGCGGCCTGGCGGCCTGTTGGGAGGAGGGTGGGACCGGGACCGCCCCAGTGCTGTTCTGTGACACTCAGGGGCCTGGGGACCACCCCCGTCATCGTGAGAGACCCAAGGTGGGGACGGTCCCCCGTCGCCAGGAGAGACGCAGGTGGGCCACAAGGCAGCATCTGCTGGTTTGGCCCGAGCGGGCGCTGGGAGGGTGTCGTGTCCTGTGGAAATCAAGGCCGCGGGGACGCACACCCTCACACGGATCCTTCTGACGACGGTGGGACGCGGCGCCGGGAGCCTTGTGGATTTAATTGCTACAGACTCTTCAGTGCAGGCGCTCAACGCAAAAGACACCGGCCCCTGGTGGGGAAAGCCCCAGAGGGGTCCCCGTGGAGGGCGGCGGATTGTTCCACGGATGTAGCGTTAGGTTTGGGCATTCGGGGTGGGCACACGTCTCTTCTTTCATCAGTTGGTTTTGCCTGCACATGTCTGACTTATTTCTACGCAACTTTTTTGCAACAGTGAGGGAGGGCAGCTCTCCCCACAGCAGGCGATGCCGAGACCCGCGGGTTCTCACTGGCCCCGAGCTCGGCTCAGGGAGGGGCCCCCGCGGTGACCGGCTGGAGCCGCGTGGGGCCAGGTCCTCCAGCCAGCCTTGGGCCGTCCTGGTCCAAGGTCTGTCTCTGCCACGTGAGCCCTCGGGGGCCACGGGCTCTGAGGTTCGGAGTAGAGTGACCGTCAGCTGTGAAATAGTGCAGAGGCAGCCGCACGGGCGCCTTTTCTGAAGGAGGCCTGGGGGCAACACAGGTGTCGAGGTCACGTGTGCACAGAAGTTCTGCGTCTTCCGGGTGTCCGGCTCTTTCAGTTACAGAGTTTGGTGTGCATCGTAACATCCCGAAACACAGAAAGGTAAAACAGATAAGGGCTTCCCAGAGGGCGCTCGTGTAAAGAACCTGTCTGCCAACGCAGGAGGTATAAGAGACCGGCTAAGAGACCCCTGAGCCAGGAAACTCCCCTGTAGGAGGGCACGGAAACCCGCTCCACTGTGCTTGCCTGGAGCATCCCACGCAGCGAGGAGCCTGGGGGGCCGCCGTCCACGGCGCTGCATGGAGTCGGACACGGCCGAAGTGACTCACGTGCAAAAGGAATGAAGTAAGATGGCCTGCCGGTGACTGGGAGAGACCGGAGCTTACATCTCCGTGCATTTCCTGCTCTTCCCTTTAAAGCACCGGGGGACCCGCATCGCCCGTGGCCTTGGTGCCGCTTCTCCACACGGCGTTTGTGAGTTTCTTCATCTTCCCAGAGACGCGTCTAATGCCGTGTACTGTCCCCGAACAGGAGCGCGGCGCGAGGCGTCCAGCTGCCCCTCGCCGCCGTCCGCCTTCCAGGGCTTTCCTGGCACCTTCAGTGTCTCACGTCTGCACACTGTCCGCTCTTGTCGCTTTGATGGGGGAGGAGGAAAATACACTGCTTTAGTTCACGCTGTTTGATGGCTGGAAGAGGTGGACATTCTTCATGAGTTTATCAGCCCTTTGTATTTATTTTGCTGTTAATTATTTGTGTCTTTTTCCTGTTATAACAAAGTTCCATTTTTTTTCTTATTGATTTATAGTACTCTTTATATAGTGAGGTTATTCACCCTTGGTCATATTTGTTGTAAATACATCATAAATAAGGGTTTTAAATGAAAATATATGAGTGTTTTCCTTTGTGATTTTTTCCCATTGTTTTCACCATTAAAAGCCCGATCGAGTGGTTAAATAGTCACCTGGTCCAAGGTCTGTCTCTGCCACGTGAGCCCTCGGGGGCCACGGGCTCTGAGGTTCGGAGTAGAGTGACCGTCAGCTGTGAAATAGTGCAGAGGCAGCCGCACGGGCGCCTTTTCTGAAGGAGGCCTGGGGGCAACACAGGTGTCGAGGTCACGTGTGCACAGAAGTTCTGCGTCTTCCGGGTGTCCGGCTCTTTCAGTTACAGAGTTTGGTGTGCATCGTAACATCCCGAAACACAGAAAGGTAAAACAGATAAGGGCTTCCCAGAGGGCGCTCGTGTAAAGAACCTGTCTGCCAACGCAGGAGGTGTAAGAGACCGGCTAAGAGACCCCTGAGCCAGGAAACTCCCCTGTAGGAGGGCACGGAAACCCGCTCCACTGTGCTTGCCTGGAGCATCCCACGCAGCGAGGAGCCTGGGGGGCCGCCGTCCACGGCGCTGCATGGAGTCGGACACGGCCGAAGTGACTCACGTGCAAAAGGAATGAAGTAAGATGGCCTGCCGGTGACTGGGAGAGACCGGAGCTTACATCTCCGTGCATTTCCTGCTCTTCCCTTTAAAGCACCGGGGGACCCGCATCGCCCGTGGCCTTGGTGCCGCTTCTCCACACGGCGTTTGTGAGTTTCTTCATCTTCCCAGAGACGCGTCTAATGCCGTGTACTGTCCCCGAACAGGAGCGCGGCGCGAGGCGTCCAGCTGCCCCTCGCCGCCGTCCGCCTTCCAGGGCTTTCCTGGCACCTTCAGTGTCTCACGTCTGCACACTGTCCGCTCTTGTCGCTTTGATGGGGGAGGAGGAAAATACACTGCTTTAGTTCACGCTGTTTGATGGCTGGAAGAGGTGGACATTCTTCATGAGTTTATCAGCCCTTTGTATTTATTTTGCTGTTAATTATTTGTGTCTTTTTCCTGTTATAACAAAGTTCCATTTTTTTTCTTATTGATTTATAGTACTCTTTATATAGTGAGGTTATTCACCCTTGGTCATATTTGTTGTAAATACATCATAAATAAGGGTTTTAAATGAAAATATATGAGTGTTTTCCTTTGTGATTTTTTTCCCATTGTTTTCACCATTAAAAGCCCCGATCGAGTGGTTAAATAGTCAGCTGTATTTTCTCCTTTGTTTGGGTTTCTTTACCCCAACGTAATCTGTAGTCCATTTCTTCGTGGAGATGAGGGTCTCGCTGAATTCTTTCCTCCGGCACGTCCTCACTTCTCCCAACACCGTCCAGTCTTTCCCTGGATCTAGATTCTACCTGGGGGCTTCCCCGGGGGGCTCCGATGGTAGAGAACCGGCCTGCCGTGCGGGAGACCCGGCTTTGCCCCCTGGGTTGGGAAGATCCCCTGGAGAAGAAGACGGCAGCCCACTCCAGTGTGCTCCCGGGGACGTCCCGGGACAGAGCGGCCTGGTGGGGGCCGTGGGTCGCAGAGAGCGGGCACGCCTTAGAGACTGACGCACACGCCGACTCTGACTGACGCCTTTTCCTCTGCGAGACCTCACCAGACTCTTCTGTCTCTTCTCCCCATGTCGAGTAGCTGCAGAGAGGGAAGAAGACCGCCGCCCTGGACCCCAGCCAGCCGCCGGGTGACACGCTGCGGCCCTGGCCGCCCCGCCGGAGCGCCGGCGGGCTGCGGCGGCAGAAGCGGGACTGGGTCATCCCGCCCATCAACGTGCCGGAGAACTCCCGCGGGCCCTTCCCGCAGCAGCTGGTGAGGGTAAGTGGGCGCTCCGGCTGGCGGGCGGCTTCCCTCCGGGCTCCTCCCCCCGAGGGCGAGCCTCGAGCCCGCGGGCGTGTTCCCGGCGCCGGGGCCACTCTGCGCGGGCGTCTGAGCGCGTCAGGGTTGCGCCTTCTCGGTGACACGGTCAGGATTACGCAGAACAGGAGAGCCCGACGCGCGGTCGCGTCCTCCGGGGTGGCCGGCCTGCTTGCCTTGGGTCCTGTCCGGCCGCTGTGAAGTGGCCACTCTGGTGCGTGGGAGGAGGTGGGCTGGGGAGCTAGGCCGTGGCCCTTGACCTCTGACGCCTTCCTTTGGTCCCGACCGTGACTCAGAAGCGAACGGGGAGAGATGGCCTGAGCCGAGAGGGAGCCGGGGCGCTGCGGGCCGCTCCGCGTCCCTCCCTGGGCGCCACCCGCTCCCGGCCGCCGCGGCGAGGCTGCCTTCCCCGGAGGAGTAAGGGGCTCGTCTCACAGATTCGTATTTCAATCATCAGGGCCGTCAACTAGCATGTCCTTCTACCCTCTGAATGAAAATTGCAGCCCAGTGTGAACCATCGCCTGGTAAAATGGGGTGAGAACCCCGCAGGTGCTGCCGTCCATGGAGGGCGCCTTGGCCACTCTTAGTAGGGCGGCGTCTTCGTTCCTCGGCCTGATTGGTCTCCTTTGCTTCCTGTTCTGATGAGGCAGAAAGCGGAGGTGGGTGCTGGAAATGCAGAGGTGAAGCCACAAACCTCGCGGGCCCCCCCGGGTCAGACACCCCTCCACACCCGCGTCACAGCCGCGGCAACGTGTCGTGAGCCTCACCTGCGCGTGCGATGCTCTGGCTTAAGGAAGCTTAAGGACTGTACGGTTTGGTGCTGGTCCCTAGTTCTGACCAGAACTCCTAAACCCGTGTCATTTCCTAAAAGAACAGAGTGGAGACGGCGTCCGCAGACGTTCATAGCAGCCCTGTCCAGTGCAGCCGAGTTTAGGTGCACAGGGGGGCTCCTGGAAAGGGGGACCTGCCCCGGCAGGACCGGCCCCGAGGCTGCAGGGCTGGGACCTCACTCCCCCCACCCCGCCGGCTCCGGGGGGAAGGGGCTGGAGGTTGGACCAAGGGCCATTGTTTAATCAGTCACGCGTACGCGATGAAGCCTCCATAAAACCCAGAAATGAACGGGGTTCAGAGAGCTTCAGGGGCGAGCACGTGGAGAGCCCCTGCCCCACCTCGCCCCACGCCCCATTTCCATCTGACCCTTCCCTAGTCCGGGCCGCTCGTGGTGGCCGGCCTGCGTGCCTTGGGTCCTGTCCGGCCGCTGTGAAGTGGCCACTCTGGTGCGTGGGAGGAGGTGGGCTGGGGAGCTAGGCCGTGGCCCTTGACCTCTGACGCCTTCCTTTGGTCCCGACCGTGACTCAGAAGCGAACGGGGAGAGATGGCCTGAGCCGAGAGGGAGCCGGGGCGCTGCGGGCCGCCCCGCGTCCCTCCCTGGGCGCCACCCGCTCCCGGCCGCCGCGGCGAGGCTGCCTTCCCCGGAGGAGTAAGGGGCTCGTCTCACAGATTCGTATTTCAATCATCAGGGCCGTCAACTAGCATGTCCTTCTACCCTCTGAATGAAAATTGCAGCCCAGTGTGAACCATCGCCTGGTAAAATGGGGTGAGAACCCCGCAGGTGCTGCCGTCCATGGAGGGCGCCTTGGCCACTCTTAGTAGGGCGGCGTCTTCGTTCCTCGGCCTGATTGGTCTCCTTTGCTTCCTGTTCTGATGAGGCAGAAAGCGGAGGTGGGTGCTGGAAATGCAGAGGTGAAGCCACAAACCTCGCGGGCCCCCCCGGGTCAGACACCCCTCCACACCCGCGTCACAGCCGCGGCAACGTGTCGTGAGCCTCACCTGCGCGTGCGATGCTCTGGCTTAAGGAAGCTTAAGGACTGTACGGTTTGGTGCTGGTCCCTAGTTCTGACCAGAACTCCTAAACCCGTGTCATTTCCTAAAAGAACAGAGTGGAGACGGCGTCCGCAGACGTTCATAGCAGCCCTGTCCAGTGCAGCCGAGTTTAGGTGCACAGGGGGGCTCCTGGAAAGGGGGACCTGCCCCGGCAGGACCGGCCCCGAGGCTGCAGGGCTGGGACCTCACTCCCCCCGCCCCGCCGGCTCCGGGGGGAAGGGGCTGGAGGTTGGACCAAGGGCCATTGTTTAATCAGTCACGCGTACGCGATGAAGCCTCCATAAAACCCAGAAATGAACGGGGTTCAGAGAGCTTCAGGGGCGAGCACGTGGAGAGCCCCTGCCCCACCTCGCCCCACGCCCCATTTCCATCTGACCCTTCCCAAGTCCCGGCCTTCGTGACGAGCCGGCGAGCTCGTGAGCACGCGGGGGTCTGGGTGCGGTGAGCTCTTCCGGCAAGTTACCCAGCCCAGAGCCGAGGAGGGGTGGGCGGCCCTCGGGCTCACGGCCAGGCGGCCAGAGGCCCCGCGGGCGTGCTCTGCGGAACTGGCTCTCTGTGCCCAGGCTCATGATATTAGCACCCAACCCATGGAAGTCCCCCATCTGTGCCCAGGTGCCCACAGGCCTGGGAAAGGCACCGGAAGGGGAGGAGGCCTCCGTGGGCAGAGCCCTGACCCGTGAGGGTCCGCTGGGTCCCTCGGTCCCGCCGTGTCTGTCCTCTGCGGGGTGATGAAGGAAAGACCCTCATGCGCTTTCCTTCTGCGCCCCCGGCGGTCCCCAGCCGGAGAAGCGGGGCTGGTGGCGGCGAGCGAGGGCCGGCTTCCCCTCGACCAGCAGGGGCCGGCCTCCCACGGGCCGCGAGCGTGTGCGTGGCGGACACGTCTCCCCGTGAGCCGTGGCGACACCGCGGGCTCCGAGGGGCCAACGCGCCCCCTCCCCGGGTAGCCCTAGCGTGCGGGCGCAGCAGGCAGGCGGCAGCAGGGGGGCGCTCTTGGGCGCCTGCACACGTGGCCCCCGAGGACGGTCCCCGCCGGTGACCAGGCGAGGCGTCGGCGTGGGGGACGCAGAGCTGCCCGCCCCACGGGCCAGGAGCCAGCAGACCCCCTCGGGGGCAGCCTCGCCTGCTGTCTGTCGCCGTGGTTTGGAGAGAGGTGGTTCTCTGCTCCTCGGCCGCCGACGTGTCCGCAGTCCCCGGAGCGGGGCTGCCTCCAGCGCAGAATGCGGGAGGGGACGTGGGTCAGGGTGGGCTGACGCCGTGACGAGCCGTCCCTCTTGGTGCAGGCTTCCTTCCTGCCCCTGGGAAGGCCACTCGGGGCACCAGAGTGGAGGGCGCAGGCTGGCTGGGCTGCAGCAAGCACGGATCGGGCCTGAGTCCACTGGCCACATGGCAGAGGACCCAGGGGACGCACCCCAGCTCTGGTCCAGAGGAGGGGGATCTGTGGGCGTCGGCTGGGTGCCGCTCCATTTCCATCTGACCCTTCCCAAGTCCCGGCCTCGGACGAGCCGGCGAGCTCGTGAGCACGCGGGGGTCTGGGTGCGGTGAGCTCTTCCGGCAAGTTACCCAGCCCAGAGCCGAGGAGGGGTGGGCGGCCCTCGGGCTCACGGCCAGGCGGCCAGAGGCCCCGCGGGCGTGCTCTGCGGAACTGGCTCTCTGTGCCCAGGCTCATGATATTAGCACCCAACCCATGGAAGTCCCCCATCTGTGCCCAGGTGCCCACAGGCCTGGGAAAGGCACCGGAAGGGGAGGAGGCCTCCGTGGGCAGAGCCCTGACCCGTGAGGGTCCGCTGGGTCCCTCGGTCCCGCCGTGTCTGTCCTCTGCGGGGTGATGAAGGAAAGACCCTCATACGCTTTCCTCCTGCGCCCCCGGCGGTCCCCAGCCAGAGAAGCGGGGCTGGTGGCGGCGAGCGAGGGCCGGCTTCCCCTCGACCAGCAGGGGCCGGCCTCCCACGGGCCGCGAGCGTGTGCGTGGCGGACACGTCTCCCCGTGAGCCGTGGCGACACCGCGGGCTCCGAGGGGCCAACGCGCCCCCTCCCCGGGTAGCCCTAGCGTGCGGGCGCAGCAGGCAGGCGGCAGCAGGGGGGCGCTCTTGGGCGCCTGCACACGTGGCCCCCGAGGACGGTCCCCGCCGGTGACCAGGCGAGGCGTCGGCGTGGGGGACGCAGAGCTGCCCGCCCCACGGGCCAGGAGCCAGCAGACCCCCTCGGGGGCAGCCTCGCCTGCTGTCAGTCGCCGTGGTTTGGAGAGAGGTGGTTCTCTGCTCCTCGGCCGCCGACGTGTCCGCAGTCCCCGGAGCGGGGCTGCCTCCAGCGCAGAATGCGGGAGGGGACGTGGGTCAGGGTGGGCTGACGCCGTGACGAGCCGTCCCTCTTGGTGCAGGCTTCCTTCCTGCCCCTGGGAAGGCCACTCGGGGCACCAGAGTGGAGGGCGCAGGCTGGCTGGGCTGCGCGCAGCAAGCACGGATCGGGCCTGAGTCCACTGGCCACATGGCAGAGGACCCAGGGGACGCACCCCAGCTCTGGTCCAGAGGAGGGGGATCTGTGGGCGTCGGCTGGGTGCCGCTCCAGCGGGTCCCCGAGCTGAGCTGTCCTTCCTCGGAGGGCCCCGCTGCGCTGAGGAGTGGTGGCGAGGGAGCCGTCCGGCCTGGCCTACCGCCCCTCTCCCGCCTGTGTGTCTGCCCCACTGACCCGCTGCCCTCCCTCCCTGGCACTTGGTCCGCTCAGATGTCATGCTTGGTCTTACTCACCTGAGGACGGGGCTCGGGAAGGCAGGGCCCCACCTGCGTCTGTGCTGAGGGAGGGAGGGCCCGAGGCAGCCCCAGGGCGGACGCCGCCCCGCGCGCCCACGGCGGCCGGGGTGCAGAGCGTCTGAGGGGAGCCTGACGCTGTCGTCCTGGCTCCCCCAGGCTCAGACCGCCTCCACTGGCGTCAGGCGTCCGAGTCGAGCCAATCCTTTTGGGGAGGTGTACCTCAGCAGATGGAAAATGGAATCTCCGTTACAGTTTCTGTACAATATTCGTGTTTTCCAGTGGATTCTCAAAGGCTTCCCCGGTGGCTCAGACGGTAAAGAACCCACCTACAGGGCAGGAGACCCAGGTTTGATCCGTGGGTCGGGAAGGTCCCCTGGAGTAGGAAAGGCGACCCACTCCGGTATTCTTGCCTAGGAAATCCCCTGGACAGAGTAGCCTGGTGGGCTACAGTCCATGGGGTCACAAGGAGCTGGACAGGACTGAGCGACTGGAACACACAGTGGATTCCAAGGCATTGCACAAGAACTCAGCCCAGAAACTCAGAAGGCAAGCGTGCGCACACATGTGCACAGCCAGTTCCACGTCACGTGCCCACGCGCACCCCACTCTCAGGCGCTTACCATGTGCACCCTCCCAGCTCTCCGTCCCCCCGCCCCCTTTTCCTCCTTAAACTCTTAAGTAGCACGAACAAGGGTTTGGGGTGCTCTTCTGACCCATTTCTGTCCACAGGAAGTTGAGGAGTTTCCTGTCTGTTTTGGGGGGTAGAGCTGCTCCTGAAAGAAGCCCAGTCACCCCGAGGGTGAATACAGCTTGATGGGAGCGGGAGGCGGGTGCAGTGCGAGGAGGTTCAGCTGGGATCAGCTGCAATTCTGTGCTCATTAAGCCATTTCATTCTGATAAAATGTGTTAAATGAAAAAACGGGAGGGAGAGGAGCAGGCAGAATATTCTTCACCAAAAACCTCCGATAATTACAGGCTTTTTCCTTGGAAAGACTATCAACGTCTCTTCACAAGCCTTTGCCCCGCCGCGCGGGGAGAATAGATAACAGGCGGGCAGGAGGGAGTCCTGAGGCAGGAGAGGGGGGCTGCGGCTGGCGGGGCTGCCGGGAGCCGAGATGTCCGTGGGGAGCTGTGCCCGCCCCAGTTAGACCACGGTCTAAGTTAAGTGGTGAGTGAGGTGAGGCGGCCGCTTCACAGAGATCCCGCTCGGGAGATCCAGGCCGGGCTTCTTCTCAGGAGAGAGGGGAAGCAGCTCACAGTCATGAAGCCGACGGCCTAGAGAGCTTCTCAGAGGCTCTTTATTACCCGGGATCTTGGAAAAGGGCAGGCGGGGAACCCCGGTAAGGGTTAACATGCGACCCTCCCGCACCTGAATTCCAGCTCTGGACGGGACGACTTGGGGCCCCCTGTGGGTGCCAGGCACCATGTGGCTGGAGAGTCAGCAGGGAGAGAGCAGAGAGCCCTTCTGTGGCCTCCGGAAGCAGTGGACGCTCACTGGCTGCCTGCCGTCCAGAGTCTGGTCCCTCCTCCACCGGGCTAGAGAGCCTTCACGTGGAGATCAGAGGGCAGTCTGGAAAGACCTTGCTCTTCCAGCGCGTGTGTTAGGGTTGACGTCTGGCAGGATTCAGAATGAGGGTGAAAGCAAGCTTTCAGAGAGGATGCATGTGTTAGCCGCGTCTAGTAAAAATTCAGAATCGCTTAACTTGAGAGGTCGTCCAGGGCAGCCGCAGGAGGCGGCTCGAGATGACCAGGAGGAAAGCAGTGCTCTTGGGAGACGAGTCCTGTAACTTTGGAAGTTGCTGTTTCAGCAGACAAGGAGTCATGCAAACCTGGGCTGGGGGCCCTGCCGAGAGGCTGCTCCTGAAAGAAGCCCAGTCACCGAGGGTGAATACAGCTTGATGGGAGCGGGAGGCGGGTGCGGAGGAGGTTCAGCTGGGATCAGCTGCAATTCTGTGCTCATTAAGCCATTTCATTCTGATAAAATGTGTTAAATGAAAAAACGGGAGGGAGAGGAGCAGGCAGAATATTCTTCACCAAAAACCTCCGATAATTACAGGCTTTTTCCTTGGAAAGACTATCAACGTCTCTTCACAAGCCTTTGCCCCGCCGCGCGGGGAGAATAGATAACAGGCGGGCAGGAGGGAGTCCTGAGGCAGGAGAGGGGGGCTGCGGCTGGCGGGGCTGCCGGGAGCCGAGATGTCCGTGGGGAGCTGTGCCCGCCCCAGTTAGACCACGGTCTAAGTTAAGTGGTGAGTGAGGTGAGGCGGCCGCTTCACAGAGATCCCGCTCGGGAGATCCAGGCCGGGCTTCTTCTCAGGAGAGAGGGGAAGCAGCTCACAGTCATGAAGCCGACGGCCTAGAGAGCTTCTCAGAGGCTCTTTATTACCCGGGATCTTGGAAAAGGGCAGGCGGGGAACCCCGGTAAGGGTTAACATGCGACCCTCCCGCACCTGAATTCCAGCTCTGGACGGGACGACTTGGGGCCCCCTGTGGGTGCCAGGCACCATGTGGCTGGAGAGTCAGCAGGGAGAGAGCAGAGAGCCCTTCTGTGGCCTCCGGAAGCAGTGGACGCTCACTGGCTGCCTGCCGTCCAGAGTCTGGTCCCTCCTCCACCGGGCTAGAGAGCCTTCACGTGGAGATCAGAGGGCAGTCTGGAAAGACCTTGCTCTTCCAGCGCGTGTGTTAGGGTTGACGTCTGGCAGGATTCAGAATGAGGGTGAAAGCAAGCTTTCAGAGAGGATGCATGTGTTAGCCGCGTCTAGTAAAAATTCAGAATCGCTTAACTTGAGAGGTCGTCCAGGGCAGCCGCAGGAGGCGGCTCGAGATGACCAGGAGGAAAGCAGTGCTCTTGGGAGACGAGTCCTGTAACTTTGGAAGTTGCTGTTTCAGCAGACAAGGAGTCATGCAAACCTGGGCTGGGGGCCCCTGCCGAGAGGCAGCCTGGAAGCGGGCCCTGAACGGAAGGCTCCAGAGGAAGCCCTGACATAATGGCTCAGCGTGGAGGACAGCCGCGTGGAGCGCGTGAGCAGGAGGCTGTTTCTGGCGGAGGGAGAGCGGGAGCTTGGTGCAGGGGCTCAGCTCGGGTTGCAGAAACAGCCTGCGCCTCTGGCCACCCAAGTGAGCTTCCGCTGATTGAAGTCGAAGGTTTTCCTCCCAGCATCTCGACGGTTTGGTCCTCGTTCCCACGCACGCCGCACAGCCTCAGGTCCACCGCAGATGTCCACAGGCCTTTGTGTGAGCAGAGGACACCGGGGGCTGGGGGCGGGGCTCAGGAGCCAGGCGTGCGACGAGCCGTGCCCTGCTGGGGCTCGCATCACGTGTGACGGGGAGGGCGAGTGACTCCAGAGCTGCCCGGGTGGACCCCCGTGGACATCCATCAGATGTGTGGATGCCCCTGGCAGAGCCGGTAGGTTTTCACTCCGGGCTGCCCCACAGACCGTTCCTGGGCGGCCTAGCAGTGCAGGTGCCCCTGAGCCCACCTCGAGCCCAGT
Source organism: Tragulus kanchil (assembly GCA_022376925.1). Classification (NCBI taxonomy): domain Eukaryota; kingdom Metazoa; phylum Chordata; class Mammalia; order Artiodactyla; family Tragulidae; genus Tragulus; species Tragulus kanchil. The sequence continues at coordinate 1,973,523 of JAIOJX010000031.1, read as the reverse complement.
GCTCCGAAGGCGTCCGCGTGCATGGTGCCAGAGGCGGTCCTCATGCACCTTCTCGTGGAAGCCAGCTGACCTCTCAAAGCTCTGTGTGCCTGAGTTCTCCCCTCCACTGTTCCCCCGTTGCCCCCAGGAGGAAACCTTACCCCCAAGCACGCCCCGTGGAACCCCGTGATCTGACTCTGCCCCTCGGTGCACCAGACGCCCACCGTGCTGGGCCACCTGCGGTTTCCAGTCCTGACCACACCCTTGGCTGCCCAGAGTCTTCTGTTTTCCCGTGTTTTTGCCGTCACAATCTCGCTCCTTCCTGCCTTCCCCGAGAATGCCTCACTTCTCAGGTTCAGCACGTGCCCCCGCCGTTGCCTGCCGTCACGGCAGAGGTTTTGATACTTTGCTCCAGGGCTTGTCTCCCCAGTAAGCACAGAGGCCCTTGAGGGACAGTTCACCTGTCCGACACAACCGTGGGGACAGAGCAGTGTCAGCAAGTATTTACTGAGTAAATGAATGAGTCAGCCGTCGTGCCCAGCTCTACCAGCCGGCTTTTAGTGATCCTTGTGGAGATTGTTGGGTTAGACGAACACACAGTTGAAAAAAATGAAATAGGAAGTCCAGTTTCCGGCAGAGGTGGAGTAGTGGGTATCAAACTGACAAGCCTCAGAAGACCCTTGTAAGCTCTGGGGGAAGTGTTTTGTTAAAAACTATCTGAGGTTGCTTGAGAGTGATCAAGAGCGGGCAGAAACTGTTGGGGACAGCACCCTTGAAAAGAAAGCAGGGCTGACTGTGGCCTGTGTCTGTGTGCCTTTCCCTTGGAGAGCACCTCCAGTCTGTCCTTGCGTCAAGGGGTGGCTGGATCTCACCCAGAAGACCAGCCTTACTGGCCAGAGGAGTTGGAAGGTGGCGTCTAGAGCAGACGAAGCGGCTGGAACGTGAGGGGACAGGTCCTGTAGCACGTGGAGCCGCCAAGGGAGACTCCAGGACTCGTGAGCTCAGCCCTCGGCCGCCGCCTGAACTGCACACACACACAGAAGACTCCAGAGCCCAGAGGGAAGCCACAGCGAGAAGACAGAGAACTGAGAAGAGACATCAGGCAAGGTGAACAGACTCGGGTTTCAGTCCAGCCACGTCCGCGCCCCGTGGAGACAGACAGCAGAGTCGGCTTTGACCCGCGTGCAAACAAGCGTTACTATACACGCCAAAAGGGGAAAATGTGGCCCATAATTACGCAAAAACTGCTCATCGAGTCTAACCCAGATATTAGAATTAACAACAGGGCCTTTGAAATATCTTTTACAAATATACTTCAGAGACTTAAAGGAAAACATAGTCAGAATGAATGACTACATTAAGAACCACAGCAGAAAAATAGAAACTCCAGCAATACAATCAAATGGGAATGGTAAAACTGAAGAGTATAACACCTAAAATGAAAAACTGACTGGATGGGCTTACCAGGAGATTGTAGAGGGCAGAAGAAAGGTCAGTGCAGTCAGTAAAAATCATTCAGCGTGAAGAACAGCAGCAGAGACGGCTGAAAAGCGCATTTTCGGGGGACAAGGTCAAGCGGCTGACGCATGTACCTAGAGTCCCGAAGGGAGAGGCGAGAGAGAGTAAAAGAGGAAACATGGTTGCGACTTCCCCACGTTTGGTGGATAAACAAGCTTACAGATCCAAGACATTCTGGACTCTCGAGCAGGATGAGCACAGAGCCACGCGCTGGCGCGCGTCACACTGCCGAGATTCCAGCGCTGGAGGAAGACGGCCGCGCCAGCGGGGCCCACAGCGAGAGCGCCAGCGGCCGCTCCCTGCGTGGGGTGGACGTCTGCACCGTGGTGGTCTCAGGTTGCTGAGGGAAAAGACGCTGTCAACCGGGAATACTATATCCAGAAAAATATAGCCCTCAAAATGGAAGCAAAAGCAAGGCATTTCTGATTCACACGTGTGAGCAGCCCTTCCCGGCAGGCCCACGCGACGCGGTGAGGGACGCCTCTTGGCCTGAAAAGAAATGACGCCAATTGGAAATTCATATCTGTGGGAAGGGGTGGAGACGGCGGGAAAAAACAAATGTGTGGGCTGACAGAGAAGACTGTAGGTTCCCTCTTATTTAGAAAGACAGCTGACTATCTAAAGCAAACATGCACCGCGGCATTGTGGGTCTACCATTTCTGTAGCTGAAACAACAAATAGGACAGAAACAGGACCCGCCGGGAAAGGTGCGCCTGTGGCCGGGCCCCAGGACTCAGCCTTGCGTCCGGGGCCGGGCCCTGTGGCTCCGCACCCCTCGGGCTGGATGGTGCGCTGCCCCGCGGGCCCGGCCTCCCCGAGCTCGGCGTCCCTCCCTCTGCAGGAGCCACTGGAAGCAGGCTTCTGGCCGTGGCCACTTTCCAAGAGGAGCGCCTTCAGCCGCTCCGTTGCTCACCTCTGCAGTGGCGCTCGGAGGCCTGCTCGTCGGAGCCAGACGTGCTCGTGGGTGGGTGAAGACGGAGAAGCAGCTGTCCTCAGACGGAAGCCTCTGGGCAGAGCCTGAGAGCAGAGCTGCTCCGGCGTTGGCTCGTGTCTGGGCCCTCCCCGCCCGTCGGCCTGGGGAGATGGCGGGGGTGCCCCCTCTGCCTCCAGCTCAGCGTCCACGGTCCCGGGGATCGCTGGACTGGAAGGCGCTGGGACGACTGACGCAGAGGGTCCGAGGGCCTCCCCCGACCCGCCGGGAAACGCGCCTCCGCCTCCAGAGGGTGTGGGCAGCGGAAACAGCAGGGCCCCTTTCCCTGTGACGGGAGGCGGCGGCCTCGGTGCCCACCCCCTGCGGGGCGCCCCCCAGGTCAGCACCGGCAGCCCCCAGGTCGGTTCTGAACTCGCCTCCAGGCCTCCCTGTGATTGCGCGTCCAGCGGAGACCTGCGGGGAGCGGGCATTGTCCTCCCGGGAGCCAGGGGGCCTGAGGAAGGCAGCACTGATGCCTCCGCGCTGTGGAGTCTGTGATTTAATCAGCCGTCGGGAGACGCGTTGGAGCCCCTTTGTTCACGGCTCCCTCGTCTGAGCAGAGACTGTTCTCTTCCTTGGATTGCCTTCACGGCTGTATTTATGCAACTGAAAGTTCCTTAAGAAATGAAAGTAGGGCTTCCCTTGTGGCTCAGTGGAAAAGAACCCGTCTGCCAATGCAGGAGACACAGGTTCGAACCCTGATCCGGGAAGATCCCACATACCACAGAGCAGCTAAACCCACACATCAACAAAGACCCAGCACAGCCAAAAATAAAATAAATAAAGTTTAAAAAAAAAAAAAAAAAAGAAAGAAATGAAAGTAAAATCGAATTGCTGCAAATGCTCAGATAATGTATTGGAGAATATTCAATTAGAATTTATTAATATTTAGGTTTCCACCATGAAATTTATATTCAGACATTAAATGTATCCGTGGAATTGCTGGGGCACCCTGGGTGGATGGGTCAGGAGCCGGGCTCCAAGCACCTGCTGAGAATGGTCAGGGGCTCCCCAGGGGCTCCCTCCGACCCCGCTTCCCGCCAGCCAGGCCTCTGTCACTGCCCAGGCCTCGTGTCCACAGACCAGACGCGCCCTGTGTGGACACGACCCGCGTGGACGGTTGGGACTCCTCGTCGACGCCAGGGCAGCGCCCGGTGGGGCCGACCAGAGCTTGGCAGATTCCAGACCTCCCGCCCGTCGGCCTGGGGAGATGGCGGGGGTGCCCCCTCTGCCTCCAGCGCCGCGTCCACGGTCCCGGGCATCGCTGGACTGGAAGGCGCTGGGACGACTGACACAGAGGGTCCGAGGGCATCCCCCGACCCGCCGGGAAACGCGCCTCCGCCTCCAGAGGGTGTGGGCAGCGGAAACAGCAGGGCCCCTTTCCCTGTGACGGGAGGCGGCGGCCGCGGTGCCCACCCCCTGCGGGGCGCCCCCCAGGTCAGCACCGGCAGCCCCCAGGTCGGTTCTGAACTCGCCTCCAGGCCTCCCTGTGATTGCGCGTCCAGCGGAGACCTGCGGGGAGCGGGCATTGTCCTCCCGGGAGCCAGGGGGCCTGAGGAAGGCAGCACTGATGGCCTCCGCGCTGTGGAGTCTGTGATTTAATCAGCCGTGGGGAGACGCATTGGAGCCCCTTTGTTCACGGCTCCCTCGTCTGAGCAGAGACTGTTCTCTTCCTTGGATTGCCTTCACGGCTGTATTTATGCAACTGAAAGTTCCTTAAGAAATGAAAGTAGGGCTTCCCTTGTGGCTCAGTGGAAAAGAACCCGTCTGCCAATGCAGGAGACACAGGTTCGAACCCTGATCCGGGAAGATCCCACATACCACAGAGCAGCTAAACCCACACATCAACAAAGACCCAGCACAGCCAAAAATAAAATAAATAAAGTTTAAAAAAAAAAAAAAAAAAGAAAGAAATGAAAGTAAAATCGAATTGCTGCAAATGCTCAGATAATGTATTGGAGAATATTCAATTAGAATTTATTAATATTTAGGTTTCCACCATGAAATTTATATTCAGACATTAAATGTATCCGTGGAATCGCTGGAGCACCCTGGGTGGATGGGTCAGGAGCCGGGCTCCAAGCACCTGCCGAGGATGGTCAGGGGCTCCCCAGGGGCTCCCTCCGGCCCCGCTTCCCGCCAGCCAGGCCTCTGTCACTGCCCAGGCCTCGTGTCCACAGACCAGACGCGCCCTGTGTGGACACGACCCGCGTGGACGGTTGGGACTCCTCGTCGACGCCAGGGCAGCGCCCGGTGGGGCCGACCAGAGCTTGGCAGATTCCAGACCTCGGGGAGCGGTAATTGAGGCCGGAGGCGTGTGGGTGAAGCCGGACTCCTCCCAGCACCGCCCCACCCGGGCCGGCAGGACCAGCTCATTGTTCTTTACTCCCGAGTCCCCTCCGGGGCCGAGAGAAGGCGAGGGCGATGAGCGGGGGGGCCGGGGCCGGGTCGCAAGGGGCTCGCGCACCGGGGTGACCCGTCACCGTGCTCGTGACCCTCGGGGAGCTGGGGGCTCCCGTTGGTCACTCTGAGTCCACGCCTTGGCCAGGGGGTCCTGGGGCTGCTGACGCTCAGCGGGCGTGTCCTGCAGGAGGCCGGGCCTGTGTCTGATTCTTGGCGTATCCTGAGAATCCCTGCCAAACCACAGACAGTCTGTTTCTAAGACTCTTCCTCCAAGTCGCACAGAGCCGGGCAGGGGGCGCGGGAAGGGGCCGCCTGTGTCCACAAAGCTCTTCACTGAGGACCCGAGCTCCGCTCGTTTGAACAAGGGCGCAGAGAGGCCAGCTCAAGCAGCAAAGCCAGTCAGAGGAGAGCGCGGCCAGGGAGGGTCACGTCTGTGAGCTCCGCCTGCCTCTGACCCACAGAAGACAGCGGCGGACGGTTCTGCCGCTTCGGCTGCCCCGTGACGCCCGAGCCTTCAGCCCTCCACCCTCAGAGCTGCTCTCTGCAATGGCACCCAGAGGCAGACCGCGCTGACGGCCCAACTTGCAGCTGAGCTGCTCTGCGCGGTGCCTGTCTCTGGCTACAGTCCTGGGTGGCGGCCGGGTCTCAGGCCACCGTGGCCCCGGGCGCGGGCTCTCCGTGTCAGCCGTCAGGAGCAGCCTCGGCTCTGGGCCTCGCTTCATCAAACCCGAGCGGTCCACGGACACACCTGCACCTGCCCGCGGGTTTCCAGCCTCCCGGCTCCTTGGCCGTTGAGTTCCGTGCTGGCCTTGGGCTCTGGGGCTTCGTGAGCTGTAATTGCTTACTGAAGTCAAGACAGCAATTTCTTTTTCCCGGACAAGTGGGGCGACAAGAAAAGCCATGGAGCCTAAAAGCAAAATTAAGCAGACACCTAAGCAGTGTCTCAGATTCCCAGACCCTCCTGGACCCCCCAGGACCCCCAGGCCCAGGAGGGCGAGCCCCCAGGGACGAGGTGCCAGCAGCCTTACCCCACCTGCACGCCGCTCCTCTCTCCGTGAGCAGCGTGTCACGAGGAGGAAACAGGGCTCTTGTCGGACTCATGGCTTCAGAACAGTCTACGTGAAATGGGCGCTCCAGGCTGCGCCGGGCACACGAGAGCCTGCGAGCCACAGCCGAGGACCGCGTTGGGCAGCCAAGACCCGCCGCGGCCAGATAAGCAGACCAGACTCCAAAGGTAAACGAGCTGCAGACCCGCCCGCGCGTCTGGCCGGGGCTGGTGGGAAGGAGGGCGGGTCGGCTACCTCTGCCCTGCCAGGCCAGTGTCCGTCCATCTGTCCTCACGTCCATCCCCCCATGCGTCTGTCTGTCTGTCTCCATCTGCCCACTCGTCCGTCCGTGCACTCACCAGTCTGTCCGTCCGCCCGTCTGTCCTCACCCCCCTGTCTGCGTGTCCACCCCCGTCTGCCCGCCATCCTCGGCCGTGCCAGACTCTCCCCCTCGGGGCACACGCCGCCCCCCCCCCCCTGCCACCGGCAGCGGCACCCTCTGGGGTAGTGCACTGCGTGGCCGTAGCAACGCACCTCTGGCTACTTTTGCAAAACTTTGAAAGCCTTTGAAGTAAAGGATAAATTGAAGAAGCCAAAATGCCCGGTCGTTAGTTGGCATCGTTAAAATTCTTTCAGTACTTGAAAACTCACCGTTGAGGACAGGGGTGGTACGGCTTTGACAGTGGTAGGAAATTCTTCCTGGGCCTTGGGAAAAAACGTCCATTTGGATTAACTACAAACACGCCGAAATTGTTTCACTCAACGACGCCACCAACCCCTGAGGAGGACTGTAGAACCGGCGAACACGTCTTGGTTGTTTCCTCAGACCATCAACAGCCACAGAGGTGGAGGCTTATAAAAAAAGAAGTGTGTTTGTTCCCCCAGATTCCTCCTTAGAAGAATTTCCAGTTTTTTAGAGGGAAGTCCAGCTTAGGCTGGACTAGTGACCTGCCTGGTCATTGCGAAGACTTGCGTCCAGCGCTAACACTGAGGTCAGCACTGAGCCCCGTGGCCGTGGTCCCGTCCTTGAGACCTACGCACTGCTGGTGGGGACAGACGAGAGAAGAGAGAGGCCCAGAGCCCGGGAGGAGCCATGATAAAGACAGACACGGGATGAGACGGGCAGGGGTGGGCTGCCTGACCCCAGAGCTGGTGCTTCAGGTGGGCAGTGTCACCAAGGCCCTCGAGCTCCTGCAGGACGAGCAGCTGGCTGTGCGGGGATCAGGAAGAGAGAACGGCAAGTGCAAAGGCCCTGGGGTAGGGAGGAGCCTGGTGCACCAGGGATGAAGGTCTGGGTCGTAAGAACACGGCCAGCAGGAGCCGGCGGTTGGAAGGCTGACCAAGAAGGAGGGCAGGGCCTCAGGGCCTCGGACCAGGTGGCAGGTCCAGGCGGTGCCTCCCGGAACATTGTCTGGTTTGTCCTCTGAGAGATGCCTTTCGTGCCAGTATTCTCTCCCTGGAGATCCCGTGGACGGGAGCCTGGCCAGCTGCAGTCCACGGGGTCACACAGGGTCAGATGCGACCAGAGTGACTCAGCACGCGGTGCACACGCGCAGCTCTCAGCCTGCACAGGACAGCGTGGTCCTGCTCTCCCCGCAGGCGGGACGTCAGCTCGGAGAGGCTGCACGTCTCCTCCCGGCCACACGGCCAGGGAACTGCAGAAAGGACACCCCGCCCCCACGCAGGGGACCTCACTGCCGGAAGGCACTTCCTCCGGGCCTGGGGGCAGCGCCCTGTCAGGGGCCCGGCCGACTTGCACCCAGTGATTTGCCTACGCTGGATGCTGACGAGGCCGCACGGGGGCGAGGCCGCTTGGGTTCTGCCCGCGGCTCTGGGCTCACCCCGGTACCCGCCTCCCACTCCTCCAGAAGGGAATCCTGCAGAAACAGACGGGCCCACTTGCCGTCTTCCTGGGCCCCGCAGACGCCGCCCGGGGTGGGGAGGATGGAGAGAGACTGTGGGTCCCAGATTCCTCCTTAGAAGAATTTCCAGTTTTTTAGAGGGAAGTCCAGCTTAGGCTGGACTAGTGACCTGCCTGGTCATTGCGAAGACTTGCGTCCAGCGCTAACACTGAGGTCAGCACTGAGCCCCGTGGCCGTGGTCCCGTCCTTGAGACCTACGCACTGCTGGTGGGGACAGACGAGAGAAGAGAGAGGCCCAGAGCCCGGGAGGAGCCATGATAAAGACAGACACGGGATGAGACGGGCAGGGGTGGGCTGCCTGACCCCAGAGCTGGTGCTTCAGGTGGGCAGTGTCACCAAGGCCCTCGAGCTCCTGCAGGACGAGCAGCTGGCTGTGCGGGGATCAGGAAGAGAGAACGGCAAGTGCAAAGGCCCTGGGGTAGGGAGGAGCCTGGTGCACCAGGGATGAAGGTCTGGGTCGTAAGAACACGGCCAGCAGGAGCCGGCGGTTGGAAGGCTGACCAAGAAGGAGGGCAGGGCCTCAGGGCCTCGGACCAGGTGGCAGGTCCAGGCGGTGCCTCCCGGAACATTGTCTGGTTTGTCCTCTGAGAGATGCCTTTCGTGCCAGTATTCTCTCCCTGGAGATCCCGTGGACGGGAGCCTGGCCAGCTGCAGTCCACGGGGTCACACAGGGTCAGATGCGACCGGAGTGACTCAGCACGCGGTGCACACGCGCAGCTCTCAGCCTGCACAGGACAGCGTGGTCCTGCTCTCCCTGCAGGCAGGACGTCAGCTCGGAGAGGCTGCACGTCTCCTCCCGGCCACACGGCCAGGGAACTGCAGAAAGGACACCCCGCCCCCACGCAGGGGACCTCACTGCCGGAAGGCACTTCCTCCGGGCCTGGGGGCAGCGCCCTGTCAGGGGCCCGGCCGACTTGCACCCAGTGATTTGCCTACGCTGGATGCTGACGAGGCCGCACGGGGGCGAGGCCGCTTGGGTTCTGCCCGCGGCTCTGGGCTCACCCCGGTACCCGCCTCCCACTCCTCCAGAAGGGAATCCTGCAGAAACAGACGGGCCCACTTGCCGTCTTCCTGGGCCCCGCAGACGCCGCCCGGGGTGGGGAGGATGGGAGAGAGGAGACTGTGGGGTCCCAGAACCGCCCCGTCGGTCAGACCTGGGAGCGGGGGGCCCGAAGAGCCGGCTGGGCCCGAGCACCGGGGGAGCTCTGGGCTGCGGCTCACCCCGCAGGGCTTCAGTGCGTGAGAAGGAGGGAAGGACGGGAAAGCAGAACCTGGGGCGGGAGCTGTCTAGGGGCTTCAGCGAACGTGGAAAATCTTCCACTCCTCCAGAGATCTTCTCAGGAGCTTTCCCCGGGGGGCAGCAGCGCCTGTTGCATTTGCTGGAGCGTGGCACAGGGGGCCGCCTCCGCCAGGGTGCCTGGACGCAGGGCCGGCAGGGCGGGGCGGGTGTGATGGACCTCCCTTCCTGGCCGCGCGGGAGCGGGGCCCCGGCCCGAGGCCGAGGGGGCCGTGCTGTGCTCTGCAGCCCAGCATCTGCGGTCAGCAGGCCGGTCGGGACGGAGCCATGAGGGTCCCGCCCCGCCACCGAGCACTGAAGGGACACTCACGTCACCGCCGATTGGAAGGGTTCACGCCATCCCGTGTGTTTCCTGTGAAATACGGAGAACCCGGGACAGGAAATGACCGTGAAAGAAGCTGAAACCTCCAGACAGAAAGGCAGACACCTGTCTTAGAGTGGGTTTTCGTTTAGCGTTATTTTCTTCCTCTCTGGCAGCAGCGGTCTTGGTTGCGGCACGAGGGATCTTCGAGCTTCGCCGTGGCACACGGGTGTTTTTAGTCGCAGCATGGGAGCTCTCGGTTGTGGCCGTGGATCCCGTTCCCCGACCGGGGATCGAGCCCAGGCGCCCTGCTCAGTGCGGGATGCTCAGTGTGCCCTGGACCCCAGCCCAGGTGGGAAGCATCCGGCACGCTCTGGCTTCCCTGGCGCCGGGCAGACCCACAGCGCACTTCAGGGCAGGTGCCAGGCCTCTCAGAGCCCCAGGTTCGGATTAGGAAGGTCCAGGTGGGGTCCAGGCCCAGCCTCCAGAGGGTGGGGAGGAAGAGAGGGCTGTGGCCCAGGGCACACACCTCCGTGGGGCCAGCTGTGGGCCCCGCAGGCCTCCGCACTGGGAGGAGGTTTGCTGGAGAAAACCAGGCTGGAGCGCTCGGCTTCAGGTTGGGGAAGCCAGTGGAAACTAGACCTGTCTCGTTCAAAACTAGAGGCCGAAGGGTGGCAGACCCTTCATTCAGAATCAGGGGCCCCAGGGATCTGGCCGAGCTCTAGCCCCTCTTAATGCGAATCTTAAAAAAGCTTTAATATCCGTTAAACACCAGGCAGCTACTTGTCAACGCTGTGGTTACTGAGGATTAATTTTATAGCCGCTACCTTCCTGATCACCTGTTCCTTATAATTAGCCCCTATAAATGTTCCTAAATAATCAGATCATTTTTGAGTAGTTGCAGTAAGCTGAATGACTGTCTTATTGCTTCTATCGGGAAGTCACACTTAAACTGGAAGCTCACGGGGCAGGTCCGTGTGTCTGGCTGGTGTAAGTGTGGAGCTGGCGACACCCAGCTGTGACACTCCAGCGGAAAAAGAAAAGTTAAACACGTTTCAGAATGTAAACGGATTATTTTAAATATTCCCGTGCATATCAGGAGAGGTCAAGCAAGCCGTCAGCGGCCCTGAGTCGAGACTCTCTAAGGCTCGCGGGCACCGTGCGGGCTGGCGCGCCTTCCTCACCCTCGGCTCTCGCGGTTGGCGTTTGTGCCCAGCGGCCCTCAGGGCAAGGGGTGCTGTGCCCCGTGCCTCCTACCAGCCCGGAGCAGCCTGCCGTCTGTTCTCAGGCGCCCAGCTGAGCAGTGCCCGCGGCTCGGTGCCCGAGAGGGTGGACAGCACGCGACAGACCCATGAGGTCGCTCTGAGGCGTCTGGAGCGGCCGGCGGTGGGGCGGGGCGGGCGGTGGTTCCCAGGGGTGCAGGGGAGGGGCAGGAGGGGCCCGGGGACCTGCATCCACCAGGGAAGGCGGGGTCCTGAGAGACCCTAGCATGGGTGTCCTGTGCTTACAGGGCCAGTGAGTCCTGACTCGGGTCAAGGGTTTCCCGAGTGACAGCTTCACCTGTGTGGCCTGCCTCGGAGCAGCCTGTCCGTGGCTGGACCCCCAGGACTCTCCTTCGGGGGTTGCCAGGCCAAGGGCACTCGGAGGTCAGTCTTGGGGTCTGGGCCAGCTGTGGCCCTTCCCATTCGAGTGTCGGGGCCAGGAGTGTGGCCTCGGTGTCCCCCGCGGAGCAGGGCCCTCCACGGCTCAGCGACAGCCCGGGTGGGCTCCGGGTGCTGCCCGGCCCCTCTGCGCCCCGCCCGTCCTCGGGCTCCGGGAGGATCCGGCCGTTTCTGGCCTCTGGAGGCGCTGGGCCCCTCGGCCAGCAGAGCAGCATCCGCCCCTCCGGCGCCCCTCCAGTCAGCCCCTCTTCCTCTGCCGCGTGAGGACCTCGGGCCGGCTGCCTGAGGCAGGGCCGCCGCCCCGCCCAGGAGCCCCCACGGACTCGCACCTCCAGATTCTCTCTTGTCCTGGGAGCTAACGCCACGTGTCCAGGGATCGGACCTGGACGTCTTTGAATAGGACACGTGGCCCTGCTCAGCCGATCAACCCGGAAGCGGGATGTGGGGGACCCCTGGAGGCCTCGGGGTCCCTGGAGGGAACCTCTGAGGCCTCCGGTCTCTGCCCCTGTCCCGCCACCTTGCCTCGCCTGCTCCCCAGAGGCAAGGCCAGGCTCCCCGCCCGAGGCCACAGCTGGAAGCAGAGCTGGGCTGGGACCCCCGAGCTCTGCCCGAAGAGCCCACCGTCAAGCTCTCGCGGGGAGCCCGGAGCCCCCAGGTCCCGGGGCAGGGGCGGTCGCCATCCCCGTTTCCGCCGTCTCTGAGTTCGCTGCTGCTTTTCTTAGGCAGAATATTTCTTTGAAGGAAAACTTACTCGGGGAAAGAAAAACAAGCTTCTCCATGGGAGGGAGTAAAAAGTAGGAACCCACGCGTGTGGCCGTCACTGGCGCGTCCGCTGGCCGGCCGCGCGGCCCCAGGCCGGCTGCAGACAAGCCCGGGCCTGGGGAAGAGCCGGGCGAGGCCCAGGGAGACGCCCCGCACTCCGCGGGCAGCGAGGGGCTGCGCCGTGCTGAGCAGAGCTGCCGGGGGTGGCGAGGTGGGAGGGCGACAGGCTGCCCTCCGCCGGCCCAGAAGCCAGTGGGGGGCTCCCCACATGCCGCGTGCTGGGCCTGCGCTCCCCACCCCCGCTTCACCGTGCTCCCCACCCCCTCTGCACCGTGCACTCCTGCCCTCCCCACCCCCGCTTGCCTCGCACCGTGCACAGGGAGTCTGACGCAGCCGTTGCGGCCTCCTCGTCGGCCTGGGGTGGGTCTGGCCTCCTCGCACGCGGGCAGAAGGGGAGGGAGGCCAGCGTCTGTCGCTGCTGGGGTCTGACGGGTTCTGGGTGACAAGGAGCTGCCTCCGGTCCCCGGTCCTCCCCCTTCACCTCCCACCACGCGTCACACACAGCCCGCTAATGAAGCACCTGGCCACGAGCCGTCCAGTCTCCTCAGTGAGGGCTCCGACGGCGTCCACCTCGCCCGGGTGTCCTCTGTGTGGCCCCAGCAGACTGACCTCCGATCCTTTTGGACCAGCCAGGCGCTCGCAGGTACTTGGCATGCCGGCGGCAACCCGTCCAGCCAGCAATTACCGGTGCCACCGAGAAAGACACGAAGCCAAAGCGACTGTCCAAACCAATTTCCCCGGGCCGGTTATTTCAAAGTCGGGAAATCCCTAATTCTTGGAGGCAGGCAGTATTTAAATTTAAGCTCAGCTCCTGAGTGAGATCTTTGCATTCTCCTGCTCAGCCTTATTTGGAGACGTGAAGGGTAACTTGATCACACGTTAAGGCAGCTGCGGCTGGGGGACTGTCGCCGGAGTCTCTGCTCCTCGGAGTCTGTCCCCTGCTCGGGGAATCCGCACACTGGGGGCCTGGTGCCGCTGCCGCCGGGCAGGCGTGGGGCAGGCTCACCCCGGCACTCTCCAGATGGAGCGGGGGTGATGCGGTTTGAGGGTGTCGTCTGTGGCCGGGAGGAGGACATTCCGGCTCCCTGCTCGGCCGTCTGTGGAAACCTCAGCCCTGCACGCCACTGGGCTGTTCAACTGTCCAGATGAAAATCGTGCTAAGAGAAGCTGACGCTCCCAGGGCTCTGTAGCTCAGAACGCCCGGCTGCCGGGAGGGGGAGGGCCCTGTGCAGGAGGCCGCCCCCCGCGCCCCGCGGCGTGAAGCCCGGCCCTCTGTCCGCCCCGTGCCGGGGGCACAGCGGGGGCTGCGCAGGTGCTGGGCTGCAGACAGCGGGGCTCCCTGGCTCCGGGCCACGCCTGCGGAGTCTCGCGCCAAAGAGGCGGGTCTTCTCCACTTGTGTCCCGTAAGCGGGGCGGGTGGAGGGAATGACAGAATCCAAGCTGGGGGGACATCGTGCCAGCGGCGTAAACCACAGCTCGAAACTGACCAGCGGGCCATGGACATGGTCCCGGAGCCGCCCAAGTGGCCGTGCTGAGGCTGGGACAGGATTCGGTCTTTTGTCCAGCGCTGCGGAAGGCCTCCAGGTGTGGTGCGTCTCGTCCGGGAGGCCCTGCGTGTGGTACAGAAGCGGGATCGGGGCAGGCAGCGGAGGACGAAAGGCAGGCCCCTCAGCCCCCCCTGTGTGCCGGCCGCTGTTCCAGCCCCCGGCCTCACGCGCTTGGCCGAGTCCCGTGGGGGCACCAGCGGGGAGAGGGACTGGCGCCCAGGGGCAGCCCTGCCCTTCTGGTCCCGAAGCCCCAGCCCCAGCCCCTCCTGACGCGCAGGTCCTAGGCTGGCCTCCCTCCCGACCCCTGCTCGGACCCGGCGGCCTCTCCCCTGGGGGCAGGCTCAGCTCCCGGTGCGTCAGCCTGAGCTGGGGGCCCAGAGTGGGGACCCCGCGGGTGAGCGGGGGCAGCAGACTCAGAAACTCAGGGGAGCCTCCAGGTGAGGGGCCAGTGTGGAACCACCACCACCTTAATCGGAGACACGGGGTCAGAGGTCAGGAGTAGAAGTTAGGTCTCTGCCTCCAAGCGGCAGAAAGCCTCTGAAACGCAGGCGTCACGGTTCGTGTAAATGAACTAGGCCAGGGTGGGTCAGCTTCAGGCACGGCGGGATCTAGGCGCTCAGGCCACATCTGCATCGTCAGGTGGCTTCTCCTCATCCGGGGACTCGCGGTCCTCGACGTTAGCCCGTCTCAGCAGAGCCCCGCAGCCCCAGACCTGAGCCGCACAGAGCTGCTGGATGCTGGGGACCCCGGAGGATCCGGCCGTCTTAGAGAACTGCCGCTGGATCCCAGCAGCGGTGGGCAGGCCGGTGGGCAGTGTGGGCCTGACGACACCCGCATCTCAGGGCCACTCCAGCGACCGCCCCCCGACTCTGCTCGCACTGGGCTCGGGACAGCCGGAGCCCTGGGCGTGTCCCAGGCCCTTTCCCTGGAGAAGCGCATACGCCCGTGCACACGCAGGCACACGCAGAGCTGAGGGCGCTCCTGCAGGGCTCGCCGCCGTGGCCGAGTCTGGGCGCGGGCCAGGCTAGAGGAGGGGCTGTGAGGGACACTGCCCGGCCCGGTGCCCTTGCGGGTGTTCACTCAGGGGCGAGCGTGGGGACAGGGAAGGCGGCCCTTCATCCTGGCGGTGGGGCCCAGGGGTGCCCACCTTAGGCACACGCGTGGGCAGCGCCTCTCCGAGTCGGCGCTCCATGGGGCCAGGCAGGGTGGAGGGACATTGGCTGCCCCCTCCGCCTGAGAGCAGCATGGGGCCGCGCTGGCCCCCAGGACATGGGTAAGGGCCATCTCCAGCCAGGTGGCCCCGGGGCCCAGCACAGATTGGATCTGGGCTTCTCAAAACCAGAACCGCACTTTTGAGAGAGCGAGCTTATTTTAACTGCCAAGAAGCCCTCTGTAATGGGTTGCTAAGAAACCACCACGGTCGATGGTTCTGAAAACAGGAGACGTTTGTTCTCGTCTGTGAGTTTCCGAGACCGTGGAACACCACCCCCTCCCCGCCGCCGCCCACACGCCCGCACGCCCGCCCCAGCTGAAGCCCTGCCGTGTGTTGGGGGGGTGGCAGTGGAGGCGGGGCTCGGGAGGGGCCTGGCGGGGAGAAGCCGCTGTGGGGAGCAAAGCGGGGAGAGAAACCGACGGCGTGGTCAAGCTGCGGTCGCGGCCTTCCAGACAGCAGGGCGGGCCAGGCTGGCTCTGCCCTGCTGCTGTCGGCTGGCGTCTGCGGAGAGGATGGGTAGGGGGTCTGAGAACACTCAGGGTGCTGGCAAGGCCTGTCAGTGCCGGGGTCTCGCTCTGAGCACCTGATAACAGGGTGTCAGGGTGCCAACCGTGTCTGAGTGTGGGGCTGTTCAGGTTAACGCCATCAGGTCCGGAAACCTCCTTCTGGTCCCCTCCCTCGGCTCCCCACGGGAAGCCTGCACTTGCAGCCCTGCCTGGAGCCCGGCCGCGCCTACCACTGGGAGGGAAGCCTGGAGCCTGGCCACGCCCACCACTGAGAGGGAAGCCTGGAGCCCGGCCACACCCACCACTGGGAGGGAAGCCTGGAGCCCGGCCACGCCCACCACTGGGAGGGAAGCCTGGAGCCTGGTCGCGCCCACCGCCCGGGAGGGAAGCCTGGAGCCCGGCCACGCCCACCACTGGGAGGGAAGCCTGGAGCCCGGCCACGCCCACCACTGGGAGGGAAGCCTGGAGCCTGGCCGCGCCCACCGCCCGGGAGGGAAGCTTTTGGGCACTGTGACCATGTGTGGAGCAGCCGCACGGTGACGGCCTAGATTGCGTTCAGGAAAATAAACAGACGCAAGAGACGAGGGAAGCTGAGAAATTACTGGCAGCTCTTGAGGCTTGAAGGGCGTGGTAGAGCAAGCCAGGGAGGCGGCCTGGCTCGAGAGGGCGACCAGGTGCCCAGGAGCACTGCACGTCGGGTGTCTGGGGCTGCTCGGCAGAGACAGGACGCGCAGCCGGGGGTCGGTGAGGTCGCCGCCACTGCGTCAGATAACATCCAGCTGGCGGCGGGCTGGCGGGCGTGGCCGGGGTGCAGGCACGGGCTGCTCCAGAACCGTGCGCGGTGGACTGGGCTGGGCTGGGCACGACCCCAGAGCGGAAAAGACTGGTCGACCGGCACTCCCTGGGCCACACAGAGTGCTCCCGAGGCCGACAGAGGCCATGGCACACCCTCCGGCCGTGTTCAAGGCGCCCCGAAGTCACATATGGGTGCAAAGGAGTGGGCTGCAGTGACTCGGAAACCTAGTCCGGATGGACGAGGGGCGTGCCCGCGGGTGGGGACAAGGCTGTGGGCCCCTGCCCGCGCAGCCCTGGGTCACTCCGAACTTCCAGAAGCATGACTCTGGTCCCCAGGCTGCTCGGGGTCGCTCTGAGCACCTGATAACAGGGTGTCAGGGTGCCAACCGTGTCTGAGTGTGGGGCTGTTCAGGTTAACGCCATCAGGTCCGGAAACCTCCTTCTGGTCCCCTCCCTCGGCTCCCCACGGGAAGCCTGCACTTGCAGCCCTGCCTGGAGCCCGGCCGCGCCTACCACTGGGAGGGAAGCCTGGAGCCTGGCCACGCCCACCACTGAGAGGGAAGCCTGGAGCCCGGCCACACCCACCACTGGGAGGGAAGCCTGGAGCCCGGCCACGCCCACCACTGGGAGGGAAGCCTGGAGCCTGGTCGCGCCCACCGCCCGGGAGGGAAGCCTGGAGCCCGGCCACGCCCACCACTGGGAGGGAAGCCTGGAGCCCGGCCACGCCCACCACTGGGAGGGAAGCCTGGAGCCTGGCCGCGCCCACCGCCCGGGAGGGAAGCTTTTGGGCACTGTGACCATGTGTGGAGCAGCCGCACGGTGACGGCCTAGATTGCGTTCAGGAAAATAAACAGACGCAAGAGACGAGGGAAGCTGAGAAATTACTGGCAGCTCTTGAGGCTTGAAGGGCGTGGTAGAGCAAGCCAGGGAGGCGGCCTGGCTCGAGAGGGCGACCAGGTGCCCAGGAGCACTGCACGTCGGGTGTCTGGGGCTGCTCGGCAGAGACAGGACGCGCAGCCGGGGGTCGGTGAGGTCGCCGCCACTGCGTCAGATAACATCCAGCTGGCGGCGGGCTGGCGGGCGTGGCCGGGGTGCAGGCACGGGCTGCTCCAGAACCGTGCGCGGTGGACTGGGCTGGGCTGGGCACGACCCCAGAGCGGAAAAGACTGGTCGACCGGCACTCCCTGGGCCACACAGAGTGCTCCCGAGGCCGACAGAGGCCATGGCACACCCTCCGGCCGTGTTCAAGGCGCCCCGAAGTCACCTATGGCTGCACAGGCGTGGGCTGCAGTGACTCGG
The DNA here is from genome assembly GCA_022376925.1 of Tragulus kanchil. Classification (NCBI taxonomy): domain Eukaryota; kingdom Metazoa; phylum Chordata; class Mammalia; order Artiodactyla; family Tragulidae; genus Tragulus; species Tragulus kanchil. The sequence goes on along the minus strand of JAIOJX010000031.1, from coordinate 1,956,244 downwards.
AAACCTAGTCCGGATGGACGAGGGGCGTGCCCCGCGGGTGGGGACAAGGCTGTGTGGGCCCCTGCCCGCGCAGCCCTGGGTCACTCGGGTCTGAACTTCCAGAAGCATGACTCTGGTCCCCAGCCTGACGGGGACAGCTGTTTTCTTGGCCTCGTTTCAAAAGCAGTAATGCCCACTGCAAAAAAATACAGCTAAGTCTCCGTGCAAAGACACATTTATAACCGCTCTGCCCTGCAGTCAGGAGAAAAGGCTCCATTTAGACCTCATTTCGAGACGGTGGGCACATTAAGGACCGGCTCTAGATCTTAATGATGTGTGGGGCTTCCCCATCCCGCGCCGCCCTCCTAGCGCGAGCTCGTCTCGGAACATTAGGGGAGACTCACGGGATCCTTCCTAACGAGGTTAGAAGCAGGAGCAGGCGGCTCGGCACCTCCACGCGGCCCCGTCCGTCCTGCCCGCTCCCAGCATCGGCAGCCTCCTGCGGGCCTCTCGAACGTGCTGCCCAGTTCCTGTTTACTGTCAGGGCGCCGGCGGGGTCAGGGCCCAGCAGCGGGGCGAGTCTCTCCCGACCCCACCTGCACACTCTGCCTTTGTTGGAATCCTCCCATGCTGTGGTTTCCCTGATGGTGGTGGGTTTTTTTTTTTTTTTTTTAGCATTTATTTTGATTCATCTATTTATCTGTTTTCAACCATCTTTATTCTTTGGCCTGTGTGGGCTCCCACTGCAGTGGCCTCTCTCGTTGCAGAGCACCGGCTCTGGGTGCGTGTGCTCCAGAGGGCTGGCCTGTAACTGGACACACCGGCCCAGCCGCCCCGCGGCACGTGGGATCTTCCCGGGCCAGGGATGGAACCGGCGCCCCTTGCACTGCGAGGCGGACTCTTTACCCACTGGACCACCAGGGAAGCCCGGTGGTGGCGTCGTCAGCTCACTTTTCGTATGAATCAAGCTTATTTTATGTTTTTAATTAACTTTATTGGAGTGCGGCTGCCTCACACTGCGGTCATCTCTGCTGCGCCGAAAGTGAAACGTCTGCACGTGCACGAGTCCTCCCTCCCTTGGGATTCCCTTCCCACCGAGGGCACCACAGAGCATCGGGGAGCGGTCCCTGGGCAGCGCGGTCGGTTCCCGTTAGGTGTCTGCTTTATTCTGTCGTTAAGTTGCTCCGTTGGTGTCTGGCTCGCGGCGATCCCAGGGCCTGACGGTCGTCCTCCGGGCTCCTCTGTTCACGGGCCTCTCCAGGGCAGACCACAGAGTGGGCCGCCTGTCCCTCTCCGGGAGTCTTCCCCACCCAGGGATCGAACCCACGTCTCCTGAACTGCAGGCGAGTTGTTTACCACTGAGTTGCCAAGAAAACCCGTGTATATGTAAACCCCAATCTCCCAGGACGTCCCAGCACCTCCCCCCAAAATCATGTGAAGGCCACTATATGCGATCATTATTTCATGAAAAGCACCTAGCGCTAGGCCTAAGCACAACGAACCCTCCCCCGAAATGGCAGCGAAGCGATGTCATCACTTAAAGGCAGTGTGTGTCCGTCCACCACCGGAAGCCCCCTCCGGCCCCAGCAGGGAGGCACGTGCCACCGCCGGGGAGGTGCCCGGGTCGTGCGGCAGCCGTGAGGGGGGCGGTCCCGTGGGCTCGAGACCTTCCGTGTACACGACCGACTCCCCACTGCGGCCGCTCCGTCTGCGACGGTTCAGACGTGTTTCCCAGACCAGAGCGCTGCCCGGGCCCGCCCGTCGTTCCAGGCGCGGCAGCTAGACGAACAGCGGGCGTGACGTGTCAGCCCAACTCAGACGTCCAGTCCATCGGGGGTCTTCCGTGTCGTGGCGGATTGTGACTGGCCCCGGGAAGACCCGCTCACCTGTCGTCTCCGCCGCTGGCGTGACTGAAGCCGGCCCCAGCTCGGAGGCACCCGGAAACCAGGCACCTCTCGTCAGTGAGCGAGGTCTGGTGAGCCGGAGAGGACTGCGGTCACAGGCGCGCGTGCCTTGCCCCGGGACTCACCAGTCAGCGTTCTCGTGGAGGAGAGCCCCGTCCAGCTGGAGGTGAGGGCAAGGAGACCGGGGCTCGCCGCACGCCGGGGCTGCGCTGGGCACCCCGTCGCTTCGTCGTGTCGGACCCTCTGTGACCCCACGGACGGCAGTCTTCCAGGCTCGCCTGTCCCTGGGGGTTCCCAGACAAGAGCACTGGAGTGGGACGCTGTTTCCTTCTCCAGGGGGTCTTCCCAGCCCAGGAGTCGCAGCCATATCTCCTGCGTGCCCTGCACGGGCAGGCGGGCTCTTGACCCCTGAGCCACCTGGAAGTCCCATTATATTCCTGCTTTCACTCAAGATCCCTTCTTGAAATGAAAGTAAGTGGCCCCACAATCTCGCAGTCGAGGTCCCTATCAGGTGGAGATTGAATGCAGCCCACCGCAGGCGTGTGCCGGCCTGGGTTCTCACACCCGCGTGACCCCAGCGGTCCGTCCTCTGTCCCCTCGATGTGGGGGTTATCAGGAACGGGACGGAAGGAGCACCCCCCGGGAGGCGGGTCAGCCTGTGTCCCGGGCCCCCTCGGCCCTCACCTGGTCCTCCTGCGTCTCCACCGAGCCCTCCCCGTCCCCTGCCAGCCCAGGAGCAGCCCCGGCGTGAACACACCCGTTCTCCGCAGAATGGAGCGAGGACCACTGTCCCCAAGAACGTCCGGACCCCGCCGTCACCCCCTGGGTCTCAGAGCTTCTCAGCAGAACCACGGCCCCCCACCCTCCACGCCTCCGGCGTGGGACCCCCCCAGGGGAGTGTGACCTCTGCACTTGCTGGGCTGGCTGGCTGGGGCTGGAGACCCCGACATCACCCTGCCCTGCAGTGCCTGCCGACGACGCGGAACAGGATTTGTAACCTGAACTGGGAAGGAGTCGGTCGCGTGAGCCCGCGCCCGGAGCCTGCGGGGAGCGCCCGACGCGCCGACAGCCGCTCCCACAGCAGCAGCTCCGGCCCGTCAGGCCCGCTGCTCCACAGGGGACCAGCAGACGTCCCGTTTCTGGAGAGCACAGGCATCCCAGACTCAGGGAGAGGAGATACACTGTCTGAGGACGCGATCCAGGCAGCAGGGGGAGGCCACTGGGGGAAAGGTCCGCACGACCTGGGCGTGAGACGCGAGGTTTTCCTGCGACGTGGGGCTGGCAGGTCAGCGTCTCCGCCCGGCCTTGATGGAGGCTGGGCATCAAGCGCGGGGCCGGGCCCACGCAGACTCCGCAGAAGGGAGTCCGGAGACCATCATTCGCCTGTAATAAAGATTAAACTTCTGATGATCGGCAGCCAGGAGAAAAAATTAAATAGCTCTTACGCCTTTGCCACGAGACAAGGATGCTCACCGTACAGCCATGAGCACGGGAGATGAAATCAACCAGTTGAGAATGGAAAAGCAAATTGGAAACCAGTCGTTGGCCGGCCGGGAGGTCCTAGGCTTCCTGGCGCGCCGGCCTCGCCACCATCCCCGGGACGAGCCCAGCGCCCCTCCCCGCCCACCTGACTTCCAGCTGGGCTCTGCGTTGAAACCGGGGCGGCTCTGCCGTCCACCACCTCCGGGGCCTCTGGTGGGGAGGTGGGGCTTCCCGCCTGCCCGGTTCACCTGCTCGTAAGGCTGGCTCCCCGGCTTGGCTGGGACTTCCTGGAAGCAGACCTGAGACTGGGGGTTAGGTGCGTGTGTGTGGGACGGGGCGTTATCAGCAGAAGAGACAGGAAAGTAGGGTGGCCAGGGGGAGAAGCCGAGCGAGGAGGGGGTCCCAACGGGAGCCCAGCCTCAGCCGACCATCCCAGCCTGGCACTGAGCCGGGCGAGAGGGTCCCCACCTTGGCGCGTGAGTCACTTACCAACCAGCTGATGTGTGTGTTAGCCGCTCCGTTGTGTCCAACTCTCTGCCGCTCCGCGGACTGTGGCCCGCCAGGCTCCTCTGTCTGGACTCTCCAGGCAAGAATCCTGGGGTGGCTGCCCTGCCCTCCTCCAGGGGGTCTGCTAAACCCAGGGATCACACCCAGGTCTCCAGCGCTGCAGGAGGACTCCTCACCGTCTGAGCCCCCGGGGAGGCCCCACAGATGCTCTGTGTTTCGTAGGGGGCGGTTGGTCACGGAGCGAGCCCTCTGGGGTGGGAGGCGGACGTGTGCGTGTCCCCGGGCGCGCGTCAGCTCGGCAGGCTCGCAGCCTCCTCCGCTCCCGGATGCCGAGCCGTGCTTGGTTCCGAGCACCTGCTCTTTACCCCAGGCTGAGAGCGGAGCCTCTTCAGGCAGGTCCACTGCGCTTGCAGAAGCGGACCGGGAAAACCACAGCCTCCAGCCAGTGAATGGCGCCGTGTGCTGGCCAGCAGGTCAGCTCCGTGGGCCGAACTCAAGTCAGGACGCCGTTGGGGCTGAGGCGCCTGGGTTGCAGGGAAAGCAAGCGCCGCGTAGGCTCAGGCCGGCCCATGTTCCCGGGTGCGCCCCACTTCTCCAACAGAGAGGGCTTAAATTATTGCTGCCACAGATTTCAAACAGAATTTCTAAACGTTCTCGGCAAACCCCTTCCGTTCTGAGAGTTAACAGAGTAAACAGCATTGCAAAGGGGATGTTTTAAAACGTGTTTCCCGCTCCCTCCAGCACGTGAAGGCCCCCCAGCCCTGCTCCCGCCGATCCGCTAGTGAGCCCGGGTTCCTACCCACCCACTCAAGCCACGCGCCCTCGGGAACCCACGCGGCTCTGGCTCGGTCGGCAGGTTCCTGGCGACACCAGCGTCCCCTTGCAGGGGCGTGCGGGGCCACGGGCCGTGCCTCCCACTCGGCTCCCGTCTCCCCAGGTGGGATGGAGCGAGCATGTCCGCAAGGACCCATGGTCCTTCTCTTTTCACAGATGAGAAAACCGAGGGTCCGAGAGGCAGAGCCACCTGTCCAGGGTCTCACAGCGGGAGGCGGCCGCTGTGGATCCAAGCGTCCCGCCCAGCACCTGGGCCAGAGGGGCCGCCGCCAGGGCAGGGGTGGCGCCAGCCTGCCCTCCAGCCAGCCTGTGTGTCCTCCCCACAGCGTGCGACTCCCGTCCCTCCCTGGCCGCCGAGACCCCAGAGCCTGGCCCAGTGCCCTCTCCAGGACGGCGGACAGTGGTCCCACGGACGCCCCTCCGCAGCCCCGCCCCCGCCCAGCCGTGCCGCGGGGCGCGGGTTCTGCCCCGGAGCCCGAGCTCCGGTTCATGTCCGCCCGCCCCTCCAGCGCGCGACTGGGGAGCGCCAGCCGGCCCGGTCCGCCTCCTCGTCTGTCTCGGGATGGCTGCAGCCCCTCAAGGGCAGGGACTGTCGCCCCTCCCAGAACAGCCCAGGGGTTCACTGCTCTCCGCCCTGCCCCGTCGCCTCAGTCGGTCGGCACGGAGACTAGGAAGCTGCCCAGGGTCTCACGGCCGGGACATAGGGTGGGACGGGAACCGAGGAAGCTGAGCACTCTGGGACCCTCCCCGGGGGCCCGAGAGGGGCGGCCGGTCTGCCGTGGGAGCCGCCCCCTCTCGCTGTCGGGGCTTCCAGCCTGAGAGGTGGGCGTGCGCCCTCTCAACTGAGAGCCGGCGGCTCCCAGCGTAGCTGACAGAGAGCCCCCCCGAACCCTGGCCGCACTTAAACCCCGCTTTCCAGCCCCGGGAAGGTGAGCTCCCGCGCCCACCGCGCCGCAGGTCCCTCTCCAGGAAGCCGCGTGTGCGCGTGGTCCCTCATTCATCCCCGCTCCGCTCGCCAGGCTCCAGCGGCCTCCAGGTCGGGTGCGGGGCCAGCCTCGCGGCCTCCCGGCCAGTCTCCCCGCCCCGCCAGCGTCCTGCAGGAAGCGCCTTCTCCCCTGGGGCCTCGACGGGCGGGGCGGGATCACCACCCACGGTTCTCGGCAGGAGCCCCCGGGAGAGGTGCTCCCTCTGCCCTGACTTCCCCGCAGGCCGTCCCCGCCCAGCGCCTGGGGGAGGCGCCAGGCTTCGCCGGGCCCGTGTGACCGCGGGTGTGGGTGCTGGGAAGCTGAGGTTCCTCCCTTCCCTAAACCACGGATTGCCTGCCTGCTCGCGCAGCAACCCGCGAGGCTTGAGAGTACCGATAGGATGCCGGAAAGTTCCACACCTGGCGCTCTCAGCATGCTGAACAGAGCCTGGGCCTGGGGCGGGGGCGGCCGTCTGACCTGACACCGCGGCTCCAGCGCAATACCTCCTCCCGCGAGAGGCCGTGATGGGGTCGCGGTGCTGCTGCCCCAGGTGGCCTGCCCCAGCCCCGGGCGGTGAAGCCCGGCGTCCTGCTCGTGGCTGAGGCGTCTGTCCAGGCCCAGGAGGAGCCCCTGCAGGCATTCCATCCCCTGCCGGCTCCTGAGCTGGGAGGGTGGCCCACTGCTGCTCCCGGAGCAGTCTGAGCCGCTGACCCCGTCAGTCCAGCAAGGCTCAGAAGTTAGCCTCGCTCTTGGGCCTCTGGCGGGTAAATCGCCTGAAGCCACATTCCTTGGTACTCGAGAGCCCGAAGAGCCCTTGCGAGCCCCCGGGAGTGGGTCCGGCTTCGCGCACAGGGGTGAGGGCGGGGCGGGGTGGCGCAGAAAGGCGAGAGAGTGCGCTCTCAGGCCGGGATTCCCAGCGGGAGTGAAAGCAGACCGAAGGAGCGCCGGTTTTCTGATGCTTGGTCTTTGAAACTGTTAATCCTAGCTTATTGAATGCGAAATACGCCCTGACAGAAACGGGGCGTCCCCACTGTGGACGCCTGTGTGGCCCCGACACCCCTGCGCCTCCTGTCTACAGACGAGCTGTGAGGACACACTGCTCGGCCCCAGCACAGAGGAGCTGGAGTCACCTCCAGCCTGGGGACCGGGCGCCACCACGCGGGGACGGCGGGGCTTCCGGGGCGGCCCCGTGGGGGTCCTCCCGAGGCTGGCGAGGCTCCGCTCTGAGCAGACGTCCGCCTGGGGGCCCCCCAGGCCCCAGTGTGCTCCGGAAGCTTGTTCTGCAGCAGCCTTGGGAGAAAGGAAGCGCGAGGAGAGGAGCCTGTCAGTGGCCGCGGGGAAGGGAGGTGCAGTGCTCAGGGCGGGAGGCCACATTTCCAACCCGAATTCCCTCGTGCCGCGCTTGCTTTCCTCATTATTTGTCCAGTTTGATGGCTTCCCAGTGTTCAAGGGTAAAAATACACAGCAGAGGGACTTCCCTGGAGGTCTGTGGGCTGGGAGCCCACCTTCCACTGCAGGGGACGCGGGTTCCATCCCTGGTTGGGGAACTAAGGTCCCAGGTGCCAGGTGGCTTGGCCAAAAAGAAAACATTTTTTAACTTAAAAAAGTACACAGCCGAGTGAACCGGTCTCTCAACGGCTCCCTGACTTTCTAAATACAGAAGCAGTGATCCTGATGGCCGCATTACGCCGAGATTCTCAGGGGGAAGGGATGGAAAATTCTATTTTCCACTTCCTTAAACACCAAATTTATTTCCTTTTATCCTATGAGATGTTAATTTTTATAATAACAGGCCATGTTTTTCCAACCGGAAACATGAAAAGTAGCTTCTGTTACAGATGGAAACCGTGCCCTCGGCTCCTCGGGATTTATGCAGATGGCCGTCTAAACCCAAGTGTGACCTCTCAGCCTCGGGCAGTCGTGAGCCCTTAGTGACGCGGGGAGACCTGCCCCAGGCGGGTGGGCGCGGAGTCTGGAGGAGGCCGTGGGGGGGTCGGGACGGTCCTGGTCGCCGCAGGCTGACGGCAGGCGGAAGTGCTCCCCTGTGGCGCCACGGTTCCCGCACCCTCCGTCCCCTGCGGGTCTCGGCCGGCTCCTCCCCGTCTCTGCCACCCGCACCGGCTTCCACAGTGACTTCGGTGTCACAGCCGCTCGAGCAGGACAGGCGCCCGAGTCACCCTGGAGCAGGAGCCACAAGGCCGGGGCGTCTCACGTCCCCGCAGTGTCTTCTGGGGACCCAGGACGGGAAGGTGCCCAGCCCCGCTCTCTGCCCATCCTCACCCCGCAGTCATCCGGGCAGAAGCCTGGTGGGTGGTCCCGGCTGAGGACACGGACAGCCGTGGGCTCGCTGAGCTCCCCCTTCTGCTCACAGCCTTGCTGAGGTGCTGCTAGGACGAGGAGGGGGAGCCGCCCGGGCACCCGCTGGACGTCCTGAGGCTGGCATTGCAGCAGGAGCCCCGGGGCTGCCCCCAGAGGCCCTCGCTGCCTCTCCTGCCGCCCCGGGGACGGACGTCATCTCCCAGCAGAACCTTCTTTCGGGCAGAGCATCTCAGCCAGGCCCACGAGAGACCAAGAGGAGTGGCTCAGCAGGAGCCACAGAGGCAGGCACGGGGGTTCAGCGTTGGCCTTGAAGTCGTTCCCTTCTGAAAGGGGGCACTGGCATCCGCTGTGCATTCCTCAGATGCCTTCAAGCACGCCGTCCGCCCCCGGCCACGGAAGCACGCAGACGCTTCCGTGCCCTGCAGACCCCTAGCTGGGCTCGATCACGTCTCCCCAGCCACCGTCCAGAGGGCCGCGCTGGTTTCCGGAGGAGCAGGGCTCTCCCTCCGCCCCGGCTCCCCGCCAGCCCTGACTGTGCACGATCCACCCCTGCTCGCGTGCCTGGCCGGGAGAGCGCCGCCCCCTTCCCCTCGCGGGCTCTCCCCCGCGGCTGATGGGTGTAATTCCCGGGCAGCGCTGCGCCCTGCCGGGTCGGGGCGCTCGTGGTGCACACGTGATTACCAGCCTTCTCCCAGCGTGTACGCTCTGAGGAGGAAAGACTTTCTCAAGGAGCTATTTTAGTTGTACTGATGAAATGCATATTCATTTATGGGGAGTGGGGGGACTTGGTTAATTAGCCATTATTGCAAGGTGCGCTGCGTTCCCGGGGAGGATTCGCCTGTGACCTTGAGCCGTGGCAGCCCTGCTTTGAAAGGCCTCAGGCACCGACTCCTGGAGTCTGGGGGCCCTTCTGCGAGATGGCTTCCTCTGACCTCACGCCTCCTCCTCCTCCTCCCCTTGGCTGCTCCTTGTTTCAGACGGGGAGGGTCCCCGTCTCCCCCCGACTGCGTCCCGTCTTCACACTCATCTCCCGCAAGACTTCTGGTCCCCCCAAGGGCCCTAGAGGGCACTCAGGGCCCTGCGGGCACGGGGCCTCAGGAACAGCCGCCACTCCCGGGAGTCCCCGCGAGCCGGGCGCCAGTGCAGACGCCAGGATTTGTGCCGCACTGTTGTTCAGTCGCTGTCGCGTCCAGTCGACTCTCTGCGCCCCACAGACGGCAGCGCGCCCGGCTTCCCTGTCCTCCGCGGTCTCCCGGAGTCTGCGCTGACCCATGTCCACGGGGTCGTGCAGGGCTGCCGTCCAGCCGTCTCCGCCTCCGCTGCCCCTGCGCCCCCGCCCCGTCTTCCCCGGCATCGGGCTCTTCTCCGGCGAGTCGGCTCCTGTCATCCGGCGGCCAGAGGACGGGAGCTTCAGCTCCAGCGTCAGTCCCTGCAGTTGATGCGGGCTTGGTCTCCTTTAGGGTGGGCCAGGTGGGCCGGCTGGATCTCCTTGCTGTCCCCAGAGGGCAGCGGCTGCTGAGAAAGAATCAGAACCGCCCAACCGCCGGCTCTGCCTTCTGTCTCCGTGAACTTGGCTCCCGAGGACCTCGTAGATGTGGAATCACATAGGGTGTGTCTTCTTGTGACTGGTTTATTTCACCGAGCATAATCTCTTCGAAGTCTGCCCGTGTTGTAGTACGAGTCGGAATTCCCTTCCTTTAGAGAATTTTTTTCCTAATTTTTTAATATTTACTGTTAATTAATTGATTTTCTTGGCTGTGCCGGGCCTAAGTTGTGCCGGGCGAGCTTTGAGTTGCAGCGTGTGAACGCTTAACTGCGGCGTACGGCATGCCGTTTTCCACTCAAGGAACAGAGCACCGACCTCCAGGGGCCCGGACGCTGCCTTTATTTCATGTTAAGAGAAGCAGAGAGAGCTGGGGCCGCTTCAGGGGCTCAGCGATGCCTTCGAGGACTGACGCACGCGTGGCTGCTGGCTGAGTGTCCTCGCGGCCGCAGGAGGGCTGCCAGTGCTCCTGCAGCGTCCTCCACCTCCGGGAATGACGGTGGTCATTTTCACGCTTCTTGTCAGGAAAGCACACACACACACAGGATCGCCCCTCCAGACGTCGCCTCACGTCTCACCTTCGGGCACCGTCAGAGGCCACCTGAGCCGCGAGGGCCGCTGTGACAGCAGACGGTGCCCCCGGCCAGCCTCTGGGTGGGAGGCCGGGAGAGAGAGGGCGCTCACAGGCTGGGGTCCGCCTCCCTCCCGTTGGGCCCCAGAGCCAGGAGGAGCTCCTGGGCCTCCAGACTCACTGGAAATCGTTTCTCCTCCTCTGTGGAGGAAGCTGGGCCTTGCGACTTTATTTTTGGATTCATCTCATTAATAATGTACTTCTTTGCCGATCCTGTGCTCAGTCTCCAAGGCCAGCGCGCTAACGTGCTGGTGAGTTATGTGTTCATTACACGAGCGTGGCAGAAAGCGTCTCAGTGCTGAGAAAAATCACTCATGTAATAAAACCCTCTGTCACTTATTCATTTTAATACAATAACCATCTCCCCTCGTGGTGCGTGTTATTACGGCCCGTCTGACGACAGCGGTCATGTGAGGAGACGGTTGTTTTATAGAGTCGAGTTACTGCCATGTTTAGATTATCAGAATTTTTATTACGGTGCTAAAGTGAAAACTGATAAAGGAGACACGCGGGCCGACACCGCTGCAGTTCCCGGGCGGGAAGGCAGAGGGCCCCCCAGGTGCGCCTCCCGTCCCCCTCCGAGGTGGGCGCGGCCTGGCGGGCTGAAGCACTGGAGGGCGTGGCCGCAGCCCCCGCCTTCCCCACGGACGAGGACACTGCGCTGCAGGGAATTCGAGCGTGGCTGACCAAAGGCCACCGGGCCTGTCAGAATGGCCAGCTGCCCTCGTGTCCTCCTCCCTGATGACGGGGGCGCCCCCAGCCGGAACCCGGACATGGCAGGAGGCTGCAATCTGCCTGCAATCTTTGTGGGCTTTTTTTTTTAACTTTATTTTTTTTGTTTCTGGTTGTTCTGGGTTTTCACTGCTGCCATAGTGTTTTCTCTAGTTGCAGGGAGTGGGGGCTACTCTCTAGTGGAGGTGAGCAGGCTTCTTGTTGCAGTGACGTCTCTTGTTGTGGAACGGGGGCTCGAGGGCCCACGGGCTCCACAGTTGTGGCTCCGAGGCTCCAGAGCACAGGCTCCATCGCTGTGGCCCACGGGCTTCGTTGCTCTGCAGCATGTGGGATCTTCCCGGATCAGGGATGGAACCCGTGTCTCCTGCACTGGCAGGCGAACTCTTTACCACTGAGCTACCAGGGAAGCCCCTTTGTGGGTTTTTGAACTCTGTGACAATTAATTTATTTGTTTTGTGTATTTATTTTTGGCCGCACTGGGTCTTTGCTGCTGTGCGCGGGCCTTCTCTAACTGCAGAACGCGAGGGCCACGCTGCAGCGCGCCGGCATCTCACCGCCGCGGCTCGTCTTGTCGTGGCGCGGGGCTCGGGGCACGCAGGGCTCGCCCGTCGCGGCGCCCTGGCTCAGCCGCTCTGGCGCACGGGCTTGGCTGCTCTGCAGCGTCGTCCCGGACCAGGGCCCGCCCTGGGTCTCCTGCGCTGGCCGGCGTATCCTCAACCACGGATCCCTAGGAGGTCCTGCCTGTGCTCTTGGAGTGTGAAGGTGCTAGGGCAGCAGGTCGAATGTCCGGCCTCCCCCGCCCCGGCAGCTGGCCGCCTGTGCGGACCGCCCGTCCACTGCGGGGGGAGAGGGAAGTGTGCTTCCAGGCTTCTTCAGAGAAAACGGCCTGTGGGATGGAGTGGTGGTGTTGCTCTTGCTGTTCGCTTGCTAGGTCATGTCCAACTCCGTGGCCCCCTGGACAGCTGCGCGCCAGGCTTCCCTGACCGCCGCCGTCTCCCAGCGCTTGCTCACACTCGTGTCCACTGAGCCAGTGATGCCATCCAACCAGCTCGTCCTCTGCCGCCGGCTTCTCCTGCCCTCCGTCTTTCCCGGCATCCGGAGTCGGCTCTTCCCACCTGGTGCCCAGATTATTGGAGCTTCAGCTTCAGCAGCAGTCCTTCCAGTGGCTACTCAGGGTTTATTTCCTGTAGGACAGATGGACGGATGGAAAGAAAGAGACCTGTGATGTAAAGAAGCGGCTCACGCCACAGTCAGCCCTGGGCGCTGGCAGCCTGGGGCCCGGAGGCCTGCCATCTGGACAAGCGGGAGCCATTCTGCTGAGGGTCCCCCTTTACCTGGGGACAGTGGGACTCTTGTCCTGGCCGGCCCTTCGCCAGATGGGAGGCGGCCACCCCTGCTAAGGAGGGTGGTCTGCTTTCCTCACGGTCCACCAGTTTAATGACCATCCCCATCGAACGTGCCCACAAGATACACCCACAGGAAGACCAGACCTGTCCACGTGGCCCTAACTGGTGGAGGAGCCGTGGAACCCAGAACTATTTTGTCCGAAACCCACGCGTGTCACTGCTGATGGGACGGCGTCCCCGTGACTCTGCGGGCTGTGTTGGCTGCTGAGCCGCCAGGTCCCCGACGCCGCTCGCGTGGCCGACACGGGCCACGTCACGCCGGCAGGTCGCGTGGCGTCTCGAGAAACAAGGCTCTTCTCCGTGAAGTCAGTTTGCACCAAAGCAAGGCCCGGTCAGTTAGTGCGCTGCCGGGAGCCGGTCACGGGCAGCGCAGACGGACGCTGACGAGGCACAGGTGTCTTCAGGGTGGGAAACGCTTGCTCCAGGAAGGCACGTCTCGAGGGACCATTACTCTGCCGGCCACAGCTGAGCACAGCAGCTCGTCCGCCTCTTCACGGAGCCTCAGGGGCCCTGGGGAGACTGCGTGGTCCTCGGGGCCCTCCGACCCCAGGCTGCTCGGGTGGTCTCGCCGCTGCCTGGTCAGGTGGGCGCTGCTGCGGGGCCGCCCCCACAGAGGACTGGCGGGACTGGAAGCGAGCAGCGGCCCCGGGGCTCCCGGAGGTGGCAAGGAGGCACTAGGAGGCGCTGCTTCTCCCCAGCCCTGCCCCGACGGAGGGAGCCGCGTGAGCTGACGGTGTAACGAGGCGGAGGGAATTACACTGAGAGACGCCTGGAGACGGCGGCGCGGGCCCCGGTCTCCCCCGAGGAGGCGAACCCCCCTCCCTTTCGTCCCCGCACCGAGCTGCGCCGCTCTGCGTGCGCGTGTTTGCATTTCTAACACGGCCCTCGTTAATTTATTTGGAATTAACCAGCATGAAGACTTCCGAGAAAAGAGGTCTTGATAAGAAATAGAAAGCCAGTGCCAAACAAGAGATCCAGGTCAAGTTTAATTCAATTGTAAGGATATTGAGAAGGAAGAACGAATCCTTTCATCTGAAGGCCGTCTTCATCTAGCGCCTCTTCCCTCTCAGGCTGCGAAAGAGCCACGACATGGGGAAGGGACTCTGGGCCACGGGCGTTCTAAGAACTGGCGTAACCCCCTCAAGATGACAAGAGGGGGCCACGTCTCTGAGCGCCCGCAGCCGGACACAGGCTTCTTCAAGAAGGACGGTTCGACACTGGTCTCTCCGAAGCCCGCGCTTCTCCTGGGCCCAGCGGCCGTCCCTTCTGTCTCAGGGACACGGGCGAGACGTCGGCATCCACGGCACCGGCGCCGGTCTTTCTCGCGTGGCTTGTGGGCCCAGCCCTGGAGGATTGTTTCCTTTCTTCCCTCCTTCGCACCTGTGCCTCCCGCTGTGGACGTCACCTCTGGGGTGGCCCCACGTGAACAGCGTGGACAGCGGCGGCCTCTCCCCTCCCGACAGGGCTCACGCTGAGAAGCCTGTGGAGCGCTGGGGACGCGGCCCTGGGCAGGCTCCTCGCACACGGCGTCGCGCCCGAAAGCCACCCAGACGTCGGCGGTGGGGCTGTTCGTATCCGTTTGGCAGCGGGGGCGCAGAGCCAGCGAGGATGTCAGTGACGGGCCCCGATCACAGGGTATAAAACAGCAGGCTCAGGATCTGGACCCAGGCGGTCTGGACCCGGAACCGACCCTGCCCCCCAACCCTGCGGCGTCTCTGGTAGCTCGCCAGCCGCCCACGTGGCTTCCATCAGCACGGGACCATCAGCATCCCGCGTGTGGGCCCGTCACAGGCCGGGGCAGTTACTCCTGCGGCCCCGGGGCGTCCTCCCCACAGGTCCGCACAGAGCGGGGCGGGCAGCGGCTTGCGGAGACCGCAGGGGTGAGCCTTCACGCGCCGGGCTCGCGGCCGCCCCGCCGCCCCGCCCCAGCGCGCACACAGCCTCGGCGTCCGCGCCCCCCCACCCAGCCCCGCTCCTCTCCCGCGGGGGCTGGGGGCTGGGCTCCCGCCTCCCGCGCGGACCTGCTCCCTTGGGCGCCCGCGGGGCCGCTCCCCGCCTCCTGGGTGGTCTGGCGGCCACGGCCTCCGTCCCAGCAGCTGGATCCGCCGGGCCGTCTTGCCAGAGCCTCCGGGTGCGGGCCTGCCCGAGCCGGGCGGGGAGGAGCAGGACTGTGCGTTCAGGAAGCAGTGTTCCCGGCAGGACTCTTGTTCTCTGTTTTCATATTGACTGACCGGTTGACGGGGCTGTGCCGGGTCTCGGCCGCAGCGTGCGGGGTCTTTCAGTTGCAGCCTGTGGGATCTCATCCCTGGCCAGGGGTCTTAGCCACTGGACACCAGGGGACGTCCCAAGGCGCTCGACTCTCCGTCTAGGGGCCAGTAACGCCGCCGGGCAGAGCGTGGGGGCCAGATCCGAGGGGGCACCGCCGGCCGCCAGCGCCGTCCGTCCCCAGCGTCCCCGCCACGCGGCGGGTACTCCCAGCCGGGACCCTGGAGGGAGAGCCGCCCCCACGCTGGCTTCTGGGCAGCGACAGCCCTGGGTAGCGGTCGAGTCCGGGCAGCTCCAGGGAAGCCCAGACTTGTGCCCAGAGGCCTCACTCTTCCAGGAGGTGTCCAGGTACTGGGTGTCCGCTGACCACCCCTCGAGATCAGCTCCTGCGTTAGTTGGATTATCTTCGCTGAGAGCCACACAAGCTCCCCGCCGAGCGACTCCTGGAGTCAGTGACGGGCCCCGATCCAGGGTATAAAACAGCAGGCTCAGGATCTGGACCCAGGCGGTCTGGACCCGGAACCGACCCTGCCCCCCAACCCTGCGGCGTCTCTGGTAGCTCGCCAGCCGCCCACGTGGCTTCCATCAGCACGGGACCATCAGCATCCCGCGTGTGGGCCCGTCACAGGCCGGGGCAGTTACTCCTGCGGCCCCGGGGCGTCCTCCCCACAGGTCCGCACAGAGCGGGGCGGGCAGCGGCTTGCGGAGACCGCAGGGGTGAGCCTTCACGCGCCGGGCTCGCGGCCGCCCCGCCGCCCCGCCCCAGCGCGCACACAGCCTCGGCGTCCGCGCCCCCCCACCCAGCCCCGCTCCTCTCCCGCGGGGGCTGGGGGCTGGGCTCCCGCCTCCCGCGCGGACCTGCTCCCTTGGGCGCCCGCGGGGCCGCTCCCCGCCTCCTGGGTGGTCTGGCGGCCACGGCCTCCGTCCCAGCAGCTGGATCCGCCGGGCCGTCTTGCCAGAGCCTCCGGGTGCGGGCCTGCCCGAGCCGGGCGGGGAGGAGCAGGACTGTGCGTTCAGGAAGCAGTGTTCCCGGCAGGACTCTTGTTCTCTGTTTTCATATTGACTGACCGGTTGACGGGGCTGTGCCGGGTCTCGGCCGCAGCGTGCGGGGTCTTTCAGTTGCAGCCTGTGGGATCTCATCCCTGGCCAGGGGTCTTAGCCACTGGACACCAGGGACGTCCCAAGGCGCTCGACTCTCCGTCTAGGGGCCAGTAACGCCGCCGGGCAGAGCGTGGGGGCCAGATCCGAGGGGGCACCGCCGGCCGCCAGCGCCGTCCGTCCCCAGCGTCCCCGCCACGCGGCGGGTACTCCCAGCCGGGACCCTGGAGGGAGAGCCGCCCCCACGCTGGCTTCTGGGCAGCGACAGCCCTGGGTAGCGGTCGAGTCCGGGCAGCTCCAGGGAAGCCCAGACTTGTGCCCAGAGGCCTCACTCTTCCAGGAGGTGTCCAGGTACTGGGTGTCCGCTGACCACCCCTCGAGATCAGCTCCTGCGTTAGTTGGATTATCTTCGCTGAGAGCCACACAAGCTCCCCGCCGAGCGACTCCTGGAGTCAGTGGGGGAGACGGAAGAGCCGTCCACAGAAACAGACCAAAAACGCTGGCCACGTCGGGGCCGGGGAGACAGGTGGGCGGGTGTCGCGGGCACGCTCAGCCACGCTGATGACTCGCTGGACACCTCGCGGGGCCCCGCCTCCCCTGGGCCGGCCCCCAGAGGCCACCCCTGCCCCGCGGCTGGCCCGCCACACGCCACGCTCCCCAGGGGCACGGGGCTGAAGCCAGACGCCGGCCTGGGCTGCCTCTCTCCGCGTCTTTCCCTGCGCCTCCAGGCTCTTCCCAGGCGCCCACGCACACGGGAATCCCGTCCCCCCTCTGCTTGTGCGGCCCACCCCAGCTGGACGGGGCGGTCAGCGGGCCTCTGTGGGGAGGGGCGTGGGCACCTCGGGCATGCGGCCCTCTGGTTGGCGCCTCCCTGCCCGTCCCCTCTGACTGCCTCTCAGCCGGACGGAGGCTTGACCTGATACAGCAAGGAGACCACTCCGCTGCCCCACCCCGGCCGCCTACAGAAGGGCAGGCTGGCCAGCAGGGGCTCAGGTCTCAATCAGGAGATGGCCCTGGGGTGGAGCGGCTCAGCCCCCAGCCCGACTCCGCCCCGACTCAGGGTCCACGCTTGAGAGAGACGCTGACGGGCCGGCTCGGCCCAGGGGCCTGCCCGCTGCCCGGGGGCGGGCCGGGTGTCCCAACCAGCCGCCTGACTCGACCGACAGCTTGACGTGACCGCGACAGCAGGGGATGTGCTGCCCAGGAAGGCAACGGGCCTCGGTGGCCAGAGGGCGGGCGTGGACATGCCCGTCCCCGCAGCAGTAGCTGCATCTTCCGGGGCCCGTGCCGGGGAAAGGAGCGGCCCGCCTTGTGAACGTGTGCCACCTGGGGGGGCGCACGCTGGTTCTGGGCAGCGACAGCCCTGGGTAGCGGTCGAGTCCGGGCAGCTCCAGGGAAGCCCAGACTTGTGCCCAGAGGCCTCACTCTTCCAGGAGGTGTCCAGGTACTGGGTGTCCGCTGACCACCCCTCGAGATCAGCTCCTGCGTTAGTTGGATTATCTTCGCTGAGAGCCACACAAGCTCCCCGCCGAGCGACTCCTGGAGTCAGTGGGGGAGACGGAAGAGCCGTCCACAGAAACAGACCAAAAACGCTGGCCACGTCGGGGCCGGGGAGACAGGTGGGCGGGTGTCGCGGGCACGCTCAGCCACGCTGATGACTCGCTGGACACCTCGCGGGGCCCCGCCTCCCCTGGGCCGGCCCCCAGAGGCCACCCCTGCCCCGCGGCTGGCCCGCCACACGCCACGCTCCCCAGGGGCACGGGGCTGAAGCCAGACGCCGGCCTGGGCTGCCTCTCTCCGCGTCTTTCCCTGCGCCTCAGGCTCTTCCCAGGCGCCCACGCACACGGGAATCCCGTCCCCCCTCTGCTTGTGCGGCCCACCCCAGCTGGACGGGGCGGTCAGCGGGCCTCTGTGGGGAGGGGCGTGGGCACCTCGGGCATGCGGCCCTCTGGTTGGCGCCTCCCTGCCCGTCCCCTCTGACTGCCTCTCAGCCGGACGGAGGCTTGACCTGATACAGCAAGGAGACCACTCCGCTGCCCCACCCCGGCCGCCTACAGAAGGGCAGGCTGGCCAGCAGGGGCTCAGGTCTCAATCAGGAGATGGCCCTGGGGTGGAGCGGCTCAGCCCCCAGCCCGACTCCGCCCCGACTCAGGGTCCACGCTTGAGAGAGACGCTGACGGGCCGGCTCGGCCCAGGGGCCTGCCCGCTGCCCGGGGGCGGGCCGGGTGTCCCAACCAGCCGCCTGACTCGACCGACAGCTTGACGTGACCGCGACAGCAGGGGATGTGCTGCCCCAGGAAGGCAACGGGGCCTCGGTGGCCAGAGGGCCGGGCGTGGACATGCCCCGTCCCCCCGTCAGCAGTAGCTGCATCTTCCGGGGCCCCGTGCCGGGGGAAAGGAGCGGCCCGCCCTTGTGAACGTGTGCCACCTGAAGGGCACTTTTGAGAAGCGTCTCATTCACGCTTCCCCACCGGGCAAATTCTATAGGAACATATTCATGGGTCTCATTAATATTCATATGACGTTGAGGATTTTTTCATGATTTATAAAACTCCAGGTAATTGTGAATGTAACGTATAACACTGTCAGTGTTGCACAGCAAACGCCTTTCCCCGTCGCATTCTGGGCTTTTCTGCTCATTACCAGACCCTAATTGAAAATAACTGAAAGCTGGATTTCATCTTTCGTGGAACGTATTTCGTATGATGCAAGAAAGGCACACATGGCCAGGCCTCTTGAAGGAGTGTTCTGGAATCAGGGGAGAGCGGGGGCGGGGAGTCCCGCGTTGCGGCGTGCTCACAGGGCCTCACGCGGACCGCTGCAGCTCCGTGCGGCTGTCAGGAGCAGCTGAAGCGAGGCTCCCGGCCCTCAGCACCAGGGCGACCTTTTCAAACGCTCGGGGCTTCAGCGACCCCTGCAGTGAACCGACACCCGGGGGCGCGGGACCCTGGGGAGACGCAGAGGCCGCCCGGGCCCCGGCTCCTGCCCAAGCGGCCACGGCTTCCTCAGCCTCCCTTCTGCTGTGAGGCTTCCCAGGAAGGCGGCGTGCCTGAGGCCGGAGCTGGGAGCGCTGCCCGCGACCCTCCGTGGCTCGTAAACCCTTCATCCGGCCCTCGGCCCCTCGGGCCTCGGTCTCCCTGCAGGAGGGACGGGACCCGACCGTCAGGGGCCCGCACCCTGGGACTTCCCTTTGATTAATGGTCCCTTGAGGAGCTGCAGGGGTGACGGGTCTCCAGGGTCCCAGCTTGCCGCGGGGCACACGTGTCAGCCGCAGGCGCTCAAGGCATGGCGAGGACCCGAGATGAACACCAGCAGGAACAGGCTGCTGAAGGGAGGCCCTGTCCACTCACCCCAGTCCAGCCCACCCCCACCCACACACCGTCCTCCCCTGCCCGAGGCCTGGGACCAGGTGGCACCACGCCCCATTCAGACCCCAGCCCCCAGGGGCCCCGGAAGTCTCTGCCAGAAAGGGCTGGGGGCGCTGGGGGCGCTCCTCCCCTCCTCCTTGCCACCTGGGGGAGAAGCGGCCACCTCTGTCCTCTCTCCCACCCTCCCTTTTCTCACGCCCCCTGCTCCCTGCTGCGTCCTTGTCCTCAGAGAGTAGCCCGGGTCGGGGTGGATGGTCTCCTCCCACCTGGGGTCTTAGATCCCTGCCCGCGCCCCTCGGCCCTCCCCCCACCTTCCCCTCCCCACTCACTGCCTCCTCCCTGGGGACTCGGAGAAGCCGCTTCTACTCCAGGAAGAGGGCCCCCCGCACCAGGGTCTTGGGTTTCCCAAAGCATCTGGCGGTGGCCCTGGCCGTCTGTTTGCACGCCTGCCCCCACCCGCCCGGGCAGCGTGTCCTTGCTCCCGTGGTCCACTCGGTGATTAGCAAGCACCCACCGTGTGCCCGGTGCCAGGCCCGCCCCTGCCGTCCTTGGGGACAGAGAGCGGATCAGTGGGTCTGGGGACCAGGGACAGGGGCAGCCTTAGCGCTCAGCGGGAGGCGGGGGAGGGGGACAGGGAGCCGCCCCTGCAGAGCGGACGGGACAGACGCAGAACCCGAGAGCACCCCGACTCCCCGTCCACACGAACACCAGGCGCCCCAGCGTCGAGAGCCGGCAGGAGGGCCAGAGGCCACGGACGCCGAAATGAGTTCAGGTGTAATTGCGCTCTCACCTCTGGGTGAGCTGTCCGACTTTAAAGGAAAATTGCCTCTCATGGCCACCTGCGGTCACGGCCGAGCGGGGACTGGCCTGCCTCAAATCCGAGCCGGGGACGGGACCCGACCGTCAGGGGCCCGCACCCTGGGACTTCCTTTGATTAATGGTCCCTTGAGGAGCTGCAGGGTGACGGGTCTCCAGGGTCCCAGCTTGCCGCGGGCACACGTGTCAGCCGCAGGCGCTCAAGGCATGGCGAGGACCCGAGATGAACACCAGCAGGAACAGGCTGCTGAAGGGAGGCCCTGTCCACTCACCCCAGTCCAGCCCACCCCACCCACACACCGTCCTCCCCTGCCCGAGGCCTGGGACCAGGTGGCACCACGCCCCATTCAGACCCCAGCCCCCAGGGGCCCCGGAAGTCTCTGCCAGAAAGGGCTGGGGGCGCTGGGGGCGCTCCTCCCCTCCTCCTTGCCACCTGGGGGAGAAGCGGCCACCTCTGTCCTCTCTCCCACCCTCCCTTTTCTCACGCCCCCTGCTCCCTGCTGCGTCCTTGTCCTCAGAGAGTAGCCCGGGTCGGGGTGGATGGTCTCCTCCCACCTGGGGTCTTAGATCCCTGCCCGCGCCCCTCGGCCCTCCCCCCACCTTCCCCTCCCCACTCACTGCCTCCTCCCTGGGGACTCGGAGAAGCCGCTTCTACTCCAGGAAGAGGGCCCCCCGCACCGGGGTCTTGGGTTTCCCAAAGCATCTGGCGGTGGCCCTGGCCGTCTGTTTGCACGCCTGCCCCCACCCGCCCGGGCAGCGTGTCCTTGCTCCCGTGGTCCACTCGGTGATTAGCAAGCACCCACCGTGTGCCCGGTGCCAGGCCCGCCCCTGCCGTCCTTGGGGACAGAGAGCGGATCAGTGGGTCTGGGGACCAGGGACAGGGGCAGCCTTAGCGCTCAGCGGGAGGCGGGGGAGGGGGACAGGGAGCCGCCCCTGCAGAGCGGACGGGACAGACGCAGAACCCGAGAGCACCCCGACTCCCCGTCCACACGAACACCAGGCGCCCCAGCGTCGAGAGCCGGCAGGAGGGCCAGAGGCCACGGACGCCGAAATGAGTTCAGGTGTAATTGCGCTCTCACCTCTGGGTGAGCTGTCCGACTTTAAAGGAAAATTGCCTCTCATGGCCACCTGCGGTCACGGCCGAGCGGGGACTGGCCTGCCTCAAATCCGAGCCGGGGACGGGGGTGGGGACGAAGCGTCCGCGGTCACCATTCGGGGCTTTTCCCGCTGCTGCCGGCACCGCGACGCTCCCAACGGGCGACGAAGTGAGAGTCTGCACCGTGCTTTCCGGGAAGACCTCTGGGTTTAACGTCACTCGAGGAGAAAGAGCTCAGCCGCCGCCCCGCCCAGCCCCGTCCTCGCGGAAGGCCCTGACCCGGGGGTTCCGAGCGCATCGCTCACACGGAGACGGGCTCAGGGGGGCCTCCGCGGCGGGAAAGCCGCTGAGATGCAGGACGACCTCGCCCTCCGAGAGGCTCCCAGCCAAGGGAGAGGCCGTCCAGCCGTGTGCACGCGTGTGGAGGCGTGTGTGTGCGTGTGATTGTGTGTGTTTGTGCCTGTGTTTCGGTGGCTTCCGTGGGTGCCTGTCCGGGAATCACGTGCACCGTGGACGAGACCGCTCGAGTCTAGCTGGCCGTTCCTGAAGACTCTGCCCGCCGCCTGTCGGGGCTCGGCTGCCCCCTCCCGCCTCCACGACCGCCACCCTACGGCTCCGCCCCACCTGCTGCCCCTTTCCAGCTAGTCCCTCTGGCCCCTGCGGTAAAGAACCTGCCTGCCAGTGCCGGAGCCCAGGAGACCTGGGCTCGACCCCTGGGTCGGGAAGATCCCCTGGAGGAGGAAACGGTAACCGGTCCACTGTTCTCGCCGGGGGAGCCCCGCGGACAGAGGGGCCTGGCGGCTGCAGTCCAGGGGGTCGCAGCGTAAGACTGAGCGACCGAGCCCGCCTCACGCACTCTGGTCCGTGGCCACACGAGGGCAGGACCGCGCCATGCGGCCCAGACCGCGAAGGCCAGGGGCCGGCGCTGCTGAAGCCGCGAGGGGGCCGCGGGGTCCCAGCCCACACGGTGGGCCGCGGGCTGGGGTCCCTCCCTCCGGGAGGCGGGGGAGGGGGACAGGGAGCCGCCCCTGCAGAGCGGACGGGACAGACGCAGAACCCGAGAGCACCCCGACTCCCCGTCCACACGAACACCAGGCGCCCCAGCGTCGAGAGCCGGCAGGAGGGCCAGAGGCCACGGACGCCGAAATGAGTTCAGGTGTAATTGCGCTCTCACCTCTGGGTGAGCTGTCCGACTTTAAAGGAAAATTGCCTCTCATGGCCACCTGCGGTCACGGCCGAGCGGGGACTGGCCTGCCTCAAATCCGAGCCGGGGACGGGGGTGGGGACGAAGCGTCCGCGGTCACCATTCGGGGCTTTTCCCGCTGCTGCCGGCACCGCGACGCTCCCAACGGGCGACGAAGTGAGAGTCTGCACCGTGCTTTCCGGGAAGACCTCTGGGTTTAACGTCACTCGAGGAGAAAGAGCTCAGCCGCCGCCCCGCCCAGCCCCGTCCTCGCGGAAGGCCCTGACCCGGGGGTTCCGAGCGCATCGCTCACACGGAGACGGGCTCAGGGGGGCCTCCGCGGCGGGAAAGCCGCTGAGATGCAGGACGACCTCGCCCTCCGAGAGGCTCCCAGCCAAGGGAGAGGCCGTCCAGCCGTGTGCGCGCGTGTGGAGGCGTGTGTGTGCGTGTGATTGTGTGTGTTTGTGCCTGTGTTTCGGTGGCTTCCGTGGGTGCCTGTCCGGGAATCACGTGCACCGTGGACGAGACCGCTCGAGTCTAGCTGGCCGTTCCTGAAGACTCTGCCCGCCGCCTGTCGGGGCTCGGCTGCCCCCTCCCGCCTCCACGACCGCCACCCTACGGCTCCGCCCCACCTGCTGCCCCTTTCCAGCTAGTCCCTCTGGCCCCTGCGGTAAAGAACCTGCCTGCCAGTGCCGGAGCCCAGGAGACCTGGGCTCGACCCCTGGGTCGGGAAGATCCCCTGGAGGAGGAAACGGTAACCGGTCCACTGTTCTCGCCGGGGGAGCCCCGCGGACAGAGGGGCCTGGCGGCTGCAGTCCAGGGGGTCGCAGCGTAAGACTGAGCGACCGAGCCCGCCTCACGCACTCTGGTCCGTGGCCACACGAGGGCAGGACCGCGCCATGCGGCCCAGACCGCGAAGGCCAGGGGCCGGCGCTGCTGAAGCCGCGAGGGGGCCGCGGGGTCCCAGCCCACACGGTGGGCCGCGGGCTGGGGGTCCCCTCCCCTCCTGGGGGAGGCTTCCTCTGCACCCGTGGGGCTCCCCACTCTTTCCGCTACCGGAGCAAACCTCCAAGGCATCTGCGGTTCTCAGCCACGCGGGGCGACTTCTCTCCAGCTTCAAGTTCATGGGAACTTCGGCAGATGCCGCCTCGTTGGGGGAGATTCTGCCAGAATCCCGCCTTCCAGGCAGCCCGCCCTCGAGCGAGGCCCCTGGGCGCACACAAGGGCCGGCCCCATACGTTATTTTAATGTAGACATCACTCTAAACTAACCTTTCGCCATCTGCTCCGTCCTCTAATAACAAATGCGAGAGAGCACGATCCTCAGTGGCGTCATAAAAGCAGGACGGGTGATGGAGAAGCCGTCTCGGCTCTTTATTCACGGCCCTGCTGGACGCCGCTGGGATGTTTTCTCATTTTCCAGACACAAATCAAGGGGAAACGGCTCTCCCCTGATCTGGTGAATTCATTCGCGCAGTATTTCTTCCTAACACGGTAAACTGTGGGGGCGTGGAGGGCATCCGGAGAGCCCCCGGCGCGTATTTCAGGAGGTGCCGCTGCCTGGCACCTGGGCGTCCAGGGAACGCGGCCTGATGGGCAGGACGGAATGAGTTTCTGTGCGGAAGTACAATCTTCAGACGTGTGGCCGACTTCAGTGGTTTCATAATCGAGTTTCCTGAGGAGGACGGGCGGGCTCCGTCTCTGCAGGGCCACGGGGCTCGCTGCCCCACTTGGTCCACTTCAGCTCAGCCGCTGTCCTTGGGGGCCTCCCGTGCACCTGGCCATCTTCTCGTGCCCTAAACTCGAAGCCTCCACGCTCACCAGCCGTTCTAGAACCTCTTACCGGCTCGAGTGTCTGTACAGCTGCTCAGCTCCCTTCTGCCTTCGGTCCATCCGGCCCAGCGGGCGGGGAAGGGCTTCCTGCGTAACCAGGCCGTGTGGCGGAGGGGAGAGGAACTCGGCCAGGGAGGACCACCTTGGTAGCAACTGGCCCTGGGAACAAAGCCAGGTCGAAACTCCAGGGTGTTCAGACATGGTTCTGCCTGAAGGACATCCCCAGTGGGCAGAGAAGGGACACGCGATGCGGACAGGCCAGAGCCTCATATCCTGGACACCGAGCGCTGGGAATCGGGGGGCTGGCAGGAGGCAGGGGGCCAGGACCCCACGTCTCTCTCCAGCAGGAGGTGGGGTGGCTGGCTGGACCAGGTGGCGGTCAGCCCGCCAGCCCTCGCCAGCCCGCCTCTGGCACGCCCCCAGCAGCGTCCCGGCCGGGAAGCTGCTCGCTCTGAGCCGTCTCCCAGTCCCGAGAGGAGTGGGTTCAGTCAGCGTGGTCGGGAGGCGGGGCTGCAGGCGGGCCCAGACTGCGTCCAGTCCCGTTACGACAGGAGGCACTTCAATGAAAGCCAGAGGAAACCAAGGTTAACGGTTAGAGCAGACCTGTCTCCCGGCCGGAGGTCAGAGCAGCCAGAAGAGTGGTCGAGAAGACTCTTGGGTGATGAGCGCCCAGCTTCCTTGTGGTCCGGGCGCCCCTGGTGCGATCATCACGTATCCAGGGGCCCCTCTGAGGGGCTGTCGGTGCGTAACAGGCCTGCGGGCTGACCACCCAGGAGCGCTTTCAGGGCCTTCCCTGAAGGGCATGCGTGTTCTCCCAGCCTTAGCTTGCAGGGCTGTGGGGAAGGGGCCGCTTGGTTCTCAGGGCTTCCCGGGCGGCTCAGTGGGCAGAGAACCTGCCTGCCAGCGCAGGGGACGCAGAAGGCTCGAGTCTGACTCCTGGGTCACAGGCCCCAGGTGAGCCCTGCTGGAGAAGGAAGCACCAGCCCGCTCTAGCACTCCTGCCTGGAGACTCTGTGGACAGAGGAGCCGGGGGGCTGCGTCCATGGGCTCGCAGAGAGCCGGACACGCCTGCGCGGCTGAGCACACGGCCCCGTGAGCCATTCCAGGTCAGAGGGCAGGAGAGCACTGGGAACGCTGGTCTGGAGCAAGGTGGCCAGACACTTGGGGAAAGTAGAAGCATTCAAATCCAGTTTACAGGAAAGAACTCTAACCGTTACAGGGCAAAAACTATGCCTCAAGGGCAACAAACAGGCCAGGGAGCTCACAGGCACACAAGACCTAGTTTTTCTCTCTACAGTCACCCCAGTTTCTGCCAAAGGGAATCAGGTAATCACGGAGAGACCGAGCTGGTGGCAAAGTAAGTCGGCTCTCATTGGACGTGGCTCTTTGGAGTTGCTGGGCAGGAGCTCCTGGCCAGGACTCTCTCTCTCTCAGGCCACCCCGGGCCTCCCGCTCAGCTGTGATGAAGGGGGCCCTGGTGGGCTGACCCTGCCCCCACCGCTGGGTCTGCCGCGGGGAGTGGGCTGCAGCTGCTCTGTGCTCTCGGATGAGGACCTGTAGGCCAGGGTGGCGGCTTTCTCTGCCCCTCCTCCTCTTTGGAAGACTTTAAACACCTCCTCGGTGAGCTCATCTGACCCCAGAGCCCTTCGCCGAGGAATTCCCTTAAGTATTAGCAGTCTCTTCACGTCTCCTCTTCCTTCTAGCCAACTGTGAGATTTTATATTTTCTCAAAATATAACCCAGAAATCATCAGGATTTTCGACTTGGCTCGTATAAAATATAAAGAATAAAATGGGTTTTTTAAGTCTTTTTTTTTCATCTTAAGCTTGCCAAGGTACATCTATTTCCTGTGGACTTTTCCCCTAGAGTACAGCTCTTGCAACCGGGTAACTGTTCTTCCAACTTCTCTGCTTTCACAGTCAGAAATTTCCGTTCCATCTTAACCCCTGGGGTGCCCACCGCATCCTGCGCTGTCGTTCCTTTCCTTCTGGAGAAAATGCTCAGTCCTTCAGGGTGGTTCTGCGTTACTGACGCAACTACTAGAAGTGAAGGGCTTCCTTTGGTTCTGTCTCTGGCTGCCCTCTTGGGTTTTGCTGTCTCACTGTCGCTACTGTTTTTAAATCGCTCCTGGACGTAGCTTTGGTGCTTAATCTGTGGTTCGTTCAGAACATTTTCTAAAATTTCTTTTAAATCATCGTTTAATTTCAATTGCATTATCCTAGTAAAAGATCCTGGTCAGCTTTGCTTTGTGGAATTTTTTTGAAGTCTTGTTGTGGTCCACCTTATTGTCGAATGCTGCCGTGGTCCCCTGGGTCTGATTTTAAAGCCGTCTTTTCTAAAGGTGAGCTCAGGGCTGAGGCGGCTCCGAACTCGGGCCAGCCAGTCCATCCTTTCACACCTGCCCGTCAACTGCCCCTTACGTGGCCGGACTGTGCTTCCTCGGAAGGGAAGACGAGCATCCTACGTTCAAGTCTGCGGGGGTCCTTGCTGGTCCCCGCCGGACGTGCAAACCTTTAGCTGCCGACCTGGTCAGACGTGAGCGGTGCCCGCACAGCCCGGCCCCGCCCGCGGGAAGCCCAGAGCCGAGCTGCCCTCTGCTCTCCCCGCTCCCCGCCTGACTGCTGGGCTCCGCCGACGTCCTCTGGGTCTGGGGCCAGCGCGCGGGCTGGCCTTCTCCCTCAAAACCCCAGGGGGTGAGCGGCGCCCTCGGCCCCTCTGTCCCGGCGTCCGGCCCGCCTCTCGCGGGCTCCCCCGTGGCGCCCTGCCCTTGCCCGCTCCCGGGACCGAGCGCTGGGGTGGCCCCGGGGTGCCCGGGAGAGACCTCCCGCCGGGCCGCCCGGTGGGCGAGCACGAGGTCCACGCGGGAGCCTGACCCTCCCGCCCGCTGCCCTCCAGATCCGGTCCGACAAGGACAACGACATCCCCATCCGGTACAGCGTCACGGGCGTCGGCGCCGACCAGCCCCCGATGGAGGTCTTCAGCATCGACTCCATGTCCGGCCGGATGTACGTCACGAGGCCCATGGACCGGGAGGAGCGCGCCTCCTACCACGTGAGTGGCCCTGGACTCGGCTCCTGAGGGCGGCCCCGGGGAGGGGCGGCAGGCCCGAGCCCGGGTCCGAGAAGCCCACCTGCCCGCGGGCCCCGCCCGGGGCGTCCGGACCGCAGGGCCGGGGGCCGAGCCTGTGCACCGTTACTCCCGCTGGGGAGCCGAGGCTGAGGGGCCCCGGGGGAGCCGCTGCTCAGAAGGCGGGCACACACGCTCCAGTCCGGCCCCTCTGCGCCCGAGAGGGAAAGGCGGCCCTGGAAAACCATGCGAAGCGGGAGGCGGCGGGGCTCCAGGAGAAGGACCGTCCACCCCTTCCCGGTGGCCCGCGCCCAGCCGGACCTGGGGGGAGCACCGCTCTCACGCCCAGCCCCGGCCCCCGGGGCCCCGGGGGCTCTGCGCCTCGCGGGCATCTGCTGGAGGCCGCTCGAGCCGGGCCTGGGGGCAGCCCCTCCCGCCGCTGAGGCCTGCGCCCTGACCCTCCGGCCGCCCTGCCGCCCGGGCGGGCCGTCGGGCTGCCGCGGCCTGGGCGCTGAGGCTCCAGGCAGAGCCCCGCCCGCGCTGAGGCGCCTCTGCGGCAGGGCCACGGGTCGCGACGTCCGCGCCCCAGCTCCGGGGCTGTTAACAGGGACCCTCAGGTCGGAGGACGGAGGACGCGGCCACAGCGGCGGCCATGTCGCCTGCGGACCGGTGCTGCCCTCTCTTGGCTACGGGCCTCGGTGCCGGCGGAGGCCCCGCTCCCCGCGGCTGGCTCCAGGCCCACGGCCCACCTGCCGGACCGGAAGGGAGGCTCCACGCGGGCGGGCCTGTCCACACCTCAGCCCCGGCCAGAACAGCGCCTCTGGGGGCGCTCACCCCTGCTCCCGGAGCAGAGCGAGGTGATGGGAGGAGCCGCCCGCGGCCCCCTGGGAGGCAGGTGCTTTCTGGGGAGGGGCAGTGCACGCGGGAGCGTCCACCCGGGGCGGGCGGGCCCCTCTGAGTCACAGGACTCCCGAGCACAGCGCGAGAGGCCGCGGGGCTCCTCCGCGCTCACTACAAGTTCTAGCGCGGCGGTGGCCGGGCCCGGGCCCGAGCCCGAGTGACGGTGAGGGCCGCGGGCTGAGAGGCTCGGCCGCCCGGACGTGGGGTCGACAAGGAGGCCGCCGCGGAAGGCCCTGCGGCTCTCGCCTTGGGTCGCTCGGGCCTCCGCGGTCCCCGTGCAGACGGCGCACAGCCACACCCGGGTGTCACCGTCTCCTCCGAGGACCCCGGCCCTGGGCGCCCCAGGAGCAGCCTGATGCTGAGCGTGCCACAGGCCCCTCCTGCACCCCAGACCCGGTTCAGGGAAGGCCATGTCTGGGGACAGGAGAGTCGCCTGGCAGTGGTCTGGGGGCCCCGAGCGCCCCACCCCTGCCAGCCGTTGAGGCCGGCGCTCCGGCTCAGCCAGGCGGTCCGGTCTGCGCAGGCTCAGCCAGCCCTGCGGCAGGAAACGTGTCACCTCCGCGGGCCCGTCGGCTCCCGCCACAGGCTTTAAGGCGGCCCGAGGTCAGGCTCCGCGCTCCTCATCGGCCAGGAGAGCGTGCCAGCTGAGGGGCGCTGGGAGGGACGGAGACAGAGAGGGGCCCAGGGACGACACCGGGGCCTCGCCTGCGGACCGGTGCTGCCCTCTCTTGGCTACGGGCCTCGGTGCCGGCGGAGGCCCCGCTCCCCGCGGCTGGCTCCAGGCCCACGGCCCACCTGCCGGACCGGAAGGGAGGCTCCACGCGGGCGGGCCTGTCCACACCTCAGCCCCGGCCAGAACAGCGCCTCTGGGGGCGCTCACCCCTGCTCCCGGAGCAGAGCGAGGTGATGGGAGGAGCCGCCCGCGGCCCCCTGGGAGGCAGGTGCTTTCTGGGGAGGGGCAGTGCACGCGGGAGCGTCCACCCGGGGCGGGCGGGCCCCTCTGAGTCACAGGACTCCCGAGCACAGCGCGAGAGGCCGCGGGGCTCCTCCGCGCTCACTACAAGTTCTAGCGCGGCGGTGGCCGGGCCCGGGCCCGAGCCCGAGTGACGGTGAGGGCCGCGGGCTGAGAGGCTCGGCCGCCCGGACGTGGGGTCGACAAGGAGGCCGCCGCGGAAGGCCCTGCGGCTCTCGCCTTGGGTCGCTCGGGCCTCCGCGGTCCCCGGTGCAGACGGCGCACAGCCACACCCGGGTGTCACCGTCTCCTCCGAGGACCCCGGCCCTGGGCGCCCCAGGAGCAGCCTGATGCTGAGCGTGCCACAGGCCCCTCCTGCACCCCAGACCCGGTTCAGGGAAGGCCATGTCTGGGGACAGGAGAGTCGCCTGGCAGTGGTCTGGGGGCCCCGAGCGCCCCACCCCTGCCAGCCGTTGAGGCCGGCGCTCCGGCTCAGCCAGGCGGTCCGGTCTGCGCAGGCTCAGCCAGCCCTGCGGCAGGAAACGTGTCACCTCCGCGGGCCCGTCGGCTCCCGCCACAGGCTTTAAGGCGGCCCGAGGTCAGGCTCCGCGCTCCTCATCGGCCAGGAGAGCGTGCCAGCTGAGGGGCGCTGGGAGGGACGGAGACAGAGAGGGGCCCAGGGACGACACCGGGGCCTCGCCTGCTGCCGGCCAGAGGCCCCGCTGACCCCAGGGACCACGAGGTTCTCTCTCCACCCAGACAGTCTCCTGCCACTAAGATAACCCCGCATGATGGACCCGATCGCGGGGTGACCCCCAGCCTTCACACCTGGACCAGCGCCCCCATCCCAGAGTCCTCTCTGCGCCCCCGACGGCGCCGTTGAATTGCGCCCGAGGTTCAGCCATCCTCCTGGGCCGTGAGGGGTGGGGCGCCGTCTCCCCCCAGAGGGCGCTGACGGCCGTGGACACGGGTCACGGGCGACGGCCACGTGGAGCCCGTGACCACGAGCGCCGCTCCGTCCTCTGCGAGGCGGTTCCCTGCAGGCTCCCTCACGGCTGCCTGAGGAAGGCATGCCACCGCGGCCCGCCTCCCTCTTCCCGAGCCTCCGGTTCCCCACGTGGATAGCGAGCCGACAGACGGGCCGGGCGGCGCGTGTGGCATTCGTTCTGGTGAGCCCTGAGCCCAGGCGCGCGGGGAGCTCCCGGCCCCCAGCCCACGCCGCGCAGAGCTGATGGGCGCCAGGGGGCGTGCACGGCCCGTCGCAGGGAGGCACGTGGCACAAGGCGCCCAGATTGTCAAGTCCCAGGACATTTCTTGTTCCCAGCACCAAGATGGGCCCTCGGGCTTCCCTTGTGGCTCAGTGGATAAGAACCCGTCTGCCGATGCAGGAGACACAGGTTCGAGCCCTGATCCGGGAAGATCCCACATACCGCAGAGCAGCTAAAAACCCACACATCAACAAAGACCCAGCACAGCCAAAACTAAATAAATCAAAGTTTAAAAAAAAAAAAAAAAAAAAGATGGGCCCTCGGCCCCAAACCACGACCATCGCGGCAGCCTCAGAGTGGGCGGGGGCGGGCGGGCTCTTGAGGTTTCCAGCAGACTCTGTCAGATGTTAAGCTTGGGGGCCACGAGGAGACCCCGCCAGCCATGTTCCATAGAGAGCTCCACTCAGACGGCTCCTGCTGCTAGAGATACCGGCCCGGCCCGGACGTCACTGTAGTCAGGAGATAGTAACTTTAATTTTAGCTCAGAATTACTTTTTTCAGAGCCTTCTCAACCTTTGGCTCTGCGCCTTATTGCCTGGCTGCGTCTGACAAGATGAAGGATGGCCCGGCTGCCCGCGGGAGGGCCCCCGGAGGAGGCCATGGCCAGCCCCTCCGGTACTCGTGCCTGGAGAATCCGCTGGACAGAGGCGCCTGGTGGGCCACGGTCCACAGGGTCGCGGGGTCAGAAGCGGCAGCAGGCGCACTCGGGCCACCTGCAGAGGACTCCGCCGCAGGGCGGCGCAGGCCGGCTCTAGGAGCGGGGGTCGGGGGAGAGACAGCCATATGGTGCCCCCATCCTGAGCTGTTCGGACGCGAGCCTTCACGCTGATCTGCGAGGGGCCGCCCCGCGGCTCTGGCTGCGGCTCCCTGGAAGCCAGGCTCCTCTGTCTCTGGGCCAGTGCAGGCCACCGCCTCCACAAGACCGGCCTGGGCGCTCCCTGAGCACAGCACTTCAAGCACACACCTCCACCCGAGGCGGCAGATGGCACAGAGCCCCTCCTGGGGGCATGATGTACGCCCTCCCCTCCCGAGGCTGGCAGGGGCACAGGGCTTCAGGGGGGTCCCGCCCAGAGCCCCCCACCGGGCGGCCTGGACCCCAGCTCCTCTGGGCAGCCTGGATTAACAAAGACCCTGAGGTCCAGTGCGTCCAGTTTTCAGGGCAACCTGGCTTCCACAGAGAGGAGGGCACCTCTGTGAGGCCATCGCAGCAGAGGCCCGGCGGCCCCTTCCGCCTGCGAGCCCGGGTTTGCCCGTCTGAGCCTCAGGGTCCCCGTGGCCCCCCTCCAGCCCCTCTGCTGCCCACAGGGCTCAGCCACCCCCACCCCCCACGGGGCCGTCCTCTGGGCGCCTTGTCCAGGACTCAGCTCTGGTGTCCCCTCCGCCGAGGCACCCGCCTGGCCTCCGCCCCGCCGGTCGCTAGGGTCACCCCATCTCAGGGCCTGTTTCCTCAGGCAGGAGAAGCCCGTGGGCAGCCGCGGTCTCACGGAGCCGTGTTCTAGGACGCAGCCCTCCATAGATCCTGACCACATGAGTGACCGGCTGAAGGAGGAACAGGGCAGGAGAGCGCCTTATTGCCTGTGCTAGGGGGGGTCACTGTACAAGATAAAAAGGATTACTTTTTCAGAGCCTTCTCAACCTTTGGCTCTGCGCCTTATTGCCTGGCTGCGTCTGACAAGATGAAGGATGGCCCGGCTGCGGGCGGGAGGGCCCCCGGAGGAGGCCATGGCCAGCCCCTCCGGTACTCGTGCCTGGAGAATCCGCTGGACAGAGGCGCCTGGTGGGCCACGGTCCACAGGGTCGCGGGGTCAGAAGCGGCAGCAGGCGCACTCGGGCCACCTGCAGAGGACTCCGCCGCAGGGCGGCGCAGGCCGGCTCTAGGAGCGGGGGTCGGGGGAGAGACAGCCATATGGTGCCCCCATCCTGAGCTGTTCGGACGCGAGCCTTCACGCTGATCTGCGAGGGGCCGCCCCGCGGCTCTGGCTGCGGCTCCCTGGAAGCCAGGCTCCTCTGTCTCTGGGCCAGTGCAGGCCACCGCCTCCACAAGACCGGCCTGGGCGCTCCCTGAGCACAGCACTTCAAGCACACACCTCCACCCGAGGCGGCAGATGGCACAGAGCCCCTCCTGGGGCATGATGTACGCCCTCCCCTCCCGAGGCTGGCAGGGGCACAGGGCTTCAGGGGGGTCCCGCCCAGAGCCCCCCACCGGGCGGCCTGGACCCCAGCTCCTCTGGGCAGCCTGGATTAACAAAGACCCTGAGGTCCAGTGCGTCCAGTTTTCAGGGCAACCTGGCTTCCACAGAGAGGAGGGCACCTCTGTGAGGCCATCGCAGCAGAGGCCCGGCGGCCCCTTCCGCCTGCGAGCCCGGGTTTGCCCGTCTGAGCCTCAGGGTCCCCGTGGCCCCCCTCCAGCCCCTCTGCTGCCCACAGGGCTCAGCCACCCCCACCCCCCACGGGGCCGTCCTCTGGGCGCCTTGTCCAGGACTCAGCTCTGGTGTCCCCTCCGCCGAGGCACCCGCCTGGCCTCCGCCCCGCCGGTCGCTAGGGTCACCCCATCTCAGGGCCTGTTTCCTCAGGCAGGAGAAGCCCGTGGGCAGCCGCGGTCTCACGGAGCCGTGTTCTAGGACGCAGCCCTCCATAGATCCTGACCACATGAGTGACCGGCTGAAGGAGGAACAGGGCAGGAGACAGGAAGGCAGGCTGAGGCGGGGTCCGCCCCTCCCACCGAGGCGCCTGCCCCTTTACGCCTCTTTCCCTGCGGAGCTCCCGAGGCCCCTCCCCGGGCGGGGCGGGGCGGGGCGGGGCGGGGCCTCCTCCCCGGCCCGGGACCCCGTCTCCTCTTCGCCGCCCCTAGAACAGCGAAGCCAGGGCGTGAGTGGCCAACAGGGTGGCCTCGCAGTGGACGCGCAGGTCCAAGGACCCGCTGGGTCTCCCCCAGGCCTGACGTCTCAGCAGCAGGTGCCTGCACCCCACCCCGTTAGCGCAAATGGCATTCTGCAGCTGCTCTCGGTGAGCGCGACCCCTCAGTGTCCGCGGGCAGAGGTGGGTCTCCGTGGGTGCTGGGCGGACACCAGTGTGGCCCCCGGGTCAGCCTCCAGCTCCCATGCTCCCCCATCCCCCCTCAGGACGCCGCCCCTTCGCCCCAGAGGAGAGAACCGAGGCGTGCCACGTGTCCCAAGCCACGACGCCTCCCCAGGCTGCCCCTCGGGGCCGGACTGCCCTGTCGCCCCGCCTGCAGGGCACAGGGCACCTGCGCCTGCTGTCCGAGGCCTCTGGTCAGGCGCGCCCCTGCTGCCGGGGCCGCCGGCCCTGACGCCCGCGTGCCTTCCTTCCAGCTCCGAGCGCACGCCGTGGACATGAACGGCAACAAGGTGGAGAACCCCATCGACCTGTACATCTACGTCATCGACATGAACGACAACCGCCCCGAGTTCCTCCGCCAGGTGTACAACGGCTCCGTGGACGAAGGCTCCAAGCCCGGTGAGCCGGCGCGGAGGGCAGGGCCGGCCCCTGGGGAGGCGCGGGGCCGCCTGGGGCGCACCGCCTGCGCGGTGACTGGTGGGTGTTGACGGGCACCCGCTGTGCGCGTCAGGTCCCGGACCCCACGGCCAGAGGGGGCGCAGACAGAGGGGCTGCAGCCGGGGGCGGAGCCCCTGCAGCGACGATGCAGCTCAGGAGAGCCCTGGCGCGAGCCTCGGGCGGGCTGTGATCAGGGGCTGCGGAGGGGACCTGGGGCTGGGAGGTGGTGCAGCATCAGGAGCTGCTCTCAGAAGGGCGGGGACGGAGCGTTTCGATGGGGAGAGCACTGTGCAAGGGTCCCGGGGCCGGTCAGGGAGGAGGCTGGCCTCCGGGGCCGCCCGGCGCACATGGCCCAGAAGGAGGCCCCAGAGAGGGCCGACTCCCAGCCCAAGGAGCGTGGTCGCCGAGCTCCAGGTGACCCGGCACTTGCTGAGGGCTGAGCACCGCAGCCCCTCGGTCTCTGATGGGGGTTCATCCTTGCACAGCTGTTTGGCTTGGCTGCGGCGGGGGTTGGGGGAGCTGAGCCAAGCACCGCGGCCGAGACTCGTGCTCAGGCTGTCGGAAGCTGCCACTGAAGTCGGGGACCCCGTGACCCACGAGCTTGAGAGAAACAAGGTGTCATCTTCACGCACGCGCGAAGCCCTGTGCGGCCCTGGGAACGTGCTCGCGGTAAAGGTGCCGCCCGTCGACCTGAGCGGCACCCGTAACCGCCGTCCTGGTCTCGGGCTGCCCCTCCCTGGCCCCCAGCGAGCGCCCCTCGGGGGACCCCCGGGCCTCTGAGGAGGGGTCGACGGGTGTCCGGCATGCAGGGGGCGGCGTGCGAAAGCAAACGGTGCTCGTCAGCTCTCCCCGGAGGCAGCCGTCACCGCTTCCGCAGGTGAACTGCGTGTGCCGTTCTGTCCTCAGCCTCAGGGGGCTCGGGCCGGCCCGGTGCCAGCAACGGGGACGGGACGGGGCGTTGCTTCCGCAGGGTCCTCCGGCGGCGGGCCCCGCAGGCCCCCCGAGGGGCCGGGCAGGCAGCAGAGGGCCAGGCTGGCGACGAGCAGCCAGAGGAAAGGAGCGAGGGCCGCCGGGAGCCGGGCGGGGAGGGGTGTCTGCGCAGGGAGACGGCGTTCTTGTTGACGGAAGCGGCTGGTCCTGCCTCCCCGAGACCCGGACACACTGTGAAGGTGCCTGGGTGTCAGGAATCACGCCTCCGGCCTTGTTTTCCAGCAGATCAATGAGGCCGTTTCCCCAAGTTTGAATCTGCCTTCACTCGTTGGGAAAACAAAAGCAGCACATCGCTTTGTCTTCCCCTCGCAATCCTGATGAGCCTTCAGGCCTGGAGACTGGACCGCCCTCGGATGGCCGGGCGTGGCCTGGCGGGCTGGAGGCTGGCCCTGTATTCTGCGGACACGCCACGCCTTTCCTGGCCAGTTTGCACTGAATACTGGGTGACTTTCAGAAGCCCTGGGGGCCCCTAGCTCCATCTCGGGCGCTGGGACAGCTGTCCGAGCTCCAGGTGACCCGGCACTTGCTGAGGGCTGAGCACCGCAGCCCCTCGGGCTCTGATGGGGGTTCATCCGTGCACAGCTGTTTGGCTTGGCTGCGGCGGGGGTTGGGGGAGCTGAGCCAAGCACCGCGGCCGAGACTCGTGCTCAGGCTGTCGGAAGCTGCCACTGAAGTCGGGGACCCCGTGACCCACGAGCTTGAGAGAAACAAGGTGTCATCTTCACGCACGCGCGAAGCCCTGTGCGGCCCTGGGAACGTGCTCGCGGTAAAGGTGCCGCCCGTCGACCTGAGCGGCACCCGTAACCGCCGTCCTGGTCTCGGGCTGCCCCTCCCTGGCCCCCAGCGAGCGCCCCTCGGGGGACCCCCGGGCCTCTGAGGAGGGGTCGACGGGTGTCCGGCATGCAGGGGGCGGCGTGCGAAAGCAAACGGTGCTCGTCAGCTCTCCCCGGAGGCAGCCGTCACCGCTTCCGCAGGTGAACTGCGTGTGCCGTTCTGTCCTCAGCCTCAGGGGGCTCGGGCCGGCCCGGTGCCAGCAACGGGGACGGGACGGGGCGTTGCTTCCGCAGGGTCCTCCGGCGGCGGGCCCCGCAGGCCCCCCGAGGGGCCGGGCAGGCAGCAGAGGGCCAGGCTGGCGACGAGCAGCCAGAGGAAAGGAGCGAGGGCCGCCGGGAGCCGGGCGGGGAGGGGTGTCTGCGCAGGGAGACGGCGTTCTTGTTGACGGAAGCGGCTGGTCCTGCCTCCCCGAGACCCGGACACACTGTGAAGGTGCCTGGGTGTCAGGAATCACGCCTCCGGCCTTGTTTTCCAGCAGATCAATGAGGCCGTTTCCCCAAGTTTGAATCTGCCTTCACTCGTTGGGAAAACAAAAGCAGCACATCGCTTTGTCTTCCCCTCGCAATCCTGATGAGCCTTCAGGCCTGGAGACTGGACCGCCCTCGGATGGCCGGGCGTGGCCTGGCGGGCTGGAGGCTGGCCCTGTATTCTGCGGACACGCCACGCCTTTCCTGGCCAGTTTGCACTGAATACTGGGTGACTTTCAGAAGCCCTGGGGGCCCCTAGCTCCATCTCGGGCGCTGGGACAGCTGTCCGAGGGACCGGTGTCGCCCCCTCTTTGTGCAAAGCCAGGCGGGCACGGCGGGTGCCCTGCTGTGCCGGGTCCATGCCGCCGTCCAGGGCCCCCAGGCCACGGCCAGGGAGGGCAGGGCCCACACCCTCGAGGCAGGAGGCCCCCCCGGGGCGTGGAAACAGTTTCTACACGTCCCTCCCTTACCCCAGTAAATTACAGTAGTAGAAGGTTCTACACAGCGCCTTTGTGGGATAAGGAACATCTACTGCCAGAAATTAGTCATTATGCTCCGGAATGATAGGCTAATGAAGGGTTTCAGATGCATGTTCTCATGGAAAACGAGAGGAAAGATGTGTTCAATATTGACTCAGCGGGTAGGTAGGAGCCTGCTGAGGTCTGGGAAGTTTGCGCGGGGACGTCAGCCAGCCGCGGGGGCTGGACCCCAGGTCATCCCACGTCCTTCCCCAGCCCCGGCCCTGGAGGTTACGAAGCCCTCTCTGGCTTTGCTGGATCCAGGGGCTCACGCTCCGCGGAGAAGCTGAATGTCTCGTGGTATTTCACGTGAACGGCCACGCGGAGCAGTGGCTACCGTGTGGAGTCCCCTCGCAGACGGAGGCCCCCGCAGCTGGGGTCACAGCCGCTGTCCCTTCCCACCCTCGGGAGCACGGGTCCCTTCCTGGTCCTCGTCCAGATCCTGGATGGAACCGGCCAGAGGCCACGCGGCCTGGGAGACCGCACGGGAGGCTGCCGGTGAGAGGGCAGGGGAGGCGTGTCCACCGGCCGCCCTGTGAGCGCCCGCGGGGGAGCTCGGCGGGGGCGGGTGTCCGCCGCTCCCCGCACGCGCTCCACGCGGCCTTCCCACGCGCCGCCCCATCCACAGCGCCCGCCTGAGGCCCCCCGCCGGCGTCCCCTCCGTCTGCGTGTCCACCCCGCACGTCCAGCCCCACGCCTCCCGGCGGCCGCCGCCCCCGCAGGAGAGGCCGCGCTGTGCACGCGGGTCCACCGTCTGCGCTTCCGCCGTCGGGACGTGTGCAGCGGGTGTGCGAGACTGTCCAGCAAAACGGGTCTCAAGGAAGCGGTGGTTTCCTCCAGGGCCTCTTGTCCCTGGCTTTGGAATTGGCTCCAAGCTCCTGAGTTCAGGTTAATAGTAATTATAAAAGATGATGAGTCTGCAGCAGAGGTTTTCCACAAAAAAATGGAGCTTCATTGATTTCAAGTGCACCAGGAAGGGGAACGAAAATTAGGGTTCCCCCAAAAAGGTCCAACTGAAACGCAGTGAGAGGAAGCCGGCGGAGATGGTGACCCCGTGCGTGCCGGGGCCTGGCGGGGAGCAGGTGTCCCGGCCCCAGGCGGGCAGCGGGCAGGAGGGTTGGGCTTTGGGCGAGCTGGAACCACCTACCCAGGCACGGTTCCAAGCGACTCTTAAATGGGCTTCCCGGTAGGGTCTCACTGGAAATGTCTTTTAAGAAATCTTTTTATTGTGACATAACCGTAGACGCAGGTGCAGTGAGCGGTGGCTCAGAGACGCCCCGCAGACCCTTCCCCAGATCCCCCCGGTGGTGACACCCCACGGGGCAGGGTCACACGGCGTGGCCCCGGACCTCGCTCACGTCAGCACGTGTGTGTGAGTGCGTGCGTGTCGCCTGTCACGTGTGCGGATTCACGCGACCCCCACGGTCAAGATGCTCACGGTTACGATGGCTAACACCCGTCCACCTGCCGCCGTCCCTGCCCCGCAGCCGCTGCTCTGCTCGCCGGCTCCGCGGCCTTGCCGTCGTCAGAGTCACGGAACTGAGTCGTAACGGTCTGCTACCTTCGGGTGCACGCTCAGTCGCTCAGTCACGTCCAGCCCTCAGGACCCCATGGACAGTAGCCCACCACGCTCTTCTGTTTGTGGTGGTCTCTGGCGAGAACGCTGGAGTGGGCTGCCGTTTCCTCCTCCGGGGCATCTTCCGACCAGGGGCCGAACCCGCGTCTCTTGCATCTGCTGTGTTGGCGCAGGTGTCCGTTACCGCTGGTGCCCCTGGGAAGCCCGCGTTACCTCTGGGCGCGGGCTCTTTCCACGCAGCATGGTTCTCTGGACACTCAGGCAAGCTGCGTGTGTCTTAGCTTGTTTCTTTCCATTGTCGAGAAGTCGGCAGAGTGCCTGCGCTGCCCCCTTTCTCCTTTGAAGGGCAGCCGGGTCGTTCCCACCGCAGAGCGGGAGTGGAGCTGCCGGGGACTCCACTCACACGTGGACTCTCACGTGAGCGCGGGTTTCATTCCTCTGGGACGAGGGCCCGTGGACACAAGCGCTGGGCGGGGCGGGGGCCGGTGTGAGGCTCTGACTTCCCCGGAGTGGCCGTACCCTTCCTGTCCCACCGCCCGAGTGAACTGGCGGCTCCGCGTCCTGGGCAGCCTTTGGCGGCGTCCGATCGTGCTCGCCGTTCTGATAGCGGAGCTGCGATGCCTCGCTGGGGTGTAGATTTCTCTCTCCCGAACGCTCACGATGCTGGGGATCTCTTCTGTGCTGACCGTCTGCAGCTCCTCCTCACGGAGACGTCTGTTTAAGACTTGCGGCCATCTCTCGTTCGTCGCTTTATTAATCACTGAGTTTTGAGAATTCTTCATCTATTCGAGATACAGGCCCTTTGTCAGATATGCGGTTTGCAGATATTTTCTCCTGCTCTGGGACTTGTGTTTTCATGCTTTTCAGGGGGCCTTTTGGGAGCAAGAGGTTTTTATTTCGATGAGGTTCACTTTTTCACTCTCCTTGGGTGGACGGGGCGTGGGTACTGAGAGCTCCGACCAGAGCCTGGGTCCCGCGGGCACTCTCGGCTTTGTTCTCAAGGTTCTGTAGTTTCACGTCTTACGTCACGTCCGTGGTCTGAGTTGATGTCTGTGTGATTTTATATAAGACCTGAGACAGGCTGGTTCGTTTCTTTGCTCCCTGTGTGTTGGAAAGGCTTTCTGTCTCTCACTGAGCTGCTGGTGTGCCTCTGTCAGAGACCAGTTGGCCTCTCTGTGGTTTTGCTCTGGGCTGTCTGCCCCAGGCCGTTGACGTGCCAGCCCCTCGCTGCCCGGGAGACAGAAGCTCGGTGGGAAGGCGGGACTGGGATGGAGGCCAGGGCCGCCCCGAGTCCTCACAGGCTAAGACGCTGCACTTGGCAGGTGGCATCGAGTGATGCTCAGCCCCCTTAGAGTCCAGGGGGCCAGCTGTGGCCAATGGTGGCGTGGCGAGGCCGGGGCCGGCCACTCACGCTGTCGCGTCGTTTGACGGAGTTAACAGTACCACCGGCCTCGGGAGTGAGCCACTGGGCCGCCAGGCACCTGCGCTGTTGTTAATGATGCTATCGCTGGTAACGGGTCTTAACTTACTGATACTGTCAGATGTTCTTACTCAAAACATCAGCGCGTTTTCCTAACCCTTGTCCCACGGAACCTCAGGCTGAACCATAAGACTCGCCTAAAACCAGCTGTCTTCTAATCACGTTCCTGCAGGTCACCTGCGCGTCCTGACGGCCCAGCCATACCTCCGACGGCCTTCTCAATTATCACAGACTCCCACTGGCCACGTCTGAGCGACGGCCGTTTTCCGGCCGGGGCTGGGCCAGCGGGAGCCGAGCTGAGGTCTGCTCCCGGAGCTGATGGGAGGATTGGGCGCAGGTGCTCCTGCGGAGCTGCCCCTCCCAGGAGGCGGCGGGAGGCTGGAGGGAGGATGCGCAGCGGAGGGGAGGGGCGCCGCCCGTGGAGAGCCCGCAGGGGCCGAGGCCGGGGAGGGCGTCAGGGAGGAGGAGGCCGGGCGCCCTGCGGGTGCCAGCGTCCAGCCGAGCTGGCCTCCCCGCTGGGCGCCCGTTCACCCCAGCCCCAGTCCTGTCCCCAGAGCTGCCTGGAGGGGACACTGACTGGCAGGCGCTGAGGCCTGGGAGGCCCTTGGCAAGCCCACTGATTTCTCCACTGGAAGCAGACGCCCTCCCGCACCTCCGGGTGCCCCTCCGGGGCGCAAGCGCGTCTTTAAAAGGCCGAGTTCAGCTGCTTTGAACTTGGCCTCCTTGAGAAGAGGAGGCCGTGGACTGGAAACAGCCGCTGGGCTCCCTGACCTGCAGCTCCTGAGCAGACCACCGTGTCCCCGCGCTTCCCAGGCTCCCGACCCTGGCGGGAGGAGCCCCCCTCCTCAGCCCCCTGCAGCGGGCGCCTGACTACCCGACCGACCACCGACCGCTGTGGAAACACAGCAGGGGCGGCTGCCAGGCTCGGCACTGCGCGCGGGGCTACCTGCGGACCGGAGGGACCCGAGGCGAAGAGCGGGTAAGGAGGGACACAGCGGGGGCAGGCGTCACCGAGCCCAGCTCGGGCCTCTGGCCGCCGGCACGGGCAGGCCGTCTACCCGCACGGTGTGGTTGTCGGAAGGCGCGCCCCTGTTTGCTGAGATAGCTCCAAACCAGAGCCGGCGGCCCCTGTGAAGGCCCTCCGCCAAGCGTTCCAAAGGCCGGGGGTCTGTGGGGCCGGGTGTGTGAAGACTCGTGCGCACGTCTCTGGGTGGTGAGGTCCCAGGGCGGGGCCCCAGGGGTTCCCATCATCAGCCCTAAGCGCCTCGAGCTTGGGGCCACGAGCTCAGAACGCAGGCTCATCGAGTAGTCCGTGTTCCCCCCTTGGGGGTGGTTTCGGCCTCTGAGCGCGCCTCGGGCGCCGCGTCCCGGGGCCTCAGAGAGGCGCCAGCGCAGAGGGCAGCGGTGGACGAGGTCTGAACCAGGTGATCTGCCGCGTGGGCTGCAGCTCCGAGCGCGGCCCTACACGGCCTCCCCCCAGCCCGGTCAGGACTGCGCGGCCTCGGGTCTCAGCTGGACCGGGCGGGGTGAGCGTGAAGCCGGCAGGCCTGCGGCTCTGTGCCGCCCGCCTGCCTCCCGTCTCGTCTCGAGGTGGCGGCGGCACCCCCAGGGGTCACACCCGCTAGCGGGAGGAGGGCGCGGCGTCGCGGGGGACGCGCCCGGAAGA
Organism: Tragulus kanchil; assembly: GCA_022376925.1. Lineage (NCBI taxonomy): Eukaryota > Metazoa > Chordata > Mammalia > Artiodactyla > Tragulidae > Tragulus > Tragulus kanchil. The sequence continues at coordinate 1,915,051 of JAIOJX010000031.1, read as the reverse complement.
GCCCACGCGGTGTGTGAGGGCCCTCCTCCGGGACGGAGAGCCTGAGCCCCACCCTCCGGGAGGCCCCTGTCCAGCTGACGAACCGAGCGTGTGCGTGTGCGCGAAGGGACCTGCCGACGTCTGTGACGCACGTCGTGGCGGGGAGGAGCCCTGCCTGCGCCAGGGCCTCTGCGCGCGGTGCCGCAGCCTGGCCGCCCTGGCGCTGGCGCACTGGCTCCGCCCCCACCTGGCCTCCGCGCCGCTTCCCCTTCGCCCGCAGCAGGCCCGCCCGCACGCGGAAGCCTCGGCTCCCGTGCCTGCTGCTCCTCTTGTGGTCACCTCTGCTTTGCGACCCTGAGGGCGGAGACCCTGGCTGCCCTGCGGGAGGACCCGGGACACAGCGGGGCTAGGCGTGCTGGGCTACCTGCGGACCGGAGGGACCCGAGGCGAGCGGGTAAGGAGGGACACAGCGGGGCAGGCGTCACCGAGCCCAGCTCGGGCCTCTGGCCGGCACGGGCAGGCCGTCTACCCGCACGGTGTGGTTGTCGGAAGGCGCGCCCCTGTTTGCTGAGATAGCTCCAAACCAGAGCCGGCGGCCCCTGTGAAGGCCCTCCGCCAAGCGTTCCAAAGGCCGGGGGTCTGTGGGGCCGGGTGTGTGAAGACTCGTGCGCACGTCTCTGGGTGGTGAGGTCCCAGGGCGGGGCCCCAGGGGTTCCCATCATCAGCCCTAAGCGCCTCGAGCTTGGGGCCACGAGCTCAGAACGCAGGCTCATCGAGTAGTCCGTGTTCCCCCCTTGGGGGTGGTTTCGGCCTCTGAGCGCGCCTCGGGCGCCGCGTCCCGGGGCCTCAGAGAGGCGCCAGCGCAGAGGGCAGCGGTGGACGAGGTCTGAACCAGGTGATCTGCCGCGTGGGCTGCAGCTCCGAGCGCGGCCCTACACGGCCTCCCCCCAGCCCGGTCAGGACTGCGCGGCCTCGGGTCTCAGCTGGACCGGGCGGGGTGAGCGTGAAGCCGGCAGGCCTGCGGCTCTGTGCCGCCCGCCTGCCTCCCGTCTCGTCTCGAGGTGGCGGCGGCACCCCCAGGGGTCACACCCGCTAGCGGGAGGAGGGCGCGGCGTCGCGGGGGACGCGCCCGGAAGAGCCCACGCGGTGTGTGAGGGCCCTCCTCCGGGACGGAGAGCCTGAGCCCCACCCTCCGGGAGGCCCCTGTCCAGCTGACGAACCGAGCGTGTGCGTGTGCGCGAAGGGACCTGCCGACGTCTGTGACGCACGTCGTGGCGGGGAGGAGCCCTGCCTGCGCCAGGGCCTCTGCGCGCGGTGCCGCAGCCTGGCCGCCCTGGCGCTGGCGCACTGGCTCCGCCCCCACCTGGCCTCCGCGCCGCTTCCCCTTCGCCCGCAGCAGGCCCCGCCCCGCACGCGGAAGCCTCGGCTCCCGTGCCTGCTGCTCCTCTTTGTGGTCACCTCTGCTTTGCGACCCTGAGGGCGGAGACCCTGGCTGTGGTAACCACGAGGGTGGGGTCCCGGGACGGCGCGGCTGCCCGCCCGGCCGGGAGCCCCGGGGCGGGGAGGCGGGACGGGAGGCAGCCACGCGGCCTCCGGGAGGGCCCACACCTGGGGAGGGCCGGGCCTGCAGCTCTGCGGCCGGTGTCTGAGGCCGGAGGCTCGGCTCCGCGCCGCTCCCCTCCCCGGGCGGGACCACTGGCTGAGCCTCCAATCACACACTTCCTGCCCAGCCCACTGTACAGAAAGCAAGCTCGCGGGACTCCCTCCTCGTCGCTGGACCCCTTCTGCCGTCCGCGCCAACCGGGTCCACAGCCCTTGCGGTCTCCGTGTGCCCTCCTGCCTGGAGGCCGCGGACCTGTCTCAGGGCGTCCCTCAGGCCTCCCAAGAAAAGATGCCTCTGTATTGATTATATTTTTAACTAAAAAAAGACCCTCTAATTGGAATCTATGCTTTCCCTAACCCCCGGTAACTGCGTGAGGGCCTATATTATAAATTTTGAAATTAATGTTGCCTTAAAATATTAAATAGAGAAATCTGCATGCGGCAAATGAAGTCAAACCTTCGTCTACATAATGCGGAGTTTTTGCTTCAATAGATTATTCTGTTAGTGGCCCGTTTATTTATTTATTTTATTTCTGCGCCAGAGGAGGGCCCCCCGAGACTAATGCCACGCACGAACGCACAGATGGCGCCAGATACTCAAAACTCGTCTGAATATTAAGAATTTAAATCTTTAGCCTCAGTGGTTTGAGCAGAAAGCCAATTATGGGGCTGAATTAGTTTTCAAATTAAACTGCGATTTAAGGCTTGTGAAATTAATCCTTTAAGGCACATGGCAGCACTTTTACACGAGCCCCTCGGAAGAACCCGGCCTCCTCCTGCCCGTCTTCCTGCCGGCCCGACAGTGAAGAGGTGGCCGGCGTCTTGGGCGGCAGTGTGCCCTCTGAGATGAAAATGCTGAGTGACGTTCAGTTCTGTGGGTTAAGTCGGGCCTCTCTCCTGGGGAGGGAAGCCCGAGGAGAAGGCCCCAGACGGTGATTTCCTCGTGGACCCCATGGCCCAGCTGGTGGGGCAAGGCTTACCCCCAGGCGACCACTCGGGCTGCCGCAGCGGGCCCTGTGGCAGAGCGCACAGCCAGGCACGGCGGCCGAATCGCTCGCTCCCGTGGGCGCCCAGGCTGCCTCCGCACCATGGCACAGGCACCATGGCCCTGGGGATGCTGGGCCCTCTGGGCACCTTGGACCAGACCCGCCCAGCTAGAGATGGGTCAGAATAGCGGGACCGTGATGACCAGCTCACGCCTTCCCAGGCACACAGGCTCGGCCCTGCTCACGACCCACGATGCGTGGGGCCAGGGAGCACTTGCTGGAGGGTTTAGGAAGGGGCGCCCTCAGGGGTGAGGAGGGCGAGTCGTGAGACACAGGCCAGACACAGGCCGGGGCAGAGGCAGGGTGCCGCCCAGGTCACGGTGCGTCTCTGCCCGCTGGGGGCTGGGACGGGCTGACCGCACGCAGAGCACGGGCAAGCGCTCCAGGCTCCAGAGCGCCCTCCGCGCCCGCCCCACCCTCTTCCAGGAGGCGAGTGAGAGGTCACCCGGCCCTTGCTCAGTTCCAGGGCCCTGGACACGCCCCTTTCACCTGGGCTCGTTTCCATGGCAACCCTGGCCTTTGGAGCCGGAGCCCTTGGGCATGCAGGGGCCACCTGACCACAGAGTGGCGGCCGTGGGCCCCCAGATTTTCAGAATCTGTTTTGAAGGAAACTGAACTGTGACTGGGGCTGAAAAAAAGGCGCAATCAGTTGTCTCATTTGCTTTTTTTTTTTAAATAACAGTGTACGTTCTGATCATCAAGTAGTGATCTTTGGAAGAAACTTGGGAGACCTAGACAAAATCACAAAGAGAAAAACCACCCTCTCCTGCCCCCCCTGCGCCGCAGATTGCCGTGGGCGCGTCTGTCAGATCCCTCTTCTCTCTACATAAACACCCGGTTCCGTTGAAGAGCCGTTTAGACGCTGGGGCGTCCTCTGTTTTGCTGTATCACTAAATGCTCTGGCTTAAATGATTCTGTCCTGGGAAGGCACCGCAGTCTGTTCAGGTAGTTGTTGGACTTTCAGCATCAATTACTTACTGTTTTAACGTATTTTATTTTCGGCTGCCCTGGGCTTTTGTTGCCGTGCGGCCAGCAGGGCCTCCCTCTGTGGTGGTGCGTGGTTTCTCGTAGCCGTGCGTTCTCTCGTGGCGGAGCACGGGCTCCAGGGCCTGCGGGCTCTGTCTCGGCTTGTGGGCTCTGGGACGGGCCGGTTTCCAGAGCTGTGGGGCGTGGGTTTAGTGGCCGCGCAGCCTGGGGAGCCCTCCCCGACCGGGAATCAACCGGTGTCCCCTGCACTGGCAGACGGGCTCTTTGCTGTGAGCCCCCGGGGGGCTCTCAGTTGCCGACGGATGACGCTCCTTGTTGGCACCACTAGGCGTGAGCGTCGTGGGTCAGGAACACCTTTCGGCCATTACTGGGGACCACGGTTGATGCGCACGCACTCGTGCAGACGACGCACGGGAGCCCACCTCCCCTCTCCGGACAGAGACGTGGAACGCGTGAGCCCGGCCGCTGGCGCCGGCAGAGGCGTGTGCTCCGCACGGCGCTCACCAGCCGCCGCCGCGGGCCGGCCGGAGGCCAGGGAGCTGCAGGTGGAGACGGGGCCTGGGTCGGGGCTGGGGGCTGGCAGGGGCCTAGTGGGGGCTTCCCTGTGTGATTGACTGGGGGTGTGTTTCGGCGTTTCTGGCGTTGTCATGGTTTGATTTGGCGGCACCGGGTCTGAGCTGCAGCACGTGGGCTCCAGGGCACAGGCTCAGTCGTGGCAGCGCACGGGCTTGGCTGCCTGCGGCGCGTGGGAGCCTCGCTCCTCCCTGCCGAGCGAGGCAGAGCCTCAGCCCCGGGACCGCCGGGGAGCTCCTGGCTGGTGTGTTTCTCTCCGCCTCTGATGCCTCCGGTCTCAGAACGTTCCCTGGTCCGCTCCTGGTCGGCTCTGCCCCTCTGGTTCTTCCCCTGTCTTTGGTCAGGTGTTGTCTTCTTGTGTGCCGGGTTCATTGCACGCTGAGCCTCGTGTGTGAAGAGCCGTTTAGACGCTGGGGCGTCCTCTGTTTTGCTGTATCACTAAATGCTCTGGCTTAAATGATTCTGTCCTGGGAAGGCACCGCAGTCTGTTCAGGTAGTTGTTGGACTTTCAGCATCAATTACTTACTGTTTTAACGTATTTTATTTTCGGCTGCCCTGGGCTTTTGTTGCCGTGCGGCCAGCAGGGCCTCCCTCTGTGGTGGTGCGTGGTTTCTCGTAGCCGTGCGTTCTCTCGTGGCGGAGCACGGGCTCCAGGGCCTGCGGGCTCTGTCTCGGCTTGTGGGCTCTGGGACGGGCCGGTTTCCAGAGCTGTGGGGCGTGGGTTTAGTGGCCGCGCAGCCTGGGGAGCCCTCCCCGACCGGGAATCAACCGGTGTCCCCTGCACTGGCAGACGGGCTCTTTGCTGTGAGCCCCCGGGGGGCTCTCAGTTGCCGACGGATGACGCTCCTTGTTGGCACCACTAGGCGTGAGCGTCGTGGGTCAGGAACACCTTTCGGCCATTACTGGGGACCACGGTTGATGCGCACGCACTCGTGCAGACGACGCACGGGAGCCCACCTCCCCTCTCCGGACAGAGACGTGGAACGCGTGAGCCCGGCCGCTGGCGCCGGCAGAGGCGTGTGCTCCGCACGGCGCTCACCAGCCGCCGCCGCGGGCCGGCCGGAGGCCAGGGAGCTGCAGGTGGAGACGGGGCCTGGGTCGGGGCTGGGGGCTGGCAGGGGCCTAGTGGGGGCTTCCCTGTGTGATTGACTGGGGGTGTGTTTCGGCGTTTCTGGCGTTGTCATGGTTTGATTTGGCGGCACCGGGTCTGAGCTGCAGCACGTGGGCTCCAGGGCACAGGCTCAGTCGTGGCAGCGCACGGGCTTGGCTGCCTGCGGCGCGTGGGAGCCTCGCTCCTCCCTGCCGAGCGAGGCAGAGCCTCAGCCCCGGGACCGCCGGGGAGCTCCTGGCTGGTGTGTTTCTCTCCGCCTCTGATGCCTCCGGTCTCAGAACGTTCCCTGGTCCGCTCCTGGTCGGCTCTGCCCCTCTGGTTCTTCCCCTGTCTTTGGTCAGGTGTTGTCTTCTTGTGTGCCGGGTTCATTGCACGCTGAGCCTCGTGTGTGAACAGGTGTGGAGGCGACTTGAGGCTGGGTGGGACAGGACCCTGCGCTGTGGAGGCTCGCTCTCGGCGAGGACGCCGGTAACTCAGGCGTGGTGACCTAAGCCGCCTTGACTAGAGCCGTGCTCCTGCCAGGCCGTCTCCTTCCCAGTCACCCTCACCCCTCGAAGCGCGCTGCCCTCTGGGTCAGCCCAGACTCGGGGGTTTCCCAGGGCGCCCCCCGCCAGCCCACTTGAGTCTAAGCTCCGTGTTTTCACCCCTATTCCCGTCAGTCTGTTGAAAGCACTGTGTAGCTGTTCGGCTGTCAGGCGCCAGTTTGGAATCGGCGCACACCTGGAGAGGAAAGACGGCCCTGGGCTCCCCTTTCCAGCCCACCGCAGCCTGTGCCCCTTGCATCTCTCTGCCTGAGTGAGACGTTCTCACTTCACATGGGGTCCAGCGTCTCTAGCTTGCCTCAGGAGGAACATTGGTTTAAAATAACATCGTCCACCTTTTGCTAAAAACGGAGCTTCCTGGATTTCCTTTAAATACTTAAAGCCTCTGGGGAAATTCTACTGACAATTAAATTCATTGAAATTGGGTTCATGCACAATTCTTTGGAGACTAGCCATTGCATGAAGTTAGGTGGGTGTGTTGGACGGATCCTTCCCCTGGGATTCCCAAACACAAAAGTTCTGTGTGTTTCCCCGGGAAGACCCTGCTGAGGATGTGTGCCGGGCGTGAATGACCCTGGCGCGTCTGTGGCTTGGCGCGGCCGCAGCGGCTCCCTCTGGCGTCAGTGAGTGACCGCGTCTCGCTGCCGTCTGCTCTCTGCGGGTCTGTTTTGTTTAATGATATATTTTTTTAAGATTGATGCACTTAATCCCTTTGTGGCGGCGGCGGGCCTCCGGCGCTGCGCACGGCCTTCTCTGGTTGGGGGCGGGGCGGGGGCCCTGGGCACACAGGCTTCAGCAGCTGCCGTGGGGGCTCCGTGGCTGTGGCTTTCGGGCTAGCTGTCCTCAGGCACGGGGGACCTTCCTGGACCAGGGGTTGAGCCAGTGTCCCCTGCAGTGCAAGATGGGTTCTTTTTTTTTTTTTTTTAATTTTGGCCTCTTTTATTGGTTTTTTATTTATTTATTTTCATCCATTTTTATTCTTTGGCATGTGTGCGCCTCCCATTGCAGAGACCTCTCTTGCTGCAGAGCACCGGCTCTGGGCGCATGTGCTCCGCAGCGCCAGCTGCTCATTGGACACACCAGTCCCGCCGCTCTGCGGCACATGGGATCTTTCCGGGCCAGGGATCGAACCGGCGCCCCTTGCACGGCAAGGCAGGCTCTTTACCCACTGGACCACCAGGGAAGCCCTCTGCATGTGTTTTAGACCCATTCCTGATGAAACCACCTCCCTATGACCTTAGAACAAAGCAGAATCCTTACCGCTCCGCCCACCCCAGGCCCCGCCTCTCTCCTCCGCAAACCTCCGGAGCTCCACTGCTGGCCTAGAGCCTCCGCCCCTCCGGCCCGCCCCAGCCTCTCAGGCCAGCCCTGCTTCCCTGGACTCAGCCCACTTGGTTGGTGTGGGGTTCCTGCAAGCACTCTAACCATCTCAAAGCCCTTTTCCCAGCTGGCACCCATCTGTTTCTCCGCGTTCTTCCCTCTTCACTGGCCTTTTGGGGTGGGACCCCGCCCGTCTGGCTGTTCTCTGTCTATGCTCTGAGCACAGAGCCTCGTGTCTGCGCACAGCAAGTGCTCAGTCAGTAACTGAGGGTGAGCATCTCCATATACTGGAACATTATTCAGCCACTAAAAGGGATGAATATTCAGAACATTAGGCTCAGAGAAAGACACCGAGCACAGAGGCCACGTGGTGTGTGATTTCAGTTATCAGCTGCGCTCAGAAGAGGCCGCTCCATCGAGAGCGGAAGTGGCCGCAAGTCACCGGGTCTGGGGAGGAGGCGGCGGGCAGCGCCTAGCAGACCCGTCTGTGGGGGCAGCAGAAGGCTCTGGAGCTAGCTGCTTTCCGCTGACAACGGCACAGCTCTGTGAATATGCTAAAACACACTGACTTGGGCACTTTTAAAGGGTGAATTTTCTGGTGGTGTGGATTACGTGTTGATAAAAAACTGTATAAAACGGAGGACGGCGTGAGTGAACGGGAGGGGCCGAGCCTGGAGCCCCTCGCCTCCCGCAGCCTCCGCCCCGTCGGCGGTCGGCCGGGACGTCCTGGCTTTCGGTCAGGAAAGGGCGGGTCCTGGGCCGTTCCCCTCCGGCTGGAGGGTGTGGATAGCAGACCTGAGCCCTGTGCACAGGTTTCCGCCTCCGCTCCCTGTTTGCCTTCTTTTCTGTTTCCATAAAATACACTTGCCCTGAGAAGCTTTTATTCAGTAAAGCAGACGGTAAAGCGGCCTCTGAATCGGGCCCAGCCTGCCTGGGGAGGGAGCGGGGGCTGGATGGGGACGCAGGAAGGCCCGCTGGGCGCCCACACCGCACACCGAGGGGCGTGGGAGCACGCGGTGAGACGCCTGCTTCAAACACAGAAGTGCCTCCGCCCTGTCCCCCCATCTCCGCGCGGCACCAGCCCAGGGCAGGGGCCCGCGTGTGTCTGATGCGTGACGCCCCTGCCCATCACTTCAGTGGGCCTCGAGGCCCCCCAGTCCCCAGCCCAGTGCCAGCACCTGCAAAAAGGACCCGGTGAAGGACGGTGCCCACCCTCCCTCACCCATGGGCCCTCCCTCCACAGCACGCGGCCCCAACCTGGGGACGAGGAGCCGAGCCAAGGACGTGCAGATGCAGACGGGGGCTGCCGCAGACCCCAGGGCAGGGGCAGGGCTGGGGGCCCGTGCCAGTCAGAACTGTGGGTTTTAAGAGACAGAAAGTCAAACTAAAGTGGCGTAAGGCAGGAAGGAGAATGTATTCTAATATTGGTCCAGGTACACAAAACATCAGTGAGGCACCTTCCCCTCAGCTCTGCTGTGAGCTAGCCCTGCTTTATGGAGAGGAGTCCTCACTGTTTTCAGTTTATAGACGAGAGCTTCAGGTGCAGCTTGACCCAGAGGCTGCCCAGTGCGAGGCGGCCGCTTGAGCCCCGCCTCTCTCGGCCGTGTCTCCTCCGAGGCGGCCCTGTCCGGCAGTCTCCGTGTTTGTGGCCAGGTGAGCACGGTCCCCAGCCTCACATGCCAGCCCAGCCGGGGCCGGGGCCGGGGCAGCATGCTGGGTTCCCAGAAGCCCCAGCGAGCACGTCCCCTGCTCCAGGCTCTGGCCGGTGCAATGCCCACCGCGGGCCTGACCACCGAGGCTGGGGAGGAGGTGCTGACCCAGCCGGGCTTCCCGGTGGGGACGGGTGGACACCAGCCGGAGGTGTCCTGCTCGCAGGGGTCAGGGGCTGTCCTGGGCGTCCCCTGCAGGCCTGGCCCTTGCTCCTGGTGGGGAACGGACCCTGCGCCTCTGCATTCCAGCCCTGGGTCTTCATCTCGTGCCGGGCCCTGCCTCGTGGGCCGGAGCCTTGGGCCGCGTGGCCGCCGCGCGGACGTGCGGGGCTTTGAGCGGAGGCGTGGGCTGTGCTTCCCCGGGCGGCCGCCGCTGCCTCCGAGCAGACCTGAGCTGGGAGGAAGCCCTCCGCCGTGACTCCGCGGGAGCAGGGGGCAGGGACGACCCTCCCCAGGGGCCACACCTGGGAAGGACGCGTGCAGCGCCCAGCCTGCAGGGAGACATGGTCGCAGGCGGCGCCTGCCCGGGCGCGCGGGGCCACGCGGCGTGGCGGCCAGGCCCACGGAGCTGCCGGCTCTGTTCCAGGCACGTACGTGATGACGGTCACGGCCAGCGACGCGGACGACGCCACCACGGCCAACGGGATGGTGCGCTACCGGATCGTGACGCAGAGCCCGCAGAGCCCCTCGCAGAACATGTTCACCATCAACAGCGAGACCGGCGACATCGTGACGGTGGCGGCCGGCCTGGACCGGGAGGTGAGCGGGCGCCGCGGGGCGGGGGGCCGGGGCTCGCGCCGCCCCCACCGGCGCCCAGAGGAGGGCCTCGTGTGGCACCCAGCGGATCGTGCATGTACGCACGGCAGGCTGCGTGCACATACAGCGGACCACGTGAGTGTGCCATGGTCAGTGCGTGTAGTGTTTCCACGCGTATAGGCAGTGATTACACGTGTGCACGGAGCGGATCGCGTGTACATGCAGTGGGTTGCGTGTTTATACACAGGGGACCACGTGTGTCTGTAATGGAGTTCACCTGTGTGTGTGTAGTAGATGGATTACACGTGTATACGGAGCAGATCGTGCATATATGCGCGGGTCGCGTGTGCGTGTGCAGCGGGTCGCGTGTGCATGCGGCGGGTCGCGTGTATGCGCGGTGGATTGTGCGTGGCGGCGGCGGCCTGTGCCCGCAGCTGCCGCGGGCGGGTGAGACGGCGCTGACTGAGGACCCGGGGAGTTCTCAGGAGCGGCGGCCTCGCTCTGAGCGTGGAGGCCGACAGGTTCGTCCTGGGTCCCCTCCTCTGGGACCAGGGCCCTGCGTTTCCTGGACACTGCGCACCACGCGTCTAACGGTTCTGAGCAACCACAGGTCCCACCCACGGGCTCCTCCACTCGGCGCCTTTGACGGAGCGCTGACCTTGTGCCAGAAAGCACCAGTGCCGGGCAGAGCCGTGGGCAGGGCGGGCGTGCCTGCTCCCGTGGGGCAGCCTCTGCAGGCCGGGGGCGGGCGTCGGGCCGTGGTCCCCGGGAGGCAGATGAGCCCAGGCAGTGGGGTGGCGTGTGAGGAAAGGGCATCGTGCGCCGTGCACAGAGGGCCGGGCGTCCCAGCAAGGGGGCGAGGCGGGTCCAGGGCCGCCCTGATGAAGGAGTGTGTCCGCTCACAGTGGAACCCACACGTCTGAGGTCCCGGGAGCCGCGGGCCCGGCCCGGCAGAGCAGAGGGGCCCGCCCGCCTCCACCCCCGCCCCCGCGCCTCCCCAGGGCGCGGATCCCGGCCCTGCCCGCACAGCGGCGGGAGCTGCACCAGCTGCAGAGAGCCCCGCTTGGGGAGCTGCACCAGCTGCAGAGAGCCCCGCTTGGGGCTGGACGAGCACAGACTGCGGTGGAGGAAGCAGAGAGGTGGGAGAAATCCACACCGGCCCGCGCCCTGATGCCCCGCCGCACAGCCCTGCGGGGAGCCTGCCGAGGAGAGCCTCCTTTCCCGGGCCTCTGTCCCGAGCAGACACGGCGGCACCCAGGGGCCCTTCTGCGGGGCGGGAGGGCGGCTGGTCCTGAAGGCGCAGGGTGGCCGGGGCCGCCGCACCCTGCCTGCCCTCGCCGTGGCATGGGGGCGGTGCCTGGCCTGCCTTTAACACGGACGACCGGGCGGGTGTGGACGGAGGGACAGAGGACGGGCGGTCATCCCAGGGCAGGAGCGTTTCGTGGGCACGTGTGCCACTCGTTCTCCGTTCTCATGCAAGTGTGTGCCGAGCCTGCGCCTGGCAGAGCCTGTTCCCCACGGGAGGGCGCCCCGGGGACTCCGGGCCGGGGCAGGCACCGCGCTCGCTGGCACCTCTCAGTCCTCGGGACCACCCTGGGGGGCTCACAGAGCACCCTTTCTTCCCAGATGAGGACGGGGAGGCTGCCAGGGCCTTAGGTGCCCGGGCCACGGGGTCCCTGCGCTCCGGAGGGGCTGAGCCCCACACCACAGACTGCACGCTGCTCGTCTGAAGTTCGGGTGCAGCTGAGGGGGCCCCGTTTCTGCTTGCTCCGACAGTGGCTGTGAGGAAGCTGGCTGCTCTGGCCCCAGCTGGGGGCCGGGGACCTCTCGGAGAGTTTGGTGTGCGTACCCCCTCCTGCGTCCCCCCTCCTTGGGCTCCACGGCACCTGGCTGCCCAGCCCACGACGGGCCAGCCAGTGTTCTGGGAGCAGCCTGGCCTCAAGTTCTCGGCCACTGAGCCGAAGGGGAGGAAGTGGCCGAGGCGGCAGCTGGCCCCATGTCCAGAGGCTGGGCCTCTCCTCTGGGACAGTGGCCGGGCCGGCTCGCCGGCTCCCCCAGAGCAGGCGGCTGCCCAGTCTTGGGTGGGTCAAGTGACATAACTGAGCACAGGCTGTCGGCCCTGATGGGCGCGTCCTGGGCCGGAGGCTGTGGCTGGCCACTCCGCCCTCCTCTCTCCACTGCAGGGCGGGCTGGCGGGGGCAGCCTGGGAGGGCTGGCGGGGGTGGGGGGGGGCTGGGGGAGCAGGAGCAGCACCTGAAGGCCCTCACCTGAGCTCCTCCGCCCACTGCCCCCCAGCCGGCCCCCACCACAGGCTTCTGGCCCGGCCCCGCCTCACCAGCCCCCAGGCCCGCTGGCCTCTCCGCCTAGTTCTTCCCGGCCTGTCCCGAGCAGACACGGCGGCACCCAGGGGCCCTTCTGCGGGGGGAGGGCGGCTGGTCCTGAAGGCGCAGGGTGGCCGGGGCCCCCACCCTGCCTGCCCTCGCCGTGGCATGGGGGCGGTGCCTGGCCTGCCTTTAACACGGACGACCGGGCGGGTGTGGACGGAGGGACAGAGGACGGGCGGTCATCCCAGGGCAGGAGCGTTTCGTGGGCACGTGTGCCACTCGTTCTCCGTTCTCGTGCAAGTGTGTGCCGAGCCTGCGCCTGGCAGAGCCTGTTCCCCACGGGAGGGCGCCCCGGGGACTCCGGGCCGGGGCAGGCACCGCGCTCGCTGGCACCTCTCAGTCCTCGGGACCACCCTGGGGGGCTCTCAGAGCACCCTTTCTTCCCAGATGAGGACGGGGAGGCTGCCAGGGCCTTAGGTGCCCGGGCCACGGGGTCCCTGCGCTCCGGAGGGGCTGAGCCCCACACCACAGACTGCACGCTGCTCGTCTGAAGTTCGGGTGCAGCTGAGGGGGCCCCGTTTCTGCTTGCTCCGACAGTGGCTGTGAGGAAGCTGGCTGCTCTGGCCCCAGCTGGGGGCCGGGGACCTCTCGGAGAGTTTGGTGTGCGTACCCCCTCCTGCGTCCCCCCTCCTTGGGCTCCACGGCACCTGGCTGCCCAGCCCACGACGGGCCAGCCAGTGTTCTGGGAGCAGCCTGGCCTCAAGTTCTCGGCCACTGAGCCGAAGGGGAGGAAGTGGCCGAGGCGGCAGCTGGCCCCATGTCCAGAGGCTGGGCCTCTCCTCTGGGACAGTGGCCGGGCCGGCTCGCCGGCTCCCCCAGAGCAGGCGGCTGCCCAGTCTTGGGTGGGTCAAGTGACATAACTGAGCACAGGCTGTCGGCCCTGATGGGCGCGTCCTGGGCCGGAGGCTGTGGCTGGCCACTCCGCCCTCCTCTCTCCACTGCAGGGCGGGCTGGCGGGGGCAGCCTGGGAGGGCTGGCGGGGGTGGGGGGGGGCTGGGGGAGCAGGAGCAGCACCTGAAGGCCCTCACCTGAGCTCCTCCGCCCACTGCCCCCCAGCCGGCCCCCACCACAGGCTTCTGGCCCGGCCCCGCCCCTCACCAGCCCCCAGGCCCGCTGGCCTCTCCCGCCTAGTTCTTCCCGTGTTCTCCCCGGATGGCACCTCCTCAGGGAGCCCCCCGTTCCCTCCTCTCTCGCTGAACGAGCAGTTCCTAGAGAGCCCGGGGCGGGGAGACGCTCCTTGGCTGGGGGTTCCTGCCATGTCACACGCAGGGCCTGCTCCCGCCGTCCAGGCAGTGTCCCCACAAAGAGGCATGTGACCCAATGGGGCTGGCCAGTATCCCCAGCTCCAGGGAGGGACCGAGAGAGAGACGTGGGGCAGGGCCAAGCGGTCACACGAGGTCAGGACGAGGGCACAGTGTGGATGGGCGGGTGAGTCGGAGGCTTCGTGCCCAGAGGGAGGGGCCGCACCGGCCTGTCTGGGGTCACACAAGCCCCCGGGACCAGTGGCAGCTGGGGGCACAGGGACAGAGGCCTGCAGCGTGGGGGGCCCTCGCTCTGAGCCTCCTCCAAGGAGGTGCTGATCCGCTGGCAGTGGGGAGAGGCGGAGGTGTGGGGGTGCTTACTGAGCCCCTGCCGTGCGCCGTGCGCGCCCGCTGCTGACGGCACTGAAGCCCAGCGCGCCCGGAGGGCGGGGACGCCGGTGACTGCACTCACTGTCCCGAGCTGCCCGCCGTGGGCGGGTGCCAGCCCCTCTGGCTGGCAGTGGTCAGCGTGTCTTGACAGGGACACAGACTGCAGGGCCTCGGCTGCACGTGCGGGCGCAGCCACGCCAGGCGCCCCGAAGGCCCCTCGTGAGCCGGAACCCGGCCACGGCGCCCCTCCCACGCGGTTCCCTGTGGCTTTGTCTGGACACCGTGAACCTAACGCAGAGAGGACCATGGGGCCGTGGACAGGGCCTCTGTGCTCTGGGAAGGATGCGGAGCCCGCGCCCCTGGGGGTGAGGTGTAGGGGAAACACGGCAGGTACGTCTTTCAGAACTAGCTTCCTGTTTGCAGAGTGAGTCACCTTTAGGAAAGAGGAAAATCCACAAACATAATTGCCGCCGTGTCTAATTAGGCAGAGCTATGTAAGTCGAGCGTTTCTACATGATTAAAATGTCAGGAGAGCCAGGGTGACACGGGAGCAGCCGAGTGTCTGTCCCGTCGGAGGGGCCCCTCTTGCTAGTCCTGCTCATCTGCCTGCTTCCCCGCTAGAATATTCGTGACCCGATAAGCCGGGCGGGCAGCGCTCTGGATGGAGGGCCGCTCAGCTGCGCAACCTGCCCGTCCGCGCCTCCCTGGAGCCGCGGACCACAGGCGCCTTGCCGTCTTGAAAGTTCTCCCCAGGGTGGGCTGAATTCACCATCCTGTGGCTCACAGGACCTTGAAGAACCCAACTCAGCAGCTGTCTCTGTTTGTCGACAGTCTCCACTCTACGTGGCTGTCGGGTGATGTTTCACAGAGAGCAGAGTGGCAAAGACAGCTCACCCCGGGGCCAGTGACCGTCGTGACCTCCACTGACCTTACTTAATTCACTCATTGGACTCAGCTCGGGTGGAAAATGTTCTTGGTGGCAAGACCAGCACCCTCCTTTGCTCCCAAGAAGCGTCATGACAGGCCATGTGGGAAACTCCAAAAATGTGTTCTCCCGGAAAATGAGCTCTTTGTAAGACTGTAGCATCGGGGGGACAAGTGGGGGCAGCAGTGGTCTTGGAGCAGGCAGAGTTCAGCATGTGTTGCTCAGTCGCTAAGTCATTGTGACCCCGCGGACGGCAGGGGCGGGGCTTCCCTGTCCTTCACCGCCTCCTGGAGCTTGCTCAAACGCATGTCCACTGTGTCAGTGATGCCAACCAGCCGTCTCATCCTCTGCCGCCCCTTCTCCTCCTGCCCTCAGTCTTCCCAGCATCAGGGTCTTTTCCAGTGAGTCGGCTCTTGGCATCAGGTGGCCATAGTATTAGACCGTCAGCATCAGTCCTTCCAGTGAATATTCGGAGTTGATTTCCTTTAGGACTGACCGGTTTGATCTCCTTGCTGTCCAGGGGACTCTCAAGAGTTAGAGCAGCACCACAGTTGGAAAGCATCAATTCTTTACTGCTCAGCCTTTTTGGTCCAACTCCCATGTCCATACGTGACTGGAAAATCCATACCTTTGACCATATGGACCTTTGTTGGCACAATGATGTCTCTGCTTTTTAATATGCTGTCTAGGTTTGTCACAGCTTTCTTTCCAAGAAGCAAGCATCTTTAATTCCATGGGTTCGGTCACCACCCACAGTGGTTTCGGAGCCCAAGAAAGTAAAGCCTGTCACTGCTCCCGCGTTTCCCCTGCCGGGAGGTGGCGGCACGGGCTGCCGTGGTCGTGGACCGACTCCTCTGCCTCGGCTCTTCGCCTCCACTGTACGATCATAAGGGATTTGATTTAGGTCAGGCCTGAATGGCCTCGTGGTTTGCCCTGTGTGTGTGTGTTAGTCACTCAGTCGTGTCCACCTCTTTGTGACCCCATGGACTGTAGCCCACCAGGCCCCTCTGTCCATGGAATTCTCCAGGCAAGAAGACTGGAGTGGGCTGCCATTCCCTTCTCCAGGGGATCTTCCTGACCCACAGATCGAACCCAGATCCTTTGCATTGCAGGCATATTCTTAACCATCTGTGGTTTTTCCTACTTTCTTCAATTTAAGTCTGAATTTTGCAATAAGGAGTTCATGGTCTGAGCCACAGTCAGCTCCAGGTCTTGCTTTTGATGACTGGTAGAGGTCCTCTGGCTTCAGCTGCAAAGAATATGCTCAGTCTGATTTCAGTACTGACCACCTGGGGATGTCCACGTGTAGAGCCACCTCTCGCGTTGTTGGGAGAGGGTGTTAGCCGTTTCCGGTGCGTTCTCTGGGCAAAACGCTGTTCGCCTCGGTCCTGCTTCGTTTTGGGGTCCAAGGCCATGCGTGCCTGTTACTGCAGGTGTCTCTTGAGTTCTTACTTTTGCTTTCTAGGACCCAGTGATGAAAGGGGCATCTTTTTGTGGCGTTAGTTCTAGAAGGTCTTGTAGGTCTTCACAGAACTGGCCACCTTCAGCTTCTTCAGCGTCAGTGGTTGGAGCATAGACTCGGATACCGTGATACTGAACAGTTTGCCTTGGAAACAAACTGAGGTTGTTCTGTGGGTTTTGAGCCTGCACCTGAGGGCTGCGTTTCAGACTCCTGGTGACTCTGAGGGCCACTCCACTTATTCCATGGGATTCTTGCCCACAGTAGTAGATAGGATGCTCACCTGTTTCAGTTCGCCCGTGCCCGTCCATTTTAGGTCACTGGTTGCTAAGATGTTGATGTTCACTCTTGCCATCCCGGCTTGTCCGCTTCCAGTTGACCTCGATCCGTGGCCCTGCCATTCCAGGCTCCTGTGCAGACTGCTCTCTGCAGCACTGGACTCCCCCCACCAGGCACGTCCACGCCTGGCATCGTGTCCGCTCCGGCCAGCCGCCCCGCTCTTCCTGGAGCTCCCGGGCGCCGGCTTCCCTCTTCCCTGTAGCCCGCCGGACACCTGCTGACCTGGGGGCTCGTCTTCCGGTGGCATGTCTTTTTGCCGCTTGATACTGTTGATGGGGTTCGCGTGTCAGGAATCCCAGAGTGGTGGCCATTTCCCCTTCGGCGGACCGTGTTTTGTCATAGCTCTTCACGGTGGCCCGTCCGCCGTGTGTGGCCCGGCACCGCTGAGTTACCACAGCGTCACTCGCACCGGCCCCTCTGCCACGACACGGCTGCGATCCCTGAAGAGGTCCAGTATATCCCAGTTCTTGAATCAGTTTTGCTGAACGCTGTTTTTAAGACACCAGACACTAAATGCGGCTTTCTGGTCTCAGAAGAAAAAAATCACCCATTGAAGCCACTGACGCCCCTCACACTGGGTCCTCACCCAGAATCACTGCAGCCCCCCAGAAAGAAACCGGGGAAGAAGTGACTCTGGGAGGGTCCCCCACACCTGTGTCTACCGCAGGGCCTCTCCACCCCACAGGAGACCCAGCAGTCAGCGGTGACCCCCAAGCCCAGCCCCGCTGACCTGCCTCCCAGTGGGGCATCTCTTACAGCCAGGCACCTCTGCGGGTCTGGCCACTCTCGCTGAGCCCCGTGCCCTCCCGGTTCGTCCATGTGGCGGCCGGGCTGGGGCTGCCCCCGCTTCGTGGCTGAATCGTATTCCGCGGCACAGACGGCGCGTGTGCTCCTCCCCTCGCTGGCTGGCGGGCATCCCGGCTGCTTCCCCGGTGACAGGTGCTGCCACGGTGCCTGTTCTGGTCCTCCTGGGCGCGTGCCCAGGCGTGGACTGGCGCTCACAGAGTGACTGCCGCTTCCCAGGAACCACCACCTGTTCCCACGGGGGCCACGCTCCCCGTGCCTTCTGGGACATGTCTCAGCGCACCTGCAGGAACAGGTCATCCGCCTGGGGTCTCCCACCCCCCGCGCCCACCTAGCGGGTCTCTGGCTGTGTTCTCAGGCCCTGAGGACACCCCCAGGCTGAGGACGTGAGAGCCAGACATAGGCAGGCCGCTCGGCCTACTGTGCTCCGGGGACAGGCTGGCCCGCGAGGGAGGAGGGCCCCCGGAGCAGCTGCGGTGGGGACCCAGCCCGATTGCCGCGGGGGCGGTGGGCCTGAGCTCTGTGTCCTGGCGGCCCTGTGTGGCGCGGGCCGAGGGCACGGAGGGTGCAGCAGTCTTTGATGCTTTTCTAGGGCAGGCCGGCCGGCTGCATTATTGATGGATGTTCTGCAAAATTTAAATGTTGAGCTACAGGGAGGGGAGCAAAACCCCAGGGACTCCTGCTTGCAGTTTTCTTCCCTCCTCCTGAACTTGAAAATGGCCAAGTCACGTTCTGACGAATTCACGGAGCACCGCCGTGCGGTGCAGCGCCTCGGGGGCTCCGCGTCCAGCAGGGGCGGGGAGGGGAGACTGCCGCCGGGTTGACCCGCAGGGGCCCCAGCTCGGTGCCCCTGGGGGGGCTCTCACCAGCCACCCCTCAGTGGGGCCCGTGCCCCACCTCCCGCCCACTCCGCAGAGCCGGGCGTGTCATCGGGAGAGCACCGGGGGAGAAGGAATGCGGGCGCCGGCCGCTCCAGAGCGAGGCTGGGTCCTCTCCGAGTCCCGGGGGGCCAGGAAGAGGGTTGCTGGGGTCCAGGGTCCAGCTGCCACACCGCTCGCCAGCCCCGATCTTGAGGCAACCATCTGGCCCCCAAACAGCTCAGTCACCTGCAAAGTGGGGACAGTCTCTGCCCCGCGCCCGGCCGCTGCGTGTGCTCTGTGGACCCTCCAGCAGGGGGCGCTGGAGCCGCTGCCAACAGCCCCTGCTGCCGCCAGCTCCCGCTGCCCCACCGGCGTGGGGTCAGTGGGGAAATGCACACCAAGGCCAGGAAGCCAGACCCGAGGAGGGCATTCTGCATGGAAACACCAGATCTCTCGACCACGCTAGGCCTTCCTGACAAGCGGAGCTGGGACATTTGCCACGGTGTCTGTCCAGGGAGGTTTCCCGGGCTGCCCTGGGCCCTGCCACCCGCCCTCGGGTGACCGACACCAAGTCTAAAGCCACAGCAGAGCCTGGACCCGCGGCCCGGCGGGGCGGGCTGGAGCTCGGAGGCCCGCCGGCGGGGAGGCGCTGCGCTGCGCTGGGTCCCTGCCGGGCTCCCTGCTCCTCGCCGGGTTTCCACCCGCGCCCCGCGCCCCGCGCCCCGCGCACGGCCTGGACGGAGCGCGCCGGCGACTCCCCAAGGCGGGCCCCGCGCGCCCCCTGGTGGCGGCTGCCCTGCAGGACACGCTCCCGGGCCCCCAGGGGACACGCCCCCACGTACGCGACCCGTGTCCTGCGTGTCCGCTACAGGTGTGCGTGTGCACACACACGGGCGCGCACACAGGTGCCGCGTGCAGGTACGGAGGCACCGGCGGGGCCGCGGCCGGTCGCGGCCCTGCGGGACGGAGCGCGCCGGCTCCGGATGCCGCGGAGAGGCCAGGTCCGGCCCGGAGCCCGGCGCGCGGGACAGGCAGGCGGCCGCCGAGCCGCTGCCGAGAGGCGAGCGGCGTCTTGGGGCGCAGGCGTGGCCTGCGTTTCCTCCGGGGGCGGAGGCCTGGCCGGTGGGAGCGAGCAGAGCGGCCCCTCGTGACCCTGGCGGGCCGGACGCGGCCTGCGTTTCAGGAGCAGCCGGAGGCCCCGTGGCCACAGCGGCGTGGACGAGGCTGCGGAGGCTGTCGCCGGCTCCTGGGACGCGGCTCCACCCCGCTCCGTGGTCACCAGACTCCCCAGGCGGGGGGCGGGCCTCCTCGGGACGGCGGGGTCCCTAGGGGCTGCGCGTGAGGGGCGTGCTCGGGGCCCAGACGCTCAGGCAGACCCTGGGAAGCTCACAGGCACGTTTAGGCCTCGTTTCTGCTACAGGAGGGGATGCCGGTTAGCTGTTGATAGCAGCAACAGAAACTTACTTCGTTTTTAAAGCACTTTATTTTGTGAGTTTCAGGGGAACGGTGACGGGACTCAGCTGCACGCACGCCTGGGTCCACTCCCCGGACCCCTCCCTCCAGGCCGCGCAGCGTCCCCTGTGCTGTGCCGGAGGCCCCTGGTGGCCGTCCGTTACACACGGCAGGGCGCACCTGTGCACCCCCGATCCCCAGCTCGCCCTCTCCCGCCTTCCCCCCAGCGGCCTGAGCTCTCTGTCCCTGAGTCTGAGAAACTGCTTTAGCGAGTGTTTGCTGAAGCACACGGAGGCCCTTGCTGCAAGGGGCAGCCTGCAGACAGAACTGGTCGGGACGGCAGGGTCCGTCCGCACCGTGTGGAGGTGGCCCGTGCAGCCAGAGGGGGAGCCCCGCAAACCCCGAGGCCACGAGAATCAGGCCCCGCGTCCGCCCTCGCGCCGGCCGGGCTGGAGGGCCGGGCCCGCGGGCGGGGGAAGCAGCAGCAGGAGCTGGGCCCTGGCCTGGCTTATGGGAAGCAGCTGGCGTCTGCTCGTCGCGGACTCCCACTCCGACCTCCCCCAGCGCCTCCCGCCGCTTTGGAACCCGTCAGTCCTGTCTGTGACGGGTCCTGCTCCGTAAATGGGTCCGTCCGCGTCCCACGTGCGACCAGGCACGAGAGATCTCACCGGGTGTGCCGCGTCTTTCTCTCAGTCCCCTCGGTGTGGTCATCTCTCGGGGCGGCTACGTGGTGCTGCGTGGCCTGCTGTGCCACGGCTCTCGTCGCTGCTGGACACGCGGGTCGCTCGCCGTGGCCACAGCGGCGTGGACGAGGCTGCGGAGGCCGTCGCCGGCTCCTGGGACGCGGCTCCACCCCGCTCCGTGGTCACCAGACTCCCCAGGCGGGGGGCGGGCCTCCTCGGGACGGCGGGGTCCCTAGGGGCTGCGCGTGAGGGGCGTGCTCGGGGCCCAGACGCTCAGGCAGACCCTGGGAAGCTCACAGGCACGTTTAGGCCTCGTTTCTGCTACAGGAGGGGATGCCGGTTAGCTGTTGATAGCAGCAACAGAAACTTACTTCGTTTTTAAAGCACTTTATTTTGTGAGTTTCAGGGGAACGGTGACGGGACTCAGCTGCACGCACGCCTGGGTCCACTCCCCGGACCCCTCCCTCCAGGCCGCGCAGCGTCCCCTGTGCTGTGCCGGAGGCCCCTGGTGGCCGTCCGTTACACACGGCAGGGCGCACCTGTGCACCCCCGATCCCCAGCTCGCCCTCTCCCGCCTTCCCCCCAGCGGCCTGAGCTCTCTGTCCCTGAGTCTGAGAAACTGCTTTAGCGAGTGTTTGCTGAAGCACACGGAGGCCCTTGCTGCAAGGGGCAGCCTGCAGACAGAACTGGTCGGGACGGCAGGGTCCGTCCGCACCGTGTGGAGGTGGCCCGTGCAGCCAGAGGGGGAGCCCCGCAAACCCCGAGGCCACGAGAATCAGGCCCCGCGTCCGCCCTCGCGCCGGCCGGGCTGGAGGGCCGGGCCCGCGGGCGGGGGAAGCAGCAGCAGGAGCTGGGCCCTGGCCTGGCTTACGGGAAGCAGCTGGCGTCTGCTCGTCGCGGACTCCCACTCCGACCTCCCCCAGCGCCTCCCGCCGCTTTGGAACCCGTCAGTCCTGTCTGTGACGGGTCCTGCTCCGTAAATGGGTCCGTCTGCGTCCCACGTGCGACCAGGCACGAGAGATCTCACCGGGTGTGCCGCGTCTTTCTCTCAGTCCCCTCGGTGTGGTCATCTCTCGGGGCGGCTACGTGGTGCTGCGTGGCCTGCTGTGCCACGGCTCTCGTCGCTGCTGGACACGCGGGTCGCTTTCCGCCGTGGCTGACGCAGCGCCGCTGGGGCGGTGGGGACGGCGTGTCTTGCCGGGCAGACTTCCCCGGGCGGCGCCTGGGAGTGGGATTGCCGGGTCATACGGTAAGTCTGTTTTTAGGGCTTTTTTTTCTTTTAGCTTAGGCCTCTTTTATTGATTTTATCTATTTGTTTACTTTCATCCATCTCTCTTCTTTGGCCTGTGTGGGCCCCCCACCGTAGTGGCCTCTCCTGCTGCAGAGCGCCGGCTCCTAACTGGACACGCCGGTCCAGCTGCTCCGTGGCACGCGGGATCTTCCCGGGCCAGGGATTGGACCGGTGACCCCCGCACAGCAAGGCGGACTCTCTACCCACTGGACCACCAGGGAAGCCCTGTGTTTAGTTTCTTAAGGAGCCTCTCTGCTGTTCTCCACGGCGGCTGCACCGATTTACCTCCCCCTCCGACAGTGGAAGAGGCTCGCTTTGTTCCACGTCCTCTCCCGCAGTTCCTGTTTCTAGATGCTTTTTTTTTTGGTTACAGCCATTCTGACCAGGGAGAGGTGATAACTCGTCGTGATTCTGACCTGCGTGTCTGCTAGCACGGGCTCCCCTGGGGACGCCGCGGGCGCAGAGCCCGCCGGCCGGGCAGGAGGCCCGGTGCGGTCCCCGGGTGGGGACGGCGCCCTGGAGGAGGGCGCGGCAGCCCACGCCAGTGCTCGTGCCTGGAGGGTCCCGGGCACAGAGGAGCCGGGCGGGCTGTGGCCCGTGAGGTCACCAAGTGTGGGACACGACTGCGACACAGTTGTTGGTAGAGTCGGCCATCTGTCCCTCGTCTCTGGAGAAACGTCCGTCCAGGTCCTCTGCCCACCGGTTGGTTGGGCTGCTGGGCTTCTGTCAGGGAGCTGTATGAGCTCGTGGTGTGTTCTGTATAGTTTCCTTTGCTGGCAGAGCTCGTGTGTGTGTTTGCTTCTGTGCCTGTTGCCTCGGGAGGGGACCTAGCACGGCTGCGTTTTACGGCGGAATGCTCCGCCAGGGTCTCTTCTAGGAGCGTTGCGGGGCTGCGTCTTGGGTCTGTTTAGGTCTGTGTGTGGTGTGAAGGCAGTGTCCTGCCTTTATTTCCACGCGGCCGTCCAGCTGTCCCCACACCGCCTGCTGAAGGGACGCGCACGTCTTCTGAAAGGGGCCAGAGAGCACAGTTGAGGCTCTGCAAGTCGTGTGAGCTCCTCACGGTCACTCAGCTGGCGTGTAAAATCAGCCACAGCGCGCACAGGAGCGGACATGGCCGCTTGCCGATGAAACTTTATTTACCAAAGCAGGCAGTGGCAGGCAGGTTTGGCCCACAGGCCCGAGTTTCCTGACCCCCGAAGGCCCCTCGGTGACTCCCAGCTGCCCGCGAAGGTCTGGACAGCTTCTCCAGGCACTGCGGAGGCGGGGCTGGTCCGGCGAGGCGTGGCCGAGAGGAGCCAGGCGCCCCTCTGGAGCCCAGTGAAGGCCGTGTCCCCGCCACGCCTTGAGCACCACACCTGCCTCTGAGCACCAGCCGCGCCCCTGGGCCACCTTCAGACCCGGAGCGTGCTGTGCGGGTCCGGGTGGGGCCGTGACGCCCCTTCTCCTGTGTGAAGTTACACTTGACCCTGAAGACCCTAACGGAGTGAGGTCCCTGCAGCCGCACGTCCTGGGTCTCCCTCCTCTGCACACGTCCACCCCAGGCGCGGAAACCCTCGCAGCGTCCGGGACGCGGGCCCGCGCTTCCTTCCTCCTGCCCCCATCCGTGCCCGAGGCGGCCGGCGCCAGGGTGGAGGCGGAGGCCGCGGCCCACCGCCCGCCTGGTCTCTGACCAAGTGTGACCAGCCTGTGAGCCAGGCCCGGACTGCCGCTCTGTCCCTCGCCCTGTCCCTTCCAGAAAGTCCAGCAGTACACGGTCATCATTCAGGCCACAGACATGGAAGGAAACCTGAACTACGGCCTCTCCAACACCGCCACCGCCGTCATCTCGGTGACGGACGTGAACGACAGCCCGCCGGAGTTCACCGCCAGCACGGTGAGTGCGGTCCCCTCCGGCATCCGGGGAGGACCGGTGGCGTCCAGGCTGCGGGAAGAGGCTCGAGGGCCGGCCACTGCGGGCTGTGCTCCGCAGGACAGGCTGGGAACTGCGGGGGACCCTCCCTGGCCAGCATCCACAGGCAGGCAGCGGGGGACACACGGTGCGCCCTGCCCCTTCAGGCACGGCCAGCGGGCTGTGACCGGGCCACGAGCCAGGCTGCCCGGAGCCTGAGTGACTGTCCTGGGCACAGCATGGCTCCCGGGCTCCCGGGCGCTGTGTCTCTGGGCCGCTCGCCGGGGGCGGGCGCACACCCAGCTGCAGGTGCCCGGCCAGAACCGCGGCCTGTGCAGGGTGGGGGGCGCTGCCCGGGCAGGGGAGGGTCAGCAGAAGGCGCGGAGGCTCAGAGTCGGTTACCGGGCCACGCAGCCTGTGAGGGGAGCCGCGGGAGGGGGCCCCAGAAGCTGAACTCTTGGGCCGCAGGGGAATGGAGTCGGGGGGACAGAGAGGAGAGCCCCCTTCTCCCGGGGGCCGGTCAGCTGCTGCGGAGGCGTCTCACAGCCCAGAGCCCACAGCGAGCCCCCTCGCGCCTCCATCCTGCGCCCCCACCCAACAGCCCCCCGTCCCCGAGCCCCAGGCGCTGTGTCCGGCCAGGCCAGCTGGGCCGAGGGCGGCCGCAGCGCGAGGGCACAGCGCCCCCTGGCGGGCAGAGCGGAGGCAGCCGGGCCGGCGGGACCGGGGTGTGATGGCTTCCCTGGGGTTCGCTGCCGCCCAGCCTGGCCCTACACAAGACCCCGCCCCGCGTCGGGGGCGCCCCTGGCCCCGGCCGGGGCCCCTCTGCCGTGTCAGCTCAGTCAGGGCCGTCCCCACCCTTCTCGGCGTTTCTGCTCTCCGCTTGGATCCCTGGGAACCTTCGGGAACAGATTTTCACGGCGTCTCCTGACTTGGTTGACGCCTTTCTTTTAGCTTGACTTCTAGTCAGGTGACGCCCACACAGGCACAGCAACTTAGAGTAACAGAAGGACGCACTCTGAGGAGGAGCCCTGGAGTTTCCACTTGCCCTTGCTCCTTCCGAGTTTTTCGTTTGTGTTCTGGAGCCATTGTGACATCCTCAGGTTCCCAGCTACCGTGGACGTCTTTTCAGCGTGCGTTTAGAAATCAAGTCCACAGAAAAGCTGCAGGAGTCGGAGTGGGGAAGAGAACAGTCTCGCCGAGAGAAGGCAGGATGGCCGAGCTGAAGGCCTGCGCCCGCCTCCTCCCACAAACACCGAACTTGCAACCAGCGGCTGAACAGTCAGGAGACGGGGCTGCCAGGAAAGAGGGTCTGCACCCAGGGATCAAGGAGAAACCAGGAGGGTGCGCTCTCAGCATGATCGAATCCCACCCCAGCCCCACCCCACCCCCGGATGGGCGACCCACAGACGGGAGAATAACGATACCGCGAGCACTCAGAGCTGCGCGCCAGGCTCCCCAGCCTGCGGCTCTGATACTGGGCGGGAGATCCCGGAGCATCTGGTTACCGGGCCACGCAGCCTGTGAGGGAGCCGGGAGGGGCCCCAGAAGCTGAACTCTTGGGCCGCAGGGAATGGAGTCGGGGACAGAGAGAGAGCCCCTTCTCCCGGGGGCCGGTCAGCTGCTGCGGAGGCGTCTCACAGCCCAGAGCCCACAGCGAGCCCCCTCGCGCCTCCATCCTGCGCCCCCACCCAACAGCCCCCCGTCCCCGAGCCCCAGGCGCTGTGTCCGGCCAGGCCAGCTGGGCCGAGGGCGGCCGCAGCGCGAGGGCACAGCGCCCCCTGGCGGGCAGAGCGGAGGCAGCCGGGCCGGCGGGACCGGGGTGTGATGGCTTCCCTGGGGTTCGCTGCCGCCCAGCCTGGCCCTACACAAGACCCCGCCCCGCGTCGGGGGCGCCCCTGGCCCCGGCCGGGGCCCCTCTGCCGTGTCAGCTCAGTCAGGGCCGTCCCCACCCTTCTCGGCGTTTCTGCTCTCCGCTTGGATCCCTGGGAACCTTCGGGAACAGATTTTCACGGCGTCTCCTGACTTGGTTGACGCCTTTCTTTTAGCTTGACTTCTAGTCGGGTGACGCCCACACAGGCACAGCAACTTAGAGTAACAGAAGGACGCACTCTGAGGAGGAGCCCTGGAGTTTCCACTTGCCCTTGCTCCTTCCGAGTTTTTCGTTTGTGTTCTGGAGCCATTGTGACATCCTCAGGTTCCCAGCTACCGTGGACGTCTTTTCAGCGTGCGTTTAGAAATCAAGTCCACAGAAAAGCTGCAGGAGTCGGAGTGGGGAAGAGAACAGTCTCGCCGAGAGAAGGCAGGATGGCCGAGCTGAAGGCCTGCGCCCGCCTCCTCCCACAAACACCGAACTTGCAACCAGCGGCTGAACAGTCAGGAGACGGGGCTGCCAGGAAAGAGGGTCTGCACCCAGGGATCAAGGAGAAACCAGGAGGGTGCGCTCTCAGCATGATCGAATCCCACCCCAGCCCCACCCCACCCCCGGATGGGCGACCCACAGACGGGAGAATAACGATACCGCGGGAGCACTCAGAGCTGCGCGCCAGGCTCCCCAGCCTGCGGCTCTGATACTGGGCGGGAGATCCCGGAGCATCTGGCTCTGAAGCAGCGGGGCCCGAGTGCAGCAGCCCCACAGGACGGGGGAGGCGGAGACCCCATGGGTGGAGAAGCCACACAGGATCCCTCGTGCAGGGGTCCCAGGGCGGAGGCGGTGAGTCACCGGCCCCGGGCCAGAGCTCCCCGTCCGTCCTGGCGGGTCTCTGGGTGGACACGGCATTCTCCAGGACAGAGCCCGCCCGGGAGCCACAGCGTGAGCCTTGCCACTCTAGGAAATTGGAATCAAGCATCTTAGCCAATCACAAGACTAGGAGATTAGAAACAAACTACAAGGAAAAAAACCTGTAAAAAGCACAAACACGTGGAGCCTAAACAATGTATTACTGAATAACCAATGGACCACTGAGCAAATCAGAGAGGAAATCCGTAAACAGCCAGAGACAAACGAAAATGAACAGAAAGCTACAAAATACAGTGAAAGCAGTTCTGAGAGGGAAGTTTATAGCAATACAGTCTCACCTCAGGAAACAAGAAAAATCTGAAATTAACAACCCAACTTTTCATATAAAGCAGCTAGAAAAACAAGAACAAAGAAAACCCAACTTGAGGAGGATGAAAGAAATCACGAAGATCAGAACAGAAGTAAATTAAATAGAGACAAAGAAAACAATAGAAAGATCAATTGAGCTAAAAGCGGGTTCCCTGAGACGACGCCAGGCAGGCGCGCGGCAATCGGGGAGGTAGATAGTCTGGAGGACGTGGCAATCTGAACAGTCCGAGAGAAGGCAGGATGGCCGAGCTGAAGGCCTGCGCCCGCCTCCTCCCACAAACACCGAACTTGCAACCAGCGGCTGAACAGTCAGGAGACGGGGCTGCCAGGAAAGAGGGTCTGCACCCAGGGATCAAGGAGAAACCAGGAGGGTGCGCTCTCAGCATGATCGAATCCCACCCCAGCCCCACCCCACCCCCGGATGGGCGACCCACAGACGGGAGAATAACGATACCGCGGGAGCACTCAGAGCTGCGCGCCAGGCTCCCCAGCCTGCGGCTCTGATACTGGGCGGGAGATCCCGGAGCATCTGGCTCTGAAGCAGCGGGGCCCGAGTGCAGCAGCCCCACAGGACGGGGGAGGCGGAGACCCCATGGGTGGAGAAGCCACACAGGATCCCTCGTGCAGGGGTCCCAGGGCGGAGGCGGTGAGTCACCGGCCCCGGGCCAGAGCTCCCCGTCCGTCCTGGCGGGTCTCTGGGTGGACACGGCATTCTCCAGGACAGAGCCCGCCCGGGAGCCACAGCGTGAGCCTTGCCACTCTAGGAAATTGGAATCAAGCATCTTAGCCAATCACAAGACTAGGAGATTAGAAACAAACTACAAGGAAAAAAACCTGTAAAAAGCACAAACACGTGGAGCCTAAACAATGTATTACTGAATAACCAATGGACCACTGAGCAAATCAGAGAGGAAATCCGTAAACAGCCAGAGACAAACGAAAATGAACAGAAAGCTACAAAATACAGTGAAAGCAGTTCTGAGAGGGAAGTTTATAGCAATACAGTCTCACCTCAGGAAACAAGAAAAATCTGAAATTAACAACCCAACTTTTCATATAAAGCAGCTAGAAAAACAAGAACAAAGAAAACCCAACTTGAGGAGGATGAAAGAAATCACGAAGATCAGAACAGAAGTAAATTAAATAGAGACAAAGAAAACAATAGAAAGATCAATTGAGCTAAAAGCGGGTTCCCTGAGACGACGCCAGGCAGGCGCGCGGCAATCGGGGAGGTAGATAGTCTGGAGGACGTGGACAACTCTTAGAAGGCAGTCTCCTCCCACAGCTGACCCAGGAAGAAACAGACTACGAACGGCCCAGTAACAAGTACTGACGTTGAATCTGTGACATAAAAACTTCCAACAAACGGAAGTCCAGGACCAGACGGCATCACGGTGACTTCTCTCAAACATTTAGAAAAGCGTGAACACACGTCCTTCTGAAACTACTCTCAAAAGCTGCAGAGGAAGGAGCGTTTCCAAACTTCTCCTGTGAAGCTGCCCTCACG
Source organism: Tragulus kanchil (assembly GCA_022376925.1). Taxonomy (NCBI): domain Eukaryota; kingdom Metazoa; phylum Chordata; class Mammalia; order Artiodactyla; family Tragulidae; genus Tragulus; species Tragulus kanchil. The sequence goes on along the minus strand of JAIOJX010000031.1, from coordinate 1,887,097 downwards.
CTGCGACCAGAAACAGGCAGACACCTCAACAAAGGACCACAGACCAGCCTCACGGCTGAGCTCAGCCGCACAGATCCTCACCAGAACACCAGCAAACAGAGTCCAACCCGGTGTTGAAAGTATCCGTCCTCGGGGCTTTCCTGGTGGTCCACTGGGTAGGGACACCGCCTTGCAGTGCAAGGGCCGCCGGTTCGACCCCTGGCCTGGGAAGATCCCACGTGCCGCGGAGTGGCTGGACCGATGTGTCCAACTACCGAGCCGGAGCTCTGGAGCGCATGCGCCCAGAGCCGGTGCTCTGCAGCAAGAGAGGCCACTGCGATGGGAGGCCCACACAGGCCAAAGAACAAAGATGGATGTATGTAAATAAAAATAAATAAAAGAGGCCAAAATTTAAAAGGAAAAAAAAAGTATCAGTCATCAATTAAAAAAAGACTGGAACCTCCCACCAGGAGCACGTGGGACTCATCCAGGGATACAGGGGCTTTCAGCATCTGCCAGTCACTCAGAGTGACCCACCCCACTGAAGAGTGTAAACTGTATGAGTATCTCAGTAGATGCAGAAAAAACTTCTGGTAAAATTCAACACCCATTTGTGATTGGAAAAAAAACCGTCCAGAAAGCGGTCATAGAGGGAACCTGCCGTGACATCACACAGGCCGTGTGTGACACGGCCGCGGTTAACACAGCGTCCGACTCAGCCGTGAGACCCTGAGAGCGTCTCTTCCGAGAGCAGAACAGGGACGTCCACTCTTGCCGCCTTTACTCAGCATAGTCACGGACGGAAGCCCTCGCCGTGGCAGTCACAGAAGAAGAAATGTAAGTCATCCAACCTGGGAAAGAGGACATAAGGCTGTCCCTGTTGGCGGAGGACATGACTTGAGACTGAGAGCCCCCAGGAGGCCGCTGGAGCTCAGGCTTGGTAAAGCTGTGGTATTTCTACAAAGGCCAGAAGGGAAATTAAGGGAACAATTTGATTTACCATCACAACAAAAAGAATAAAATACCTAGGAATAAACCTACCTAAGGAGGCAAAACTCCTGTACTCAGAGAACTATAAGACACCGATGAAAGGAACTGAAGACACACAAACAGACGGAGGCGCGGCCGGGCGGCCTGGAAGGACAGCGCTGTGCGGATGACTCCACTGCCCGAGACAACCTGCAGGCTCCGTGCACTCGCGATCCAGTTACCAACGACGCTCCTCACAGAGCTGAGCAAAACATTTCACGATCGGTATGGAAACACAACAACCCCGAAGAGCCGAAGAGATCTTGAGAGAGACACGGAGCTGGGGGACCCCGGCTGCCCGCCTCACCCCGCACCGCGAGGCCCCCTGGCCCGGACGCAGACACGCGGCCTGCGGCGGGCACGCGGCCGGAGCCGCCGCGGTGGAGAGCAGGGCCGGCGGCCTTAAGCCACTGACCACAGGGCCGCCCCGGGACCCGCAGTCCCCCTGCCGAGCGCGTGCCCAGGGCGAGCCGTCGTTAGAAAACACCCGCGTCACTGCGGCACCGATTACAACCGACAGGACGGAAGCAGCCCGGTGCCCACTGCCACAGGAGCCGACGCCGACGCGCTGCACGGACACCGGGGACAGTCCTCCGGCACAGAGAACGGAACAGATGCCGCTTGCAGCCACGCGGGTGGCCTCGAGGGGGCACGCCGAGGCGGCCAGAGAGACCGCACGGCGCCGTGTACACGTGGACTCCCGAGCGTGACACAGAGGAGCTTCCCTACGAGACAGATGGACTCGGGCACTCGGCGAGCCAACAGGGTCTTCAGAGGGGCGGGGTCGAGGGCTCCGCGAGGAGTTGGGGGCCGACACAGACGCCACCACATTCCAGCCAGACCCCCACAGGGCGCCCCACGGAGCAGGAAGCTCGCCCCCGCTCCTTCATCATCCACGTGGGGAGGACCTGAAGCAGACACACGCGTGCACAGCTGGATCACCCGCCGTTCACCTGGGACTGACACACGGCAGGTCCCGCAGACGTCAGTCAAAGAGCAGCCCCTCCCGGGACCCGCCGCCCCGTGGCCGCCGCGGGATCCCGGCACCGCTGGACGCCCAGCGTGGGTGTGAGCCCGCGGCCGGAGGCTTCCTCCGAAGGGGCGGCTTCCCCGTCAGGAAAAGTCCGTGACCCCTTTTCCCACCAGAGACAGCCCAGCCCCGAGGACTGGCCGAGGTCCCAGGCGCGACAGAGGCCCCGGCCCCGCCCCCTCTCGCCCCGCCCCGTGCTCTGGAGCCTCCCCGCCCCCGCGTCCTCCGTACCTGCCGGCCCTCCGCCACCCCGGCTCCCACAGTCCAGAGGGGCCCCGAGGCGGCCCCACGCCCGAGCTCCTGCAGGGCAGGTCCGCGGGGACCGCTTCGGTCCACTGTCCCGAGCCCTGGGCTGGCTTTGACAGCCTGGCCTCATCTACCCTTCTGCAGGCCACCCACCCTGCAAACACCCTGCGCCCCAGAAAGGCCAGGTCCCGACGGCCCGCAAGGAAGGGACAGGGAGGGGACGGCCAGTGGGCCGGGGGGCCTTTGACGGCCTGTGTGCATCTGCACGAGGGGCGGGGGAGGACCAACAAGACACCCGGGTCCACACCCGCCTCAGAAGAGCGGGCAGCCCAGGAGGGACGCGGGGCCCGGGGTGCCCTGGAGCACATCCCCGGGGCTGGTGGCAGGCGGGCCCCGGGGCAAGGTCTGCAGGCTCCTCCGCGGGGCTGGCCACACCCAGCCAGCCCGCTGTGTTCGTCCAGCTTAGCCCAGAGCCGCCGGCAGCATCTGAGAGACGGGGGCCGGAGCTGCAGGTCCACTTCCTGTTCTTAAACGTTCATTAAAACCCGTTTCCCCTTCACCTGCTCCGCCTGCCGCCCCGCACACAGTCCTGCTTCAGAGCGCCGCTGCGCTCAGCACTCCCTGGGGGCGACAGCGCCACCACATTCCAGCCAGACCCCACAGGGCGCCCACGGAGCAGGAAGCTCGCCCGCTCCTTCATCATCCACGTGGGGAGGACCTGAAGCAGACACACGCGTGCACAGCTGGATCACCCGCGTTCACCTGGGACTGACACACGGCAGGTCCCGCAGACGTCAGTCAAAGAGCAGCCCCCCCCGGGACCCGCCGCCCCGTGGCCGCCGCGGGATCCCGGCACCGCTGGACGCCCAGCGTGGGTGTGAGCCCGCGGCCGGAGGCTTCCTCCGAAGGGGCGGCTTCCCCGTCAGGAAAAGTCCGTGACCCCTTTTCCCACCAGAGACAGCCCAGCCCCGAGGACTGGCCGAGGTCCCAGGCGCGACAGAGGCCCCGGCCCCGCCCCCTCTCGCCCCGCCCCGTGCTCTGGAGCCTCCCCGCCCCCGCGTCCTCCGTACCTGCCGGCCCTCCGCCACCCCGGCTCCCACAGTCCAGAGGGGCCCCGAGGCGGCCCCACGCCCGAGCTCCTGCAGGGCAGGTCCGCGGGGACCGCTTCGGTCCACTGTCCCGAGCCCTGGGCTGGCTTTGACAGCCTGGCCTCATCTACCCTTCTGCAGGCCACCCACCCTGCAAACACCCTGCGCCCCAGAAAGGCCAGGTCCCGACGGCCCGCAAGGAAGGGACAGGGAGGGGACGGCCAGTGGGCCGGGGGGCCTTTGACGGCCTGTGTGCATCTGCACGAGGGGCGGGGGAGGACCAACAAGACACCCGGGTCCACACCCGCCTCAGAAGAGCGGGCAGCCCAGGAGGGACGCGGGGCCCGGGGTGCCCTGGAGCACATCCCCGGGGCTGGTGGCAGGCGGGCCCCGGGGCAAGGTCTGCAGGCTCCTCCGCGGGGCTGGCCACGCCCAGCCAGCCCGCTGTGTTCGTCCAGCTTAGCCCAGAGCCGCCGGCAGCATCTGAGAGACGGGGGCCGGAGCTGCAGGTCCACTTCCTGTTCTTAAACGTTCATTAAAACCCGTTTCCCCTTCACCTGCTCCGCCTGCCGCCCCGCACACAGTCCTGCTTCAGAGCGCCGCTGCGCTCAGCACTCCCTGGGGGCGAGTGCCGCTCCGGCAGGGCTGAGCCCCCGGGGTACAGCCCCACCCCCAGCCCCTCACCACCCACACCCATGCCCGAGGGAGGGTCTCCCTCTGTCCCCTCCCCAGTCCCTGCTGCTGTGTGACCCTGGGCTGATAGTCCAACCTCTCTGAGCACAAGAGTGTCTTCCTCTCTTTACACCTGGGTGTGCGCGGCTCGGGTGGAAGCCCGGCAGCTGCTGGCCCACCGGAGGTTTGCTCTCTGCCCTGCCAATGCCTCAGGCGATACCTGACCTCCAGCCCAAGGGCTAGACCTGGCGGCTGAGCATACGGGGTCCCAGCTCTGCCGTCAGTGGGGAGGGTCACGGGAGGGGCACCAGAACGCTCATGCCAAGTCCAGTTTCCTCATCTGTTAAAAAAAGGAGAACGGTCCAATAAGCCTGGTGTGTCGATCCAATCAGATACGACACAACTGCCTGAAACAAACATGAGTGTCATATTCCAATCTGGAAAACCCTCCAAAATAGAGTAATACCTGAAAAGCCGAGAGACAGGTGAGCTGTGTAACGATCCTTTTCTTACAATAAACTCACATATAAACTCTATCACGTTAGTGTCAAAACGGAAGAGGGAGGACGGGTCCCGCAGGTGCGCCAGCTGCGGCCCGCGCGGGTCGGAACGCCCCCTGTCCCACCTGACTGGGCGGCCTGTCCCCATCCCGGGCCCGTGTGCATACAGTCGGCTGGACGTTTTTCAGAGGGGCTTCCCTGGCAGCCCAGCGGCCAAGACTGCACGCTCCCGGCGAGGCAGGGGTCAGTCCCTGGTCAGGGAACTGGGCCCCACAGGCCACAGCTCACAAGGTCCCATGTGCCTCGGCTGAGACCTGGCGCGGCCAGAACAAGGGGGTGAGCTCGTGGCGGCTCCCCTCCAGGTCCCTGGAGGTGCAAGAGAGGAAGGCAGGCCCCCGGGAGCCCCCTTTCTGGAAGAGGTGACTCCGCCTGCCTGTGACCCACTGACCCTGCAGGGGCTCCAAGGCATCTTCCGGCTGAGGCCCGGGTCGTCCCTGGAGCTGGGGTCGCAGGTCATGTCCCCGCCATACTCACGAGCAGCACGAGGCGGGGGCCAGGTGCAGCGCTGCCGCCGGCCGGGCTCCTCCCTGGGGGTGGAGGAGGACGGACCTGAGCCCACGGGCCGCCCCGTCACCACGAGCCGCAGTCCCACCTGTCAGTCAGACCCTGATTCCAAACTCAGCCACCAACAGAAGTCACCGCTGTTCACCGGACGGGAAACAAATCTCAAAGACAGCCTCCGGGAGTGCTGTCCGGCTCCCACCGCCCTCCCTGCCCCCGGCCCCCTGCTGCTCCTCCCTGCCCGGAGCCGCCTCCCTCCAGAGCCTCTGGGGTCTCGAGGGAGGAGCCCAGTTCAGGGTGGGAGGAGAGCAGAAGAGGGGGAACTCCAACTAACTACCAAACCGAACAAAGATAAAGTCATTGGAATGTCACTTTCCAACAGGAGCCAGCTCAGCCCCTCGAGGCTCCAGGGCAGGTGGGGCCTCGACCACATCCGGGCTGGACCAGGCTGGCAGGCCGACCCGCAGGCAGGGGGCCAGGTGGGGGCACTGCCCTCACGGGTAATGCCCTCGGCCCATGCCGGGCTCCAGGGCCCCGGGAGAAGGGGGCAGGAGGGGCAGGCCCGCTGGAGCCAAGGCAGGACCGACCGGTTTGAATACAGGACACAGAAGCAAAAGCAACGTCTCGGGGCTCGGTGTCCCCCAGGGAGCCGGCACACGTCCTGCCCTCTCCGTCCGCCCGGTCCAGCTGAGGGGTATCCCCTGAACCCCGACGGGTTCTCTGTTCCCTCAAATCTTCTGTGATGTGACCCTCCTCCGGGAGGAGCTGGACGGCCCAACCGTGGGAACAGCAAACCCACCTGCCCCTGGGGAGGGAGCGGCGCTCGGCTTACCAGCAGCCCGGTGAGAAATCCCGCTCCGGAGCTCCCAAATCCTTCCTTCCACAAGTATCTGCCACCGCTGTATCCCGTGGGGCTAGAAGAGGCTCTCCCTGTGCCCGAAAACCCCCAAATTAAGTTATAAACTCATGATGGCTGGAAGAAGGCTAATAAGGAAATCCCAAGCCAGGCTTTCCAGCTTCAGGCCCTTCTTTGCGAACCTTTATTAAACTGACTGAATTAAAATGGGATTTTCCAATAAACTTCACCCGCAAGTTGGTAACCATGGTCAGGGCTGTGCTGTGGAGAACACGAGAAAGCCTGGACACTGGTCCAGACCTCTAACGTGGCTCGAAGGCACACCGCACAGGCGGGGCAGCCAGTGATTCACGGGTGCAAAACGAGAACACAGGCCTCCCTCACAGCTTCTGAAGGGCTCAAGACGGACGCAGCGCAGACCAGCTCAGGGCGCCTCCGCGCGAGGCCACGTCTGCCCAGCAGCCTCTGCAGGGTGAGGGCGCTCCGCTGCCGTCCCCACGCAGCACCGACAGCTACACACACGCGCTCACACACCTGCTCACACACACACTCGCTCGGGCTTTGCCTGCCTGGAGCCATGGCTGCCACGGGACCCACACTTGCTGACGGGCGTGGCTCGCAGCCCGCACCAGGCTGCCGCAGGACCGAGGGTGCGGGCTCCCCGTCAGCACCTGCACGGCCGCGGCTGCCGGGCCAGGCCCGGGGCCAGATCGAGGGCCCAGGGACCGCCAGGCTCAGGAGGCCTTTGCAGCCGCCGCCAGCCCCGCTGGCCTGCCGTCCCACGAGCACCCTGTAGCCCCTCTCAGGCCCCAGGAGCTGGCGCTGGCCCCCGCTGCGTGGGGGCTGGGGGCCGCGTGAGGGGCCTGGGGAGTGGCCTGGCGCAGAGGTGTCCCGGGCGGGGCTCCGTGTGGAGGTGGGCGTGCGCAGACGCGGGACGGGCTGTCCCCTGGGGATCGCCCCGTGGGGAGCAGCTGGAGGCAGGGGCAGCCCCCGGGGTGGGCCGGGCTCTCCCCGGCCTCTCCAGGCTTCCACACGGGCTCCTCACGCGGCTCCCCTCACACCCCGCAGTACGCCGGGGAAGTCCCTGAAAACCGGGTGGAGGCGGTGGTGGCGAACCTCACGGTGATGGACCGGGATCAGCCGCACTCCACGGTGATGGGGCCTGTGCCCGAAAACCCCCAAATTAAGTTATAAACTCATGATGGCTGGAAGAAGGCTAATAAGGAAATCCCAAGCCAGGCTTTCCAGCTTCAGGCCCTTCTTTGCGAACCTTTATTAAACTGACTGAATTAAAATGGGATTTTCCAATAAACTTCACCCGCAAGTTGGTAACCATGGTCAGGGCTGTGCTGTGGAGAACACGAGAAAGCCTGGACACTGGTCCAGACCTCTAACGTGGCTCGAAGGCACACCGCACAGGCGGGGCAGCCAGTGATTCACGGGTGCAAAACGAGAACACAGGCCTCCCTCACAGCTTCTGAAGGGCTCAAGACGGACGCAGCGCAGACCAGCTCAGGGCGCCTCCGCGCGAGGCCACGTCTGCCCAGCAGCCTCTGCAGGGTGAGGGCGCTCCGCTGCCGTCCCCACACAGCACCGACAGCTACACACACGCGCTCACACACCTGCTCACACACACACTCGCTCGGGCTTTGCCTGCCTGGAGCCATGGCTGCCACGGGACCCACACTTGCTGACGGGCGTGGCTCGCAGCCCGCACCAGGCTGCCGCAGGACCGAGGGTGCGGGCTCCCCGTCAGCACCTGCACGGCCGCGGCTGCCGGGCCAGGCCCGGGGCCAGATCGAGGGCCCAGGGACCGCCAGGCTCAGGAGGCCTTTGCAGCCGCCGCCAGCCCCGCTGGCCTGCCGTCCCACGAGCACCCTGTAGCCCCTCTCAGGCCCCAGGAGCTGGCGCTGGCCCCCGCTGCGTGGGGGCTGGGGGCCGCGTGAGGGGCCTGGGGAGTGGCCTGGCGCAGAGGTGTCCCGGGCGGGGCTCCGTGTGGAGGTGGGCGTGCGCAGACGCGGGACGGGCTGTCCCCTGGGGATCGCCCCGTGGGGAGCAGCTGGAGGCAGGGGCAGCCCCCGGGGTGGGCCGGGCTCTCCCCGGCCTCTCCAGGCTTCCACACGGGCTCCTCACGCGGCTCCCCTCACACCCCGCAGTACGCCGGGGAAGTCCCTGAAAACCGGGTGGAGGCGGTGGTGGCGAACCTCACGGTGATGGACCGGGATCAGCCGCACTCCCCGAACTGGAACGCCGTCTACCGCATCATCAGCGGGGACCCCGCGGGCCACTTCAGCGTCCGCACGGACCCCGCCACCAACGAGGGCATGGTCACCGTGGTCAAGGTGGGTGCTCCCTCCCTCCCTGCCCAAGACCGACGGCACAGACGTGATGCCCGAGGTCCACGCCGGCCCCCCCACATCCTGGGCCCAGGCAGCCTTAAGAGCAGCTCACGCGACCCGGGGTGCTGCCAGCCCGACCTGCCACCCACCCCGGAAGATCACCGCATCTTCTTCCCACACCTGGCTCAGCTCCCGAAACGCAAGAGCCGAGAACCAGCTGCCCTGCTTCCCCTCGGGCGGTGGCAGGGCTCACCAGGGGCCGCGAGCGAGCTGTGGCCCCGGTGCCCAGAGGGCAGGAAGGGTGGCGGGAACACTGGGGGGCCGGCCAGCGTCGGGGTCACAGGGCCCTCCGGCCCGAGGCTCCCAGAGCACGGCCTCCCGCGGAGCTCCTGACCACGGGGCAGAGCGGTGCCCGGGCCCCCAGGGAGCCTGCCCCACACTGGGCGCTCCCCGCAGGGCGCAGGCCCGGCCCGGGGCTCTGAGCAAGGGCTCGTGGCCACGTCTGGGGCGGCGGCCGAGCGGAGACCAGCTGGGCCGGTCGGCCTCTAATCGAAGCTGTTGGCGCAAATCACCTACTGACCTCCCATTACAAACACGCTCTCCGGCCACGAGCGTCCTTCTCGGAAGGCAGGCGTGCTCGCTCAGCCGGGACGCGGTTTCTAAAGCACGGCACGCGGGCATCCTCCACATCCTGCAGGGGCACGCACGGACAAACCCGGGAGGCCACAGACGAGACCACTGCGACCCCGTGGACCCGTGTCCTTAAGCAGAGCGGCCCCTTCCCGCCCGCTCTCCGGGCCCTGGGGAGGGCTGGAGGCTTCGGCTGCTTCGGTCTTGTGGGCGCGGGGGACCTCAGCCATGAGAGGGAAGTGCCATGGAGGGACGGGGCGCCTCCCTGGGGCTCCGGGGGCCGTGGGACACCCCTTCTATCGGCAGATAAGGAGGCCACACCTGCAGAGGGCGAGGGTCCCCCGGGCCATCGGGGCAGTGAGGGCACAGGAGGGAGGAGCAGGCCCCGAGCTCTCAGCCCCCTTTCGCGTCACCCGGTCCTGCCCCTGTTTAAATGCCTCCCCCCGCCCCACGCCGTGTTGAAGAGCAGGACTGAGAAGCCCTGCTTTGCTGCGCCAGGTGTTAGGACTCAACACTCAGGACAGCCAAGGCGGGCTGTGGGGTCCCGACAGGGCGGGCTGGCACCCACCAGTGGAGAGCCCGCCTCCAGCACCCGCTGGTCTCACGAGCCAGCCCGCCCCTCGAGGCGACAGCTCCCCTCCAAACAGAGATGCGTCCCAGCACGCACGGCACCGAGGGGGGCGTGCCCCGGCAGCCCCTGCAGCTCCCCGTGACCGGCGTGCTGCGGCCACTCCATGCCTGCCGCGCCACGGGGCTCGCGTCCCCAGCCACGGCCTCAGGGCCCCGACCACGGCCTCAGCGCCCCGACCACGGCCTCAGCGCCCCGACCACGGCCAGGCGCCTGGCTCGTCAGCCGCACCCCCTGCAGTCTCCACCTAACTTCTCTCCTTGTTCCTAAGACCATCTCTTTCCTGTATGGATTTTCAAGTCTGGATCCCAGCAGGGCCCCGTATCATGTTCGGATGGACTGTCTCTTGAATCTCTCACCACCTAGAACATCCCCCCAGCCCCGACCTACCAGAGTTGGGGTCCTTGGTGCCGTATCTGTCGATGGCTTCCTCGTGGGACACCTGGTCCCCCATGCTCTGCTTTTCCTGTGACGTGGGCTTCATTGTCGCTCAGTTGCTCAGTCGCGCTTGACTCTTTGTGACCCCACGGACTGCAGCCCACCAGGCTTCCCTGTCCTTCACCAGGCAGGCGTACTGGAGTGGGCAGCGGCTCCCTTCCTCCAAGGCATCTTCCCTACCCAGGGCTCGAACCCAGGTCTCGCGCACTGCGGGCAGGTTCTTTACCATCTGAGCTATTCTCGGGAGGCCCTCGTGTTCGTGCGTCGGTGACGCCTGCCAACTGTCTCATCCATCCTATCGTCCGCTTCTCCTCCTGCCCACAACCTTCCCGGCGTCCGGCTCTCTTCTGGCCAGTCTGCTCTTTGCACCAGGCGGCCAGCGTCCATCCTTCCGGTGAACATCCAGGCTGACTGCCTCTAGGACGGCCTGGCCTGACCCCCTCGCTGTCCAGGAGCTCAGGGCTTCTCCAGCGCCACAGGCTGGAGCCAGGGAGCTGACCCTCTCTCAGGCGGCCCCCTGGGCCTGGCCGGGGCTCCGGCGGGGACAGCCTGGCCCCGTGCCTGTGGAGTGGCTCTGCCCCGCTGTGACCAGCTGGCAGTCTACAAACGCCGTCCTGCCCTCCGTCTCCACATGGCCTCTCCGGGTGACCCGGTGCCGGCACGCGGGGCCCAGCAGGCAGCCTGGGCTCACCTCCCAGCTCAAGGCCTGTAACGCCATCTGCCTGCAAAGTCCCCGTCGCCAGGGAAAGTGACGATTCACGGATCCCAGAGATGAGGACCTGGAGACACCAAGATGTGATCAGTGAAATTGCTGTTCGTTTTCTCATCGTGGCTAAGATTTCTCAGACTGTTATACCCAGTATGTTTGGTCAGCTGTGGTCATCAGTGGCTCTGACGTCTGGCTGGGAGCACCTCACCCAGCTGGTCCTGGGCGCTTCCCCTACATCTTTCCGTTGGGACCCAAGTGAGCGGACAACGCAGGTTTGTCTTCCTGACTCTCTGCCTCATACACGTGTCAGCTGCTCCTCGAGCGCGCAGCGGTGCTCAGCACCCAGCATCCAGAGGGGAGAGGGGCTCGAGGCCACCGGGCGCCCCTGGGCAGAGCGAGGGGGTCGTGCTTCATAGCGGGAGCTTCCTGACCATCGCGCATCTCCCCCCGTTCACAAGTCACACGATCACTTCATCCAAACGGAACGTGAGCGGCTTTCTCCTGACTTCAGATTTCCTACTCGATCTCATTTCTCTGACACTGAAAACCTTGGTTCCTGACAGTGGCAGGTTGGCTGTTCACTCACTTGAACCTACAACACATGGCTGACCCTCAGACTCCGTGGGGACGGGTCCCAGGGCCCCCAGCCCGGGCAGACGCGAGGTCACAGGTGCTCCAGTCCCTCGGGGAAAACGACACGGTGCTGCACACACCCTGCACCCCGGCGCCGTGTGTGTGACCTCACAGCCTCTGAGCGTGGCGTCCGCGCCATGTACCTAGCTGCATGTATGCAGCAGATTAGGGAAATTTCTGGAATTTACTTGTCAGTTTCAGTCGGTGGTTGGCTGAACCAGTGGAGCCAACTGGAGCCGACTCTACACGAAAAGCGTAAGAAATAAATTCAGCATCACTGCCAACAGCAAGAAGACCACATGAATTTAAGGCTTTTCCAAATAACTGTTGTCCTCAGAATATATCCCATGAAGGACTCACCATCTAAACACTGTCCTGGTCACTGGACATCATTCTTTTCTTGGGATGCTTAATTACCGTTGAGCATCACTGACTCAATGGACTTGAACCTGAGGAGACTCGCGGAGGCGGCGGCGGAGAGGGGAGCCCGGAGCCCGCCGTCCACGGGGCCTCAGGGCCGGACACGACCTAGCAGCTGCGCGACACGCGTGAGACTTTATGTGGCTCAAAACTCCAATCTACCCATCAGAACATGTGCAGCACAGCCATGCCACAGACCGCCTTCCCTCTGCTCAGGGGCGAAAGGTCTCAGGAGTTTCCTGGCTTCCACTTTCAGCGTTTCTTCCTACAAATGGGAGGAGACACACAGGCAAGCCCACGTCCGCCTCCTTTCACCGCGCGGCAGCACGCGACGGGCGGCGCTCCGGCCCCCAGCCCTCCCGGAGGCCGCGCACGCCCTGAGCACTGCCCTCCTTCTCACGGCTGCAAACGCCCCCCTGTGGACACAGCTGCCCCGGCCGGTGCCCCGGGAGCCGGGTGACGCCTGCGTGCGTCCTCGGTGAGCTTTGTACAGGGCACCGTGGTCGCTGCTCTTGGGCGCGTGCCGCTGCCCGTGGGGCCGGCAGAGGGCGCGTCACAGTCGCGTGCAGTCACAGGGCGCCGTGCAGCAGGCTGTCCAGGAAGAGGCTGCACGCTTTGCCACAAAGCGCTCCCCGGCCCGGGCCCCAGGGAGTGCCGTGCAGCCTCCGCGCTCCCCAGCATGGGAGGAGGACTCCTCAGCTGGCCGCAGCCCGCAGACCACGGCCCCGCGGACGACCAACCCAGGCTGGCACCTGTCAGCCCGGACCCCCGGCACGTGCATGAGCTGCACGGTGCTCGCCGTGCACCACCCTGGGGGCCGGTGTCCCGGGGTGCTGCAGCTCACCCCGACCCTCGCGGCGTTCAGCGAGTCCCCCGCCGTCTTGTCCAGCTCCTGGGGTGCCCTCGGCGGGAGCTGCACCACCCGCCTCCACCTGTCCTCACCGGACCCCTCCCTGCGTCTCGAGTCCCCTCCCCGACCCCCAGGCAGCCGTGCTTGGATCGAGAGCCACCTCAGTCCAGGGCGACACTCTCAGGCCGTCGACTTCACCTGCGAAGGCCACGCTCACAGGTCCCAGGTGGACCGATCATCGGGGCCACCCTTGCACCCACCATGCCGAGGGAGCAGCCCGGACAGGCAGACAACAGCCGGGGCCTCCACCCTCTGGGCCCAGGGGGAGCGGGGCCCCAGGGAGCCCAGCTGCTGTCACTCCATGACGCGGGGCAGGAGGGGAGCTGTGGGCCCCCCACCGCACTCTCTCTGCCGGCACTAACCCAAGCCCGCAGGAAGCCAGACCTAGCGGCTGGGGCAGCCCCCTGGGGACCAGCCTCCCGGCCACAGCGGGCGGTGCAGGCCCCGCAGCCCAGGCTCACTGAGCCAGCAGCCCCTCTCCGCGCCTCTCCTTCCAGGCGGTCGACTACGAGCTGAACAGAGCGTTCATGCTGACCGTGATGGTGTCCAACCAGGCGCCCCTGGCCAGCGGGATCCAGATGTCCTTCCAGTCCACAGCGGGGGTGACCATCTCGGTCGTGGACATCAACGAGGCCCCCTACTTCCCCTCGAACCACAAGCTGATCCGCCTGGAGGAGGGCGTGCCCGCTGGCACGGTGCTGACCACGTTCTCGGCAGTGGACCCGGACCGGTTCATGCAGCAGGCTGTGAGGTGGGCCGGCGGAGCACCCTCGGGCCGGGAAGGGGCCTCCGTGCTCAACAGACAGGAGTCCTGAGGGCCCAGTGAGGCCTGCGACCCAGAAAGCCCCGGGCGGGTGCTGTGGGCGTCCCCGGGCAGGGAGGCCCAGGCCGGGGACCGCTGGGACTCCCCGCCACCCGCTTGCCCGGACAGGAGATGGCGGGAGAGGCTTGGCGGACGTGCAGCCGCGCCGGGCGGCAGGCGGGTCCAGACCCCGCCGCGCACTCCTGTGCTGAGGCTGCACGTCGCCGGCCCTTGCTGTCCCGCTGCTGCTCTGCAGGGGGTCCCGGGGAACCTCCTCCCGGGTCCTCAGGCAGCTAAGCAGCCAGCTGTCCCCCAGAACTTCCAGCCCTCTCTGTCCCCATCCCAGTGGGGGCCCCGGGGCGGGCAGGTGGGGCGCCCCAGCCCCAGCCTCACCCCGGCCCACCGCAGGTACTCTAGGCTATCGGACCCAGCGAGCTGGCTGCACATCAACGCCACCAACGGCCAGGTCAGCACGGCGGCCGTCCTCGACCGCGAGTCTCTCTACATCAAGAACAACGTCTACGAGGCTACCTTCCTGGCAGCTGACAATGGTGTGCCCAGGGGCAGGGAGACAGGCCGGGCAGGGGCGGTGAGCTGGGCCCCTCAGCCCCGGGGGCCCCGGGAGCCCCGCCCTCACCTGTCGGAAGCCGGCCTCGGCCAAAAGCTGCCGCTGCTGCTGTCCGATGGGAGTCGCCATCAGCAGGCAGGGCCCCGGTCAGCAACCGGAGGACGGACGGGGTGGCTCTGGCCACCTGACCGCACCCACCCCCACTGCGGGCTGCGCCGAGGCCGGGGCTGGCTGGGGGCCCCGGGACGACCCCGCATTCGCAGGCGTGCGCCGTGCACGGGGGGCGCCCACCCCGGGGCCGTGCGCGTCACAGGGCAGCGGGTCAGTCCCGGGAGGGCTGTGGCCGTGGAGCTCGGGCGACCCACGTGACCGCCCGTGTCTGACCCACAGGGGTCCCCCCGGCCAGTGGCACGGGGACCCTCCAGATCTATCTCATCGACATCAACGACAACGCGCCCGAGCTGCTGCCCAGGGAGGCGCAGGTCTGCGAGAAGCCCGGCCTCAACGCCATCAACATCACGGCGGCCGACGCCGACGTGGACCCCAACGTCGGGCCCTACGTCTTCGAGCTGCCCTTCGTCCCAGCAAGTGCGCGCAAGAACTGGACCATCACCCGCCTCAACGGTGAGCCTGCCTCGGGCGCCCGCCTCCCGCCGCCGGGGCAGTGAGACGGAGCCCGGGGTGCGGGCCCCCAGGGCCTGCTGCCTTGACGCGCGGGCAGCGGTGTGGGAGCTGGTCTCCCGGGGCCGCACAGCCCTTTCCTATGGGGCAGGGGCCTGCCCGCGCTGGGCTCGGCCACCGAGGAGGCCCCCGGCAGGTTCCAGCCGCGTGGTCACTGCGCTTGGCCGTGGTCGTCCTGCCGCGGTACTCACAGCCGACCGAGAGCACGCCCGAGCCGGTCAGCAGACCAGGGCCCCCCGCATGTTCCTGGCGGTGGCCTTGGGGGACAGGGCATCCTAGCCCTGAAGCTCCGCTCCCCAAGCCTTCATCAACACAGTATTATTCTTTTAAAAACATTTTTCCAGTTTTTTAGCCAAAATCACTGTCTCCATTTGCAGCTTTAAGTCCCTGTGGACAGCTGTTCGTCTGTCCATCAGTGCTCGCTTTTGTGAACTGTCTGATGTCCTTGCCCGTCTTTCTCTGAGAAGGGTTTCCCTAGCTGCTTTGGTGGGATTGTTAAGCAAACAGTTCCTGCATCCTGCTGGTGCAGCTGCCCGGTTCCTGAAGCGCCCGGTTCCTCGGCCTGAGGGGACCACCGAGGCAGAGGCGCGCGCGCGCCCCAGCCGGACAGGCCGAGCTCAGCAGGGAGGGCGGCCGCGCTGAGCCGAGCCCGCCCGCCCGCCCAGGTGACTACGCCCAGCTGAGCCTGCGCCTCCTGTACCTGGAGGCGGGCGTGTACGACGTCCCCGTCATCGTCACGGACTCGGGGAACCCGCCGCTGTCCAACACGTCCATCATCAAGGTCAAGGTGTGCCCGTGCGACGAGAACGGCGACTGCACGACCGTGGGTGCGGTGGCGGCGGCCGGGCTGGGCACGGGGGCCATCCTGGCCATCCTGCTGTGCGCCGTCCTGCTGCTCGGTGAGCCCGCCGGGCGGGGGCGGGGTGGGCGGGCTGGCGGCCCGGCAGGGGCTTCCGGGAGCCCGATCCAGGTCAGGGGCGCGGGGCTGGACGTGGGCCCTCGCGGCCACACACACACTCACACACGCCGTGCCCACCACGCCTGCTCACGGCGGTCCCACCCCGCAGCCATGGTCCTGCTCTTCGTCGTGTGGATGAAGCGGCGGGACAAGGAGCGCCACACCAAGCAGCTGCTCATCGACCCCGAGGACGACGTGCGCGACAACATCCTCAAGTACGACGAGGAAGGCGGCGGCGAGGAGGACCAGGTGAGGCCGGGACCGCGGGGCGGGGAGCACCAGGGGCCGAGGGGGCGGGCCGGACGCGATGCCCGCTGGCGGTTTCCCGGGGCTCTCCGCGGCTGTGCCCACCCGCCGGCCCCACCACGCCCCTGACCCACCGCCCCCAGGACTACGACCTCAGCCAGCTGCAGCAGCCGGAGGCCATGGAGCACGTGCTGAGCAAGGCCCCCGGGGTGCGGCGGGTGGACGAGCGGCCCGTGGGCGCCGAGCCCCAGTACCCAGTCAGGCCTGTGGTGCCCCACCCGGGGGACATCGGCGACTTCATCAACGAGGTGGGTGGTCCAGCGGGCCGGGGGCACGTGCACACCTGCTCGCGCCGTCTAGAAAAGCCCGCTCTCTGGGCCCGGCGAGTGGGGCGGGGTGAAGGCTCACTGTCAGCCTTGCCCGCGGGTGTGGGGTGGGGCGGCCAGGCCTTTGCCCTCAGGACCCCCACTGGGGACAGCCTGGGGGTGGGCTTTCATCCAGAGCCGCCGGCTGGCCACCCACGGGAGCCGCTGTCCTGAGGCCTGGGGTCGGAGTCCCCGCAGCAGCGGCCCGGCCTGTGCTTGCCCCCGGCTCGACACAGAGCCCGATGACCACCCGGGCGCCCCCGCCTCCGCCCGTCCTCCTCCGGGGGCGAGGGGCCGGGCGAGCCAGCGTGTGTGGCCGCCTCCGCACCCCGCCGGCCAGGCGCGGGGCGCCCTCGCCGAGCACCTCCCGCGCGCCCCGCCCTGACCCCGTTCTCGCGGCCCCAGGGGCTGCGCGCGGCCGACAACGACCCGACGGCACCGCCGTACGACTCACTGCTGGTGTTCGACTACGAAGGCAGCGGCTCCACGGCGGGCTCCGTCAGCTCCCTGGACTCGTCCAGCTCCGGCGACCAGGACTACGACTACCTGAACGACTGGGGGCCCCGGTTCAAGAAGCTGGCGGACATGTACGGGGGCGGCGAGGAGGACTAAGGCTCCCACGCCAGGACGGACGGACGGACGGAAGGCAGGCGCAGGACCGGAGGCGGCAGCGGGCCTTGCCGACCCCCCAGGCCGGGCCTGGGCGTGGAGGGGTCCCCGCCCCGCTGTCTGGCGCCCACACAGCCCCGCGGCTGACCCGCACTGAGGAGAGCGAGAGGCACTGTCTCGACCTGAACTTTTAGGACAGAAGCACTGTTTGAAAAAATGAAAGTGCCTTTTGGTACACGTTTCAGATTCCCTCAAACTCAGGAGCGACTAAAGCAGGCAGGCGGCCCCACCCGGCCCTGGGCTCCGCCCCAGCCAGGCCCAGCTCTGAAGGCAGTAACTAAGGAATTGGGGATTATGTGTCCTTTTTTTTTTTAACCCTTTATCAAGAGAAAAAGTGGCTGACTCACTAGACAAAGCACGATCCGGTCCAAGCTCCATCGGCCCTTCTGAGCCCCCACGCTCCGCTGTCCACAGTCAGGGTCTCCTTCCCCGTGGAGTCCCCAGGTCAGCGCGAGGCCCACCTTCAGCTGCCACAGCAGCCAGTCGCCTGGGCGCAGGCCACGCCTGTGGACCCAAGGCCCACTGTGCAACCCGCCTTTCACCTGGACTCCCAGGAGCTAGGAACAGCCAGGGCCACCCCGATGCGCCCTGTTTCCGCCCGTGGCCACCCCCAGCGTCCCCCGTCATTAGGCCTCCCCCAGGGCCAATGGGGACCCTGAAAGCCACCCAGGTCCCCACTGCCTATGGCCCAAGAAAATACGGTGTCCCAAGAAACCACAACCAAAACCAGCTAGCATCCCACCAGCGCCTAGCACGAGCCCTCCACCCCTCGATGAGACTTCTGAGGGACCCTGAACGCTCACCAGTCCAGCCCCCACAGGCTCTGGCCCCCAGTAGGGCTGTGCTGACCGCAGGGAGAGCTGACGCGCACTTGGGGCCCAGGAGGCCAGAAACCAGGACGACCAGCTGGAGACGCTGCAGTCCTCCCCTGCCCTGCTCCTCTGGACTGGTCTGGTGCCCACGAGCGGATACGGTGGCCAAGGTATGCTTTGATGCCAGGACAGCCCCGTCATCCCTGCCGCCTGCCCCACGGTGCGTCTGGACCCTGCCCGCCGGGAGCATTCCCTCTGGACCCACATCAGCACCAGCGGCTGCTGGGCCAGTTCACTGCCTCAGCTCCGCAGGACTGAGAGGCGCCCGAGCCCCTGCCGCGACCGTCTGGGATGGGGGCCGGGCAGAGCCCTGGGACAGCTCCCGCCGGGGTCAGCCGGGGCGGCCCAGCTGGGTGTGAAGGCACCTGGGCCAGCCAGAGGCCCCGCCAGGGGAATCCGCACCTGCTCTTGGTTCCCCAGCAGGGCTTGGCAGTGGGCCCGCCGCTGGGGTCAGGCCTCCAGAAGGCCTGGGGCAGGGGCGGCGTGCACGCGCTCCCCGGGGCCACTGCCCGCCCGCGGCCTGCCCCAGCGCCACGGCCGTCCTCTTTTCTAGATGGCTTCGGCCTCAAAGATGAACTTGCGTGTACACGTGTGTGTGTGACCCGCGTGGGTGTGTCCGCTGGACGTCAGGGTCGTCCCCAAGTCAAACGCCTCGCCAACCCCTCTGCTCTCCCTGAGCTGGGAGGTGGCTCAGCTTGTGGCCTGAGGGAGCCCCAGCCAGCCTGGCCCTGTCCACCACGGCCTAGGGAGGGACCGAGGGACAGGTGGACGGAGGCAGCGGCCGTTTGTGGCACGCCCCCATGCAGACAGCCCCTCTGACAGACGTGGGTGGTAGCCTGCCCGCGTGGGGGGATGCCCCCTCTTCCTGCTATGCAAATCGCTCTGGGCCGGGCGGCCAGTGAGGACTGTCCCAGCACCTGGGGGTGTGGCCATTCCAGGACAGCTGATGTAGGTCTGGGTTGGCGAGATCCGAGCTAGAATCTCTCATTTTTGTTTTTGGAAAGTTCACTCTCCAGTCAAAGTATGAATATGGTGCAGGGGTGGGGCAGACAGCTATGGACTCCCCCTACTGGAATCCTGAGGCCTCCTTGGGTCCCCTGGACCCTGGACTCACCCCAGGGACAGCGTGCCAGGCCCAGACCATGACTGCGTCCTGAACACCAGCCGCGCCACCCCGGGGGCGCCGAGCACCCCCGCCTCCTGCAGCTCCTCTCCCTCCCATCACTGCCAGGCCCCACCCCGCACTCAGCCCACGTCACACAGGCCCCAGCCCTGCTCCCAGGCAGCCGGAGCGCGGCCCCTCCTCACGCCCACCCCAGCAGCCCCTGGAGACCCCCAGCACCCCCCAGAAGCATCCAGGAACGTAGTCTCAGCAACAGTTAGCATTAGCCACACGGTCCGTGTGGAAGGGCTCTCACGGAGCGAGGGGCCAGACCAGGGGCGTGGCCAGAGGCGGCGGACACGGCGCTGGCGAGGTGCTCGGCAGGTCCTGCACCCACAGGGGCTTTGGCTCCTGTGATCAGAACTCACCTGCAGGGACGGCTTTGGGGAGCGGGTATCCCCCAGCCCGGGGCCCAGAACCTGTCAGGCCTCGGCGGTGCTTCCCCACAGGCCCCCCGGCCTTGCCCTCCCCGTGTTCTCAGAACACCCGGACGCCGGGCCCCCAGCGCGGAATGTCGGGGCTCCAGCCAGCCGCTGGGCTTCCCTGCTGTGAGCACCCCGACCCACCGGCCTTCAGGACGACAGCTCTGTTCTCTCCAGGGGGAGGGTGGAAGGGGAGACCGGGCCTTGTTCAGGAGGAAGGGACCACCACCAGAAAGGCAGAGCGCCCTGCGGAGCGGCCCCGGCACGGCGGGTGCATGGGCCCACGACGTGGGGCCCTGCGGCGGACCGCCTCTGTGTATAACTGGAACATGTTCTGCATTTCCTTTCTCTCTCCTTTTCCCGTTCTGATTTTTTTTGCATGTTTTTTCTGACAATGGACAAACGCGTAGCAGCCCGCATGACGGTGGCTGCTCCGGGAGAGGCTGGATCGGACGCCTCACGCTGCAACTCGTGAGCATCGCGCAGTTAGACAAACGTCCCAACTTTTTTTGTAATCGTCAACAGCACAACTATTTTGTATTGTTGTTTGTATCATTTTGTACCAAAAAAAAAAGAGGAAAAAAACCGGGAAGAACGTTGATGTTTTCGGTGTGTTTTTAGTGCCAGGCGGAGCGGTGCCCGCGGGCGGCGGGCGCGACACCGCTCCGGGGGAGTCAATAAAGCCCCTTCACGCAGTCGGCTCGCCCTGGCTCGTCTTTCTCCGAGCGTTCCCGGGACGGCAGGAGGGTAAACGCGGGGCGTGGGAGTCGGCGCGGGGTGCTCGCTCGCAAACACCTCGCGCCTGCCGGGTCTTGGGCTGCGCCCCGGGCTCCTCACACGGGGCAGGCCCGGGCGTGGGCGGCGAGCGCCTGCCTCTCCACACGGTCCTGGTCCTAGGAGACGCGCACCAAGCCGACCGCTAAGCAAGGGGCATCCTGCCTCCAACTCAGCAGACACCCCTTCGTAACAGCAGGAAAGGCCTGGGTCTCATGCAGGACTCACTCTCCTGCCCTCCGGTTCTCTGCCCCCGACCCTGCCGGCCAGGCAGGGGCTCTACATCCCAGCCCCAACTGCAGCCCCACCCCCGCGCCCCCGGAAACCCAGGGCCAGCGCGGGTCCAGTCCGCAGGTGCTCTCCCGGGCACGGGCCTGCCTGAGCTGTGCTGACTCACACACCCCTGGTCGCAGAGCCACACGGGGGACCCGGGGACTCTGCCGGCCTCTGGGAAGCAGCTCAGGAAGGCCCACACGTGCAGACCAAGGCCCCCTCCTTCCTGCCCCAGCCAGGCGTCCCCGAGGGCAGGGCACAGAGCTGCCGGCCCACTGGACCCGGCCCACACGCCCGGCAGCCCTCTCGAGCCCTGAAGCAGCTGCACCTGGGGCGGGCGGGCGCGCGGGCACAGCACGGGTCTCTCCACACTGCAGCTTGAAGCAGCCGCGTCAGAGATGGACGGCCGTGAGTGGGGGCGGGGTAGTAATCTGGTCAGCGCCCTTCGGAGGTGGGCCCGAAACCCAGAGGCTCCCAGGGCGGCCCGCCCAGGAACGAGGGCCTGAAGACCAGCCCACGCTCCCTGCTGCTCAGCCAGCTGCAGCCCCAGAGGCCTGGGCGGCGGCAACCTTGTCGTGACCCCGGCCCTCAGGGCCGGGTTGGCGCAGGGGGCGCTCTGCAGGCTGGGCCTCGTGCACACTGACTCACCCGGACAGCATCGGGCCTCACTGCAAAAGGGTCCTCAAGGCCGACAGTGAGGCAGCACGAGGCCCTGGACCCTCGCTGAAGGGTCACTTGCCCACAGCCTGTCACGTCCACTCCCTCCCCCCTCCCCCCAGCCTACATGCCCCTTCGCACACCCCCAGTGCCCACCAGCCGTCCCCAACTCGCCCCAACACTGAGCGTCCTGACTCACGGCGCTGACGCCGGGCGCTGTCCGCGGTGCTGACCCCCAGCGGCCCGGCCCCGCCCGTGCAGCTTCAGGACGTGCCCGCGGGGACTTCTGCCTGGTCAGGGATAGATCCCCTGCTTGGGAACGGGCCTCAAAGGCAAGAACTGCACCCGAGAGGGGCGCGGTCTGGCCCTGCTGAGCCCCCCGCGGGGACCCCGCTCCTCCCAGCCCTCCCCTGCTGGGCTGCGCCGTGGGGAGGCCGCCTGGCAGCCGGGGCGGCAGGGCAGCAGCACCCTCTTCATGGCCTGGGCGGCCCTGGTGGTCTAGAACTCTCAGCCTCTTCCACGGGGGAGCTCCCCCACGCCAAGACTGTCCCTCGGTCCTTACTATCTGCCTCCTTCTCTGGCTCCTTAGGCACCTTCACTATTTGAGGGGCACGGGTCTCCCCCCGAGTTTCTCCCTAGCCTGCCTCCCCATGTCTTGGCAGGGCGGCGAACACCCGGGCTGTCCCCACTGTGCTCCGCGCAGCCAGGGTGGCCTGGCCCACCAGTGCTGTCACCCCAGCCGACGAGAGCCGGCCCCCGGCCTGCCTGGGGCAGCAGGGAGTGCGCAGCCAGAGCCTGGCCAGGGTCCAGCTTGGATCCCCCTGGAGCACCTGACCTTGGACAAGTTCCCTAAAGGTCTCCGGGCCAACCCTGCCTGCCCAGCAGGTGAACTGAGATAAAGGCCAAGTGCCCAAGAGCACTGTAGGGAGGCCCTGGGGAAGGCGGGCACCCAGGGACCCACACGGCAGGGCCAGCCCCCAGGGACACCGGCTGCGGTCAGCCAGCAGGCAGGGTGGGCACAGGGTGTGGGGGGTGCTCATCCTGTCCCTCCAGCAAACACCCGGGCAGCCGGTGGGCACGGCACCCCTGGCCCCAGCAGCGGAGACCTCCACCCTCCGCCGCACACGGAGGAAAGATGCTGGGGCTGGCTCAGGGAGGGGCAGAGACGCTTCTGGAGACAGCTGGCACTGGGGTGAGCACGCCGTACCTGCAGCCGAGAGTGGCCTGTGCGGGCAGTCGGGCCTTTTCCTTCCTTTTAAACCTCTGGAGGGGCTGCCGTGGAGCCTCGAGGCTGGCGGCCAAGAGCAGCTGAGGGGGGCGGGGGTGGGGTCCCTGGGCAGCTGGGCCTGGGGCCAGGCGGGGCCCGTCACCTCACGCCCTCTGCACCACGGAAGGAAAACCTGGGTCTGGGGCCTCTCCTGGGAAGTTGCAGGATGTCCTGCTGGGCTGGGCACCGGGCGACGGATGTGGGGGAAGCCAAGGGAGGCCGCAGGATGTGAAGGTCAGTGACCACGCCTGGAACAAGGTGGCAGGCCGCTCACGTGCCCTCCGCGGGACAGTGGGTGCCAGCCCCTGCCCCGCCTCATCCTATTAGCAGATGATGGGGCCCCCGGTGACCCCAGGGGTCACCCCAGGGCTGGTCAGCTACAAGCAGTGAACAGAGACGAGCCAGAGGACACATCTGCAGGCACGTGTCTGCTCTCTGCCTGCTCAGGTCAGGCCCTGGGACGCTCCGCACGGGAGCCCAGGGGGCCCGTGGGAAGGACCTCTGTGCGGTCCCAGGGCCTCTTCCTCGTACCTTCTGCCTGGTGGTGGTGGTGATGAAATGAAAATTCATGCTGTTGGGCCAGCAAGAAAAACATAATGCTTTTCCCTGCCCTTCGACCTGCTCCCTCCCCGCCGGGGTACGTTACCCAGACCTCCTACCAGCAGAAACACCGGACCAGCTTCCTCTGACACCAGCCACGTAACTCCCTGGAAGACCCCTTCCTAGTCCTGTGAGGACCCCAAGGACCCAGCCCGCGCCTTGCACGTGCACACCTCTTCGTGGACATCGAGGACAAGGCCCTGCGCCACTGCCCTTAAAGACGGGATTGGCAAAAAAGAGACTCAGCAGAGGTCCTGGGGAGACACTGACCTGCACCTGGTGAAAGTTCTCAGCTTACAAGCTTACTGAGGACCTTACCGACGTCTCCGCCTAGACCACCTGCACTCTGTCTGCTCGACAGGGCTCCTGGGCCCCGCGCTAACAGACGCGTCTACTGCTCTGTCGCTCAGTCCTGTCTGACTCTCGGCCACCTCACAGACCGCAGCCCCCCAGGCTCCCGTCCTTCACCGCCCCCAGAGTTTGCTCAGACCCATGTCCACTGAGTGGGTGGTGCCACCCAGCCGTCTCGTCCTCTGCCGCCCCTTCTCCTCCTGCCCTCCGTCTTTCCCAGCATCAGGGTCTTTTCCGAAGAGTCGGCTTTTCGCATCCAGTGGCCAAAGTATTGAAGCTTCGGCTTCAGCTTCGGTCCTTCCAGTGAAAGCTCCGAGCTGACTTTCTTTAGCGCTGACCACAACAGAGGCGAATCGGGCCCCTGACCACTCAGCTGGGTAAGACCAATGACTGCCATCGTGTAACTCTAGACGTGGCCTGAGGAAGCGACAAGAGAGACTGGTGCTCTAGGCCACGCGGACTGGGAGAAGGCGGTCCAGAGGCTTGGCTGCTGTTAACAGGGCCTCGTCCAGGAACAGCACATGGGGGGCCCGGCCACAAAAACCTCACCTGACCAGACCATGAGCACCCCTAGCGCCGTGGGGCAAACTGGTCATCAAAGGCCTCCCGATCCTGCATAGAAACTCAGAGAAGAAGGGAGGGGACTGTACTCAAAGGCGGCCACCCACCACCTGGTCCTGCAAGAAGCAAGTCCCCAGACACCACGTCGCTGACCTGCAGCACATCCCGACAGGAGCTCAGGGCGACGATCAGGAGAAGGCACTCTGTGCTCGGGGAAACTGGCAGCGCTGGCCCCCAGGTATTTTCAGGAGAGAATCTTAGGAAGCCAGCCTCTTGCCGCTTCCCTTCTGAGAAAAGCACTAAAACCATTAGCTGGAGACATGCTCGAGGACAATGGCGACCCCCTACCACACTGTGCGCTGGGCCGACCGTGCCCCACGGGCCAAACCACACACACGCCCTTCCCCGGGTATGCAGGGGACAAGATTACCTGCCAATGCAGGGGGCGTGGGTTCGATCCCTGCTCCGGGAAGATTCTACAGGCTGCAGAGCAATGAAGCCCGTGCACCACGAGGACCGGGCCTGCGAGCCACCACGACGGACGCCACGCCCCCAGAGCCCGGGCTCTGCAGTGAGAAGCCGCCCACGCAACCAGAGAAGTCTCCACTCACTCCAACTGCGGAAAGGCCACACACACCAACACAAACCCAGTGCCGCCAGAGGCAACTCGCTGTTTAGAAATCACAGCCGCTGCGCCGCCCATGCTCTCCTGGGGACCCTGGAGCCCTCGGAAGCTGCCTCCCGGGTTACAGCCCTCGGGCGTGCACAGGAATTCCCCATTTCTGTCTCAGACTGGAGCAGAGCTTTCACACACGCAGCCGCATGCCCAGGCTTCTAGTAACACTGCCGCAGCCTCGCCTCTATCCACCGGTGCTGAAGCCCCAGAGCTGGGGTCCCCATCCCTCCACGCCCCGCCTCCGTCCACCCCCAGGACGCGTCCACCCCCCTCCCAGCTGCCGCCACGGGCGCCGTCCTCCGCACACGCCCCAGCCCGGCAGTGCCCGCCAGGAACAGGCTTTGTGTCCTCTTCTCAGTCACGGGTTTGTGCATCCTGAGGCGCAGCAAACCGCACTGGTTCCCAGCACGAGCTCGGAAAGGTCCTCACAGCCCACCCCCACGCGAGGTCAGATCCCCCCAGCAGCCAAGGATGCCTCGTGGCCTTAACAGGGCTCTTCCACCCGGAAGCCACCCAACGCTCAACGTCAGGGGCCCCTGCTTCCTTTCCTCATCAGCACCCCAGACTCCGCGTGGCACGGAGGGGTCCCTCCCCTGCTGAGGAGTGAGGGCGTCTACAGTGTTAGCGATCTGAAATAAGGCTGCCACCACGCTCGAGGGCACCTCTTTCCTGGGACGTGCACTTCCACTCCTCCCGGGGAGTGTCCAGAGGCGCGTGAGTGGACATGGTCATAAGGCGCATCTCTCTGCTGACGGACTGCCCAGGGCCACGCCGTTCAGGGGCCCATCCTCCCAGCACGCGGCGCCGCTGGCACTGCGAGCGGCTCCTGCCTGTCTCCCCAGGCCCCGCCCACCCCTCGAGCCCCGCCCTCCCCAGGCCACGCCCACCCCTCGAGCCCCGCCCTCCTCCCCAGCAGAAGCCCCTCACTCCCACCCGCTTCCAACGCACACCTCTGCCTCCCTCTGAGAACACCCTCTGGAGACACTCAGGGGCCTCCTCTCAGGGCGCCAGGTCCCCACGGCCAGGAGGAGCTGGAGTCCCGCCCGGGGACCTATGCTAAGCTCTGGAATCTTTGCCCCACCCTTCCCTGGGACATACTTTACACACGTGAAAACTCACAGACCTTCCAGCCTACCCTTCCACAGGTGTGCGCCCCCGCGTGGCTGCGGCCCAGACCCAGCCCGCACTGCCACCAGCCCAGAGGGCCCGGGCCTGCCCACCAGGAGATGCGCCGGGAGGCCCGCCACCGGCCGCCACCACCTACACGTGGACGGAACCAGCGGGGTGGGGACTTGGCATCTGGCTTCTCCCAGCCTCATCCTGGGAGACTCGTGTCCGTCACTGACCACACCACTACAGGAAGTGCCCTGCACGTGAACAGGCTCCATTCCAAGAGCGGTTCACACGTCCGATTTGTTCAAATTAGCCTCAGTACCCAGCTAACACAACCGGCTATGAAGCACTGCATCGTAACAGTGGGCATCTGAGCCACAACCGCACTGGTTCCCAGCACGCGCTCGGAAAGGTCCTCACAGCCCACCCCCACGCGAGGTCAGATCCCCCCAGCAGCCAAGGATGCCTCGTGGCCTTAACAGGGCTCTTCCACCCGGAAGCCACCCAACGCTCAACGTCAGGGGCCCCTGCTTCCTTTCCTCATCAGCACCCCAGACTCCGCGTGGCACGGAGGGGTCCCTCCCCTGCTGAGGAGTGAGGGCGTCTACAGTGTTAGCGATCTGAAATAAGGCTGCCACCACGCTCGAGGGCACCTCTTTCCTGGGACGTGCACTTCCACTCCTCCCGGGGAGTGTCCAGAGGCGCGTGAGTGGACATGGTCATAAGGCGCATCTCTCTGCTGACGGACTGCCCAGGGCCACGCCGTTCAGGGGCCCATCCTCCCAGCACGCGGCGCCGCTGGCACTGCGAGCGGCTCCTGCCTGCCTCCCCAGGCCCCGCCCTCCCCCAGGCCCCGCCCACCCCTCGAGCCCCGCCCTCCTCCCCAGCAGAAGCCCCTCACTCCCACCCGCTTCCAACGCACACCTCTGCCTCCCTCTGAGAACACCCTCTGGAGACACTCAGGGGCCTCCTCTCAGGGCGCCAGGTCCCCACGGCCAGGAGGAGCTGGAGTCCCGCCCGGGGACCTATGCTAAGCTCTGGAATCTTTGCCCCACCCTTCCCTGGGACATACTTTACACACGTGAAAACTCACAGACCTTCCAGCCTACCCTTCCACAGGTGTGCGCCCCCGCGTGGCTGCGGCCCAGACCCAGCCCGCACTGCCACCAGCCCAGAGGGCCCGGGCCTGCCCACCAGGAGATGCGCCGGGAGGCCCGCCACCGGCCGCCACCACCTACACGTGGACGGAACCAGCGGGGTGGGGACTTGGCATCTGGCTTCTCCCAGCCTCATCCTGGGAGACTCGTGTCCGTCACTGACCACACCACTACAGGAAGTGCCCTGCACGTGAACAGGCTCCATTCCAAGAGCGGTTCACACGTCCGATTTGTTCAAATTAGCCTCAGTACCCAGCTAACACAACCGGCTATGAAGCACTGCATCGTAACAGCTGCACGGTACTTTCCACACAAATAGCACATAAAAGAACACACACAGACAATAAAACACTTACATGCTTACAGTACAGTACCTCGAAAGGACAATACAACAGCTGGTACACAGGCGCCGGCACCGAGTGGACAGGCAGGAGGAGGCGCGAGCTGACGGAGCTGAAGGACCACCAGCGACAGGAGGCGGAGGCAGCCTGCATCCTCACCCACGGCCGGCGCTGACGGAGCGCACGGCAACGTCTTGGAAAGCTCACAACGTGAAGGTCTGAAGGCAGGGGACTTCCGACGGCTCCTTCCTCTCACTCCCAAGCAGTACTGCGTCATGAGCTTCCAAAGTGGCTCAGGGTAAAGAATTCGCCCGCCCATGCAGGAGACGTGGGTTCAATCCCTAGGTTGGGAAGGTCCTCTAGAAAGGGAAACAGCGACCCGCTCCAGTATTCCTGCCTGGAGAATTCCACGGACAGAGGAGCTGGCAGGCTGCAGTCCACGGGGCTGCAAAGACTCAGTCACAACTGACCACACACGCACGCACAGTGAGTTGACCTCAGTGAGAACAGTGTCCGCTGTGGTGGGAAGCCCACGCATGACCCCAGCGGCCAGCCACCCCCGCTGTTCTCACACGGAGGCAAGACGGGAGATCACGCTGGGGTACTTCCTGCCAAATCGCAGTCGCGCAGTCGTGTCCGACCCTCCTGTGGCTCCATGGACTGCAGCCCCCGCCAGGCCGCTCTGGCCATGGGATCTCCCAGGTGAGAACACTGGAGGGGGTGGCCGTGGCCTCCTCCAGGCGACCTGCCCCACCCGGGGATCAAACCCAGGTCTCCTGCATCACGGGCAGGCTCCCTACCACCT
Organism: Tragulus kanchil; assembly: GCA_022376925.1. Classification (NCBI taxonomy): domain Eukaryota; kingdom Metazoa; phylum Chordata; class Mammalia; order Artiodactyla; family Tragulidae; genus Tragulus; species Tragulus kanchil. The sequence goes on along the minus strand of JAIOJX010000031.1, from coordinate 1,859,109 downwards.
GAGCCGCCGGGGAGGCTCTACAGGCGCGCCTGTCTGCCTCACCTCCAGCACCCACGTCTGCGGGCACGCCCTCCAGGCCCGACCGTGCTGGAGCCCACGCCCCAGGAGCTCCGGTTGCGACAGGTCCTCCCCGAGGCCACCAGGCTCAGAGCTGGTCACCGGGACAGGCCCTCGCCCAACATCCGGCACCTTGCGCAAGGGAGGAATTCAGTCACACAGGCCAATGTGCACACAGAGAACACGCCTCAGAAGGGGGCAGCGGGACGCTTCCGCAAGCCGAGGGACATCCGGACGCGCACCGCCACCGGCGGCCGGGACGCCTGGGCGCGCGCTCCACACCCAGGGTGCGCGGAGGCGCCACTGCCCGCGCCTGGGTCTCACCGCGGCCAGCCAGAGCTCTCGGGATCCCAGCAGAGACGACCGACCGTAGTCCAGGCTTCATCCACCCGACCACAGCTCCATGTCACCCGGGAGACCCACGCGACAGGGACCGGGAGTGAGGCCGTCACTCCTGCCTAAGCCCACCGACCTCACGAGACCCAGCAAACTAGTCAAAATCAACGAAAGACCTAGACGCCAACCGCAGTTACACCAACGACAGGGCAGTGGCTCTGGCGAGGCCGGTGCTGGCAGGAACTCGGGCGGCTGAGCATCTCGCGGGGCCTCTCCAGAGCCAGGAATCAAGGCCAACCTGCCACTCTGGGCCGGACGGAGGGGGCCTCCAGAGAACCCGCCCTGCCACGGGGGCCCCGCGTGAGGGCTGGGGCCGGGGCACCCCACGTGTCCCCACCCCCGCCTTACCTTCCCTCTCCCGGGGCGCCCAGGCCTCTGCCCACGGACAGCAGCCCGGCGTCCACGCTGCACAAGTCCATCCGTGTCCGAGGAGGCGTGGCCGGCGGGGAGCAAGGCCGGAGCTCAGCCAGCGGGCCCTCAGAGCCCACACACCGTCTGACTCCGGAGCGCAGGTCCCGTCCTCGGCGGCGCGGCTGTCTCTGCCTGACCCGCCGGGCCTCAGACCCTGCCTCCTACAAGCGGCTCCCCCGGGCGGGGCCAGAGCTGAGCCTCTGGCAGCAGAGTCTACAGCTGGAAAACTGGGAAAAACAGGCAAAACAGATACAGATAGATTTGTTTTTAATAAAGGAGTTAATTTTCTTTCAATCCTATATAAAACAATAGCAATTAAAAACTTCATTTTTGCAAGTAAAATATTTACATATGAACAAGTAACTGTGCAAAATTTACATGAAAAAATGGAAAGACAGGGATTTCCTAAAAGAGAAAATAAAAGGTGTAACAGTTTTCGGGCGTCGATAAAAAATACTGATCAGCATTCAGTTCACACGCGCGAATAAAGTCTAACGTGAGAATTCACACAGAGAAAGCCAAGTATTTACAGTCATAAAAGTACTATCAATAGACAATTTAATACAATAACCTCTGAAAATATAAAGAACCAATTAGTATATTTGTAATAAAAAAATAGGTACAAAGAAGGGGCTCTTGCTCTGGACGTCTGTAAAGTGGGCCCACAGCTTGCATTCAGTCTCTTAGCAAAATAATTATAGCTACACAGCCATCTTCATGGTATGTGCCGAAAGTTATGTACAATTACCGACAAAATACACCAACCATTTTGCAACACTTGATTCACACTGGAAAACAGTCTTTTGATGATTCTTCTCAACTTTGATTTTATTTCATCTAAGTTTTCACTTTTAGCTAAAAAACACAGTGCAAGTAAAATAGATTTATGCTGAAAAGGTTCTCATTTCTCTTAACTTTACAGCTTTACAAACAATAGCAAATAAAATGCATTTGTACAGATGCTGACCACACATTCAGAAGGAGCCGCGTCGCCGGGCCGCGGAGCGGAGGGACGAGCCCCGAGGCGCGGGCAGACGGGGGCTGCCGGCTCCTCGAGGCGCCTGAACGGAGAGGGGAGGGAGGGAGATAAATACTCTAAAAAATCAGTCTGCTTTGCCAACTGACTAATACAAAAATAAAATAAGTGAAATGAGGTCACTGGCTGTCGACACCCCCGCGCGGGCAGCCGGGCTGAACTGAACCAAACGCACGAGCGACGCGGGAACGGCTGCGCGGGGACGAGGGCGGCGAGCCCTCCGCTCCGCGGCCCCACCGGTCTTATATATGGCTTGTTTGGCAAGAAGGCCACTCAGTCGTAGATGAGTTAGGGTTGAACTGTCCGGCCCGCAGGCCTCCGTGTTCTCTGTTACAGAAACGTGTTCTCCTCCGTACTGAAGAGCGGACTTAGAAACAGGAATATAAAACTGTTCCATTGTAAAGAGGTGCTGTTTTTTTGGAAACGATATCCCATTTGCTTGTTACAAAAAGGCGTCATCTGCAAATATAGAAAAAGTCCCCAGGCGTCGCTGCTGGGAGCCGCGTCCGTGCTACTTAAGGAAGGCTTTGTACAGCAACAGTGAATGGCTTGTCTCGCGTTCATTTTCTAAACAAAATATGAGGTCCCTGAGGTTGACCCGCGTGATCCTTTGCCGCGTGAACTGCCTGGGGGTCCCAACGCCGGAACTGCCTGGGACCGCCGAGCCTGGGCCCGAGCCCTGGTGACGAGAAAGGAGAAGACAGCCGAGTTAGTGGAGCGCAGGGGTGGGCAGGGCCCTCGGCGCCGGACGGAGGGGCAGGGCCAGGTGCCGCCCCAGACCGCAGGCCCGGGGCAGCGCACGGTCCCCTGCGGGTGTGCCAAGGAACCGGCTGTGGAGGACGCCGGGCCGGACAGGCTCGGCCGGCTGTGGAGCCGCAGTGCTCAGCGAGGCCCCGGCGGGAGGGTGCGCGTGGGGGCGCGACCCCACACCCCCGCCAGGCCCGACGCGTGCAGGACGCTAACCCGACTCCCCACAGAGCTCAGAGGGACGCGGCGGCGGCACCGACAGCGCTGGGCTCGGGGCGGGCGGGCTGGCATCCAGGACGCCGGCACCAGCCCGCGTCAAAGGCGTCTTCCGAAGCGGCAGGCTCCAGGCTCCCGGCGGGCGGTCGACGGGCGGGGCGGGCCCTCCTGGGCAGCGCGCTGTCCACAGCCAGGTGCCCCCTGCCCTCGCCACCGCCGGCGCCGCTCAGCGCCCGTGTCGCCGTCTCGCCGGGGCCGAGGGTGGGCTCCGGCGCTGGCCGGCTTGCAGAGGCGGCTGCTGTGCGCCTCCCTGCCCGTCGCCGGCCCCGCAGCAGCGTCCGAGGGCTTCGGCACTCCGTTGCCGTCTCCACTCGACACTCGGGGCACAGACCACCCAGCTCCCAACTGGATGGCTCTCCTTTTTCCATTCAGAATGAACAGGAAGTGTCTGTATTCTGACGGTTAAAGTTGCTCCTGTGCATTTCAAGTACACACGTGACAATGGTATCTTCGCGGCGTTCTCTCCAAGTGTAAGCAGGTGGGTCGGAGTCCTGTGACGCTGGAGGAGGCGCAGAGCAGCGAGTGGCCAGCAGGTGGCGGGCGAGGCACCCGAGTCTTCCGCGGTTAGCTCCCGACACCCCCTTCAGAGCCCTACCCACTGGTCCCTCCCTCCAGGCCCGCCCACGGCGCCTGCTTGTCCGTATCGGAAACAGCTGCCTGGGCTGTCTTGCCAGTTTTCCCTGAGGCTCCGTAACAGCCCTAAGGAACGTTCTGGGCACCGGACAGGCAGGGGCCCTGGAAGGCGGTGACGAAGGCACAGCTGAGGAGACCGGGCAGAAAGGGCCTCCGTGTCCGCGGCTGGAGCGCAGATCTGCTGCGCCTGGGGCCCCACGCCTGGACCCTCCACACCACGGGGAGCCCGCGGAGGCCAGGGTTGGAGAGGCAGCTGGGGGTAGACGGGGCGGCCCCTGACCTCGGGGCTCGCGGAGAGCCCCGCGCCGCCCGAACCGCCAGCCCATGTCTTCCAGGACACTCGCGCCGCGCTGGGCCGTGGCTGGTGCTCTTGCATCCAAAGCAGCTCCGTGACCAAAGCCAACTGGGAGACAGAATGTAAGGAGGCTGGAACTCAGCCGTCAAGGCCAGTGACACCTGAACGAAGTCCTCTCCAGAAGTCAGAAGTGGCTTCCAACAATCGAGAAGGCAGACCTCAGCAGAGCCCGCTGCCAGGCTCCAGGCCCTGGCCACACGCACCACATCGCGGGCGCCAGGGGTCACACACGGCCACGTGTCCCTGTGCCGTGGACTTTAACAAGAAGCCTGTGCCCAGAGGCCCCGGCCTGACTCTACAGGACGCCTGACGCCATGGGGCGAGAGCCAGCCTGTGGCTGGAGGGCCGGGGTGTGCCGGCCACAGAAGGCGGTCCCAGGAACTCAGCCTGCCGGAAGCCCGAGGAAGCGGCCCTGGGTTATCAGCAGTGACCCCGGACGACCGACGACCACGCAGCACGTGCCGCTGCCCGCCGTCACCAGCACGTGCGCCCGGGCTGGCGGGCATGGTCTGTCGCCTCGTGTCTGCGGGCGGGGGGCTGAAACGCGGCGAGCTCGGACCCAGCTTCCTGTCGGGATGGGGACCTGTCCCGGCCCAGGGCTGCTGTCTCCTTTGAAGGCGACCTGAGCACGGCCAGAAACGCCACGACCAACCCGACAGGCAACAGCCAGTGCAGAAGCAAGGGAGCACAGCCCCTTCGCCACAGCCCCGCCGGGCTCACGGGCCGCTTCGCTCAGGCCCCCAGAACCACCCACAACCGGCCGGCAACCAGCCGTGGCAGCTGGTGTGGCCGGAGAGCCGCCACGGGCCTGGCATATCAAGGTGGCCGCGCATGCCAGCCCCCCGGACAGTTCCCGGGGCTGTCCGGGGGGCTGGCACGGGAGACCTCCCTGCCGCCGCCCCCAGAGCCCCTCGACAGCCGCGGGAGGCCCGCCCCATGAGAGGGCGTCTCTGGGGGCTGAGTGCCGCCCCTGGCGAGGTGGTGGGTGAGCCGGCCGGAGCACCAGCAGCGCCGCCCCAAGCCCGCTCCGCCCCTCCTCACCCAGTGTGGTTCCCAAACTTGTCCGCGAGACAGAACCCACGCCCGAGCCCAGGCAGCCGGACAGCGTCATGAACAGCAGCGACAGGGACCCCGCGCTCGGCCGAGGAGAGCCACAGCCTCCCAGCGCCTCCCCGAGGGCCGTCGGGCCGGGCGGAGACCCAGAGCCCCCGGGGACGGCGGCCACACGACAGGAGCACGCAGCCCCGGCTCCGCAAGGACCGAACGGAGGGCCTGCGCCCCGCGAGGCCCAGCAGAGACTCAGGAGGGGCACGGGCCACCGGGAGCGCAGAAGCTGGGGTGCAGGGTCCTGCGGCCGCCACCAGAGGCCTCGGCCCTCCTCAGCGGACAGACCCCGCCGGGCCGCCGCAGCTCCGCGAAGAGAGGGCGCCGTCCGACCAGGCACCTCGTCCACAGCCCCGCCGCGAGGCTGGCCAGAGCAGGGCCACCAAGAAGCACAGCAAAAAGTCAGAAACAACACTCCGCATCAGCCCGGTCTCAGAACCAAGCGCCGCCAAGACAGCACTTTCCACAGACAGTGCACCGAACCGTCCCGAGGGCAGGAGATTACCCGGAATCAAAACTCAGAACCGAGGGGCACGCGGACAAAGGACCAGAAAGGAACGAGAACTGACCGACTCAAGAAAGAAATGAGAAGAAAAAGACAATTACCTCAGACACAAATACAAACTGAAAAGCGTTCAAAGAAGACAAGACTCCAGTAAAAGTCTGTAAGAGGCAAAGACGAAAGGCAGAAAAACAAGAGGACAGAAATGAGGCAAAGAAGAAAACGGAAGGGCCAGGAAGACACAGGGTACCGGAAGACAAGCAAGGAGGCCACACCCTGCATCAGCGGAGCCCAGGGAGGAGGGCCGCCGTGAAGGCAGAAACCGCGCTGAGCGGCGCTCCAAGGAGACTTCCAAGAAGTGGTAGAAAAGAAACAAAGCCACACGTGGAAAGCGCAAACCCATAAAATCAACTTCAACAAAGCTTCACAAACTTTCAGTTTTCCAAGACAAAGGAAAGGCAAAAAGAGAAAATGAAGGACAAATGCAAGAGCACTGGCCCGCCCGGGCCCCCTCGCCGCAGGCGCTCAGGGCGGCAGCAGCCCCTGGGAGCGGCGTGAACCCACACCGTCCCGTCCTGCCTGGCTGCGCCACACCAGGGCCTCAGAGACACCGGCTCCTCTCGCTGGGGGCCTGCACCTGAGCCCGGGAGGGCTCGGCCCCAGGCGGGCGCCCCAGCAAGAGCGCGGGGCGCCTGCTGGTGTGACGGCGAGGCCGAGGAGGCAGCCGGGATGCAGCAGGAACCAGGGCGACCAAGGGCCAACCGGAGCCAGGACGGGGCACCCGACCCGCGCGGGAGGCCGTAGGGCCACGGAGAAGGCGGACACGAGCAACGAGACTGCGGGAAGCCCACGTGAACCCTGGAGCGAGACCCTCAGCGCTCTGTCCACACGTGAACACCAGAGCAGAGAGACCTTCCTCAGCCCAAACACTGGCCTTAATTAGGGAGCAAAGACCGCACACCACCCCAAGACGCTGAGCAACCGCAAAGCACAGCATCCTGCTCGGCCAGCGCCGGGACCCACGTGCCGGCTCCGTCCACACAGAGCACGGGCTGAGGCTGTTCGGCAAGAAGACCCGGCTGGCGGGACTCGGAACCAGGAGCCCGGCGCGGAGGCCTGCAGGAACGGGGCGTGGGCCGACGGGAGCAGGAGGGCGGGGACGGGCCTGACTGGGGACAGGGAGACAGCACGTCCACGGGGCACGGCCACTGTGCGGTGCGAGAGCTGCACCTTGCGGCGAGGACACGGCACTCAGGGACGTCTGCGCACCAAGCATCACGGCAGGCCAGGCAGGCAAACCTGCAGGAGCCGCGAGGAGATGAGGGCGACCCTGGCGAGGGCGACCCGGGACCCACGCCCAGCACAGAGCACACAGGCGGGCGCGGGAGCCGAGGCAGAGGCCTGGCCCGTGAGGTGTCGCCTCTGACCCCCAGCAGCCGCACCCCGTCCTGAGAACAAACCTCCCGTTTTCGAGCACCCACGGTACAGGCACGAGCTCCGAGCACCCCGCCGCCCAGATCAGCGACACGCGGCGCCAGGCAGCGCGCGCCGGGAGGCCGGGGGAGGCAGGCCTCGCCCGCACCACCGCCGCGGCGCAGACGGACTCGGCCTCCAGCGGGAGGCTGGGCGACCGCTCGCCCGACGAGCGACCCGCTGGCCTTCGCCCCACCGCCCACCCCTGGGGCACGGCGCCCACCCCCGGGGCAGAGGGCCCGTGGGCGCAGCAAAGCACCTGCCGCTGCGAGGCGTGGGGGCCGCCCCGACTCGGCACGCTCCCTCCAGAAAGACCGAGGGGAGAAGAGACGGTCTGTGGCGGGGCCGGCGAGCCGCTGCGGGCACTCCCCCCCAACAGCTCTGCTCCGAGGACCCCCCAGCGGACAAATGCCTAAGCGCAGCAGGACGTGGGCCTGGAGTCCAAACGGACGCAGCAGCAGAAGACCCCGGCCGGCCGCAGCGCGAGGGGGCCAGGCCGGAGCGCGTCTGAGGGCTGCGGGCGCGGGCCTCGCGGGGAGGGGAGCCTGGGAGGCCGAGGCCACGTGCTCCGCGTGGTCAGGCACCCCCTTCTCGGGAGGCTTAGCAACTCGGAACCCCCTCTGTGAACCAGGCTGGAACCACCAGCAAGCCGGGCACGGGAAGGAGCCGGGTCTCACGCGGGAGCGCGGGCCGGCCTGGCAGGAGCGGTGGGGCCGGTCCTGTGAGGCCGGGGCCCGAGGGCTGTTGACCCGCGGCCTTCTGTGCAGATGCAGACACGCCGGCGGGGGGCGGGACCCCAGCGGCACCTCCCAGCAAAAGGTACCGCAGCTCCAGGGAGACAAGATCGACCCCACAGGTACGGCAGGAGAAACACGGCCCGTCCGCGGTGCAGGCAGGTGAGACGCTCCGGAGGCGGCACGTCACGTGACAGGGCAGAGACGCTGAGCACGGGGCCTGCGGGGGCCGAGCAGGGCCAGGGCAGCAGAGGAGGCGCGAGCCCGCCGCACCACAGCAGGGGAGGGGCGGAGCAGGTGGAGCGAGCAGCCCGCCCCCAACACACGCCCCGAGACCCCCCACGAAGGGACACGGATCTTCTAGCGGGGACACGGCAAGCCTGCCTGAGCCGCCGGCAGCGGACACGAGACCACGCCTCCCGACACGTCGCGCCGAGGACACGGGGTGGCCGGGATGACACTCCGGCCATGTCACGCCCCCTGGCCCTCACGGAAAGGAAAGTGCAAGCGCCCAGAGAACAGACTTCTACCGGAGAACGGACACCCACTCTTTCGGTGTCAGGTCAGCAGAGGGGGACACAGCGCCGCAGAGACCAGCCCCAGGAGGGTCCCGTGGAGAACACGACCATCCAGGACAGGGCACGTGCAAAAGACACGCCCGATCTAAGAAACTCCAACCCAAAGGACGCAAGGAACTCTAAAAACTCAACAAGAAAACAAACAACCCAATTTTCAAAAATGGATCAAGGATCTTAAGACACCTCACCAAAGAAGATACACATGTAGATGGCAAAGAAGCCACGAAGAGGCGGGCCACATCGCCGTCGTCAGAGAAATGAAAATACAGCAGTGAGACGCCCCACACACCGGTCAGAAAGGCCGAACCCCGGAACCGACAGCGCGGGGGCTGGCGAGGGCGGAGCGCAGAGCTCGGCGGTGTCACTGGGGCACCGTCACTCGCCACGGCAGCCAGGAGGGGCACAGCAAGGCAAGCGCACCCCCCACGTGCCCGTAAGTGTGTGCCTTGTGCTCACCTGATCAAGTGCAGAGCTCAGACCCACACAGAAACCTGCACACGGACGCCGACGGCAGCTGCACCCGCAACTGCTGAAGACAAGCACCCAAGCTGCCCTCCGACGGGCGATGCTCCGGTCGACAGCCGCGCACCCGGGCTGTGGCGTGCTCACGGCAAAAGAAAGGCGCTGCCGAGCCGTGGGGACACGGAGGAGCCTTCAACACGCTCAGCTGCGTGAAAGAAGCCCTAAGACAAGGCTGCCGTCCGTCTGGGTCCCACTCTGACCGTCTGGAAAAGACAGAGCTCTGGAGACAGCAGAGATCAGGGCTCCCAGGGGCGGGGCGGCCTGCAGCCCCAGAGGGCGCGGGGCGGAGGGAGCGCGCGGGGCTCTGAGGGTGGACTCGGCTGCCGTGCGGCTCGGTCGGCCCGTCGCGCCGGCCCTCTGCGGCCCCGGGCTCCTCTGTCCACCGGCCGCTCCAGGCCAGACGACGGGGGCTGCCTGTCCCGTCACCAGGGCACCTCCCCGATCCAGGGGTCGAGCCGGGCCTCCCGCACCGCAGGCAGGTTCTTCACCAGCTGAGTCACCACGGAAGCCCGTCACGTGAGCACACGTTCGTCCTACCGCACAGAATGCACGAGAGCGAGCCCAGACGTGGCCTCTGGCCCTGGGCGGGAGGCCGGCTCCGTCTGCGTAAGAACCGCACCCGGCAGAGCGGGCACGTGGCAGGCGGGCACACGGGACAGCTGCACTTTGCGTTCAGTCTGACTGTGAACCTAAAATTGCTCTAAAATATGCCGTTTATTCCTCTGAGATCAATTCTGAGGGTGAACTCCAGCGAGGCTTCCGTTCGCAGCACCACAGCGCCGCGGCGCCCCCGGGGAAGCCGAGGGGGACGCGGGGAAGCGCTGCTCTTCACGCGCCCTTCCTGCGAGTCTGCACTAGCTGATGAGAACAAGCTGCTTTAGGACACAGCGAAGGATACAACCCCAAACTGAAAAAAGAGAGAAACTAAGCCTTGCCTCTGATGCAGCAAGGTAGGTGAAGGACTTTCTGAGTTTCAGATTCTGTGCTCACTGTCACACACCTGTCCCTCGAGCCCTCAAGTCCAAAACCAGCCCGGCCCACAAAGGATGAAGCCACGCCCCCGGCCCTTCAGAGCCCGTGCCCCCGCGGCCCCCGAGGAGCTCTGTGTCCGCCCCACTCTCCCCGACACACACATCCTCCCCATTCGTCTGGAAATGCGCACGCGGTAATATCCTGTAGAGATTTCCACGCCTAAGACAGCACGTGATCATCCGCACGTGCTTTCCCCAGGCCCTCCCCTCCCAGCTCAGGGATCCCAGCAGCCAGAACAGCTGGGGGACTGGTTACACTGAGCAAAAAAACCAAACACTCGGAGAACAACGGAACTGACCTCTCGCAGCCTGTAAGGGGCTCCTGAGGAAGGGGAGGGTCTGCAAGAAGCCCCGAGGTCCTCGACTAGACTCGCAGCCACTGGGCGTGGAGGGCGTTCTAGACAGAGAGGCCCGCACGCGCGTGCACACTCTCACACACCTGTGCACAAACACACGTTCCAGGTCCTGACTGCAGGGGCCTCCGGGGCCTGGGCAGGGCCCCCGTGGTGACCAGCGCACGGCGCTCAGGCCCTGGCCTCCAAGCCTCGCCCTCCGGGGGCGCCAGGTGGGGAGGGCGGGGAGGCACAGAGGCCCCTGGACGAGGGCAGCGTTTCCAAAGGATACAGAACCAGCTTGGAGAAGCTTCCACTGACCACTCTAGAAACAACGAGAGCATTGACTGCAGCCCCGGAACAGGGCAGGACCAGGCGTCCACTCACGGCGATGAGTGACTGACAGACGGCGGGGAGGAGGTGCTCCTCACAGCAGAAGAACGGCGGGGCGGGGCGGTCCGGACGCAGCTGGCGCCATGCCCGCATGCTGCGGCCAGGGTGGGCAGGGACAGAGACCCGCGTGACCCCACGGCCCCTCCTCACACAGCACAGACGCCCCCCGAGGGGCCAGCCAGGCGCACGGGAGAGACGGCCGCTCTCCTAACCAGGCCGCTCGGCCAGGCGCTCCGGCGAAGGTCACAGCGGCAGGAAGTCAACACTGGGCCTGAGGAGGTCGAGGGTCACCCTACAGGAAGACCCCTGTGCTCTCCAGCCCCATCAGGACCACGGACATCGGGCAGAGGCTCACAGCAAGCTGACACCGCGCCCACCTACACGGCGGGCGGAGTGCAAGTGGGTCGGGGACCCTGGCCCCCAGGGTTTCACTCCGATCTGGGGGACAGGCTATGGCAGTACCATGAGTGTCAGCACTGAGGGGTGACGGGACATCCTTCCGGAGAAGACTTCACACATCGCACACAGTAAACGAGTATCGTGTATAACACGCAAGTGCACAACACACCCTGTGTGAGTGTGCAAAGAGAAGGGGTGACGAAAAGCAGGTGCTAAAATGTTCAGAACCGAGGTTCTCGCACCGTCCTTCCAACTTTTCTGTAAGTTTGAAACTACTGTAAATTTAAACAAAAAATGTATTGAGAAATGTTGATCGAAACATTCCGGGAAGGTGGTGCCTGAGGCGTCAGAAGTCCTTAACCTTCCCAAAGGCCACGGGAAACCTGGAGCAGCTAGGCAGCAAGGCCAAAGGGCCAGCAGACAACACGCAGGTCAAACCCAGTGGAGAGGAGCGGCGGGCAGCCCCAGCCGGAGCCCCTCGACACACGGGAAGAGCGGCCTGGCACCTTCGAGGCCGCCGCGTCCCCAGTCCTCCCCAAGGAGGGGGGCAGGCTGACCACGGGCAGCGCCAGCCCCGCCAGCCTCTCTCCACTCGGACAGCGGCCACCAGAAGCTAGGCCTGCGACCGGCCAGGGGCCCACACGGCAGGACCTCAGCCAGAGGAGAGACAAGCTGAGCAGGGAGGACAGAGACAACAGGGGCCAGCTGGGAGTCGGGGGGACAGAGCGGAAGCCACAGCAGCACGTGGGTCACCACGGGGAAGCCACCAACGAGAGCTCAGTATCAACAGGACAGCACTGTCCACGCAAACGTGAGCCACGGAAAGGTCGAATACCAGACGAGCTGCCCCCCGGAAAGAGCAAGAACACCCCCCAGACAGACGATGGACACAGGGGAACACCATCGAAGAGTTAAAAACGGTCGTGTTCTATTTCCGAGCAAGCCAAGATGCTGAGAAAATGATAAAAAGCATGAGAGAACAATGTAAGCCAGACTTAGCAGAACCTGGAAATAAGCTGACAAAATCAAGGAAAAAAACAGAAACAAAAGAAAGTTCCAGTTGAGAAATGAAGACTACACTGAAAAAGAAAACAAGACCAAAGAAACAGAGCAATACCTTAAGAAGAAATTAAGACAGCGAGAAGAATAAAAAGCACAAACTTTTTAAAAGAGAGGTTAAAAGGACAAAGACACAAGGCAAATTCTGGTGGCAGAGAGGAAAGATTCAGCATATGAATAACAGGCCTCCCTGAAGAGGAAAACAAGAAAAGCTTTCGAGAAAATGATTCAGAACACAAAAACGTTTAAACTGCATGTTGAACAAACACACCTCTCCCCAAGAACCACAACCTAAAATAGCCAATTGCAAGTGAAACCCTTGATTTTAATGGAAAAGAACTCTGGGAAACTTCAGGCAGAAAGAAGACATGAAACACAAGAGAGGACGCTCAGCAGACTGGCAGCAACCTCCCACCCCAAGGGAAAGACCTAGTGAGACTACTCAGAAGATCCTCAGGAAGATTCTCAGGACGGAAACCGTAAGCCAAGGATTTTATAGCTATCAAAAACTGTCGTCAAAAAAAAAAAAGAAAGAAACCTGTCGTCAACAAGCACAAATTTCAGGAACGCAGACCCCAGGAAACATCCCAGAAGAATCCAACAGAGACGCCTCTCCAAAGAGGACATACAGATGGCCAAAAAGCACATGAAACGATGCTGAACCTCACTTATTATTAGAGAAATGCAAATCAAAACTACCACGAGACATCATCTCACACCGTCATAATGACCATCATCAAGAAATCGACAGACAATAAACGCTGGAAAGGGTGCGGAAAAAAGGGAACACTCTTGCATTGCTGGTGGGAATGTAAATTGATACAGCCTCTATGGAGGACAGTATAGAGTCCTTAAAAAACTAAAAACAAAAGCACCATACAACCCAGCAATCCCACTCTTAGGCTTATACCCTAATGAAATCAAAACTGAAAGAGGCACCTGTACCCCAATGTCCATTAGCTAGAACCTGGAAATAAGCTGACAAAATCAAGGAAAAAAACAGAAACAAAAGAAAGTTCCAGTTGAGAAATGAAGACTACACTGAAAAAGAAAACAAGACCAAAGAAACAGAGCAATACCTTAAGAAGAAATTAAGACAGCGAGAAGAATAAAAAGCACAAACTTTTTAAAAGAGAGGTTAAAAGGACAAAGACACAAGGCAAATTCTGGTGGCAGAGAGGAAAGATTCAGCATATGAATAACAGGCCTCCCTGAAGAGGAAAACAAGAAAAGCTTTCGAGAAAATGATTCAGAACACAAAAACGTTTAAACTGCATGTTGAACAAACACACCTCTCCCCAAGAACCACAACCTAAAATAGCCAATTGCAAGTGAAACCCTTGATTTTAATGGAAAAGAACTCTGGGAAACTTCAGGCAGAAAGAAGACATGAAACACAAGAGAGGACGCTCAGCAGACTGGCAGCAACCTCCCACCCCAAGGGAAAGACCTAGTGAGACTACTCAGAAGATCCTCAGGAAGATTCTCAGGACGGAAACCGTAAGCCAAGGATTTTATAGCTATCAAAACTGTCGTCAAAAAAAAAAAGAAAGAAACCTGTCGTCAACAAGCACAAATTTCAGGAACGCAGACCCCAGGAAACATCCCAGAAGAATCCAACAGAGACGCCTCTCCAAAGAGGACATACAGATGGCCAAAAAGCACATGAAACGATGCTGAACCTCACTTATTATTAGAGAAATGCAAATCAAAACTACCACGAGACATCATCTCACACCGTCATAATGACCATCATCAAGAAATCGACAGACAATAAACGCTGGAAAGGGTGCGGAAAAAAGGGAACACTCTTGCATTGCTGGTGGGAATGTAAATTGATACAGCCTCTATGGAGGACAGTATAGAGTCCTTAAAAAACTAAAAACAAAAGCACCATACAACCCAGCAATCCCACTCTTAGGCTTATACCCTAATGAAATCAAAACTGAAAGAGGCACCTGTACCCCAATGTCCATTGCAGCTCTCTATACGATAGCTAGAACATGGAAGCAACCTAGATGTCCACCAATGAATGAATGGATACAAAAGCTCTGGTACATACACACTACTCAGCTGTAAAAAGAAATGCAGAAGAATCAGTCCTAATGAAGTGGCTGGATCTAGAACCATCATAAAAAGTGAACCATCATCAAAAAAACCTATCATAAAAAGTGAAGTAGGGCTTCCCCTGGTGGCCAAGTGGGTAAGGACACCGCCTTGCAGTGCAAGGCATGCCGGTTCGAGCCCTGGCCTGGGAAGATCCCACGTGCCGCGGAGCGGCTGGACTGATGTGTCCAATCACTGAGCCAGAGCTCTGGAGCGCAGGCGCCCAGAGCCAGCGCTCTGCAATGACAGATGCCACCGCGATGGGAGGCCCACAGGAGCCAAAGAACAAAGAGGGATGAACATAGAGAAACAAAAGACCAATAGAAGTGGCCCGCCCTCTCCCCTTCCTCCCCAACCCGACCCCCACCCAAAATAAATAAATAAATAAATCTTAAAAAAAAAAAAAAAGTGAAGTAAGTCAAAAAGAGAAAGACAAGTACAATATACTAACACATATATATGGAATCTAGTAGGATGGCAATGATAACACACGCAGTGAAGCGATGGAAAAACAGACATGGAGAATAGACATATGGACATGGTGGGGAATGAACAGTGGGTGGGAGGCGTAAAGGAAGTAGCATGAAAACCTATACTATTGGGCTTCCCTGGTGGTCCAGTGGGTAAGGACACCGCCTTGCAGTGCAAGGGGCGCCGGTTCGATCCCTGGCCTGGGAGGATCCCATGTGCCACGGAGCGGCTGGACCAATGTGTCCAACTACCAAGCCGTAGGTCTGGAGCGCATGCGCCCAGAGCCAGTGCTCTGTGACAACAGACGCCACTGCGATGGGAGGCCTACACGGGCCAAGGAACAAAGATGGATGAAAATAGAGAAATGAAAGACCAATAGAAGTGGCCCACCTGCCCCCCTCCCTCCCCAACCCCAACCCACCCTCCGAAAAAACCTATACTATCATATGTGAAAAAGACAACTATTGTCATTGCGTTGTGAGAAAAGGGGATCCTGCAGGGGCATTGTGCGACGGCCTGGAGGGGTGGGATGGGGGGAATAGACACATGACTAATCTGGGATCATACCCATACCTGTAAACAACAAAACTCTGTAAAAGCAAAAGTAAAAATAAAAGCTTAAAAAAAAAAAGTAAAATAAAAATTAAAAAAAAAAAAAAGACTCCAACGGAGAATGAGACTGGGAAGCCCACGTGACTGGACGGGCGTCCACACAAACCAGCCGTCGGCGGGAACCACACGGCTCCTGTGGAACCAAGACGAAGGGCCCAGGGAGACAGGGCGCACGCGCACCCGAGTGGCCGAAGCGCACGCCTGCCGGAGGCGGGGTCCACAGGGTGCGCGGCCCCCCGCCCGCTCCTTCCCGGCGTCCAGCCAAGGCGCCAAGGCCTCTCCTGGGAGCAGGACCACGCCCTAGCCCAGGCCCACCCTGATGAAGCCTAAAGCCAAGCCTCACGGGGAAGGAAGGCTGCAGGTGGGGCCGCTGGGGGCACCTCCACAGGCCGTACTGAGCACCAAAGCAAGGCACGAAACACACAAGTTCAAGACGAGCGGTGGCTGCTGAGCTGCAGCGGTCCTCAGAGGACGCGGACACGCCGTCCACAAGGTCCGGACACAGGAAGCTGACCCAGCGCCGCGCGGAAGAGCAGACTCCGGAGCCTGACCGCGGCCGCCGGGCAGCCAGGGCTCCCGAGCCCCCGAGCAGCCGCCACAAACCGCGACGGGAGCCCGCGGCTGCGACAAGGAGCAGACGGGCGTCCTGGCAGAGCCAGCCACGGGGAGAAAAGATCCCGCGGAACCCAGAGCTGCAGACATGTCAACAGAGGAAAACGTCACTGGAATGGGGAGACGACAGAGACGCAAGAGAGAGCGGTAGAAATTATCCACCTGAACCCAGAAAACAGGGATTCAAGCAAAAAGGATGCAGACTCACAGCCCACAGGGCGGCGTCAGAAGGGCAGCAACGGTGAGCCTGGGAAACCCCCTGGAAACGTCCCGCACGGAGGGGTCTGAGGAAGGCCCGGGTGCTGCGCCTCCGAGGAGAAACGCCGGCCGACAGACCCAAGACGCTCAGAGAAGCCCGAGCAGGGAGGCGGCCACGAGAACCAAGTCTAAAGAGACACACAACCACCCTCCAAGAACCAAGAGCATCACCTCGAGAGCCGAGGAAGTGACACTCGTGACGAGCAGAAACGAGGGCCGCGGCCGCGGTGGGCCCCGAACGTGGCGCCACGCCGCCGTCCAGGGCAGAGACGGCCACACGTCCACGGCCGCGTGCAGCTCGAAGAAACGGCAAGAGCTCTGCAACGCTGCAAACACCCTGGGCCGGGTCCCATCCTCCCCGTCAGCGGGAGCAAGACGGCCACGTACGAGCAGGAGAGGGGCCAGCAGCAAGACAGGCCGCGGGAGCCAGGGCCGCGGGGACAGGGAGAGCCTCAGCCCCGCGCGTCCCCACTGGCCACCCCGTAAAGTGCACACATCTGGGTGTGCCGGGCCTCTTCAAGAAGGTGAGAGAAGCTGACCTTAAGTTAAAAAGGCAGCGCTGAAAGGAAAACAAACTGTCCATATACAGGGAGAATTTCATCCAAAATTTCAAGTGACCAAATGCTGAAAGATCGCACGGCCAGCAGATGGCACCACCAGCAACGCTGACCGCTGCCTTCAGGCCAAAGGGCACCCCTGCCAGTGAAAACCTGGACCCCAGGGAAGGAACATACACACCAGAAACGGCAAATCAGCAGATGAACGTGAACAACGATGTTCTCTTTCCTCCTGAGCATCACAACGGGCAGCTTAAAGGACAACCACGCTACCTAAACGGTAGCTTTGTATTATATATAAAGATACAAGAGCAGGGCTTCCCTGGTGGTCCAGTGGGTAAGGACACCGCCTTGCAGTGCAAGGGGCACCAGTTCCATCCCTGGCCTGGGAAGATCCCACGTGCTGCGAAGCGGCTGGACCCATGTGTCCAATTACCGAGCCGGAGCTCCGGAGCGCATGCACCCAGAGCCGATGCTCTGCGACAACAGAGGCCACCGCGATGGGAGGCCCACACGGGCCAAAGAACAAAGATGGATGGAAATGGACAAATGAAAGAGCAACAGAAGTGGCCCGCCTGCTCTCCTCCCTCCCCAGCCCACCCCCCTCAAATAAATAAATAAAATAAAAAAGTAAAAAAAAAAAAAAAGATACAAGAGCAAACAGAAGAGGAGACTAGTACAACGCAGACAAACAACTCTCCCTCATGCTGGGAGCGACCTGTCCTCCTCCGGGCTCCCCTACACCCGCACTCAGCGAGGACAGCCACCCCAAAGCCTCGGTCACTCTGCCAGCGCAACGGCCCCACGCTCTCCCAAGGCGGCCCTCGTCTCATCCTAGGAGCTACGGCGATTGAGCCGCCTCCGGCCAGGAGCCGGCTCGCAGCCGCCAGCAGGCTGGTCCGGACACGGCGCGCCCAGGGCGAGAGCCGCTCCGAGGGCGGGGGGACAGCACGTAAATGGCCGGGAGGCCCGACGCCCCGGAGGCTGCGTGGGAGGCCACGCCCTGGCCCTCAGCCCGTCCCTGCAGCCACGCGGTACCTCTGGTCCCGATCCTGGTCCCGGGGAGTCCACTTTCCTCTTTTTCCGGGGCCCGATGGCGGCCAGTGCTGTGAGGTTGGCATCTCGCTGCCTCATCTGTGCCAGTTCTTGCTGCTGCATCTTTGATTTGAAAGGACACAGGGACTGTCACGACATGCACGTTTCTCATACAACAACAGTAACACGCAGACACCCAAGGGCTTCCCAAACTTTTCTAAATTAAACTTCGACTTTTTCTTTGAAGACAAAATGGTAACATATTCTAGTCAGAAAAATGTAGAGCAATAGGTGCTCACGTTAAAAAACTCAGAAAACATGACCAACTTTTCAGAGAACAGAGATCAGGTGCCCCAAGTGACAAATCACCGCGAAGCTGAGGAGCGGGCCAGGCGTCTCCACAGGGCGGCCCCGGCAGAGCACAGGCCACCACAGGGCCGCCCGCGGTGCAGCCGTGCCGTCGCCGCCTCAGCCCTTCACCCCCTGAAGCACCCGGGCTCCACACAGCCATGCGTCCCAGCGCTCAGCGCAGGTGCCTGGGGTAACCGCTTACCTCCTTTGCCTTCTGTTTCAACCTTAACTGTTCTGGATCTTCTTGTCTGGATCGAGACTATTCGACAAACAGGCCAAAAAAGAAAAATAAGTTATGACCTAAATGCTCCTCGTCTGACAAATACTCTATCTTATCTGTGACACAACACCTAAGCCACATGGCAGAACACGCTCCACGTGTTGAACGCTTCTGGCCAAAAGATGAAAATGTGTTATCGTGAAAAGCAAACATCCTTCTTAAGAAGATGGACACCGTGGACCTAAGACCCACGAGGTGCTCCGCGGCAGGCCTGCCCAGCTGAGGACCTGACGTGCCGTGAGGTCAGTCGGGGCAGGTGGCCGGCGGGCTCCGGTCAGCGAGGGGACCTGCCCGGGCGGGCTGGCCCTGCCCCGGCTCTGCCCCTGACCCGGCCGCCGCGGCACGAGGCCAGCCCTCACGCCGCCCTGGCTCCCGGACACCCCGCGCGTGCGGGCGTTCAGGATGGAGGCGGGAAAACCAAGCACGCCGCGAGCACTTGCCTTTGCTGCCCGCATTAAGATCTCTCTCTCCTGTTCATCTTTCCTCTGCTTTTCAATTTGATCAAGCTGTTCAAAAAACTTGAGCTGAGCCCGGACGTCACTTGCCTGTTCGTATCTGTCATCATCCTACAGAAAAATGAAAACATTGCTCGTCATACACCTGGGAGCCCAGAGGGCCGGCCCGCGCACTGCCCCCGCCTCCAAGGCCGGGCCCGGGCTGGCAGCAGACCAAACCGCCCGTGTCCACAGGACTGTGTCGCCGGTGAGTCACCTCAGGGCTCACAGGGACGTTTTCAGCTTACACACTGTAGCATCCTTTGAGCTTTGATATCACCATTGAAAAAAATAAAGCAAAACGGCTATGAGCTTTTTCACTTCAAATGCTGCCCTGAAGGCAGGGCGGCAGGGCCCGGAGGGCGCCTGGCCACACCTCGGGAGCCCGGAAGGTTTCTGCTCGGAGACCCGCCATGTGAGCCGGGGCTCTGGTGTGACCCCCGCCACAAAGCCAAACAGGGCGCCGCTCCAAGTCACAGGAGCCCTGTGGGCTCCTGGGACAGGGCGCCGCCCCGGAGGGGACGAGCGCCAGCAGGTTGGGGTAACCGCTTACCTCCTTTGCCTTCTGTTTCAACCTTAACTGTTCTGGATCTTCTTGTCTGGATCGAGACTATTCGACAAACAGGCCAAAAAAGAAAAATAAGTTATGACCTAAATGCTCCTCGTCTGACAAATACTCTATCTTATCTGTGACACAACACCTAAGCCACATGGCAGAACACGCTCCACGTGTTGAACGCTTCTGGCCAAAAGATGAAAATGTGTTATCGTGAAAAGCAAACATCCTTCTTAAGAAGATGGACACCGTGGACCTAAGACCCACGAGGTGCTCCGCGGCAGGCCTGCCCAGCTGAGGACCTGACGTGCCGTGAGGTCAGTCGGGGCAGGTGGCCGGCGGGCTCCGGTCAGCGAGGGGACCTGCCCGGGCGGGCTGGCCCTGCCCCGGCTCTGCCCCTGACCCGGCCGCCGCGGCACGAGGCCAGCCCTCACGCCGCCCTGGCTCCCGGACACCCCGCGCGTGCGGGCGTTCAGGATGGAGGCGGGAAAACCAAGCACGCCGCGAGCACTTGCCTTTGCTGCCCGCATTAAGATCTCTCTCTCCTGTTCATCTTTCCTCTGCTTTTCAATTTGATCAAGCTGTTCAAAAAACTTGAGCTGAGCCCGGACGTCACTTGCCTGTTCGTATCTGTCATCATCCTACAGAAAAATGAAAACACTGCTCGTCATACACCTGGGAGCCCAGAGGGCCGGCCCGCGCACTGCCCCCGCCTCCAAGGCCGGGCCCGGGCTGGCAGCAGACCAAACCGCCCGTGTCCACAGGACTGTGTCGCCGGTGAGTCACCTCAGGGCTCACAGGGACGTTTTCAGCTTACACACTGTAGCATCCTTTGAGCTTTGATATCACCATTGAAAAAAATAAAGCAAAACGGCTATGAGCTTTTTCACTTCAAATGCTGCCCTGAAGGCAGGGCGGCAGGGCCCGGAGGGCGCCTGGCCACACCTCGGGAGCCCGGAAGGTTTCTGCTCGGAGACCCGCCATGTGAGCCGGGGCTCTGGTGTGACCCCCGCCACAAAGCCAAACAGGGCGCCGCTCCAAGTCACAGGAGCCCTGGGGGCTCCCGGGGACAGCGGGGCTCGGCTGCTGGAACCCTCGGAGGGGGACGAGTGAAGGACGACGCACACCGGAGCTGGAGAGGGCCCTGCGTGGACCGCGGGCCAGCTCCCTGCCCTGCAGGCCGGGTCCCCTCAGCACCCTCCCCTCCCCAGCCCGCACCCAGCACCCGAGGGTGCCATGCGTTGAAAGCAATGGTCTCTTGCCCACCTCCAGCTCTGGGGAAGCTGGAAACCGGCTGGACGCGCGGCTGCCTGGGCCCGTGCACCCCCAGGAGGGACGACAGGGCGTACCCCTGGGGCGGCGGCCGGTTACCTTGTAGGAGAAATTCTTCTGCTGGGCCGTCTCTGATATCTTCTCTACCAGGTTCTGCAGCCTCTGCTGCGTGGCGTGGGACACGTAACTCACCACATCTGGGTGCAACTCCGTGATGCCGTGCTTCTTGCCTGGGGACGGGCAGCACTTTACCATCCCGGGAGCTCTGCCTCTGCCTCGCCGCCGCCTCTCGTCCCCCGGCTGCGGCTCTGGGCAGCCCGCAGGCAGCCCGCGCGGGCCGGCAGGGTGGGGTCTACCCCTGCTTCCCTGAGACCACCGCTGTCAGCCCCGCGGACGGCACAGCTCTGGCCAACAGGTGGCCAGGGACGAGGGGTGTCCCGGCCAGGATGGCTCCGTGCTGAGCGCAGCTGTGACCCAGGCCAAGCCCACGCCCGGGGCCCCCGCCGGGGCTGTACCTATTTCTAATATCCTTCTCTGCAGAGGTGCCGAGAGGAGGAAGGTCTCGTCCTTGCAGGACCGCGTCAGGGTGCCCACCAGCTCCGAGTTGGTGGCCAGTATCCTCGCACTCTCTTCTGACAGGTTCACCCCCGCCATGGACGCCACGTCGTTGATGTCATCGTCGTCCCTTCGGGAGACAGAGGCAGCGACTCTGACAGGGCCGGACTCTGTGAGCTCTGACCCTCAAGCCCTGCTTTCTAGCGGCCCAAAAGCACAGCCCTGCCCCGCGCTCCTGACCCCAGCCTGCGCCCGGCAGCCTCCGGAGGCGCCCGTCACCGCAGAGGAGGCCGCTCTGGACACCCGGGCCTGGCGCTGGCTGTGTGGCTCCCGTCATGAGGCACTGCTCCCACCGCCGCGCGCGTCCGGCCCGACCCGGACCCCGGCGGGCTCGCCTGGTTGGCGCGCTCTGCACGGCTAGCTCCCTCACCTGCCAGGAGGAAGCGCGGCCCCAGGGAGCGGCAGCTGCTCGCTGACCTTCAGGAGGACGCAAACCCCGTCTCCAGGCCCCTTCCCCCGGGCGCGCCTCCCAACCCCGCCGGGCCCCACCTAGCCCGCCTGGATGCCAGCTCCGGCCAGACCCCCAGGGCTCCAGCGCTGCCAACGCCACGCCCGCTCCTAACGGCTCTGGGGCCGAGCGTCGGGGAAGGGCCAGGAGGCCCCAGCCCGGGCACGCTTTGCCACCCTGGGCCTGAACCGGAGCAGCCGCCTCAGCCCGGCCGAGGGCGACACTCAGACCAGCTGCCCGGCAAGAGGCCGGCGCGGGCTCCTGACGCCGGGGAGGACGGCGGGCCAGCGCGGGCTCCCGAAGCCTCTGCGGGGAGGACGGGATGCGTCCTCCGGGGAGACTGACGAGCTCAGGAGACTGAGCCCTCGCGTCTCAGAAACAGAACTCCTACCCATCTGCACAGAGAGAGCCAGTTTGCCGTCCGGCCCTGTGTCTCTGACGAGCCTCGCTGAGCTGCTCTCTCAAAACGCGCGCCGCGGGGAGCTGAGCACGGAAGGGACGCAGCATCGAGGCACCACCGGCCACGGCGCAGCCGCTCCTGGGCCCAGGGGCGCCCACGTGACCCTCCCCCAGCGCCCCCCGCGCAGGGGCACTCCTTACCGAAACGAGCCTCCCCCGGGCTCCTTGAGCTTATTTTTCTGTGCAGCAGCAGCTTGTGCGGAGACAGTAGAAAGAGCTTTGGTTCCAGGTAACACAGCGGGCTTCACCACGGGGACTGCAGAGCAGAGACAAGGGTGAGCCCCGCACAGACTCGGGCCGGGGCTCGGAGGGCCGAGCGCGGCCGTCGCCCCCGCCCACCGAGGGAGCCTTCTCCACCACCAGAGACGCGGGGCTGCTAGCTCTAAGCGGGAGGGGGCGCGCGGGCAGCCCCTCTCGAGCGCCACTCTTTCTGTGTGTCGTCAAACCTTCCGAGGGGGGAACGCCTGCGGGCAGAGCCTCCCGTCCTGAGCGTGTGACTGTGCAGCGCGGGGCTCCGCAGGGCGGACACTCACCGGGCTGCAGCTGGTTCAGCTGGATCTGCTGGGGCGTGGTGAGCACGATGCGGCTGTGCGGCTGCCGGAGCGCCACCATGGGCGTCTGCGTCAGCGTCACCTGCGGCGGCCGGATGAGCGCGCCGGGCTTGGGCGGTGGCTGGATCACCTGGGGAGAGCCCACGGGGCACGTGAGCCCACAGCCCACCCGTCCGCGGGGACTGCCGGCGCCCATCTAGCCCGGGACCCCCGGGGACCTGCCCGGGCCTCCGGCCGGATGCTCAGCCCCCGCCTCTGAGTCTTAGGGAGGTCCCCCAGGAGGCACGCCCTACACTGCAGGTGCTCAGGCCACGCCAGCCCTGCAAGAAGCCTGTGAGAATTCACGCCATCCGGCAGGAGACACACGGCCGTCTCCAGACGGCCAGACGGCCAGGCCACACGCTCAGAGAAAGGCCCCAGGGCTTCCCGTCCCTACAGGCTTCGAGGACAGCGGGTGACCGCCAGGTGCCTGACTGTGCTGCACCCACAGGCCTTTCTGCGGCAGCAAGGCCACGGCAGAGCGCTCCCTCCGGGGACGGGGCGGGGGCAACCTGCCCTCCCAGCTGCATGCGGGCCGAGGCTCGCGGGGCTCCCTCCCTGGAGCCCCTCTTCCCGAGCACTGGTCGAGGCAGAAACAAACTGTAACTTGAGCAGGCGAGAGGCGCGCATCCCCCTCGTGACTCTGATCAGCTGCCCGATCGTCACTTGAACATCATCACAAAATGCTCTCCACAACCCACAAAGGTGACTCGAGAACCTCCACTGTTTTCTTAATTGTTTAACTCTCCAGCGACATTCAAAACCTCAGATCATGGCATCCAGTCTCATCGCCTCATGGTAAATGGATGGGGTAAAAGGGGGGACAGTGAGAGATTCTCTTTCCCTGGGCCCCAAAATCACTGTGGCTGGTGACTACAGCCACAAGATGAAAAGACGCTAGAAACACCCGTGACAAACCTAGACAACGTACTAAAAAGCAGAGACATCACTTTGCCAACAAAGGTTCACGTAGTCAAAGCTACAGTTTTTCCAGCCATCGTGTACAGATGTGAGAGCTGGACCATAAAGAAGGCTGAGAGCCTGAGAATTCCTGCTTTGAAACTGTGGTGCTGGAAAGGACTCCTGAGAGTCCCTTGGGCAGCAAGGAGATTGAACCAATCTTAACGGAAATCAACCCTGCACTGGAAAGACGGCTGCTGAAGCTCCAGTACTTCAGCCACCTGATGCGAGGAGCCGACTCGGTGGAAAAGCCCCTGATGCGGGGAGAGACTGAGGGCAGGAGGAGGGGCGGCAGCGGACGAGAGGGTTGGATGGCATCACCACTCAACGGACATCACTCTGGACAAGCCCCAGGAGACGGTGGGAAGCTGGCGTGCTGCCGTCCAGGGGCCGCAGGGGCCGGGCGGGACTGAGCGGCGGCGCGACAAGGGGAGCACGGGGCTGCCCCGGAGACGCGGCTGCGGGGACTCGGCCTGCCCGGGGAAGCAGGAGCGTCGGTTCGATGCCTGGGTCAAGACGATCCCCTGGAGGAAGAATGGCCATCCGCTCCAATGTTCCTGCCCAGGAATCCTCACGGACAGAGGAGAGTGGCGAGCCACCGTCCACAGGGTCGAACAGAGCCAGAAGCGACTGAGCACGCACACGCACACGGGACCAACACCCCTTCAAATGAGGGAAAAAAAGACAGCAACGGCCTTTGCACGCTCAGCAAACTCCACCTGCCTGCGGCCACACATTCAAACCCAACTCTTCCCAGAAGACACCCTCTCACAGCCACACAGCCAGAGCCTGATCCAGACCACAGGCCAGCCCCCCACCCGCAGCCACTCGTGCGGAAAGCCCCGAGCCCCGAGCCCCGGCTGCAGAGCTGGGTCCGGGGCCGAGACGCCGGCATGCCCGGCGCTCCGTACGCGCGTCGAGGCTCCCGATCAAAGACGACCTCTGGCTGAGAGACCCACGACACACCTGTGTCCACTCAACCCAGGGACACCCTGAACGCTACAGACAACAGACGTGCCGGAGGGTAAGAGGTGACAGGCTCCCTCTGGTTTACAGACAGATAAACCGCAGACCCGCAAGGCCTGGCCTCGAGCTGACACGTCACCACCTAGGACCACACCCCGAGCGCCTGGAACTTTGCCAAAGACTCGTTTTGGAAGAAGCTGGACCATAAAGAAGGCTGAGAGCCTGAGAATTCCTGCTTTGAAACTGTGGTGCTGGAAAGGACTCCTGAGAGTCCCTTGGGCAGCAAGGAGATTGAACCAATCTTAACGGAAATCAACCCTGCACTGGAAAGACGGCTGCTGAAGCTCCAGTACTTCAGCCACCTGATGCGAGGAGCCGACTCGGTGGAAAAGCCCCTGATGCGGGGAGAGACTGAGGGCAGGAGGAGGGGCGGCAGCGGACGAGAGGGTTGGATGGCATCACCACTCAACGGACATCACTCTGGACAAGCCCCAGGAGACGGTGAGGCCAGGGAAGCTGGCGTGCTGCCGTCCAGGGGCCGCAGGGGCCGGGCGGGACTGAGCGGCGGCGCGACAAGGGGAGCACGGGGCTGCCCCGGAGACGCGGCTGCGGGGACTCGGCCTGCCCGGGGAAGCAGGAGCGTCGGTTCGATGCCTGGGTCAAGACGATCCCCTGGAGGAAGAATGGCCATCCGCTCCAATGTTCCTGCCCAGGAATCCTCACGGACAGAGGAGAGTGGCGAGCCACCGTCCACAGGGTCGAACAGAGCCAGAAGCGACTGAGCACGCACACGCACACGGGACCAACACCCCTTCAAATGAGGGAAAAAAAGACAGCAACGGCCTTTGCACGCTCAGCAAACTCCACCTGCCTGCGGCCACACATTCAAACCCAACTCTTCCCAGAAGACACCCTCTCACAGCCACACAGCCAGAGCCTGATCCAGACCACAGGCCAGCCCCCCACCCGCAGCCACTCGTGCGGAAAGCCCCGAGCCCCGAGCCCCGGCTGCAGAGCTGGGTCCGGGGCCAAGACGCCGGCATGCCCGGCGCTCCGTACGCGCGTCGAGGCTCCCGATCAAAGACGACCTCTGGCTGAGAGACCCACGACACACCTGTGTCCACTCAACCCAGGGACACCCTGAACGCTACAGACAACAGACGTGCCGGAGGGTAAGAGGTGACAGGCTCCCTCTGGTTTACAGACAGATAAACCGCAGACCCGCAAGGCCTGGCCTCGAGCTGACACGTCACCACCTAGGACCACACCCCGAGCGCCCCTGGCCGTTTCTCCGAGCCGCGGGCAGGCAGCGGGCAGCGGGCAGCGGGCGAGGCTCGGCCTTCGCGCCAGCAGTGTGGGCTGGCCCTGCCTGCCGGCGCCCACCTGTGCAGGCTGAGTGAGGCTGATGACCGGAGGCTGGAGGGCGCTGGTCACGGTGGCCGCCGTCTTCCCGGCGGTGCGCTGGACCGAGCCACTGAGCACCACGGCAGTGAGCGCGGTGGTGGCCTGCGAGGCCGGCGGCTGCTGCTGGCTCTGCTGGATGAAGGCCGCGGAGTCGGGGGTCAGCTGTCTCAAGGCGGGCAAGCTCCTCTGGGCAGGAAGACAGGCACGGGGTGGGCAGGTGGCCCCTCAGATCCAGAAACAGGGCCCCTCCGTGGGGACAGGGCCCCTCCATGGGGACAGGGCCCTCCGCGGGGACAGGGCCCTCCGTGGGGACAGGGCCCTCCGTGGGGACAGGGCCCTCCGCGGGGACAGGGCCCTCCATGGGGACAGGGCCCCTCTGTGGGGACAGGGCCCTCCGCGGGAACAGGGCCCTCCGTGGGAACAGGGCCCTCCGTGGGGACAGGGCCCTCCGCGGGGACAGGGCCCTCCGTGGGGACAGGGCCCTCCGCGGGGACAGGGCCCTCCATGGGGACAGGGCCCTCTGTGGGGACAGTGCCCCTCTCTAGGGAAAGGGCCCTCCGCGGGAACAGGGCCCTCCGTGGGGACAGGGCCCTCCGCGGGGACAGGGCCCTCCATGGGGACAGGGCCCTCCGCGGGGACAGGGCCCTCCATGGGGACAGGGCCCTCCGTGGGGACAGGGCCCCTCTCTAGGGAAAGGGCCCTCCGCGGGAACAGGGCCCTCCGTGGGGACAGGGCCCTCCGCGGGGACAGGGCCACTCTGGGTCCCTGGGTGCGACAGGATGCCATGGTCAGAGGGGCAGGGATCTCAAAACTCACAAAAAAGCCTCTAAAGGGAAAACCTGGCACTATCCTGGTGGCTTCAAATCGGCACTGGCGACAGCCACGCCAGCCCACCCCTCTCCAGAGGTGCCCCCCAAGGCTGAGCACTCGCAGGGCCCCAGTTACCTTCAGGAAAGGCACAAGGTAAGGTTGAGGTGAAGAGTTAAGTTCTCGGTATAGCCTGCTAGTGAAATCTTCTGCTTCGATTTTTCCATCCTAAAGGCAAAAATTTACATTAAAATCCTCCCGTGAACACAAGTTTGCACACACGCACCTTTATTCTGCACTTCTCTGGTCTCACGTTTCACAAACAGCTATTCCTCCCGCCAGGTCCTGGGCTCACTGATCCACTCCCCAACTTTCTTACTCCCACTGCGCATCGAGCATTCCGCAGGACACAGGTGAGCCTAAAAGTACCCGCAACACCAAAGCCAGAGCACAAGGCAGGCCAGGGACATCCTTCCCTGGAGAGACCACACTGCCGAGGGAGAAGCCAGCGCCCAGAGGAGGAGCCGCGGCAAGCAGGCGTGTGGCCAGGAGGACAGAGGCGGCAGGGACGGGGGCCGGGCCCCTGGGGGGCTCAGCCAGCGCCACTGCCCACCTGTGCCCTCCACCTAGGGTCCCCTCTCGCCAGCAGCCAAGCCCAGGGCTGACTGGGCCCAAGTCAAGGAGGGACTGGCCAGGCTGCCAAGGGCGCAGGCCGGGGTCCCAGTGCCCGAGAAGGGCGCAGCGCAGGGGCCCAGGGCTGAGCTCATCTGGGGAGCCCAAGTCGGTGAGAGGAGGCGTGCTTCCTGCCCCAGCAGGGCTGCAGACAGGGACCATGTGAAAACAGAACGGTGTGTGTCCAACTGGACACATCCATTCAAAAGCAAACCATTAAAATTAAGACTAACAAAAAGCTGGGAGCTGCTCTTTCTCACGGAGGTGAGATTACTTTTCCGCCTCTGAATCTCCTGCTGATGCGTAAGGTGCAGCCAAAGGGCCTGTTTCTGCTGTGAAAGCAGCAGCCCCACTCTGTTCCGGCACTGAGCCCGCGGGTCCAGAGACTGAGCAGCGCCCATGCCGGGCGGCTCCCCTCGGCCCGCGCCCGCGCACCAGGCAGACTGCACGTGGAGGGTCAGGGCCGCCCAACCCAGCAGGAGCAGGAGCAGTGAGGCGGCCAAGGGCCCGGGTGCTAAATCACGAGGCGTCCTCGAGAGAGAGAAACTGAGAGCACGAGGAGAGCAGGCAGCAGGGGGCCCGAGTGAACAGTGACACTGAGGCAGCGGCCGCAGGCGGCCCTGACGACGGACCAAGCCCCGCAGGGGACACTGGACTCGGCCTCTCGGTGCCTGGGGGCCACGAGGAAGCCCATGGTCAAAGCTGATGTCCAGGGCTTCCCCTGGTGGTCCAGTGGGTAAGGACACTGCCTTGCAGTACAAGGGGCGCCAGTTCGATCCCTGGCCTGGGAAGATCCCACGTGCCGCAGAGCGGCTGGACGCATGTGTCCAATGACCGAGCCGGAGCTCTGGAGCGCATGCGCTCAGAGCCGGTGCTCTGCGACAACAGAGGCCACCGCGATGGGAGGCCCACAGGAGCCAAAGAACAAAGACGAATGAAAATAGAGAAATGAAAGACCAATAGAAGTGCCCACCATCCCCCTCCCCCCCCACCCCACCCCCCAAAAAAAAAAAAAAAAAAAATTTTTTTAAAAACCCTATATTTTAAAAAAAAAAGCTGATGTCCAAGCAGTCGGGCTGAACATTTGTGCAGCTAGCAGGCCCGGGCGCAGGCCGGGGTCCCAGTGCCCGAGAAGGGCGCAGCGCAGGGGCCCAGGGCTGAGCTCATCTGGGGAGCCCAAGTCGGTGAGAGGAGGCGTGCTTCCTGCCCCAGCAGGGCTGCAGACAGGGACCATGTGAAAACAGAACAGTGTGTGTCCAACTGGACACATCCATTCAAAAGCAAACCATTAAAATTAAGACTAACAAAAAGCTGGGAGCTGCTCTTTCTCACGGAGGTGAGATTACTTTTCCGCCTCTGAATCTCCTGCTGATGCGTAAGGTGCAGCCAAAGGGCCTGTTTCTGCTGTGAAAGCAGCAGCCCCACTCTGTTCCGGCACCGAGCCCGCGGGTCCAGAGACCGAGCAGCGCCCATGCCGGGCGGCTCCCCTCGGCCCGCGCCCGCGCACCAGGCAGACTGCACGTGGAGGGTCAGGGCCGCCCAACCCAGCAGGAGCAGGAGCAGTGAGGCGGCCAAGGGCCCGGGTGCTAAATCACGAGGCGTCCTCGAGAGAGAGAAACTGAGAGCACGAGGAGAGCAGGCAGCAGGGGGCCCGAGTGAACAGTGACACTGAGGCAGCGGCCGCAGGCGGCCCTGACGACGGACCAAGCCCCGCAGGGGACACTGGACTCGGCCTCTCGGTGCCTGGGGGCCACGAGGAAGCCCATGGTCAAAGCTGATGTCCAGGGCTTCCCCTGGTGGTCCAGTGGGTAAGGACACCGCCTTGCAGTACAAGGGGCGCCAGTTCGATCCCTGGCCTGGGAAGATCCCACGTGCCGCAGAGCGGCTGGACGCATGTGTCCAATGACCGAGCCAGAGCTCTGGAGCGCATGCGCTCAGAGCCGGTGCTCTGCGACAACAGAGGCCACCGCGATGGGAGGCCCACAGGAGCCAAAGAACAAAGACGAATGAAAATAGAGAAATGAAAGACCAATGGAAGTGCCCACCATCCCCCTCCCTCCCCACCCCACCCACCAAAAAGATAATAAATAAAATTTTTTTAAAAATCCCTATATTTAAAAAAAAAAAAAAAGCTGATGTCCAAGCAGTCGGGCTGAACATTTGTGCAGCTGGGGGGGAGCCGAGGGGGCCCCGCGGGAGAGGCAGACGCAAGGGCAGAGCAGAGCGCGGGAGCCAGGAGGCCCGCAGGGGCCCGGGGCCGCGGGGCCGCCGCTGAGACCCCTCCGCGAGGGAGGGCGAGGAGCGCGGGAGGAAGCCCTGCCAGCGCCTGGCCCTGCCCGGGGAGGCACACCGCCCCCGTGCGGGCGCGCCGGGCGGGGAGGAGGAGCCGCTCAGGCCGCAGGCCACCGCCAGGCCCCGGGCGCTGGCCGGGAGGCCCCGGGCGAGGCGCTTACCAGCAGACTCTGGACCAGTTCTTTCACGTTGGCAGCCGTCTCTGTGGACTGTTTCCCAGACGAAGCCAGTTTTATTAACGTGGATAAAAAATTTTTACATTTTTTCACGTTCTCCATAGTTTCCTGGATAGAAGGTAAGAATTACAGAGGTGACAAACTCTCACAGGCAGACGGCCGGCAGGTCCTCCGGGTAACGAGCTCCTGTGCGTCACGTCACAGCAGAGCGTGTGCTTCTTCTCTTAACCGTCCCTCAGGCAGATGCAGGCGCTCTCGCCGCCTGACGATGGCAGTGTAAGCCAGGACACGCGCCCGAAGGCACAGACCAACTTTCCAGCGCCCCCTGCGCGGCAGGTCCGCGTCACAAAGGTGACTGAGACACGCTGGAAAAACGGTTTTATAGGACACTCACCGTGACACGGCTATCAGAAAGAAAAACGGGAACTTAAGTGCTCCATAAGTGGAACTGGATTACGAGACGGCTACAGAGAGAGTGGAAAACACTCAGCGAAGAAGCAGGACAGCCTCCTGTCACAGGGAAGCACAGTCCCGCGGGCTTAAAGACGCTGCGTGTGGGCGACCGCTGGAGAGAACCCCGCCACACGCGCGCGGCCGCTCGCAGGTGCCCCGCGGGTGGCCCGTCCCCCCAGGGCGCCTGCTCGGGCTTCATCACAGACGGCCCGCAGCCCGAGAGCCGCGTGCAGGCCTCCACCCTCCCTGCGGCCCTCCGAGCCCCTACACGGGGGTGCGTGGAGACGCCAGGCCTCCCCACGTGCGCTGGGGCGGCGTGACCGGACAGGCCCGCAGCTCCAGGGAGGCTCTCACCGTGGCGGCCGTGGAGGTGGTGGTGGCGCCGGGGACCGTCCGCTGAGGCGCTGCCGTCTGAACCGTGGTGGCCGTTCCGAGCGCAGTGGTCTGCGCGGCGCCGCCCAGAACCAGCTGCGGCTGCGAGAACCCAAAGCACGGTGAGCAGACGGCCTTCCTGAGGCTGACCGCAGCCGGCGGGCCCCGCAGCCCCGGCCTGCCCTCCCGCGCGGACTCGCTGGGCCCAGGCCCCTCCACTGCCGGATCGCCCTCCTCTGCTCCCCCAAAGCGAGCCACATCCAGAGCTGCCTGGCAGGGGTCTCAGCCAGGCAGAGACACGAGGTGCCGGGTGCCGGGAGGGAGGGGTGACTTCGCCGAACAAACACAAGCAAACAAACGAACAACTAGACAGCACACGACGGCAGCCCTCGGGCACGTTCTGGAGGTTTCCACCCCGTGTGAGCAATTGTGAGACACATGCTTCCTGCTCCGGTTTTCACCGTAGCACTCCTCCAGTTCAAAACTAGACACTCCTCCGATGTTTTAGACTTTCTCACAACCTCGGAAGGCAGGGGCAGCGTGACCCCGGGCAAGGCTGGCGAGGCTGCCAGCAAGCAGGTCCCCGCGCCCGGCCGGCCGCCCAGGAGCCGGAGGAGCTCCGAGGGCGCTCCCCCGGGAGGCAGGCGGTCTGCTCCCCCGGGACACCGGCTGCCCAGGAGGGGGCGCCCTGGAGAGAGGGGGAGCTCGTCCTTGAGCCTCTCTGCGCTCCTCCCCTTGTAACATTTCGCTCTTGGCACTTTTGTAACAACACAGTGACAGGAACCTCGCGAGGAGGAAGAGGAAAGAACCGACCCGTGGGCTCTGCGAGCGGCTCCTGGACCATCAGCAGCAGCCCGGCTCGTCCAGCTCGTGGGTGCTCCTTTCCATCAGAGGCCACCCTGCACCTGTGCTCCCACGGGCCCCACGCAAACACCTTTCACGGGACAATTCTGGTGCCGGAACCTACTCTGAGAAACTAGAGCTGGCCACGAGCTTCACTACCTTCTCAGAAAAGGCTGGCCTCTGTAACAGACGCTCAGACTGAAGCCAGCCAGACGCCCCCGCGGCCCCGTCACGGGGCAGCTCCGGTCTCAGGAGACCAGCAAGCTCACGTGCGGGGCCGACGGCTCCTCCAGCCGCTCTGAAAGCGGGGCCCAGCAACAGGCGCCAAGGCCAAACGAGGACCCGACCAGGGCGCTCCCGCGGGGAGGACGTGCCCCCTCGGGGCACCCGCGGACACTCGGGCTGAGGGCTCTGCTCCGCCCGGGGGAGGCCGCCACGCCGTCAAAGGTGAACAGGGGGCGTGTGCTCACCACACGTCCGGCGCAGCGGGAGGCTGTGGCAAGGGCTGCTGGTGCCAGCTCTGTGGGGCTGCAGAGGAACTCTGGCCCGCCTCCCTGCGCCGGCAGGCAGAGGGCAGGGGCCTTCTTCTGAAGCGCCTCCCGCCCCAACCCCAAGCCCTGGCAGCCCGCACCAGCACGCGGACGCCTCCCGCCCGCCTCACCTGGACGCCGGGCGAGCGCTGGAGCGCGGTGCTGGGCTGTACCGTCGTCTGGGCCTGGGACACCTGCTTGATTATGGTCGTTGGGGTCACCTGCCGTGCAATGATGGGGGTCCCAGGTGCCTGAAAAGCGAGGAGGAGTCGCCTGAAAGAGGGAAGTGAGAGGCGGCGGACAGCATGGTGCCCGGCTCGGCCATCAGCGAGGCCCGAGCGTACAGACTGACACCCGCCCTCAGAGCCTCCCACGCGGCCCTCCAGGGGTGCGAGCGTCGGGAGGCCAACCGCAGGCTGGGGGCACAGCCGGGCGGCGGTCAGCCCGAGGCTCTCCCATTGGGGGCTAACAGTCCTGCAGAGTGCCTCTGCGCCCCCACCACCAGCGAACGGCAGCTCAGGCCCCCCGGTCCCGCCGTCCCGCGCCCAACTGTCCTGGTCACGCCCTGCGAGACGGCAGGACGTGGGCTTCACGGGGCGGGGGCGGCACAGGGAGGGCCCAGGAGAGAGGGACCCTGCCGCCCGGCCAGGCTCACCTGCACTGCGGAGATCTGCACGGGAGGGGCACTTGTGGGCGTGGCCGGGCGTGGCGCCATGGTGGTCTGCGGCTGGGCCTGGGCGTGGGCCTGGGCCTGCATCTGGGCCAGGGCCTGCTGCGGGATCATGAGCAGCTGCCCATTCTCGCTCCGCACGAGGACCATACCTGAGGGCGGGGGAGGCGTCAGGACTGCACCCAGGGCCCGGCCCCACGGGAGCCACCGCCCTGAGGAGGAGAGGGCGCCGCGGGGCGTCAGCTGCTGAGCGGGCGCACACCTCCAGCAGCGGGGCCGGGACGGCAGACACGAGAGGGGTCCTCGGGGCTTCAAGCAGCAGCCGGAGCTCCTCAGGCCCTCCGCCCCGCAGCCCCCCGCGCCGGCCTGGAGGTCAGGAGGCCGCGAGCCGGGGTCTGGAGGGCGCCCCCACACGGGCTGCCGGGCACGACCAGGTTCACGAGGCAGCAGGTGTCCGGGAAGAGGCCGTGCAGCCCTGAGCCCTGCCCTGGAGCAGGGCCGCCCGCGCCCGCCGCCGGCTCTGGGGAGGCGGCCTGGCCTCTCCCCCCACCCGGTCTCCGTCCCTCAGGGCTGGGCTGGGCCCCGAGACAGCACTGCCCACAGCCTACATGCCGGGGCCCTGCCTGAGTGTCTGAAGCTCCGGAGGACACTCCTCTTGTGTCCACGACGACCAGGGAACCCTCGCCCCACAGAGATGCAAAGACACAGAGCACCACTCACCCTTCACAGCACGCCAACTACACACATCACTGGAAACCAAATCCTCACGGGCAGGCGTGGTATTGATTTTCGCTTCAAAAACCAGCGCTGGCTTCCCTGGCGGTCCAGTGGGTAAGGACACCACCTTGCAGTACAAGGGGCTCCGGTTCGATCCCTGGCCCGGGAAGGTCCCACATGCCGCGGAGCGGCTGGACTGGTGTGTCCAATTGCGGGCTGGTGCTCTGGAGCGCACGCGCCCAGAGCCAGTGCTCTGCAGCAAGAGAGGCCACTGCGATGGGAGGCTCACGCAGGCCAAAGAACAAAGATGGATGAAGGTAAATAAATGAAAGACCAACAGAAGCGGCCAAAAGACAAAACCAAAAACAAAACCGATTACATCCTAGATTCCATTAGAAACAGTAACACAGCTTTCACACTTAACTTCCGGTGACGGATTAGCGAGAGGCCTGCACGGGAGGCCTCCGAATCCTGGTAACACCGTCCTCACCCCGAAGCCAGGCCTCGCAGAGGGCCCCGCACGAGGCAACCCACAGGAGGACGCAGCTGGGCAGGGGTGTCGCCCGCGGACCTGCGGCACGTCCGGCCCCTGCATCCCCACAGGGGCAGCTGACGCACCCTCGAGGCCGAGCCCTCCCGTCGGCCCTCAGGCGGGCTTTCTCAGCCGAACCAGACAGACAGACAGACGCTCCAGCCGCCGGACGAGCCTGGGGAGCCTCTGGAGTGCTGGTCCAGCAGCAGCACCCACTGTGACATCAGGAAGTGTGACAGCCTTTCCCTGGGGACACGGCGCCTCTCGGCCCTGAAGAACCGCTGGTCCACGTGCCCGTCAGCAGAGCGCCCTCCAAAGCCCTCCTCCTGAGCGAGCCACGCTGCAGCGAAGGGGCCCGAACACGAGACCCCCACGGGAGGGGGAGCACGTGCTGGTATCAGACGGAACGGCAGGGGTTCACCTCCAAACTACACAAACAGCTCACACGGTTCAGTATCAAGAACAAACAAACAATTTAAAACGGGCAGAAGCTCTAAACAGACCCTTAAAGCAGGAACTCGCCCCACAGAGATGCAAAGACACAGAGCACCACTCACCCTTCACAGCACGCCAACTACACACATCACTGGAAACCAAATCCTCACGGGCAGGCGTGGTATTGATTTTCGCTTCAAAAACCAGCGCTGGCTTCCCTGGCGGTCCAGTGGGTAAGGACACCACCTTGCAGTACAAGGGGCTCCGGTTCGATCCCTGGCCCGGGAAGGTCCCACATGCCGCGGAGCGGCTGGACTGGTGTGTCCAATTGCGGGCTGGTGCTCTGGAGCGCACGCGCCCAGAGCCAGTGCTCTGCAGCAAGAGAGGCCACTGCGATGGGAGGCTCACGCAGGCCAAAGAACAAAGATGGATGAAGGTAAATAAATGAAAGACCAACAGAAGCGGCCAAAAAGACAAAACCAAAAACAAAACCGATTACATCCTAGATTCCATTAGAAACAGTAACACAGCTTTCACACTTAACTTCCGGTGACGGATTAGCGAGAGGCCTGCACGGGAGGCCTCCGAATCCTGGTAACACCGTCCTCACCCCGAAGCCAGGCCTCGCAGAGGGCCCCGCACGAGGCAACCCACAGGAGGACGCAGCTGGGCAGGGGTGTCGCCCGCGGACCTGCGGCACGTCCGGCCCCTGCATCCCCACAGGGGCAGCTGACGCACCCTCGAGGCCGAGCCCTCCCGTCGGCCCTCAGGCGGGCTTTCTCAGCCGAACCAGACAGACAGACAGACGCTCCAGCCGCCGGACGAGCCTGGGGAGCCTCTGGAGTGCTGGTCCAGCAGCAGCACCCACTGTGACATCAGGAAGTGTGACAGCCTTTCCCTGGGGACACGGCGCCTCTCGGCCCTGAAGAACCGCTGGTCCACGTGCCCGTCAGCAGAGCGCCCTCCAAAGCCCTCCTCCTGAGCGAGCCACGCTGCAGCGAAGGGGCCCGAACACGAAGACCCCCACGGGAGGGGGAGCACGTGCTGGTATCAGACGGAACGGCAGGGGTTCACCTCCAAACTACACAAACAGCTCACACGGTTCAGTATCAAGAACAAACAAACAATTTAAAACGGGCAGAAGCTCTAAACAGACCCTTAAAGAACTAAAATTCAAATGCGTGCTCAGTCACGCCCGGCTCTTTAGGACCCCATGGGTCGCCGTCCGCCAGGCTCCTCTGTCCACGGCACTCTCCAGGCAGCGACGGCGGAGGGGGTGGGCACGGCCTCCTCCAGGGCATCTTCCCGACCCGGGGACGGAGCCCGTGTCCCCTGCACGGGCAGCGGGGCTCTTTACCCCCGAGCCGCCAGGGGCGCCGGAAGAACCACATGCCACAACTGAAAGAGCCCCCAGCGAAGACTCGGCCCAGCCAAATAATCAACAAGGACCCACCATCAAGTCCAGGGAACCCACTCAATACTGGGCGATACCCTACCAGGAAAACAATCCGAAAAAGAACAAGCACACGCATAACTAGCTCACCCTGCTGTGCACGCGAAGCCAAAACAATCTTGTAAATCAGCTATACTCCAGTACAAAACAGAACTTTAAAACTTACAAATTTTAAAATAAAACTGAAGACAATAAATAAGCCATGCTTTCAAAACAAAACAGAACACAGCTGCTGCAAACAATTCACTGTTTTGAAATCTCTAAAACCTGGGAGCCTGTGAAAGCACTGGGGAGAGAAAGGCCCGGCAGGGGGTGGCCGGAGCTGGTGTCCGGAGCTGAGAAGTTCACACCATGCCCCAGGGCAGGCTTGGTGGGCCAGGGGGCGGCTCAAGGGGGCAGCACGGTCACCCACCCTTGCTTGTGCTGAGGGCCCCACAAGAGGGGACGCGGTGACACCCCTAGCCCCCTCGGGCACCACCCAGAGACCCCATGCTTCCTACGGCCGACCCTGCAGCTCCCACACCTGGACACCCCAATTTCAGACTTGCTAATGGGGCAGCTGATGCCTATGTTCTGATTAGTGAATACTTGCCAAGCAAGTGACAGGGGTCTTTTAGACACAAAAGTCTAAAAAAGTGGACTCTGGGCCATGCAACGTGCCGGTACTGAGAGTGAAAGCTGAGGAAGAAGCAAAACTCCTGCCACGAAGGGACCCCGGGACTTCACCTCAAACTACAAACAGCTCACACGGTTCAGTATCAAGAACAAACAAACAATTTAAAACGGGCAGAAGCTCTAAACAGACCCTTAAAGAACTAAAATTCAAATGCGTGCTCAGTCACGCCCGGCTCTTTAGGACCCCATGGGCCGCCGTCCGCCAGGCTCCTCTGTCCACGGCACTCTCCAGGCAGCGACGGCGGAGGGGGTGGGCACGGCCTCCTCCAGGGCATCTTCCCGACCCGGGGACGGAGCCCGTGTCCCCTGCACGGGCAGCGGGCTCTTACCCCGAGCCGCCAGGGGCGCCGGAAGAACCACATGCCACAACTGAAAGAGCCCCCAGCGAAGACTCGGCCCAGCCAAATAATCAACAAGGACCCACCATCAAGTCCAGGGAACCCACTCAATACTGGGCGATACCCTACCAGGAAAACAATCCGAAAAAGAACAAGCACACGCATAACTAGCTCACCCTGCTGTGCACGCGAAGCCAAAACAATCTTGTAAATCAGCTATACTCCAGTACAAAACAGAACTTTAAAACTTACAAATTTTAAAATAAAACTGAAGACAATAAATAAGCCATGCTTTCAAAACAAAACAGAACACAGCTGCTGCAAACAATTCACTGTTTTGAAATCTCTAAAACCTGGGAGCCTGTGAAAGCACTGGGGAGAGAAAGGCCCGGCAGGGGGTGGCCGGAGCTGGTGTCCGGAGCTGAGAAGTTCACACCATGCCCCAGGGCAGGCTTGGTGGGCCAGGGGGCGGCTCAAGGGGGCAGCACGGTCACCCACCCTTGCTTGTGCTGAGGGCCCCACAAGAGGGGACGCGGTGACACCCCTAGCCCCCTCGGGCACCACCCAGAGACCCCATGCTTCCTACGGCCGACCCTGCAGCTCCCACACCTGGACACCCCAATTTCAGACTCGCTAATGGGGCAGCTGATGCCTATGTTCTGATTAGTGAATACTTGCCAAGCAAGTGACAGGGGTCTTTTAGACACAAAAGTCTAAAAAAGTGGACTCTGGGCCATGCAACGTGCCGGTACTGAGAGTGAAAGCTGAGGAAGAAGCAAAACTCCTGCCACGAAGGGACCCCGGGACTCCACAGAGACGAGACCTCCCTGCAGCACTAACGTCTCCGGGGAGCAGACCCAGGAGAGAAAGCGTCAGGAGCGCTGCCCTGGGCCCAGGGTCACGGGTGGCTCGACCAGCAGCCCCGGGCAGGCGGGGCAGCCTCCCCAGGGAGCACGCGACAGCGCCGGCTCTGGCAGAGGCAGAGTCCGCCCGCGCCGGATGCCCTGGGCAGACACCACCACGCTGCGGATCTCGTGAAGTCTGGCCGCAACGCTCATTTCAAACAGGCGGCTGTTCCGTGCCACCCAGAGGCAGAGAGACACAACTGTCTCGAAACAGAACGAACTTGAGACCAAGGATCACGCGCAGCAACCGTGGGTCTCCACAGCAGCAGCCCGGCCCGGGGCGCACCAGAGGCCTCCTGAGCCTCGCGCCCCTGCCGGCGCCCCCGCCCCGGCCGCGCAGCCGCCGCCCCGGGCCGGCGCACACTCCCTGGCAGAGGCCCCGTCCTGCACCCCCGCCCGCCCAGGGAGCTCTGGCACCAGCACCAGCCAGTGCGCACGAGCGACAGGCGTGACGCGAAAGGGGGGGCGGCCGAAAGCCACGCAGACTTCCGCGTTAACTAACGCTGGCATCCCTCAGCACAGAGGCCTGCGTCCACGAGGGCAGAGCTGGGCGATGCGGCGACGAGCCCAGCAGACAGGCCTCCGGGAGCCACCCCTCTGGCCACGAGCCTCTGCCTCTCTCCCCTGGCTCTGCGCGGCAGCTGCCAGGGGCGGCTCAAGGGGCAGCACGGTCACCCACCCTTGCTTGTGCTGAGGCCCCACAAGAGGGGACGCGTGACACCCCTAGCCCCTCGGGCACCACCCAGAGACCCCATGCTTCCACGGCCGACCCTGCAGCTCCCACACCTGGACACCCCAATTTCAGACTTGCTAATGGGGCAGCTGATGCCTATGTTCTGATTAGTGAATACTTGCCAAGCAAGTGACAGGGGTCTTTTAGACACAAAAGTCTAAAAAAGTGGACTCTGGGCCATGCAACGTGCCGGTACTGAGAGTGAAAGCTGAGGAAGAAGCAAAACTCCTGCCACGAAGGGACCCCGGGACTCCACAGAGACGAGACCTCCCTGCAGCACTAACGTCTCCGGGGAGCAGACCCAGGAGAGAAAGCGTCAGGAGCGCTGCCCTGGGCCCAGGGTCACGGGTGGCTCGACCAGCAGCCCCGGGCAGGCGGGGCAGCCTCCCCAGGGAGCACGCGACAGCGCCGGCTCTGGCAGAGGCAGAGTCCGCCCGCGCCGGATGCCCTGGGCAGACACCACCACGCTGCGGATCTCGTGAAGTCTGGCCGCAACGCTCATTTCAAACAGGCGGCTGTTCCGTGCCACCCAGAGGCAGAGAGACACAACTGTCTCGAAACAGAACGAACTTGAGACCAAGGATCACGCGCAGCAACCGTGGGTCTCCACAGCAGCAGCCCGGCCCGGGGCGCACCAGAGGCCTCCTGAGCCTCGCGCCCCTGCCGGCGCCCCCGCCCCGGCCGCGCAGACGCCGCCCCGGGCCGGCGCACACTCCCTGGCAGAGGCCCCGTCCTGCACCCCCGCCCGCCCAGGGAGCTCTGGCACCAGCACCAGCCAGTGCGCACGAGCGACAGGCGTGACGCGAAAGGGGGGGCGGCCGAAAGCCACGCAGACTTCCGCGTTAACTAACGCTGGCATCCCTCAGCACAGAGGCCTGCGTCCACGAGGGCAGAGCTGGGCGATGCGGCGACGAGCCCAGCAGACAGGCCTCCGGGAGC
The DNA here is from genome assembly GCA_022376925.1 of Tragulus kanchil. Taxonomy (NCBI): domain Eukaryota; kingdom Metazoa; phylum Chordata; class Mammalia; order Artiodactyla; family Tragulidae; genus Tragulus; species Tragulus kanchil. The sequence goes on along the minus strand of JAIOJX010000031.1, from coordinate 1,819,483 downwards.
CACCCCTCTGGCCACGAGCCTCTGCCTCTCTCCCGCCTGGCTCTGCGCGGCACGTGCACAGCATACGCGCTGGGATAACCATAAAGAAAACCGGGGTAATTCTGTTGATATCCAGTTAGGTATCTTCTTTTCAAAACCATGATCTTCAGTGGCTACATATCTCATCCACAGTGTATTTACAGTTTCTTAACTGATAAAGACTGGTGATTTTCTCTTTTTTGTCACGGGGCGTGCTCAGGATTCTATACTACGACGTGCAGCAAAAACCCACGCCGGCCGTGTGAAGGCCACACTGCGGGCCGCAGCCAAGCCTCTCTGCGCTCAAGCCCGAGACAGGCACGGCCCCGCCCCGTCTGCGCGGCCGGAGCCACGGGGCGCCGCGAGCTGGGGGTGGGGGGCGCCGCGGCCCGCCCCAGCCGGGCACAGCAGTCCTCTGAACTGAAGATCAACTTGAGTGCTCTTACCCAAGGTTACAATTCCCCTGATCCCTTTCATACCAGCATTTCTCACTGTATTTTTAGTCAGAATGTAGGTCAGCCGGAGCAACGCTGCACACGGGCATTCCTACCCGCCCGGAAGCCTCCGCCTGGCCACTGCCGGGGAGACGCTCTCGGCACAGCCCTCGGAGCCCGGCCCCGACCTCGCCCCGGGACACACGTGTCCGCCACCTGGGCGAGGGGCTCCCCGGCTGCACTGGCACAAGCTGGGAACAGCAGCCCGGTGAGGGGGCTCGCTCCCACCCCTGCCCCGCCCCTCAGCCCCAACAAGGGTCCCCAGCGCCGTCCCCTGCCAGACCGCTCGGAGACTCCGCAGAAACGGGGCTGGAAAGGCAAACCCCCCTAACCAACAGGCCAGGCGAAACGGCCCCGAAGCCCGACGTGAAGGCTGCAGAAGCCAGCGCCCAGCCAGGCGCGGAGGACGAGGCGAGAAACACTCCCAGCGCCGCGGCCGCCGCAGCGGGCAGAGGAGCCTGGCTCGCGGCGCATCCCGGAGGCCCGAGCCCAGAACAGCCACCGGCCGAGGGGCAAGGCGGCCTCCTGCCACAGCGCCCCGGCCCTGCTGGGCGCCCCCAACTGCGTGTCGGACGGGGTCCCCCTGACTGCTTCACTGGAAGCAAACTCAGCAAGACGCCCACCCAGACCCCAGAGGCCCTGGCTTCATCGCGGTCCAGGTGACCCTGCACCCCTGCAGCTGTGTGCCTTTTAAATCACCTAAAACAAACGGCTTCAGCCTGCAGGGCTGACCCAGGAAGGCTGGGTGGGGTGGGCGCGGGGGTGGCTCCTGCCCCCAGCCTCAGCCCCGGAGCCCGCGCGGCGCTGCCCGTGAGGAAGGGGTGCCCGCGGCCCGCCCCAGCCCGCGGAGCTGACGGCGAGGAGACGCAGGGGACGCTGCTGAGCAGCAACCACAGGGCTCCCTGGGGTCGCGGACAAAAAACCCGCCTGCCAGCCCGAGCGCAGGTTCCATCCCTGACCGAGCGCGTCCCCCAGGCCTCGGGGCAGCGAAGCCCGCGCGCCTTGGAGCCTGGGCTCTGCCACGGGCTCCCACAGGAGACGCCGCCGCGGGAGAAGCCCGCGCACCGCGACTGGAGAGCGGCCCCCGCTCGCTGCCCCTCGAGAAAAGCCGGCGCGGCCGGGAAGACCCAGCACAGCCGCGGAAAAGTAGACACAGAAAAGTATTGTCACAGCAGCGACTGAAGCCCGGGCGGGCGCCACCCGCCTCCTCCAGCCCCACCCCCAGCGCCCCCTCCCAGGCCCACCCCACCCACCTCTGCAAAGCGTCCCCGGACACAGCCCCGTAACCGCAGAGCCCGGCCAGAGGCTCGGGACTCCACACCCAATTTTCACTTCACGTCACACGGTGACTTTTAAAGTCTTGATGAAACTGAGCATCGGCTCTGGCACGGCAAGGCGTCTGCTGGGCTCCTCAGACGCTGCGTCTCCAAAGCTCACGACCAGGGTGTGTGTGCTTACAGCTGATTCGTGTTGTACAACAAAAATCAACCACTCGGTAAAGCGGAGGATGAGGCGAGAACACTCCCAGCGCCGCGGCCCGCAGCGGGCAGAGGAGCCTGGCTCGCGGCGCATCCCGGAGGCCCGAGCCCAGAACAGCCACCGGCCGAGGGGCAAGGCGGCCTCCTGCCACAGCGCCCCGGCCCTGCTGGGCGCCCCCAACTGCGTGTCGGACGGGGTCCCCCTGACTGCTTCACTGGAAGCAAACTCAGCAAGACGCCCACCCAGACCCCAGAGGCCCTGGCTTCATCGCGGTCCAGGTGACCCTGCACCCCTGCAGCTGTGTGCCTTTTAAATCACCTAAAACAAACGGCTTCAGCCTGCAGGGCTGACCCAGGAAGGCTGGGTGGGGTGGGCGCGGGGGTGGCTCCTGCCCCCAGCCTCAGCCCCGGAGCCCGCGCGGCGCTGCCCGTGAGGAAGGGGTGCCCGCGGCCCGCCCCAGCCCGCGGAGCTGACGGCGAGGAGACGCAGGGGACGCTGCTGAGCAGCAACCACAGGGCTCCCTGGGGTCGCGGACAGAAAACCCGCCTGCCAGCCCGAGCGCAGGTTCCATCCCTGACCGAGCGCGTCCCCCAGGCCTCGGGGCAGCGAAGCCCGCGCGCCTTGGAGCCTGGGCTCTGCCACGGGCTCCCACAGGAGACGCCGCCGCGGGAGAAGCCCGCGCACCGCGACTGGAGAGCGGCCCCCGCTCGCTGCCCCTCGAGAAAAGCCGGCGCGGCCGGGAAGACCCAGCACAGCCGCGGAAAAGTAGACACAGAAAAGTATTGTCACAGCAGCGACTGAAGCCCGGGCAGGCGCCACCCGCCTCCTCCAGCCCCACCCCCAGCGCCCCCTCCCAGGCCCACCCCACCCACCTCTGCAAAGCGTCCCCGGACACAGCCCCGTCACCGCAGAGCCCGGCCAGAGGCTCGGGACTCCACACCCAATTTTCACTTCACGTCACACGGTGACTTTTAAAGTCTTGATGAAACTGAGCATCGGCTCTAAGTACGGCAAGGCGTCTGCTGGGCTCCTCAGACGCTGCGTCTCCAAAGCTCACGACCAGGGTGTGTGTGCTTACAGCTGATTCGTGTTGTACAACAAAAATCAAACCACTCGGTAAAGCAATTAGCCTCCAGCTAAAAAGAAAGAGAAGAACTTCACCACTGTGTACACACACAGCCCCGCAGCGCTGCCCCACGGGACCGGCTGGAGCACGAGGACGCAGTGGGAGGTGGGGGTCTTTCCCACACCCGGCACGTCCATCCGGGCTGGAATTCTGAAGTGGCCCTGCTCAAGAGTGTAATTTCTGAAAACAAAATTTTGTCCCAAACTTGACTAAGTTGTCAGTAACCACAACTGTCTTATCTACTTTAAAAGTTAACTATAGCGGGGCTTCCCTGGTGGTCCAGTGGGTAAGGACACCACCCTGCAGTGCAAGGGGCGCCGGTTCGATCCCTGGCCTGGGAAGATCCCACGTGCCGCGGAGAAGCTGGACAGATGTGTCCAACTACCAAGTCGGAGCTCTGGAGCGCACGTGCCCAGAGCCGGTGCTCTGTGACAACAGAGGCCACTGCGATGGGAGGCCCACACGGGCCAAAGAACAAAGATGGATGAAAAATGGACAAATGAAAGAGCAATAGAAGTGGCCCACCTGCTCCCCTCCCTCCCCACCCCACCTCCACCCCCACCAAAATAAATAAATAAATAAATAAATCTTTAAAAAAAAAAAAAAGTTAACCATAGGGGCTTCCCTGGTGGTCCAGTGGGTAAGGACACCACCCTGCAGTGCAAGGGGCGCCGGTTCGATCCCTGGCCTGGGAAGATCCCACGTGCCGCGGAGCGGCTGGACTGATGTGTCCAACTACCGAGCCGGAGCTCTGGAGCGCATGCGCCCAGAGCCGGTGCTCTGCCGCCAGAGAGGCCACAGCGATGGGAGGCCCACACCGGCCAAAGAACAAGGATGGATGAAGGTAAATAAATCAAAGACCAAGAGAAATGGCAAAAAAAAAAAAAGTTGACCATAAAAAGGTCCATGAAGCAATTCCCAGAAGCAACACGAAGGGCCAAGGAGCAGACCTCACCCTCAGTGACCGGCTGGGAGAGGAGGTGCCAGGTGGGGACTGTCCCCCAGACGCAGCCTGGCCTCCTTCCTGGGCCGCACCAACGCCCTGGCGTGTGCCCCTGGACCAGCCCCTGCAGCGGGGGTCCCCGCGCCGCGGCCCCCTCGCCTCCAGGGCGCAGGCGGCCACATCTCTGCTGTGTGCTGTCCACACGCAGTGTGCCGTGCACCGGCAGGGACACGCAACGGCACAGGACCGGAGGAGACAGTGGCCCCGCGGCGTGCGTGCCCCACGCATGGAAAAGCCGTGTGCATGTGTGCACGCTCAGTGTGTACCCGAGGAAGGACAACCCGGGGGAGACACACCTCGAGGCATGGGCCTCCAGCCCTGACCTCACTCTGCGCTCGCCGGGTCGCTCAGTGAAACCCCACCAAGGAAGACCACGGGCTGCAGGGTGGCCACAGCCCCTGGCCCCAAGGTCCCTTCAACCCGTGGCGCCACCTCCACAGCCTCGTCCCCGAGGCCCGCCACCGAGGGGCCCCCCGCGTGGCCCAGTGGCCGGTGCTGCCCCACGGCCCGAGTGCCGCCCCCCCATCCTGGACACGGCACGTGCCTCCTGCATCCAGGACGGGCTCCACGGCCGAGCGCCCATCACCCCGCCCCCTACTGGGAGGAGGAAGGGACACGAGGAGCCCGGGGCAAAGCGCGGGAGCAGGAAGGGCTCCCTCCAGCCTGACCCGGCACCGGCCTCTCCCTGCGCGGGGCGCAGAGCCGCGCCCGCACGTCTGCCCGCCCGGGGGCCTCGGCCCAGCGCCCGCGCACCGGCGGCAGGGAACAGCCGTGCGGCCCCCACCTCTCGTGGGCCGTCCACGTGGAGGACGCTCCCCTGCCTCTCCGCCGTCCTCACTTCAGTCCGCCAGCAGCAGCTCTCAGCGCCTCATGTTTTCCAGGTCCCCGAAACCCCCGGGCCTGACGCCTTCCCGAGCTCCTCCGGGGCCCTGGACCTGCTGAGGGGTCCACGCCCATGGCCCCTGCCCCGGCCCGTGCCCAGAGCTTGTGCACGTCGGCTGCCAGGGTGGCTGTCCAGAGAGGCCCACCAGCTTCCCAAAAAGCAGGTGACCCTGCCTGCAGCCTCCCTAGACCCCTGGCAGAAAGCTGGCGCGAACTCCGATGTCCTCACAGCCCGAGGTCTGAACACTCTCACGAGTGGAGAACATGCGTCCACGCAGGATTCAACACTGTCTCCTGGCCCGCCTCCTGCACTGCCCTCTGCTCCCCTCCCCGGACAGCCCGGGGCGGTGCCCGCCCTCCCCTGGTAGTGACAGCCCCGGGCACCTCTCCACCCACCCTTTCCCTCCATTATCTTCTCTTTCCCCTCCGTCCCCTTAACTTGATCTTCTGTTGTTTCTATTGTTCACCTTCAGTTCTTTCTGGAGTGACAGCGTGTTAAATAAAAGAACTGGCAGGAGGCGGGGCCTGGAGCACCCCCTCCCTCTGCAGAGCTGTGCCGGCAAGAGTCGCCCCAGAGACGGGGACGGGGGAGACACGGGAGCCTGGGGGGACCGTCCAGGCCGTCCTCAAGGCCAGTAAGCCAAGAGACGAGAACCCCTTCCAGACAGCTGCCCCGCAGGCGCTGACTCCCAGGACGGCCCCTCAGGTGTTCAACTACCCAGCAAATCAGCCTTCGGCCAAAGGGGTCGGAGCAGAGGGGATGGTCTGATCTGAGAGCCAAAGGCAGGAAGCGAGGCCCCCTGCCCCGCCCCACCCCACGGGACAGGCTCCAGCACCCGCCCGGCCGCCGTGGGCCTGGCTGCGGCAGCTGCCTGAACCCCAGCGCGGCTCCGCGTGCTGTGAACACAACTGGACGGTGTGAACCACGCAGTTTCAAGGGAACCGCGGTCAGGTGGCGGACCCCGAGCCTGTTCCAGATTCACGGCAGACCTCAGTCACCTGCCCTCGCTCAGCAGAAGGCCTGGGAGGCACACGGGAAACCGGAGACCCCGTCCTTGATTCCCTCACTCGTGGCCTCAGCCGGCCGGCCGCCAGCACTCGCTAAGGACCTACGTGTGCCGGACCGCGCGGGGACTGAGGAAAACCAGAAACACGCTGGCCCGGGGCTTCCTGCGCAGCGGGGAGGCGGGCTCTGGCCACCGCCGCCGCCTCCCACCCACTCGGCGGCAGCCAACGCGACTGAGCCACAGATGCCACGGCCGACGCCCCCCACGGAGGTGCCCAGGGCTCTGTGCAACCCGGACACACGTGCAGTCAAATCTGAGGGGCCCCAGAATGACTCGGGAGGGGGACGTGGGGGTCCGTGTTCGCAGGGGCAAGGCGGGACACCCACGTGCTGGCACAGAAGGCGCAGACTGCCCAGGGGCACGCTGAGGAGAGAGCCGGGGGCGGAGGGCTGCGGTCCGAGACCCGCAGGCAGGTCCTGCAGGCAGGAGGGCCGCGGCCCCGGCGGCCGGCACGGATCTGTAGGGACCACCGGGCGGCAGAGGAAGCCAGAGGACCCGGAGGGTGAGGAGCTGACCAGCCCGCGGCTGGGTTTTAAGTTAACAGCAGCAGAACAGGCATCGGACAAACCCAAAATCCACTAAAAGCAAGTACCTCCCGTGGGAAAAGCAGACAAGCCATCTCAGAAGGTGAGAATGGCAAGGAACCCCGACTTGATGAGTCGCATCTCCAGGCCCCACCTCCAGAGGGAAGCCCCCAGAAGCGCTTCCTCTGGCTTCAGGCACAACTCAAGGGCGTCGGCAGCACCAGCCGCCAGCGCCGGGCCAGGACCCCTGCCGGCCCCAGGCCGGAGGACGGGGGGACGCGGGGACGTGAGGACAGGGACGAGACACATCTGCCATAACCGCACCCGGGCGTCTTCTCCACACGCAACACCCCCGCCAAGTCTGCACACACGTCTTCTTGAGCACGTGCCCGTTTTGTCTGGCCGCACTGGTCTCAGCTGCAGCACGTGAGATCTAGTTCCCTGACAGGGGTCACACCTGGGCCTGCGGCACCGGGAGCGTGGAGTCGCTGGGAGCCACTGGACCACCAGGGAAGTTCCCGCACACACATTTGTAAATGAAGTGCTCAAAAGCATCACTACATTTAAAAGTTCAACTAAAATTCAAAGTTTCATCAAAGAATTGGAAAAACGCAATTTTTAAAAAGTACTACTTGCAACAGGAATAAACTTATTAAGAGTGTCTTGGAACAAATCTAACACAATATACACAATGCCTGTAAGGGGAGAACGTGGTAAGCCTTGACTGAAAGCTACAGAAGATCCAATGAGAGCGATGAGCCGCAGCCACGACCACACCCGCCCACGCTGCGGGCAGCAGTCCTCCCCAGACTGGCTCACAGATTAACACAACTCTGATCGAAATGACCTCAAAGAGTTGATTCAAAAATGCATCAGCCAGACCAGACTGCCAAGACACGCAAGACGGTCCTCGGGAAGAGCCTGATGAGACACCGGCCCGGTGGACCAAGCGTCGGCGGGAAGCCACACTGCTATGGACTCGACGGCCCTGGTGAAAGACAGACACGTCAAGAGGACACTCGGCGGCCAGAAAGACCCTCCAAGACACAAAAGCAGCATCAGAGACGCGGAAGGTCACTGGGTCCACGGGGAAGGACAGCTGCTGTCCAGAGGCGAGAGGAGGAGGACGGCGTTCTCACACGCCGCTCGCACGTCTGACCCAGGAGCTCTAAAGATGCAACGTGGAAGTAGACACTAGTGTTCACCTTAGAGAAGAAACCACAAAGAAAGCGAGAAGACCAGCCGTGAACCGAGAGGACTGGTCACTTACACGACCTAGAAAGGAGCCGTAAGAAGGATACAGACAGAATTCCTACAGACGAACAGAAAAACTCAAAGGAAACCTGGACAAAAGATAAACAGACATTTCACGGAAACGGCAACACCCGCAGACAGCAGCAAGTGCACGGTGTGACGCCAGCCTCCTCCATCCCGAAGGAAAAGGAAATGGAAACTGAAACGGTAACAGGAGGCACTTCACACGCGAGGCCTGAGGACCGGGACCGTCGGACGGCGCCAGGTGCCGCAAGGGCCGCCGACCGGGCTCCGCGCGCAGGCCGGCAGACGCGCGCCCGGACCTCGGGTGCCAGAGCCCGACGCGGCACGGCAGGGAGGCAGCGCCCGCAGCCGTCCAAGCGCACATGGAACCCAGCAAGGCAAAGGCAGCCGTGCGCGAGGCCCTGCTCCCTCGTGGCCGCGTGGGGCTTGCCCGAGGAGTGCACCGCGACTTCACATTCAAAACCAAAGCCACGTAACACCTATTAACAGACTGGAACAGAACAGCCACAGGAACATCTCATTACATGAACACGGAAGACATATGACAACCACACATCCATTCAAAAATCCTCACCAAACTAGGAGGAGGAGGAAGCTCCTCAACCAAGTAAAGGACCTATAACAACTCAGCAGCTAATGCCATACATTTAAAGGGAAAAAGTCTAATGCAATCCCCCAAATCAGAAACAAAGCAAAAACACCCCTTTGCATTGCTTCCGTTCAACATGACACCAGAGGTCCCAGCTGGAGCAAGAGAGCAAGAAGAAAAGTAAGACACGCAGACCAGAAAGGAAGGATGAAGCAGTCTCTCTCTGTGGCAGACAAGACAGCTGTCTTTGCACAAAACCCTAAAGAGTCCATAAGATGGCCAAAAAACTAATACACAAGTTAGGCACAGTCACAGGATATTAGATCAATACTTGACAAGCAACTGTATTTCTGAATACTAGCAATAACTGGAAATTTCCATTTTTAAGTACCATCTATATAGCTTAAAAATATGCATACTTAAAGAATGTTTGTTTACCAAAATATGTTTAAGACATAACACTGAAAACTATAAATAATCTGAGAGAAATGTTTAAAGACATACGTAAGTGGAGGTATAAACCAATGTCTTTCAGAGCTCAGTCATCATAAACCTGGTTCGCAGACTGAGAACACTCCCAGGCAAGCTATCAGAAGACCTTCTGTGGAAATGGACAAACTGGCTCTGAAACGGACATGGAATCGTAGCTTCAAGGACAGAGAGCCTGACATGCTGCAGTCCACAGGGTCTCAAAGACCTGGACACGAGTTAGTAACTGACAACAACAAGTAGCTCCAAACATTTTTCAAAAAGGACTCAGGCGGGGGCTTCCACCGGTGGTCCAGTGGGTAAGGACACCGCCTTGCAGTGCAAGGGGCGCCGGTTCGATCCCTGGCCTGGGAAGATCCTACGTGCCGCGGAGCAGCGGGACTGATGTGTCCAATTACCGAGTAGGAGCTCTGGGGCGCATGCGCCCAGAGCCGGCGCTCTGCAACGACAGAAGCCACCACAATGGGAGGCCCACAGGAGCCAAAGAACAAAGACGGATGAAAATAGAGAAATGAAAGACCAATAGAAGTGGCCTGCCCATCCCCCTCCCTCCCCACCCCACCCCCCAAAGATAAATAAATAAAATAAATATTTTTTTAAAAAAAGGACTCAGGCGGTTCACGCTGCCTAAGGTCAGGCTTACCATGAAGGTGCTCTGCCCACCATGCCCTGCTGACAGGGACCAGCAGACGGGACCAGCAGACAATCCATGAATAAAGACCATACACACAGTCAACTGACGCTCAGAACAAGTGGCAGGGTAAGTCAGGAGAGAAAGGAGGATCTTTTTATCAAATAGGCACCACTAAATACGCTTCTGAGGGGGCAATTAATCTCAACCCCTACCCTACAAATATCCCAAAGTGAACTTGGATTGAGTAAAAGCTAAAAACATAAAAATCCTATAAGAACATGGGAGAAAATCCTTGTGCTCCAGGTCGGGCAAAAACGTCTTTGATAAGACACAATGTGAACAGTGAAAGACACTGACCAGCTGGACTTCATTAAAACTGAAAACCTGGGGGCTTCCCTGGTGGTCCAGTGGGTAAGGACACCACCTTGCAGTGCAAGGGGCGCCGGTTCGATCCCTGGCCTGGGAAGATCCCACGTGCCGCGGAGCGGCTGGGCCGATGTGTCCAATTACCGAGCCAGAGCTCTGGAGCGCACGTGCCCAGAGCCTGTGCTCTGCCACGAGAGAAGCCACAGCGATGGGAGGCCCACACAGGCCAAAGAACAAAGATAAATAAATGAAAGATCAACAGAAGTGGCCCCCCCCAAAAAAAAAAACTGAAAACCTGTTCTCTGCAATATACTGTTAGATAAGTGAAAGGCAAAACAAACTAAACACTTACAAAACAATTCTATCTGATAAAGGACTAACTGTACCTATGCTTTTAATATGTTTACCAAACCAATAATAACAAAACAAACAACCCAATAAAATAAAAAACACAAAAGATCTGAATACATACTTCAGGGAAGATATGCAAATTAAAAATAAGCACATAAAAGATGGTCAACAGGGCTTCCCTGGTGGTCCAGTGGGTAAAGAGTCTGCCTTGCCGTGCAAGGAGCGCCGGTTCGACCCCTGGCTCAGGAAGATCCCACGTGCCGCAGAGCGGCTGGCCGGGTGTGTCCAATTACGAGCCAGCGCTCTGGAGCACATGCGCCCGGAGCAGGTGCTCTGCAGCGAGAGAGGCCACTGCGATGGGAGGCCCACACAGGCCAAAGAACAAAGATGGATGAAAATAAATATAAATAAAAAACAATAAAAGAGGCCAACATTTTAAAAAATACATATTCAACAATATTAGTCATTAGGGAAATGCAAATTTAAACCATCACGAGAGAGCATCACACACCCAAGAAGTCACCTAAAACCCAGCATCCTGACTATGCCGACAGCAAGGACCTGAGACACCACTGCCACCGCGCTGCCGAGCAGCTGTGCGGGTGGAGGCCGGGCAGGTGGGCAGTCACCGACGCACTCACCACGTCCAACGGGTCCACCCCTGTGCACCTGCCCAGAAGAGACCAAAGTTTACACCCAAACAAAGATGCACAGGGAACGTTCACAGAAGCGATACTTTTTTCTCTTAATTCAACTACAGTCCACCACGGTCCACCACGGTCCACCACAGTGCTGTGTTAGTGTCAGCTCCACAGGGTCACAGAAGTGCTATCCTTAAGAGTCAGAAGCAGCAACAACCAGAGAGCCAGCACCCGCTGGCCAGGTGAATAAACCCCCACACCCCCACAGCGTGGAGCGCTGCTCTACAACCAGAACAAGCACGTACTGACACACGCAACAGCTTGGAAACGTTCACAAGCGTTTCGCTAAGGAGAAGCCAGACAGAAAAGACGATCCCTGTATAATATCATTTGTATCAAATTCTAGAAAAGGCAAAGTCACAGAGACAGGGCAGATCACTGGTTAACCCCCGAGGCAAGGGGCAAGAGGAAAAGCCATTTCAATATTTCAGGCTTTGGAGCAATTCTCTATCTTGACGATGGTGATGGCTACATAATTTATGTTTGCTAAAACTCACAAAACTACACCCTGAAAAGAGTAAATTTTACTGTATGAAAACGATGCCCCAATAAAAGAGACTTTAAAATTAAACACAATGAGATACCACTGCCCATCCACAGCAACCGTTAAAATGAAACGGCCTTCCCACGCCAAGCCCTGGCCCGGACAAGGCGCAGCAGGAGCTCCTGGGAACTGACAGGACCGCTGGGAAGCACGGTGCAGTGGCCTCTGATGAGACTGAACACACTCTTCCCATCGACTCAGCAATTCCACGCCGCATGTCCACACCTCACAACCACACGAGGCCAGGGCAGAGAGGTTCACGGTCGTGTCCACTGTCACAGCCAAAGCGGGGAGCGGTGACCACCGTGAACGGATGAACGCACGTGTGGGTCCAAACGTGCAACGCTGCTCAGCACGTACAACACGTCACTGGCACCTGCAGCCACAGGGTGAACTCAACCACGCGTGCAGAGACGAGTGCCCGACAACAGAAGGCACACACACGCTTCGTACAAAGGAAGTCTCAGAAAGGCAAAATCAGACGGCAGCGACAGAAGAGCCCAAAGGGCCTCTGCGCAGGCCCGGGGTGCCGTGGGGTGAACAGGCGTCCTGCGTCCCGGCTGAGGGCAGACAGACAGGGCCCCCGCTGCTCATAGCTCAGTCTGTGCGCTCAGAACAGACCCACTTTGTCGTACGCAAAGCATGCCCCCAGAAGATTCTGTGTGTGCTGCTGAGCGTTTAAAGATCTTCAGCCCTCAGACACCACGGACCCTTCTCCCACATCACCCTGGCAGAGGAGGCAGCCCTCCCAGTGCACAGTAGACGGGACCAGAACCGGGCAGAACACGGCCCTCAGCGCCAGCTCAACACTCCCAGCCCAGCCGACCTAGGCTGGCGAGGCCTGTGGCTGTGCAGGGAAATGCAAAGTGTCACTGAGAACCACCCCTTCCAAAACTGCTGTGAGTGTCCGAGCTATGCAGAAAGGCATCACTAGGAAAGGTGATCTCCCAGAGCACACTAGACATAAAACTTAGACTTTCAATTACCACGTCACCAGAAGACGACCTCCAGGTTACACTGCTAAGAAAAAGAACAGGGCTCCCCTGGTAGCTCAGTGGTAAAGAGTTCGCCTGCCAGTGCAGGAGACACGGGTTCCATCCCTGATCCGGGAAGATCCCACATGCTGCGGAGTAACGAAGCCCGTGAGCCACAACTGTGGAGCCTGTGCTCTGGAGCCTCGGAGCCGCAACTGCTGAAGCCCGTGAGCCCTAGAGCCCGAGTTCCACAAGAGAAGTCGCCTCAACAAGAAGCCTGCTCTCCTCCACTAGAGAGGGGCCCCCACTCCCTGCAACTAGAGAAGAGCCTGTGACAGCAGTGAAAACCCAGAATAGCCAGAAATTTAAAAAAGAAAATTGAGGTTCAAGTCCATTTTTATATCACCTTTAGAAAAAGAGGGGAAAGAATACATCTCTGTGTTCACATACTTATTTTTACAAAAAGACATACTTGAAAAGATGGCTCATAGACTAACAAAAATTAAGTTTTTTAAATCATCCCTCTAGGGGAAGGGAAGAGAGCAGGATTAAGATGAAATCTCAGCAGTCACATGGTGAAAATGTCTGAAGATGTTTCACACATTCAAAACACAGAATTTACGACAAACAAAAAAATAGAAAGTAATATCAAAAACAGAGTAAAACGAGCAAACCAAAAAAAAGTGTATCAAATTAGTAGCACAGCACAGAAAAAAAGAACTTTTTCAATGGGTCTTAAACATACAAAGAACTTCAAAGAAAGGCTTCCCTGGTGGCACAGTGGACAGGAATCTGCCTGCCAAAGCAGGGGACCCGGGTTCAACCCCCGGCCCAGGAAGGTCCCGCAGCCGCAGGCGGCCAGGCCCGGGCACCACAGCCGAGCCGGGGCTCCACAGCAAGACGCCTGCGAGGAGGCAGGGCGCGAGCGGCCCCCACAGCGCAGCGGGGCAGGCGCTGCAGCCACGAAGACCAGTGCAGACACAGACCAACAACCCTTCACACAACGCACGCACAGTTTCAAGGAGTTTGGGTGGGGAACGTGCTGAGTGAGAAACTCCCTCCCACTCAGAGACCCCACTGCAGGGACAGGACCCAGCAACCCGGCCCAGCCCTGGCTTCCCCAGAGCCCTCTGCCTCCGAAGACCATGCCCAGTCCCGCTGAGGGAGGACGTGCTGCATTTTCAGCTCTCCTCCAGCCGGCGGCCTCGCTGGCACTCAACCCAGAGGGCTCCGCAGCCCCCCGGCCACCCACGGCAGGTCTGCTCGGTCCTTTTCACTCCATCCGCCTCGGTAGACGGGGCGGGAAAATCCCACGCGAGCTTTCATTTGCTTTCCTCTAGTGACCTTCTATCTGCTTGCTGGTCATTTTCAAGACTTGTCTTGTGTCTGTTCCAAATTCCTGCCCATCCTGAACAGAGCTGTCTTCTTAATGCTGAGCTGTCTGCCGGACACAAGCTCATTTCCCTTCACAGCCTGTTTCCCACTTTCTGAACAAGGCGGAGCAGCTAGCAGAAGTTTTCCTTTAATGCTCAAGTCCCGTTTACAGACCCGTCCCCAACAGCGCAGCCACCTGCGTCCCAGGAAGCCTCTCCCCACCTGCAGGCGCAGAAACTTGAAAAGATGGCTCATAGACTCAAAATTAAGTTTTTTAAATCATCCCTCTAGGGGAAGGGAAGAGAGCAGGATTAAGATGAAATCTCAGCAGTCACATGGTGAAAATGTCTGAAGATGTTTCACACATTCAAAACACAGAATTTACGACAAACAAAAAAATAGAAAGTAATATCAAAAACAGAGTAAAACGAGCAAACCAAAAAAAAGTGTATCAAATTAGTAGCACAGCACAAAAAAAAAGAACTTTTTCAATGGGTCTTAAACATACAAAGAACTTCAAAGAAAGGCTTCCCTGGTGGCACAGTGGACAGGAATCTGCCTGCCAAAGCAGGGGACCCGGGTTCAACCCCCGGCCCAGGAAGGTCCCGCAGCCGCAGGCGGCCAGGCCCGGGCACCACAGCCGAGCCGGGGCTCCACAGCAAGACGCCTGCGAGGAGGCAGGGCGCGAGCGGCCCCCACAGCGCAGCGGGGCAGGCGCTGCAGCCACGAAGACCAGTGCAGACACAGACCAACAACCCTTCACACAACGCACGCACAGTTTCAAGGAGTTTGGGTGGGGAACGTGCTGAGTGAGAAACTCCCTCCCACTCAGAGACCCCACTGCAGGGACAGGACCCAGCAACCCGGCCCAGCCCTGGCTTCCCCAGAGCCCTCTGCCTCCGAAGACCATGCCCAGTCCCGCTGAGGGAGGACGTGCTGCATTTTCAGCTCTCTCCTCCAGCCGGCGGCCTCGCTGGCACTCAACCCAGAGGGCTCCGCAGCCCCCCGGCCACCCACGGCAGGTCTGCTCGGTCCTTTTCACTCCATCCGCCTCGGTAGACGGGGCGGGAAAATCCCACGCGAGCTTTCATTTGCTTTCCTCTAGTGACCTTCTATCTGCTTGCTGGTCATTTTCAAGACTTGTCTTGTGTCTGTTCCAAATTCCTGCCCATCCTGAACAGAGCTGTCTTCTTAATGCTGAGCTGTCTGCCGGACACAAGCTCATTTCCCTTCACAGCCTGTTTCCCACTTTCTGAACAAGGCGGAGCAGCTAGCAGAAGTTTTCCTTTAATGCTCAAGTCCCGTTTACAGACCCGTCCCCAACAGCGCAGCCACCTGCGTCCCAGGAAGCCTCTCCCCACCTGCAGGCGCGAGCGCTCCGCCTGGCTTCCACACCTGCCCTTCCTGTCCGGACGCAGCCTCAGTCTCACTGCCGGTGGGACCCACTTTCGCTCCGGGGACTCTGGAGTTGGTGCTGGGCACCCGTCTCCTCAGGCGCCCGTCCCGTGGCCTGGGCTCACCCTGAGCTGCCACCTTCTCAGAGAGAAGCAAGCCTCTCCTAAAGCTAACGAGCACTCACACTCGCTCCCAGCGGGGCTGAGAGTCTAGAGAGACCACAGGGAAGGCCCTCTGTGTCCGCCTGACACTCCTGCCCCTAAAACGGGAACCCCAGACGTGAAAGGGAGAGTGTACGCTCACACGCAAGTAAAGATCCGAACCAAGCGCAACGGGACACTGTCTCTGGCAGACTTGGTGCAGCTGCCCTCGGGGAGAAGACCGGAAGCTCGGCCTGTCTGTAAAGAACCCGACCTGCCAGCGGGGTGGTGAAACCGTAAAGGACCCGCGATGCCCACCATGCTCTCTGCGGCAAAGGCATCTCTCACACCGTCCAACCCCAAGGCGCTCCACCTGCTCCGGCACAAGCTGGGCTCGGCCACCGTGAGAGTGTGGTGAACGCACACAGCCACTGCCAGAGTCCAAGCCCACAGCAAACAACACGCAAAGGGAGCCAGAGGTCCACCGTCTCAGCCCAGCACCTGGAGACCCGCAGCAGGACCTCGGTCACGGCTGCCGGGTGGAGAAGCGGCTCCCATGCCAAGCGCTTCCTGGAGCCCAGAGCCTCTCCCCTCACACCCTCCACCAAGGCGGGCCCCACGCCCTCACCACCCGTCCCCCCCAGAGCAGGAAACCCGGCTGGGGAGGGTCGCTTTCTAACACACGCACCAAAACTCACCCTTCAAAGTCCCCAAAGTCCTTGGGGCTCAGGTGAGGCCAGGTCCCTTGGGCTCCAACACCGGTGCTTGCTCATCACTGGAGCCCAAACCAAGGAAGGGGCTTGCCCTTGCAGGAGGCCCGCGTTCGAGAAATGCCCTTCACAAAACCCCGGACACGCTGGGGACAGAGGCTTGGAGGGGCACGGCCTCCCTCAGCCTTCCCCTGCCGGGTGCACGCCCCGACCTCCCGTTCAGGCTGCTCCCCAAATACCCCCATCCATGGTAAAAACTCTCAGTGCATGAAAAGAGGTGAATTCCCTCAATTTGATGGCCTACAAAAGCCAACAGCTAACATCATATTGAACGGTGAGGCGCTCCAAGCTTTCCCACTGAGACCTGGCACAAGGAAAGACAGCCCCTCCCACCTCTGCTCTCACCCGCGTCCTGGCCAGGGCACCATCAAAGCTACACAGACTGGAAAGGAGGAAATACAACTGTCTTCGTTCGCAGGCCATATGATCACCTACGCAGAAAACCCAAAGAACTGACAAGAAACAAACAACTCCTTAGAATAAAGGGTTATAGCAAGGTTGTAGGCTACAAGGTTAATACATAAAATTCAACTGCTTTCCTACAAACAATAAATAAATGGAATTTTAAATTAAAAACAATACCATTTATATTAGCATCACAGAATGAAATACTTAGGATACAGATCCGATGATGGATTAAGTCAAAGGAGAACTGAATCAATGAAGAGATGGCTACTCCCCGCTCACGGAGAGGAAGGTCCGACCTTGTCCAGACATCAGTCCTTCCCAACTCAATCTGCACACGTTTCCCATCAAAATCCAAGTGTGTTATTTCGTGAGTATCAATAAGGGGACTCTAACGCTCACATGGAGAGGAGGCAAAGACCCAGGATGGTCAACACAACACTGAAGACCAAAGCCGGAGAGCTGACTACTCCTGCCCAGCTTCAGGACTTACTAAAAAGCCACGGCAAGGAAGACGGCGTGCGGCTGGGCAAAGAAGAGACAGATCTTTGGGACAGAACAGAGAGCCCAGAAACAGAGAGCCCACACACACCTGATTGTGGACAAAGCAACACAACACAGCAAAGGCAGCCTCTTCACCCAACGGCGCCCCTCCCCAAGCACAAGACGAACCTGGCACAGACCTGACCCCTTCACGAGAATCCCCTCACATCGTCACAGTCCTCAATGTAAAGTGCAAACCACAGAACTCCTAGCAGATAACACAGGAGAAAAGCCAGACGACTCGGGCACGGGGACGCCTTTTCAGACCAGAGGCACCATCCGCAGAAGAGAGACAACTGAAAACCTCTGTTCTACAAAAGGCAGTATCAAGAGAACGAGAAGACAAGACACAGACTGGGAGAAAGGATTAGGAAAAGACACATCAGATAAACTGTTACCCAAAATACGCAAAGAACTCTTATAACTCAGCAAGACAACAATCAACCCAACCGGAAACGGGCCGAAGCCCTAAACAGGTAACTCAGCAAAGAAGTACAGATGGTAAATAAGCACACAGAGATGCTCCACATCACACGTCATCAGGGCAACGACATTAAACCAACCAGATGCTACCACATGCCGATCAGAGCACTGGCGACCCCGGACTCTGGTTCCTGCCCCCTGCGAGTGGGGGTGACACAGGGCGGCCCCCTGGGAAGACCACACGATGCAGCAACCCCTGTTCCACCAAAGGAGCTGGAAACGCAGGTCCACACGAAAGCCTGCACATGGATGTTCACGGCAGTTGTATGCGTAACAGTCAAAACTTGAAGCACCAAGGAATGAAATACTTAGGATACAGATCCGATGATGAAGAAGAATGGGGCTACTCCC
This sequence comes from Tragulus kanchil, assembly GCA_022376925.1. NCBI lineage: Eukaryota > Metazoa > Chordata > Mammalia > Artiodactyla > Tragulidae > Tragulus > Tragulus kanchil. Next base: position 1,801,503 of record JAIOJX010000031.1, on the reverse strand, counting down.
GCTCACGGAGAGGAAGGTCCGACCTTGTCCAGACATCAGTCCTTCCCAACTCAATCTGCACACGTTTCCCATCAAAATCCAAGTGTGTTATTTCGTGAGTATCAATAAGGGGACTCTAACGCTCACATGGAGAGGAGGCAAAGACCCAGGATGGTCAACACAACACTGAAGACCAAAGCCGGAGAGCTGACTACTCCTGCCCAGCTTCAGGACTTACTAAAAAGCCACGGCAAGGAAGACGGCGTGCGGCTGGGCAAAGAAGAGACAGATCTTTGGGACAGAACAGAGAGCCCAGAAACAGAGAGCCCACACACACCTGATTGTGGACAAAGCAACACAACACAGCAAAGGCAGCCTCTTCACCCAACGGCGCCCCTCCCCAAGCACAAGACGAACCTGGCACAGACCTGACCCCTTCACGAGAATCCCCTCACATCGTCACAGTCCTCAATGTAAAGTGCAAACCACAGAACTCCTAGCAGATAACACAGGAGAAAAGCCAGACGACTCGGGCACGGGGACGCCTTTTCAGACCAGAGGCACCATCCGCAGAAGAGAGACAACTGAAAACCTCTGTTCTACAAAAGGCAGTATCAAGAGAACGAGAAGACAAGACACAGACTGGGAGAAAGGATTAGGAAAAGACACATCAGATAAACTGTTACCCAAAATACGCAAAGAACTCTTATAACTCAGCAAGACAACAATCAACCCAACCGGAAACGGGCCGAAGCCCTAAACAGGTAACTCAGCAAAGAAGTACAGATGGTAAATAAGCACACAGAGATGCTCCACATCACACGTCATCAGGGCAACGCACATTAAACCAACCAGATGCTACCACATGCCGATCAGAGCACTGGCGACCCCGGACTCTGGTTCCTGCCCCCTGCGAGTGGGGGTGACACAGGGCGGCCCCCTGGGAAGACCACACGATGCAGCAACCCCTGTTCCACCAAAGGAGCTGGAAACGCAGGTCCACACGAAAGCCTGCACATGGATGTTCACGGCAGTTGTATGCGTAACAGTCAAAACTTGGAAGCAACCAAGACGTCCTTCCTGAGGTGAGGAGCCAGTGTAAACGGTGCAGCACCCAGAGCCGGGCTGTCCCCAGTGGTAAAAAGAAATGGGCCATCGAGCCATGAAAAGACACGGGGGAACGGCAAGTGCACACTACCACGTGGCAGATGCCGATCAGGAGGCCCACGGCAGTGCGCGACTCCACCTGCACACCATGCCGGAGCGACACGGCTCGGGAGGGCGGAGAGACGGGCGGTCGCCGGGGACGCGGAGGACGGCGACGCGGGGAAGCAGAGAGTCTGGGGCAGTGAACACCCCGAGCGACCCTGTAGCGAGGGGTCCACATCGTCACGCGTTCACCCGGACCCTCGGACAGTGCAACACGAGGCGAGCCCTGCCGTGAGCTGTGGCCCGAGTGGCGGTGACGCGCCTACACAGGCCCGTCAGCGGTGACAAACGCACCGCCAGGCCGGGTGTGGACGAGGGAGGGCTGTGCGTGTCAGGGGAGGGGCACGCAGGAAATCTGTGTATTTTTCTCTTAATTTCTAGTGAAACTAAAAATGCTCTAAAAATTTATTTTTTAATCTGCTCTTGCTAGTACTTCAAGAGTCCAGGTGGAGCCCCAAGCCACCCCAAGAGACAGCTTCTGAGCGAGTGGCTAACAGTTCATTGACCTCCTCCCCATAAGACCCTTTAAAGCAAGCACAGAGAGCCAAAGTGGCACCGAGCCCCCAGAAGCAGGAGGGAAGAGGAGGACACGAGGAAGAAAACAAGGACAGGAGCTCCTGGGCCCTCCCTAGTGGTCCAGGGGCCGGGACACAGGCCTTCATGCCTTGGACCCGGTCCACTCCCTGGTCGGGGAACTAAGACCCCACGAGCCGCGCAGGACCACCCTCCCCTCCACGGCCTCCTCCCCTGCCGGTCCCACCTCCGCGCACCAGAACATCCAGCCCCGCCTCGCGGCAGCTTCTCTCCCCCTAGCCCTCCCCGCCCACGGCAGGTGAGCACACTGTCCCCAGGGTGTGAAAGAACCCTCCCCCTTTGAGCGAGCCCCCTTCTAGGTTCCCCGCCCTGAACCCACTTCTGCCCTTGACTCGCATCTCCATTCTCCCTGACACTCACTTGGGTGGACAACCCAAACTCAAAGGTCTACAACCACGCAGCACGGGTTTTGTCAGGAAGCCCCTGGCCTGCTCACAGGCTCTCCTACACGCTGCTGGGGGGCAACACTTCCCGGCGGACGATGCCTCCCGGGACAGGCCTATGCGCCCTGCCCCGCCACTGGAGACCCGGGCAGGGTCCCCACGCAACAGACCGCCACCCGCCCTACGGGAGGAGGACCCCTGCCCCGTGACCCCCGAGGGGCCGCGGGCCCAGCAGACGGCCCGCAGCACGCTGCCCCGCGCAGGACGGCAGCGTCTCACACAGGCCCGGCGTGCTCAGGGAGCGGCCACAAGTGCGCAGGAGGGGAAACGAGGCTGTGGTGACCGCGGGGGGACAGCGGCCGCCATGGCCAGTGAGACGCAGCCAGACAGGCGCGTGGGAGGCGGGCGGGGCCCAGGTCTCCGGCCAGGGGTGTCACAGGCGACTGGAAACTTGTCAGCGACCAGCGACGGCCTCCGCCGACGCGACGCGGCTCCCACCCACGCGCGCCCCGCCCTCCACGGGCCTCCGTCTCAGCCAACGGCTGCCCGGGCCTCAGCCCGTCTGCTGGGGCAAACCCCCCGGCCGCCGGGCTCCCCACAGAGCACCGCGCCACCACGGAGGCAACGCGGGGTGCGGACGGGAGCCCTGCTGTGCTGACGAGACCTGGGCCGAGGCCACCGGGTGGCTGCCCGGAAGCTGCGCCTGCACTCAGGACAGCCACCGCTCTCGGGACCCCAAGGCGGCCCTCAGCTAGAGACCACGGTCCCGAGGAAGGCGCTGCTCTGTGGGGGCCGCAGGCGACAGCAGCCACACTCCGGGGCCCTCGCCCATCCTCTGGACCCTCGCCCACAGGACCACGCAGGTGGGAGCACACAGACCCAAGCGGTGTCCCCACGGCCACAAAGCAGCTCAGCCCGCGCCCCCGCCTGCCTCCTGCACACGGGCCTCTCCTGCCAGTCGGCTGTGCCAACTCAGAGAACCCCTGCCCGTGCCACGTGCCCCTGCACCGGCCCGTCCACCTCGCCCAGGCTAGGTCGGGGCACAGCACGTCTCTAAGGGGGCAGGCCTCCAGCGGGTCAGCGGCCCTGCCCACTCGGGGCACTCCTGCGGCCGCCAAGCCAGCTCCACCCCCTAGTGCACTCTCAGAGACCCCGCAGAGGCGTGTGGCTTCCCAACTGCGCAGCGTGGAAGGAAGCAGGGCCGGCCACGAGGGCCCAGGCCAGGCTGCCCAGGCCCAGCAAGGCCGGGAGCCTCGCCTGCACCCGCACGGTCCCTGACGAGTGCGGGCCTGGCCTTCCCGTGGCCAGCTAGAGGCTGTCTTCACCACATCACCCGAGGACCTTAAACGCGCACACTAAAAAACAGAAAGGGGACATTCTGAACTGTGTTCGACGGCACACCACGTCCCCAAGCGGCCCCACACCTGACCGGTTATCCGTCCAGAGCAGCAGAGCCAACCACGGCGCGTCCAGCACCAAGTAGGATGGACGGACAGGCTGCTCTGAGCAGCCACCCAGGGCAGGCGCGACGGGTGAGACTGCACCTGCAAACGACGCTCCTCTCGCCCGCCCACGGACGCTGACCTGCAGCGGTCCAGCTACGGCCCGTCAGAAAGGCGCGCCCCGAGGACAGGACAGAGTCCGGCTTCAGCGCAAGGCCAGACTTGAAGCTGGTCTCAGTCCATGCCTGCTGACCAACAAGCCGCCAAGCTCTGGAACCGCCACCCTGGCCCGTGGGGCCACTGGCAAGGCCGCTGGCTGTCCACAAAGAACAGCCCTGTGCCTTCGGGGCCCAGCTAGGGGGGCGGCAGAGGGTACCTCTGTGGGCCAGGGCACCTCCTGACCGCTCCCCCTCCTGCGGGCAGGGTGGCTCCTTGGGAGTGGCCGCCAGGTCCTCGAGGGCACTCACCCACACTCGACATCTTCGCCAGAGCAGCTCACCGGCGGGGCCAGCCCGCTCAGTGCCCCTGCACCGGCCCGTCCACCTCGCCCAGGCTAGGTCGGGGCACAGCACGTCTCTAAGGGGGCAGGCCTCCAGCGGGTCAGCGGCCCTGCCCACTCGGGGCACTCCTGCGGCCGCCAAGCCAGCTCCACCCCCTAGTGCACTCTCAGAGACCCGCAGAGGCGTGTGGCTTCCCAACTGCGCAGCGTGGAAGGAAGCAGGGCCGGCCACGAGGGCCCAGGCCAGGCTGCCCAGGCCCAGCAAGGCCGGAGCCTCGCCTGCACCCGCACGGTCCCTGACGAGTGCGGGCCTGGCCTTCCCGTGGCCAGCTAGAGGCTGTCTTCACCACATCACCCGAGGACCTTAAACGCGCACACTAAAAAACAGAAAGGGGACATTCTGAACTGTGTTCGACGGCACACCACGTCCCCAAGCGGCCCCACACCTGACCGGTTATCCGTCCAGAGCAGCAGAGCCAACCACGGCGCGTCCAGCACCAAGTAGGATGGACGGACAGGCTGCTCTGAGCAGCCACCCAGGGCAGGCGCGACGGGTGAGACTGCACCTGCAAACGACGCTCCTCTCGCCCGCCCACGGACGCTGACCTGCAGCGGTCCAGCTACGGCCCGTCAGAAAGGCGCGCCCCGAGGACAGGACAGAGTCCGGCTTCAGCGCAAGGCCAGACTTGAAGCTGGTCTCAGTCCATGCCTGCTGACCAACAAGCCGCCAAGCTCTGGAACCGCCACCCTGGCCCGTGGGGCCACTGGCAAGGCCGCTGGCTGTCCACAAAGAACAGCCCTGTGCCTTCGGGGCCCAGCTAGGGGGGCGGCAGAGGGTACCTCTGTGGGCCAGGGCACCTCCTGACCGCTCCCCCTCCTGCGGGCAGGGTGGCTCCTTGGGAGTGGCCGCCAGGTCCTCGAGGGCACTCACCCACACTCGACATCTTCGCCAGAGCAGCTCACCGGCGGGGCCAGCCCGCTCCAGCGCCCCCAGCCCCGGCCCCGCAGCGGGCAGGAGGCGAGGCCCACACGCGCCGGCGCCTCAGCTGCGCCCCAGCTGCGAGCACTGACGCTCACGCTCAGGTGTTTTCCTAACAAGGCAGAGACGCAGGCGGACAGCACTTCCGGGAGACAAACACCCAACATCACAGAACGTTCTTCCCCGAAGCGCTGGCGGTGCGGGGACCCCTTCCTCCTCGGCCTCCGCCCGCCCCTCTCCACCCGCGGGGCGGTCCTTCCCCACCCTCTGCTGGGAGGCAGCCCTCCGTCTCCAGACCTGCACTGAGGCTCCCACGGGGGTCACGATCGAGAACGCCATCAAATGCCACAACTTCCAAATTCTGACCTCTTCCGGCCTCTCCTGCAAACTCCCGCTTATAATCAACCCCCCGTTTCCTCTGCAGACACATCCCAACACATCCAAACAAGCACACCTGTGCCCCCCACTGCCACCAGGGGACGGTCCACCCTCTTCCACGTCACCCTGGTCCCCAGCGTCAGTCCCCGCTGGACGCCCTGTCCTCACTTGACCTCGAACCTATCAGCAGGTCCACGGCGCTCCACCCTGACACTGGCGTGGGACTGGCCACCTGCCTGCGCCCGGATGCTGCCCCGCCACCGCCAGCCCCTGCTGCCCACCCTGCCTCAGCCCACCTCACCCCTGCACTCCACAGGCCACACCCACAAAGTGCTCTCATAACACAGCTCCGATCTGAAGGCTACCCTGCTGAGCACCCTGGAATACTCAACCCCCAGCACCCCTGAACACACAGCTCTGCTACCAGCCGGCCCCCACCCATCCCCCGTGGCTGCCCCCACTCGGGCCCTCCTCCCTAACAAGCCCGCAGTCCCCTGCACTGGCCCCCTCCTCTCCGAGAGCCAGACGCCGGGCCGTACGCGGCTCCTCCCACCACCCGTCTCCCTGGGCTGCTCGGAAGGGCTTCTGGTGCCTCGCCACTCCTTCATCAACCTGGGGGGAGAAACCACACCAAGGCTCCCCACAAAACGAATCCCCAACAGGAGAGGTTCTGAGGGCCTAGGGGCCCCGGTCCCGGCCCCCACAGCAGCCTGCCTCACTGGCTCAGCCTACACCCGGGGCGAGCGGGCAGGGGAGCCCCCGAGGCCCACACGCGCCGGCGCCTCAGCTGCGCCCCAGCTGCGAGCACTGACGCTCACGCTCAGGTGTTTTCCTAACAAGGCAGAGACGCTGGCGGACAGCACTTCCGGGAGACAAACACCCAACATCACAGAACGTTCTTCCCCGAAGCGCTGGCGGTGCGGGGACCCCTTCCTCCTCGGCCTCCGCCCGCCCCTCTCCACCCGCGGGGCGGTCCTTCCCCACCCTCTGCTGGGAGGCAGCCCTCCGTCTCCAGACCTGCACTGAGGCTCCCACGGGGGTCACGATCGAGAACGCCATCAAATGCCACAACTTCCAAATTCTGACCTCTTCCGGCCTCTCCTGCAAACTCCCGCTTATAATCAACCCCCCGTTTCCTCTGCAGACACATCCCAACACATCCAAACAAGCACACCTGTGCCCCCCACTGCCACCAGGGGACGGTCCACCCTCTTCCACGTCACCCTGGTCCCCAGCGTCAGTCCCCGCTGGACGCCCTGTCCTCACTTGACCTCGAACCTATCAGCAGGTCCACGGCGCTCCACCCTGACACTGGCGTGGGACTGGCCACCTGCCTGCGCCCGGATGCTGCCCCGCCACCGCCAGCCCCTGCTGCCCACCCTGCCTCAGCCCACCTCACCCCTGCACTCCACAGGCCACACCCACAAAGTGCTCTCATAACACAGCTCCGATCTGAAGGCTACCCTGCTGAGCACCCTGGAATACTCAACCCCCAGCACCCCTGAACACACAGCTCTGCTACCAGCCGGCCCCCACCCATCCCCCGTGGCTGCCCCCACTCGGGCCCTCCTCCCTAACAAGCCCGCAGTCCCCTGCACTGGCCCCCTCCTCTCCGAGAGCCAGACGCCGGGCCGTACGCGGCTCCTCCCACCACCCGTCTCCCTGGGCTGCTCGGAAGGGCTTCTGGTGCCTCGCCACTCCTTCATCAACCTGGGGGGAGAAACCACACCAAGGCTCCCCACAAAACGAATCCCCCCAACAGGAGAGGTTCTGAGGGCCTAGGGGCCCCCGGTCCCGGCCCCCACAGCAGCCTGCCTCACTGGCTCAGCCTACACCCGGAGAGCCATCAGGCCACAGTCTCCACCAATACCTCCATCAACCAGGGGCTTAATTAACCTCACATGGTTGAAGAAGCGCAACAAGAAACCAGATAGAGCTTGCTGTAGGAAGTCTTTAGAACGCTCCTGGTTTCTAAAATGTTGCATTTTGGCCTTGTTTCTAAAAACCATGGTTTTAAAAGTGTAAACAGTCAAGCCCTCTGGAAGACACCCGCACCAAAGGCTTGAGCACGCTCAGCCCGGCAGACCCACGCAGGACAGCCGGCCACGCGGGGCGCCGCACGACAGACCAGTGGCGTGGGCACAGCAGGCTGTCACAGGGCTGAGAGACGGCGCTGGCCCGAGGCAGAGGGGGACCAGGCAGCCGAGGGGAAGCCACAGCCAAAACTCAGGCAGGAGCGGGCAGGCCACACCAGGCGACCCCAACGACCCTGATCCATGCGACACTTGCTGAGATGGGCTCGCCAAGGCGTGAACCATCTGCAGAGTGAGCTTACAAGCCATCTCTCTCCCTTTCGCTTTTCCTTGCTTTCCAAACTTCCTATGATGAGTAAAAGTAATTTTCTGATCAAAAGAAACAGGTGGGAAGAGAACTCACTTTCAAGTGACCAACAACTAGTATAACAGTTACATTTTTAAAAATCAAGGACAAAGTCCTTTTTGACTCTTTAATAGCTGCCAGGATACTTAAGACGCTGCTGTTTCACAGCATTTTTACAAGATCAAGCAAGCACGATGCGGGCATCCACTGCACAGCCCTCATGAAGGGCTCCTCGTGAGGCGTGAGAACCCCTGTAAACGCCGTTCCCGAGCAGCCGTCCTCGTACCTCGGCCCAGAGGGCAGGAAAGCTGCCTTCTCCCCTCCGCTGGGCGCTCAGACTCGGCCACGAGCGTGGTGTGCACTGCCCTTCCTCCCGGAGCCGGCGGCCTCCCTGTCGGACCAGCGGGCTCTCAGCGGGCTGGCTGCGTCCAGGCCAGGGGAGAGGGCTGTCTCCCGGCCCTGCCCATCAGCGTCCACGCGGACCACTGACCCCAGCAGCCTGCCTCACTGGCTCAGCCTACACCCGGAGAGCCATCAGGCCACAGTCTCCACCAATACCTCCATCAACCAGGGGCTTAATTAACCTCACATGGTTGAAGAAGCGCAACAAGAAACCAGATAGAGCTTGCTGTAGGAAGTCTTTAGAACGCTCCTGGTTTCTAAAATGTTGCATTTTGGCCTTGTTTCTAAAAACCATGGTTTTAAAAGTGTAAACAGTCAAGCCCTCTGGAAGACACCCGCACCAAAGGCTTGAGCACGCTCAGCCCGGCAGACCCACGCAGGACAGCCGGCCACGCGGGGCGCCGCACGACAGACCAGTGGCGTGGGCACAGCAGGCTGTCACAGGGCTGAGAGACGGCGCTGGCCCGAGGCAGAGGGGGACCAGGCAGCCGAGGGGAAGCCACAGCCAAAACTCAGGCAGGAGCGGGCAGGCCACACCAGGCGACCCCAACGACCCTGATCCATGCGACACTTGCTGAGATGGGCTCGCCAAGGCGTGAACCATCTGCAGAGTGAGCTTACAAGCCATCTCTCTCCCTTTCGCTTTTCCTTGCTTTCCAAACTTCCTATGATGAGTAAAAGTAATTTTCTGATCAAAAGAAACAGGTGGGAAGAGAACTCACTTTCAAGTGACCAACAACTAGTATAACAGTTACATTTTTAAAAATCAAGGACAAAGTCCTTTTTGACTCTTTAATAGCTGCCAGGATACTTAAGACGCTGCTGTTTCACAGCATTTTTACAAGATCAAGCAAGCACGATGCGGGCATCCACTGCACAGCCCTCATGAAGGGCTCCTCGTGAGGCGTGAGAACCCCTGTAAACGCCGTTCCCGAGCAGCCGTCCTCGTACCTCGGCCCAGAGGGCAGGAAAGCTGCCTTCTCCCCTCCGCTGGGCGCTCAGACTCGGCCACGAGCGTGGTGTGCACTGCCCTTCCTCCCGGAGCCGGCGGCCTCCCTGTCGGACCAGCGGGCTCTCAGCGGGCTGGCTGCGTCCAGGCCAGGGGAGAGGGCTGTCTCCCGGCCCTGCCCATCAGCGTCCACGCGGACCACTGACCCCAGCAAGTCACTGGAGAGCTAGGCCTTCCTTCGTTTGCCCCTAAGTTCAGAAATCTGACGCCCAAGCTGAAGAGGTCCTAAGAGCCGTATCAGGGCCTCCCCAGCCTCTGGAGCCGGACAGCATTCGAAACCAAGCCCGTCAGGACACAGGTTCCCTGACATCAGCGCCGACCCCCCGCGCCCTCTTCTTTACCGGCTCACGCGCCCCCACGTTTGGGGCTCAACATCAGCGAGCGCGTCCTGTCCTCCCGGGCCACGGGGAAGAGGCAGAAGGTCCCATCCAGGCTCTGACTTCACGAGGGAAGGACAGGGCTTCCCTGGGGGTCCAGCGGGTAAGGACACCGCCTGGCCGTGCAGGTGGCGCCAGTCCCATCCCTGGCCTGGGAAGATCCCACGTGCCGCGGAGCAGCTGGACCGGTGTGTCCAACTACCGAGCCGGAGCTCTGGAGCACGTGCACCCAGACCGGTGCTCTGCAAGGAGAGAGGCCGCTGCGGTGGGAGGCCCACACGGGCCAAAGAACAACCATGAATGAAAAATAAATAAATGAAAGAGCAATAGAAGTGGCCGGAAAAAAATTATAAAAAGTAATAATAATAAAATAAGAAAAGAGGGAAGGACGAATGTCCAACCCAGCTTCACAGGCCCACAGGCCCGCAGAGGGGCTCTGCGCCCACAGGCCTGCGTCACACGTATCGTGAAGCCCGCGCGGGAGGGTGGGCTGCCCTCCACGCACTGCATCCGCTGCCCGCGTGCGGCACGGCCCGGCGGGCGGGCGGGGCACAGGTGTGACTCCCTGCGCTGCTCCAATCGGGGGCGAGGGAGGAGCGCAAACTCTGGACAATTCTATCTCTGTTTTCTGAAGATTTTAATTTCTTGAGGTAGCGATTTGAGGATACGTAAAATTCAAAACAGTTAATTCAAAGCATGCATGACCTTACCCTAGAAATATAGTTTCCAATGTTCAAACATAGTTTTTGTTTTAATTTTCTTTTTGGCCTCCTTTATTGGTCTTTCATTTATCTTCACCCATCCCCATTCCTCGGCCTGTGTGGACCTCCCACCGCAGCAGCCTCTCCTGCCACAGAGCACCGGCTCGTAATTAGACACGCCGGTCTAGCCACTCGGCGACACACTGGATCCTCCCAGGCCAGGGACCGAACCGGTGCCCCCTGCACAGCAAGGTGGACTCCTTACCCACTGGACCCCCAGGGAAGCCCCAAACATAATTTTATAGCACTTAATCTACTGCACGTGGCATTAAAGAGCTATTATTCTAAACAGTTCTGAGTGGCAGGTGTTTGCAATTTACAGGCCCGGCGCCACGGTCCCCTCAGTCACGCGCAGTCCCCTGCCAGGCACGCAGCGCCCAGGACGGAGGGTCCCGCTGGCAGAAAGCTTCCCTCTCGCTTGCTTTTCTTTCCCACTTCACTCTGTCACTATCAGAGCCCTGATGTGCTAAAGGCTGCCGACCTCCAGCCCGAGACAGACTTCAGAGGGCAGCCCTGAGCAGCAGCGGAGTCAATCAGGACCATCGGGAAAACCTGAGTCTGCGGCCTGCTGCCCACACGAGGACGGAAGAGCTCCTGAGAAAGACGCTCGTTACCCCGAAGCTCAGGCGTGCTTCTCCAGAGGCCTTTCAAATCGGTTCAAGACTTTCAAAACCAGCTTTAATTATGTTTTGATCAACTCACACACACTTAGTGATTTACAGAAAAGCTTCTTCACACGTATCACGTAAAACGAGGAAAGCTCGCCTTTCCACCCGGCAGCGAGCGCGTCAGGAACCACGGAGCCCTGGTGACTTCACAGGAGCAGACGGGCGCCCTGCTGCTCTTCCCCAGTGCCCCCGCCTCCCAGGGCAGGGCCAAACCGGGCCCCACCGGCCAGGAGCTCGGAAGGCGGCTGAGCCGCCCAGGCCCCGTCCGCCCCTGTCCGGGGAGAGCGGACAGACGGCCGCCCACTGGCCAGGGGACCACCTTCCGAGCTGCCTCCTTCCAGAGCCCTCAGAGAAGGGCCCAGGCCGCCTGCAGCAGGACTCGCGTGTTCTCTCCTTCGGCTCCGCGGGCTCTGCCACCCGGGCAGGACTGCCCGGAGCCCCATGAGAACAGACACCCCAGAAGAGTCTGGGGACCCCTTTCCTGGGTGCTGCTAAGCCATGAGGCTCATAAGCTCCAAAGTCACCCCCATGCGTGTGACCTCAATCCAGGCCATGTCACCAAGACGGCTGCGACCGCCCTAAACAGGACGGGGCCAGCCGGCAAGGAAGGTGCGGCGGAGAGCGAGGGAGCGGAGTCGCTGCTCGTCCGCCCGGGGCCTCCCCACAAGCGGGGTGAGCCCCGTCCCACGCGGAGCACAGCTCCCCCGAGGCGATTTTCCTTCCTTCTCAAATCCCGCTGTGCTTCAAGAGGAAACCGTGGCGAAGCCCCCTGACCCGGAGTGAGCCTCCGGCCGGGTCCGTTCTCTGGGCAGGCCACCGCGCCCTCGGTCCTCCCCGCCCGCCAGGACGCGCCCCGGCCTGCGGCCACCTGCGACCCTGCAGCCGCTTTGCCCCCAGAGCCAGGCTCCCCAGGCCCCGAGAGCCCGTCCAGCCCGGCGTGGTTGTGACGGGAAGAAAGCCGCCCCGCAGGCCCCGCTCCGGCCACAGCGCACACTGCCCGGCCCGGTGACGGACGCCAGGGCGCCGGGCCGGCGTGTGAACAGACGCTCCCCGACAGCCGCGCGGGCCTTCGCCACAGGACCGGGCCCACCTTCCAGGTGGAGAAACTGAGGCCCTCTGGAACCACGTGCCCCGCCCGGGTCAGGAGCAAGAGTGCCCTCAAGGGACAACAGCTAAACCGCTAGGAGCATCCCTCGTGCAGACACTTCTGCCAGTCGGCCACCAGCACGCCCAGAGCCCCGAGCCCACTCCCAGCGCGGGGTCCGCCCTCCCGGAACTCAACCCGGTCCACACAGTCACGGCGTCTCAGACTCTCTTCCTCTCTCCCCACCACCCAAGCACCCCACACTCACCGAGGACGGGAACCTCGGCCTACACTGGCCCCTCCAAGCACAGCGGCCTCAGGACTGCTCGTCTCCGGCCAGTCCTGTGCCACCGGCCCGAAGCCCGGGTGCGGAGAGAAGGGGCCGGTCCTGGAACGAGCTGCACCTCGGCCAGCCGTGAGTCACAAAACGACCTTCAGGAACGAGCATCCCTAAGGTCACGCCCATTGGAAGCGAGGTCCTCCCGCACTTGCGCACGTGCTAATCCTGGTGCCGCGGCCCTCTGCTCTTCTTTCAGCTACAGTGGCAAGACTTGCCTGGTGGCACGACTGCCCTCGGCGGCACAGAACGAGCCCGTGCTCGTCCCTGCTCTCGGGGCCACTGCTTTGGCCGCCTCAGTCTCTCTGAAGACTCGGCGTGCTCCACATCCCCACAGCCGAGGAAACTGAGACTCAGGAAGCTTCCACAAGCAAATGAATCACAGCCGCATCAACATCTCTACAAACTGTCCTGACCAAGACACTGGGACCGAGTTTGCTGAAACCAAACTCAACAGCAGCTCACAGCGGGCTGCGAGGGTGAAACACGAAGGCCACCCGGCCCCCGGGTCCACCTGACTCTGGCCGCTGACCCCGGGAAGGGCGGCGCGGGGGGCAGCCCGCTCTCACCCACACTCTAACTGCCAGCGGCCGTCACCTCCGCGACACTCGGGCCGCTCTGCAGGCCGCGCCCACCCCACCTCCTGACACGGAGAGGAGCGGGCTGGCCGCCAGGGTCTCCACAAGTGACCTCCGGCTCCGCTTCACGCGTGCTTGTGATGGGAGACTTCAGCGAGGAGGCCACCCCAAGCAGAGCTTGGTATTTCCCAGTCGATCAATTACATAAGGTAACTAGAATACTCACTGTCTGTCACTTTGATTTATAGAATTAATTTATACTGTTTAATAGAAAATACTTTGTTTTGGAGGACTGGTAGTAGTTTCTGCTTTTTCTGCTCCTGCTTTTATTAAAATGAAGGAACATAATCAGTCAGAGCTCCAAATCGGCAGGCCGACTGTGGAGGTGGGCAGCACGGGGACGGACGGGGTCTGGCTTTCCAGGAGGCACGCGGCCCCTTTAAAGCGCAGTGCTCGCGCAGACGTCCCCGGCCCGTCCCGCGCGCTCTCGCTGGGGACCGACTGCCGCCAGGACTCCGAGCGGCGCGAACGCGCGTCCAGGGTCAGCCGAGACAGAGCGCACACGGGCGGCGCCCTTCCGAAGCGCCGCTGCCTCGGCCGCGGAGGCCGACCTGCGCAGCCCGACCGCCCCACCGGCAGGCCCCCGCGCGCCCGGGCCTCCTCCCCGGCGCAGCGCCAGCCGTCCAGCCTCGCTGACCGCGGCGAAGGCGCCGCGCTGGCCAGGCGCGGGCAGGCGCGGACGGCCTCGGAGGGGCGCTTCACGAGCAGCTGAAGAGCATCCTGGGTGTGACACGCCCCGCTACGACCACGAGTTCTCTTTCTTAAACGTCACTAAAGATCAAACACTTCTTCCACTAAAAGGTCAAAACGCACATCGTGAGCAACACACAGCGAGTAATGAAACAAACACTAGCAAACCCGCCAGCACTCGGGGCCCCGACGCCTCCCAGGTCCCTCCCCGGAGCTCGGCAGCCCGCTCTCACCCACACTCTAACTGCCAGCGGCCGTCACCTCCGCGACACTCGGGCCGCTCTGCAGGCCGCGCCCACCCCACCTCCTGACACGGAGAGGAGCGGGCTGGCCGCCAGGGTCTCCACAAGTGACCTCCGGCTCCGCTTCACGCGTGCTTGTGATGGGAGACTTCAGCGAGGAGGCCACCCCAAGCAGAGCTTGGTATTTCCCAGTCGATCAATTACATAAGGTAACTAGAATACTCACTGTCTGTCACTTTGATTTATAGAATTAATTTATACTGTTTAATAGAAAATACTTTGTTTTGGAGGACTGGTAGTAGTTTCTGCTTTTTCTGCTCCTGCTTTTATTAAAATGAAGGAACATAATCAGTCAGAGCTCCAAATCGGCAGGCCGACTGTGGAGGTGGGCAGCACGGGGACGGACGGGGTCTGGCTTTCCAGGAGGCACGCGGCCCCTTTAAAGCGCAGTGCTCGCGCAGACGTCCCCGGCCCGTCCCGCGCGCTCTCGCTGGGGACCGACTGCCGCCAGGACTCCGAGCGGCGCGAACGCGCGTCCAGGGTCAGCCGAGACAGAGCGCACACGGGCGGCGCCCTTCCGAAGCGCCGCTGCCTCGGCCGCGGAGGCCGACCTGCGCAGCCCGACCGCCCCACCGGCAGGCCCCCGCGCGCCCGGGCCTCCTCCCCGGCGCAGCGCCAGCCGTCCAGCCTCGCTGACCGCGGCGAAGGCGCCGCGCTGGCCAGGCGCGGGCAGGCGCGGACGGCCTCGGAGGGGCGCTTCACGAGCAGCTGAAGAGCATCCTGGGTGTGACACGCCCCGCTACGACCACGAGTTCTCTTTCTTAAACGTCACTAAAGATCAAACACTTCTTCCACTAAAAGGTCAAAACGCACATCGTGAGCAACACACAGCGAGTAATGAAACAAACACTAGCAAACCCGCCAGCACTCGGGGCCCCGACGCCTCCCAGGTCCCCTCCCCCCCGGAGCTCGGCAGCCCCGCGCCCAGCGCCCACCCAGCTCGGGGCCCAGCCTTCCCTCCTCCCCGGCCGCGTGCGAGCGGACCCCGCCAGGCTCTGCCGCCGGGACAGGCCTCCCCCGGCCTCCCCCGAGACGCTGAAGGCCCCTCAGGGGGACCCGCACGCGGGCGGGGCTGCTGCTGCCACTGCCGCGGCACGTGCTACTCCACGGCGGGGAGGCGCGCCCGGTCCGCCCGGCGAGGCCAGGGGCCGAGACCGGGAGCCTGGCCCTGAGGGTTCTCTCTGCCCAGAAAGCCCACGACAAAGCAGTGGGCACTTAACGCCCGCGGACCTCTCCCGCCCCGACCTGCAGAGCCCCGAGGAGGTGCTGAGCGCAGGGGCCGGAGCGCGGGCCTGGGGAGGCTGCCTGTCCTCCCACTCCGGCCGTGCCTCCAGGGGACCACCGCTGCCGGCCCTGGCAACCACCCAAGGAAGCCGGCGACCTCCAAGCCAGGACGCGGTGCGGAAAGACACGGCCCCCACGGGCAGGGCTGGAACTCGACTGCAGGAGCAGCAGGCGGCCGCGCGGGCACCAGGAAGGACGCGTGCCCCAGGACTCCTCCGGGCCCCCCTGGGAACTCTGCTGCCGTCGGCAGGGGAAAGCTTCCCAGGCAGAGGCGTGCAGCCTCACACGGGGGGCGTCGCTCCGCGGAGCCCACCGGGAAAGGGGGGGCCCCGGGCCACGGTCAGGGCACAGCAAGCCCAGCCCAGCCCCGTGAGAGAGCCGGAGAGCCCCGCGAGGACACAGACCGTACGCCTGAGCCCACAAACCGGAGAGGAGCGCGCCAAGCGTGAGAGAGCCCCGGACCCAGACGGACTAACCCAGCAGGCTGTCCCCAGAGCGCCAGCTGCTGCTGATGTCCACCGTGGGCGCGGCGGGCAGGCACACACTCGGCCCGGAGTGGGGGAGCGTCCCCGCTCGCGGGACGGGGAGCCCCGGCAGAGAGAGACCCAGGAGGCCGCCCACCCCGCGCACACACACGCTCCCGCACGCCCGGGACCGTCCCGCTCGCGGCAGCCGGCGCCGGGCCCGTGGCCTCCGCGGCCCGTCGGCCCGACAACTTCCCGGGCGCCCGGCTGGCGGCGGGCGGGCGAGCACACACCGCGCCGCCGCGCCGCGGCCACTCACCTGGGGGCAGCTGGAAGTTCTGGATGTTGCTGGGGTTCTGCGGCGGCTGCGGCAGGCGCGGGGCGAGGACCGTGGGCGTCAGCGTGGCCCGGATCCCGCCGGCGGTGGCCGAGGGCGTCCTGGGCAGGCTCGGGGTGCCCGCGCCGGCCGAGCCCTTGGGCAGCCCGCTGGGGGTGCCGGCGGCGGCGGCGGGCAGCGCCCCTTGCACACTCGGCCCGAGGATCATGCCGGCCGCCGCGCCGGCCGGGCAGCCGGCCGCCAGGGTCTGCGGCGGCGGCGGCGGCGGCGGCGGCGGGGGCGCCGGCTGCAGCGCGGTCTTGGGCGAGTCCGCCTTGGCCACCTGCGCGGGCGCGGCGGCGGGCCCGGGCTGACTGCCGGCGGCCGGCGCCGGGGCGGGCGCGGGCGCGGGGCCGGGGCGGGCGCGGGCGCGGACGCGGGGCGGGCGCGGCGCTGCCCCGTTCTGCGCGGCCGCCGGGGTCCGGCCGGGGGCCGGGCGGCCGGGCCAGGCTGGCGGCCGCCGGCGGCGGCGGCGGCGGCGGCGGGCGGCGGCGGCGGGCGCGGGGGGCGCGGCGGGCGCGGGGCGAGCCGGGGGCGAGGGGGCGCGGGGCCCGGGCGCGGCGGGGGCGCCGAGGAAGGGCGGCGTCTGGATGACAGTGGCGGCGGCCGGCGCGGGCGCGGGCCCGTTGTGCAGCAGGCTGACGGCAGGTGCGGCGGCGGCGGCGGCGCGGAGCGAGGTCCCCAGCGCGGCGCTCCCATTCAAAGTTTGCGCGGGGCCGGGGCCGCCGGGCGGGCCGTTGCGGGCGGCGGGCTCGGCGGCGGGCTCGGGCGCGGCCGCGGCGCCCGGCGGGCAGGCCCCGGCCGCGGCGCCCGCGCCGGCGCCGGCCTCGAGCGCGCTCAGCTTCGCGGCGGGCCCTGCGGAGACAGGCGGGACGGCGCGCTGAGGACGCGGGCCCGGCCGGCGGCCGCCCGCGCTCAGGCCGCGCCGCGCTCTACCTGCGGGGGGCGGCTCCGGCGCCGCTGCGGGCGCGCCCTCGGCCGGCACGGCTGCGGCTCCGACATGGTTCCCGAGCGCGCCGGCGGCCGCGGCCCGCGCCTCGGGCGCGCGGGGCGCCAGGTGGTGGTGGTGGGCCGCGCTGGCCGCCAGCTGCGACTCGAGCGAGCCCACCAGGTCGCTCACCACTTTCTCGTCCACCTCGCTGTTGAAGAAGACCTCGTCCAGCAGATCCGAGCCCGCCGCCATCTTTCCTCCTCGGCCCGCCGCCGCCGCCGCTCGGCCGGCGCTGGGCGGGGAGGCGGCTCCGCGCGGGCGGGCGGGCGGGCGGGGGGCGGGCGGGGGGCGGCGCGCGCCGGGCGGGGCGGGGCGGCGGCCGGGCGGGGGCGCGGGCGGCCGGGCGGGGGGAGGGCGGCGGCGGCGGCGCCGTGCGCAGGCGCGGCGGTGCGCCCGCCCCCGCCCGCCGCCCGGCGCCTCGCCATTGGCCGCGGCGCCCCCCGCCCGGCTTCCCGGCGCCCCGCGATTGGCCGCGCCGCGCGCTTAAAAGGCGCGGCCAATGGCTGCGAGCGGCAGAGGCCGGGACGCGGGCGGGCGGCCGGGGGGCAGCGGGCGGCGGGCCCGGGAGCTGTCGGTCTGGCGGGGTGGTGGGCGCGCGGGGCTTCCGGGACGCCCGCGGCCCCGACCGGGAGGGCGAGACGGGCGGGGGCCGGGGCCGGGGCCGAGTGGGGGCGGCAGCGGTGACGGGCTCTTTGTCTCTGCTCGCTCCAAAATGGCTGCGGCCGCAGCCGCCGGGATCGCCGGGCGGGCGGGCGGACCGGAGAGAGGGGCCGTCTGTATCGGCACCGAGGCCGTCGCCGCCCGCGGGAGCCCGGCGCCCCGAGAGGGCGCGGGCCGGGGGCCGGGTCAGCGAGGCGTCCCGGGCCTCGGCGTCAGTGCTGCCGGCCCCCGGGTCCGGGCGCCGGGCGGGGAGCCTCGGTCCGCCCGAGCCCCGGCGGCTCGCGCCGTGAGGGCCGCGGCTCGGGCGGCGCGGCGGGGCGGGGCGGGGGTCGGCGCCCGAGGCCGCCCGGGTGACTCATCTCCTCCGGCGGCGGCCCCCGGACGCGCGCGTCTGTAAATGACTGGGCGAGGCGGCGGCGCCGGCGGGACCAGCCGTTCCCGCAGGGCGAGCGCGCGTCCAGGCTGGGGGCCGTCCTGGGGTCCTCACTTCCCATTCTGTCCTTTTGACAAAGTAAGTTGTTGAGAATAGCTTTAGCGAGCACTTCCTCTTTAGGAGGCGTTCGAGCAAAGTTCTCGCCTGTTTTATTTTTATTTTTTTTCACTCAAAGATGGAATTATGGGACGTGGCTAGTGGTTTCTTCTCTCCCCTCTTTCGGGGGGCGACCCAGAACAGCGCCGCCGGCCTCGCTGGTGCCCATCCGGCCGCGCCGCCGTCGCACGGCCCGCAGCTCGGTGCGGGGAGCTGTTGACACGCAACTGATCTTTTCTAACCGCTGAACAAAGGAGCCCGCGGCCTCCGCGAGCCCGGCTCCCGGGGCGGGCTCGGAGCGGGAGCGCGGGGGTTGGAGCCCGGGAAGGGGCCTCCCCTGGCGACCGTGTCGGGGAAGCCCTGCCAAGAGAGGACCGGAATCGTGCGCCTGAAGCGGAGTCCCCACAACGCAGGGAAGGAAGGGGCGGGACCAGCCTGGGCTGGGGGGACCCTGAACGCGGGCTGTCCGGGTCCTGTCCCCCCCGCGCCTTGAGCCCAGAGCGGGCCGACCGTCTGGCTTGCGAGCAGAAGCAGCAATACGGGATTGCGTGTAACATTTCGACCTTTAATGTCGACAGCTCATCAGAAAATGTGAAGGTGAGCCAAACGCGCATCCGCAGGCCGACTACCCTCGAAACCCCCAAATGGGGGTCGGGGGAGAGGCGGGGCTGCGTGGCGCAGGGCCGACCTCTGGCCGCCGCGGGACTGCGAGGCCCGGGCCTCGGCGCCAGTGCTGCCGGCCCCCGGGTCCGGGCGCCGGGCGGGGAGCCTCGGTCCGCCCGAGCCCCGGCGGCTCGCGCCGTGAGGGCCGCGGCTCGGGCGGCGCGGCGCGGCGGGGCGGGGCGGGGGTCGGCGCGCGAGGCCGCCCGGGTGACTCATCTCCTCCGGCGGCGGCCCCCGGACGCGCGCGTCTGTAAATGACTGGGCGAGGCGGCGGCGCCGGCGGGACCAGCCGTTCCCGCAGGGCGAGCGCGCGTCCAGGCTGGGGGCCGTCCTGGGGTCCTCACTTCCCATTCTGTCCTTTTGACAAAGTAAGTTGTTGAGAATAGCTTTAGCGAGCACTTCCTCTTTAGGAGGCGTTCGAGCAAAGTTCTCGCCTGTTTTATTTTTATTTTTTTTCACTCAAAGATGGAATTATGGGACGTGGCTAGTGGTTTCTTCTCTCCCCTCTTTCGGGGGGCGACCCAGAACAGCGCCGCCGGCCTCGCTGGTGCCCATCCGGCCGCGCCGCCGTCGCACGGCCCGCAGCTCGGTGCGGGGAGCTGTTGACACGCAACTGATCTTTTCTAACCGCTGAACAAAGGAGCCCGCGGCCTCCGCGAGCCCGGCTCCCGGGGCGGGCTCGGAGCGGGAGCGCGGGGGTTGGAGCCCGGGAAGGGGCCTCCCCTGGCGACCGTGTCGGGGAAGCCCTGCCAAGAGAGGACCGGAATCGTGCGCCTGAAGCGGAGTCCCCACAACGCAGGGAAGGAAGGGGCGGGACCAGCCTGGGCTGGGGGGACCCTGAACGCGGGCTGTCCGGGTCCTGTCCCCCCCGCGCCTTGAGCCCAGAGCGGGCCGACCGTCTGGCTTGCGAGCAGAAGCAGCAATACGGGATTGCGTGTAACATTTCGACCTTTAATGTCGACAGCTCATCAGAAAATGTGAAGGTGAGCCAAACGCGCATCCGCAGGCCGACTACCCTCGAAACCCCCAAATGGGGGTCGGGGGAGAGGCGGGGCTGCGTGGCGCAGGGCCGACCTCTGGCCGCCGCGGGACTGCGAGGCCCGGGGATGGGTTCAGCCGTCGCCCGCCCCGCGGTTGCCGGGACCCGCAGTGAAGGGAGCAGGGTGCGAGCCCGCCGAGCGGGGCCTCCTGCGCTCCGAAGGCCGAGGCCTCCCCCGCCCAGGCTCCGCGCCCCGGCGGCCGACATCACCCCCAGGCCGCCGGGAAGTGTGCCTCCTCCCTCGCCGCCCCGCTCCGCCGCCACGCCCCGCCGGACGGGCCTGCGACCCCGGGCGGGTGGCTGCCGGCGGGCCCGGCGGTGCTCGCGCCGCCGGAGCCCCCTCCGAGGACGCCCCGGGCGGCGGGGTGGGGCGGGAGCAGCGTGGCTCCTCCCTCCTCCCGGTGGAGAGGGCAGGTGCTGCTGGCGGTTAACCTTGGCCAACCTGGGGCATTTCCTTTTACTAGCTCTGCGTGGTTTTGTTCCCCACTGGCGGCTTCCATGTGACTTCTCTAATTTGAAACAATCCCACTTAGCATGAAAAGAAAAAAGGGCCTGGAAACGAGTGTAAATGCACACACCGTAGGAAAACGCTTGCTAACGTTCAGTGAGGGTGGCAGAACCCCAAAGCAGTATAGCGTCGCCACCTAAGCCATGCGGACGTGCAAGGCCATGACCGAAGAAGAGGCTTCCCAGGCTGGCAGCTGTGTGGGACTGTGGGGCTTATTAAGCGGTGTTCCGTATATTGTCTTTTCATTAAGATAGAGAAAACAATCAGACATGCTGTCTTAAATATGAGAGTGCCACCGGAATCGTGCGCCTGAAGCGGAGTCCCAACGCAGGGAAGGAAGGGGCGGGACCAGCCTGGGCTGGGGGGACCCTGAACGCGGGCTGTCCGGGTCCTGTCCCCCCCGCGCCTTGAGCCCAGAGCGGGCCGACCGTCTGGCTTGCGAGCAGAAGCAGCAATACGGGATTGCGTGTAACATTTCGACCTTTAATGTCGACAGCTCATCAGAAAATGTGAAGGTGAGCCAAACGCGCATCCGCAGGCCGACTACCCTCGAAACCCCCAAATGGGGGTCGGGGGAGAGGCGGGGCTGCGTGGCGCAGGGCCGACCTCTGGCCGCCGCGGGACTGCGAGGCCCGGGGATGGGTTCAGCCGTCGCCCGCCCCGCGGTTGCCGGGACCCGCAGTGAAGGGAGCAGGGTGCGAGCCCGCCGAGCGGGGCCTCCTGCGCTCCGAAGGCCGAGGCCTCCCCCGCCCAGGCTCCGCGCCCCGGCGGCCGACATCACCCCCAGGCCGCCGGGAAGTGTGCCGCCTCCCTCGCCGCCCCGCTCCGCCGCCACGCCCCGCCGGACGGGCCTGCGACCCCGGGCGGGTGGCTGCCGGCGGGCCCGGCGGTGCTCGCGCCGCCGGAGCCCCCTCCGAGGACGCCCCGGGCGGCGGGGTGGGGCGGGAGCAGCGTGGCTCCTCCCTCCTCCAGGTGGAGAGGGCAGGTGCTGCTGGCGGTTAACCTTGGCCAACCTGGGGCATTTCCTTTTACTAGCTCTGCGTGGTTTTGTTCCCCACTGGCGGCTTCCATGTGACTTCTCTAATTTGAAACAATCCCACTTAGCATGAAAAGAAAAAAGGGCCTGGAAACGAGTGTAAATGCACACACCGTAGGAAAACGCTTGCTAACGTTCAGTGAGGGTGGCAGAACCCCAAAGCAGTATAGCGTCGCCACCTAAGCCATGCGGACGTGCAAGGCCATGACCGAAGAAGAGGCTTCCCAGGCTGGCAGCTGTGTGGGACTGTGGGGCTTATTAAGCGGTGTTCCGTATATTGTCTTTTCATTAAGATAGAGAAAACAATCAGACATGCTGTCTTAAATATGAGAGTAAACATAACCATGAGTGAGTCATTTCAGTGTTGCCTTGGGTTTGTGAAGTATGTGCAGCATTTGTTAGATCACCTGTGCTTTTGTTATCTGCCCGAAATTCCACACAGTAAAACAGACAACAAAGAAAATACAGCTCGTGGCCCAGCCCGGGTCCAGTGCAGCACCACGGCCTCCGTGGGCGGTGCACGGGTCAGAAGCAGGTCCACGGCCCAAGGGGACACACAGCTGACCGTAATGCAGCTGCATGCGTCTTAGGGCCAGTGTAACACTGTCCACACTTGGGGCTTAAAAGAATAGGGGCTCGTTCTCACAGTTACAGAAATGGTGTGTCCAAAAGCAAGGTGCCAGGAGGCCCACACCCCTCTGGAGGCTCCAGGAAGACCCTCCTGCCACCTCCAGCTCCTGGTGGCCCCAGACATTGTTGGCGGCAGCATCGCAAAAAATCCCAATAGAAAACTAGCAGGAAGAGCTCAAGACCTACAGACCGAAAAACTGTGACACATGATTGAGAAAAAAGAATAAGTAAATACATGCCAGGATGCACCAAGTTCAAGAATTGAAGGGCTTCCCTGGTGGTCCAGTGGGTAAGGACACCGCCTTGCAGTGCAAGGGGCGCCAGTTTGATTCCTGGCCTGGGAAGATCCCACGTGCCGCGGAGCGGCTGGACCGATGTGTCCAATCACCGAGCCGGAGCTCTGGAGCGCATGCGCCTAGAGTCCGTGCTCTGCGAGAACAGACACCACCGCGATGGGAGGCCCACAAGAGCCAAAGAACAAAGACGGATGAAAATAGACAAATGAAAGACCAATAAAAGTGGCCCGCCTGCTCCCTTCCCTCCCCACCCCCCAAAATAAATAAATCTTTAAAAAAAAAAAGAAAGAGTACTGTAGAACTGTCCTTTCTCCCCAGCATAATCTCCAGATTCCATACAAATGGGTTTTAAGATCCCAGGCAAAGTCCCTTCACAGAAATGGACACTCTAGGCTTTGCAGTTCCAGCATGTGAATTCCTGCAGACAGCACTGTGGATGCTGGACAAAAGGCCAGTCCACCTGGAGTGCCCGTTTTGAGCACAGACAGGTCCTGGAGGAAAGTCGACACTCGGGAGGAGAGAGCGGCAGGGGGGGCAGCCTGTTGGCACAGCATCTAGTCAAACAGCGGGTGTTTCAGTGACTGCGGCCAGGCGCCTCTGTCCCCTCCTGTCTCCCAGAGCTCACGCAGATCCACGTCCACTGAGCTGGCGATGCTCTCTAACCATCCCAGCCTCTGCCGCCCCCTCTCCTCTCGTCTTCCATCGTTCCCAGCATCGGGGTCTTTCTGAGGAGTCAGCTTTCCACAGCAGCTACAGCATCAGATAAACACTGAGGAGACCCCACAGTCCTGCTGGACTGAGAGCCCGGAGATAGAGTTGGGGTAGTCACACCCTCCTGGGAGCATTCCAGAAAGGAAGGACAGAGATGTGCAGACCCCAATTCTGTGTATAATCTGGGTGTAAATCTCCAGGTGACGTTGGAACAGAGGCATAGGGCAGACTCTAAGCATTTTGGCGAAGAATAAAAGAACGGAGAAGAGATCTGAGCTGCTCTCCAACGGAGAGCATTTGCTGTCTGAGCCCCACCAAGTCATCTACCATGTGCTAACAGAAACACAGCAATGGAAAAGAAACAGGAATGAACAGTGGGTGGGAGGCATAGAGGGAGTAACATGGAAACCTACACTATCGTATGTATGAAAGAAAGATCGCTATTGTCATTGCGCTGTGGGGATAGGGGATCCTGCAGGGGCGATGTGCGAGTGATTAAAGTGAGCATTATATATTCCTCACTCACGTAAAGGAAGCTATACTTTTAACAAGTGGGGAAAAAGTGTTTTAATCACAACGGAGGTGGGCCTTTCCAAGTGGTTAAAACTATGTACTTCCACTGCAGGGTACACAGAGTCAATCCCTGGCCTAGAACGAGGGTCCCGCGTGCCACATGGTACAGCCAAAATTAAAAATAAAAGTCATAACAGAGAACTGGGAAATATATTTTATAAAGGAAATTCTGGAACTGGAACTTAAAACTTTCTGAACATAAAGTTAACTGAATAAGCCAGACAGAAGACTGGAATGACAGAGGGAAAAATCAATGAACTTGAATGCATATCAGTGGAATTTATTCGACCTGAGAAGGAAGATGTGGGGAGTAGATTAAAAGATATAAGGGGTCTCTGTAATATTGAATAGTATCAAAGTGTCAACATCTGTCTAATTGAGATCACAAAAATGGAGGAAAGGATAAGGCAGGAAAGAGTAAAGAAATAATTTCTGGAATTTTCTGTATTTGGTGAAGGCATAAATTTATATACTTGATGAATTCCACAGTCCCAGCCTCTGCCGCCCCTCTCCTCTCGTCTTCCATCGTTCCCAGCAGGGGCCGGAGCAGCTTTCCACAGCAGCTACAGCATCAGATAAACACTGAGGAGACCCCACAGTCCTGCTGGACTGAGAGCCCGGAGATAGAGTTGGGGTAGTCACACCCTCCTGGGAGCATTCCAGAAAGGAAGGACAGAGATGTGCAGACCCCAATTCTGTGTATAATCTGGGTGTAAATCTCCAGGTGACGTTGGAACAGAGGCATAGGGCAGACTCTAAGCATTTTGGCGAAGAATAAAAGAACGGAGAAGAGATCTGAGCTGCTCTCCAACGGAGAGCATTTGCTGTCTGAGCCCCACCAAGTCATCTACCATGTGCTAACAGAAACACAGCAATGGAAAAGAAACAGGAATGAACAGTGGGTGGGAGGCATAGAGGGAGTAACATGGAAACCTACACTATCGTATGTATGAAAGAAAGATCGCTATTGTCATTGCGCTGTGGGGATAGGGGATCCTGCAGGGGCGATGTGCGAGTGATTAAAGTGAGCATTATATATTCCTCACTCACGTAAAGGAAGCTATACTTTTAACAAGTGGGGAAAAAGTGTTTTAATCACAACGGAGGTGGGCCTTTCCAAGTGGTTAAAACTATGTACTTCCACTGCAGGGTACACAGAGTCAATCCCTGGCCTAGAACGAGGGTCCCGCGTGCCACATGGTACAGCCAAAATTAAAAATAAAAGTCATAACAGAGAACTGGGAAATATATTTTATAAAGGAAATTCTGGAACTGGAACTTAAAACTTTCTGAACATAAAGTTAACTGAATAAGCCAGACAGAAGACTGGAATGACAGAGGGAAAAATCAATGAACTTGAATGCATATCAGTGGAATTTATTCGACCTGAGAAGGAAGATGTGGGGAGTAGATTAAAAGATATAAGGGGTCTCTGTAATATTGAATAGTATCAAAGTGTCAACATCTGTCTAATTGAGATCACAAAAATGGAGGAAAGGATAAGGCAGGAAAGAGTAAAGAAATAATTTCTGGAATTTTCTGTATTTGGTGAAAGGCATAAATTTATATACTTGATGAATTCCACAGTTCCAGACTTGCTAACTGTCCAAAATGGGGGTAAGTAAAGGTATTTTACTATACAGAAAACCTGAGAGAATTCATCACCAACAGACCTGAACTACAAGAAATGCTAAAGGAAGTCTTCAGACTGAAGGAGCATGGTACCAAATAGAAACTGGGTCATTGGGAAAGAAGGACAAGCACCAAAGTGGTAAATATCTGAATAAATGTAAAAGAATATTTTTTCCTCTTCACTCTCTAAAATACATGTCTATTTAAAGCAAAATTATAACTGTGAATTATGGGGGGTTTATGGCATTTAAGTATAATATTGCAAAGCTATAGCAAAAAAAGAAAAACGGACCTATGATAGTGAAAGTTTCTACATGTTATGTGACACGGTACAATGTCAACTCAAAGAAGACTGAGAAGGGTATGTGTCATAATCCCTGAAGAACCACTGAAAAATTAACAGTCATAGCTAAAATTCCAATCAATAAATTAGAATGCTGAAGAAACAGAGAATCCAAAAGAAAACAAAAGAGTATATTTTAGAAGGAACAAACATAAAACAAATAGACAATAGACCTAAACCTCACCAACTTCATCATCTTGGTAAATGGTAAGCATTAAGCACTTCAATTAAAAGGACAGAAAAGTGATACTCTGCCGTTTGCTATTTTCAAGAGACACTTCAAAGAAACCTATCACCGTAACAGGTTAGCAAGGCTGGAGAGGGTGTGTGAACATCAGATAAAAATGGACCTCAACACAGTTCTTGAGCTAAAAGCGTACTGCGCCAGTGAAAAATGGTTAGCTCCTTGAGAAGAAAAGCACCCCGACTTGGTGTGTACCTCATAGCTTCAAAGCATGTGAAGTGAGAATGGACAGAATTAAACAAAGAATGGACACTTCCACAGTCATTGTTGGAGGTTTTTTGGTGGCCCTGGGTCTCTGCGGCGGCGTGGGCTTCCTCCAGTCGCGCTGCAGGGGCATCTTGCGGCGGCCTCTCCCGTCGCAGAGCACGGGCTCCCAGCACCTGGGCCTCCGCAGCTGTGGCTCCCGGGCTTGGAGCACTCGAAGGTGTGGTGCACTGGCTCGTTGCTCGGCAACACGTGCAGTCTTCCCAGACCGGGGACTGAACCCTGTCCCCTGCACTGGCAGGCAGGTTCTTACCTACTCTACCACCAGGCAAATTCCCATTGTTAGAGATTGTAGCACCCGTCAAATAAATGAGCAGAAATCTCAGGATGGACACAAGAGTTCTGAGCAACACTGAACTGTCTGAACATGTATGTATCAAACACTACACTTACGTTCTTTTCTACTGCACATAGCACACTTAGCAAAGTAAACCAAATGCCAGGCCCTAAAACAAATGCCAACAAATTTAAAAGGGTTGGAATCATGCAGATTATGATTTCTGTCTATATTAAAATTAAGAGCAGTAACAGGGGCCTCCCTGGTCCAGTGGTTAACACTCTGCATCTGGGATCTTCCCAGATCAGGGACTGAACCCATGTCTCCTGCGCTGGCAGGCCGATTCTTTACCATCGTGCCACCTGGGAAGCCCTAAACTTTATATGGAAACGCAGGAGATCGGGTCCAGCCAGGGTCATCTCGAAGACTGTTGGAAAAGCCACGGCAATCCTAGACAGCAAATGCAGCAGCAGAGGCCTGACTTCAGACAGCAGTCAAAGCTGTGCTTGCCCCAGTCACCACGGATGGAGTGGGCACTGGGCCACGGAGAAGGCTGGGCGCCAAGGAGTCACGCGGTGCTGGAGGAGACTCCTGAGAGCCCCTGGATGACAAGGAGATCAAACCAGTCAGTCCATAAGGAAACCAACCCTGAATATTCATTGGAAGGACAGATGCTGAAGCTCCAATACTTTGGCCACCTGATGTGAAGAGCTGACTCGTTGCAAAAGATCCTGATGTTGGGAAAAATAGAAGGCAGAGGAGAAGAGGACGACAGAGGACGAGATGGTTGGATGGCATCACTGAGCCAATGGACGTGAGTTTGAGTGGGCTCTGGGAGAGGGTGAAAGACAGGGAAGCCTGGCGGGCGTGCTGCAGTCCTTGGAGTCGCCAAGAGTCGGGCATGACTGAGCAACTGAACTGAACTGAATCTTGAAGAACCACTCTGGAGGGCCTTGGATACCAGATATCATGACTGTGATAATAATTAAGACAGTGAGGTGCTGGTGAAAGAACAGATGAACAGAGAGTCCTGAAAACAGCTCCCATGGATACAGTCAGCCTCCTCAGGACACACGGACAGTGCCTTGAAGGGCGGAAGGATGGTCTTATCAACTACTAGGACAATGGCAACCCACACAGGTGAAAAATAAATCCTGACCCAAACCTCACACCATACGGAAAGATCAGTACCAGCTGAACCAAGAGCTAAATGTGAAAAGTAAAATAGTAAAACTCGTAGAAGGAAACCGGTTCATAATCTCAGAAGAGGTAAAGCTTTTGTTTGTGTGTTGGCCATGCCATGCAGCTTGTGGGATATTAGCTCCTCAAACAGGGATTGAGCTCTGGCCAGGGAAGTGAACACGCCAAGTCCTAGCCCAGGACTGCTAGAATTTTTTCTTTTTTTTGAAGATTTAAAAAAAAAAGGCACGAAAGTACTGAACATTATACAGGGAAAAAGTTGATAAAATGGGCTACATTAAGAACTTCTCATTAAACACATCATTAGGGCTTCCCTGGTGGTCCAGTGGGTAAAGAGTCCACCTTGCAGTGCACAGGGCACCAGTTCAATCCCGGGCCTGGGAAGATCCCACGTGCTGAGGAACAGCTAGGCTGTCCAATTACCATCCAGCACTCTGGAGCGCATGTGCCCAGAGCCATTGCTCTGCAATGAGAGAGGCCACTGAGATGGGAGGCCCACACAGGCCAAAGAACAAAGATGGATGAAAAATAAACAGACTTAGAGCCAAAAATAAATAAATAAAAATTGAGGGAAAAAAAACCCACATCATTAAGGGGCTTCCCTGGTGGTCCAGTGGCTAAGAGTCCACTCTGCAATGCAAAGGACACAGGTTCGATCCCTGGTCCAGGAAGATCTCACATGCCTCAGAGCAAATAAGCCTATGCACTACAACTGCTAAGCCAGTGCTCTGGAACCCACACTCCACAAGAGAAGCCACTGTAATGAGAAGCCTGCATACCACAACGAAGAGCAGTCCTCGCTCAGTGCAACTGGACAAAGCCAGCTCTCAGCAATGAAAGCCCAGTGCCACCCAAAATTACTAACTAAATCAATAAAATTAAAAAGATACCATTAGAAGAATGAAAAAGCAGCCCATAGAGTGGAAGAAGCTATGTGCAGTACGTAGAAACGGGCACCTGACTTCTGATGTGTAGAAAGGCTGGTTAGGATATAAAACATGGCCAGCTTCATCGGTCCCCAAGGAAAGGCAGACCAAACCCACCGTGGACCCACCAGGAAAACCAGACTCAAAAGGACAGATTTCACCTACCTGGCGAGGAGGAGCGTCTGCCAACGAGAGCAGGCACTGGCCCAGCCACCCTGGGAATGGTTTGGCAATTCCTGCTTAAGCCATGCAGCCACTCACCCTGGGGCCCCGAAGTCTCCAGCGTGCACCCGACAGACATGCATACTCTGCACCCGAGCGGCGCTGTTCAGGCTCACCCCAGACTGGAGTCAACCCAAATTTCCATCACCAGTGAAATGGGTAAACAAGTAGCGGTCCCCTCGTTCAATGGCATTGCACGGAGTGTGTGGCTTAAGAGAATGTGTTGATGTGTGTAGTTTTTTTGTAAATGTCACACTTGAGTGAAAGTCAATGAGGACATGTGTCGGGCTCTGTGCATACTCAGCTTTCCGAGCTGGAAAGCCTTAAACACACCCGCATCCTCTGAGACACAGACACCAGAGCCCAGCAACGGCCAGCGACTTCCTTAAGGCCACCAGAAACGGAAACACAGACCGAAACCCAGTTCCTGAATTCTGGGCCCGGGCTCTCTCCAGCACAGCAGTCTGCTCTCACCAAATCCCTTCTTTCTGTCCAGTTCTGATGGGCGCTTGCATTGTTTCCTCCTCCTGGCTACTGTGAATAATGCTGCCGCGAACACACGTGTGCAAGCCTCACTTTCAGTTCTTATGGACAAATATCCAGAGATGGTCTCATCAACAGAATCACATTATTTTCTACTTGCAGGTTTGCCACCTCAGCTAAGCCGAAGGTCCTAGAAGGAACCCATCACCCAGTTAGGCACTGGTGAGTGTTGCACAGGGCTTCCCAGCGGCTCAGCAGTGAAGAACGCACCTGCCAGCGCAGGAGGTGTGGGGACTCGGCTCTGACCCCTGGGTTGGGAAGACCCCCTAGAGAAGGAAACGGCAACCCCCTCCAGTCTTCTTGCCTGGAGAATCCCATGGACAGAGGAGCCTGACGGGCTACGGTCCACAGAGCTGCAAAGAGTCAGACACGACTGAGCAGGTTTCATGACCATCTGCCTCGGGGGGAGCCCCCGACGTGTGGCCATTGCCACATCCTTGGTGCACAGACCAAGGAGGCACCTGGTGCTGGAAGCTGGGCCCCGCCTGAGTGTCCAGAGCAGAGGCGCCCGAGGCTAGCTCCCCGCCCCACATGGCCAAGCAGCACTCCCCTACCCTGAAGAGCTGAAATCAAAGACACCCCAGATTCAGGGACCTTGCAAGGTGGGGGTGGGCAGGGCAAAGCTCCCCTCACTGATGAAGGCTCCGGGCGTGGAGGTGCTGGGGACCCTGCTCTCCTCAGGCTGGATGGCAAAGGGCGCTCACTTTCTTCTTGTCAGGTCAAAGACCCCTGGCGAGAGATCGGGGTTCTCTTCTGGTCTGTGCTTTTTCTGCAATCTGCTCATTTTCTCAGATGTGTTTTTCTTTTAACACTACAAAGAGAGAGAAGCATTGCTTGATTTCTCATCTTCCAACTTGTGCCTGAAGGAAAAGACACACACTGAAAAGTGGACAACTAAGTGACTTCGCAAACTAAACAAGCCCACGTCACCAGC
The DNA here is from genome assembly GCA_022376925.1 of Tragulus kanchil. Lineage (NCBI taxonomy): Eukaryota > Metazoa > Chordata > Mammalia > Artiodactyla > Tragulidae > Tragulus > Tragulus kanchil. The sequence continues at coordinate 1,771,048 of JAIOJX010000031.1, read as the reverse complement.
ACCAGATCAAGGGGCCAAACATTCCCTCCACCCCAGAGACTGCTCGCCCCCGTCCAAAGTGACCACCATCTGAGCTCTCATGTCATGCACTCCTGTAGCCGGGTTGGGGACTTGAGGTCAGTAGAATTATAGACTTCTCTCTCTCTTTTCCTAATGTTTTCTGTGTGGAGGTTAATTTCTTTTTATTGCAGTAAAAGCTTCCCTGGTGGCCTGGACGGTAAAGAATCTGCCTGCAGTGAAGCAGACCCCTGCTCAGTCCCTGGCTTCAGAAGATGCCCTGGAAGAGGAAATGGCAGCCCACTCCAGTATTCCTGCCTGGAGACGCCCGTGGACAGAGGAGCCTGGCCAGCTCCACAGCCCACTGGGTCAGTCAGACACAACTGAGCGGCCAGCACTGAAACACCCCTCTCCCAGCACAGAGCCACCCCTTCAGCCTTGCCATGCTGCGACACTTGGTGGCACTCAGTGCAGTCACAGTGCGGTGCAGCTGTCACCCTCGCCCAGCTCCAGAACCTCCTCTCCACCCCAGAGGAAAGCCGTAAGCACCCGGTCCCTGCCCTCCGCTGCCTCAGCCTCTGACGACCACTGACCCACATTCTGTCCCCGTGGACTTAGCGGTTCCAAACATTTTACATAAATGGGATCATGCAACAGGTGTCTCCCGTTTGTGTCTGTCTTCCTTCACTCAGAATCTTCTATTTATTAATGTTTAGGCTTCGGCATGCAGGGTCCTAATTCCCCAACCAGGGAGTCAAACCCGAGCCCCGGGCAATGGAAACACAAGAGTCTTAACCACCGGACCACAAGGAAGTCCCTCCCCATATTGATGTTTGTATGCATTGCCTGACACCATTGGCCTATTGGGTGCAATACAATCCCTATCAAACACCCAGGTGACTTCTTTGCAGAAATTGACAAATGAATCCTTAAATTCTACATGGAAATTCAAGAGGTTCAGAATAGCCAAAACGATCTTGGGAAAGAAGAACAAAGTTGGAGGACTCACACTTCCCAGGTTCAAACTTAACACAGAACTACAGTAATCAAGACAGAGCCCTAAACTGAAGCCCTAAAAAAAGTGTGAAAGCGTTAGTCACTTGATTGTATCTGACTCTGCCGTCCCATGGACTGTAGCCGGGGATTCTCCAGGCAAGAAGACTGGAGTGGGCAAAAGGTGGGTAGAAGGCCTGAATAGACATTTCTCTGAAGAGGACACGCGGATGGCCAACAGACACATGAAAAGATGCTCAAAATCTTTGTTATTAAGGAAATGCAAATTAAAACTACAATGAGATACGACCTCACACCAGTCAGGATGGCTATCATCAAAAAATCCACAAACAGGACTTCCCTGGTGGTCCAGTGGGTAAACAGTCCACCTTGCAATGCAAGGGGCATCGGTTCAATCCATGGCCTGGGAGGATCCCATGTGCCGCGGAGAGGCTGGACTGGTGTGTCCAATTGCGAGCCAGTGCTCTGGATCACATGCACCCAGGGCTGGTGCTCTGCAATGAGGGAGGCCACTGCGATGGGAGGCCCACACAAAGAACAAAGATGAATGAAAATAAATAAATAAATCAATAAAGGAGGCCAAAATGTCTTAAAAAAAAAAAAAACGCAAAGGATGTGAACAGACATTTCTCCAAAGGAGACATACAAAAGACTCGAGAGGCTCACCATCTGGGTGGGGCCTCCTCTCACAGAAGAGGGACCATGCCAATCTCCTTGACAAACCAGCCCATGGTGACGATGCTGAGCACGTTCCCGGGAAGGGACGGATTGCACAGATGCTGACACCCTCTCCGTGCAGGTGCAGAGATGTGGGGCTCACAGCCCCACCGGGAAAGGGCCCCAGCCCAACTGCAAGGAGCAGGGTGAGCCCAGAACCTCTAGCCGTTAGCGGCAAGCCAGGGCACTCTCTTCGGGCGATCCAGGCCATGGGCAGCTCTCTCCGCCCAACATGGGACCCCTTCTTTGCAGGAAATTGACAAATGAATCCTTAAATTCTACATGGAAATTCAAGAGGTTCAGAATAGCCAAAACGATCTTGGGAAAGAAGAACAAAGTTGGAGGACTCACACTTCCCAGGTTCAAACTTAACACAGAACTACAGTAATCAAGACAGAGCCCTAAACTGAAGCCCTAAAAAAAGTGTGAAAGCGTTAGTCACTTGATTGTATCTGACTCTGCCGTCCCATGGACTGTAGCCGGGGATTCTCCAGGCAAGAAGACTGGAGTGGGCAAAAGGTGGGTAGAAGGCCTGAATAGACATTTCTCTGAAGAGGACACGCGGATGGCCAACAGACACATGAAAAGATGCTCAAAATCTTTGTTATTAAGGAAATGCAAATTAAAACTACAATGAGATACGACCTCACACCAGTCAGGATGGCTATCATCAAAAAATCCACAAACAGGACTTCCCTGGTGGTCCAGTGGGTAAACAGTCCACCTTGCAATGCAAGGGGCATCGGTTCAATCCATGGCCTGGGAGGATCCCATGTGCCGCGGAGAGGCTGGACTGGTGTGTCCAATTGCGAGCCAGTGCTCTGGATCACATGCATCCAGGGCTGGTGCTCTGCAATGAGGGAGGCCACTGCGATGGGAGGCCCACACAAAGAACAAAGATGAATGAAAATAAATAAATAAATCAATAAAGGAGGCCAAAATGTCTTAAAAAAAAAAAAAAACGCAAAGGATGTGAACAGACATTTCTCCAAAGGAGACATACAAAAGACTCGAGAGGCTCACCATCTGGGTGGGGCCTCCTCTCACAGAAGAGGGACCATGCCAATCTCCTTGACAAACCAGCCCATGGTGACGATGCTGAGCACGTTCCCGGGAAGGGACGGATTGCACAGATGCTGACACCCTCTCCGTGCAGGTGCAGAGATGTGGGGCTCACAGCCCCACCGGGAAAGGGCCCCAGCCCAACTGCAAGGAGCAGGGTGAGCCCAGAACCTCTAGCCGTTAGCGGCAAGCCAGGGCACTCTCTTCGGGCGATCCAGGCCACGGGCAGCTCTCTCCGCCCAACATGGGACCCCTCCTGTGGGAAGGGGCTCCAGAGCCGCCCTCTGGGCTGCCCCATCGCCATCGGCGGCCCCCCTCTCCTGCCTACCCCTGCCGCCTCCCTCCCCTGCCCTCTCCACAGGTATTTCTTCCCAAGAAACCTTTGCACTCCGGCCCCACCTCAGCATCTGCTTCCTGGAGAAGCTGGGCCTGGCGTGCGGCGGGAAAGCAGCCAGCAGGGTGGCCCTGTGGACTGGACTGCGCACCGCTGGGGCAAGGGGGCGTGCCCGTCCCTGCCAGCTGACACCCCCCAGGGACAGCTGGGGAAGGGATTGGCGGAGAGCCTCGTGGAGGGGTCTGCACTGGCCCGTCTGGAGGAGGGAGGAGATAATGGACCTTCCTTTGCTAAGCTGCAGCGACCCAGGGACATTGACACAGAGGCAACAAAGACTGGCGGGGGCAGCTAAGCAGCTGGGAACCTCGGGTAGGCCTGCAGTCTCATCAGAACTTCAAAGCCAGCCCATCTCAGGCCCAAGAGAGGAAACACTCCAGTTCAAGTGCGGTGGCCAGAGAGGGTGGAGTTCAGACGGGCGAGTGTTCAGCCAGGCAGGACCGTTCCGCCCGCGTCAGGACCCTGGCTGGGACCCCGAGACCCCGGGGAAGGGGACCTGAGTGTGTGCATGCAGAATGTGACCGACCGACCCCTCAGGGGCCTTCAGCCCCCGAGCCTGCAGACGCGCTGTCCCCGCGGGGACGCAGAAGTCTCCCTCACAGGCAGCAGGCGCCTGCCCGCAGCCTCTCTGGGCCTCCAGGCTTGCTGACTCCGCACACATGCAGGGTTTGCACCCGGCTCAGCAAGAACCTGCCTGCAGTGCAGCAGACCTGGGATCCATCCTTGGGTCAGAAAGATCCCCTGGAGACGGACACGGCAACCCATTCCAGTATTCTTGCCTGGAGAACTCCGTGGACTGGGGAGCCTGGTAGGCTATGTCCATGGGGTCACAAGGGGCAGGACTGGACTGAGCGACTAACACAGAGCCAGGATGGTGGGTACGTTCCTTAACTGCCCTGGCTCTCCGGTCGGTAAAACAGGGTAATTGTACCGCCCAGCCCCAGCCCTGGAGCACTGCTTCAGACCTCCAGCATGTGCGTGGAACAGTCTGTCCGCAGCCCCGGGCACACCAGCAACTGCGAGTTCCAACGGCTGTCTCCTTTCCTGAGCACGCCTGCAAGGTGCTTGCTCCATCAACCTGATTTTCCTCTGCACTAATCAGAAAGCGTGGTCTGCATTCTACCGGCACACCTTGTTCACTGCGCTTCGCCTCATCGCGCTTTGCGTTTTTCACCAACTGAAGCAATGGGTGGGGGGGGTGGGGGCTCGCATTTAGCACGTCTGTCCTCGCTGTTTTTCTAACAGCATTGTTTTATTTATTTATTTATTTTTAAGATTTATTTATTTATTTTGGTGGGGGAGGGGTGGGGAGGGAGGGGCCGGGCGGGCCACTTCTATTGGTCTTTCATTTCTCTATTTTCATCTGTCTTTGTTCTTTGGCCCGTGTGGGCCTCCCATCGCGGTGGCCTCTGTCGTCGCAGAGCGCCGGCTCTGGGCGCATGCGCTCCAGAGCTCCGACTCGGCAATTGGACACATCGGTCCAGCCGCTCTGCGGCACGTGGGATCTTCCCAGGCCAGGGATTGAACCGGCGCCCCTTGCCCTGCAAGGCGGTGTCCTTACCCACTGGGCCACCAGGGAAGCCCTAGCATTGTTTTAAAATGAAGGTCTGTACATTGTCTTCTAGACATGATGCTGTTGCACGTGGAATAGACTACAGTGTAAACATAACTTTTAAAATATATTCTTTTGGCTACACCAGGTCTCAGTTGCAGCAGATGCCTGCAGTGCAGCAGACCTGGGATCCATCCTTGGGTCAGAAAGATCCCCTGGAGACGGACACGGCAACCCATTCCAGTATTCTTGCCTGGAGAACTCCGTGGACTGGGGAGCCTGGTAGGCTATGTCCATGGGGTCACAAGGGGCAGGACTGGACTGAGCGACTAACACAGAGCCAGGATGGTGGGTACGTTCCTTAACTGCCCTGGCTCTCCGGTCGGTAAAACAGGGTAATTGTACCGCCCAGCCCCAGCCCTGGAGCACTGCTTCAGACCTCCAGCATGTGCGTGGAACAGTCTGTCCGCAGCCCCGGGCACACCAGCAACTGCGAGTTCCAACGGCTGTCTCCTTTCCTGAGCACGCCTGCAAGGTGCTTGCTCCATCAACCTGATTTTCCTCTGCACTAATCAGAAAGCGTGGTCTGCATTCTACCGGCACACCTTGTTCACTGCGCTTCGCCCTCGCAGCTGCGTTTTCACCAACTGAAGCAATGGGTGGGGGGGGTGGGGGCTCGCATTTAGCACGTCTGTCCTCGCTGTTTTTCTAACAGCATTGTTTTATTTATTTATTTATTTTTAAGATTTATTTATTTATTTTGGTGGGGGAGGGGTGGGGAGGGAGGGGCCGGGCGGGCCACTTCTATTGGTCTTTCATTTCTCTATTTTCATCTGTCTTTGTTCTTTGGCCCGTGTGGGCCTCCCATCGCGGTGGCCTCTGTCGTCGCAGAGCGCCGGCTCTGGGCGCATGCGCTCCAGAGCTCCGACTCGGCAATTGGACACATCGGTCCAGCCGCTCCGCGGCACGTGGGATCTTCCCAGGCCAGGGATTGAACCGGCGCCCCTTGCCCTGCAAGGCGGTGTCCTTACCCACTGGGCCACCAGGGAAGCCCTAGCATTGTTTTAAAATGAAGGTCTGTACATTGTCTTCTAGACATGATGCTGTTGCACGTGGAATAGACTACAGTGTAAACATAACTTTTAAAATATATTCTTTTGGCTACACCAGGTCTCAGTTGCAGCAGATGGGGCCTAGTTCCCTGGCCAGGGGTCAAACCCAGGCCCCTTGCACTGGGAGCGCGGAGTCTCCGCCCCTGCAGCACCAGCTGTTCCGTCGCTCAGTCCTGTCTGACTCTCCGCGGCCCCGCGGACGGCAGCACGCCAGGCTCCCCTGTCGCTCACCATCTCCTGGAGCTTGCTCGGACTCCTGTCCACTGAGTCGGGGACACCATCCAACCGTCTCACCCTCTGCCGCCCCTTCTCCTCCTGCCCTCAGTCTTCCCCAGCACCAGGGCCTTTTCCACTGAGTCAGCTCTTCGCCTCAGGTGGCCAAGGTGCTGGAGCTTCAGCGTCAGCATCCGTCCTGGGAAGCCCCTCAACGTAACTTTTAAAAGCACTGGGAAACCAGAAAGAGTTCACGACTCCCTTCATTGTGATGTCTGCTTTCTGGCGGCGGCATGCCAGGGAACCCACAATACCTCTGAGCCCTGCCTGTATCCAGAGCAGGCTTGGCGACCACAGGCCTGAAGAGCTGGGGTCACGAGGCCTGGGGCTCCAGGCCAAAGACCTGCGTTTCTCGTGCTATGGGACTGACCGAGACGAAGATGGCTGCATGCGCAGCAACCCCAGCGTGGCTCTCCCAGGAGTAGGCTGCCAGTCCTCGGAGAATCCTCTGTCTGCTCTGCACATCTGGGCACGAGTCTGCCCCCGGGTGACTGCTGATGGAGGGGTGGGCGCCGGGTGCACTCATCTGAGCAGGGAACCACCTTCTGTCCCTGAATAGAGGGAAGCCCTGCTGAGACACGGACACCCTGTCCCCAGGTAGCATCAGACACGGGCCTGGCTGCCTTCACACATTGCTGTGGGAACAGAGGGATGTGCAGCCACTTTGGAAAACCGTCTGGTGGTTTCTCGCAATGTTAAACATAGACTCACCATATGACAGGCAATTCTACGGAGGTATATACTGGGGGAAATGAAAACACGGGTCCACGCAAAGCCTTGAACACAGTGTTTATAGCAGCATTCCTCACATGGCCGAAGTGGAACTGGAAATGTTAGTCGCTCAGCTGTGTCTGACTCTTTGCGACCCCATGGACTGTAGCTCATCAGAATCCTATGTCCATGGACTCCCCCCAACAAGGATACTGGAATAGCTTGCCATTCCCTTCTCCAGGGCGCCCTCCCGACCCAGGGGTCAAACCCATATCTCCTGCCCTGCAGACAGAATCTTTACCATCTGGACAGTGGCTGAGAAGTGGACACGACCCATATAGCCACCAACCGCCGGACACGCCAGCACCATCATACAAGAGAGTGTCATTCAGAAAGAGCACTCACACTTGCTGCAGCCTGGAGGACCCCGAACACGTCTACACACGTGCACGGTGAGAGGAGGCCGTCGCTGAAGCCCACACGATGTACAGTTCCACGGACACGAAACGTCCGGAACCAGCAAGCCCAGAGTGGTGGCCCAGCCTGGGTGGACGGTGCAGTGGGAGGGGCTGGGAGTGGCTGCAGAGGGGGCTGTGGCTGACCTTTCTTGTCTCCTCTTGGCTGCACCTCACAGCAAGCAGGACTTTCCCAACCAGGGACGGAACCCCTGCCCCCCGCAGTGGAAGCTCGGAGTCCTTACCACTGGACCTGCAGGGGATTCCCGGCTTGGAGGGTTGGAATGTTCTGGAATTACAGTGGTAATGGCTGCACACTCTATGACTAAACAGCCCTGAACTGAATGCCTTAAATGGGCGAATATTATGGCATGTAAATGCTACCTCACTAATGTTGCTAAACGAATGAACAGGCGTGAGCTCGGTCCAGCCCCGGGTGGAGAGACCAGTCTCTGGCCCTCTGGCCCAGGCTCCCGGCAGCGGGGCGAATGCTCTTGGTGAAAAACACTTCCCTGAACCCGGGGAGACTCCCAGGGCAAGCGCAGTTCTCACATTCGCTGCGTGGGAAGGACACACACACTCGTGGACGCCTGCCGTGACTGGAGGGTGTGTTTCTGGTGCCACTCACCTCATCCAGCTCCTGGGACCTCCTGGAAAACCCAGAAGCAGCCCTGGGCCAAAGCGTCTTCCCAGAGCGCCCCTCCTCAGCCTGGCCCAAGGCGGCCCCTCCCGCCGCACTCTGGCCCCAGCTGTCTGCCTCCCGCTGGGCTCCCAACAGAAGTGACTCAACGCAGCTGAGCCTTTGTATTCAGGGAGGTGACAGCATCACACAGGGAAGGTTTGTGGTGTCAACAAACTGGACCTTCCCAGCAAAACACCCCTGTGCCGGGCAAGAGGCCCCATCCACACTCCAGCCCCTCACCAGGTGACGGTGTCGGCATGCAGCAGAGCGGCCCCCTGGTGGGCTCCTGCGCACCGCAGTGACCGCAGGCTCCGGTGGCTGGGCCAGCTCCATGTGTGTGCTCTGTTGTGGCCAGCCCTTTTTGCGACCCCATGGACTGTGGCCCGCCAGGCTCCCCGGTCATGAGACTTCCCCGGCAAGAATACTGGAGAGGGTTGCTATTTCCTTCTCCAGGGGATCTTCCTGACCCAGGGATCGAACTTGCACGTCTTGTGTCTCCTGACAGGTGGATTCTTCACCAGCACGCCACCTGGAAAGCCCTCTACTGCTTCTTCATTTACATGGCTTCATTCTGGGGCTGCAGCTCTGCAAGGCCAGAGCTCCTGCACCATCAGCACGTGCAGAGACAAGCCTTGGAGCTGACTTGGCACTTACATCCTAGGACGCTCCCCCGGGGGTCCCTGGTTTACAGGGATGCATCCTATACCTCTAAATGGGGTCAGAAGAGGAAAGATGAAGGAACGCTCCCCACCCAGCTTCAGGTTCAGGACACCCTGCTCTGGGGCACCAGTACACGCATTCCTTGAGTAAAGAGACCCCATCTGGTCTCTCCCCCAACGCTGAGCATGGAGCGCCAGAAGGCAGGATGTCCGGTCAACAGCCCAAGACTCCGATTGGAATCTCAGCCCGGCCACTCGCTGGCTGCAAGGCCCTGGCCCAGCATCCAGCCCAGGCTGAGTTCAGCACCATTAGGCCCCTGGGCAGGGGGACCATCCCGGCCTCCAGCAGCCTGAGTGCAACGGGCGGGCCTGTGACTCCGCACAGGGGATCAGAGCGTGCGTTCTTCGCGGCTCGTTCCTGCACAACCCTGTATGTGTGGCTACCATCTGCTCACATGCAGCGCCCAGACTGACCCAATCTCCTGCCAGTGGTCATGGCCGCGGGGTCTCAGTTCTGCTGTGAGAATGCCCAGCATGTCTGCGGCGGGCAGACACACATGTCACCTTTGCACCCCTGGAGCCACTTTGTGCTGATAAATAAAACCAACCCTCGCTGTGTGCTCAGAGGGACACAGGGGGCCCTCCCGACAGCCCACCGCCCACATCCCTGCCCAGGCTCCTCCTGGAAACCCCAAGGAGGCCAGGCGCGGGCAGCTGGCATGGAGCGCTGGCCCTACAAGCCGAGCTGGACAGACAGCGGTGGTGCACCTGCCTCATGCCTCGGGAGGGGGTGGGGCTCTTAGGTGCTGGGGGCAGGTCACCCCGAGCTGCGGGCCTGCCCACCACCGTGGCAGGTGGCTCGCTGCCCCAGAAGAACGTGGGCAGGAGGAATGCGAGGACACACAGCAGGAGCAGGGGAAAGCCCAGGGGCGGCTCTGGGCTCTGCCTCCAAGCACTTTCCTTCCCTCTGAAACCTGCCTTCCTCCCACCCTGCTCTCAGGCGCCAGACCCTCACCAGACTTCTCTGCCCTGGACACTTCTCTTCCTTGATGGATGGAGGGGCGGGTGGGGGTGGGTGAGGGTGGGCCCGGCTGGCGAGCGAGGTGTCCACGGACCTCAGCCTCCCTGTGTGGTGGACCCTGGCCCCCGACAACCCTTCCCAGGGAGGCCCTGCTAGTGCGACCAGACGGGGTGGCCCAGGAAGGGTGTAACAAGGGTTCCCCCAGTCACTGGCCCGGTGCCCACAACTGGCTCAGTTTCCATCCTCGCAACATGAGACACAGCCTAGTCCCCACTTTTCTCTAGAAAGCTGGGGTCAGAGAGGCTGAGAGAGCCACAGGTCTGCCTGACAGGCTCTGGGCGGTGAGGGTGGCTAAGGGGTCCCCTGCTAAGCTGTTCCTGGGCTCTTCTTTAAAAAAGAATATAAATCCGCCTGCGATGCAGGGGGCCGGGGTTCAATCCCTGGGTCGGGAAGCTCCCCTGCCCGGAGGGCCTGGGAACCCACTCCAGTGTTCTTGCCTGGAGAACTCCGCGGACAGAGGAGATTGGCGGGCTATGGTCCCGGGGGCGCAAAGCCACGGAGCACACACCCCCCACCTACAGAGTCAGTTCCAAAGAAAAGCCAGCTGCAGGCTCCTCACCTGGCCCACCTCTGTCAGCCCTGTCCGGGCTCCTCTCTCCGGTAACCCCTGGAGCCACTTTGTGCTGATAAATAAACCAACCCTCGCTGTGTGCTCAGAGGGACACAGGGGGCCCTCCCGACAGCCCACCGCCCACATCCCTGCCCAGGCTCCTCCTGGAAACCCCAAGGAGGCCAGGCGCGGGCAGCTGGCATGGAGCGCTGGCCCTACAAGCCGAGCTGGACAGACAGCGGTGGTGCACCTGCCTCATGCCTCGGGAGGGGGTGGGGCTCTTAGGTGCTGGGGGCAGGTCACCCCGAGCTGCGGGCCTGCCCACCACCGTGGCAGGTGGCTCGCTGCCCCAGAAGAACGTGGGCAGGAGGAATGCGAGGACACACAGCAGGAGCAGGGGAAAGCCCAGGGGCGGCTCTGGGCTCTGCCTCCAAGCACTTTCCTTCCCTCTGAAACCTGCCTTCCTCCCACCCTGCTCTCAGGTGCCAGACCCTCACCAGACTTCTCTGCCCTGGACACTTCTCTTCCTTGATGGATGGAGGGGCGGGTGGGGGTGGGTGAGGGTGGGCCCGGCTGGCGAGCGAGGTGTCCACGGACCTCAGCCTCCCTGTGTGGTGGACCCTGGCCCCCGACAACCCTTCCCAGGGAGGCCCTGCTAGTGCGACCAGACGGGGTGGCCCAGGAAGGGTGTAACAAGGGTTCCCCCAGTCACTGGCCCGGTGCCCACAACTGGCTCAGTTTCCATCCTCGCAACATGAGACACAGCCTAGTCCCCACTTTTCTCTAGAAAGCTGGGGTCAGAGAGGCTGAGAGAGCCACAGGTCTGCCTGACAGGCTCTGGGCGGTGAGGGTGGCTAAGGGGTCCCCTGCTAAGCTGTTCCTGGGCTCTTCTTTAAAAAAGAATATAAATCCGCCTGCGATGCAGGGGGCCGGGGTTCAATCCCTGGGTCGGGAAGCTCCCCTGCCCGGAGGGCCTGGGAACCCACTCCAGTGTTCTTGCCTGGAGAACTCCGCGGACAGAGGAGATTGGCGGGCTATGGTCCCGGGGGCGCAAAGCCACGGAGCACACACCCCCCACCTACAGAGTCAGTTCCAAAGAAAAGCCAGCTGCAGGCTCCTCACCTGGCCCACCTCTGTCAGCCCTGTCCGGGCTCCTCTCTCTCTCCGGTAACAGCTCCCTCCTAGCAGGTGGACACCTGTCCTCTCTGTGCGGACATCGGCCCTGGAGGAGGAGAGGGGACACGGGGCAAGGGAGCCTCCGCGTGTGGCACACCCCCAGCTCTGCCCATAGACTCGGTGCCTGCTTCACGTGTGACCACCTGTCGACCACTAGGAACTCACCTGCCCTCTTCTGCTCTACTAAGCCGCAATACCTGTGAAGTCGGCGGCCCGGCCGGGCATTCTTTCTCCAGCTGCCTATCAGTCACCAAAGGATTTCATGTGGCAGCATGCCCCTCACCTGCTGCAGGGCACGGGTGGTGATAGAACCCCAGGCAGGGTCTCGTGTCTGTATTTTCACATCCGTCCTTAATTAGGGGCACTCTCCTCCAAACACCCGGGGCGTAGTATATGGCTCACGGGTGCCGTGGAAACCTAGTCAGCCACTTCTGTGGTCCTTTACACAGCCCCGCTCTCCCTTGCGCACCCCCAGCACCTCTCCAAGCCCCTGACAAGCCTTATCTTCTGGGGTCTCACGTCCCCAAAAGAGGCAGGACAGCGGTAATCTCCATCTGGTGAAAGCAGAAACTGAGGCCGGGAGTCCGACCTGCCCAGGGGCTTCCGGCTTCTTCGCTCCTCTCTCTGCATCCCCAGGCTTCCCAGGTGGCACTAGTACTAAAGAACCCACCTGCCAACGCAGGAGACAAGAGATGCGGATTCTATCAGTGGGTGGGAAGACTCCCTGGAGGAGGGGACAGCAACCCACCCCAGCATTCCTGCCTGGAGGAATCCCACGGACAGGAGAGCCTGGTGGGCTGCGCTCCATGGGGTCGCAGAGTCAGACAACTGAAGCGGCTTAGCAGGTGCTGTTTCCAGGCTCAAGGCCTCGGGCTTGGTGACACCTGAGCAGGCGGGCCCCACGGACAGCCACGGGGGAGGAGCTGGGAGCGGCGAGCCCGCACCAGGGAACAGAGCCCACCAGTGACTCCTGGGCCACCTCTCGGCCCCACACCTGCTCCCCTCTCAGACCTCTGCAAGTGCCCTCCAATTTGGGCAGGACACCAAGGAGCGAGTGGCACTGCCAGCCTTCCTGGATCTTTCAGTTCCAAAGAAAAGCCAGCTGCAGGCTCCTCACCTGGCCCACCTCTGTCAGCCCTGTCCGGGCTCCTCTCTCTCTCCGGTAACAGCTCCCTCCTAGCAGGTGGACACCTGTCCTCTCTGTGCGGACATCGGCCCTGGAGGAGGAGAGGGGACACGGGGCAAGGGAGCCTCCGCGTGTGGCACACCCCCAGCTCTGCCCATAGACTCGGTGCCTGCTTCACGTGTGACCACCTGTCGACCACTAGGAACTCACCTCCCCTCTTCTGCTCTACTAAGCCGCAATACCTGTGAAGTCGGCGGCCCGGCCGGGCATTCTTTCTCCAGCTGCCTATCAGTCACCAAAGGATTTCATGTGGCAGCATGCCCCTCACCTGCTGCAGGGCACGGGTGGTGATAGAACCCCAGGCAGGGTCTCGTGTCTGTATTTTCACATCCGTCCTTAATTAGGGGCACTCTCCTCCAAACACCCGGGGCGTAGTATATGGCTCACGGGTGCCGTGGAAACCTAGTCAGCCACTTCTGTGGTCCTTTACACAGCCCCGCTCTCCCTTGCGCACCCCCAGCACCTCTCCAAGCCCCTGACAAGCCTTATCTTCTGGGGTCTCACGTCCCCCAGAGAGAGGCAGGACAGCGGTAATCTCCATCTGGTGAAAGCAGAAACTGAGGCCGGGAGTCCGACCTGCCCAGGGGCTTCCGGCTTCTTCGCTCCTCTCTCTGCATCCCCAGGCTTCCCAGGTGGCACTAGTACTAAAGAACCCACCTGCCAACGCAGGAGACAAGAGATGCGGATTCTATCAGTGGGTGGGAAGACTCCCTGGAGGAGGGCACAGCAACCCACCCCAGCATTCCTGCCTGGAGGAATCCCACGGACAGGAGAGCCTGGTGGGCTGCGCTCCATGGGGTCGCAGAGTCAGACAACTGAAGCGGCTTAGCAGGTGCTGTTTCCAGGCTCAAGGCCTCGGGCTTGGTGACACCTGAGCAGGCGGGCCCCACGGACAGCCACGGGGGAGGAGCTGGGAGCGGCGAGCCCGCACCAGGGAACAGAGCCCACCAGTGACTCCTGGGCCACCTCTCGGCCCCACACCTGCTCCCCTCTCAGACCTCTGCAAGTGCCCTCCAATTTGGGCAGGACACCAAGGAGCGAGTGGCACTGCCAGCCTTCCTGGATCTTTGCACTGTGTGCATTTTTAGCCTCTGCTCCGCCATTTGCAGTGACTCACGTCCCCCGGGAACAAGCCGCCGCACGCTGGGAGCCCAGTGGGCTCCCCGAGGCCCCAGGCACTGCCTCTGCCCTGACCTGGAGGTCAGGACCTAGCCCCTGACCAGGCTGAGTCGACCCTGCTGGTGAGGACGCTTCCCCACCCTGCACACACAAGAGTGCAGGGAGACGTGTGAGGTACAGAACCTGTGGCCTGGGGTAAGTCACGTTTTGGACCTGGATAGTGGGGGGGAGGTGGCCTCAGCTGCACAGGGGACCCCCGCCCAGATGGTCGCTGAGGCGCACAGGAGACACCACCTGCACCCAGGCGTGCCCTGGGGAGGGCCGCACTGTGCCGAGGGCGCGCCCCGTGTCACGCCTGCGGGCAGACGCCCGTGTGCCCGGAGCCCTCTCTCACTGGAGCCCAGCTAACGCGGGGGCCGCCTGCCCAGCGCCCTTCTCCAGGAGCAGAGAAGCGCAGGTAAATCTTGGCAGTTAAATTCTGAAGACTATTCAATCTTGTCGTTAGCTTCTTCCCTGCTCCCTTTTGTCTAACCCAGTTCTGTTCGTGGGGTGCCGGTGGGCAGGTGGGGGGTGAGTTCACAAGGGCCAGAGTCTCCAGCACCTGCAGCCTGCGGTGGGGCTGAGTTTCCAAGCCCACATACCGTACGGTGTTCACTGGAGCGGCTCTCACCTTTCACTGAGCACTTACCGCAAGCAACGCACTTTGCATCTTAGTCAAGTACCCACTTCAATATGAGTAAGAGAAATAAACGCTTCGCAGAGCGAGAGCACTTTCAGATGCTCTCTACCCCATTCTGTTTGATCTTTATAAAATGCTGGTCACCACTAAGTTTTTTCATGACTCAGTACTGCTCCCTGATCTGATGTCAAGAGAGAGACAGAAAAAAACAAGAGCAGATAATGGGGTGCAAGGCTGTGCTTGGGAAGAGGGTCTGGCGACCAGGACGGGATCTTTATAAAATGCTGGTCACCACTAAGTTTTTTCATGACTCAGTACTGCTCCCTGATCTGATGTCAAGAGAGAGACAGAAAAAAACAAGAGCAGATAATGGGGTGCAAGGCTGTGCTTGGGAAGAGGGTCTGGCGACCAGGACGGGCTGCCCATTTCCCACTTCACTGCGAGGCCTCCGGTCAGGCGGGGCTCGGAGGCCCGGGCGGCGGGGCTGGGGCTTCTCTTAAGGGACGCGGCACGCCGCGGCGGGCGTGGGGGAGGGGCCGGATTAAAGGAGACGAGGCGATCAGCACGTTAAACTTGGCGGCCGCCGAGCCGGAAGCGCTCGCTACCCGCTGCGCCCCGCGCGTGGAGGGAGGCCTCCACCCTGACCTCCTGGGCACGGCTCCTGATCCCGCCCCGCTGCCCACGCCCCTCCGCCTTCACTCCGCGGGCCAGGACCACGGCCCGGCCCCCTGCCTTCTATCCCCGAGGAAGAGGCCTTCCAGGCCCCCAGCCTTCTCCCCACCGGGAGTGACCCCGGCCCCCCGACACTCCTCGGGAAAGGGACCCCCCAGTCTTCGCCCCTGGCGAACAGGAAAGTTGGGGCGAACGCTGGTCTTCCCGGCCAGGGCAGGGGAAAGACGTCGGGCAGCAGCTGCAACGGGCAAACCGAGAGCAGGGAGCACAGTCCAGGACTCCGGGCGGGGAGAGCGAGCCCGCACGCGCGGTAGGCGGGGCTCGTCGCCCCGCCCCTTTGCCCACGTGCGCCCGCCCCGCCCTCCCCGCGCACGCGCGCTCCGCCCCGGCCGATTCCCATCCCTCCCCCAGGCCCGCCCGCCGCGTCCCGAGCCTCCACCCTGCGCGGGCCCTGCGGGGAGCCCCCCGAGACGTGGGGCGGAGAGCTGGGGACAGCCCGCCCGGGCGGGCGGTGCTCGCTGCGCAGGCGCGGAGCGCGGGCCCGCCCCCAGGCCGGCGGCGCGGCCATATTTAAAGGGCGGCCGGCGAGGCGAGCCAATGGGCGGCGAGCGTGCGGGGGCGGGGCGGCGCGGCGCAGGCCCCGGATGTGGCTGCTGCGGCCCCTCCCCCCCGCGCGCCGCTCCGAGCCCCCGGCCGCGCGCCGTCGCCGTCGCCGCTCGCTCGCTGGCCTTCGCGCAGGCCCCAGGGCGGCGGTGAGGGGGCGCCGAGGAGAGGGCGGCGAGGCGACCGCGCGGAGGCGAGCGGGCCAGGCCCAGCCGGGCGGCCGCCGCCATGAGCGGCTCCTCGGGCACGCCGTACCTGGGCAGCAAGATCAGCCTCATCTCCAAGGCGCAGATCCGCTACGAGGGCATCCTCTACACCATCGACACGGACAACTCCACCGTGGCGCTCGCCAAAGGTAGCGCCGCGCGGCCGCCCCCACCGCCCGGCCCGCGCCCCGCCAACCGCCGGGCCCGCGCCCCGGCCGCCGCGGCGCCTCGGGCTCGACCCGCACGAGGGCGCCCCGCCGCGGAGGCGGCAGGACGGTGCGCGGCCGGCCGGCCGGGCCGGGGCGGGGCTGGGGCGGGGCGGCGCGGCGCAGGCCCCGGATGTGGCTGCTGCGGCCCCTCCCCCCCGCGCGCCGCTCCGAGCCCCCGGCCGCGCGCCGTCGCCGTCGCCGCTCGCTCGCTGGCCTTCGCGCAGGCCCCAGGGCGGCGGTGAGGGGGCGCCGAGGAGAGGGCGGCGAGGCGACCGCGCGGAGGCGAGCGGGCCAGGCCCAGCCGGGCGGCCGCCGCCATGAGCGGCTCCTCGGGCACGCCGTACCTGGGCAGCAAGATCAGCCTCATCTCCAAGGCGCAGATCCGCTACGAGGGCATCCTCTACACCATCGACACGGACAACTCCACCGTGGCGCTCGCCAAAGGTAGCGCCGCGCGGCCGCCCCCACCGCCCGGCCCGCGCCCCGCCAACCGCCGGGCCCGCGCCCCGGCCGCCGCGGCGCCTCGGGCTCGACCCGCACGAGGGGCGCCCCCGCCGCGGAGGCGGCAGGACGGTGCGCGGCCGGCCGGCCGGGCCGGGGCGGGGCTGGGGGCGGCCGGGCGCCGGGGCGCACCCGCTCGGCAGGCGGGGGCCGTCTCCTCCCGCCCGCCCCGGGGCCTGGGGCCGCCGGCGCCGGGAGCGCCGTCCCCGGGGGCGGGCTGGCGTCTCCCCGGGCCTCTCCCGAAGGCGGGGGCGAGACAGCGCGGCTCCTCGAGCCCTTGGGGAGCCCCTGAAGCCGCTGGGGCCCTGAGCCTGCACGGATGCCGCGTCCTGACGGGTTCTCCTGCCGGGACAGGAGCGTCGGCTGGCGGCTCGGTGCTCCCTTTGGAAGCGTCTTGCGGCTCTGATTCAGACACTCCGAACGCGGGTTTGCCCTTTCGTGGCAGAGCCCTCCCTGCAGGCGCCGGGAGCCCCGCGGAAGCCCCGGGAGACGCAGGGAGGGCTGGTCGCGCGGGGCTCTGCCGGAGCCCACGGCCTTTTCTGAGCGGGCCGAGGCAGGAGAATTCTCGGCCCCGAAGTTCCTTTGTCTTCATCCTCCCCGGAAGGTAGCGGCTGCCCTTCCGCTGCCTCCTGGAAGTGCCAAGTGCCGCGGGGTCTGCAGCAGCCCCTCTGATTGGCTGGTCTCGTGAGGCCGAGGACGCTCTGCTGGGCTCCGAGGGTCACTGCGCAGCCCCCAGGCTTCCGTGCCGGAGCCCCAGGCCCCCATGTCGCAGCCGGTTCCCAGCTCTGGGAGCAGCTCCTTTAAAGACCAGTGTTTAAGTCTTCAGAGGGATGCCCGGCTCTGGGAGGCGCTGATACAAGTATTAACACTGTGTTGTTACTAGCTAGTACTCAAACTCACTAGTGTTAGCATGAGTAGTGTGAGACCTTAGTACTGCTAGTGTTGGCACTGTAGGAGTTGCACTCTTGACCTTTGAGTGCACTTGGCCTGGGGCATCCTCTACACCATCGACACGGACAACTCCACCGTGGCGCTCGCCAAAGTAGCGCCGCGCGGCCGCCCCACCGCCCGGCCCGCGCCCCGCCAACCGCCGGGCCCGCGCCCCGGCCGCCGCGGCGCCTCGGGCTCGACCCGCACGAGGGCGCCCCCGCCGCGGAGGCGGCAGGACGGTGCGCGGCCGGCCGGCCGGGCCGGGGCGGGGCTGGGGGCGGCCGGGCGCCGGGGCGCACCCGCTCGGCAGGCGGGGGCCGTCTCCTCCCGCCCGCCCCGGGGCCTGGGGCCGCCGGCGCCGGGAGCGCCGTCCCCGGGGGCGGGCTGGCGTCTCCCCGGGCCTCTCCCGAAGGCGGGGGCGAGACAGCGCGGCTCCTCGAGCCCTTGGGGAGCCCCTGAAGCCGCTGGGGCCCTGAGCCTGCACGGATGCCGCGTCCTGACGGGTTCTCCTGCCGGGACAGGAGCGTCGGCTGGCGGCTCGGTGCTCCCTTTGGAAGCGTCTTGCGGCTCTGATTCAGACACTCCGAACGCGGGTTTGCCCTTTCGTGGCAGAGCCCTCCCTGCAGGCGCCGGGAGCCCCGCGGAAGCCCCGGGAGACGCAGGGAGGGCTGGTCGCGCGGGGCTCTGCCGGAGCCCACGGCCTTTTCTGAGCGGGCCGAGGCAGGAGAATTCTCGGCCCCGAAGTTCCTTTGTCTTCATCCTCCCCGGAAGGTAGCGGCTGCCCTTCCGCTGCCTCCTGGAAGTGCCAAGTGCCGCGGGGTCTGCAGCAGCCCCTCTGATTGGCTGGTCTCGTGAGGCCGAGGACGCTCTGCTGGGCTCCGAGGGTCACTGCGCAGCCCCCAGGCTTCCGTGCCGGAGCCCCAGGCCCCCATGTCGCAGCCGGTTCCCAGCTCTGGGAGCAGCTCCTTTAAAGACCAGTGTTTAAGTCTTCAGAGGGATGCCCGGCTCTGGGAGGCGCTGATACAAGTATTAACACTGTGTTGTTACTAGCTAGTACTCAAACTCACTAGTGTTAGCATGAGTAGTGTGAGACCTTAGTACTGCTAGTGTTGGCACTGTAGGAGTTGCACTCTTGACCTTTGAGTGCACTTGGCCTGAGACCCTGGTTGGCAAACCTGAGGCCCAGAGTGGCCCTCAGCAGCGGTTGTGCTCAGGCCAGATAGAGGCCACCTCAAGCCCAGCTCCACCCCAGAGACTCCAGGAGACGTTTGCCTGGGCTCTTTGAACCTGCTGCCAGGGGTTAACACCGCAGGAAGTCCTTCCAGGAGAGGCAGGTGCTGCTGGTGTGGGCACGTGCTGGGCTGGTCTCCTGCTGTTTCTCCACCAGCTCCCCCTAGACTGGTTGTGGGCAGGGGTCTGGGGATAGCACCCAACCGCTGACTTTTCTCAGAAGAAAACAGATACCCCAGGGGTGGTGCGTTGTGAAGTTCCAAGCAAAAAGCAGCTTTGGAGCTGTTAAATCTGCCAGGTCAGACGTGAACGGCAGTTCAGCAAGGCAGACGTTGTTTTGCGAGAGTGCCAGCCTTCTGTTTGGTAGTGAGAATGTTGAGCTTGGTGAGGCATTCGCTGTCATTGTGACCTAGAGCTTTCCGGTGCTGCGGACGCTCCCCCCAGGGGGCTGGTGCCTGCAGTCTGGTGGAGGAATACACATTAACCCTTCTCTTTCTCAACTCCCAAGTGAGGTCCTTTGGTACTGAAGACCGTCCCACAGACAGGCCTGCCCCTCCCAGAGAGGAGATCTATGAGTACATCATCTTCCGGGGAAGTGACATCAAAGACATCACTGTGTGTGAGCCTCCGAAGGCCCAGCACACACTCCCCCAGGACCCTGCTATCGTCCAGGTAAGTGCTGCGGCTCTGCTGCTGCGGGCCCCGTTTCCGAGTGGGGCTCGGTGTCAGCCGGCCGGAGTCCTCAGCCCGAGGGGTGGCCTCTGCCTGAACAGTCGTTTCGCTGTGGTCTAGGCGTGGTTTATCTGGGGGAGCTGTGAACTCCTGTAGCACGAAGTAGGGTGTGCTGGGGAGTGAGGTGGGCCACCGTGGTTGGAGGGTGGGGGGGCTTGTCCTCAGCAGCAGGGTGGGGAGCCTGGAGCCCCAGGGGCGTGCTGTGAGTGGCCACGCTGCTCGGGGGGCCTTGGGTCAGCGGGGCTCGCCCCCCACGCCGTGGGCGTGCTGCGTTCGCCGAGGCTGCAGGCCTCCCGCCACACGCCTGCCTGCTGCTCTGCACCTGCCCTGGGCTGCTCGGGAGCCAGGTTGATCCTTTAACCTTTGACACTCACCGACTCTTCCGGGGTTCATACTGCCGGAGGCTCTAGAGGCCACCTCAAGCCCAGCTCCACCCCAGAGACTCCAGGAGACGTTTGCCTGGGCTCTTTGAACCTGCTGCCAGGGGTTAACACCGCAGGAAGTCCTTCCAGGAGAGGCAGGTGCTGCTGGTGTGGGCACGTGCTGGGCTGGTCTCCTGCTGTTTCTCCACCAGCTCCCCCTAGACTGGTTGTGGGCAGGGGTCTGGGGATAGCACCCAACCGCTGACTTTTCTCAGAAGAAAACAGATACCCCAGGGGTGGTGCGTTGTGAAGTTCCAAGCAAAAAGCAGCTTTGGAGCTGTTAAATCTGCCAGGTCAGACGTGAACGGCAGTTCAGCAAGGCAGACGTTGTTTTGCGAGAGTGCCAGCCTTCTGTTTGGTAGTGAGAATGTTGAGCTTGGTGAGGCATTCGCTGTCATTGTGACCTAGAGCTTTCCGGTGCTGCGGACGCTCCCCCCAGGGGGCTGGTGCCTGCAGTCTGGTGGAGGAATACACATTAACCCTTCTCTTTCTCAACTCCCAAGTGAGGTCCTTTGGTACTGAAGACCGTCCCACAGACAGGCCTGCCCCTCCCAGAGAGGAGATCTATGAGTACATCATCTTCCGGGGAAGTGACATCAAAGACATCACTGTGTGTGAGCCTCCGAAGGCCCAGCACACACTCCCCCAGGACCCTGCTATCGTCCAGGTAAGTGCTGCGGCTCTGCTGCTGCGGGCCCCGTTTCCGAGTGGGGCTCGGTGTCAGCCGGCCGGAGTCCTCAGCCCGAGGGGTGGCCTCTGCCTGAACAGTCGTTTCGCTGTGGTCTAGGCGTGGTTTATCTGGGGGAGCTGTGAACTCCTGTAGCACGAAGTAGGGTGTGCTGGGGAGTGAGGTGGGCCACCGTGGTTGGAGGGTGGGGGGGCTTGTCCTCAGCAGCAGGGTGGGGAGCCTGGAGCCCCAGGGGCGTGCTGTGAGTGGCCACGCTGCTCGGGGGGCCTTGGGTCAGCGGGGCTCGCCCTCCCCACGCCGTGGGCGTGCTGCGTTCGCCGAGGCTGCAGGCCTCCCGCCACACGCCTGCCTGCTGCTCTGCACCTGCCCTGGGCTGCTCGGGAGCCAGGTTGATCCTTTAACCTTTGACACTCACCGACTCTTCCGGGGTTCATACTGCCGGAGGCTCTAGGGCTGCCCGCTGGGCTGTGGAGCCTGTGGAAAAGCCCCAGGCCAGACTTCAGAAAGGTTTGAAGTCTTAGGAAGTTGAGAGAAAGACAATGCCTGAGCGAGGCCTTGAGGGACAGCGGGGCCCAGGCGCCTGAGGGAGGAGACGCGTGGAGACCGGTCCCCCTCTGCGCCGGGCCAGGGTGAGGAGGCCACCCTGGTCCTCCGACTTCCGGGTGACCAGCCGCAGGGGGCTGTGAGAGGGGTTCATCGAGTCAGGAGACGCTCGGGCTAGAGCTGCCTGGCCTGGGGAGCGGGGGATGCACCATGAGGAGGGCAGCCCTGAGCGCCCGAGCCCTCCTGGCGCTCACGCGCCGCGGCCGCCGTCGCTGGTCTGCCCGGGGCCTGCCCGGCTCTCACCCGTGTGTCTCGTTGCTCAGTCTTCCCTGGGCGCGGGCTCGGCCTCCTCCCTCCAGCCACACCTGCCTTACAGCCCCTTCCGAGGGATGCCGCCCTACAGCCAGCTGGCCGCCAGCTCCCTGCTTAGCCAGCAGTATGCCGCCTCCTTGGGCTTAGGTGAGTAACTGCTGCTCCTGGGAGCTGCCTGCGCCGGGACACCCGGGGGTCCGGGCGCAGGCCCTGGTGCTGGGGCGCCGTGTGCTTGTCCCCGCCGGCTGGCGGCGCCCCTCGCTCAGACCCCCGGCCAGCTGGAGTGCTGAGGACTCCTCAGCCGAGTGCGCGAGGCAGCGGCCTGAGCTCGGGAACAGATGAGTCAAATCAGAGCTCCTTTAAAATAGCCTTAGTCTGGGTGGAAGTTGTGGTGCCTCTGCTACAGGGAAGAAATCCCCAATCTGTGTAATTACAGGTGAATCCTAACCACTTACACATTTGTCCGCCTACAAGTATAAAAGCTAAATGCAACACCCACCTCGTCTACCCTTTTCCCGTTCTCCTGTCAGTGCTTTGCTCCAAAATCAACGCTCCCCACAGCTAAACCCATGCGCGGTTGGAGGGTCACCCTGGCCGTGGGTCTGCAGGGTGTTCAGACCGCCACACGCCTGCCTGCTGCTCTGCACCTGCCCTGGGCTGCTCGGGAGCCAGGTTGATCCTTTAACCTTTGACACTCACCGACTCTTCCGGGGTTCATACTGCCGGAGGCTCTAGGGCTGCCCGCTGGGCTGTGGAGCCTGTGGAAAAGCCCCAGGCCAGACTTCAGAAAGGTTTGAAGTCTTAGGAAGTTGAGAGAAAGACAATGCCTGAGCGAGGCCTTGAGGGACAGCGGGGCCCAGGCGCCTGAGGGAGGAGACGCGTGGAGACCGGTCCCCCTCTGCGCCGGGCCAGGGTGAGGAGGCCACCCTGGTCCTCCGACTTCCGGGTGACCAGCCGCAGGGGGCTGTGAGAGGGGTTCATCGAGTCAGGAGACGCTCGGGCTAGAGCTGCCTGGCCTGGGGAGCGGGGGATGCACCATGAGGAGGGCAGCCCTGAGCGCCCGAGCCCTCCTGGCGCTCACGCGCCGCGGCCGCCGTCGCTGGTCTGCCCGGGGCCTGCCCGGCTCTCACCCGTGTGTCTCGTTGCTCAGTCTTCCCTGGGCGCGGGCTCGGCCTCCTCCCTCCAGCCACACCTGCCTTACAGCCCCTTCCGAGGGATGCCGCCCTACAGCCAGCTGGCCGCCAGCTCCCTGCTTAGCCAGCAGTATGCCGCCTCCTTGGGCTTAGGTGAGTAACTGCTGCTCCTGGGAGCTGCCTGCGCCGGGACACCCGGGGGTCCGGGCGCAGGCCCTGGTGCTGGGGCGCCGTGTGCTTGTCCCCGCCGGCTGGCGGCGCCCCTCGCTCAGACCCCCGGCCAGCTGGAGTGCTGAGGACTCCTCAGCCGAGTGCGCGAGGCAGCGGCCTGAGCTCGGGAACAGATGAGTCAAATCAGAGCTCCTTTAAAATAGCCTTAGTCTGGGTGGAAGTTGTGGTGCCTCTGCTACAGGGAAGAAATCCCCAATCTGTGTAATTACAGGTGAATCCTAACCACTTACACATTTGTCCGCCTACAAGTATAAAAGCTAAATGCAACACCCACCTCGTCTACCCTTTTCCCGTTCTCCTGTCAGTGCTTTGCTCCAAAATCAACGCTCCCCACAGCTCAGGAAACTCTTCTACATGCGCGGTTGGAGGGTCACCCTGGCCGTGGGTCTGCAGGGTGTTCAGACCGCGGGGTCACAGGCATCGCCCCCTTTGCTCACGAGCCCGTGCTTCTAAGAGCCCTCCTGTCCTGACCTGCTCCGGCGGCCCAGGCCCTCCCCTGGGCTCCCTGCGCTCAGTGAGGCGTGTGTGTGCAGAGGACCCGGGCAGAGAGCCTGCTGGGCGTGAGCCGCGTCTCCCCGTACTCACCGTGTGCTTTCTTGTTTGCTCTTGTCTCCTTTATCTTCTTTTAGAGAAGTTGGTAAGCCCTCCAGCCTCAGCCGCGGCTTCCAGCCCTAGTTCTTCTCCATCTCCACAACCTGTTTCAGAGCTTGACATGTCCTCAGAGCCACACCAGCTCACTTCCAAGGGTAACAGCAGTTTTGGAGAACTGCATGCCGCGCTGTGAGCCTTCCTAAGAGCGCGGGGTACACCAGTAGCCCAGAATGACCGGCGTTGTAGCCAGCAACTCGCCAAGCCCATGGGCCAGTTCCGGTGCCTCTGGTTCTGCGCACAGTCCTGACGGGCTGACCCCGCGGTGCTAAACCCGGAACTGGAAAGAGCCGGCGTGAAGCTCTGTGCGCTCTGCGTGCGTCCAGGGTCTGCTGCGGTTAGCACGCGTGGGGAATGCCCCTCTGCACAGAAGACCCTTTTCCAGGGTTTCTGCTGGGCCTAATCCCATTCGGGGTTGCTGGGAAAGCCTGCAGGGCGATCCCCCGGGAAACTTGCCCAAGAAACTGGGACCTGTGCGCGCTTCCCTCACTGCTCGGGCCATGTGGAGCCAGGGGCACGATCCGTGAAACGAAGGACCAGCTGTGGTCCGGGGCCCCGTGGGCCTGAGGACCGGCTTGTTAGCGCTGGCTGTGGCCACCTATCTGCCCGGCGCCCGTGCCTGTGGGCGTGTCCTGCCCTCTCCAGGCCTTCTCCTGCCTTCCCCCGCCGGAGGCCTGGGGTCCGAGGTGACACCCAGGGCCGTCGTCGCAGCACAGCTGCGCGCGCGCTGCTCCCCCGCGTGGACGCCGGAGGACCCGAGCAGCACCGGTGGTGATGGTCTTCGCCACCCGAAGGCTGCAGATTGCGGCTGGTTCTTTTACGTAAAACTGCTCTAGGGTGAGGTAGTTTAACTGGTCTGTCTCGATGAAAAGCCAGCGAGCCCGAGATTCTTGCCCTGTCCAGTTACAGACAGAACAGGAAGCAGCTGTCTTGCTTCGGGAAGGCCATGTTCCGTGAGGAGAACATGGTCTAGTGACTCATGCTGTCCCAGAGGAGGCTTGAAAGGACCCGTCTGGGGACGCCCCTGGCCCAGCGGGGAGAATCTGCGCTTCCCCTGCAGGAGGCACAGGAGGCTTCAGGCCCCACGTGCTTTGTCATGTGGCCAAGATAAATGACAGTACCCCGTGTAGGGCTGCCCCCTGAGTACTTACATCCAGGCACGAGGCATTTCTCACCGTCGTCTCTGTCCCGTGTGGAACAGCCGACTGGGCTGTGTTCACGTGTGCTGGGCTGGCCCTCTGGTCGCAGTGACGCCGTGGTCAGGGCTCATTGTGCTCTGTCTCAGAAATCTGTCCCTCGCTCTCCTCCTCTTGTGGCCGAGCCCCTCCGTGAAGCAGGGATCTCTCTGAGGCTGGCTTTGGGACAGACAGAGCCCCGCCAGCTCCAGGGGCAGCCGGGGAGCCCCAGGCTCTCACGATGCGCCTTCGCTGGAGCAGGGCGGGCTCTCATTTCTCTGTAGTCAGCTCTTAGCACCTCGCCCTTCTGGGTTTTACTGTGTCTTAGGCAAAAACGACCATATTCTAGCATCTTAACTTCAAAGGCTGACCACTGCCTTTTGTGGAGGATGCCAGACTGGGGTGGCTCTTGTCAAGCAGGGCCCAGAGCGAAACACATTCTCAGACCGTGAGCTCACCAGCACCTCGGGCCTGTCGAGCCCCCGCGGGGTCAGAGCTTGTGTGGTTTGGGGGACGCCTATTCTGAACTGCCGGAGAGGTGCTCATGGGGGTAGGCATTCCCTCCCCGGAGTGCCCTCGCTGGGGGAGCCTGCTGGCTGTTCTGTTGCTTGGGCTAGATGAGGGCACGGCGCGGGGTGCAGGGGCTTTGCCTGGGTAGAACCGCTCGAGGCGGGTGCCTTCCCTCACGCGTCCCACGCCATCCGGAAGATGAGTGTCAGGGTGCAGGGTGTGAGGCTTGCCCTTCTTCGCCACTCTTAACACCCTCTTCTCCTCAACTCAGGAGCCGGTTTTCCGTCTGTCCCCGTCGGCAAGAGCCCCGTGGTGGAGCAGGCTGTGCAGACCGGACCTCTGGATAACCTGAACTCCAAGAAGCGGCCAGCGGGCAAGGGCCCCGTGGGCATGCAGCTCAACGGGCGCCCCGCCCCGCCCGGCCTCCCGGCCACCGGCGGTACTTGACTGCTTCCTTCCGGGACTTTGTTCTCCGAGGCAAAGCGCTTTCGGGGTCTTCATTTGCTTTGACTAGACCCTTCTCCAGCCCCACCCCCTCACGCCCTGTAGGCTTTGCAGGGCATCCGTGTGCCGCATGTCCCCTGGGGTGCCACCCTCTCCTGTCGCTGGGCTCCGTTGCGCCAGCGCTGGCCTTACTCTTCCCTTTCGCGCCCTAGACGCAGTGCAGCCGGCCGCGGTGCAGGCTCAAGGGCAGGTGAATGACGAGAACAGGAGGCCTCCGAGGCGGCGCTCAGGTAACAGCTGTGGCCACCCAGGTTCTGAGGAGAAAGGCACAGCTCCCCACTCTGCTCACGGCTCCCGCCTGCCCACCCTGGGCGACAGTCTTGGGGGCTGGGCTCAGCGGCAGCTTCCACGTGCTCTGTGCCGCTTGGTTTTCTGTCTTGAGCTGAGTGACGCTGGGTTAGCGACTTGCCAGCGAGGGCTGCCCTGTCTTCTCACAGGGAACAGACGAACAAGGAACCGCTCCAGAGGGCAGAGCCGTCCAACTAACGTCAAGGAAAACACAATCAAGTTTGAAGGCGACTTTGATTTTGAGAGTGCAAATGCCCAGTTCAACCGAGAGGAGCTGGACAAGGAGTTTAAGAAGAAACTGAATTTTAAAGGTCTGAATCTTTGCCCCCACCTGAGAGTGTCCATCGAGCGGGTAAAGGAAGGACAGCTGAGATAGTGGTCAGTGGAGAAGCGTGCCGCCATCCAAGAAGTTTCGGGAACGGAGAGGAGTCTTGGGAGCAGGGTGGACGGAGCCCCCAGCAGGTCAGGGCAGTGGGGGTGTGCGGAGACCAGCCCCGAGGAGCAGGACGCTCGCGGGCGTGGCCCTGAGGCCGCAGGTGCCTGTGAGCGCCCGTCCTGGCGGGGCCTTGGTGTGCTCCCTGGCACCTTCGGGCTCTGCTTCCCTGTGCAGATGACAAGGCTGAGAAAGGGGAGGAGAAGGACCTGGCCGTGGTGCCCCCGAGCGACGCGGCGCCTGCGGAGGAGGACCGCCTGGGGCCCAGCTGCTACTACGACAGGTCCAAGTCCTTCTTTGACAACATCTCCTCGGAGCTCAAGACCAGGTCTGGTTCGGCGCGGCCCGGCGCGGCCTGGGGGCCCCGGTGGGGAGACGCCGCCGCGCTCGGAGACAGGGCGTCCTCTGGTGGAGACCAGACCCGGCTCTTAGGTGCAGGGCCGATCTCTCGGGCTCCCCTCGCAGTCTTCCGTCGTGGATCTGGCAGCCCCGGTGGCAGCAGCAGTGGGTGGGGGCCTGGGAGCCCCGGCAGTCACTCCCCCGGCGGAGTCTGACCCGGGTCCGGGCCCCTCCTGGCTCAGCTGCCCCTTCCCCATCGAGGTTGGGGCGGAGCGTGCTCCCCGCGGTGTTGCGTTCTGTGCCACCTCGCCCGGGCCTGCTTCCCGATCTGACCCCGGCAGCCTGAGGCCCTCGCCACCTAGGCAGCTGGCAGGACTGTGCTGCTCTGACCTGGTGGCTTGAGGCCAGGGACTCGCACGTGCTGTGTTTTAAGCACCCACAGCTGGTGCCCAGATGCTGCCCTGGAACAGGCTGGACAGTATGTGGGGTCTGCGGGGTGGGCGTGGCGCAGACACTCGGCCCCTCTATTCTCACATGGAGTAGCAGCCCTGTGGTTCAGCAGAGAGGCGGGGAGGAGGCCCCTGTCCCCCCACGCCCCCACACTGGCAGGTGGGAGAGAACAGCTCTGGTAGTGAAGCAGGAGGGGGCCGGGTGGGCGGGGCGAGGGGACAGGAGCCAGTAGGCGAGTGCGGGCGGCTGGGCGGCAGAGGGGGGCACGCACAGCTGCAGCGTGGCCAGGGTGGGTCGGTGTGGGGTCGGTGACCGGCCTTGCTCTGAGCCGTGGGGAGAGTGGGGCTTTCTGAGGCTTCGCTGCTGCTTTGTGGAGAGTGGGTTAGCTCCACGTCAGGGGCCTTGAGCAGCAGGTGGTGGAGGAGAGAGGCTTGGCTTCTGAATGCGCTCGAGGGTGGGCTAAGAGGTGGGCCGCGGCAGAGCCGGCAGGGCTGAAGCGCGGTAGCCGCCGGGAGTGAGGAGGGCCGAGGCGGCGGCCGGCAGGGCTGGGCTGGGTGTGCTGTGTGTGGCCGGGGGGCAGCCCGTGGCTGCTCCACTCGCGATGGGACACTGGGTCGGGGCGGGGTCCTTGTTGAGCCGCCAAGAGGGCTGGCAGAATTGGTGCCCCCTCCCCCGAGTGTACGTGCCCTGCCTTCGGCACCGTGCTCTGTTTAGGCCCCCTGCTTGTCTCCTGCAAACTTGTCTGGATGAGTCTGATCTGCTCCACATTTTGGAGCCTCCATGGACTCAGCCTGGCCAGCAGGGAGGGGTCTCCCCGGAGCACACGGGGGTCACGTGCTGACCTTCGGGGGCACAGATGGGAGGGGGCTGTCGGTGGGAATCAGGCCTGGGAGCGCCTGCAGGTGGGGGCGCGGGCTCCAGGGTCCTGGCGGATGGCCCCAGGGGCGAGTCGTCCTCTGTCCCGCCTCCCTGGGCTGTGTGAGGGGCACCGGCGGCCGGCGGTCTCATGCTCTGTTTGTGGTTCAGTTCCAGGCGGACGACATGGGCCGAAGAAAGGAAGCTCAACACGGAGACCTTCGGGGTGTCAGGGAGGTTCCTCCGTGGCCGTAGTTTCCGGGGTGGATTTCGAGGGGGCAGGGGCAACGGTACAACTCGCCGCAACCCGACTTCCCACAGAGCTGGGACCGGCAGGGTGTGAGGAAGCGGCCGAAGGTGAGGGAGGGGCCTCGTGATCTTCTGGCCTCGCGGCCAGGCTGGGCCCCACGGTCCTTGTCAGTCACCCAGGGGTCTCGGGAACGGTGGGACCTAGACCCCCGGTTGTCAAAGTCAGGGTCCCGATGCGGAAGGGCTGGGTGTTTCCTTCTCGGGTGCGGTCAGTCAACAGATGGTTATGAACCCGGGTCCAGCCCCAGCCTGGCCCTGTAATGCCCTCAAGTCTGCATTTTCAACTTGGTCGAGCGGCTCGTGTGTGCCCCTTGGGGTCTGGGTGGTGTGTGGGCTACAGGAGCAGCTTGGACCCTGGAACTGCCTCGTGACCCCCAGCGTGGACAGAAACAATGGTCTTGGGTTTTGACGGCTGACTTGGTGGGGCGGGGGCGGTTGAGCAGCCGTTCTTCATCAGAGGCCCCGGTGCTGGGCTCGGGCTGGAGGCTGTGGGCAGGACGCTCACCAGGCGGCGTGTCTTCTTCTCGCAGGCTCTTGCTGAAGCGGCACGGGCGCCAGGCCATCTACGAGGCCGATCGAGAACACTGCACTTACTGGGGAGACGTAGTCACTTCATTTACTGAGTTTGGAAAGTTCCCTCACTAGTACTTAACGTTTTGGACTGAACTGAACGGGGATGTGGTCTGAGTTAGACCTCTTGTTTGGGGATGTGTACCTGGGAAGGCTCTTGGAGGTGTCCTGGCCTGTTTTTCCTTTCTAGTTGTGCACAGCCTGATACTAAGGTTTTGGTGTTTTGCAGAAAGGTTTCTAGAGCGAAAGCGTGATCCTCAGCTTTTGACTTTAAGGAGGAACCAGATTTCACTTGGCAAACGCGGCAGCCAAGTGCATGTCTAACTCAGCAGGCCGCGGGTGCTGCTGGCCTGGCAACCCCCCGCCACCGGCGGGGCCCGGGAGCCAGGCACGGCCAGCACCAGGGCATGTGGGGCGGGTGGGCCTAGGTCAGGGGGAGTGGGGTGTCCCACGGATCATGTTGTATAAGCAAAGCAGATGACCCCGACATCCCGAGCGGCGATGTCAAGGCGGGGTGGGTGGGGTGGGGTGGGGTCCCCAGGTGTGGAGGACAGGGCCCTCAAGAGGAGCCAGGAGCCGTCACTTCGAGTGTGGCTTTGTAAGAACAGAGGTGGGGCAGAAGCCCCTCTGGCTTGCCTGTCCCTGCCGGGCCAGTCAGTGTTGGACTCCGACCCCACGCTGCTCAGAGTCTCATCCACTTGGAAATGAGCCAGTCTTTCTTTTTTTTTTTTTTTGCAAGGCCGGTTGACTGAGAGTGTTTCCTCTCAGCTGTAAATAGTTCTGTGTTTTGTTTCACGAGTGGGTGGAGGGGGTGGGAGCATAAACTTGCTGCATGAGGCCTTTGCCAGAAGCGTGTCCTGACAGGGCGTTGTGGGACCACAGCCCTGGAACTGCCTCGTGACCCCCAGCGTGGACAGAAACAATGGTCTTGGGTTTTGACGGCTGACTTGGTGGGGCGGGGGCGGTTGAGCAGCCGTTCTTCATCAGAGGCCCCGGTGCTGGGCTCGGGCTGGAGGCTGTGGGCAGGACGCTCACCAGGCGGCGTGTCTTCTTCTCGCAGGCTCTTGCTGAAGCGGCACGGGCGCCAGGCCATCTACGAGGCCGATCGAGAACACTGCACTTACTGGGGAGACGTGGTCACTTCATTTACTGAGTTTGGAAAGTTCCCTCACTAGTACTTAACGTTTTGGACTGAACTGAACGGGGATGTGGTCTGAGTTAGACCTCTTGTTTGGGGATGTGTACCTGGGAAGGCTCTTGGAGGTGTCCTGGCCTGTTTTTCCTTTCTAGTTGTGCACAGCCTGATACTAAGGTTTTGGTGTTTTGCAGAAAGGTTTCTAGAGCGAAAGCGTGATCCTCAGCTTTTGACTTTAAGGAGGAACCAGATTTCACTTGGCAAACGCGGCAGCCAAGTGCATGTCTAACTCAGCAGGCCGCGGGTGCTGCTGGCCTGGCAACCCCCCGCCACCGGCGGGGCCCGGGAGCCAGGCACGGCCAGCACCAGGGCATGTGGGGCGGGTGGGCCTAGGTCAGGGGGAGTGGGGTGTCCCACGGATCATGTTGTATAAGCAAAGCAGATGACCCCGACATCCCGAGCGGCGATGTCAAGGCGGGGTGGGTGGGGTGGGGTGGGGTCCCCAGGTGTGGAGGACAGGGCCCTCAAGAGGAGCCAGGAGCCGTCACTTCGAGTGTGGCTTTGTAAGAACAGAGGTGGGGCAGAAGCCCCTCTGGCTTGCCTGTCCCTGCCGGGCCAGTCAGTGTTGGACTCCGACCCCACGCTGCTCAGAGTCTCATCCACTTGGAAATGAGCCAGTCTTTCTTTTTTTTTTTTTTTTTTTTTTGCAAGGCCGGTTGACTGAGAGTGTTTCCTCTCAGCTGTAAATAGTTCTGTGTTTTGTTTCACGAGTGGGTGGAGGGGGTGGGAGCATAAACTTGCTGCATGAGGCCTTTGCCAGAAGCGTGTCCTGACAGGGCGTTGTGGGACCACAGCCCCTGGTAACCGAGTCCCTCTAGTAGGTGTAAGGTTTTAGTTCTGTGTTAAGGTACTGTAAAAACGTAGGTTTATTTTTGTAGGACTTTCTGGCCGAGGCTTACACAGCCGTGGGGCTGCTCTGCTGGAGTAATGTTAACTTGAACTTACAAATAAACACGCAGACCTTCAAAACTTGCTCTGAAAATTGTCCTGTTGACTGTTGCCTGAATTACATCATGGCTGACGTGCCTGCCCCACGTGGTGCTGCTCAGCCCTAGAGCTGGGGCTCTGAGCGAGCCCTGGCCACTCTGGTGAAGGGTCCTGGACACCTGGAACACGGGTTTAGAGAGCCTGCTTCAGAAGCTGCGATCTTAATGCAGTTTCCACACCCCCCGGAAGTTCCCGCCCGTCACAGGGCTGGCCCCGGGCCTGCAGAGGAATGCATCCCCCGTCCCTGTGAGGGACACCCAGCTGGCTTCTCGACAGCATCTTGGGGCTGAGGCCCGCCCCTGAGCACTTCAGGCCGACGGCCTCGTCCGGGCAGTCTACCGCGGCCCAGCAGGTCCTGAGCGCCGGCGGTAGTTTTAGGATTTGACCAAATTCCTGGCAGCCTTCCTTTTTTGTCCTTGACACCTTTGACCAATTAACTGCCATCCATAGTTGACCTGCTCGGCGCGGCTGGCCGGAGCACGGGTTCTGCACTAGCTGGTGACTCAGCATGCAAGCCAAGCAGGTGCTTCTCTGCTCGAGGGCCTAAACATAGTCACACTTGTCCACCTGTGACCAACCTGGCTATTAAACATTTAAACCGACAGCCGCTGTGACACTTTCGGCTGAGCCTGCAAGGTTATCTGGGCCTCTTCACTGTTTGGCTGTGCAGCGCGGCTTATGAGATCTCAGTTCCCCGACCGGGGACCCTACCCAGGCAAGTCCTAACCCCTGGACCACCCGGGGACTCTCTGCCCTCCTCTTTAGAAGTCTGATGGATGGACACATACCATTAGAGGAGACCCAGGCAAGAAAAGCCACAGGTGAGACCGCAGAGCCCTGGAGCCTACCATCCGAAGAGAGGACCAGCCCAGAGGCCCAAGAAGCCCTCTGGGCGTAGAAGCCAGAAGGCAATGCCGTTGCCAGGCTGGCGGCAGCCTCACAGACAGACCGACACTGCGCGCGGTGCAGACAGCGGGGTGGGTGTGGTTTTCCTACGGGGGCAAACTCGGGGCCATGACTTACCCTTGGAAGTCAGCGGACAGCTGAAACAAGGGTGGGTCAGTCTCACTAAAAAAAAAAAAGAGGATGGGGGGAATTCCCTGGTGGTCCAGTGGCTAAGACTCTGTGCTCCCAATGCAGGGGGCCCAGGTTCGATCCCTGGTCAGGGAATTAGAGCCCACGTGCTACAACTGAGACCCAATGCAGCCAAATAAATATAAATAAAATATTAAAAAAAAAAAAGGGCGGGGACCAAGTCTTCAGGAGGAAGGCCGGCGTGATGGACTAGAACCCAAACCGAAGACGGGCTCCTCGGTGCCTGCTCTGCCCCGGGAGCTCAGTCACACGGCACCGTCTGTCCTCGTGTCCCGACAGACGCGCACGGAGGACTTGAGAACGAGCAGCCGCCCTGGGTGAGACCCACTGAGACCAGAGAACCCCCGAGCCTCAGGCTCTACGGCACCTGTCTACATCAGCGTGGGCACCGTAAAGCCGCTCCGCAAACCCCGAGGGAGGCCGCCACCCGCAGCCTCATGCTGGAGCCTCCTGGAGGCGCTGAAGAGCAATGCCCCAGGGCCCCAAAGTAAAGGCTGTGCATACACCCGGAAGATGCATTAACCTCTGAAAGGAAGGTTAAAAAATACGCGAGTTTATTGCAGGACACTTGGACAGTACAGATAAATGGAATGGAAATCCCTGCGTGTCATTTTGGAAATGAGCCATGATTTGAATTTAAAAATCGCTACAAGCAAAACTTCATTCATCATGATGCTTTCTTTTGTTTCTTCTTTTCATTTTCTTCTTTTTCTTTTTCAATCTCAGCAACATATTTCTCAATTTCTTCAGGATTTAAAATCTACCAAAGGAACAGTGTACGGTTAGCCACATGCAGTGCCCCGGAGCCGAAGCCCCAGACGCCCTACGGCGGTTTCCACAGGACAGCGACCCGCATGTGCCCAACCCACGGACACGGACACGCTGGCGCCAACGTGGACGGTTCTGAAGCCGACGGGCCCAGCTGAGTCCCACAGGCGAACGTGGGGATGCGTGTCACTCCACTTGTGCAGGGGACCCTTGGGAAGATGCTTTCTCAGTGCTATAGCCACAGCAGAATGGTTCTCAACGGGCGCTGCCCGCACCCTGACTGAGGGAACGTGCCCAAGGGGCCCCAGCCTGGTGAGTACCTTGAGGGGCTGATCCCGCCTCATGACAGCAAGTTCTATGTTTCTGCCACCGGACTGCACCACCTGAGCAGAGACCTGAGCGTCAGACACCTCACCCTCAACGCGACAGAGCCCCCACGTGCCCCGTGAACCCGGACCAGGTGACACACACACAAGGGGAGGCGTGGGACGCGGACTGTCCCAGCCAAACGCTGAGTCCTTTGGGGTGCCTGCACCCCGCCCCAGCCCCATCTGGGTTCAGACAGGGGTGCTCAGAACCCTGCCTGTCGCCAAGCCCTGACGCCTGGGCCCCAGCCAGGCCTTCGAGTGCAAGCCCACTGCCTCTTTAGCCTCACCCCAGCACCTCCACACTCTTGACAAAGGCCAGGACCTCCCAGCTCCCAGCCAGCATTTCGGGTTCTTCCCATCCAACTCTAGCCACAGCTCGACACTCAGAAAGCCTGTGCTCCTAAGTCAGCCGGCCACTTGGTACCGGTGGCCCCAGAGTGAGGAGTCGACGAAGATCCAGAGCAGTGCCTGCTGGCACCGCGGGCGCCCTCAACCCTTCGTTGTTGCCCACCCCGCTGCTGCGTCCTGGGCTGTCCACGGCCCAGCCCGGCATTGCGGCAAAGGCGGCTCCGCCAGCCTGCCCCGGCTGCACGCATGCGCTTACTTCCAGAAGGGCCTTGATGACCAGCTTGACGGTCAGGTCGTCCGTGTCAATGGCTTCGTCAGTGTAGTTCTTCTCCAGGAATTCACGCACCGACTTGGCTCCCCGGCCGATGGCGTTGGCCTGAAATGGGTGTGCCACGTGGCACAGGAATGGGACGATCCAGAGCCAGCCCGAGCGCACAACCGCCCCTGCGGGGACCCGCCAGTGCCACCCTGGGCCTGCGCCGTGGCAGCCGGGCACGGGCGGGCCTGCGTCCCAAGCTCTGCCCGTGCCTTCTTTATACGAAGGGCTGTCTGGAGCTGTGCTCGTGCTCGTTTCACCGAAAGGCTGCCGGCATCTCGCACGTGTCCTCACAGCAGCACAACGTCCCGCTCTCGCGTCGCGAGTGCCGCGAGCGCAGTGTGTCCACGCGTGCCTCTCGGGACAAGGCCGCCCCGGGCCCAACCGCCTCCACCGTGCTTCCACTGGCAGGAGGGCCTGGGCCCGCCTGGTCAGCGACTCACCTTCCAGGCGTGGTACGTGCCTGAGGGGTCCGTCTGGTAGAGGCGGGGGGTGCCGTCGAAGTCAAAGCCCACAATGAGGGCAGAGATGCCAAACGGCCGGCGCCCGTTGCTCTGCGTGTAGCGCTGGCAGGGAGAGAGACAGTGACGCGGGGCCTGGCACCACGGCCCCCGAGCCCACTGCCGGGAACAGACACGGATTCCCCAGCAGCTTTCAACAAAGGGATGAAAACACATTAAGCCCACGTTCAGGTTATGTGTAATTCAGGTGAAAAACAAACGAGCCCATGGTTTTCAGCATTCCTGCTTCCTGTACTGCACGTCCATCCTTAGAGAGGCCAGAACTGGCAGAACTGCGTCACAGGACGCGGCTGGGCCACTTGGAGCTACTCTGACAGCAGACACGGTCTGGCCACACATCCGGTTCACGGTGACGGAGACGCCACCAGCAGGGCCGCGGCGCTCACCCCCGCCCCCGCGTGACCGGTGTCCTTCACGCATACGAAACCCAACAGCGCTTCCCTCCAGAAACGCGGACCCTGGCTTCTCCAGGCCACTGAGATACCACAGGTGCCACTGAGAAAAGAGGAACGATCGGCTCCCCTGGTGGCTTGGACAGGAAAAAATAAACGTGGGCAAAATGACAGACAGGGCTGTCAAGGCAAAGATGGCGTGGGCGGAGCCGGCAGAACCGCGCGTCCCGCCACGAGGCCCCAGGGCAGGACGGCCCACGACACAGAGCCTCGCCAGAGCCGAGCCCGGCAGGCGGACGCCCACCTGCTTCAGACTGGCGATGTAGCGGGTGATGTACTCCACGGTGACCGGGTCCTCCACCGTCAGGCGGTGGCTCTGGCACTCCACCCGGGCCCGGTTGATGACGATCCTCGCGTCGGCAGTGAGGCCTGCAACGATCACAGAGGCGATGCCCCGAGCCAGGCCTCGCCCAGCCGGGCACCGAGGACGGCGCGGGCCCCACGAGGGGACAGCAGTCACCCTGGGCCACAGTCCCGCCAGCCAGCCCCGAGGTCATTCTGAGAGGCCGCCAGGGGAACCAGCAGCCCCGGGGCCTCCCGAGAGCCGCGTGAGCGAGGAGCTCTGAGTGCTCGGCTAGAGACGCTCGTCTTCCGGCAAAGCAAGTCCACCTCGTGGTAAACGCGGTCTCCGGCCGACATGTGAAAGCAACCACCGACGCAAGAGCGCCGTCCACCCCGAGAGCAGGGTGCCAACCAGGTCTCCCCACAGGCGCACGGTCAGCTGTGGACAGCGGGCCCTTCCCCTGCCAGCACCAACGGAGGGGACCGCACAGCCCTCCTCCAGCCGCTCCGCTTCAGTCTCCTGGGAGGACCCCCAAACTGCGGCCAGCCAAGTCCTTCTTTGAAACGGTCTCGGTGTACCTAACTCAGGCGTCCTTCAACGGCCCTCCCACCAGGGAAGCCTCCAGGGGCCTGTCCTAGGAGCCCGAGGGACATGGCGCTGGCCTGACTCACCGGCGAATGCCATGCAGACGTTGTCGTCCAGAGCGCAGATCTTCCGCACGGTCCTTTCATCCTGCAGCTTGGCCACTGACTTCTTCTCCACACCGAGAACGACGATGTCTTTTCCTCGAACACCGACCTTCAACAAACATCCACGGGGCGCTTAAGAAAGGCACACGCGGCTCCGCCACCGGGCACGTGGCACTAAGAGCAGATGTTAAGGTGGCCCTGGGAACGCGCCAGGAGGGCACGCCCCCGGCAAGCTGAGTCTCTGGAGCTGGCCTACAGCCTCAGCACCCAGCCTCGTGCCTTAAAGTACGGATGTGTACTTTCAGCCGCGACACAGAAAATAACAACGACCATGCAATCCATGTGTTTGTGGCCGTGTGTCATTTCAACCCAGTGAAACCAAGCAGTCAGTCTCTGTAAGGCCTGAGCCCGAGTCCCTAACAGGGAAGTCAGGTCTCCCGAAAGCAGTGCTGCTGCGGTGGTAAGCCTGTCCCACATCCTTCCCTCCCGCTCCTGTGCACGCTTTTCTTCCTTTCGCTGGACAGCCCGCCGGAGGGATCCACGTTCCCCGACCGGGAACCACCTGGAGCACAGGGTGTGAAATGCCCAGAGAACTCCCCTCCAGCAGGTCTGAGGAGCGCGCACCGTGGGGAGGGCCTGGTGTGGCCACAGGCGACCAGTGACCACCTGTTACCTGGAGGCCACGGCGGAGCTGCAGCAGAAATGTGTTACAGGCCCCAGGAGAAATGCCGCATCAGCTGCCGGATAAAACCCTCCACGCGCAGCAGATGCAGAGGGGACCACCACTTGGAACGGCACCCTCTGCTCTCGCTCCAGACAGGGTACCTGCCCTCCAGGCACCCAGGCCGGCTGGGCCAGCGAGGGGAGAGGCTGTGCCCTGGCCCCGTGGCCTGTTTACGAGTCTCCACGTGGGCTGCAGAGACCCACTGGCTGGCAGCAGCTCAGATTTCAAGCAGCCTCCTCCTGCGCTGTCGGCCAGGGTCTTCAGTTGCCAGTGAAAGACAGCCAGGCCGAGAGGCAGCGATCAGGTCCGCGTGAGCAGGCACCCGGCTGGCCAGCCTGTGAGGTGTCAGGCGGCTCCCCGGGCAGTTTAAGCTCAAGTGGGTCACAAAATGGGTTCGGGCCTTCATTTCAGAGATTCATGAAATAAAAATCACTTCAAAATTCAAAGGGCCGTGTGTGTTTCCTCTGCGTTCACTCAAACCTTCTTCCCACACCGAGACAGCGATGTCTTTCCTCGAACACCGACCTTCAACAAACATCCACGGGGCGCTTAAGAAAGGCACACGCGGCTCCGCCACCGGGCACGTGGCACTAAGAGCAGATGTTAAGGTGGCCCTGGGAACGCGCCAGGAGGGCACGCCCCCGGCAAGCTGAGTCTCTGGAGCTGGCCTACAGCCTCAGCACCCAGCCTCGTGCCTTAAAGTACGGATGTGTACTTTCAGCCGCGACACAGAAAATAACAACGACCATGCAATCCATGTGTTTGTGGCCGTGTGTCATTTCAACCCAGTGAAACCAAGCAGTCAGTCTCTGTAAGGCCTGAGCCCGAGTCCCTAACAGGGAAGTCAGGTCTCCCGAAAGCAGTGCTGCTGCGGTGGTAAGCCTGTCCCACATCCTTCCCTCCCGCTCCTGTGCACGCTTTTCTTCCTTTCGCTGGACAGCCCGCCGGAGGGATCCACGTTCCC
The DNA here is from genome assembly GCA_022376925.1 of Tragulus kanchil. NCBI lineage: Eukaryota > Metazoa > Chordata > Mammalia > Artiodactyla > Tragulidae > Tragulus > Tragulus kanchil. The sequence continues at coordinate 1,733,429 of JAIOJX010000031.1, read as the reverse complement.
CGACCGGGAACCACCCGGAGCACAGGGTGTGAAATGCCCAGAGAACTCCCCTCCAGCAGGTCTGAGGAGCGCGCACCGTGGGGAGGGCCTGGTGTGGCCACAGGCGACCAGTGACCACCTGTTACCTGGAGGCCACGGCGGAGCTGCAGCAGAAATGTGTTACAGGCCCCAGGAGAAAAGCCGCATCAGCTGCCGGATAAAACCCTCCACGCGCAGCAGATGCAGAGGGGACCACCACTTGGAACGGCACCCTCTGCTCTCGCTCCAGACAGGGTACCTGCCCTCCAGGCACCCAGGCCGGCTGGGCCAGCGAGGGGAGAGGCTGTGCCCTGGCCCCGTGGCCTGTTTACGAGTCTCCACGTGGGCTGCAGAGACCCACTGGCTGGCAGCAGCTCAGATTTCAAGCAGCCTCCTCCTGCGCTGTCGGCCAGGGTCTTCAGTTGCCAGTGAAAGACAGCCAGGCCGAGAGGCAGCGATCAGGTCCGCGTGAGCAGGCACCCGGCTGGCCAGCCTGTGAGGTGTCAGGCGGCTCCCCGGGCAGTTTAAGCTCAAGTGGGTCACAAAATGGGTTCGGGCCTTCATTTCAGAGATTCATGAAATAAAAATCACTTCAAAATTCAAAGGGCCGTGTGTGTTTCCTCTGCGTTCACTCAAACCTCTAAAACACCCGATGGTTTAAGAGTCATCCGGTTTGACCGTTAACACTGAGATATCTTGGAAACAACAAACACCCCCACCTGAAGCAGTGGCCTAAACGGCAGACTGCGCTCAGGTGCGACGAGGCCTGGCCCGGGGACTGGGCTCGGCGCGGGCAGGACGCGGCCGTCGGACCCGAGGGAGCCCGCGGGCCGCGCACGCGCCGCCCTCTTCTCCAGGCGTCCGGGCCGCGGGCGGGGAGAGCCGAGGGCGCGGGGAGGCGGCGACCTGGGAGCCGTCCAGACGCCGTGCGCCTCCCCTCCTCGCGGCGCGTCCCGGGCCGAGCCCGCCTCTCCGAGCCCCGCGCCGCCGCGCCGCCCCCGGCCTCCCGCCCGCACGGGGGCCCCGCCAAGATGGCGTCGGCGCCAGGGGCGCGCACGGCTCCCGCGCGGCGCGGGGCAGCGAAGCCCGCGGCCGGCAGGGCACCTGCCGGGCCCCCAGCAGCCCCGCTCGCCGCGCGCGGGAGCCGGCGCCCGGAGAGCCGCGCGGCCTGCCCTGGCGGCCCCTCCCGGCTTCCGTGGGCGCCCCGCGCCGCCGTGCCGTCCCGGGCCCCAGACCGCCGCGCGCCCGTCAGCGCGGCCCCCGGGGCAGCGGGTGGACGAGACGCGCCCGAGCCTCCGCCGCCCCCGCGCCCCCGCTCACCGCGGTCGAGCCCTTCTTCACGGCCTCCTGGGCGTACTCCACTTGGAAGAGGTGGCCGTCGGGCGAGAAGACGGTGATGGCGCGGTCGTAGCTCATGCCTGCGGGGCGAAGCGGCCGGGTCCGGGAAAAGCGCACACTCACGCCCGCAGCTCGCGGTTCCCGACGTCGCTGCGCCGGCGCCGCGCCCCCGCCCGCCTCCGGCGCCGCGGAGTACGCTGCCGGCGTAAGCGGGCGTCTCCAGGCGTCCGGCGGCGTCGGGCGGACGTGCGCGCGCGCCGGGGCGGGGCGGGGCCGGGCCGAACCACCGGCGGCCGGGCGCGGGGGAGCGGCGCGACGGCGGCGGGCGGGCGCGGGGCGCAGCGCGGCCGCCCGAGGGCGCCGTACGGAGCTCCCCTCCGGGCCAGAGCGGCGCGCGGGGCAGCGGCGCGGCGGGCTCCAAGGCGAAGCGGCGGCGGCGGGGCGGGCGAGCCCACGACGCGGCGGCCCCCGCGCCCCGCACCCCCCCCAGCGACTGCGGAGAATGAGCGCCTCGGGCTGCCGAACGCAGCCGGAGACTAAGCCCCGATGATCTAGGGCTGAGCCCGCGCCTGCTACCATGTCGGTGGCCTTCGCGTCCGCCCGGCCGAGAGGCAAAGGGGAGGTCACGCAGCAAACCATCCAGAAGGTGGGTTGGGGACCCCGGGCCAGGTCCCGGGCGCCGCGGGGTGCGGGCGGGCGCCCGGCCGGGTCGGGGGCAGCCGGCAGGCGCGGGGCGCGAACAAAGCCGGGGCGCAGCCGACCGCCGCGCCCCCGGCGGGGCCCCGCGCGCGCTCCGCTGCCGGCGGGCGCCAGCTTGGGCGGGGGCGCGGGGCGGGCCGCGGCGTGGTGTCGGCGGGTCCAAGCCGAGAACGACGCCGGACACAGTGGGAGCCCGCCGCTTTCGGCATCACGGGCTGCGGATGGGGGCGCGGGGCGGCGGGACCGGTTGCCCAGTGGGTGGTGTCCGAAGGATGCTGTTCCCCGGAGGGTGTCCTTCGATCCAAGCCGGGAACGACTGCGGGCCGCGCCGGGCATTGTGGTGACTCACCGTCTTTGGGGCCACGGTCCGGGGGCAGGGGCGCAGGGCGGGGCACCAGGCGCCCACCGGATAGTGGCCCCCGACCGCCCCGCGCACGCGGAGGGTCTGCCTGTGCGAAAGCGGTGGCGCTGCGTGGAGGGCGGCCCCGGCCCCCGCGCGCACCCGGACTGGCGGAGGGGCGCGCGGGGCGGCAGGGCCGGGTCTCAGCCGCCGGCCACGGCCGCCGCCTTAGGTGCAGCGCTCCGGGGCGCAGAGGGGCGCGTGCAGGGTGGGACGCTCTTGCAGCAGCCCCGCCGCCCTTCTGCGCGCGTCAGTTGGCTCTGAGCGTCGTACCTGGCCAGCCTCCTCACCTAACAGACTTCACACGTTCGCTCTGCAGCCTTGCTCACCGTCTGTACTTTCGGCCTTGTGGTTTCCTAACCTTCCCGTGGGTGCGGGGGCACTTTTTAACAAAGCCTTAAGTTGTGAAAATGAGATTTAAATTTTCCTCCTGTTTCTCTGTGGAAGGTCCCGTCTGAATTTTTCAGCGTCTTTGACAGCCGCGTCGCTTTCTGCTCTAGCCTGTAGCCTCGGCTGTGCGCCTAGATTCCCATGAGCCTCTTTTCCTCCGAGGGGGTTCGCTTTGATGACCCGCCAGGACCTCGTAGACTTGTCCTCAGCCCCTTGACGGAGTCTCCTTTTGCTGTGACTGGTTCTGAGCAGCGAGCGGCCTCGTAAATGCTAAATGAGAAAGAGTGGACCTGAGAAGCAGGAGAGTACAGGCTTAGAAGTGGAGCTTTTTAACTTGCTTAGTCAGCGCTTACAGGGGCTTGCTGCCGAGCAGGCCTCCCTCTAAGGACTCTGCAGGCCTCCGTTCATTTCGTTTCTGGAGGTCCTACCGTCTGCAGCTTACAGATCAGGAGACTGGTATAGGGGGGCTGAGCACCTGCTGGGACTTGGTGAGGCCGGGAGTCACGCCGGGGCAGCGGGGCTCCGTGGCTGGGACTCCCGGCGGGTCACGTGTGTGCCTGAGACGCTCACGCTGGCAGCCCGAGGCTCCCTGGGGACCTGGCTTCGTTGCGGGGTGTGCGTGCTCTCGCGTGTCTGAGTGGAGCGACCCGTGGCCTGGGCCCCGCCAGGCTCTTCTGTCCGTGGGATTTCCCAGGCAGGAACACTGGAGCGGGTTGCCGTTTCCTCCTCTCGGGCATCTTCCAGACCCAGGGATCAAACCCATGTCTCTTGCATGGCAGGCAGGTCTTTACCACTGAGCTGCGTGTTTGCGCCCACCCCCATTAAAGCTCCGCGAAGTCTGTGTTAGGGTGCTGCTCCCAAAATCAGGTCAGAAAGACTGCATCCCAGGGTGGGAAGTCTGCCTGCTGACGGTCGGCGGCGGGGCTTCGGCTTCGGCTGTCCTCTGGCTGACCTGATCGGGTTAGCAGTCTGTGTTCGCGTGGTGTTCTGTCGGTGAATGAGTGTACGCTCCCGAGGCTCTCTCGCTGGTATTCTGAGAGTGTGAGAGGTGCGTGTTCCGCACGTGTGTGAGCTGTGTCCACAGCACACGTGCATGCTCAGAGCACTGAGAGAAGCCAGGGCTTCCGGAAGCCTGCTGGGGAGTAAGATAGCAGGAGGTACACTCTTGTCCTTAGAGTATAGTTGGATAGGAGCCGGCCAGGCAAGCTCCTAGTCAGCCTTCAAGGCCCCACGGAGGTGCCCCCCCTTTGCAGCCTCGGCTGTGCGCCTAGATTCCCATGAGCCTCTTTTCCTCCGAGGGGGTTCGCTTTGATGACCCGCCAGGACCTCGTAGACTTGTCCTCAGCCCCTTGACGGAGTCTCCTTTTGCTGTGACTGGTTCTGAGCAGCGAGCGGCCTCGTAAATGCTAAATGAGAAAGAGTGGACCTGAGAAGCAGGAGAGTACAGGCTTAGAAGTGGAGCTTTTTAACTTGCTTAGTCAGCGCTTACAGGGGCTTGCTGCCGAGCAGGCCTCCCTCTAAGGACTCTGCAGGCCTCCGTTCATTTCGTTTCTGGAGGTCCTACCGTCTGCAGCTTACAGATCAGGAGACTGGTATAGGGGGGCTGAGCACCTGCTGGGACTTGGTGAGGCCGGGAGTCACGCCGGGGCAGCGGGGCTCCGTGGCTGGGACTCCCGGCGGGTCACGTGTGTGCCTGAGACGCTCACGCTGGCAGCCCGAGGCTCCCTGGGGACCTGGCTTCGTTGCGGGGTGTGCGTGCTCTCGCGTGTCTGAGTGGAGCGACCCGTGGCCTGGGCCCCGCCAGGCTCTTCTGTCCGTGGGATTTCCCAGGCAGGAACACTGGAGCGGGTTGCCGTTTCCTCCTCTCGGGCATCTTCCAGACCCAGGGATCAAACCCATGTCTCTTGCATGGCAGGCAGGTCTTTACCACTGAGCTGCGTGTTTGCGCCCACCCCCATTAAAGCTCCGCGAAGTCTGTGTTAGGGTGCTGCTCCCAAAATCAGGTCAGAAAGACTGCATCCCAGGGTGGGAAGTCTGCCTGCTGACGGTCGGCGGCGGGGCTTCGGCTTCGGCTGTCCTCTGGCTGACCTGATCGGGTTAGCAGTCTGTGTTCGCGTGGTGTTCTGTCGGTGAATGAGTGTACGCTCCCGAGGCTCTCTCGCTGGTATTCTGAGAGTGTGAGAGGTGCGTGTTCCGCACGTGTGTGAGCTGTGTCCACAGCACACGTGCATGCTCAGAGCACTGAGAGAAGCCAGGGCTTCCGGAAGCCTGCTGGGGAGTAAGATAGCAGGAGGTACACTCTTGTCCTTAGAGTATAGTTGGATAGGAGCCGGCCAGGCAAGCTCCTAGTCAGCCTTCAAGGCCCCACGGAGGTGCCCCTTCCCCGGCCCCCGTGGCGGCCGTGTGGCGAGCGCGGCGCTTGGACACGGCGCGTCGGCTCCCGAGTGTCGGTCCCTGTGTCCCGGGCGAGCACAGCGTCCGGCACCGTCAGCGCCTCACACAGGCTGGAGCGCCTGTGAGCCCGGCTCCGTCAGAGCGGGCGTCTGGGACGGGCGGCTGCATTCGCCTCCTGCGGCTGCCGTGACGGATGACCGCAGCGGGGCTGCTGGAAGCAGCTGAGATGAGCTTTCTCACAGCTCCCCAGGCCCACAGTCCAAAGTCGTAGCGTGGGCAGGGTTGGTTCCTTTCTAGAGCCCCGAGGGAGGATCTGTCCCAGGCTGCTCTCTGGCCGCCAGGGGGCCGAGGTCCTTGCAGCTCCTTGGCCTGTCGCGTCGCCCTGTCCCTCTGCCTCCGTGGTCGCCCGGCCCCGTGAGTCTGTGTCCAGCCTCTCCGCACGAGGACATCAGGCGTGGGGTCTGGAGCCACCGCAGCCCCTCCCGGGGGCCCAGGTGGCGCAGAACCGGCCTGCAGTGCAGCCCTGGGTCCATCCCTGGGTTGGGCAGGTCCCCTGGCGAAGGGACTGGCAGCCGGCTCCAGGGTTCTCTCCTGGAAAATCTCGTGGACAGAGGAGCCTGGTGGCCACAGTCCTTGGTGTCACGACGAGTCGGACACAACTGAGACACTAACACACTAGTCCGCGTGGCCTCAAATATACGTTGACGGCCTTCACACAGACCCCGTGTCCACGGTCCCAGGTAATGGGACCATTTTGAGGGACACGGTTCCACGCCTGAAACAGAACGTGTGGGGCGGGGGCGTCTGGACGCAGGGGACCAAGACCCGGCGCAGGAGCGGTCTCGGCTTGAGGGAGGCACGGGTCGTCCCGCCTGGCGTGCAGGGAGCAGAGCAGGTGGCCGTGGCCCATCGCTCAGGTGCGTCCAGCTGTTTGCGACCCCGTGGACTGCAGCACGCAGGCTTCTCCTTTGCTGGCCCCTGAGTTGGCTCAAACTCATCTCTGTTGAGTCAGTGGTGCCGTCCCACCCTCTCATCCTCTGTCGCCCCGACTCCTCCCGGCCTCAAGCGTTCCCAGCTTCAGGGGCGTTTCCGGTGAGCCAGCCTGGCGGGGTGTCTCAGCCACGCGCTCGGGGGTCTTGCTTGTGGTGACCACACACTGTGTCAGGGCAGACGCTGCCCGGGTGAGAACCACGGGGGATGTGGCTGGGCCGGAGGGCCTGAGGTGGAGGCGGGCAGTGTCCGCAGGAAACCCGGGGCCCTGTGCCCTGGCCAGCGGACCTGCGGGCTGGGACCCGCCCCCCGCGGCTCTTCCTGCCTGGGGCCCGGGGAGTGGGCTCTGGACGCCGCTGTGGGAGGCGGGGCTGCCGCCGCCACAGCCCGCGTGCTGGCCCGGGGCGTGTTGGAGGGGCCCGGGCGCCCTGCCTCGGCCGGGGCGTACCTGCCTCCTTGCTGCTCGTACACAGGAGTTGCTTCATAAATGTCAGCTGTGTGGCCGCTGTTGGTGTCGGTGTCCTCGACCGGAGGACGGGGATGGCGTCCTGTCCCTCTGCGGCCCAGCGCTCGTGCAGGGCGACGGGCTCCGGGGCGCTCGTGAGTGGGCGGGCAGCTGCGTGCTCGCTGGCGGCCCGGCCCTGGCGCTCAGGGGCCGCACGGGGGTTAGGGGGACCCACGGCGGGCTGCCCTGTGCTCTCTCGGGCCTGAGACTTGACTTAGAGAGAGTGGACTAACTCGTCGGGGAGGTAGATTGGCCATTTCAAAATTCCTGGCTGAGGGGGTCTTGGGGGCTGGACTCCGAGCCTCCTGTGAACTTGGCTGCTGGTTGCCTCAGGCACCTGCTCCAAAATCACGTTTCCTTGGCGAGCAGAGGCCTGGGAGGGGTGGCAGAATGGTCCCCCTGCTCCTGGGGGCCAGCCGTGGGGAGGGGGCCGGGGGGCCGGGGCCAGAGCGCGGCCGTGGACGCTCTGAGCCTGCGCTGCGGAGGCCCTGTGAGCCGCAGAGCAGTGGGTCCTCGGTGGGGAGCAGCCACGCCAGGCCTCCATGCCCTCCGCCCAGGCGCCGCCCCCGCCCAGGCTTGTCCTGGGAGCCCTCTGGTGGAGGACTGAAGCTCTGGACAAAAGGGGCCCCCGCCAGGCCTGCCTCCCGAGGGCCGGCCCTGTCCTGGAGTCTGGAGGGGCTGGAGGGAGGCAGCCCGGCCCTCTGGCGCTCACTCGCCGGCGTCCCCGCCTGCGCCAGCCCTCTGCCCCGGCCCTTTCCTGGGCCAGCGTGCTCTGTGCTGGGCGTTGAAGGGCAGCGTCCACGCAGCCACGGGCCGGGAGTAGAAGCCGCCCTCCCACGCCAGAGTGAGGGACCCAGCGCGGGGGTCCCCGGGACCTGGGCAGCGTCGGGCCGGTCTGCACTGGCCGAGCCGTGGCGGCATCATGACTGCGCGCCCTGCGGTGTGGACGTGACCGGAGTCAGGAGGCCCCAGGGAGAAATGCAGGGTGTCCGCGCAGCAAAGGCTCCCGGAACAGGGCTCTGGAGCCCTCGGCCCGCACGGCGCCTGAGCAGGTGGCAGCCGGCACCGGGGCCGCAGGGGTGGAGGGGCCGGGGTCAGCAGGGAGGGTGGAGGCCCGCAGGGGCGGGGTGTTTCCCGGTGAGAGTCTCACCCCGCTGCGGCCCAGGCCCCGCCGCATCCTGCACGCCTCAGGCTCCTTGTTTTAAGGAGGTGACCCTGCTCGGTCCTCAGCTACACGTGTGACAGGCGGTGCCCTCGCCCAGGAAGGCACGCCGCCTGTGAGTGACGGTCTCAGCCTCTGGATCAAACGCTTGACCTTGACCGGCAGTGACTGCAGCGCCTCCAGACCGCAGGAGTCCAGTGGCTTTTGGGGAGACTTGACTTAGAGAGAGTGGACTAACTCGTCGGGGAGGTAGATTGGCCATTTCAAAATTCCTGGCTGAGGGGGTCTTGGGGGCTGGACTCCGAGCCTCCTGTGAACTTGGCTGCTGGTTGCCTCAGGCACCTGCTCCAAAATCACGTTTCCTTGGCGAGCAGAGGCCTGGGAGGGGTGGCAGAATGGTCCCCCTGCTCCTGGGGGCCAGCCGTGGGGAGGGGGCCGGGGGGCCGGGGCCAGAGCGCGGCCGTGGACGCTCTGAGCCTGCGCTGCGGAGGCCCTGTGAGCCGCAGAGCAGTGGGTCCTCGGTGGGGAGCAGCCACGCCAGGCCTCCATGCCCTCCGCCCAGGCGCCGCCCCCGCCCAGGCTTGTCCTGGGAGCCCTCTGGTGGAGGACTGAAGCTCTGGACAAAGGGCCCCTGCCAGGCCTGCCTCCCGAGGGCCGGCCCTGTCCTGGAGTCTGGAGGGGCTGGAGGGAGGCAGCCCGGCCCTCTGGCGCTCACTCGCCGGCGTCCCCGCCTGCGCCAGCCCTCTGCCCCGGCCCTTTCCTGGGCCAGCGTGCTCTGTGCTGGGCGTTGAAGGGCAGCGTCCACGCAGCCACGGGCCGGGAGTAGAAGCCGCCCTCCCACGCCAGAGTGAGGGACCCAGCGCGGGGGTCCCCGGGACCTGGGCAGCGTCGGGCCGGTCTGCACTGGCCGAGCCGTGGCGGCATCATGACTGCGCGCCCTGCGGTGTGGACGTGACCGGAGTCAGGAGGCCCCAGGGAGAAATGCAGGGTGTCCGCGCAGCAAAGGCTCCCGGAACAGGGCTCTGGAGCCCTCGGCCCGCACGGCGCCTGAGCAGGTGGCAGCCGGCACCGGGGCCGCAGGGGTGGAGGGGCCGGGGTCAGCAGGGAGGGTGGAGGCCCGCAGGGGCGGGGTGTTTCCCGGTGAGAGTCTCACCCCGCTGCGGCCCAGGCCCCGCCGCATCCTGCACGCCTCAGGCTCCTTGTTTTAAGGAGGTGACCCTGCTCGGTCCTCAGCTACACGTGTGACAGGCGGTGCCCTCGCCCAGGAAGGCACGCCGCCTGTGAGTGACGGTCTCAGCCTCTGGATCAAACGCTTGACCTTGACCGGCAGTGATGACTAGATTCAGACGCGAGTGACTCCAGACCGCAGGAGTCCACCGTGAGCCCCGGGAAGAGGAAACAGCCACGCCCACAGGGGCGGAGCGGCAGCAGCTGAAGACGAGAGGGGGCCGAGTGTCCTTGTCCAGCACAGTGGAAAATTCTTAAAGTGGGAATACCAGACCACCTTACCTGCTTCCTGAGAAACCCGTATGCAGGTCAAGAAGCAGCAGTTAGAACCCGGCGCGGAACAATGGACTGGTTCCAGATTGGGAAAGGAGTCCATCAAGGCTGTGTGTCGTTGCCCTGCTGATTTAACTTATATGCAGAGAACATCATGAGAAATGCTGGGCTGGATGAAGCACAAACTGGAATCAAGATTTCCAGGAGAAATATCAGTAACCTCAGGCATGCAGATGACACCACCCTTGTAGCAGAAAGCTAAGAGGAACTAAAGAGCCTCTTGATGAAGGTGAAAGAGGAGACTGAAACACCTGGCCTCAAATTCAGCATTCAAAAAACAAAGATCATGGCACCCGGTCCCATCACTTCATGGCAAATAGATGGGGGAAAAATGGAAACAAGTGACAGACTATTTTCTTGGGCTCCAAAATCACTGCGGACGATGACTGCAGCCACGAAATTAGAAGACGCTTGCTCCTTGGGAGGAGAGCTGTGACAGACCTAGACAGTGTTGAAACACAGAGGCGTCACTTTGGCAGCAACAGGTGGTATAGTCACAGCTGTGGTTTTCCAGTCGTCACGTGTGGGTGGGCGAGACGTGTGGGTGGCTACGAGAGGCAGACCACAAGGAGACTGGACGCCGAAGCATTGGTGCTTTCTACCTGCGGTGCTGGAGGACACTCTCGAGAGGCGCTTGGACTGCACGGAGATCACAGCAGTCAGTCCGACAGGACATCGGCCCTAAGTATTCATTGGAAGGACTGAGGCTAGAAGTTGAAGCTCTAATACTTTGACCGCCTGATGCCAAGAGATGACTCCCTGGAAGAGACCCTGGCGCTGGGGAAGGTTGCGGGCAGGAGGAGAGGGGGTGACAGAGGAGGAGATGGGGGTGGCACCGTCGACTCAGTGGACATGGGTTTGAGCAAACTTCGGGAGATGGCGAAGGACGGGGAAGCCTGGCGCGCTGCTGCCCGCGGGGTCGCAAGAGTCAGACACGACTGGACAACGACAGCAGCCACTGTGATGCCCCTCGCGGCGTCCTCAGAGTCTGAACACGTGTGTCAGACACAGAGAGAGGACCGCGGGGCGGGGCTGTCGCTGCCAGGGACACCGTGGAGTGGGGTTTGGGGTTTGGGGAAGCCCACACGCCTGATTCACGGGTTCTCCTGTCAAGCAGGTGTTGGAAGGGGTCCTGTCGACTGTCGGCAGAAACTGGAGCCCCTCAGCGCCCTCCGGGCCGGAGCCCTGACCTGCTGGCCAGTGTGCCCTGAGAGGTCCGGGCAGCGGGGCAGCAGGGCTCGGCGCCCGGGCTGCTCCCCTGGCTCTCCGGCTGGCCCGGGCGCGTCCCTCTCCCACCTCGGGCCGCTCCCCGGAGTCCTCGCAGGAGCTCGTCCCGGGCGCCGCAGCCTCGTCTGTAGCCACAGAGGCCCGCTGGGGACCACGTGTTTTGGGGAATTCTCTGGAGCTCAGGAACCAACAATGGGAGATCTCTGTGGCTGACAGGGGACCGTCTCCATCACAGCAGGGACGGCGGGAGGCCGGCGGGAGCCAGAAAGTTCCCTGTGTGTGCACAGAAGCGGCAGGGAGATGCTTCCAGAACCAGCCAAGGTTGACTGGAGTGGCGGCCAAGGGTGGGAGGTGGGAGGCCACCCCGCCTCCCCCCGGGCCAGCCTGGACCTCAGCACGTCCGTGGGCCTCTTCCCGTTTCAAGGGTACAGCCTTTGCTAATTATAAGAACGGCCACAAGGGCATTGTAAAGGCCCTTCTGCCCATTGTGGGGTGACCCGAGCCCCCCTTGGCAGCGAGTCTCAGGTCTTCCGGGCCCCTCTGTGACCCCTGCTCCAGGGTCATCACGGGCCCGCCCCTTCGGAGATCACCGGCGTCCCCCGGTGGCCCAGCGCCTACTCCCTGCCCTCTCTTTGGACTCTAGGACCCTAGTCCGTCCCCTTCCCAGTCCCCTGAAGTCCTTGCTCCCTCACCCGCCCAGTCGGGAGCCCACGTGTGGCGCCAGCAGCCCGGCAGGTGCCCTCGGCCAGCCCTGCCTGCTGGCCGGCTCGTCCTCGCCGCCAGGCAGGCCCTGCCCTGCCAGAGCCCGGGGCGGCCTGTCTCGGGAGCAGCGGCCAAACGGCTTCCCGGACCCCGGCTTCCCTTCAGCATGCTCTGAGCCCCGAGGCGTCAGCCAGCCCAGCAGGGCTCGACGAGGCCTGTGCGTTCCTCTCGGAGCCCAGACCGCCAGGGTGACCGCGTGTGGCGGGGCTGCGCCCGCGGCAGGTCCGCCCCGACCGCCTAGCACCAGGAGAGGGAGACGCCGGCGTCTCTCCGCGGCCCGTGGGAATGTTCGTGGCGCGGCATCGGGTGACGGACGTGGCCCGAGTGCCGCTCCGACCCTGGTCCCGGTGGCCTCTGTGGTCGCCCAGGCTGTGCTCGCGCGCGTCGGCCTCTGCTGGACGCAGGCGCCCGTGCTGCAGCCACCCGCGGCCCTCCGGCTGCACCGCCCCCCTCAGCGCGCTCCTGGGCTCTGTCTCGGTGTTCGGACCTGCCCCGCTCTCCCACACCTGGCCCGGGCCGTCCCCCTGCCTGGGCCGCCCCCCCTCTGTCTCTGCCCGTGCGTCCCTGGTCGGCTTTCTAGCCGCCGCTCAGACGTCGCTGCTGAGTGCCCGGATCCCCGCGGCCAAGGTCACAGTCGACCCGCTGCCGCCTCGTGGCACCCAGCGGGCATCTCTGCCCAGCTCTGGCTGCCCGCCGCCTGCTCCGCCACAAGCAGGGGTGGGGTCCAGCCTCCTCCCTGTCACGCGTGCCCGGGCCTGGGGCAGGTCTTCAGAGATGGGATCTCGCCGCCACTGGGTGGCCGTGGCCCTCAGCGCTTAGCGCCAGCGCCTCCGGCTGGTGTTGCCACCTTCTCTGCTCTCTGCCCGCAGATCCTCGGCTCTGGAGGCCCTGGGCCGGCCCGGCGCTGGTCTCAGCCCTGACGCTTCAGGAGCCCCCATCTCCTTTCTCTGTGGCCTCAGCTGCCCTGTCCTCCTGAACCTGCGGAAAACCAGGCTTCCCGGGAGGGCGGAGAGCAAGGGGCGTGCCCGCGGGCACAGGAGGACACGGCCTCGCCTGTGGACAGCTCAGAGGACAGCGATAAACCCATGAAATAGATGGTCTTAAGTGGTGGCTTTATTCTCAACTTTGTATTGAGGATGCACGTTTTCTAGACACACATTAAAGCAAACGAACACATGCACGCAGGTAGAGGAAATAAGTGAGCCCCTGGACCCGCCAAGCCCGGCAGCCCCAGACTCTTTAAAATCACCTTTTATGCAACGTTGTAAATCAATTATACTCCAATATAAAAGAAAAAAAAATTTTTAAGTTAAATGAAAAAAATTAAAAGGTCAAAAAGCATTAATAAAATCAGCTCTTAAATGGTAACAGTAACAAATGCCTGTCTTAGAAATTTTAAAAAACACGAATTCATATAGGAAATAAAGCCCCTGTTCGTAATCTCCAGTCTGGAGGGTCTCCCTTCTGTCAGTCACTGACTTCCTGTTTTTAGGTTTGCATTCATCAGACTGACACCTGCACGTGAAGAATCCGCCGCGCGGGGCGGTGTCAGGCACTCGGGGCCTCCCTCCGCCCGCGCTGGTTCCCACCTCCCAGCAGCGCCGCTCGCCCTCGTCCTTGCCAGACCGAGTGGCCGCTGCTGGAATGACTGTAGTGTAGGCTCTGTCCGTTGACTCAGCCTGCCCGGGCAGCGGGACACCGTGGACATCCATTCGTCCTCACCTGGAGACTGACGCCTGGGACCAGGGTGGTGGCAGATCTGGGTCCCGGGGAGGGCCTGCCCCCTGGTTTGCGGAGCTGCCTTCTCGCTGCCTTCTCTTCTCGCCCGAGGAGGCTCTGGTGGTGCTGTCCTCTCCCGAGGGCAGGGAGCTCCCGACGGGGGCTCTTCCTGTGACCTCATCCCAACCTGAACGCCTCCCAGAGGCACCCCCTCCAGATCCCGTCCTGGTGGGAGTTAGGGCTTAAACTTAGGGGCTTGGGGGAACGCGCACATTCAGTCCATGACATCCACTCTCACGCAGGGCTGACGACGGAGGGGGCCCGGCTCTGCGTGCCCCCACACACCTGCGCTCCTGGCCCCGGCTGGCTTCCCGGGGGCCGGGATTACTCCACCCGTGGATGCGGTGGTGGAAGCACTACTCCGTTCAGGGTCACGGGATCGTTTTTGTTGAAACAAAAGACTCCAAACAGCCAAAAACAATTCTTCTAGAATTCTGAATTCTTCTAATTCAGAAAGGAAGGAAGAAAGTCACCCCAAAATAAATGTTCAAGACTTTTTCTCGGAACTCGAAAACCTGCTCCTCATGGAAACTTTTCTTTCTCTGGAGGTGGCAACCTCACCTTTTCTTTTTGTTTGTTTTCACTTTCTTTTAAATCACTGGGCACTACTTCATCCCAGACTTTCTCCCAGCTGTGGCAGCCTCCTCGGCTCAGGTAACCTGCCGGCTTCCTGATCTCGGGACGACTCTTCCTGGGCTTCCCTGGGTCCCCCTCCACCGTGGTCCCCACGCCTTAGGCTTCCGTGTTGGCCCGAGGTCTTCCCCTGTGGACGTTTGCTCGCTTGTTTTATGGAACCACATCATTTTGTAAATTCCTTAGAAAAGGTGTGTGGGACATGAACCTTTAAAAGAATTCTCATATTCTCTTTCCTCTGGTTTCCCCAGGCATCATGCTGCCTCATTTGTTCTCTCCTCTCCATGCCTGCTGCCCTGTGACAAAGGTTATTTCTGCCAGTCATTTGAGACTCACATGATACTCTTTTACTCCCAAACGTGCAAGCATCACTTTCCTAAAAACAGAGACATCACCACAGAACAGAGGCGGGAGGGAGCGGAGATGGACACAGGACTGTTATGTGGTCTGCAGACCTGATTCTGATTCCACGTTTATGCCAACAATGTGCTTCACAGAAAAAGAAAATCCCAAATCATGTGTATCCATCTCCCATTGAGGCGTTCTGCCATCTTTGTCTTTCAAGCTTTGACATTTTTGAAGATTCTGGGTCGATTGCACTCCACTGGGTTTCCCAGGCGGCTCAGATGATAGTCAGCCTGCGGTGCAGAAGGTCGGAAAGATCCCCTGGAGGAGGAAATGCCAACCCACTCCAGCATTCTCACCTGGGGACCCCCGTGGGCAGAGGAGCCTGGCGGGCTACGGTCCAGGGCTTCTGAGAGTCAGGCACGACTGAGTGACTGACACACACGCGTTGCACTCAGGGTGAAAGATGCCTCTTTTGTGTTAAGAAAGTATGTTAAGGGGCTTCCTGGCAGTCCAGTGGGTAAGGACACCACCTTGCAATGCAAGGCGCGGTTCGATCCTGGCCTGGGAAGATCCAGTCCTGGAGCGGCTGGACCGATGTGTCCAACTCGAAAACCTGCTCCTCATGGAAACTTTTCTTTCTCTGGAGGTGGCAACCTCACCTTTTCTTTTTGTTTGTTTTCACTTTCTTTTAAATCACTGGGCACTACTTCATCCCAGACTTTCTCCCAGCTGTGGCAGCCTCCTCGGCTCAGGTAACCTGCCGGCTTCCTGATCTCGGGACGGCTCTTCCTGGGCTTCCCTGGGTCCCCCTCCACCGTGGTCCCCACGCCTTAGGCTTCCGTGTTGGCCCGAGGTCTTCCCCTGTGGACGTTTGCTCGCTTGTTTTATGGAACCACATCATTTTGTAAATTCCTTAGAAAAGGTGTGTGGGACATGAACCTTTAAAAGAATTCTCATATTCTCTTTCCTCTGGTTTCCCCAGGCATCATGCTGCCTCATTTGTTCTCTCCTCTCCATGCCTGCTGCCCTGTGACAAAGGTTATTTCTGCCAGTCATTTGAGACTCACATGATACTCTTTTACTCCCAAACGTGCAAGCATCACTTTCCTAAAAACAGAGACATCACCACAGAACAGAGGCGGGAGGGAGCGGAGATGGACACAGGACTGTTATGTGGTCTGCAGACCTGATTCTGATTCCACGTTTATGCCAACAATGTGCTTCACAGAAAAAGAAAATCCCAAATCATGTGTATCCATCTCCCATTGAGGCGTTCTGCCATCTTTGTCTTTCAAGCTTTGACATTTTTGAAGATTCTGGGTCGATTGCACTCCACTGGGTTTCCCAGGCGGCTCAGATGATAGTCAGCCTGCGGTGCAGAAGGTCGGAAAGATCCCCTGGAGGAGGAAATGCCAACCCACTCCAGCATTCTCACCTGGGGACCCCCGTGGGCAGAGGAGCCTGGCGGGCTACGGTCCAGGGCTTCTGAGAGTCAGGCACGACTGAGTGACTGACACACACACGCGTTGCACTCAGGGTGAAAGATGCCTCTTTTTGTGTTAAGAAAGTATGTTAAGGGGCTTCCCTGGCAGTCCAGTGGGTAAGGACACCACCTTGCAATGCAAGGGGCGCCGGTTCGATCCCTGGCCTGGGAAGATCCCACGTGCCGCGGAGCGGCTGGACCGATGTGTCCAATCACCAAGCCGGAGCTCTGGAGCACATGCGCCCAGAGCCGGTGCTCTGCGACGACAGTGGCCACCGCGATGGGAGGCCCACAGGAGCCAAAGAACAAAGACGGATGAAAATAGAGAAGTGAAAGACGATAGAAGTGGCCCGCCCATCCCCCTCCCTCCCCACCCCATCCTCCAAAAAAGATAAATAAATAAAACTTAAAAAAAAAGAAAACAAAATCTAGGAAAGAAAATAGATCCTGAAACTTCTTTTGTCTTTGAAGATGTGGATAATAGTGGGGTTTTCTCTCTTTTTGTTGTTTAAGTTTTCTTCCTGTATCATTGTCATCTGCCCCGGCTTTGGCCTCTGTGGCTAGCTTTGTTCGACCTAATTTACAGGGAGCGCTGGTGCGGGTCGCCCGTCTGAGGCCTTGGCTGGAGGTGCCTGTCCCCCGGGGGTCTGCGTTGGCTCCTTTCTCCCCCGGCTGGCCACGTCCCCGAGTCCCCTCAGGGTCTCCCGCCGGGTGGCCGCGGGGACAGCCCCGCGTCTCCGCCCTCCCCAGCCTGGCGGGTCTCCAGGCTGAGTGGCCGTCTGTGGCTCCCTGGTTCTGGTCATTCGGGTCTTGCTTTCTTTCCATGGCTTCCGCTTCCAGAGCCCCGCTGCCCGCGGGGCGGCTCGGCTCTGTTCTCGGCCCTGGTGAGGGGCTGCCGCGCTCACCCACCTCCGCCAGGCCGGTCGGGGAGGGCTTGGCGCTCAGAACGCGCCCGCCCGCCGTCCTGCCCCCGGCGCGTCCGGGTCTTCGTTCGTAGCCTGGCCGATCGATGGCCGTGCAGCGCTGAGCCCTGTGGACGGCGGCGCGGGCCCGCTTCCTCCTCTGTGCCAGAGCCGGCTCAGGCGCGTGTCCCTCGAGCGCGCAGGCCCTGCAGCCGTGTCGTCCTCTCTGGCCCCTGCTCCTGCTGCCCTCGGTCTCCCCAGCATCGGCTCTTTTCCCTGAGTCGGGCCTCCGCCTCAGTCGGTCCTCCCGGTGACGGCGCGGGGTTGCTCTCCGGAGGACCGGCGGGCGGGATCTCCCCGCGGTCCGCGGGCTCTCCAGAGCCGCCTCCAGCACCACGGCCCGAAGGCCCCCGGCTTCGGCGCCCAGCCCTCTCTCTGGCCGGCTCTCAGCTCCGCGCGGGACCACGGGAGAAGCCGCAGCCTGCACGGACCTTTGTCGGGGAGGTGACGTCTCTGCTTTAAGCCCACCGTCTAGGCTGCTCACAGCTTTCTTTCCGAGGAGCCAGTGCCTTTTGACGTCGTGGTGGCAGTCATGGTCCTCAGGGGCTATCGAGCCCCAGGAAGTAAAGCCTGTGACTCTCTCCACTGTCCCCCTTCTGATGGCCCTGAAGTGAGACAGCGCCTCGTTTTAAAAACTCCCGCAGTGCTGCACGGTCTCGTGATCAGGAGAGCCACGGAATCATCCGTAACCGCTGGCCGACGAGCGTCTCGGCCCGTGGCCCTCCTGTCGTGGCTCAGGCTACCCCGTCCTTGAGCACCTGGCGCCCCCTTCTCTGAGCGGACGGGAAGCATGCTGCAGTGGTCGCCCGTGTGTGTGGAGCACGTGGCCTTGGGAGAGGACCCGTGCCCGGCGTCGTGAGCCTCGGCGGCAGAGCCTGGGCCTTTTAAGGGTGGCGCCGAGAGGGACGGGACAGGGCCTGCTCTGGTGGTTGTCCTTCCTCACCGAGTCTGGGGAAGCCTTCCTGGGCAAACGGCTGGACGCCCAGTCCTCCTGGGCTGGATTGCCTGCCTGCAGGTGGCTCCGCAGCCAGTCCCAGCCCCCAGTGCCACCTGTTGGTCCCCGTGTTGGGCCGGCTCCTCTGCCCGCATGGAAATGGCCAATGTGGCTTCACTGTGGGAAGGAAACAGTCCAGCGCAAAGGAGGTTGTAGCTACAAAAAAAACAACACACAAGAGAAAGCCGCCCCCGAAGCTCAGGCTGAGTGGGGAAGGGGAGGCCCAGCAGGGCCTTGGTGGGCCCCCGTGCTTGGGTGCCCCGCGTCCAGGAGGGGAGCCTCAGCGCGGAGCCTCCTGGCTGCCCCCCCACGTGGTGGCCTTTCCTTCAGCCTCTGTCTCCTCCCGGTCTCCAGGGCCACCCCCGGTGCTGTCCCCAAGTGGCCGTTCTGGAGAGGCGGCTTTGTGGGTCTTGGAGATGCCCTCGGGGGTGCAGGCTGGGTCCCCCAGGAGTCCCCACCACATGGCCGTGATCTGTGGCTCTCACACTGCCCGGACTACCCGTCCGCTCCCAGTGGACCGGGGCACCAAGGTTGAAGACGCTGCAGAGCCGATCCTGCGGGCTGGGGGCTTTCCTCTGCGGAGAGGCCCTGGGACCCGCCCGGGAGGGGTGGGGGTGGACCTGGCCCACAGGCTGGGGCTTGGCCAGGGATGTGAAAGGGGCTGGACCCTGAGGGCTGGGGGCTTGGCCAGGGATGTGGAAGGGGCTGGACCCTGAGGGCTGGGGGCTTGGCCAGGCATGTGGAAGGGGCTGGACCCTGAGGGCTGGGGCCATGAGGGACAGGCCTGCTGACAGCACCACTGGGCCTCGCAAGGGGTGGGATGACGCCCCGAGCCCCTGGTCGATCGCCCGAGGACTCCCGTGTCCACGCTCCCGTCTGCTCTCCCTGCAGATGCTGGACGAGAACCACCACCTGATCCAGTGCATCCTGGACTACCAGAGCAAGGGCAAGACGGCCGAGTGTGCCCAGTGAGTGCCACCCGCACCACCCGGGGCCTCTAGGGCTGGCGGCCCCAGCAAGGGGGCCTTGGGGTCAGCTACGCCGCCGAGTTGTCTCCCCCGGGTGAGGTGGGCAGGTTTGGTGGGGAGAGGGGACCCCTGGGGCCCAGGGATGGGTGCCGAGTGGGCTCACGAGCTGCTGCCACTGCTGCCCGTGCCTCTGGGGGCCAGGGCATCCAGGGAGCCCAGGGCCAGGGCCCACTTGAGGAGGCTCGTCCCCAGAAGTGCCTCCTGTGTCCCCCTGGGCCCCACCTCCGTCCTCTCAACAGACTCAGCGGCACCTCCCCTGGGCACCAGGTCGGGATCTCCCCATCCCGGCCCGTCCTGGATCGTAGCACGCCGTGCCGCCTGCCCCTGCCCTTCCCCCGGGCCTGGCTGCGGTGGGCAGCCGCGTGCCTCACCCGCGCCCCGGGCCGCCTGCCCGCTGCCCACGTGGTGGCCTTTCCTTCAGCCTCTGTCTCCTCCCGGTCTCAGGGCCACCCCGGTGCTGTCCCCAAGTGGCCGTTCTGGAGGCGGCTTTGTGGGTCTTGGAGATGCCCTCGGGGTGCAGGCTGGGTCCCCCAGGAGTCCCCACCACATGGCCGTGATCTGTGGCTCTCACACTGCCCGGACTACCCGTCCGCTCCCAGTGGACCGGGGCACCAAGGTTGAAGACGCTGCAGAGCCGATCCTGCGGGCTGGGGGCTTTCCTCTGCGGAGAGGCCCTGGGACCCGCCCGGGAGGGGTGGGGGTGGACCTGGCCCACAGGCTGGGGCTTGGCCAGGGATGTGAAAGGGGCTGGACCCTGAGGGCGGGGGGCTTGGCCGGGGGGGTGGAGGGGGCGGGACCCTGAGGGCTGGGGGCTTGGCCAGGGATGTGGAAGGGGCTGGACCCTGAGGGCTGGGGCCATGAGGGACAGGCCTGCTGACAGCACCACTGGGCCTCGCAAGGGGTGGGATGACGCCCCGAGCCCCTGGTCGATCGCCCGAGGACTCCCGTGTCCACGCTCCCGTCTGCTCTCCCTGCAGATGCTGGACGAGAACCACCACCTGATCCAGTGCATCCTGGACTACCAGAGCAAGGGCAAGACGGCCGAGTGTGCCCAGTGAGTGCCACCCGCACCACCCGGGGCCTCTAGGGCTGGCGGCCCCAGCAAGGGGGCCTTGGGGTCAGCTACGCCGCCGAGTTGTCTCCCCCGGGTGAGGTGGGCAGGTTTGGTGGGGAGAGGGGACCCCTGGGGCCCAGGGATGGGTGCCGAGTGGGCTCACGAGCTGCTGCCACTGCTGCCCGTGCCTCTGGGGGCCAGGGCATCCAGGGAGCCCAGGGCCAGGGCCCACTTGAGGAGGCTCGTCCCCAGAAGTGCCTCCTGTGTCCCCCTGGGCCCCACCTCCGTCCTCTCAACAGACTCAGCGGCACCTCCCCTGGGCACCAGGTCGGGATCTCCCCATCCCGGCCCGTCCTGGATCGTAGCACGCCGTGCCGCCTGCCCCTGCCCTTCCCCCGGGCCTGGCTGCGGTGGGCAGCCGCGTGCCTCACCCGCGCCCCTGCCCGCAGGTACCAGCAGATCCTGCACCGGAACCTGGTCTACCTGGCCACGATCGCGGACTCCAACCAGAACATGCAGTCTCTGCTGCCTGCCGTGAGTGCCCGCCGAGGCAGGGGCGGGCGGGGCGGGGCTGTGGTGTCCACAGGGCTGGTCCCAAGTGTCGGGGGCTGCCGTTTGTTCCCCATCAGGAAGATAAGAGTGCCGGGGTGGGGAGAGGTCACGTGTAAGCTCCACCTCCTGCCCTGTGATCGGAAGTGGGCTTGTGGGTGGAGGAGGGAGGGGCACCTGGCCGCTGGTGTAAGGGCCCTGGGCCACCAGGGGCAGCAGACGCTGTGAGGAACGGCGACGCCAGCCGGCTGAGACCCAGAGGGGGGGCAGGGGTGTGGAGAAGGCGAGGCGGGTGAGCTGGCGGAGCAGCTCCCTGAGTCCCAGGGAGGCGGGGCCCAGCTTTGAACCTGCCTGCGTGTGTTGACACGCTCAGGGCACAGTCGGGGTGGCATTCCCATCGCGGCCTGTGCTGTCCAGCTGTGCGAGGGCCGTGACTGGATGGGAGGCCCTCGCCGGGGAGCCGTCGAGTGTGGCCGTGGGTCTCGGGGCCGGGGAACCGTCCCCTGTGCTAACCCTCCTCTCGGTGACTTCCCGTTGCCACAGCCGCCGACCCAGAGCGTGACGCTGGGCCCGGGGGGGCTGTCCCAGAGCGGCCCGGGCCCGGGCCTGCACGCACAGGGCAGCCTCAGCGACGCCATTGGTGCCGGCCTGCCGCCGGCCTCCCTCATGCAGGCCCAGATCGGCAACGGTGAGCGGCCCCGGCGCCTCGGGCTCGCGGTGGCTCTGGGAAAGCTCCGGCTGGGCCCCGGCCCCGAGCTCCGGCCCCAGGCGCGCGTGTGGGGGCGCGGGGAGGGGCAGGGCCCTCGTTCCAGCCCTGGCTCGGCTGCAGCCCGTGAATCGGGGTGCGCCTCCTGAGAGCACAGGCGTCCCGTCCTCGGACCGAGAACTGTCCGGAGCCATCGGGGCGCCGCGGAGCGTGACGGGCGCGGGCGGCCCCTGCGCGGCCAGCACGCAGCCGTTTCCTCCACTGGCTGCGCCCTGGACCGCGGTCAGCCGGCCCCCTGAGAGTCGCGCGAGGCTGCCACCAGACACCAGAGGTGGTCTCCGATGGGTTTCACGCCCCCGTTCCCCGCCTCCCCTCCGGCAGGTCCGAACCACGTGTCCCTGCAGCAGACGGCCCAGAGCACGCTGCCCACCACCTCCATGAGCATGTCGGGCAGCGGCCACGGCTCGGGGCCCGGCTACAGCCACTCGGGCCCCGCCTCGCAGAGCGTGCCCCTGCAGGGCCAGGGCTCCATCAGCAGCTACGTGTCGCGGGCCAACATCAACATGCAGTCCAACCCAGGTACCGCCCACCCGGTCCAGGGCCACCCTCTGCCGCCCCCCAGCGATGGGGGCTCGGCTGTTGCCCCAGGCTCAAGGGTGGCCGTCTGCGCCAGGGGTGTGGAGAAGGCAGGGTAGTCAGCCTCTGAGTCCCAGGGAGGCGGGGCCCAGCTTTGAACCTGCCTGCGTGTGTTGACACGCTCAGGGCACAGTCGGGGTGGCATTCCCATCGCGGCCTGCGCTGTCCAGCTGTGCGAGGGCCGTGACTGGATGGGAGGCCCTCGCCGGGGAGCCGTCGAGTGTGGCCGTGGGTCTCGGGGCCGGGGAACCGTCCCCTGTGCTAACCCTCCTCTCGGTGACTTCCCGTTGCCACAGCCGCCGACCCAGAGCGTGACGCTGGGCCCGGGGGGGCTGTCCCAGAGCGGCCCGGGCCCGGGCCTGCACGCACAGGGCAGCCTCAGCGACGCCATTGGTGCCGGCCTGCCGCCGGCCTCCCTCATGCAGGCCCAGATCGGCAACGGTGAGCGGCCCCGGCGCCTCGGGCTCGCGGTGGCTCTGGGAAAGCTCCGGCTGGGCCCCGGCCCCGAGCTCCGGCCCCAGGCGCGCGTGTGGGGGCGCGGGGAGGGGCAGGGCCCTCGTTCCAGCCCTGGCTCGGCTGCAGCCCGTGAATCGGGGTGCGCCTCCTGAGAGCACAGGCGTCCCGTCCTCGGACCGAGAACTGTCCGGAGCCATCGGGGCGCCGCGGAGCGTGACGGGCGCGGGCGGCCCCTGCGCGGCCAGCACGCAGCCGTTTCCTCCACTGGCTGCGCCCTGGACCGCGGTCAGCCGGCCCCCTGAGAGTCGCGCGAGGCTGCCACCAGACACCAGAGGTGGTCTCCGATGGGTTTCACGCCCCCGTTCCCCGCCTCCCCTCCGGCAGGTCCGAACCACGTGTCCCTGCAGCAGACGGCCCAGAGCACGCTGCCCACCACCTCCATGAGCATGTCGGGCAGCGGCCACGGCTCGGGGCCCGGCTACAGCCACTCGGGCCCCGCCTCGCAGAGCGTGCCCCTGCAGGGCCAGGGCTCCATCAGCAGCTACGTGTCGCGGGCCAACATCAACATGCAGTCCAACCCAGGTACCGCCCACCCGGTCCAGGGCCACCCTCTGCCGCTCCCTGGGGCCCAGCGAGTGGGGGGCTCGGCTGTTGCCACGGCAGCGGCAGGAGAGGCTCCAAGGGGTGGCCGTCTGCGCCCCGCTGGGAGGACGGGGCGGGCCTCCCACGGGCAGCGGGCACGCGGGACAGGCTGAGGGGCGGCCGGAGCCCGTGGGGCAGCCCGGGCCTCGGGCACCTGGGAAGTATTGGGTCCAGACTGGGGTGCCCCGTGGATGTCAGGCACACCGGTTTCAAAGCTTAGAGCAGAAACACAGGGTGTGGACTTTCTCTTTAATTCTCATTGCGTTGATCACGTACTGAAACTAACCTATTTGGGATATATTGAGTCAAATAAAATGTTACTGAAATAGATTTCAGCTGTTTCTCTTCATTCTCTGGCTTGGCTCACAGCCCCTCGTGCTGGACAGCGCTGCTCTGGAGGGTCCCCCGCGGGCGGCAGGACAGGGCCGGCAGGCGGCCCCCCGGCCCCGAGGGCTGCAGTCTGGGGGGCGAGGTGACAGGCGCCTCTGGGACCCGCCTGGGGCTCGGGCGCCTCCCAGAGGCCTGTGGCCCTCACGGGCTGGCCTGTGGAGGCTGCCGGCCACGCGAGCCCAGCCAGAGGGGCGCGGCGGGTCACGGGCCTGTCGTGTCCTCCAGTGTCCATGATGCACCAGCAGGCCGCCTCCTCGCACTACGGCGCCGCGCAGGGCGGGAGCCAGCACTTCCAGGGCCAGTCCCTGGCCATGATGGGCCAGAGCGGTCAGGGCGGCGGTGTGATGGGGCAGCGGCCCCTGGCGCCCTACCGGCCCGCCCAGCAAGGTGAGGCGCCCTCGGGCCGGGAGCCGGTGGGGGCGGGCGGTGGGCAGCCCGGGCGCCGGGGGCCGGATGTGCGACAGGACCCACGGCCCAGGCGGGCGGGCGGGGCGTCCTCTGCAGGGGGCCCGTCGGTGGGGGCTCTGGGGCTCCGGAGGTGACGCCAGCGCTGTCCCCCAGGCTCCTCCCAGCAGTACCTGGGCCAGGAGGAGTACTACGCCGGCGAGCAGTACGGCCACGGCCAGGCCGCCTCGGAGCCCATGAACCAGCAGTACTACCCCGACGGTGAGCCCCCCGTGGTCTGTCCCCACGCCCCGGCGGTCCCCAGCCCCGCCCCGGCACCCCCGGCCTCTGTCAGCAAGGCCCCCGGGTCCCCTTCGGGGCTGGGGTCTCCGGGGAGAGGGCCGGCACGCAGTCCTCCGGGCGGATGGACACGCGCGGGGAGGCGCCTGCGGGTCTGCCTCCCGAGCCCGCCTCCCAGCGGCTCCGTCACGCCTTCGGGTTGTTTTCCTTTCTGTGTTACCTTTGGGTGTCTTTAGACCAGGATGTGTGGAGGTGGCTTAAAGTGACCGCAGAGGACAGGTGGGATTTGGGGAGGACCCCCACGCGGGGGGTTGTGACCAGGTTGGGCAGTAGGCGGTGGGGAGGTGCCTGAGACCAGGGAAGGTCACTGATGGCCTGGCCACGCAGTGGTGACCGGGCCTCCCACGGGGCCGTGTGCTCCAATGGAGCCCTCTGCGGGGTGATGACCATCTAGTGACGTTTAGAGCTCACGGTCACGCGCGTGTCCTGCGCGGGGCACCGAGCCCGCGCTGTGAGCCCTGGCTTGTTGGTGCTCACACCGTCCCGGGGGCACGTGGCCGTCTGCACTTCCAGACGGCAGGAAGCCCCGCCCTGGGCTCCGTCCAGGCCCTGGACCCGCGGCTCTGGTCCGGCAGCCAGGGCCTCCCTGACGCCGGGCGCCCGTCTGGTTGCAGGCCACGGGGACTACGCCTACCAGCCGGCGTCCTACACGGAGCAGAGCTACGAGCGCTCGTTCGAGGACTCCACGCAGCACTACTATGAGGGCGGTAAGGCCACGCGCTCCAGGCCGGCGCTGCTAAAGCCAGCGAGGTGGCCTCGCCCGACTGGGTGCCAGCGGGCCCGGAGGGGACTTCCCGCAGCCCCCAGGAAGCCCTGAGAAGGGAGGGCCGCGGATGAGCTCGTGGATGAGGCCGTCTGGGGCCCCTGGCCTGCAGGCCAGCAGTGGGAGCAGGGCCAGGGCTGCCGGGGGTGGGGAGAGAAGACAGAAGACGTGGACAGAACGTGGGACTTGAAAACACGGCATGCCCAGTTCTGCAGCGCCAGGCAGGGTCCTCTCCGGAGCCTTCGTCTCCCCAGAGCGACTGTCTGTCCCCAGGGACACCAGCTCCCGCTTCCCCTGCCCCCGGAGGCGGCCTCCCCTCCGCGGGAGCCCCGCCCGCCCCAGGCCGCTCACCGGAGCAGACTCGGGGGCTCACCGGCTTGAACCCTCGCCCTGAGGTGCGAGCGCTCGCCCTCCATGATGGACGAGGACTTCCGTAAAACGTTCAGTGGCTTCTTTTAAGGCAAGAGTGGCCGACGGCATGGGTTCCTCCTGGGTCAGGAGGCATTTTGTTCCACCTGGTGAGTGACCCCTGCGTGGGGCCACACTCGGTGCCCGCTGTGCCTCAGTGGGTGGCCCGCCAGGTGGTGTTCAGGGTGAGAGGTGGGGGGTTGCTTTGAGAGGTGTGGCCTGAGCCCTGGGAAGGCAGGGGTGCCAGGTGGGAGCGATAAGGGTTGCCCTGAAGCCAACACAAAGGACCTTCCGATAATTAAATTTGTCCCCCAAGGGGGTGAGGAACCTCACGGGACACAGGTGGCCAGTCCTGGAGTTGTTCATGGGAGGTGGCACCTGGCAGGAGCCTGTGGGGTCCCTGGAATGAGGGGTGCTGGGAAGGGACAGAAAACAATGAAACTAGCCTCAAATTGGTCTTTGTATAAAGGCGCTTTAAAAAGTGAGTGGAATTTAATCTCTACCCGGATCTGAAATTTGCGACCTGCATTAGGAAGGCTTTGTAGGAATATTTTTAATTTGTATTTATTTTAAAATTTCTATTTAAATATAGTTGATTTACAATGTTGTGTTTCGGGTATACAGCAAAGTGACTCAGTTATGCATATATATATATACACATACATACATACATTCATCATTTTTTTTTAGGTTCTCTTCCATTGCAGGTTAGAAGAATTTTTAAATGACTGTTAAAAATCAACCCCTCTTAGCCGTTGGTAACTATTTGATAATATGCTTACTACTCTCCCAATTTTACTATGAGCTTTCTTCTAAAATGAAGCTTTTAGCATGAGTGCTGCCTGGCTAGTTAGATTTTTGAAAAATAAGAATTAAGGCATTTTCTCTGGAAAAAAAAAGTGAACCTAAAACATCTTGGAGACTTTATCCTCTTATTGACAAAGAACACAGAGGGAGATTTCTGCCTGTTTTCATTCATAAAGTCAAAGGAAAACCACATTACTGATCTGAGTTGCATATGTTTGCCAATAAGAAGAGGACGCCCCAAAACGTGTGGGGTCCCCTTGAGCTGTGGAGTAACATGGCCTTTCCCTGCGTCTTTGTCCAACTGTCCTTCTTGTAAGGCCACTGGGTGCTGGATTAAGGCCCAGTCTAACCCAGTATGGCCTGCCCTTAACAATGACGTCTGCAAGACCCTCTTTCCAAATAAGGCCGCAGGCCCCCGGGGTCAGGACCTCAACGCGGTTTCCCCACAGCTGGCTTTGTCTTCATTGCATCAGCCTCTTCATTTGGGCTCTGTATCTGTATTTCTATCAGGTAGTAAGATAAATACAATAAAATAACTTGAATTGTGGTGGGAAAGAAGAGGTACCGAACAGTGGACTCCGTCTGTGGAGCCCAGAGCTGCCCACGCCTCGGGAGACAACAGAGCTGCCACTGCTCTCTGGAAACGCGCTCCCATCTGCTTCCCTCCACAGGAAACTCTCAGTACAGCCAGCAGCAGGCGGGCTACCAGCAGGGCACGGCCCAGCAGCAGACGTACCCCCAGCAGCAGTACCCCAGCCAGCAGAGCTACCCCGCACAGCAGCAAGGCTACGGTAGGCGGGGCGTCGCACGAATGTGGGCACGCGGTGGGCGCCGCACGCTGCTTATTTCGGAACAGCTGCAGATTTCCAGGAAAGCTGTGCGGGGAGCCGATGGTTCCCGTGGCTGACCTCTTCCGTTCCCGGGGCCCTGTGGTCACAGCCAGGAAACCAGCTCGGGTGCATGGCCATGGGCTGACCTGTGCCTTCAGAGCTCAGGGCTCTTCCCGCGCGTCCTGTGCTGGACGGTCCGGCCCCGGCGCTCCTGGGCCAGGTTGCTCAGACGCTCCTCGTCTCTCCTGACCTGGGCACTTGGAGAAGGGCTGGGCAGGCTCTCCGTAGACGCCCCCTCCGGCTGGCAAGAAGACCCCTCCCAGGTGTGACTTCTCCACCGAGGCTGACCTCAGTCACGGGATCCCGGGCGTCTGCTGGGCCTCCCCCCGCCCGCCTCCTCCGTCCCCTCCTCCAGGCCTGGCGTCACTGGGTCCAGCCCACCCGAGGGGCACCGTCCCCAGAGACGTCCGGGCTCTTCCTCCCATTCACTTGGTTGTGCATCCCATCCTTCTACTGGTAGGCGCTCGCGGGTATGGATGTCACGACGGTTACAATACAAACCATTTCATGGTCCAAGCCTCTTGGGAGCTCCGGCTGGCGCCTGTGCCCCTTGGCCGTGTGCCCCTGCTTTGGGCTTTGGGCACCCGCTTCTTCCTGGGACCGTAGCGTCCCCACCCCAGCCCTGCCAGCCGCCGGTTTTGGAAACGCCACTCGACCTCTGTCAGTCCCCCAGCACCACTTAGGCTCCAGAGCACCAACAGTTTCCAGTGACCGTCGTGACCGGTAGACAGGGCGCCCGGGTCCCACGTGGGTGGGAGGGCAGGGGCGGGGCAGACGTGGCCGCAGCCGCGGGGAGTCGGGCGGCCGCCTGCGGGGAGCTGTCAGGGCTCGGGCTGAAGGTGGAGGCCGCCTGGGGGCCAGGCCCCGGTCTCCCCCGGGGGCTTGCTGGTAGAGGGGCCTCCGCCACGCGGGAGGCTCGGTTAGACCCCGGCTGGGCAGGTCCCTGGAGGAGGCCTCGCCGCCCACCACTCTCGCCGCAGAGTCCCAGGGACAGCGGTGCCTGGCGGGCGACAGTCCCCGGGGTCGCGACGGGTCAGACAGGACTGGGCGCCTCGGCCCGAGCGCGTCTCGGGTGGGAGGCCGGGGGGAGGGCGTGCGGGGTGGGCTCACGGCCCGCTGTGTTCCAGGGCCGGCCCAGGGCGCCCCCTCGCAGTACTCCGGCTACCAGCAGGGGCAAGGCCAGCAGTACGGCAGCTACCGCGCGTCTCAGACGGGCCCGTCCGCCCAGCAGCAGCGGCCTTACGGCTACGAGCAGGCAAGCCTTCTGTCCGTTTTCAGACCCGCACGCCCCCGCCCCCATGTGCATCCCCGGCGGCCGCGAGGCGTGATGAGTGGGCGGGCTGGCTCCCAGGGCCCCTCCGGAGCGTGAGTTCTCTAGGCCGTGAGGTTCTGGAAACGTGCCTCTTCAGTCAGACACAGCGGGCGCTTGGTGTCCCAGACGCACCGGGAGCCTCGGACGTTCCCACCTCGGACGTCTCCCTGTGCCCGGCAGTCGGGTCCTGCGGGTGCCTGCGGGTGCCTGCGGCCACCGTGGCCAGCAGACCGAGGGCTCGCGTCCCTGTGACACAGCCAGGCGCCGTCGGGGCTGGGGTGGTGCAGCGCCAGGGGGTCTGGGAAGAGGACCCAGTGGGCAGAGGGGCCAAGTAGCAGGTGGCCGGGCCGGCGTAGAGCAGGCAGGAGGCCAACCCCGAGGCGACAGCGAGGGCGTGAGACCTGAGCACAGCCCTGGGCCCCAGGGCGGCGGGAGGCCTCGCCCACCTGGCATGGACCTGCTCTGCGGGGGTGGGACCGGAGCCCAGGGGTCCTCAGTGGCAGCTCAGTGGCACCTGGAGGAGCGAGAGGCGGCCCGCGGAGGGCTGGACGGGTGTGGAGGCCGCGGCAGGGGCAGGCGAGCCCAGGCGTGGCGGCCGGCGGCTGGAGGCGGATGCCGTTTCTCGGGGGCTGTGGGGAGAGACTCGGGCTACCTTTCGGATGCCCACCTGGAGACGTGGAGGATACATGATGGACGTGACCCTCCTGGTGGGAGAGAAACCCCATGAAGGGCGAGCGCCGGTGGTCGGGGACCCTGCGCAGAGGGGCCCAGGGTCCGGAAGCGCTGCTGAGGGTGACCCAGCCGCAGGGGCGGCCGGGCAGGTCCTGAGGGGGCCAGAGCCCGGTGCGTCCCCGCGAGTGGCCGAGGAGGGGTCTGGTCCGTGGCCAGGGCCGCGGGCCAGCGGCGACGGGTCCCGGGAACGCTGGAGCCTCCTTGGAGGACAGGCGCCCGCGGAGGCGACTGTCCCTCGAGGGCTCCTCGTGCTCGGCCAGAGGCGCTCGTGACCTCTTAGGAGGCGAGTGGGAGCGAAGGCGCTGTGTGGGGCGGGGCGCTCTCCTCTGGGTGCCTGAGGCAGCCAGGTCCTGCGCTTCGTCAAGTAAATGCTTCTCACCTTGCTCCCTAAAGAGAAATGAAGAATGAGCCTGTAATAGAGAACACGTCTTCAGCCGAAAGTAAACAAGCCCAGGGCAGGGTCATCAGGGAGCAAACCCTTTCGGCCTTAAGAGAGCCGTTTGGAGCGTGGGCGGGTGGGGCGGGGTGCCAAGGGCACTTGTGCCGGGGGCGCCTGTCGCAGACCTGCTCACGGCAGGTCACAGGGGGACATGACGGCAGCAGCCGGCCCGGGCCAGCAGCGCGGTCCTCTGCTGTGAGCGCCCAGGCAGCCTCTTCCAGCCTCTGACCTGAGCCCGTCACCTCGGCCTGGACAGCGGCTCCCGGAATGCCGGCCACCCGCCTGCCTCGTGGAAACGGGCAGAGGCGTTTGGCCGCTGGCCCGTCGTGCCCCGTCACCTCTCGTGCTGGGCTGGGGTCTGCGTCGCCCTCGGGCATGGACCCTTCACTCAGGCCTGTCGGGGTATAATCTGTGTCTTAATCTCTCGCAGGGCCAGTACGGAAATTACCAGCAGTGACGGACGTGCCTCGTGTGGAGCCCTGGGGCTGTGTCCGCCCTGGAGGGAAAGGAGGTGACAGTTCTGAGGGGCTGTGACCCGTGGGCCGCCCCTCGCCTCCCGCGGCGTCTGCTGGTGAAGTGTGCACATTTCACACGGGGTCGGACGCTGGGGCGCACGCTGGCGCCCGACGGCGCTTCGGTGGTGTGGCATTGGTGCTGTGTACAGTTTGTTTGTCCAGACAGCGGAGAGGTGTCCCTTGCTGTCCCCATCCCTGTGTTTCTAGCTAGCTTTAGGGGTCCTTTTGTCATCGGAGTGTTCTGTGCCCAGCGATGGGACAGGCCTCCCAGAGGCCATGGTCTACGTACTCCTATACACAGACCCAAGGTCGGACTCCTCAGGCGGCGGCCCTGCCGTGGGTGGTAGACGTGTCTCTCGCTGGCCGCACCACAGCCAGACACGTGCGCACAGCCCCTGGGGGAAGCCTCTCCCTGGGGGCAGAGGGGGCCTCGTCTCTGATTTACGTCATCTCTGTTACACGTGGAAGGACAAAGACGCGTCACTTGCAGAGGCTGTGAACCGTTCTTTCCAGAGCTCGCTTGTTGCCTGTGGCTCCCACTAGTTCTGTTTATCCAAACACTTAGACGATTTTGTATTATGAAGTAAGAAGGGATCAGTGACTGCATTCTAGAGAACTAGAAGTCCACGAAGGCAACGTGTGATCAGCCAAACCCAGGGACAGCAGTGAGGGAAGGAGAGGGGAGTTCCCTGGAATTGCTTTGGCTTTGACCATTGTTCATCGGAAGGTCATTTCTGGAAATTTTAATATATAATATGCCCAGTTCTAGACTCCTCATTTGAAACAGTGACACCGAATTCTCCAGAGTCAGCAGGTCATTTTATATACTTCTTCCAGGACCTGCTCATTCAGATCTCCAAACAAGCGTTCCTTCTCATTTAGGAATATCTGAAACTCACATCTTATTTTCCAAAAGAACGTCACTCATTTTACTGTGTTCTTCCTAGTGAGAAGGAAAGCTCTTATGTAGAGAATTTCAGTAATTCTGACTTTCTTAGGACATCAAATGCCATTTAAATTCTGCCCAAATATTAAAGACAGCTCACATGAAAAAGTCAAGGGAAAAATTCTACATTTCACCGATAAGTCATATGGACATTTTGTCAACCTTTACTTGGGTAATAATGCCCATATTTATTATGGGCCCTTTAAAAACATCTTTGGGTAAATGCTGACATGTTTCCAAGACAACCAAGAGAAAAAAAAAAAAAAATCCGATTCTTCATGTATCAGGTCTACCGAAGGTGATGTTTTAGTGAAGTCTTATGTTTAAAATTTTAAAGTAGTACTTTATCCAGAATTGGGTGCTTCACAGTTTATATTTTTAATGTGTTTCTACCGGAATGAACGCCAAGAGTCCCCGCTGGGCCGTGTACAGACGCAGAGCCAGGGAGCTGGGGAGGACGGGGCCCAGCAGGGCCTGCTGGAGCACACGCGTCCCCTCTTCTCAGAGACAGAACCACACCTCCAGCGCACAGAAGGGTTTATTTTGTAGACGGACAGGTTTTAGAAACCCTTAATACTAGCAAGGGCTTAAAAAATACATCTCTGTATTAAATTACTGAAGCGAGAGCCCTTAATTGCTAAGTGACACAGACATTAGCAATTTCAATTTAGGGACTCATTTCCTTTATATTGTTCTGTTCTTTCCTGACAATTTACATAGAAGTAATTTGCAAACTCAATCGGGGATTAAAATTTCCTGTTGAAAATGTTAAACATCTCAGAGAACTGTGAAAATACTTTATTTTTATTCCTTGTTCATCTGGGAATATGCCTTTTATGTGTTTTTTTTTTTTTTAAGTGCTGTATTAATACTTTCTGAAGGAACAGGACACTTTAAAAAGTTTGCTTTGAATTTGGTCATTTCTGGAAATTTTAATATATAATATGCCCAGTTCTAGACTCCTCATTTGAAACAGTGACACGAATTCTCCAGAGTCAGCAGGTCATTTTATATACTTCTTCCAGGACCTGCTCATTCAGATCTCCAAACAAGCGTTCCTTCTCATTTAGGAATATCTGAAACTCACATCTTATTTTCCAAAAGAACGTCACTCATTTTACTGTGTTCTTCCTAGTGAGAAGGAAAGCTCTTATGTAGAGAATTTCAGTAATTCTGACTTTCTTAGGACATCAAATGCCATTTAAATTCTGCCCAAATATTAAAGACAGCTCACATGAAAAAGTCAAGGGAAAAATTCTACATTTCACCGATAAGTCATATGGACATTTTGTCAACCTTTACTTGGGTAATAATGCCCATATTTATTATGGGCCCTTTAAAAACATCTTTGGGTAAATGCTGACATGTTTCCAAGACAACCAAGAGAAAAAAAAAAAAAAATCCGATTCTTCATGTATCAGGTCTACCGAAGGTGATGTTTTAGTGAAGTCTTATGTTTAAAATTTTAAAGTAGTACTTTATCCAGAATTGGGTGCTTCACAGTTTATATTTTTAATGTGTTTCTACCGGAATGAACGCCAAGAGTCCCCGCTGGGCCGTGTACAGACGCAGAGCCAGGGAGCTGGGGAGGACGGGGCCCAGCAGGGCCTGCTGGAGCACACGCGTCCCCTCTTCTCAGAGACAGAACCACACCTCCAGCGCACAGAAGGGTTTATTTTGTAGACGGACAGGTTTTAGAAACCCTTAATACTAGCAAGGGCTTAAAAAATACATCTCTGTATTAAATTACTGAAGCGAGAGCCCTTAATTGCTAAGTGACACAGACATTAGCAATTTCAATTTAGGGACTCATTTCCCTTTATATTGTTCTGTTCTTTCCTGACAATTTACATAGAAGTAATTTGCAAACTCAATCGGGGATTAAAATTTCCTGTTGAAAATGTTAAACATCTCAGAGAACTGTGAAAATACTTTATTTTTATTCCTTGTTCATCTGGGAATATGCCTTTTATGTGTTTTTTTTTTTTTTAAGTGCTGTATTAATACTTTCTGAAGGAAAAGGACACTTGAAAAACGTTATCCCGAAACTTCAATCTGAAATGTCTTACATTAAGAACTTCTTGAATGTTGTGTATATATTTTAAGAAGCACTTTGTGAAATAGTTTGTACATTTGCCTCCTAATTTATACATGACTGTTGGTGTTAATATATTTAATGATTAATAA
Source organism: Tragulus kanchil (assembly GCA_022376925.1). Lineage (NCBI taxonomy): Eukaryota > Metazoa > Chordata > Mammalia > Artiodactyla > Tragulidae > Tragulus > Tragulus kanchil. The sequence continues at coordinate 1,700,581 of JAIOJX010000031.1, read as the reverse complement.
CAAATGTTTATTTAACGTGCCGTCCACGTATGTTTCTGGGCCGTGGGGAGCGACGCCAGCGGCTCCCGGTCGTCACTGTCGCGGGTCTCTTCGGCGACACGAGCGTCTGCGGAGGCTGCGGCCGAGGGCGCGGTCGGGGCGCCGGGCGTCCCCGCAGAGGTCGGCCCGGGCGGCGCGTGCACCCGGCGCCTCGCCTGGCCCCGGAGGAGGGCACCTGCGACTGGCCGCCCGGGACCGAGCAGGTGCCGCCGTCCCGTTCGCGACCGCAGGCCGTCCTCGGACTGCCGCGCTCCTCCGCCGTTTCTCTCGTCAGTCGGACTCTGGCGTCTGAGTTGTTTATGCCTTTGGTGTGATTAATAAACTGGCTCTTCGAGAACCGTCCTCAAGACTTGAGTTTCCGTAAGGTGGCGGGAAGCCGGAAGCTCCGGCGGGAAGAAGGCGGCTGGGTCCTGGGGCCGCGAGGAAGCCCCGCCCACCCGCTCGGCCCGCCCGCAGCCCCGCCCCCTCCGCACATGCGCGCTGGGGAAGTGGGGGGGCGGCCCCGGAAGTGGCGGCTGCGGCCCCGGAAGTGACGTGCCCTGCGAGGCGGTGAGTGCGGGCAGCGTCCGGGCGCGCGTGGCGGGGGTCGGAGGCGTTGGCGCGGGGCCGAGCGCGCTTCGGGTTCCCGGCCCGGGCTTCCTGCCTCCCCTCGGCCTGCGTGGCTCCGGCCGAGGCCCTCCCGGATGTTCTGTAGTTGCGGGGCCGAGCCTGAACACGCGTGGTCAGCAGTTCCCCAGAGCCGGCGTCCTGCCGTGCTGCTGCCCGGGCGGGCACCGAGGCCCGTCCTGCTCGCGGGCCTGTCGGGCGGGGGGCTTCCCCCCATAGAAGCCCCGTCTCGAGACGCGAGCGGAAAGAACGCGCTCTTAAATGCGAGTCAGTTCTCGGGCAGATAGGTGTTAGCAGAGGCAGCGTGTCCCAAGTTACGGTACACAGAGCGGACTGTTTAAAAAATGACCCTTAAAAAAAAAGACAGACCCATGCCTGGGTGCCCTGCAGGGTGGCCGCGTGTGCATCCCTCGCTTGATCCGCACTGCTGTGAGCCCCTGGAGCAGCGAGGACACTGAGATGAGCCGCCACGGCTTACAGTGGGCGCGCGAAGTGTAGAGCGCGACATCCTGGCAGGGCACCGGAGGCTGCTTTAGGACTGTGTCGGGGCCCCTCTTGAGCAGGAGCATTCAGGGGGCAGCAGAGCTGGTGGTTTTGTCCGGAGCTGGTGGCAGTGGAGTTGCTTCTGCTGCTGGACACCCACAGGGTCCGGGAAGGGACCAGGATAGGGCACCAGCCTGGCTGGAGTAAGTGGCCAGGCCCGGTCAGGATCACGCCTCCTGCACCTCCGTCCAGCGAGAGCCCTTAATTGCTAAGTGACACAGACATTAGCCCTAGGGCACGGGGCTGGGGCTAGTCCTGCAGGCTGGGCTCTTGAAATAGAGCGAGGTGGGAAAGGGAGCTCTAAGCAAAGGGGAAACACCCAGCAGGCAGCGTTTTTAGAGTTGTTGTAAGGAATAATTTATTTCTCTTTGGCCTCGTGGCTTTCAGGCTCTCCGTTAGTTTAAACCAGATGTCTTATTTTGCCAGTGTGCCTTTCGTCAAGGAGTCATGATACCTTCAAGACTGTTCTCAGCGAGATGGCGGCTGGTGGTGGGCGTCGGGTGCTGGACGCCGGCAGCCTGCGTGGTCCCTGGGCCCCGCCGGCTCCTTCCACCGCGCATGTCTCCTAGGCCACTCTCAGTTGGCTTTGTGGACCGTGCCAAGCACCAGGAACCCCCCAGGAAGCAGCCACTCTCGGAGAAAAAACTGGTGAGACTGCTAGAAACCTTGAAGGGATTTGCCTCCAGTTTCTCCGTTGGAAGGCACAGGGCTTTGTGTTGAGCTCCGGTTACCTTGTCTTCATGTATCCTTGAGAATGAAGATGTAAGGTGAAGGCCTGTGGGTGCAGAGCACCGTCCTGGCCCGAGAGGCAGCGGACCTGAAGCGGTGCCCCTGCACCAAGTGATGACCCAGCGCTCTCCCTTCACCAAGAGGGTGCCTGGGCTTCTGGGTCCCTAGCCTGGGTATCTGAAATAAGTATTATATAGGTTTTTAAATCGCTGGAGGAGGGAAAGGCTGCTCACTCCAGTATTCTTGCCTGGGGAATCCGACGGACAGAGGAGCCTAGTGAGCTACAGCCCACAGGGTCACACACAGTCAGACAGGACTGAGTGACCAACACTTTCACTTTCGTGTTCTTAAGTATGTGTGAATGGTTCCCAATTAATACCATTGGGGTGGGAGTGTATAGACCTTTAGTTTTATAGTTCTCAAAGTCTTATACATTTTTGTTGTTCTGTTTGCTAAAACCTATTTAAAATATGAATGACCTTTACTCAAACTGAAGAGCACACATGTTTACGGCCCACTTTGTTTCCTCCTAATTGGGGGTTCCCCTTGAGGCTCATGAGGGCAGATGGTGCTTCCTGTGGAAACATTAGTTTGGCAGTCGGCGTGTGTCAAGCTTCCAGTGGTCCTGTCTGCTCCCGAGTGTGAACACTGACCCTGAGCTTCGTCTCTGTACTGTGCCCGTCAGCCATGCTTCTTTCCCATTGGGTTGCATTCCGTTACGTTCAGGATTATGCACTGCGTTTTTGAAATAGCAATTCATGGTTTCTCCATGTGGTGGTGCCAGAACATACTAAAATATTCATGCATTTTCCTTTAAAAAAAAAAGAAAAAGTCTGCTTGTGGAGTAGTGGCTGGAAATGCAGATGCCTTGGTCCCCAGGGGAGGCAGGGTGAGGGCAGGGTGGGCCCCTTGTCCGTGTGTGTGAGAAGCAGGTCGGCTCCTTGCGGCAGGGCAGCTGGGCTGGGATGGCACCCCACCTGCAGCCTAGCCCCTCGGGCAGCTGGACCTCCGGTCCTGGAGCCCTAGCCCCTCGGGCAGCTGAACCTCCTGTCCTGGGGTGGACATTCGGTAGACTTACCCTGGTTGGTTGGGTCTAGTTCTTTAGGTGGGTTGTGGCTGCCCTCGGGCCCTGGAAGAACGCTTGCTGGCAGGGACGGTTGCTGTCTGCATCACCACATTGCAGAGGGAACCTACCCGGTCAGCCACAGAGGATGTCTGCTCTGAGCTGGGAGCCTGGTAGTGGCCCGAGGACTGTCACTCAGTGTCTCGTCCTGAGGAACAGAACCTTCCAGTAGTAAAGGCCTCACATTTCAATAATGTGTTTCTGTTTGAAAAAAGCTGGGAAGACGCTTTATTTAAGGAGCGTCTCCTAAGCTGTATTGTGTTTAGGTTGTTAAGTGTGGCATTCGTTACTGGGGTGTGAGTTCCAGGCTGACCACTTTTTACATCTGTGGGGTCGATTTCCATTCACCTATGAATAGCAGTGACTTGTGGGAACTCTTTCTTATCTTTGCATTCTAGGAGACATTAATGATACTAGTATCATTAGCTTCTAGTTCTAAAGCTCGTCCTCGGTAGAAAAGGTACATCTCAGAGGGATTTGTGGTCTTTGCAAGGCCTGCAGTGATCGTACCAACCAGGCGCTGTGTCCCCTCTGTAGAAACGGCATTTTGTGGACCATCGCCGAGTGCTTGTCCGAGGGGGACGTGGAGGCAACGGGGTAAGCTGCTTCCACAGCGAGCCCCGGAAGGAGTTTGGAGGCCCCGACGGCGGCGACGGCGGTGACGGCGGCCATGTCATCCTGAGAGGCAGGTGCCCTGACCAGGGAGGCTTGCTGGGTCTGCCGTCTCTGGGTGCAGAGTTTTCACCCTCTGGCCCTAACAGGAATTTGAATTCAAAATCGATGTTTGGGCATGGTTTTATTAAATTACGTGGATATTCATATTTAGATACTTCACCCAAAATCTACTTTGTTTTCTTTCTTTTTTTTTTAATAGACTTAAAGGTTTTTTTTTAAATTTTGGCCACTTTTTATTGGTGTTTCCTTTATTTATTTTTCATCTATCAGTGCTCTTTGGCCTGTGGGCCTCCCATTGCAGTGGCCTCCCTCTTTGCAGAGAGCCAGCTCCGGGCGCATGAGCTCCAGAGCTCCGGCTCAGCAACTGGACACACCGGTCCAGCTACTCCATGGCATGTGGGATCTTCCCAGGCCAGGGATTGAACCGGCGCCCCTTGCCCTGCAAGGCGGACTCTCTACCCACTGGACCACCAGGGAAGCCCTCTTTCTTTTTTAAATTTCAGCAGCACAGAGACTATCCGGGAATCTAACATTCTGGCACCATGTGTGCAGGGTTGAGTCTGTGACTGTCTCAGTCAGGTGCTGAAAGGGTTTGGGGTGCCGCAGCCTGCGAGGAGCCCACACGCCTAGCAGGCGGGTCCACTCAGGGTGAGCAGCCGTTCATAGCTTCCTAAAGGAGCACAGCTGTTTCTAAACGGATGAGGACGTTGTGAGTACTTTTGAATTGTTTGGAAATTGTAGTATTTTTTGACAAAGGATAAGAATTTAGCTTTTTCAAGAAAGTCGAATTGCTGGTTTAGGAACTTAGGCCACTGCATCATCCCACACGCGTCCTTCATGGCCTTGATCTGAACAAGAGAGGCTCGACCACGTGAGACAGGTCTGGCCTCCCCACACAGGGAGGTGACGGGTCTCTTTGACCTGCAGCTGACCAGCACGTCAAGTCTCTGTCCTCGGTCCTGTCGCGGTACCAGGGCTCTGATGGCGAGGACGGCGGCAGGAAGAACTGCTTTGGGCGGAACGGCAGAGTCCTCTACATCCAGGTGGGCCAGACACCACGTCCCCATCCCTGCCTGGGCTGTGTGTTTCTGGTCCCGCGAGTGGTCCCGAGGGCCTGTCCCCGTGGAGCCACCCTGGTTGGGGACTCTTGTTTTCATGCCATGTGCCCCAGTGACTGCCCCCGGAGACAGTAGACGGTTGTCTTCCAGCAAGGGGCCCGACAGGTCCGTCCTCCCTGTCTGTAGCCCCTCGAGCCTCCCCTGTCCTGCCCCTGGGCGTCTCCCTGGGAGCAGGGGTCTGTGCCTGCAGGGGGCGCCCCCTCGGGAGCCCTGCTCTCCGGGTGCTGTGGAAGCACTGCTGGCAGAGGCTGGGGTGCAGCCCGCTCAGCCCCCTCGTGCAGGGGAACCCGCCGCCCCTTCTCTCAGAGCCCCACGCACACTGCTGTGTTTCAGGTCCCCGCGGGCACTCTGGTGAAGGAGGGAGACCAGGTCCTGGCTGACCTCTCTCGCCCGGGCGACGAGTTTGTCGCGGCGCTGGGCGGGGCCGGCGGCAAGGGCAACCGCTTCTTCCTGGCCAACGACAACCGTGCGCCCGTGACATGCACCCCGGGACGGCCGGGTCAGGAGCGCGTCCTCTTCCTGGAGCTCAAGACGGTGGCCCACGCCGGGCTGGTGGGTGACTGCGTCCTCGGCGGGCCGCCCGCCCTTCGCCTCACGTCCTCTCGGCTTCACCAGGCGCCTGCTCACGCTCGTCGCCGTCCCTGACCCGAGCCTCCCCGACCCCAGCCCGTCACAGACCCCGCAGTGAGGGCGTGTCGTCGCTCTGTTCCAGGTCGGGTTCCCCAACGCAGGGAAGTCCTCGCTTCTCCGGGCCATCTCGAACGCAAGGCCTGCTGTGGCTTCCTACCCCTTCACGACCCTGAACCCCCACGTCGGGATCGTTCATTACGAGGACCACCGGCAGGTCGCGGGTAGGACCTGGCAGGGGTGGCCGACGGTGGCGTTTAGAGCCGGGCTTATTAACTTACATGCAGCCTGTTTCTTCATTTAAAAATTGTAGTTCTCTATCAAAATCAGGTTTAGAAGTGCTTCCCACCCCCTCCCCTAGGCATCTGTTAGTGGCAGTGCAGGAATTTGAGTTTAAATTTCAGACCTGAGGAAATTACCCCTCTTCACCGCCTCTGTTCTTCTCTTTCATCTGTGGGGAACTCGGCAGCATCAGTCATGTGGACAGCATGTGACTTAAAAAGCTTTCCTTGTGCCATTTTGAGAGAAGAAAACTTTCCAGAAGATAATGTCCCCATTAAAAATAGTAAGCCTGCTGGTGATGTGGTTTGCACAGCACTTTGTATTTGCAGAGAGCTCTATTATAATTTCTATCAGTAATCAAATTATTAATAGATTACAGGAAGCTGTTCTCCCCCCTTTTTGAGTCACTTTTGAAGCCAGAGAGACTGGAATGTGTTCAGGAGTTCGTATTAGACCAGCCCGTCATCACGCCAGTCACCCTAATACTGCAGAGCATTCGCCAGACGCGCCGCGCGGCCTTGGGCGGCCACGGCAGCGCGTCCGCGAGGCGGTGACCTCAGCGGCTTTGCGCGCTTGGCGGAAGGAGCGTCTCTGGGCGCGGAGGCCCCGGCTCCCCTCCTGACCGTCTGCTCCTCTCCTCCGCAGTGGCCGACATCCCCGGCATCCTCCGGGGTGCCCATCAGAACCGGGGCCTGGGCCTGGCCTTCCTCAGGCACATCGAGCGCTGCCCCTTCCTCCTGTTTGTGCTGGACCTCTCAGTGCCGGAGCCCTGGACACAGCTGGACGACCTGCAGCACGAGCTGGAGCAGTACAGGGCTGGCCTGTCGCAGAGGCCCCACGCCGTCGTGGCCAACAAGGTCGACCTCCCGCAGGCCCGAGCCCGGCTGCCCCAGCTGCAGGCCCGCCTGGGCCGGGAGGCCATCGCCCTGTCCGCGGCCACCGGGGAGAACCTGGAAGAGCTGCTGCTGCGTCTGAAGGGCCTGCACGACCGCCACGTGGCCGCCGAGCTGGAGCCTGGCCGCCAGCCGCGCCGGGGGTAGCGGGGCCGTGGCGCCTGGGAGCTGGCACGGGCAGCGCCTGGCAGGCCGGCCGACCGCAGACAAGGAAGCAGCCCCGAGGCTTCGGCGCGTGTTGCCACAGCCTTCCTGCCACCTCGAGGCTCCCGCCCCGGGGCCAGCACCCCTCGAGCCGCAGAGGCCTGTGCGCCCGCGCCCAGCCCCGGCGCTTCTGCCCCCGCCTGCGTGCACCTGGCGTGCTGCGATGGCCTCATCTGTGTTACTGGGCCCCTAATTATTAATAGCAGGGACCATACGCGGGCTGGCGTCACCAGATGTGCACGTGGCCGGGAGCCCACGTCAGCCACGCGAGGGGGCACTGAGGCAGAGGCGGGTCCTGAGTGCAGCGCTGCTGACGCACTCTCACGGGGTGGCTCTTCTGCCGGGGGAGGCCGGGGCTGGGAGCGCGGACGCAGCGAGGGCGACACCCACCCTGCGGTCCCGGTGGCGCTGTGCTCTCTGGGAGCCGAGCCTCACGACTGGATGCTCCCGGTGTCCGACCCGGGCGGGCGTCAGCAGCGCTGAGCCTGGGGTGGCCAGGGGCTTAGGTCTGTGTTTCTAGATGTGTCTGGGAGCTGCACCCACGCCCTGGGGTCCCCTGGCTGCAAACGCCCTCGTGAGGACAAGTCCGCGCATCCAGCGAAGGAGCTAGGTCCTCTAGAACGTGTTTCCCCAACTGAAGTCAGATACACCTGCGTGTCCACAAGGGCCTGAGGGGTGAGACAGAGCAGGGTCCCAGGCCCTCTGGGGTCAGCCTCAGGGTCCCCAGACGGCCTCTGGGGGTCAGTCTCAGGGTCCCGAGACGGCCTCTGGGGGTCAGTCTCAGGGGCTCGGGCCCTTTGGGGATCAGCCTCAGGGTCCCGAGACGGCCTCTGGGGGTCAGTCTCAGGGGCTCGGGCCCTCTGCGGGTCAGCCTCAGGGGCTCGGGCCCTCTGCGGGTCAGCCTCAGGGTCCCGAGATGGCCTCTGGGGGTCAGTCTCAGGGGCTCGGGCCCTTTGGGGATCAGCCTCAGGGTCCCGAGACGGCCTCTGGGGGTCAGTCTCAGGGGCTCGGGCCCTCTGCGGGTCAGCCTCAGGGGCTCGGGCCCTCTGCGGGTCAGCCTCAGGGTCCCGAGATGGCCTCTGCGGGTCAGTCTCAGGTTCTCGGGCCCTTTGGGGATCAGCCCCAGGGTCCCCAGACGGCCTCTGCGGGTCAGTCTCAGGGGCTCGGGCCCTTTGGGGGTCAGCCTCCGGGTCCCGAGACGGCCTCTGCGGGTCAGCCTCAGGGTCCCTGGACAGCCGGATGCTGGCTCACTCCAGCCTGTGTCTTGCACTGTGGGGGCTGGGCAAACCTCAGACAATAAGCCGGCGCCTGAGCTTTCAGGAGCAATTCCGTTTTGATCTGACATCAAATCTGCAACCAGAACAAGAGTCCTTTACCCGAAGCTTTATTTTAATGTCTTGTAATTTCAGAGGTCCTTGTGTTCTGGAAACCAGAGATGGGTTTTGCATCTGTTTGTTCTCTGTCTCAGGCGGCCAGAGAGTAAAGCCAGGTCTGAGTAGTGTTAATTATCCATGGCCTTTGATCTCGCTCACAGGGCCCCGCCACATGCCCTCTTCAGAGTGGGCAGTGCTCCAGTATCCCCTGGGGCTGACCCGGCAGGGCCCCGGGCCCCGGGAGCACCCGTGCGCTTGTGGAATGAGTGTGCTGTGGACATTGGGTCCACTTACGTTCCTTTTAGAGACATGTTTGAAAGGTGGGGTGGACACCGAGCGAGCCCTACCGCCCCGCCAGGCTGGCCTCTTTGACCGACTCGCTGAGTGGTCCGCTTCAAGGCCAGGCAGCTCCTGCTCCTTGGTCAGCCTGGGGCCCCACCTGCCAGCCTGGGAACCTGAGTCGGGCCGTGGCTTTCTCGCGCTCGCTCCCTGGGCCTCAGTGGGGGGCTGGGCCGTTGGGGGCACGGCCTGAGGGGCCTGGGCTTCCTCGAAGCTGTCCTCTCTGGTGGGTCTCCCGCGTCGTCCCTCCTGTTGGTCTTGTCCCAGGAGCGCAGCTGCCAGCCCCCCGCCCCGAGGCCTCCTCGCCACATCCTTGACCTTCTGTTCCCCCTCAGACAGCGGACTCAGGGTCTCCCGGACCAGGTGGCCGCCTCCTCTGTGGCCCTGTCTGCCTCCCCTCTACTTTCTGATTCATCTGTTCCCAAATCGGGTCACGTTGCGGGCCCCCAGCTGAGGGATCTGGGTGCCTTCCTGCCCAGCGACGCCCGGTTCTGCACTGAGCCCGTGCCGGCTGCTCTCCACACGTCAGCCCAGCAGCCCCGTCCTTGCAGACGCGACCCTCCCTCTGTCCCGCCAGGCGGCCCTCGCCTGGCCTGCCGCCCCCTTAGCCCCAGCTCTGTCCTGGCTGCACTGGGCCCCCAGGACTGAGGGCCCTCCAGGACACCTGGCTTCCGCTGCTCGTGCCCGTCCTCAGACACCCTGTGAGCGCACTCGACTCAGGCCCGACCTGACCGGAGCCTCGGCCACCCTGGCCCATGCGTCAGCCACCCCGCGGGCCCTGAGCCCCAGCTCACTGGTCGCCACTGCCTCCCAGGGCCGGGCTGGCGCCAGCCCCAGAGGCAGGACAGGCGTGCTGGGCAGGTAGTGGTTTGGGTAAATACACACGTGTGGGGATACACGCCAGCATGTTTATCGGCGGAGTCAGGTACATTCAAAGGCCACGGGGAGGAGGGCACCCCCGGCGACGGGCGCTGGAGACAGCAGGTGCACACGGCCGCCGTGGACTCCGCCCAGACTGCCCGTGGCGAGCAGGCGCCGGGCGGGGAGGTGACCGGCTCTCGAGGCACGTCAGGGGCCTGGTGGTGTCATGACGAAGTCACGTGGGCCTCCGTGCCGCGGGGGACCCCGGGTTTGGGAAGGGGGAACGTTCTGGAGGTGGACAGTGGGGCCGGTTGCAGGGCAGTGTGCAGCTTGAGGCCGCGGAGCTGTGCACGTAACTTTCCGAAAGGGTGAGCTTGACGTGTATTGAACCACAGTCAAGACGTGTGCAGGTGAGCATGCGCCGGGCACTGTGCTGTTGATACTCATCTCGTTGCCAGGGCGGCCACGGCGCGCGGCCACCGAGGCCAGAGTGTCACCTCTTCTCAAAAGGCAACAGGCTTCTGGGCGCAGCCAACTGTCCTCTGGTGGGTCTCCCGCGTCGTCCCTCCTGTTGGTCTTGTCCCAGGAGCGCAGCTGCCAGCCCCCCGCCCCGAGGCCTCCTCGCCACATCCTTGACCTTCTGTTCCCCCTCAGACAGCGGACTCAGGGTCTCCCGGACCAGGTGGCCGCCTCCTCTGTGGCCCTGTCTGCCTCCCCTCTACTTTCTGATTCATCTGTTCCCAAATCGGGTCACGTTGCGGGCCCCCAGCTGAGGGATCTGGGTGCCTTCCTGCCCAGCGACGCCCGGTTCTGCACTGAGCCCGTGCCGGCTGCTCTCCACACGTCAGCCCAGCAGCCCCGTCCTTGCAGACGCGACCCTCCCTCTGTCCCGCCAGGCGGCCCTCGCCTGGCCTGCCGCCCCCTTAGCCCCAGCTCTGTCCTGGCTGCACTGGGCCCCCAGGACTGAGGGCCCTCCAGGACACCTGGCTTCCGCTGCTCGTGCCCGTCCTCAGACACCCTGTGAGCGCACTCGACTCAGGCCCGACCTGACCGGAGCCTCGGCCACCCTGGCCCATGCGTCAGCCACCCCGCGGGCCCTGAGCCCCAGCTCACTGGTCGCCACTGCCTCCCAGGGCCGGGCTGGCGCCAGCCCCAGAGGCAGGACAGGCGTGCTGGGCAGGTAGTGGTTTGGGTAAATACACACGTGTGGGGATACACGCCAGCATGTTTATCGGCGGAGTCAGGTACATTCAAAGGCCACGGGGAGGAGGGCACCCCCGGCGACGGGCGCTGGAGACAGCAGGTGCACACGGCCGCCGTGGACTCCGCCCAGACTGCCCGTGGCGAGCAGGCTCCGGGCGGGGAGGTGACCGGCTCTCGAGGCACGTCAGGGGCCTGGTGGTGTCATGACGAAGTCACGTGGGCCTCCGTGCCGCGGGGGACCCCGGGTTTGGGAAGGGGGAACGTTCTGGAGGTGGACAGTGGGGCCGGTTGCAGGGCAGTGTGCAGCTTGAGGCCGCGGAGCTGTGCACGTAACTTTCCGAAAGGGTGAGCTTGACGTGTATTGAACCACAGTCAAGACGTGTGCAGGTGAGCATGCGCCGGGCACTGTGCTGTTGATACTCATCTCGTTGCCAGGGCGGCCACGGCGCGCCGGCCACCGAGGCCAGAGTGTCACCTCTTCTCAAAAGGCAACAGGCTTCTGGGGCGCAGCCAAGGCTGCCTGCAGGGCTGCCTCCAGATGCCCCTCTTCAGGTCGCCGAGGCGGGGGAGTCTCTCTTGTGTTGCAGTCATTTGGCTCTTTAGAGAAAAAAATCCTTGTCAGAAATCAGAGCGACGTGGGTCGATAGCTTCCTGGACCCAGGAGGTCACTTCGCTTTTTGCGGTGCCCTTGGGGTTGGGGCTGTGGCAGGCTTTCTGCCTCGGCTGTAGTCAGGGTGGGCCGCCCAGCCCACAGAAACCCCTGCACTCGGCACTGGGGTGTCGCAGGGGGCCCCTATGCCTGTCACACCCCGCTAGTGCCTGGTTTAATCACCTGTAGGGTGAAGACCCTGAGGCCCAGCGGGGTCGGGGCGTCCCTGGCCTGGCACTACAGCCCCTCCCCAGGGACACGGCCCCTCCCCTGAGGGGTCCTCTGGGAGCCAGGGACAGAGCAAGCCTCAGGGTCGCGAGGGCTGTGTCCCCAGGAGGCAGCACACCGTCCCTAGCCAGGCACAGGGGTCCAGGCCACAGGCAGCCACCCCCTACCCACCCACCCAGCCCTGGGCCCTTCCTGTGGCTTCCGAAGAGCTCAGCCCCTTCACCGCGTCCTGGAACACAGAGGGTCTCCGGCTCTGCGGGATTTGAGTTTCAGATTTGCAACGAAGAATGCAGTACTTCGCCACTAGGTTATTTGTTGTGAGCAGGATCCAGATCGCACGGGGCTCCTGTGTCTTCTCTGATGGCAGGAGGAAGGGGTGACGCGGGGGAGGCTGTACGAACACGGCCCTCGGGTGGCGTCACCCCTGCAGACGTCGGGCCTGGAGAGAGCCGGGGCGCCGGGCCACCTCGGGAGCCTGCACCCTGGCTTCCCGGCCCGGGAGGGAGGCCTGGCGGGCCGAGGCCTTACCCGCTGGCCTGCACTAGGGCACCCTGGGTGGTCACTGCCAACCGCTGTCCCCCTGGTGTCCTCAGAGGTCCCAGCAGCAGCAGCCCCCTCCCGGACACGGTGGCACCCCGTGTCTGCCTTCCCCGATGAGGGCGGGCCAGCAGCTCATGGAGATCCGGGGCTGTCTGGGGTCCATAGCTGACCAGGAGGCATGCGGGGAGCTCCCAGCGCTGCTCCGAGGAGTCATCCGTGTGGCCCAGAGAGCTGCTGGCCCAGTGTGGCGGTTCCGTCCAGGAGCTCAGACCAAAGGATGCTGACTGCCCTTCAAAGATCTGGGATCCTTGGTGAATTGGGGGGTGACTCCGGGCCACTCGGGAGCTCAGGTTTGCGTGCAGATCCCAACACGGTGCCTCATAGTCTGAAATGCCCAGGTTAGAATCTGACTCCTTTCGATCTAAAGACTCCTCTGCACCCTCCCTGGAGTAGCCAGCCCATCACACTCAAGTATGAACTAATGGGTTGGCGGGGCTGGGACAAGGGGCGGATGGTTGCCGGGCAGAGCCGAGCCTCCGCCGACACAGGAGGCCCTGGGTCCGGGGGGCCCCAGGGCGGGGCCGGCAAGGCGTGGGCTTCCTGCCCGCCCACCTTCCGGGCTACGCAGGAATCTGGGTTCTGCCAAACTGGGACTCAGGACGGAGGGCAGAGGCGGGCTGGTCCCCATCCCACAGCTCTGCTCGGGGCCAGGCTTTGCTGCGCTCTTTGAAGATCACCCAGCCTGTGAAGTGGAAGCGTTTAAAGATCACCCGGTCTGCCGTGTTCGGGTCTGGCAGCTGGTGACTCGAGTGTCACAAGATGCGTCACCCCCCCTGTGCCCTGCCCCTGATTTGCAACGAAGAATGCAGTACTTCGCCACTAGGTTATTTGTTGTGAGCAGGATCCAGATCGCACGGGGCTCCTGTGTCTTCTCTGATGGCAGGAGGAAGGGGTGACGCGGGGGAGGCTGTACGAACACGGCCCTCGGGTGGCGTCACCCCTGCAGACGTCGGGCCTGGCGAGGCAGGCGCCGGGCCACCTCGGGAGCCTGCACCCTGGCTTCCCGGCCCGGGAGGGAGGCCTGGCGGGCCGAGGCCTTACCCGCTGGCCTGCACTAGGGCACCCTGGGTGGTCACTGCCAACCGCTGTCCCCCTGGTGTCCTCAGAGGTCCCAGCAGCAGCAGCCCCCTCCCGGACACGGTGGCACCCCGTGTCTGCCTTCCCCGATGAGGGCGGGCCAGCAGCTCATGGAGATCCGGGGCTGTCTGGGGTCCATAGCTGACCAGGAGGCATGCGGGGGCTCCCAGCGCTGCTCCGAGGAGTCATCCGTGTGGCCCAGAGAGCTGCTGGCCCAGTGTGGCGGTTCCGTCCAGGAGCTCAGACCAAAGGATGCTGACTGCCCTTCAAAGATCTGGGATCCTTGGTGAATTGGGGGGTGACTCCGGGCCACTCGGGAGCTCAGGTTTGCGTGCAGATCCCAACACGGTGCCTCATAGTCTGAAATGCCCAGGTTAGAATCTGACTCCTTTCGATCTAAAGACTCCTCTGCACCCTCCCTGGAGTAGCCAGCCCATCACACTCAAGTATGAACTAATGGGTTGGCGGGGCTGGGACAAGGGGCGGATGGTTGCCGGGCAGAGCCGAGCCTCCGCCGACACAGGAGGCCCTGGGTCCGGGGGGCCCCAGGGCGGGGCCGGCAAGGCGTGGGCTTCCTGCCCGCCCACCTTCCGGGCTACGCAGGAATCTGGGTTCTGCCAAACTGGGACTCAGGACGGAGGGCAGAGGCGGGCTGGTCCCCATCCCACAGCTCTGCTCGGGGCCAGGCTTTGCTGCGCTCTTTGAAGATCACCCAGCCTGTGAAGTGGAAGCGTTTAAAGATCACCCGGTCTGCCGTGTTCGGGTCTGGCAGCTGGTGACTCGAGTGTCACAGATGCGTTTTTAGCCCTGCGCTGCCACCCCTCCTCCCTTGCCTCCTAGCCCTGCCCCCTCCCTTCTCGCCTGTCTTTCTTCTTTCTCTTTTGAAGGATATTTTTGTGCCCCTTTTAGATTGATGTCTGACGATCAGCCCAGCCAGGCGCCGCCTCTGGACACGGCCTGCTGCCCTGGGGCCGGGTGCCAGGTGCAGGCTGGGGTGCCCTGTTTAATGGAAAAGTAACCGAAGCCACGGCTGTCAGTCAGAGCCTGATGACCTGTGGGCAGGAAGGACGTCTCGGAGCAATGGCCTGACGTCCTGCCCTCCCCGCGTAGGCCCGTATGTTCCTCTTAACCCCCCGGAACTCACTCACCTGCCGTCGTGACACTGGAATCACCTGAAACCAGCACGACCTTGTGAATCACCTGCTGCCGCTGTGCGGCGTGCGCAGTCGTGTCTGACCGTGTGCACGGCAGCCCCGGGCTCCTCTGACCCGGCACTCTCCAGGCCGCGACACGGGAGCCGCTTGCCGTGCTCTCCTCCCGGGGGTCCTCAACCCCAGGGACTGAACCTGCGTTTCGTGGGTTTCCAGCATTGGCAGGCGGATAGTTTGCCAACTGCGCCACCTGGGAAGCTCGTAATCATGACAGCTAATTATTATTAACTAAGTGATTAACCCATTTCCCCAATTTGTTTGTTTGTTTGTTTTTAATTTTATTTATCTGTTTTTTTGGGGGGATGGACGGGCCAGTTCTATTGGTCTTTCATTTCTTTATTTTCTTTGTTCTTTGGCCCGTGTGGGCCTCCCATCGCGGTGGCCTCTCTTGTCGCAGAGCGCCGGCTCTGGCCGCATGTGCTCCAGAGCTCCGGCTCGGTAATTGGACACATCGGTCCAGCCACTCCGCGGCACGTGGAATCTTCCCAGGCCAGGGATCGAACCGGCGCCCCTTGCATTTTGTTTTTAATTTTTATTATTTATTTTTGGCTATTCTGGGTTTTCACTGCTGCCACAGGCCCTTCTCCAGTTGCAGGGGGTGGGGGCTCCTCTCTAGTTGAGGCGAGCAGGCTTCTTGTTGCGGTGACTTCTCTGGTTGTGGAGCTCAGGCCCTAGGGCACGTGGGCTCCACAGTTGCAGCTCCGAGGCTCCAGAGCACAGGCTCCACAGTTGTGGCTCACGGGCTCCGTTGCTCCGCAGCATGTGGGATCTTCCCGGATCAGGATACAAACCTGTGCCTCCCACATTGGCAGGCGAGCTCCTCACCACTAAGCCACCGGGGAAGCCCCTCCTTGTTCTAAACTAAAGGCACAGCCCTCTCATGGTCAGGAATGTTCCCCTCCCCTCCCCAGCCTCAAGATAGAGGGATGCCGACCTGGGCCGTCACATCATAAAACGTCATTTTGTGCTGGGGATTCATGAAACCAGCAGGGGCTGGGGGCGGGCGTCAGGCCAGGCTGGGTCCAGGGCTCGGACGTCAGCATGCGAAGGCCGGCGCCGGCCAGCTCTCGTCGGCTCTCCTCTGCCTCGGCCACACTGGCTGTGCTCCCTCCACGGGGTGGCCTCCGTGGGGACAGTGTTGGCGGCCGCCCGGCCAGCACCTCCAGCTGCGGGGATCATCGACCTTCCAGGGCCACTCGAGTCCCAGGATGGCTGCTGTCTGGCCGCCCAGGGGGTGCAGGGCCGCAGCCTCCCCAGGGGCTCCCCCGCCACGCCAGCGGCCCACGGCTCTGGGAAGCTCGTAATCATGACTAATTATTATTAACTAAGTGATTAACCCATTTCCCCAATTTGTTTGTTTGTTTGTTTTTAATTTTATTTATCTGTTTTTTTGGGGGGATGGACGGGCCAGTTCTATTGGTCTTTCATTTCTTTATTTTCTTTGTTCTTTGGCCCGTGTGGGCCTCCCATCGCGGTGGCCTCTCTTGTCGCAGAGCGCCGGCTCTGGCCGCATGTGCTCCAGAGCTCCGGCTCGGTAATTGGACACATCGGTCCAGCCACTCCGCGGCACGTGGAATCTTCCCAGGCCAGGGATCGAACCGGCGCCCCTTGCATTTTGTTTTTAATTTTTATTATTTATTTTTGGCTATTCTGGGTTTTCACTGCTGCCACAGGCCCTTCTCCAGTTGCAGGGGGTGGGGGCTCCTCTCTAGTTGAGGCGAGCAGGCTTCTTGTTGCGGTGACTTCTCTGGTTGTGGAGCTCAGGCCCTAGGGCACGTGGGCTCCACAGTTGCAGCTCCGAGGCTCCAGAGCACAGGCTCCACAGTTGTGGCTCACGGGCTCCGTTGCTCCGCAGCATGTGGGATCTTCCCGGATCAGGATACAAACCTGTGCCTCCCACATTGGCAGGCGAGCTCCTCACCACTAAGCCACCGGGGAAGCCCCTCCTTGTTCTAAACTAAAGGCACAGCCCTCTCATGGTCAGGAATGTTCCACTCCCCTCCCCAGCCTCAAGATAGAGGGATGCCGACCTGGGCCGTCACATCATAAAACGTCATTTTGTGCTGGGGATTCATGAAACCAGCAGGGGCTGGGGGCGGGCGTCAGGCCAGGCTGGGTCCAGGGCTCGGACGTCAGCATGCGAAGGCCGGCGCCGGCCAGCTCTCGTGCGGCTCTCCTCTGCCTCGGCCACACTGGCTGTGCTCCCTCCACGGGGTGGCCTCCGTGGGGACAGTGTTGGCGGCCGCCCGGCCAGCACCTCCAGCTGCGGGGATCATCGACCTTCCAGGGCCACTCGAGTCCCAGGATGGCTGCTGTCTGGCCGCCCAGGGGGTGCAGGGCCGCAGCCTCCCCAGGGGCTCCCCCGCCACGCCAGCGGCCCACGGCCAGCCTGGAGCCCGGAAGGCGGGGTCCGGCCCCCACGGGGACCCACTGGAATAAAGTGGGGGATGGTTCCCAAGGGAGAAGCAGGAGCTGCTGCCACCAGAGGGTGCGCAGCGAGAGGCCCTGGGAGAGGGCGAGGTGCTCCCGAGCCTCTCCAGGGGCAGCCCCGTCCTCACGTGCTCCGCCACGCGTTCTCCGTATGACCTGGGTGGTTGAGTCAGGCTCTGCCTCTCTCATTTCTCTCCCACTTTCTTGGCCCCACAGGGGTGATTTCCCCCAGCTCCTGTCCGAACCATGGCAGAAGACATGCCCCAGGTGCCCACTGTGTGTTTTGGGTTAAGATCAGCACAGTCGAGGGGCTTCCCTGGTGGTCTAGTGGGTAAGGACACCGCCTTGCAGTGCAAGGGGCGCCGATTCGATCCCTGGCCTGGGAAGATCCCACGTGCCGTGGAGCAGCTGGACCCATGTGTCCAATCACCGAGCCAGAGCTCTGGAGCACGTGTGCCCAGGGCCGGTGCTCTGCAATGAGAGAGGCCACTGAGATGGGAAGCCCACAGGAGCCAGAGAACAAAGGTAAATAAATGAAAGATCAATAGAAGTGGCCAAAAAGAGAAAAAAAGATCACAATCGAGTTCATTTCCGGGGCTCACGGGTGCTCTTCCTAGGTGCACCGCCAGGCAGGCCTCGCCACTGTCCTCGCCGTCGCGGGACACCAGGGAACCCAGGAGTGGGCAGTGCAGCAAGGACCTGCTTACACACCGCGCCCCGCGAGGTGCCAGGGGGCCCAGAGGTGTGAGGATGGAGTCCTGGCCCACCGGCTGCTGAGTGTGGGATGTGGGGCTGGCTGCCCAGCCTCCAGGACCCCGGATCAGCTGAGGCCACCCCTCTCCATGGGGGGACGCTGTGGGGACACAGAGGTTCAGTAGATATTCGTGGAGAGGTTCCTTGTGCCCCCTGAGCCCAGCCACAAGTGTTGGAGTGGGGCTGTGGCTCTCCGTGTCTCAGGCCCCAGGCACCCTGCCGGCTGACTCTGGGCTTCCCTTGCCATGGCCTGGATGCCCCAAAGGACCGTCAAGTGTGTCAGCCTTTTGTAGAAGGATGGGAGCTGCCTGCTGGGCTCCTGAGAACTTAGGGTCTTCACCGCAGGCTGGGAAGGACCCTCACCCAGCACGTGTGCAGGACCTGTGCCCAGGGGGCTCCCCCCGAGCCAGTGCTGTGGTGAGAGGGTTGGCCAGACATTCAGAGCCAGGACCAGCCCAAGGGGCCCTAGAGGCCTGCTGGCCCTGGGCCCCAGCTCCCCGAGGGCCGACAGCGAGTCGGGAGCCAGGTCGCCTGTGGGTGCCGAGGGCAGAGCCCTGCCTCAGGCCACCGCCCAGCTCCTCCGCCCTGCGCCCCTGCCGGTCTCCGCGCTTGTCCAGTGTCCCCATCATTAAGGCTGGACGACACTTACAGGCAGGCCACCCAGACTCCGATCCATCCGAGGGCCTCAGGCACACCCTCCAGCGGCCTCGTCCTCAGAAACCAGGCCTGCAGCCCCGGAGCCTCCCTGCCGCCCGTGTCCCTTCACCCATGTGCCCGGCTCTCTGCCCGCCCCCGGGCTCCATGGAGGTCGGAAGGAAGGACTGAAACGTCAGCTCTGCAGACAGGCTCCCTGTCCACCTGGCTGAGGAGCCAGGCACCCCTCCTCCGGGTCCTCCCTTCCTCCACCCCGTGGGAGCGGCCTTGCCAAGGGCCAGTTGTTTGCCGCCTGCCCCCCACCAGCCTGCGGCGGGCTCAGAGCCCAGCACACAGTAGGTGCTCAGCAAACAGCAGCTGCCCACGTGGGCGGCACCGCGGGGGCGGCAGCTCCTGCCTCCGGGCTCAGCTTTGTCTCTGCTCCCAGCAGTGGCCCCAAGGAGAAAGGCCCCCTTGGCGGTTTGTTTGCTGCAGGACGTGGCCCAATAGTCTCCGTGTCTTTCTTCTCTCCTCCTCCACTCCTGCGAGGGAGCTCAGGGAGCGGCAGTTGCCAGAGATTGAAGGCAAAATTGCTTGAAAGCCTGCACTTTTATCCTCCAATTTGTGGCCATTTAGCAGGGCCGGGCCGAGGGGCAGCCAGGGCTCTAGCTGTGTGGGCAGCACAAAGGCGCCCACCGCCGGAGGAGGAGCTCTTTGTCCTTGCCCAGACAGCTCCGGGCCGCGGGACAGCACCCACCCAGCCGAGGGCGGGGCAGGCCCGCGGGGCCGCAGGGAAGGCCAGTGGCCAGCTGGCCAGCCTCAGCCCTGGGCCTGGAGCTGCAAGGGCTTCCCCGAGCGCTGGCCTCAGGCCTCTGCCGAGCCCGCCCCACTTCCCCAACGGCTCCCCCGCTCCGCTCCTGGCAGCACCCGGGCCGGTGGGACCTGAGACTCGGCCCTCCCTCGGGCCACCAAGAAGCCCGTTGCCCTGTTTGGACCCGAGGGCCCCTCCGGTGGATGGAGCCGGGGTGCCAGCTGGGTGAGAAAATGTCGGGAAGCAGAAGGCTGTGGGTTTTAAATGCTGCTGTGAACAGCTGCGGCCCTCCAGAGGTGGGACTCAGGCCTGGTGGGACCTCACGGCTGGACTCGGGACCCACGGCAGCTGGCCATGAGGCTGGGACTGAGGCTGCCGCGTGTCTCTCCGCAGAGGAAGGGCGGTCGTGGCCAGGACTCTGGACGCTGGGCCAGCACGGCGAGGGCAGCGTAGCGCAGGGAGGCTTCGTGGCTGGGAAGAACGGGAGGTCTCCTGGGGGGGGTGGCGTCCGACCCCCGCATATTGTATCGCCCCTAGGCTGGGCTGCTCTTGCCCCTCTCTGAGTGGACTCTGGAGCCCTCTGGGCACAGGCCCACCCAGCACCCACCTTGTCAGCTCCTTCTCCCTGTCCCCGCCCAGCACCCTCACTCCCGCCTCCAGGTCACCCCCAGGAAGCCAGTCCAGCAGAGACGCCTCCACTCCCGGGCCCGTCCCCTAGAGCTCCGCGCCAGCCCCCGGCCCTGGAGGCCCCGGGCTGAGAGCAGTGGGAACGCCGGTCCTGGGCGGCCGGCTGCAGCAGTGGGAACTGTGGCGAGCATTTTCAGCCTAAAGTGAGTTCCCAGGAGAGGGAGCGGTGACCAGGGCCCTTTTGGGGCTCCTGTCCCCTAGTGGGGTTCAACTCTCATGGGACTGCCGGTCGGTCTCTTCTCCCCACCGCAGTGCCAGGCCCACGCTTGAAGACACTGAGGCCGGGGGCGGGGCAGGCCTGTGCCTCACACCTGTTGGGCGCTCTCGGGCCCCCCTGGGCCCCCCGTCGACGCTCAGCCACCCCCACGAAGTCCTCAGGAATCAGCACCAATAAGAAAATACACTTTACTGTGGGCTTTGGGATCTGCAGGGGCGGAGTGGCAGGTGTGCAGTGGGGGGCGCATGCAGAGCACCTGCGGGTGCATGGGATGTGGCAAAGCGGCCCTCTGCTGGGCACCCGGCCCCTGGGCTCCTCCAACGGCCCCTGCGAGGACCCGCAGTCCTCGGCTGGTCCCCTCCTCCCCAACCAGGGAACTGCAGTCGAGCAGATGGAGACGGAGGGGCAGCCTCCCGGGTAAGCGGGCGTCCGGGGCTCCGGCCACTCTCCGAGCCGCCAGTCAGGGCCCAGCACCCGAGCGGGGGGCGGGGTGGGTCGAGCAGCTGGCATGGCTCAGCCGGAAGTGGCACACAAGGAAGGAGGGCGTGGGAGCCCACACCTGCCAATCCAGCCCCGAGCTCCTCAGCAATTTTGTCTCTCTTGATTAAACACCCAAGGAACAGCGAGTTCACGGACGTGTTTTCTTCTCTGTCTTGCTGAAACACCCAGAATGGAGATGCAGAGGCCTGCTGCGAGCAAGGCTCCTGGGGAGCACCGGCACTTTGGGAGCAGAGACAGTTGGAGCGAAGAGGTAGGCAGGACAAGGCCCGGCCTCAAGCAGGGGACAGGCAGCAGCAAAGCCAGCGGCCAGGGCTGGTCTGGGATGGGCAGGTGTGCGCGTGCGGGGGTGGAGCGCTGGCCCTGGAGGCCTGGGGCGCTCGCCAAGCACTTGCTTTGGAAAGACCACCAAGCAGTAACTGTGAGAAGCGAGGACACGCGGGCCATCCCCCGTCCCTGGGGTGGGCAGAGTGGCTGGGACCCCTGGATTGTCCCTCCTGAGCTGGAGCGGGACTTGGGTGGCCTCATTCTGGTTCACACAGCAGGGGCCCTTCCAGCCACCCACCGAGCTGCCGGCACGGCCAGCAGTGGTCTCAGAGGTCGTCGGGGCCTTCAGGACGGGCCGGAGGCCAGGCGGGGGCGGCCCACACGGTGGCCAGCCGGAGGTGGAGGCCCAGGTGCTCAAGGAGCCAGGACCTCGGGGAGGGGGCCGTGGAGGGCCAGCTCACTTCCAGCAGTGCTCCAGCGAGCTGTGGGGCTGGATCTTGAGCTTCTGGGGGCACAGCAGCTTGGTGAAGGCCCGGCGGAAGCTGTGGTGGCACAGCGGGTAGAGGACGGGGTTGACGGCCGAGTTGGCCCACAGCAGCCAGAAGGACGTCTCGTACCAGTAGTCGGGGACGCAGTGGCCATGGCAGGCGGCCCGGATGATCATCAGGAGCGTGTATGGGGCCCAGCAGAGCCCAAAGATGCTCACGATGACCGCCAGCGACTTGGCCACCTTCTTGTCCCGTGAGAGCCGGAAGCGCTGGGTGACGCTCTGGGACACCATCTTCATACGCTTCTCCAGGGACGCAGAGGACGCGGACGGCTTGGAGCCCCGCTTGAGCGAGCGAGGCCGCTCGGTGCCCCTCGAGGAGCTGCCAGAGCTGGAGGTGGGCGAGGCCGCGGCGCCCCCGCCGCTGCCGCCTCCGAGGGCCGCCTCTCCGGCCTCGGGGCCTGGGGCCGCCTCGCCGACCCCCACCCCGTACCGGTGCAGCGGCACGGCCTCCCCGCACCCCGTCCGCCAGCAGCCCCAGCAGCTGGGCGCGGCGGGCGGCGGGGAGGGCTGGGCCTCGGGCGGCAGCTCGGAGGCGGCCGCCTCACGCCCCCCGTCCATCCGGACGCGGGTGCGCCTCTGGATGTTCAGGTAGATGCTGAGGTTGAAGAAGGCGACGCTGAGGAACGGCGTGAAGAACTCGAGGGTGGAGGCCGTGATCAGGAAGTACCAGTTGTAGAAGAACTCAGCGTAGCAGTGGCCCTCGGGGATGGAGCTGCGGCCGGACAGGTGCTCCCAGCTGAGGATGGCGGGCCCGTAGAGCAGGAAGGCCAGCACCCACACCAGCAGCATCTTCCGCACCGCCTGCCGCGTGTCTCCCTGCCGGGCCCGGTAGGAGACCTGCGGCGGGACAGGCCGGGTCAGGCGCCCAGGGGACGGGCCCGCCTCCAGGCCTCCGGGCAGAGACGCTCTCCCTTCTCCTGCCCCACAGCGGGCGGCTGCGGCCTTGGGACGCACTCCTGTGGCCTCCGAGCTCACCCCCAGCCCCCTAGCTTTGGGCCAGGCTGCCGGTCTGCCATCTCCCCGCCGGCTGTGCAGTCCCCAGGGGGCCGTGTCCCCGTCCGGTCTGTTGAGGGCCTCGCGTGCGCCTGGCTCTGTGCTCGGCACCTCTGACAGTGTCTCATTTAATCTTCACAGTTGCTCCACCCTGGCCCCGCATTCTCGATGGCTCAGGGAAGGCAGGGAGGACCGCAGGGGCTGGGCTCCCCGGGCAGAGCCAACGCCAAACCCACGCTCTGCGCTCCGTCCCGAGACACGCGTGGCCCCTGCCGAGGGAGCCTGCAGGCGCCGTCAGGGAGGAGACGAGATGCCACGTGCCCTGTGCCCACGGCACTCCAGCGTGGCAAGTCCAGGCAGTCCAGGGTCCCTAACTCACGGCTGCCACCCACGCTCAGGGCAGCTCCTGGACGCTGTCTTCCCGAGCCACACACGCCTGTGGGGGAGGAACCACCAAGGGCCCCTGGCGCCAGAGCCTCCCTGAGTGCCCGCGACCTTGGGCCTGCTCCAGGGCGGAGCCCGAAGTGACGCCCTCCTTCCCGTCCGGCCCAGCCCTCTGCCTGAACCAGGACCCGTCTCACGGGCAGGAGACGGCTACTGAGTGGGCGGCTGACCAGAGTGCCCGAGCCCAGTAGGGACCACCCGGCACCGCCCACTCAGAAGCGGCTGTACCCGCTGCCTGGCGCCGCACCCCTGGCGACCCCTCCCGGCGTGAACCCGGGCGCCCGCGTCCCAGACTCACGGCTCGGGTGACCGACAGGAAGCGGTCGTAGCTGATGAGCACGATGTTAAAGACGGAGGAGGTGCAGAGCAGATAGTCCACCACCAGCCACAGCTTGCAGAGGCCCCGGCCGAAGGGCCAGCGGCCGGTCAGCACGTAGGGCACGTACAGCGGGATGCAGAACGCCCCTGTGGGAGAGGAGAGCCACCGCTGGGTGGGGGCCTGGGGTCAGACCCCCCAGCTGGGAGACGAGCAGGGCCTGGGGTCACACAGGGAGCCCTCTCCGGGAGCAGCAAAAATGTCTCTGCTTCTCTCAGCCCGTGCCCGCCCCCAGCCCCACTGTGTCCCCTGGGCATGGGGGCGGGAGGGAGCTCCAGCCGTGGGCCCCTGGGTACAAGTCAGGCAAAAGCAGGGAGGGCCGGAAGGAGCATCTCCTCCCTCCTCTGCGGTCCCCCGCACCCCGGCTCCTGTCCTCCTACCCCAGCTGCCAGGACAGCTCAGAAACCGAGAAATCCTTTCTCCAGACTTAAAGGGCACTTGCCTGCTGCCACGCGGGCGGCTCCCACCGCTAAGCCCGGCTCTGAGCGTCTGGCAGACGCTCCTCTCAGCCCCAACAGGTGTCTGGCGCTCCGGCCCCTCCTTGCGCCCCGCCCCCCTCCCCAGCCTACAGCGGCGCGCGGACACGTGAGAGCGCAGGCTTCAGAGCCTCCCTCCACCCCACTTCCCCGAGGCCTCCTCCCCCAACACGGCGCTAAAAATCTCCCTTCCTCGTCCCCTCCCCCCAGCATCCCCCCAGCGCCCTCCCCGCATTCTGAGTCCGCTGCAGCCTTTGTTTGGCCACAGCTCGGGAGTCAGCGTTGCACCGTGGCCGCAGCGCCTTGCGCCTCGCGGAGCGCCGGCCCGCTCGGACTCCTTCCCCGGGGACGTCCTTCCCCAGCCCGAGTCCCGGGGTCGGGGAGGAGGGGGAGGCTAGGAACTTCGCCTGCGCCCACCTCCCCCGAGTCCCGGACGCCTTCTCTCCCCAGGCCCTGCTCCCTGGCGGGGCGTGTCCCCGAGGAAAAGCACCCTCGGTCCACGTTCCAGTCCCGCTGGCCCGACCCTGACGGGCGCCCATGGGCTCGAGCGGGGGCTGGGGGCTTTACCCACGAGGAAGTCGGAGATGGCGAGGTTGAGCAGAAAGAAGTTGTTCTGCGTGCGGAGGCTCGAGTCGGCCACGAAGGCGAGCATGACCAGCGCGTTGCCCAGCACCGTGGCCACGATGAGCAGCGCCATGAGCGCCGCCAGCACCGCGGTCCAGGCAGCGGAGAAGCCGCGCGCCCCGCCCGCCGCCGCCGCCGCCTCGCCCGCCAGCGCCCCCGACGCGTTCAGCGGCCCGTCGGGCGGTGAGCGCTCCATGGCCCCGCCGGCTCACGCGGCGCCGGGGCGCGGACCGCCGGCCGGCTGGCCGGAAGGGGCCCCGGCCCGGGAGCCGGGTCTGCGCGGGCTCTCGGCCCGGCCGGGTTCCCCGTTGGGTGCCCGGCGCATGGTCCGCGGGCGCCGGGACGGGGGCCGGGGCGGGCGGCGCCTAGGGGGCCCGGCCCGGGATCAGAGCCGAATCCGGCCGGCGGCACGAGCGCTGCAGCCCGAGCGGACCCGGGGCGGGGCTGGAGCCCAAGCGCCTGCCGGCGTGTCCGTGCGTCCCGAGTGCCGCGCGCGGCGGAGTGAGCCCTGCGCCCAGCCCGCGCCCCCCGCGCCCCGCGCAGAGCCCCCGCCATTGGCTGCCGCCCTCGCCCCGCCCCCGCCCCGCCCGGCGCCGGCAGCACCACGGACAGCGCCGCGTGCCCGCCGGGCCGCCGGAGCCCCAGCCGGTGCGCACCGCTGCTGGCGGGGGGCCCGACTCGGCGGGCGCCCGAGCTGGGGGTTCGCCTGCGGTCAGCCGCGCGCGCGCACAGGAGCGAGCCTCTGGGCCGCTCGACCTGCCCTGTGCCTTCGGTGCCGGGGGCCTCCGGCTGGCTCTCGTCGGGATCGGGGGCGCCGGTGGGGGTCTGGGGGTGAGGGGAAACTCCTGTCCCCGCGCTTAGGGGAACTTGCCCCACGGTCACCCTCCTCGTTTCACGCTTCGGGCAGCCAGGTCTCGGAGACGGGAATCTCCCGAGGAGAAAGGATGGGAGGGGTCTCCGAGAGGCGATGCCCTGGCCAGGGGTTCCCGCCGTTCCCACATGGGTGGGACTCTGGGTCTCAATCTCCCCTCCCGAGCAGGACCCAGCGCAGGGTCCAGGGTGACCTGCAAGGTGCAGACAGATGTGGAGTTACATAAGGGAAAATGGGGAACCAGTGGACCCAGCCAGGAAGGGAGCGCCCACCTCGGACTCATGCGGCCTGAGGCTGAGGGGAGAGCGACCACCGGCTTGGCACCCAGCCTCGGGTCGCCCCGGTGGACAGCGCGGCCAGGAGGTCACCGCTGCAGGGGCAGACGAGGTCACTGCGCTCCGGCGGGCGCAGCTAAGGAGGCGCGCGGCGCTCGCGCCTGCGGGAGGGGACGGGGAAGGAGAGCGGCGGGGGGAGCGCCCCTCCCCGCAGGCGCGAGCGCTCGGATCGTCTGGGGCAAGGACGAGCCACGCTCTGCGAGACAGACAGACACGCCTGTAGGCAGACACACGGACACCCACAGACCAGAGAAACAGCCACCCAGCGTCAGGCGGGGGACCCACAAACGGCAGTTAGACACACACACATCAGACAGCAGACGGAGAGGAAACAGCCCGCGGGAGAGAGAAGCAGCGGCTGGGCTCCGTCGCCGGCGCGCGGATCCGCGGAGGCCTGGGGAGGGCGGAGCGCGAGTCCGCTGGGGGGCGGGGAAGGGGCTGCGAGGGGCCCCAGGCGCCGCACGCGCCGGCACCCCCACGCTTACAGCAGCGTCTTCATCGAGCTGGGAGCCATCCCTCCCCGACCCCGGAGGTGCTTGAGGAACCCTGGGAGTGAGGGGTGCCGGGCTCCCGGTCTGCCCTCCTCAGGGCTGGCTGCAGGGAGTAGAGCCCCTCGTGCCAGCCCGAGAGGAGGCGGACCGTCTAGGGCTTCTCATGACTTGTGCGGGGAGAGCTGCGGGGCTCCAGCTCACACCCGGAAGCCCTGTCTGCGTGCCTCCCCGCGCGAGCAGCCGAGCTCCCCCTCCAGGCTCCTGTCCAAGCCGTCCAGGGTCTCTGGCTCTGGGAGGCCTTGCGTCCCTGCGTTCAGCAGGTGGCTCCCTGCGGCGGGGACCCGGCAGACCCTCTCCCCCTCCAGCATCCCAGGCCGGCTCCGGCACAGCCCACTCCCCCACCCGGGTCTCCTGGAGGAGGAGGTGGCTAGGTGCTCGGAGCGGGGCTCTGGCCCTCTCCTCGCTGGCTGGGCGCCCCCTCTCCCGCCTCGGTGGCTCTCCAGGGTGAGAGCGGAGTCCGGGGGAGCCTGAGTGCAGGGCAGCCCCTTTACAGGCGCGTCCTGCTGCACCCTGCTCGGCCTCTGGTGTCAGCGCTGTCCAGCTTCCGTGGCCGCCTCACCCTACAGCAGCTGGAGCAGGAGCTGGCGGGGAGGCGGACTCAGTTCAGACCCTGGCGCTGGGGCCCAGCTGTGGGACCTGGGGGCATTGCCCGGAGCGTGGAGACCTTCTCCAAAGGGACAGGGCCGCAGCGGGCCCCGTGGGCCCAGTGGTTTGAGGGCGGCTGCGGCGGCGGGTGGTGAGCGCCCCCTGTTGGCACACATACGCGGGGCCTCCTCGGTCCCCGTATTTGCCCTGCAAGGTGGCAGGACCAGCAGCCCAGAGCCCAGGAAGCCACCAGCCCCAAGCTACCCCCGGCAGAGGCCCCTTGTTAGATGGCCACACTCCTGGCCCAGCCCTGAGGCCAAGGCCTCTGACCAACACACCAACTCTCGGTGCCTTGACTCTGGCTGGACGGGACCCTGGAGTCCTCTAAGCTGGGCCCAACTCGGCCAAAGTAATTTGGGGTGAATGAGGCAGGTCCCCACATGGCTGTCCGTAGGGCATCCTGCCCTAAGGTCTCTGACCCAAGGGGTGGGTATTCAAGCCCCGAGATGGCAGGGAGCCCCCCCCAAAGACCCTGCGAAAAGCTGGCTGAAGGCTGGGGGACATGGGCCCCTATTCTCACCCCGAGATTGTGACCTGGAGCCTGAATTTCTCCATTTGTCAGAACAGTCAGCATCTGGGATCCAAAACGTCCAGTCCAACAGGGAAGCAGTACCCAATCACATAAGCCCTAGATGAGCGAAAACAGACCCGTTGCAAACACCCGGGGGAATCCCGTCCACCGGCTGAGTCGTCCACCCGGTGAGGTTTTGGGGAGCTCCGGCGACACACCAGGTGTCCGGAGGGAGGGAGGCGGGCGTAGCACCGGAGGCAGCGCTGCCTGTGTCAGGCGGGCATGCGCTCCAGGGAAGGACGTCACCCCAGGCAGGGCTGGAGGGCACAGCTGCCCCCCTGGCATTTTGAGCCCCTCGGGTCCCGGGACAGCGGGCACGAGGAGGCCTCTCGGCCCCGTCAGCCGGAGGGGGTGGCGCTGGGTCACAGAGCGGCCGGAGCTCTGCGGAGTGGTGGCGGTCCCTGTGAGGGGACAGAGCACCCACCCCAGCCTGGGCGGGCACAGCAGCTGAGCCGCAGGCCCTCCGGGAGGAGGATGTGGGTCGCCCCCCAGGAAGGCCCCCGCGACCTGCAGAAGTGACAGCAAGGGGTGTGGGCTGGAGCCTGGACGCCCGAGGGGCTAGCTCCGGCTGAGACCCCAAGACCCGCCGTGCGCAGGGCTGCTCGCCTCCCTTCCAGGACTCCCTGCTTCTGGACAGAACCGCCTCCTCGTGGTGCGGGCAGGCCCGCGAGACCAGAGCGGCTCTGCAGCCACACTCCAGGTGAGCGGGAGAGCGGCGTCGGGGAGGGGAGGCCCGGCCAGGGTCTGAGCGTGGGCGAGACAGGCAGGGCTCAGCGTGGACGCAGGGCCGGGGCTCCGATGCCTCGGGGACGCACAGACACCTCGGGGCCGGGTGTGTTTGGGAGGAGCTGGTTCGACTGGGCTGCGAGGCATGCCCACGGGCCTCCTGGTGGAGAGGTCGTCCAGCCCTGGGCTTGGAGCCCAGAGCCTGGCCCAGCGGCACCTGCCCACAGCCTCGAGGAGCTCTGGGCTGGGGACGGAACCGGCTGTGCTGTGTCCGAGCAGCAGGATGCTGTCCTGGCCGCCGGCAGCGGCTCTGCCTCCAGCTGCCCCACGGGAAGACCTTTCTCCTTCATGGGAACGGCCTGCCCTGGACTGTCACCCGCAGAGCCCTGCCCCGCTGCGAGGTGACACGGCCCAGTAATGAGAAATAATGAGGGGAGGGAGCCGCCAGGGCCCGCTGCCGGGCAACGTCCTGCCCTCCGGCCGAGCGCGTTTGCCAGGGGCGTGTCCGCACTCCGGGCCGGTGCTCTGACTCCTCTTTGCTTTCTCTCTTTCTGCAGGAGCTCATTTGAATGTGGGAATGCAGATTTGTCTTTTTTTGTTCCTTGTCTCCTTTTTTTTCCTGGTGACATTTCGAGCCAGCTCCGGGTGCATCCCGATGAGCTCAGGCCGAGTGTGATCGGGACGGCTCCCGAGGCCACCGCTTTGGAAGAAAAGCTGAGTCTGATTTCTCTGCCTTTGGGGACAAGGGCGAATTGGGCCCAGGGCCCTGGTGGTGGGAAAGAAGAGAGGACCCTAGAGCCAGGATGTAGTTGTGGTGGTTTGACGGCAAATGACAAAAATTAACTCAAAAAAGCCTAAGACAACGGCGTGTTTGTTGTTGCCTGAAAAGTCCAGGGGGTGGGTTTCAGGTACAGCTGCATCCAGGAGCTCAGATGCCGGCTCCTCCTGTCCGTCTTTCCCGTGTTCACCTCCTTCCCAGGAATGAGCGTCCCCGAGACCTCTCCCCTGCAGCTCCGGGCTGGTCCCGCGCTCTAGTTCCTTACCCTGGGTGGCCAACAGAGCCCCAGCACGGGCCCCCTTGAACTGGCTCGGACAGCCACAGTGGCCAGCTGGGGCAGCGTAGTTTGTGCTTACAAAACCATAACCCTGGTCCCTGGAGCCCCCCGACCCCCAGTGGTCGTCCCGTGGTCGTGGGCGCTGCCACTGCCCACGGGCCTCCTGGTGGAGAGGTCGTCCAGCCCTGGGCTTGGAGCCCAGAGCCTGGCCCAGCGGCACCTGCCCACAGCCTCGAGGAGCTCTGGGCTGGGGACGGAACCGGCTGTGCTGTGTCCGAGCAGCAGGATGCTGTCCTGGCCGCCGGCAGCGGCTCTGCCTCCAGCTGCCCCACGGGAAGACCTTTCTCCTTCATGGGAACGGCCTGCCCTGGACTGTCACCCGCAGAGCCCTGCCCCGCTGCGAGGTGACACGGCCCAGTAATGAGAAATAATGAGGGGAGGGAGCCGCCAGGGCCCGCTGCCGGGCAACGTCCTGCCCTCCGGCCGAGCGCGTTTGCCAGGGGCGTGTCCGCACTCCGGGCCGGTGCTCTGACTCCTCTTTGCTTTCTCTCTTTCTGCAGGAGCTCATTTGAATGTGGGAATGCAGATTTGTCTTTTTTTGTTCCTTGTCTCCTTTTTTTTCCTGGTGACATTTCGAGCCAGCTCCGGGTGCATCCCGATGAGCTCAGGCCGAGTGTGATCGGGACGGCTCCCGAGGCCACCGCTTTGGAAGAAAAGCTGAGTCTGATTTCTCTGCCTTTGGGGACAAGGGCGAATTGGGCCCAGGGCCCTGGTGGTGGGAAAGAAGAGGGACCCTAGAGCCAGGATGTAGTTGTGGTGGTTTGACGGCAAATGACAAAAATTAACTCAAAAAAGCCTAAGACAACGGCGTGTTTGTTGTTGCCTGAAAAGTCCAGGGGGTGGGTTTCAGGTACAGCTGCATCCAGGAGCTCAGATGCCGGCTCCTCCTGTCCGTCTTTCCCGTGTTCACCTCCTTCCCAGGAATGAGCGTCCCCGAGACCTCTCCCCTGCAGCTCCGGGCTGGTCCCGCGCTCTAGTTCCTTACCCTGGGTGGCCAACAGAGCCCCAGCACGGGCCCCCTTGAACTGGCTCGGACAGCCACAGTGGCCAGCTGGGGCAGCGTAGTTTGTGCTTACAAAACCATAACCCTGGTCCCTGGAGCCCCCCGACCCCCAGTGGTCGTCCCCGTGGGTCCCGTGGGCCGCTGCCACTTCCCCAGACAGCGCCTTTGTTGGCAGTGCCCAGGGAGCCCGTCCCTAGTCCTGGGGGACTGTGGGTCTGGACACTGGGGGCCTAGGGGAAGGCCCCCGGGATGAAGTTCATCGACGGGTCAGTCGGGGCAGCTGGGATGGGAGTGCGGAGATGGCTCTCCCTGGGCACCTGTGCCTTCCGCTGCCTGGCTGCTGTGAGCGCTGGTCCAAGGCGAGAGGGAGGCGAGAGGGCGAGAGGCGGGGGCAGCCCTCGGCACACCAGGCGTGGCCGCCGACCCTGGGCCTGGACGAGGGGGCTGGGTCCTCCGCCGCAGCAGCCATAGAAAGAGACTGGCAGCCCTCCCCGCCCCCGTCTGCCCCCGGGCCGCCTGCAGAGCTCTGGGACCTCAGTGTCCATGTCGGGGAGGGGAGAGGGCTCAGGCTGGAGGGAGCACGGAGAGCCTAGGGAGCTGACGGGAGGGAGGACTGGACCCTGGGTCTGAATTTCCTCACCCACTGCCCTTCCTCCTACAGGTGGTGCCCACCCACGGGGACACTAGCATGAGAGAGGGAACCCTCAGGAGAGCTCCCTGGAGGAGGTGTCGCCTAAGGGCATGGGGGTAGGGGCGGCCGGGAGAGGCGGAGAGGCAGTGGACACTCTCCTCTGAGGACAGAGGCACCAGCCCCTGGAAACCCCTCGGGGACCGCCCCGTGGCTCTGGCCGCGCCTTCTGGGCTTGGCTGCCTGCTGAGGGAGCGAATGACACCGACTGCGTCCCTCCAGGCTCTCTCCTGGACTAAAACCCATAAGCCCAGGAGAAAACGGGAAAGGGGCCCTTTCTCCAGGGTGCCTTCTCCAGAGCCCCGGGCGGGGCTGGCTGTGGGCTGCCCGCCGCTCCAGGAGGCCCCAGCCTGGGAGCCTCCACTGCAGCCCCCAAGCGTGCTGGGCAGGGCTGCCAGTGGCCCCATCCGGCAGTGCTGCGAGTCACCAAGCCTGAGCCAAGCATAGGCCGGGGGCACGGCCCGGGTGGCAGGTCGCTCAGAGCAGGGGCTGTGGCATGGTGACCGGGAGCGCGGCCCACATGGGCCAGCAGGAGGTGGCGGCAGTCCTGTCTACCCGTGGCCCCCAGTGGTCGTCCCGTGGTCGTGGGCCGCTGCCACTTCCCCAGACAGCGCCTTTGTTGGCAGTGCCCAGGGAGCCCGTCCCTAGTCCTGGGGGACTGTGGGTCTGGACACTGGGGGCCTAGGGGAAGGCCCCCGGGATGAAGTTCATCGACGGGTCAGTCGGGGCAGCTGGGATGGGAGTGCGGAGATGGCTCTCCCTGGGCACCTGTGCCTTCCGCTGCCTGGCTGCTGTGAGCGCTGGTCCAAGGCGAGAGGGAGGCGAGAGGGCGAGAGGCGGGGGCAGCCCTCGGCACACCAGGCGTGGCCGCCGACCCTGGGCCTGGACGAGGGGGCTGGGTCCTCCGCCGCAGCAGCCATAGAAAGAGACTGGCAGCCCTCCCCGCCCCCGTCTGCCCCCGGGCCGCCTGCAGAGCTCTGGGACCTCAGTGTCCATGTCGGGGAGGGGAGAGGGCTCAGGCTGGAGGGAGCACGGAGAGCCTAGGGAGCTGACGGGAGGGAGGACTGGACCCTGGGTCTGAATTTCCTCACCCACTGCCCTTCCTCCTACAGGTGGTGCCCACCCACGGGGACACTAGCATGAGAGAGGGAACCCTCAGGAGAGCTCCCTGGAGGAGGTGTCGCCTAAGGGCATGGGGGTAGGGGCGGCCGGGAGAGGCGGAGAGGCAGTGGACACTCTCCTCTGAGGACAGAGGCACCAGCCCCTGGAAACCCCTCGGGGACCGCCCCGTGGCTCTGGCCGCGCCTTCTGGGCTTGGCTGCCTGCTGAGGGAGCGAATGACACCGACTGCGTCCCTCCAGGCTCTCTCCTGGACTAAAACCCATAAGCCCAGGAGAAAACGGGAAAGGGGCCCTTTCTCCAGGGTGCCTTCTCCAGAGCCCCGGGCGGGGCTGGCTGTGGGCTGCCCGCCGCTCCAGGAGGCCCCAGCCTGGGAGCCTCCACTGCAGCCCCCAAGCGTGCTGGGCAGGGCTGCCAGTGGCCCCATCCGGCAGTGCTGCGAGTCACCAAGCCTGAGCCAAGCATAGGCCGGGGGCACGGCCCGGGTGGCAGGTCGCTCAGAGCAGGGGCTGTGGCATGGTGACCGGGAGCGCGGCCCACATGGGCCAGCAGGAGGTGGCGGCAGTCCTGTCTAGCCTGACCCCGGGCCCTCTCCCACGCGGCGCTGCACCCCGACCCCGAACCTTCCTGCTGTGGCCTCCGCCCCTCAGCCCTGGCCGCGAGGCCCGTGTGTGTGGGCTGAGCGGCGGCTTTGTCTGGAATCCTGGCTGGCTGCCACCAGCCGGCCCTGGAGGCCCTGACCCGCAGAGCGCGTCCCCACGCCGCGCCCTGTGCCCGCAGCGCCGCCGTCACGGTGAGCCAGAGCCCGAAGGCATCCTCCCGCCCGGCCTCAACCCGGCTCACCCGCCCTGCGGGGTTCCTGTCCCAGGCGACCATCTGGGGTGGCCCTGGTGACACTGCTGACGGGTGACCCGGGCTGGGGACCCCGGTCCATTCTGCAGCCCCAGGCCGGGGGGAGGCTGGGCGGGCCGGGTGGGGCCAGTGACACCCTCCCCACGGACGGCCACCGTGCGGGGAGGCTTGTCGATCTGGGGCAGGGGACGGGCTGGGCTGGGCGTGCTGGAAGGGCTGACCCCCCTGCAGGCACCTGCTGCCCTGTCCTGCTCTGGGGTCGAGGCCGAGGGGCCGAGGCCCCCACAGAGCCAGTCAGGGCCCGAGGGCCGACCCTGAGCCGCACCCACCTCCTTCTCTTCCCGGCACCCGCGCCCCTGCCCCACCCCACCGTACCCTCCAGGAGTCCGCAGGGTCGCTCCAGGCTTCCCGGTCTGGCCACTGCTGCTCTGTGCTGGGGTCCAGAGAGCGGGCACGTCTGTGTACGCACGCATGGGGGGCGGCTGTCCCACACACGTGGGGGCAGCCCCGGGCACACGCGCGGCACCTTCACCCAGGGGGGCCCCGGGTCCCTCCTCCTC
This sequence comes from Tragulus kanchil, assembly GCA_022376925.1. Lineage (NCBI taxonomy): Eukaryota > Metazoa > Chordata > Mammalia > Artiodactyla > Tragulidae > Tragulus > Tragulus kanchil. Next base: position 1,667,406 of record JAIOJX010000031.1, on the reverse strand, counting down.
CCGCGGCAGCCTTTGGGGGGTCAGAAGGTGGGGTCCACTCTGGGAGTCACTTCCCACAGGAGACGCGCCTGGCCTCGGGGCAGCACCTCTGTTCGCCCCCCAGGTCCCGGGGCTCCGGCGACCCCTCGGGAAGACCACCACCTGATCCGTGCTGGGGCGCCGGAAGCAGCGGAGGACGACGTCCCCAGAGCTAGAGGAGGGAGAGGGGCCTGGGCGACTCCAGGGCGCGGCTGCGCGCCTGTGCGTCTGTGCACGCCCGTGGGCGTGGGTGGGACTGTGTGTGTGTGCGTGTCTGGACACGTGTGGGTGTGTGTCTGACTCCAGCCGGGGCGGGCTCCTGGAGGAAGCCGGGAAGCTGCCACCTGTCCTCCGTCCCACCTGGTGGGGACAGGTCAGCTCAGAGAAGGGGCCCCTCCTCAGCCGTGGCCCTGACTGGGGGTCCAGGTGCCGGGCCAGGGCAGGGGTCGAGAGACGCTCCAGAGCCAGCCCCGCCCTGGCTTGAGCACGAGGTCCAGCCAGTCACTCGGGCTCTGCGTGCGCCCCCCCCACCCCCACACCCTCTTGCTCACGCACAGCTGGAGATCACAAAACGGAACCAGGCGGGGGCTGGGGAGCGAGCTCAGCAGGCACGGGGCCAGTGGGGCTGCAGGCTGGGGTCCCCGGCGCAGCACCTCCTGGGTCTCACCCTGGCGGCTGGGGCGCTTTGCCCAGAAGTCACTGGCTCGTCTTAGGCCCCACTGGCTGATGGCCGCGCTGGGAGTCTGGCCTAACACAGGCCACGATCAGCAAGTGGCCGCGCCGGGCCGTGACTCAGAAGCACGAGTCCCGGTCCCGCCCGGAGGCTTGCTGTCTGCAGGGTCAGCGGGGCCACCTGGGCCCTCCCCACGGCCCGGCTGCTCGTGCCCGAGTGGGACCCCTGTCCACTGCCCTAGCCCCTGCCCACCCCCTCACACCCCTGCCCCTCCTGCACGCCCCTGCCGGACCTCGGTTTGGTCCACCTTTTCCTGGCATTGCATAATCCTCTCACATTTTCTAAATCTGCCCAGCTGATTCAGGCGGAGCTGGGAAGGCTCATGTAACAAGTAGCTAAGTTCACTGGAAGGCTCTTCACTGGGAAGCCCAGACGGACAGAGGAAAGGTCCAGGGGCCTGTCCAGACACGCGTGGAGCAGTGGGCAGGAAATCTTGGCTCCGCAGGGCTGCATCTGACAGTTGACGGGTGGCGGACCTCCTTCAGGCCGGGCTGGATCCGGGAGCACGCTGCCCTCGTCGGAGCCTGGGTCTCCCTGCCCAGCGCGCCCCAGCGCGGCCCCCCGGCTGACACCATCGCTCAGCCCGGGCAGCGGATGCCGGTCCCCTTGCCCAAGCCCCCGGCCTGAGTGATGATCTCAAAATGAGGCAGCGATGTCCCGGCCCCAGGGCCACTGATGGGTCAGAGGCGGGGTCAGCCTGTGGGTGGGGGCCCCCAGGAGGGCCTGAGGCTGTTGCCAGAAGACAGGGGTCGGAGCCGGGCGGAGCGTGGGATGCGCCAGGGGCCATGCCTGTGCCCTCGGCTCTGAGGGCCTCACCAGTGGGGGAACAGGCTCGGAGGGAACCTGTGTGAGCAGGCAGCTGCGCTTGGACGTGGGGACTGCAGGCCTCTCCCCGGCCCCGGCATGCTGCCGTGTGCCCGGCGCACCCCCCACTGCCTGCGGTCTCCAGAGGGTTATCAAGCACCTGCTATGCGTGGCCTGAAGCCCAGAAGGCGGCACTGTTCCGAGGCCAGTGAGCGGGTGGAGGTGCCAGGCTAGCTCTGTCTCCAGGGCTCACCCAACCCTGAGGCCCCAAGCTCTGAGCGGTGGGACTCCTGGGCAGACAGCCTTCCCGCGGCTGGGGCAGGGCTGGACAAATGCCCAGCACAAGGCCTCTTATCAGCCCTTCTGCCTCTTGCCTAAAACCCACCGGCCTGCTGGCCCAGCCTGCCCCTGCCTGGAGGGCACAGCGCAACCAGGCCAGCTGCCTGCAAGTCCTGTGGCTCCGGAAGTGGACAGGCAGCACCCATGGGCTCCCTCCTGCACGCCCCTGCCGGACCTCGGTTTGGTCCACCTTTTCCTGGCATTGCATAATCCTCTCACATTTTCTAAATCTGCCCAGCTGATTCAGGCGGAGCTGGGAAGGCTCATGTAACAAGTAGCTAAGTTCACTGGAAGGCTCTTCACTGGGAAGCCCAGACGGACAGAGGAAAGGTCCAGGGGCCTGTCCAGACACGCGTGGAGCAGTGGGCAGGAAATCTTGGCTCCGCAGGGCTGCATCTGACAGTTGACGGGTGGCGGACCTCCTTCAGGCCGGGCTGGATCCGGGAGCACGCTGCCCTCGTCGGAGCCTGGGTCTCCCTGCCCAGCGCGCCCCAGCGCGGCCCCCCGGCTGACACCATCGCTCAGCCCGGGCAGCGGATGCCGGTCCCCTTGCCCAAGCCCCCGGCCTGAGTGATGATCTCAAAATGAGGCAGCGATGTCCCGGCCCCAGGGCCACTGATGGGTCAGAGGCGGGGTCAGCCTGTGGGTGGGGGCCCCCAGGAGGGCCTGAGGCTGTTGCCAGAAGACAGGGGTCGGAGCCGGGCGGAGCGTGGGATGCGCCAGGGGCCATGCCTGTGCCCTCGGCTCTGAGGGCCTCACCAGTGGGGGAACAGGCTCGGAGGGAACCTGTGTGAGCAGGCAGCTGCGCTTGGACGTGGGGACTGCAGGCCTCTCCCCGGCCCCGGCACGCTGCCGTGTGCCCGGCGCACCCCCCACTGCCTGCGGTCTCCAGAGGGTTATCAAGCACCTGCTATGCGTGGCCTGAAGCCCAGAAGGCGGCACTGTTCCGAGGCCAGTGAGCGGGTGGAGGTGCCAGGCTAGCTCTGTCTCCAGGGCTCACCCAACCCTGAGGCCCCAAGCTCTGAGCGGTGGGACTCCTGGGCAGACAGCCTTCCCGCGGCTGGGGCAGGGCTGGACAAATGCCCAGCACAAGGCCTCTTATCAGCCCTTCTGCCTCTTGCCTAAAACCCACCGGCCTGCTGGCCCAGCCTGCCCCTGCCTGGAGGGCACAGCGCAACCAGGCCAGCTGCCTGCAAGTCCTGTGGCTCCGGAAGTGGACAGGCAGCACCCATGGGCTCCCATTCCTGCACCCTTCCCCGGATGGCTGTGGAATGTGTGGGTCCCCGTGCAAGACAAAAATACGGGCTCCTTCTTAGAAGGAAGCAGAAACCTGAGCAGGGAGCCCCGTCACGGTGGCCACCTCCCACCCTCCGGGCCCCTCGAGGGCAGGCCCCCAGCCCTGTGGTGACAGCCTGACACAAGCTGCTAGCGGCCCCCTCCTCCCCTCCCCTGCCTTCTTCGCCAGGGACAGAAAGGGGGCAGCACCCTGGCCTCCAGAAGTCCCCAAAAGCCCTTAGTCGAGGCCCCCACCCCCGCCTCCTGTGGCAACCAGGCCCCTCCCCGCTGGCCTCGGCTGCTCCCAGGCAGAAGAATGAATCACACTGCCTCGGGCCACGCCATCCCTGCTCCCGGCAGGTTTAAACTTTGCCCCCTCCCACCCGCACGCCTGGCAGCTCCCCTGCCCGGGCAAGCAGCTCCAACAAGTTAAATTTAACCCAACCCCAGCTGTCTTCCTCCTGCTCCACACCGCGCGCCCCGCCCCACTGGTCCCTGCACACAGATGCGCCCACACTTCTCCTGCTCCATGTGAGCCCCCCGGGAAGGGTGGGGAGAGGAGGACCCGCCTGCAGGCCCCCTGTTGCCCCGGGGCCAGGCCTGCTCACAGCAGCAGCCAGCACTGGGCCAGCCGTGCTCAGGCTGCCAGGAAGGGCAAAGCCCGGGCTCGGTCCAGGGCGACACTGAGGCTCCTGCCTGGCACCGGGCTGGGCAGGCAGCGGCACACAGGCTGCAAGCTGGGAGTGCCGCTCTGCGTCTGGCACTGCTTCTTCGTGGACAGAGGAGCCCGGCGGGCGAGAGTCCACAGGGCTGCAAAGAGCTGGACACGACTGAAGTGACTGAGCACACACACACTTCCTTCTGGGCACCCACTGCGAGCCCACACCTGGCCAGGTACCTGCGCCTCTCGAGCCTCTAGAGGACCCGGGGGAGACACGGGGCCGCAGCCAGGCAGGCCTGGCGACACAGGGTCCTCTGTGTGTTCTTCGGGGTCTCCCCGAGGAAAGGCCAGTTAGACAGGGCCTCCGACAAGGGGCCACACGTCGTCTTCTTCCCCGGGCCCTCTGTTTTATTCAGACTGGAAATGCGCTCAGCTAAAATGCTACTCTTCCACCAAGTGGTATGAGATAAAGTTCTGGCTAGTAGGAAGTGAGAAGTGCTGGAGGTATCTTCAGGCACTTTGAGAACAGATTCCCAAAAGGAGCTGAGTCACCCGGTGGCCCCCAGTTCTCTGCCTCACTGCTTCCTGGTCACATACGCCTGTGGTGCGCCTGCAGCCATCTTGGCCTGGGAGGCGACGCCGAGGCTGGCAGCCATGACCAGAAGAGCGACCCAGAGGGGCTTCCCAGGGGGTGCTCGTGGTGCAGCATCCACCTGCCAGACAGGAGGCAGGAGGCAGGAGACCTGGGTTCCATCCCTGGGCTGAAAGATCCCCTGGAGGAGGGCATGGCAACCCACTCTAGTATTCTTTGGTTTTTGTTTTTGTTTTTAATTTTGGCCTCTTTTATTGGTTCTTTCTTTCTTTATTTCCACCCATCTTTGTTCTTTGGCCCATGTGGGCCTGCCATCGCAGTGGCCTCTCTCGCTGCAGAGCACCAGCTCTGGGCGCATGCGCTCCAGAGCGCCGGCTCGTCATTGGACACACCGGTCCAGCCGCTCCGCGGCACGTGGGATCTTCTGGGCCAGGGATCGAATCGGCGTCCCTTGCACGGCCAGGCGGGCTCTTTACCCGCTGGACCACTGGGGAAGCCCACTCCAGTGTTCCCGCCTGGAGACTCCCACAGCGCGTCCGTGGGCCGCGGAGAGTCAGGCACGACTGGGCCACTTCCAGTTTCTCGGAGTGCACGCCTTCAGCACAGGACGTGCTCAGTAAGGGCCGGGGCTGCCGCTGAAGCTGGAGGAGGGGCTCTGAAGAGAGGGACCCCAAGCACGGAGGTCACCCGCTCCCAGCTGGCCCCTCATTTCTGCCGGTTCCGGGCGGCAGCACCCCACCTCCGCCCTGCCCTTTCCTCTGCTTCCTCCAGGCAAGGCGGCTCCCGGTCTCCCGCCGCCGAGGCCAGGGGCTGGGGGCCCTGCGGAATCGGGTGGGATCGAAGAGCTGCAGCAAGGAAGGTGCGGGGTAAAAAATTTGTAAGAGGCATACATGTTTTCTGTTTTGGCAGGATGTAATGGGTGCAGATTGCTCAGGTCCCAAAGCCATGGGGAAAAAAAAGAAAAAGCCCTTTGCCGCTGCTATTGATAACTTGTCTCTCCGCGTGGTGGGTTCAAAACTAAAAATACTCTTCTCCGGCGACGGCAGGGAAGCCGAGCGCTGTCACGTTGCAGAGGAGACATGAAAGCTGTGCGGGGAAGGCTCGTGGGGGCCACGTGGGGGCCGGGGCCGGCCTCAGGGGCTCATCGCCCTCTGCCCACCCAGGCTGCATCCAGACAGATTTCCCCGCCTTCCCCAGAGGGGAGGAGGGAAAGTCCTCTCCTCGGAGCGGGGCGGGGCGACACGGACGGGCGTGACCTCGGCAGGCCTCCCCAGGGGCAGAGGCTGGGTCAGCAATGCAGGGAACCTGGCCTCGTTGGATGCCCAGCTCACGGCCGCTCTGGCCGCCGACGGAGATAAAGAGATTCTCCCGGGCTCAGAAACCTGCTGGGAAGGGAGGCGTGAAGCTGGATGCAGAGCAGTGGACCGCCGGCGGGGCGGGCTCCACCGGCCCGCCCAGCAGTGTGGCCCTGGCCGCAGCAAGGCTCTCAGAGCCCTGGTCTCCCCTGCGAAAGGGGCGCAGTGATCTCTGTTCCGTCTCCGGGTCGGGTGGAGGGGGCGATGCACACAACTGTGCCTCCTGAGGGCAAAGCGAGGGCACCTGCTCCTGCCCTGGGCCTCTGGAGCCCAGGGCGCCGGCCACTGAGAGCGGAGGGCCTGTGGCCGGGCACCTGCTTCAGATGCAGGAGAGGCTGGGCCAGGCTGCTGGGGCGGGCCACTTCCTCAGTGCAGGTCCTGGGCGAGGCTCGGTGTGTGCATGTGGGAAGTGGGAACGGCGACCCGCGGCATCTGTCGGACTGGCTGCTGGCTGGGTCGGCTGTCACTGTCACTGTCCCCATCACTGTCTGGCTCACACCAGCGTCTGCTCTCCTGCCCCGACTCTCAGCCCAATCCTGGAGAAGTCTGCCTCTGGAATTGGCCTCCTGACCTAGTAAAGGTCATGGAAAATGCTCCTGACCGGCTCCGGAGCACTCTCGTCTTAGCTTCAGCTGAGGGGGGAGGGTGCCTCTCGCCTGGGAAGAGAGCAGCGGACCCCAGCCCAGCGCTGCACCTGCTGAGAGGGAGGAGCTGACCTGCCGGCTGCGGACCGGTCGGGCAGATTGTCATCCCAAGCCATGGGGAAAAAAAAGAAAAAGCCCTTTGCCGCTGCTATTGATAACTTGTCTCTCCGCGTGGTGGGTTCAAAACTAAAAATACTCTTCTCCGGCGACGGCAGGGAAGCCGAGCGCTGTCACGTTGCAGAGGAGACATGAAAGCTGTGCGGGGAAGGCTCGTGGGGGCCACGTGGGGGCCGGGGCCGGCCTCAGGGGCTCATCGCCCTCTGCCCACCCAGGCTGCATCCAGACAGATTTCCCCGCCTTCCCCAGAGGGGAGGAGGGAAAGTCCTCTCCTCGGAGCGGGGCGGGGCGACACGGACGGGCGTGACCTCGGCAGGCCTCCCCAGGGGCAGAGGCTGGGTCAGCAATGCAGGGAACCTGGCCTCGTTGGATGCCCAGCTCACGGCCGCTCTGGCCGCCGACGGAGATAAAGAGATTCTCCCGGGCTCAGAAACCTGCTGGGAAGGGAGGCGTGAAGCTGGATGCAGAGCAGTGGACCGCCGGCGGGGCGGGCTCCACCGGCCCGCCCAGCAGTGTGGCCCTGGCCGCAGCAAGGCTCTCAGAGCCCTGGTCTCCCCTGCGAAAGGGGCGCAGTGATCTCTGTTCCGTCTCCGGGTCGGGTGGAGGGGGCGATGCACACAACTGTGCCTCCTGAGGGCAAAGCGAGGGCACCTGCTCCTGCCCTGGGCCTCTGGAGCCCAGGGCGCCGGCCACTGAGAGCGGAGGGCCTGTGGCCGCCGGGCACCTGCTTCAGATGCAGGAGAGAGGCTGGGCCAGGCTGCTGGGCGGCGGGCCACTTCCTCAGTGCAGGTCCTGGGCGAGGCTCAGTTTGTGCATCTGTGAAGTGGGAACGGCGACCCGCGGCATCTGTCGGACTGGCTGCTGGCTGGGTCGGCTGTCACTGTCACTGTCCCCATCACTGTCTGGCTCACACCCGCGGCGTCTGCTCTCCTGCCCCGACTCTCAGCCCAATCCTGGAGAAGTCTGCCTCTGGAATTGGCCTCCTGACCTAGTAAAGGTCATGGAAAATGCTCCTGACCGGCTCCGGAGCACTCTCGTCTTAGCTTCAGCTGAGGGGGGAGGGTGCCTCTCCGCCTGGGAAGAGAGAGCAGCGGACCCCGGAGCCCAGCGCGCTGCACCTGCTGAGAGGGAGGAGCTGACCTGCCGGCTGCGGACCGGTCGGGACCAGAGCCCTCTCCCTCCTAACGGCCACGCCGCGCGTGTCCGTGCAGACCGGAGGCTTGTTCGCCCCCAGCCTCTCTCCTGGCCTGGGCACTCCCATGCTGCACTCACTCCTGGAATTCATGGCCAAGGGGTGGGCAGGCAGGTCAAGCCCCTCAGGAGCATGTCCTTCCTGGGGGGTCCAAGTCTTCGAGGCTCGTCAGAGAGACAGGCCCTGTGCTGGACACGGGCCAGGCCTGCGGGGACGCCGCGGAGCATCTCCGTGGCAACCGGCCTTGTCCTTGTCCTGGGCTGGGAGCCTGAAGGCTGCACCCTTCCCTCTCCTGCTCCAGTCAGTTTCTTCAGAGGTAGCCATGGCAACGCCTTTGTTTTCGAGGCCGGTCCCGCCTCCCTCCGAGCTTTTCTCTTCAGCAGAGGCTGGGGGAGCTCCTTCTCAGTCCCTGCACGTCTCTGGCGCCCACTGACAGTGGGCCCACCCTGAGCCAGGACCAGGCCCTGGCCTGGGGCCGCCTGGCTTTGTGATCCCAGCCTGCTGCACCTGCCCATGCCCCGCGATGTACAGGAGGCCCTGTCACCTGCACGGGGGCTGCAGGGGCAGCCAAGGCCTCCCCTGCTCTCCAGGCACCCCCAGTCCAGGTCCCTGCACCCCAGCTGGAAGTGGGGAAGTGTTCTGAGGAGGGAATGCAGAGGCCCAGAGGACCTGGCTTTGTGGAAGAGGCGGTAAGGAGCAGGAGCCCAGCATGTGCTGTATGATCGGGCACCTGTGTGGCTCCAGCGGCCCACCTCCAACTGGTTTAAGCAGAAAGGAAGACGTGGTGACTCACATGCCTGAATTCTCGCCTGGAGAATCCCATGGACAGAGGAGCCTGGCGGGGTACGGTCCGTAGAGTTGCAGAGTCAGACACGACCGAAGCGACTTAGCACGCACGTACCTGAAAAGTCTAGAAAGTGCTTGCTGAAGCGGCAGCTGGTTCCAGGCAACCCAAGGGTGATCTCATTCCCCAGGTGTCACTTCCCCACATGGTGACAAGATGCTCATCAGTAGCCCCAGACTTACACCTTTCTCTCACAGAGCCCAGTTCTGTGGAGGTCTGTGAGCAGATGGGAGGGTTGTTTGGCCTCAGCTATCCCTCTGGCCTGAGCTGTGACCCTCAGCAGAAGTCCCAGGACTGATCCTCAGTGGCCAGAACCGGGTCATCTGCTCACCCCGGAACCACTTGCTGGAGCTCTCAGCAATGAGCCTGATTCATTTTACTCCACTCGCCTCAAACCAGACCCAAGAGGCACATGAGATCCGGTGGAGGAAACCTAGTTTGAAAAGGTAAGTCTTGGTACTCATAGGCCCAGAGAGGTTCGTTTACTTTCCCACAACCACACAGCTGGTAAGGATGTAAGCTCGGGTCTGATTCCAGAGCTTCCGGGCTTAACCATGGAGCTACTGCGGTCAGTGAGAGCACCCAAAGGTTTTAAACAAAGGACTGAACGTCCGGGATGCAGCCCGAGGGTAAGTCGGAGCCGGGTTCTGGCTGAAAGGTAAGCGGTGAAAGGCAAGACGCGGAGTGTGGACGGTGGGAAGCCTGCGTGCTGCTGAGGAAGGCGGGTTTTGGAGTGTGACTCTCGCCTCCACCCGTCCCCGGGGGGTGGGAGCGACAGGCGCAGAAGCCTCAGCACGCACAGCACCCGCACCCGGACACCTGACTCGCTGTTTGTAAACTCAGCGCACCCAGCCACGCCCCTTCCTTCGTCTCGCCCACCCCTTTCGGGTCAATATCGGCATAACCCCGCCTTTGCCCTCTTTGATTGGTCTTTCTGGTCGTCACTCCTCCGCATGGGCTGGACTCGCGGGGGGCGGAAGGCGGGGCCTCTTGGCGACGCAATTAGCATAGTCCCGCCTCCTAGCGCGGCCCTCGGGTCTGGTGCTGATTGGGCGGGCGGCGGCCGACGCGCCGGCGCCGGGCTCAGTGAGTGGCGGACGTGGACTGCCCGTCGGCGGGGCGGCCGGCCGCACTTCCGCCTCGGTGTCAGCGGGTCGCGGGTCTACGGGGCGGGGGCGGGGGCGGGGCGGGCAGCGGGGCTCGGCGGGCGTCCGAGAGACAGCGGACCAGGTGAGCGATCCGGTCGGGATCCCGATCCTGCGTCTCCCGGGAACGGTGCCCGGCATCGGGCGGGCGGTCCTGGGCCTCGGGCGTCAGGGAGGCCGGGCCCGGCTGCGGGGAACGAGAGCCTCGCTTCCCCGGCCCCCTGGCCAGGCCTCGACCCCGGCCCCTGCCCGCTCGGCCTCCCGCCGCCGGCCCGTCCGCTGACTGAGGCCCCGGTCCGAGGAAACTTGGGAGGAAAGTTGGCGACCGGGGGCAGGGACGGCCCGCGGGCCAGGGTGGCGGGCCTGGGTCCCAGGCGTCCGACCAGACCCGCGTCGCCGGGCAACTGCGGCCCCGGGACCGGACAGCCGGCTGCCGCACCCGGAAGTGGACTGGAGCGGGGCCCCGGGACCCTCCAGCCTCTCTGGGCGGCAGGGATGCGTCGAGGGGCGCACTGAGCAGGGCGCGGGGCCTCCGACTTTCCCTTGTGTCTAAGGTCAGCCCCCGCGGTCAGCCGGTCAGGAGGGGCACGGGGCCGAGAGGCCGCGTCCCGCTCGCGGCTCGCGGTGCAGCCCTCCCTGCGCGCCCTCCCCTCCCAGGCCCGGCGACCACCTGTGGGTTTGTCTGGGCCCGGCAAGGTTTTGTGCTTGTGTCCACCCCTCCCCGGCCCTCCGTTTTGCTTTTGATTTGTGGATCTTAGCAGACAGTGCATTCCGTGGAGAGCTCTTCACATACGTTAGATAACTTAGATGTGTAATCTGATTTTTAAAGCTTCCTTTTTTCTGCAGTCATATTTCAGTAATCAGCAGAATAAATCTTGAGACGTAAAAGCCCAGAGCAAGACTGCTGACTGATCACCCGTCTGTCTTCCCAGGTTTCTCTGGGAGAAGCAGCCAGGTGTTAGGATGCCCCTGGCATCTTGCGTGTGAGGGTCCCTTCCCAGGAAGTCGAGCTGCTGTCCTTGGGGTCAGTCCAGGGCCAGCTCTGCACCGTCGACGGCAGCAGCTCGTGCATTGGGCCCTTTGCTGGGCAGCCTGTGCACGCCTGGAGGCGTGGTCACTCCGGTTTGGCAGATGCCTGCGCGATGCCCGCTGCAGAGCTGAGTGCCAGCTGCGGGCCCTCTCCACCCACTGGTGCTGGGGAGCAGGGGTGTTCTGGGACTCCCGTCCTCGAGGCTCCGTGACCTGGTGCCAGAGCGAAGGACCTTCCCCACTGCGCCCTGGGCAGTGTCTGCCCGTCACTCCTGGCCTCAGTTCCTTCCCTGACGCCGCCTGCCGTGCCCCTGCAGGGCTGAAGAGACCCGCGGGTGAAACCCCCGCCGTAGCAGCCCTGCCATGCTGTAGGTGCTGCTGTGGTCAGTCCCCGCCGCCCTAGGATGGGGACGGGAGCCCCCTCGGCTGCCCTTGCTCCTTGTCCAGCACGGCGCCTGGCCGAGTCTGTCATTCCGTCCGCGGATGACCAGGTCTCCTCAGAGCGCCTTTGCTGTGTGCCTCGCCTGCGCTCCTGCTGAGGAGCTCTTACCTAAGAGGCCAGCCGTGCCTGACCAGGGTCGTCCTGGCCTGCCGCCGGCACAGGGCGCCCACTCGATTCCTGTGGTTTTCACAGCCGCCGCCGGGACGCGGCCTCAGTTCCGTCATCCTTCATCTCGTCACGGGGACGGTGAGGCACAGAGAGGTTAAGTGACTCCCTCTGAGTCACACAGGAGTAAGTTTCAGAGCGGGGGTTTCAGCCCAGGCCATCAGGCTCCCCGAGACGCCTCTTTCATCCCTGGAAGCCGGCGCTTGGCCACAGCGCATTTCTCCGGCACGTCGAACTGTGCCGCGTTCCTGCGTGTTGGAACTGTGTTCCTGCAGCACACGCAACGGAGAGTTTCTCACGCCGGGTGCGCGTGAGTGTTCATAGAACCATGTAATTTCTTTTAAAATAAAGTCCTGGCCCTCCATCTGGCTCTCCGAGACTGCTGAAATACTCCTCCTGCCCCCCGTTCCCCGGTCAGGGAGACGTTGCTGAGGGTCACCGTGCGAAAGGGCGAGTGGCAGGAGCGGGCTCTGCTGGGCACGCCACGGAGCTCAGGCTGTGGTCTCGAGCTTGTCTCTGAGTGACCCTGACGCGGGGAACCCGAGGCTGTAGACCACGCGTGTGCTTTGTGCTGTATCACTTCACGCGCGTCCGGCTCTCTAAGCCTGTGGGTGGCAGCCTGCCAAGCGCCTCTGTCCGTGAGATTCTCCAGGCACAAATGCTGGGGTGGGGGGCTTCCCTGGCGGTCCAGTAGGTGGGGAGTCTGCCTTGCAGTGCGGGGGGCGCCGGTTTGATCCCTGGCCAGGGAAGATCCTGGGAGCGACTGGACCGGTATGTCCAATTACAGGCCAGCACTCTGGAGCATATGTGCCCAGAGCCAGCATTCTGCAATGAAGAGGCCACTGCAGTGGGAGGCCCACACAGGCAGAAGAATAAAGATGGATGAAAACAAATAAAAAGAAGCCAAAATGAAAAAAAAAAAGAAAAAGAATACTGGAGTGGGTTCCTATGCCCTCCTCCAGAGGATCTTCCCGACTCAGGGATCGAACCTGCATCTCTAATGTCTCCTGCATTGGTAGGTGGCTTTTTTTTGGTATCACTAGCGCCACCTGGGAAGCTTTGCTTTCTCCTCCCTGGTGCGTTCAGAGGGGTCAGGCTCTGGCTCAACATTTTTATGAGCAGTGTCAGTTAAAAAGGGCCACTTGTCCTCCGTCCTGGTGTCTCTTGTCCATTCCCTCTAGGTGATGCCAGCAAACGAAGTCTTGGTTATATACTGAAAACTAGCTTGCCTTTAAACTCTGGGTACAAATTTTGGTAGACTCTCCAGCTAATTACGAAAGTGACATGTGTTTTTTTGGTGGCAAAATTTTGGAAACGTTTTATACACTCCAGTTTTATCTTTGAATGATTTCTTTAGTATTTCTGTGAAAAGCCAAGGCCCCGACGTCTCCGAGGCGTCTGCCCGCAGCGGCTCTAAGGCCGCGCGGCCTGCAGCCTGCGTCTGTGCGCGGAGTGGTCGCGGGGCGGCTGTGCTCCGTCTGAGCGCCTGGGAGTCGACCGGGCGGCGGCCTGGGGCTCGCGGGTGCGGCCCGGCTCCGACTCCGGCGGGCGGCACGTTGCCCGTGGGCTCTTGCCTCGAGGGCGTGGCTGTAGCGTGGGCGCCTCGGGCGGGAGCGTGTGTGACGGCGGCCGCCCGCGGCTGCCCTTGCCAGGCCATGGTCCGGTGGTCACTTCGACGCGCCCAGGAGCTGTGTGGCGCTCCTTTCCGCTCCTCTCCAGATTCAGAAAAGAGCTCGGGGCGGTGGGAAGCGTTGCAGAGCATCCCGTCCTCAGCCGGCGCCCGGGCGGCGCTCCCGGGCGGCTCTGGCGCCGGAGGCGGCGGCCTCTACCTGCGGCGCGTGTGCCCCGGCTCTCTTCCGCGTTCCATCGGTCCAGTTCTTGCAGGATCTCCTTTGAGAGGCCGGCTGGGCTCGGCCCGTAGCCTGGGGCTCTGGGGGACGGTCCGGGCTCTTGGCAGGAAGCTTGCCCAGCCGCGGGCGCCGGGCTCGGGCCGGCGGGGCTGGTCGGTGCCGCCCGGGGTGGGTAGACCGGTCTGACCTCTGAGCTCATGCCTTTGTCAGCGGGGCCGGAAGCGCCGGCTCCAGGCCAGGACACGGGTTCTAGGGGAGAGCCTGGCGCGAGGAATGGTCTTACAGAGCACTTGCCCTGAATCCAGGTTCTAGAAAAGACGGTGGCGGCCGTGGAGGCCGGACGGCTGTGTGCCTTACGGAACCGTCGAGGCTGGCCGTGAGGAGAGACCCGCCGTGACCTGGCGCCTGTGCCACGGTGCCTGGCTGGAAGGTGCCTCCCGCCGTCGCCTAAACCAGGGGAGCGTGTGACCTGACGGTCAGACCGGAAAGCCTGGGTGAGAGAAGGTCCGCGGCACCCACTGTGACGGGCTGCGGCCGTCCGGGTCCACTCAGACAGGCGAGCCCCCGACGTGGCACCAGATCGGCGCCAGCGCCTGGGTTCCGAGGAAGCGGTGGTCACCCCTGGGCCGTGTTCTGACTCCCGAGGGAGCCGGCTGGGCCGCCCGGGGCGGCCGTGCGGCCTGTCTCGGAGGCGGGGCGCTGTGGCTTCAACGCCAGGCTGCTACCAGAAGCACGGGCACAGCTCTGTAAAAAGCGTCGCTCCAAGACCCAGCGCCAGCCTCCCGGATCCGGGCTTCCCGCGGCAGGCCCCTGAGTGCCACACTCCTGTGACTCCAGCGTGGCGGTGTGCTCGCCGCGGCGAGGGGCACCCTCGGGGTCGTGACCTGCTTTGGGTCAGGACCTGCCGCGCCCCCACCACTCCTCACTTTGAGAGCTGAACGAAGGGTCTGAGTTGTGTTCCAGGGGGAAGGAAATGAACACGCAACCTCGTGATTTTTCCTTTTTTATTTGTTTCTCTGTTTTTTTACTTTCATAGGGGGTGGGGTGGTTTAGAAATTCATGGGCTTCCCTGACCTTGGTGAAGCACCCGCCTTTAGTGCTGAGGAAATGGGGTTAGGAGTGCCCGGGGCAGGCGTGGCCTGGATGGTGAAGTTCTCAGCAGGGGAAGCTGGTCAGGGGGCTGAGCAGGTTCTTCTGGGGCAGGACCTGACCTGACCGGGCAGGACCTGGTGCTGGGGATGGCGGAAGCGAAAGGGCGAGGCTGTCAGGCGGGGCCCTGCGCCGTGCCCCGTGCCCCGTGCCCCGTGCCGACGCGGCCGTGGTCCCGCTCCTCGGAGATCCTGCACCGCAGGCGGTGTGCTTTGTGGCCTGATGTCTCCGTGGCTCTCAGCACGCTGCCTCCGCTGTGGCTACAGCTCCCGTGGGCCTTTGTGATCACGGCCCTGGAGGCCGTGGACAGGCTCCCCGCTCAGCGCGCTCTCGCCCACTCCCCAGGCTGCATTCCCGCTGCTCTGTGTGTGCCCGGAAGAGCACCCATTCATCCCACACAGTGCTTGTCTGCAGGGCTGTGTGCTGGATCGCCAGGGTATCCTGGCCCCGCGCTGCAAACCCCTCAGCGAAGAAGCCGTTGGCTCCTGGCAGCAGCAGGGCCCACGTTGTGATGGAGTCGTGTAGGCCTGCAGAAGCCCGGGGCTGTTAAAGCTCCACAGACTGAAAACACGCGCCTACGTGTTTTGCCCTAAAGCCGCGCTCTGATGGAACCTCACGCACGCCTGGACTGAACTGAGTTCCCTGAGTGTAAGGGACCAGTGTCCTGAAGGCCACTCTCGGTTCCTCCGAGAGGAGGCCCGGTGTGGGGCGCGCGTGGACCGGTGCTCTGCGGACGACAGCCAGCCTTCCGAGAGGGCTCGCGGGGAGCAGAGTGGGGTGCGCCTGACGCGGCCGCGAAGCGCCCCAGCCTCAGGAGTGCGAAGGCTGGCCTTCCTTCAGCAGGTGGCGCCGCACGCGCCTCGGGAAGCAGGGAGGCTCGGGAAGAGCCCAGGGCGGCGTGGCCTGACGCGCTGCTCTGTGCTCCACCCACGGCTGGCGGAGGAGGGCTGCGGGGACCGGCCGGCCCTGCCTCTGCCGCCTGGACGTGTACGCAGAGGCCATGTGGGGCCACGGAGCCTCCTGGGCCCCGTGGTGCCCCAGCCCAGCGGGACCCTAGAGGGCTGTGTGCGGGACGGATGCCACCTGCCACGCGGGCCGCTGAAGCGGAAGGACTTCGGCTGGGTCGCATCCCAGAGACATAAGCACTGGTTTCTTCTCCGCACGAGCTCAGAGTCCCCTCGGGCCCTGCGGCCACTGCCCTGGACGGAGCACGGTAGAGGACGAGTGCCCAGCATGGCGGAGCCCCGTGGCGCGGCGCTGGAATCCACACGGGTTGAGGACCTGTGCCGTTACGTCTTGTTCTTTTACAGAAGAAAGACGGCACCACGGCATGGTGCACGGGCTTCCTTGGCCAAGCGGACATCTCAAACCTGAAACAGTCAGTGACCGCGAGGGTGGCGCGGCCAGCAAGTGCTGTCCACCCGCAGTGGGCTGCTCCCGGGAGGGGCGAGGCCTCGGGAGACCCTGGGACAGGCGGCCCCGGACCTCGTGCCTCCCTCGGGGTGGTCAGCCAGGAGGGCCTGTGGGCACGCCTGCCCCTCCCCAGGCTGAGCTCTCGTCACCCCCAGCCTGGGCTCCCCTTTCCCTGACTTGAGGTCCCATCCTTCGGCTCCTCAGGTCCTCCAGACACTGACGGTGTCCGTTATGTGCTAAACTCTGGTTTTCATGCTCAGAAGAGGTGCTGGTTCCACGGCCTTGGTGGGCTCTGGTAACGTGTAAGCCTCACTGTGGCAGCTCTCTGGGGTCTGACAGGCCGGCCTTGGCGGTGGAGCCCCGCTGACCCCGGGAAGGGGAGACCCTCGGGCGGTGCCGGGGCCTCTGGTCTGTCCCGTCGATGGCGCGAGGCTCCCCCCTGCCCTCTGCACCGCGCATGGGCTTCTCCGTCTCCAGGAAGACTTTGGCCTTGACCTTGAGACCTGTGGGGCGTGAGAGCCTCATGGACAGACTGGGCCGTCGCCAGCTGCTGCTCCCTCGCTTCTCTCTCTGACTCGTTCTTGATGGAAACCCCGTTTTTCACATCTGATGGGTGGAGCGCACGTGCAGCGGGGAGGCGTGCCCCCGGCCGAGGCCTGGGCAGCTCTTACTTGTGATTCTTCTGGAGACACCTGCTCCGTGACCACCCTCTGAATGTGAGCTCTGGGCGGGGGGGGTGGGGCCGGCCTCCGGGCCATGCTGCTGGACCCCCTTCCTCCATTCCCCAGCCCGCCCCCGCCCCCGCCCCGGCGCTCGAGCTGCCCGGCCTCCCTCGGCTCCTCGCCTCTCCCAGTGAGGGTGGACTGGAGGGTGGGCTGTGTTCCTTTGAACCCTCAGAGGAAGCAGACCCTGAGGCTGGCGTGGGTTCTTCGGGAGAGTCTCTCGTGAGACTCAGAGCTCCCAGGAGGTCTCCCTCTCCAGGGCAGTGCTTTGGGCGCTGGCGCCCAGTTGCACGGAGCTCCGTGCACGGTTGTTCATTGCTTGTTCGTCTTGCTTGCTAATGTGCTCTTTCTGATTTAAAAAACTGTGCTAAAATACACATGACATAAAAATCACCACTCTGAGCATTTTCGGTGCGCACTTCAGTGGTAGCACGTGGGCAGCGCCACCGTCCACCTCAAAGCTCTGGCGGGCGATGCCAGGCCCTCTTCCTCCCCAGCCCCGACGACCTGTCCCCTTTCCGCTCTGTGCGTTTGACTCCTCGGGTCCTCGCGTGCGGGAGTCGTGTGTCCCCTCCTGCCTGGCTTAGTTCACGGCTCGTGCGCTCAGGCTCCTCTGTGCTATGGCGTTTGCTGGGTCCTCCTTGGAGTGCTAAACTCTGGTTTTCATGCTCAGAAGAGGTGCTGGTTCCACGGCCTTGGTGGGCTCTGGTAACGTGTAAGCCTCTCTTGGGGTCTGACAGGCCGGCCTTGGCGGTGGAGCCCGCTGACCCGGGAAGGGGAGACCCTCGGGCGGTGCCGGGGCCTCTGGTCTGTCCCGTCGATGGCGCGAGGCTCCCCCCTGCCCTCTGCACCGCGCATGGGCTTCTCCGTCTCCAGGAAGACTTTGGCCTTGACCTTGAGACCTGTGGGGCGTGAGAGCCTCATGGACAGACTGGGCCGTCGCCAGCTGCTGCTCCCTCGCTTCTCTCTCTGACTCGTTCTTGATGGAAACCCCGTTTTTCACATCTGATGGGTGGAGCGCACGTGCAGCGGGGAGGCGTGCCCCCGGCCGAGGCCTGGGCAGCTCTTACTTGTGATTCTTCTGGAGACACCTGCTCCGTGACCACCCTCTGAATGTGAGCTCTGGGCGGGGGGGGTGGGGCCGGCCTCCGGGCCATGCTGCTGGACCCCCTTCCTCCATTCCCCAGCCCGCCCCCGCCCCCGCCCCGGCGCTCGAGCTGCCCGGCCTCCCTCGGCTCCTCGCCTCTCCCAGTGAGGGTGGACTGGAGGGTGGGCTGTGTTCCTTTGAACCCTCAGAGGAAGCAGACCCTGAGGCTGGCGTGGGTTCTTCGGGAGAGTCTCTCGTGAGACTCAGAGCTCCCAGGAGGTCTCCCTCTCCAGGGCAGTGCTTTGGGCGCTGGCGCCCAGTTGCACGGAGCTCCGTGCACGGTTGTTCATTGCTTGTTCGTCTTGCTTGCTAATGTGCTCTTTCTGATTTAAAAAACTGTGCTAAAATACACATGACATAAAAATCACCACTCTGAGCATTTTCGGTGCGCACTTCAGTGGTAGCACACGTGGGCAGCGCCACCGTCCACCTCAAAGCTCTGGCGAAGCGCCGATGCCAGGCCCCTCTTCCCTCCCCAGCCCCGACGACCTGTCCCCTTTCCGCTCTGTGCGTTTGACTCCTCGGGTCCTCGCGTGCGGGGAGTCGTGTGTCCCCTCCTGCCTGGCTTAGTTCACGGTCGTCGTGCGCTCAGGCTCCTCTGTGCTATGGCGTTTTGCTGGGTCTCCTTCCTTTTGGAGGCTGAATACTCCTCTCTTACCTGCCGGGACCCCGTTTTGCGTTTCATTTTGTCTGTCGATGGACACTTGGGGTGCTTCCGCATTTTAGCCTCTGTGAACATGGGTACGCAATTATCTCTGCGAGCCCTTGCGTTCAGTTCTTTTGGGCACATACCCAGGAGCAGAATCGCTAGGTCACCTGGTGATTCTGTTTTTAGTTTTTTGAGGAACTGTCCTGCTGTTCGCCACAGCAGCTGTACCGTTTTATCCTCTCAGCGGCAGTGTGCAAGGGTTCCTGTTTCCCACATCCCCACCGAGACCTGTGCCTCTGGTTTCTGACGGTGGCCGTCCCGAAGGCTGGGAGCTGCTGTCTCTGTCCAGCGCTGGGTGCGCCTCCCTGGCGCTGAGGGAGTCGGGCGTCTTCTCAGGCGCTTACTGGCCGTTGGTGTGTGTTCCCTGGCGAAGTGTCTGTTCATTTGCCCATTTTTGAATCAGGTTGTTTGCTTTTTGTTGTGGAGTTGTAGGGGTACTCTATAGAGTCAGGATATTAATCTGTTATCAGATGTATGATTTGCAAGTATTTTCTCCCATTCTGGGCTTGCCTCTGTACTCTCGTAGTGTCTAATGTGCAAATTGAAAGATTTTTCATAAAGTCCAGTTTGCCTGTTTTCTCTTTAATTGTCTTTGCCTTTGGTGTCTTATCCAACAAATCATGACCAAATCCAAAGTTGTGAAGGTTTTGCCCCGTATCTTCCTCTAAGAGTTTTTTGGGTTTTAGATCTTGCATTTAGGTCCTTGATCCCTTTCAAGTCAGGTTTTGTATGTGGTGTAAGGCAGGGTCCAGCTCGGTTTCTCCGTGTGTGGACCTCCAGTTTCCCAGTACCATCTGTTGAAGACAGTTCTTTCCTTCGTGAGGGCTCTTGGCTCACTTTCTCATTGGAAATCCCTGACCGTGCCTGTGAGGTTTGTTCCTGGGCTGTCTCCTGTTGGAGGTTTGTGCTATGGCGTTTTGCTGGGTCTCCTTCCTTTGGAGGCTGAATACTCCTCTCTTACCTGCCGGGACCCCGTTTTGCGTTTCATTTTGTCTGTCGATGGACACTTGGGGTGCTTCCGCATTTTAGCCTCTGTGAACATGGGTACGCAATTATCTCTGCGAGCCCTTGCGTTCAGTTCTTTTGGGCACATACCCAGGAGCAGAATCGCTAGGTCACCTGGTGATTCTGTTTTTAGTTTTTTGAGGAACTGTCCTGCTGTTCGCCACAGCAGCTGTACCGTTTTATCCTCTCAGCGGCAGTGTGCAAGGGTTCCTGTTTCCCACATCCCCACCGAGACCTGTGCCTCTGGTTTCTGCCGGTGGCCGCCCCGACGGGGGGCAGCTGCCGTCTCTGTCCAGCGCTGGGTGCGCCTCCCTGGCGCTGAGGGAGTCGGGCGTCTTCTCAGGCGCTTACTGGCCGTTGGTGTGTGTTCCCTGGCGAAGTGTCTGTTCATTTGCCCATTTTTGAATCAGGTTGTTTGCTTTTTGTTGTGGAGTTGTAGGGGTACTCTATAGAGTCAGGATATTAATCTGTTATCAGATGTATGATTTGCAAGTATTTTCTCCCATTCTGGGCTTGCCTCTGTACTCTCGTAGTGTCTAATGTGCAAATTGAAAGATTTTTCATAAAGTCCAGTTTGCCTGTTTTCTCTTTAATTGTCTTTGCCTTTGGTGTCTTATCCAACAAATCATGACCAAATCCAAAGTTGTGAAGGTTTTGCCCCGTATCTTCCTCTAAGAGTTTTTTGGGTTTTAGATCTTGCATTTAGGTCCTTGATCCCTTTCAAGTCAGGTTTTGTATGTGGTGTAAGGCAGGGTCCAGCTCGGTTTCTCCGTGTGTGGACCTCCAGTTTCCCAGTACCATCTGTTGAAGACAGTTCTTTCCTTCGTGAGGGCTCTTGGCTCACTTTCTCATTGGAAATCCCTGACCGTGCCTGTGAGGTTTGTTCCTGGGCTGTCTCCTTTGTCGTGATCTCTGTGCTAGGACCACACTGTTTTTTTTTTTTCTTTAACTTTTAACATCTACATCACATCATTTATTTTATGTCAGATGATATATTTATATTTTTTTCCTTTGATTTTATTGTATTTTGTTTTTTACAGAGTGTTGTTTACTGCCACACGTCAACCTGACTCTGCCACAGGTGCACATGTGTCCCCATCTCAAACCTCCTCCTGACCCCTGCAGGTCGCCGCAGAGCCCCTGTGTGAGGTCCCCTAGTCCCACAGCATATGCCCCTCCCTCACCCCAATGTCCATAAGACTGTTCTCCATGTCCGCCTCTCCATCGCTGCTCTGTGTGTTCATTTATCAGTCCCATTTTTTCTAGATTCATATATATGTGTCAGTAGACAATACTTATCTTCCTCTCTCTGACATACATCACTCTATATAATAGCTTCTAGATTCATCCACCTCATTAGAACTGATTCACATACATTGCTTTTTATGGTTGAGTAATAGTCCATGGTATGTATGTGCCACGGTTTCTTCATCCATTCATCTGTCAGTGGACATCTAGGTTACCACACTGTTTTGATGACTGTAGTTTTGCAGTAAGTGGTGAAATCAGGAAATGAAATCTTCTGGCTTTGTTCTTCTTTCTGCCGTTTGTTTTGGCGATTCAAGGTCACCTGAAATTCCATATGGATTTTAGAATGGATTTTTCTGTCTTTGCAAAAATCATCCTTGGGGCTTGCTAGGGGTTGCATTGAGTCTGTAGATTGATTTGAGTGGTATCTTAACATTCAGTCTTCCAATCCATGAATATGGGATATGTCTCCAGTTGCTTATGCTTTTTGTTTCTTTTACTAGTGTTTTATAGTTTTCACTGTACAGTCCTTACCTTCCTTGGTTAATTCCTAAGAATTATATCCTTTTGATGATACTGTAAAAGGGATTGTTTTGGGAATTCCCTTTTCAGACTGTCCATGGTTAGTGTGTAGGCGTGCAGCTGGTTCTCTCACTCCAGGCTTGTGTCCTGCTCCCTTGTTTAATTCCTTTAACCTCCTGGTTTGTGGACTCCTTAGGGTTTTCTCTCTATGAGATCATATCATCTGCAAATGTAATTGTCAATTTGGATGACTTTTATTTCCTTTTCTGGCGTGATTATTGGGGTTAGAACTTTGAGTACTGTGACAACTAGAACTGGTGAAAGTGGGCGTCGGTGGGCTCTTGGTCCTGGAGGAAAAGCTGTCACCCCTGGGGTGACGTGGATGTTGTTTTCTCACACACGGCTCCTACTGTGTTGAATTTCGTCTGCATCCATTGGGATGATCATGTGGTCCGCCTCTCCTGTTGATGTGATGTGTTGCATTTGGTCATGACGTGGGATCCTCTTCAGTGTGTTGCTGAGTGTCTTTTAGTGTGTTCTGTCTGTCAGTGTTGTGTTGAGGACTTCTGTGTATGTGTTATGAGGGATATTGGTTTGTAGTTTTCCTGTGAAGTCTTTGCTTGGTCACATAGATGGAGTTAGGAAGTGTCTACGTTTCAGTTTTTGGAAAAGTTTGAGAAGAATTGGTGTGAGTTCTTTTTAAAATGTTTTGTAGAATTCACCAGTGAAGTAATCAGATCCGGGTTTTTTGTTTTTTTTTTTTAAATTCGGAGATTTTTGATTACTGATTGGCCTGCTCACTTGTCTGTTTTATTTAGGTTTAGTAGGTTTTGTGTTTCTAGGAATTTGTCATTTCATCTAGGTTGTCCACTTTTGCAGGGTTCGTGGCACTCTCTTGTAATCCTTCTTATTTCTGTAGAATGAGTAATGGTGTCCCCTCTTACACTTATGATTTTAGTTTTTTTAGTATTATTTCTTTTTTCTTAATCTGTCTTGCTGAAGATTGATCTGTTTTGTTGATCTTTTCAAAGAACCGACTTTGGGTTTCATTGGTTTTCTCTATTTTTCTATTCTTTGCTGTTAATTCCATACACATTTGATTAATTATAATTATTTTTACAGAGTTTTGCTGTTTACTGCCGGACATCAGTCTACATCCACCATAGGTATGCCTGTTTCCCACTCTCGAGCCTCCCCCATCCCCTCCCATCCCCCCTCCAGGTATTTTTCTATTCTTAATGTTTCCTTCCTTCTGCTAGCTTTGGCATTTGTTTGTTCTTCTTTTTCTGCTTCCTTAAGTTGTGAGGGTAGGTTACTCGTTTGGTAGCTTTTTTTTTTAATGTAAGTGTAGGTAGCTATAGAATTTTCACTTGGCTCTGCTCTCACTGCATTCCGTAAATTTTGGTGTGTTGTGTTTTCATTTTCGTTTGTTTAGAAGAATCCTGTAATTTCCCTTGTAGTTTTTTTTTTTTTTTTTTTTTTTCTGTGATCTGCTGGCTGTTTAAGATGATTTTTGTTTTGTTTTGGCAGTGCTGGGCAGCCTGGGGGATTTTAGTTCCCCAGCCGGAGACTGAACTCAGGCCCTCGGGAGAAAAAGCCTGAGTCCCAACCACTGGGCTCCCAGGGGCCTTTTAAGAGAATGTTAACTTAATTTCCAGAATGCTGTGAATTTTCCAGTTTACCTTCTGTTAGTGATTTCTAACTCATTCTTCTATGGTCGGAGAAGATGCTTTGTATGATATAGATCATTTAAAATCTACTGAGATGCAGTTTGTAGCCTGACACACAGTCTGTCCTGGACAGCGTCCCGTGTGCAGTTGAGGCGGTGTGTCCCGTCGTTGGGTGGAGTGTTCTGAACATGTGTTCAATCAGGTTGGTTGATTGTGCTGTTCAAGTCCTATGTTTCTTATCTTCCATCTGGTTGATGCTTGCTAATGTGTTTTTAAATTACTAACTAAAATTTGTATTATTTTGAACAATTTAAATTCAGAATTGACATTTAACTGCAAAAACTTTAGGATTTTCAGACTATTGGTGAGCTTTTCTTTCTCCGTGAAGGTCACAACTAGGTTGCCTTGCTCATTTTTTATTGAGAAGAGAAGTAGTGCACAATTTGACTCTTTAGTGAGCCGACCATGGAGATTAACCCCCAGGGCCCAAAGCCAGTCACTTACTCCTCTGTGACTAGGTCTGTTTATCTAAGAAAACATAAGGATGGGTTTTTAAGGGGCTTCCCTTGTGGCTCAGTGGATAAGAACCCGTCTGCCAATGCAGGAGACACAGGTTCGATCCCTTATCCGGGAAGATCCCACATACCGCAGAGCAGCTAAAAACCCACACATCAACAAAGACCCAGCACAGGCAAAAGTAAAAATAATAAAAAAAAAAAGATGGGTTTTTACTGGGTTCAGGTATTGATGCACATGACGGTGGATAGTCTGCATTTGGGGCTGGGTCCTGGAAGCACGGGGCAGAACCTTGAGGAGCTGGGGGCTCGGTGGAGGGGCAAGCTCCCGTGGGGAGCCGGAAGCAGGGGGCTGGCTGGTGTCTCCTGTGGGGCTGGAGGAGCAGCTGCGGAGGGGGAGCCCCCGGAGGTCCACAAAGGTGTCCAGCACAGGCCTGCTTTTCTGCGTGTTTCTTTGGACTTAGAAGTGGCTGGTTTGAAACAGGAAGTCCTTTCCTGAAGCCCCGTCTTCGTGGGTCGCTCTCTGAGGCACACAGACACCCTGGATGCTGGCAGGATTAGCTGTGCACCTGGCAGGTGTGAGAAGGCCTCAAGTGGCTGCCGGGCTTCTGGCCTTGACCTTGTGGAGCCTCCCACGCGGGGCTGGGGACCTGGTGATGGTTGGGCTGTGGGTCTGCGTGGCAGGATCACGGTGCTGTGGCCACGTGACAGTCAGTTGTGGCCAGCGGTCAGCCCAGCGCCTGTCTTCATCGCTTGTCCAGCCTGACCTCTTATGCCCTCATTTTAAAGACTTTCCAATCGTGATTGATTTACTTTGAACACTGGGACTTTTGTTAATGGGCAAGGAAGCATATAAAAAGAAAATACCATGGCTTTGAAAGTGCCTTCTATTACAGGAGATGTTAAAGGTGAAGAGAAACAGCACAGCATTGTGGTCCCCGCGAGCCTGTCTCCAGCCTCAGCAATTCACCAGCTCCTGCCTGTCTTGTCCCCTTGTCCACCCCTGCCCCCCACAAGTCATTTTTGAAGAAAATCTCAGAGGAGCTGCCATCCCATCTGACGTGTGTCCACGTGGAGCTCTAAAAGATGAGGCCTGTTTAGAAGATGCGGTCAGGGCAGCTGCACCTTTAAGAAAGGAAAAAAATAAGGATGGGTTTTAAGGGGCTTCCTTGTGGCTCAGTGGATAAGAACCCGTCTGCCAATGCAGGAGACACAGGTTCGATCCCTTATCCGGGAAGATCCCACATACCGCAGAGCAGCTAAAAACCCACACATCAACAAAGACCCAGCACAGGCAAAAGTAAAAATAATAAAAAAAAAAAGATGGGTTTTTACTGGGTTCAGGTATTGATGCACATGACGGTGGATAGTCTGCATTTGGGGCTGGGTCCTGGAAGCACGGGGCAGAACCTTGAGGAGCTGGGGGCTCGGTGGAGGGGCAAGCTCCCGTGGGGAGCCGGAAGCAGGGGGCTGGCTGGTGTCTCCTGTGGGGCTGGAGGAGCAGCTGCGGAGGGGGAGCCCCCGGAGGTCCACAAAGGTGTCCAGCACAGGCCTGCTTTTCTGCGTGTTTCTTTGGACTTAGAAGTGGCTGGTTTGAAACAGGAAGTCCTTTCCTGAAGCCCCGTCTTCGTGGGTCGCTCTCTGAGGCACACAGACACCCTGGATGCTGGCAGGATTAGCTGTGCACCTGGCAGGTGTGAGAAGGCCTCAAGTGGCTGCCGGGCTTCTGGCCTTGACCTTGTGGAGCCTCCCACGCGGGGCTGGGGACCTGGTGATGGTTGGGCTGTGGGTCTGCGTGGCAGGATCACGGTGCTGTGGCCACGTGACAGTCAGTTGTGGCCAGCGGTCAGCCCAGCGCCTGTCTTCATCGCTTGTCCAGCCTGACCTCTTATGCCCTCATTTTAAAGACTTTCCAATCGTGATTGATTTACTTTGAACACTGGGACTTTTGTTAATGGGCAAGGAAGCATATAAAAAGAAAATACCATGGCTTTGAAAGTGCCTTCTATTACAGGAGATGTTAAAGGTGAAGAGAAACAGCACAGCATTGTGGTCCCCGCGAGCCTGTCTCCAGCCTCAGCAATTCACCAGCTCCTGCCTGTCTTGTCCCCCTTTTCCACCCCTGCCCCCCACAAGTCATTTTTGAAGAAAATCTCAGAGGAGCTGCCATCCCATCTGACGTGTGTCCACGTGGAGCTCTAAAAGATGAGGCCTGTTTAGAAGATGCGGTCAGGACAGCTGCACCTTTAAGTGTGTTTCGGGGAATGTAATTGACATACAGTAAATTGCATATATTTATTTAGTTTTAGTTTTGGCCACTCCCATGGCTTGTGGGATCTTAGTTCCCTGATCAGGGATTAAACCCATACCCTCAGCCGCACAAGCGTGGCGTCCTAACCACTGGACCGCCAGGGAGGTCCCTAAACCGCACGCACTGCGAGCGTGCAGTGAGTTTTGACATCTGTCTACACCCGCGAAACTGTCACCGTGGTAAAGCCAGCAAGTGTCCTTTGCCTTCCGCTCTGTGTGGGATTTATCAGTTAGGGATGCAGGGTTCTGCCCGCTGTGTCCCGTGTGGAGTCTAGCGTGCTCCTGTCTTTCCCGTGCTCCTGAGGCTGGCCGTCTGGGTTGGTGGAGGGTCCGTTTCCTTGGCAGGACGCTGAAGAGGAGGCGGGCGCGCGTGCGGGTCTGCGCTGGCCTGGCCGTGGGGGCCAGCGCCCGAGGCCGGCGCTCCTCAGGGCTGCACACAGGGTGCTCACACGCAGGTCCCTTCGCGGATCAGCAGGAGCGCGTCTGAAAGTGGGGCAGGGAGCCCGCACGGCTCACAGGCCTGATGCTTTCCAGTTGTGTCCTAGTTTTCAGAAGAATGTGTGAGTGCCGTCCGTCCAGTGGTGACCAGTGGGTGTCATCTTCAGCATCTCAGTGAACTTAAATGTATGTGAAGTGTTCTCTCCGTCTGGCCGGTTTCGGGGCGCATGGGGACCTGGTGTCACCGTGGCGCGGCTTTGGATCGTTTGAGCTGACCTGGCCCGTGGCCTGCCGCCCTGCACCTCCAGAGGGCCCCAGGCTGGGCTCGGCATGTCCCTCCAGGCCGTGGCGGGAGCCGTGTCCCATTGTTAAAGGTGAAGAGAAACAGCACAGCATTGTGGTCCCCGCGAGCCTGTCTCCAGCCTCAGCAATTCACCAGCTCCTGCCTGTCTTGTCCCCTTGTCCACCCCTGCCCCCCACAAGTCATTTTTGAAGAAAATCTCAGAGGAGCTGCCATCCCATCTGACGTGTGTCCACGTGGAGCTCTAAAAGATGAGGCCTGTTTAGAAGATGCGGTCAGGACAGCTGCACCTTTAAGTGTGTTTCGGGGAATGTAATTGACATACAGTAAATTGCATATATTTATTTAGTTTTAGTTTTGGCCACTCCGCATGGCTTGCGGGATCTTAGTTCCCTGATCAGGGATTAAACCCATACCCTCAGCCGCACAAGCGTGGCGTCCTAACCACTGGACCGCCAGGGAGGTCCCTAAACCGCACGCACTGCGAGCGTGCAGTGAGTTTTGACATCTGTCTACACCCGCGAAACTGTCACCGTGGTAAAGCCAGCAAGTGTCCTTTGCCTTCCGCTCTGTGTGGGATTTATCAGTTAGGGATGCAGGGTTCTGCCCGCTGTGTCCCGTGTGGAGTCTAGCGTGCTCCTGTCTTTCCCGTGCTCCTGAGGCTGGCCGTCTGGGTTGGTGGAGGGTCCGTTTCCTTGGCAGGACGCTGAAGAGGAGGCGGGCGCGCGTGCGGGTCTGCGCTGGCCTGGCCGTGGGGGCCAGCGCCCGAGGCCGGCGCTCCTCAGGGCTGCACACAGGGTGCTCACACGCAGGTCCCTTCGCGGATCAGCAGGAGCGCGTCTGAAAGTGGGGCAGGGAGCCCGCACGGCTCACAGGCCTGATGCTTTCCAGTTGTGTCCTAGTTTTCAGAAGAATGTGTGAGTGCCGTCCGTCCAGTGGTGACCAGTGGGTGTCATCTTCAGCATCTCAGTGAACTTAAATGTATGTGAAGTGTTCTCTCCGTCTGGCCGGTTTCGGGGCGCATGGGGACCTGGTGTCACCGTGGCGCGGCTTTGGATTCGTTTGAGCTGACCTGGCCCCGTAGGCCTGCCGCCCCTGCACCTCCAGAGGGGCCCCAGGCTGGGCTCGGCATGTCCCCTCCAGGGAGCCCGGGCTCTGCTCCGTGGCGTCCGGAGGCCAGCTGGTTGCTGGACGTTGTGGACGGGGCCTGTTGTGCAGAGAGTAGCCAGAAGCGCCCAGTGACCTCTCTAGGTGGCCAGAAACGAAACAGAGCCGGTGCGGACAACCGAGGGAGGCTCTGAGTGGGCGTCTCCAGAGACTGCCAGGCGTCCGGTTCTGCGGCGGGGCTGGAAGGAACCTGAAGGAGGCTCCCGGGGAGGAAGGCCAGCAAACCCGGACCCCAGCACATCATGTAACCTAGACGCTCACCTGTGCTCAGGACGGACCCCAGATGTGAGCGCTTTGGAGGTGTCCCCGGGCGCCGCATGGCCACTTCGAGGACAGAGGCCATGCCCCCCAGGGACCACCTGCTCCTTCTGAACGGCTCCTAGAACTGCAGCGAGCTGTTGGTCCTGTGCCCGCCTCGCACCGTGAACTGTCGGTTTCTGCTGATTCTCATAAACAGTCAAGCAGTGGGGACGGTCTCTTACACTTACGAAACAGCACACCTCGTGGGGGAGAAATTAGTATGCATGAGTTCCCCTGAAATATGGAGCAAAAGTAATTCTGAGAAAATTTAATTTGGTTACAGTTTATGCTGGGAACAGTGAATTTACACAGCAGTCCTGACTCTCCAAAACTGAAAATTGGTTTCAGGTCGACGTGGAATAAGTGTTTTAACAGAACTTTGCGTTATTTATAACCAGTTGTTGTGGCCTCTGAAGATTCTCAGTAGCCGCACTCTGCTCGCCGGCCTCTTGAACTGTGCACACGACTTGATGGTCGTTTTAGTGCTCTCTGTACAGCTGGGGACAGTGGCTTTTAAGGTGACTCCAGAAGTGGGTTGCCATTTCCTTCTCCTGAGGATCTTCCCAACCCAGCGATCGAACCTCTGTCTCCTGAGGCCCCTGCATTGGCAGGCGAATTCGTCACCACTGAGCCCCCTGGGAGG
Source organism: Tragulus kanchil (assembly GCA_022376925.1). NCBI lineage: Eukaryota > Metazoa > Chordata > Mammalia > Artiodactyla > Tragulidae > Tragulus > Tragulus kanchil. Next base: position 1,638,942 of record JAIOJX010000031.1, on the reverse strand, counting down.
CCCTGATGATTGACTATATCCTAATACAAAATAAAAAGATTTTTTTTAAGTAGCTCAATAAGTAAATAAATAAATAAAGCGATTCCAGAAAGTGGTTTTGCGTCAGCCTGGTGCCCGTCGATGGATGGAGGGGACGTGAGGTCTCTTGTGTGAGGTCGTTCCTTTTCCTTTGCTCAGATTTATGGAGACGGACTCAAGCACGGTGAAGGGGTATTTTTACATGTTTATAAACTGTAAGACCTCTGAAAGCTAAGTAAAACCAATTTTTTTTATCCCCTTTAGATCTCCAGTGCCTATTGGATTTTTACCTTCAAAAGTTCACCGCGTGAAATGTCTTTCGCTGTCGATGCAGCTCCGGTGCGATGAGTGAGTAGCGCCCCCGGGTCGGGCGGTGGGGCCCGGCTGCGCAGGATGAACGCGGAGGAGGAGTTCTTCGACGCCGTCACCGGTGAGCCTCGCGAGCGCGAAGCCCTCGGGCCCCGGCCTCAGCCGCAGCCTGGGGACGCGCGGCCGGCCGGGAGAGCTGTGTGGCGAGGGGGTGGCGTGCTCCCACGAAGAGCATGGGTCTTGGCCCAGATGTGGGGGGAGGCGTCCCCCTTGGACCCCAGGAGATAGTACGAACAGCTGTGTCTGTCTTTGAAAGGGCTGCCTGGGGTGTATGTTCTTAAGTGAGATGGTCAGCATCCTTGTATCGTCTGTTCTGTCCGGTCCTGTAAAACTGTGCCTTGTTTTGCCCCCAAATCTAGTAGAGCATCTGCTCTCTCAGTAGCTCTTACTATGTTAAAGGTCAGTTCTGTTTTGCTTTCTCCATGTCATCATGAGCGCTCGTGCCCAGCCTGGCAGGGCGGAGAGCATGTGGGCTGGGCATTCTGTGTGTGAGTGAGTGTGAGAGAGAGAGAGTCGGGGCTGGGGCTGGGGGCAGGAGAGGCTGGACTAGGTCACGTCTGCCTAGAACAGCGCCTCCTCCTCCCGTCACCACCTGAGGGGGCCCCAGACTCACGTTCAGGCCACCCCCGTTGTTGGCCCTCCACCCCGTCGTCAGCACCGGGGCGTCACTTGGCTTTTCCTGCTGAAGGGTCTTACTGGGGAGACTCCTCCAGCCCTCTGCCTGCTCTCGGGTTGGGGATGTGGAATAAAAGTTTTTTTTAAGTAGCTCAATAAGTAAATAAATAAATAAAGCGATTCCAGAAAGTGGTTTTGCGTCAGCCTGGTGCCCGTCGATGGATGGAGGGGACGTGAGGTCTCTTGTGTGAGGTCGTTCCTTTTCCTTTGCTCAGATTTATGGAGACGGACTCAAGCACGGTGAAGGGGTATTTTACATGTTTATAAACTGTAAGACCTCTGAAAGATAAGTAAAACCAATTTTTTTTATCCCCTTTAGATCTCCAGTGCCTATTGGATTTTTACCTTCAAAAGTTCACCGCGTGAAATGTCTTTCGCTGTCGATGCAGCTCCGGTGCGATGAGTGAGTAGCGCCCCCGGGTCGGGCGGTGGGGCCCGGCTGCGCAGGATGAACGCGGAGGAGGAGTTCTTCGACGCCGTCACCGGTGAGCCTCGCGAGCGCGAAGCCCTCGGGCCCCGGCCTCAGCCGCAGCCTGGGGACGCGCGGCCGGCCGGGAGAGCTGTGTGGCGAGGGGGTGGCGTGCTCCCACGAAGAGCATGGGTCTTGGCCCAGATGTGGGGGGAGGCGTCCCCCTTGGACCCCAGGAGATAGTACGAACAGCTGTGTCTGTCTTTGAAAGGGCTGCCTGGGGTGTATGTTCTTAAGTGAGATGGTCAGCATCCTTGTATCGTCTGTTCTGTCCGGTCCTGTAAAACTGTGCCTTGTTTTGCCCCCAAATCTAGTAGAGCATCTGCTCTCTCAGTAGCTCTTACTATGTTAAAGGTCAGTTCTGTTTTGCTTTCTCCATGTCATCATGAGCGCTCGTGCCCAGCCTGGCAGGGCGGAGAGCATGTGGGCTGGGCATTCTGTGTGTGAGTGAGTGTGAGAGAGAGAGAGTCGGGGCTGGGGCTGGGGGCAGGAGAGGCTGGACTAGGTCACGTCTGCCTAGAACAGCGCCTCCTCCTCCCGTCACCACCTGAGGGGGCCCCAGACTCACGTTCAGGCCGCCCCCGTTGTTGGCCCTCCACCCCGTCGTCAGCACCGGGGCGTCACTTGGCTTTTCCTGCTGAAGGGTCTTACTGGGGAGACTCCTCCAGCCCTCTGCCTGCTCTCGGGTTGGGGATGTGGAGACAGCGGCACTGAGATGTTACCGCCGCGGGTTTTTCAGTGATCATCTCCCAAGTGCTGTTAGAGGGTCCTTCCGTGGCCGGTGCCGCGAGAGCGTGGTGCCCAGCACCGCAGGACGCTCCCGGCCTCCCCTGTGCCGTCGCTGTCCCAGGTCGCCTGTGCTGTCCCCGCTGGGACCCCCGCAGCCTGGCTGGAGCTCTGCCCTGCGCGCCGGCGCTCAGCAGCCGTGCTTGTCCCGAGCGAAGGAGTGCGGCAGGCGGAGGGCCAGCAGCCCGGGGTGGTCAGTCTCGGGAGGAGCTGCCGCTGAGCGGCCCTCTGACCCCGCTGTTCCTGAAGGCTGACCTGCCGAGTCGTCCCCGAGGTCCCGCCGCTGTGTGTTCCCTGTAGATGCGTTTTCCTGGGAGGCGTGTGGTCTGTTCAACCACCCGCTCATCGGTGATCGGCAGCACTGAATGCCCAGCAGGGGGCTGCTGGTGGGGACCATGCCCGCGGGCCGCCGGCGCCGGCGGGAGACCGAGTCTGACCCCGAGCGAGCCCGGCCCCAGCGAGGCCCTGTCACCCGGGGGCCTCCTGGACGTGCGCTCTCACAGGCCCAGTGTGACCGGCCCTGAGGGCTCTCCCCGGAGAGCGCCGGAGCTGTGAGGGAGCCTCTGCGCGGCGGGGCCTCCCGCGGGCCTGAGATGAGGGGCAGGAGGCGGGTGTCCAGGGAAACCATCGCTCACCTCAGCCCTTTGGGTCCCAAACAAACAACAGGCGGAGAGGAAGCCAGAAGTCTCCCAGCGTGGGTGCGCAGTGACTCCTTCCCCCTCGCGAGTCTGGCTTGCTCTGCGACACTGATTTAAAACGTGTGTAAAGCCAGCAGCTGGGGAACGGATGACTTCGGTGGGGGTTTCTCCCTGCGCGCGCCGGCTCCCCTCCATGGCTTTAGAGCGCACGGGGGTGGGGACAGGTGAGGGCTGGGCGGGGACAGGCCTGCGGAGGCGGTGGCTCTGCGCGGTCCGGCCGCCGGTGCTCCAGCCTCTCCGCGGCCGCTGCGCTCCGTTTCCTCTGAGACGCGCTGTCCTGTCCGGAGAGGAGCGCGCTGTCCGTGGCGCGGACGTCGCCCGAGCCGAGGCTCCGATCCCTGGAGGGCGCGCCGCGTTTCCTTGGCCCTGGGCTGTGGCCTATCCGAACTTGCTGCTGGACGGTGGCCCAGCCTCTCAGCCCAGGCTTGTCCCGAGCGAAGGAGTGCGGCAGGCGGAGGGCCAGCAGCCCGGGGTGGTCAGTCTCGGGAGGAGCTGCCGCTGAGCGGCCCTCTGACCCCGCTGTTCCTGAAGGCTGACCTGCCGAGTCGTCCCCGAGGTCCCGCCGCTGTGTGTTCCCTGTAGATGCGTTTTCCTGGGAGGCGTGTGGTCTGTTCAACCACCCGCCATCGGTGATCGGCAGCACTGAATGCCCAGCAGGGGGCTGCTGGTGGGGACCATGCCCGCGGGCCGCCGGCGCCGGCGGGAGACCGAGTCTGACCCCGAGCGAGCCCGGCCCCAGCGAGGCCCTGTCACCCGGGGGCCTCCTGGACGTGCGCTCTCACAGGCCCAGTGTGACCGGCCCTCCTGAGGGCTCTCCCCGGAGAGCGCCGGAGCTGTGAGGGAGCCTCTGCGTGGCGGGGCCTCCCGCGGGCCTGAGATGAGGGGCAGGAGGCGGGTGTCCAGGGAAACCATCGCTCACCTCAGCCCTTTGGGTCCCAAACAAACAACAGGCGGAGAGGAAGCCAGAAGTCTCCCAGCGTGGGTGCGCAGTGACTCCTTCCCCCTCGCGAGTCTGGCTTGCTCTGCGACACTGATTTAAAACGTGTGTAAAGCCAGCAGCTGGGGAACGGATGACTTCGGTGGGGGTTTCTCCCTGCGAGCGCCGGCTCCCCTCCATGGCTTTAGAGCGCACGGGGGTGGGGACAGGTGAGGGCTGGGCGGGGACAGGCCTGCGGAGGCGGTGGCTCTGCGCGGTCCGGCCGCCGGTGCTCCAGCCTCTCCGCGGCCGCTGCGCTCCGTTTCCTCTGAGACGCGCTGTCCTGTCCGGAGAGGAGCGCGCTGTCCGTGGCGCGGACGTCGCCCGAGCCGAGGCTCCGATCCCCTGGAGGGGGGCGCGCGCCGCGTTTCCTTGGCCCTGGGCTGTGGCCTATCCGAACTTGCTGCTGGACGGTGGCCCAGCCTCTCAGCCCCGGGCAGGTCCCCGGAGAAGGGACATTGGGCAGGGTGACGCGAGGTCTGTAGGACGGCGTCCCCGAGCCGAGAGCCTTCAGGCTCCGTCTGGACCTCTGCCTGTACGCGGGCGTCAGCAGGGGTCGCTCTGGGGATGGCCAGTGAAACCTGGAGGGGACAGGCGGTGTCCGGAGGTGTCGATCGTGTAAGAGGCTCATCAGTCACCTGTCGCAGGGCTGCGCCCGTTGGTGGATCTGTCCACAGAGGCCGTGAGAGAAGGTGTTTGTCCATTTTCTCAAGGAGGCTCGTTAGTGGTGAGATGGCAGCCGTCCCATGGGTGACCGTGGCCACCTTGGCCGTTCACGCTGCGCCGCGTCTTCCTCTCAGACACGAGGGGCCTCGTGGCTGCGCCCGTGCTGAGCGGTCAGGGTCAGTGCTGGGGCCGGCGGCCAGGCGTCCTGCCCTGGGAGGAAGGGCCCGCGTGGCGGCCGCAGCCTCGTCCGGCTTGCCCGGGGCGGACTCGCAGGCTCAGGACCGAGCCGGCTGGGAGAAGGGACACGCTTCCTCGTTCCTGGAGTCACCAGGCCTTTGGGAGAAAATCCCTCCTGGCGGAGAAGGCCCGGAGCGCGGTCCTTGGTGGCGACCCTCTTACTCAGGGACTGGACGGGCCAGGAGACCACCGCCTGGCTTCACACGCGTCCTCCTTGGTCACCGTTCGCACGTGCACGGCGCGCTCTGGGTTCACGCCTCGGCACGGCTTGGGTCAGTGCTCGTGGCGGCTGGGCTCTGGCGGTGGGGGCCGTGGTGCTCGGGCTCAGCAGCGCGCGGCGGGCAGGCCTCAGAGCCCGGGCAGGGCGTGGCCTCCCGCAGGAGGGAGCGGGCGGCCTGCGCCAGGCGTGAGCCCTCTAGAGGGCGGGGCCCCGGACAGCCACGGAAGACCGTCCTTGCGCCCCGGGCCGCCCCGCGGAAGGACCCTGAGCGAGCGGTGCGCGGGGCCGGCGGGGCCTCCCGGGTCGCTCGGGTGCGGTCCTCGTGCTCCCCTCCGCCGCAGCTCTCGCCTGGGCGTTCACTCCTCCGACTGCGTCCGCTGGACCCGCGCGCTCGCGGGGAGACTCCTCGGAGGGGAAGGCCTGCCGCTCACCCTCTGCTTGTCTCCGCAGGCTTTGACTCCGATAACTCTTCGGGGGAATTTTCAGAGGCGAATCAGAGGTTCACTGGCGTGACTCGTGTGGACACCAGGAAAAGTAATGGGATTGGAAAAGTGGGGGAGAGGCCTCCTCAGGAGAATGGGGTTCAGAAGCACAGGTAGGTGGTCCTCCGGGTACGTCTCAGCGTCCCCCCGCGCACCTGTCCTCGCGCACCCCAGGTCCGCCCTGAGCACGGCACCGAGCGGAGGATGTTCTGTCCGCGGTCACCAGGCAGCCCCGGGCCTGTTCCGCCGGCCTCTGGCGGCCCCTGGGGATGAGCAGCGGCGCCTCCGCAGCTTGAGTCCGTCCACGAGCTGACGGGGCGCCGCCCCTGCCCCGGGTGGTGGGGCTTGAGCTCTGGGGGCGCCTGGGTTTGCACGGGGCCCAGCACACAGCCCGCACTCGCTGCCGCCCGCACGTCCTGCTGACCTCGTGCAGGGCTGCCCGCGTCCTCGTCGCGCGCCCTGACCTCTGACCCCGAGAGGCTCTGAGGGGTATGGGTGCAGCGACACCACTCCGCTCTCCCCCACCAACACGGGGCTCCCACACGAGCAGACTCCAGGGATGGTGGCCTGCGTTCGCCCGCGGAGGGGAGGACACAGGCGGGAAGGCCGCCCGGCGGGCGGAGCCCCCGTCCACCCAGGGGCCGAGCTTCACCCAGCCCTCTGCCCTGCCCTGTGCCCGGGGGACCCGGGGCCGGGGTAGCCCTCCTGCGCTGGGGCTCTGCCGCAGCACCCCGTGCCTGGGAGCCTGCCTCGGGCCGGCCCTGGTGCTGTCCGCCTTCCTCCCTGTGCACCCCCGCTGACGTGCTGGCGTCCAGAGACGCGTCTGGACACTGTCAGCTCTGCCCGCTCCCGGCCCGGCCCGGCCCTCCCGCACCACGCCTCCTGGGGCGCCTCCCGTGCCTGCTTCCCCCGAGAGTTGCCGTCTCAGGGGACAGGTCTGACCCTCCGCCTCCGCCACCTTAAAGCCCCCAGGTGGTGGGCAGGCAGCCCCGAGAGAGGCAGCCGCGGTCCTCTCCTGTCCCAGAGCGCAGGCGTGGACCGTGAGCCGCCGCGTCTCCTCTGCAGACGGCGCCTGTCCCCGCCTCTCTCCTGCGCCGTGGTCGGAGGTCCCCGCCCTGGGTCCGCAGGCCACCGGCCTTTGCCTCCTGGTCCTCTGTCTGCTCCGCGCCGGGCCCAGGCCCTCTCCTCCTCCTCCGTCTCGTCAGCTCCTGCCCGCACTCCTGTCTGCACACAGGGTCATCCTTGGGCCCTTTCCTACCCTCCTCGCGGCCCCTCAGAGCGGGACCAGTCATGCCGTGGCCACTCGAGACCGTAGGAGAGACAAGACGGGCGTCGGAGGGGTGTGAGGCCTGGTGTCTGAGATGTCCTCTTAGTGGGACTCCCTCCTGGTGTCCTCGCGGCCCCACCTCTGTCCGTGGTCCTGCTGCCGCCCCAAGCCACTGGCGCAGGGCTGCCGGGGAGGAAGCTCGTCGGTGTAGTGGTGACCGTTCCCCTGGAGGCCCTCTGGTCATCAGTGCGGCTCTTTCTGGGACCTCCGCAGGCGTCTGGTCCTTTCTCCCCACCAGCGTGCGGCGCCGAGAAGCCCCAGTGCTTAGCTAGAACCGCAAAAGAACCAAATGGTTATTGAGCTGAGCCTCCCGTCGAAAGTGACTCTCACGCTGTTGGAAACACGTGTGTTGCCCTGGTGTCCCTTCACAGGACGTCGCTGCCTGCCCCGATGTTCACCAGGAGCGACTTCAGCGTGTGGAGCATACTGAGGAAGTGCATCGGCCTGGTGAGCGCAGAGGCCGGGCCTCCCGCGGGGCTCCCCCGTCTTGTCCGGCGCGGGGACGGGGCCGGCGCTCAGGGAGAGCCCGCTGGCAACGTGCGGGGTCTGCGCGGGCTCTTCCAGGAGCTGTCCAAGATCACGATGCCCATCGCCTTCAACGAGCCCCTGAGTTTCCTGCAGCGGATCACGGAGTACATGGAGCACGTGTACCTCATCCACAGGGCCTCCCGCCAGCCCCAGCCCCTGGAGAGGATGCAGGTGGGCAGCGGCTCGCGTCAGGGGCTTCGGGCTCCGTGCCTGGCTGGGCGCGGACCGTGTGGACCTGACTCGGTCCGATGGGCCAGTTGGGGAGGGCCCCGGGGCCTCAGCCACGGGACGCCGGGGAGCAGCCCGCGCAGCGCACACTGGCTTTGGGGTGCTGTCCTGCCCAGCGGCCACGGCGTTGGCCCCGGGCACACTGTCCTGGGTGTGGTCTTGACTCCTGGCAGTCAGGCCTCTGGGGCCGCAGGGCTGGCCCTCGGCCCTCGTGGGTCCTGGCAGCACCGCCCCACTGTGCGAGTGTGTGTGTGTGCACGCATGTGTGTGCACGCGTGCGGGACAGCCAGGCAGGCCGGCTGGGTGGGCGACGGCAGAGTGCCGCTCTCCGCGGCCTTGAGGAGGTGGTGGCTGACAGACAGCGTTTCCCTGGAAGTTCTGTGGTTTCAAACACGACGCCGGCGGGAGATGGAAGCGTCCCCCCAGAGTGCATGTCTGGGGGCCTCCCCGGCTCTCGGCGTCCCCCTCCTCGTGGACGCACCCCCTCACTGGCCTGTGGTGGTTTCCAGTCTGTGGCAGCCTTTGCGGTTTCGGCTGTGGCTTCCCAGTGGGAGAGGACCGGCAAGCCCTTCAACCCGCTCCTGGGGGAGACATACGAGCTCATCAGGTAAGTGGACGGGCACCTTGTGGACTCTTCTGGTGACAGATGAGGGGGTCCTTTGCAGCGTGGATCTCTCCAGGTGACTGAATTTAGGAGCTTACCGCAGGCGGGAAGATGGCTCACCCTGGAGAGGTGAGCCCTGGTGAGAACTGAGTTGAAAACTAAGGAATGTGTTATGGGCTTCCCCTGGTGGTCCAGTGGGTAAGGACACCGCCTTGCAGTGCAAGGGGCGCCGGTTCGATCCCTGGCCTGGGAGGATCCCACGTGCCGTGGAGCAGCGGGGCTGAGGTGTCCAATGACCAAGCTGGAGCTCTGGAGCGCATGCGCCCAGAGCCGGTGCTCTGCAGCGACAGAGGCCACTGCAATGGGAGGCCCACACAGGCCAAAGAACGACGATAAATAAATGAAAGATCAATAGAAGTGGCCAGAATAAAAAAAAGGCGTTAGGTTCAGGAATGGAGGGGCTGGCTGGGCGTGTGGCCGGGGGATCGCTGGCGCGGCCGTGTGGGCGCCTGTGCGGCCTGCCTTGGCTTGCAGCGTCTTCACGAGGCACGGGCGCGTTGAGTGACGAATATGTCTTGTCTTCAAAGACTCAGAGACGTCTGGCTGTGGTTTCTGGGTCCTTCCGTGCATGTGTGTTGTTAATGGTTGAGTTTTTCCAGCGGTGAGTGGATGGTGCTGAGACGTGGGAAGGCTGAGGGGCTACGGACGGCCCTTTAGGCGGGTCAGAGTGTCTAGCGTGTGCGGACGTGTGTGCGCGGCGCTGCTTTCGGGCCCTGGGGGGCGGTGTCGTCCTGCTGAGGCCAGCGGCCGGCGCGGACGTCTCTTCCCAGTGGGGAGGCAGCGTTCGTGCCCGCTCCGGATCCCGCGCGTCTGGCTCGTCCTGGGTGGCTCGGCAGCAGCCCCTCCCCTCCCCTGGCCGGTGTGGGGTCCCCTGGGTGCGCGTGTGTGTCGGAGGCTGGCTGGCACGGGTGCTGGCGGAGCTGGTGGGAAGCAGGCGGCGTGCGGCCAGGGGCTCTGTGGGTGACGGCGTGCTGCAGGCGTCCGGGCTGTGGCGGGCCGCGGCAGGGCGGAGCCCAGGGCCACAGCCTCTCCTCTGAGAAGCAGGGGGGCTGAAGCCCAAGAGAGGGGACGGCTGGACTGAAGGTCACTCTGGGGGACACTTATCTGGAATTCGTAGACGTTTCTTAGATGTTTCTCTGGAGCGGCGTCCTTCCTCTGGTCAGCTTGCTCTGGTGCAGTATTGATTCTGACCTTATCTAGCTGTCTGGTAGCTCTTGGCAACTAAGGAATGTGTTATGGGCTTCCCCTGGTGGTCCAGTGGGTAAGGACACCGCCTTGCAGTGCAAGGGGCGCCGGTTCGATCCCTGGCCTGGGAGGATCCCACGTGCCGTGGAGCAGCGGGGCTGAGGTGTCCAATGACCAAGCTGGAGCTCTGGAGCGCATGCGCCCAGAGCCGGTGCTCTGCAGCGACAGAGGCCACTGCAATGGGAGGCCCACACAGGCCAAAGAACGACGATAAATAAATGAAAGATCAATAGAAGTGGCCAGAATAAAAAAAAGGCGTTAGGTTCAGGAATGGAGGGGCTGGCTGGGCGTGTGGCCGGGGGATCGCTGGCGCGGCCGTGTGGGCGCCTGTGCGGCCTGCCTTGGCTTGCAGCGTCTTCACGAGGCACGGGCGCGTTGAGTGACGAATATGTCTTGTCTTCAAAGACTCAGAGACGTCTGGCTGTGGTTTCTGGGTCCTTCCGTGCATGTGTGTTGTTAATGGTTGAGTTTTTCCAGCGGTGAGTGGATGGTGCTGAGACGTGGGAAGGCTGAGGGGCTACGGACGGCCCTTTAGGCGGGTCAGAGTGTCTAGCGTGTGCGGACGTGTGTGCGCGGCGCTGCTTTCGGGCCCTGGGGGGCGGTGTCGTCCTGCTGAGGCCAGCGGCCGGCGCGGACGTCTCTTCCCAGTGGGGAGGCAGCGTTCGTGCCCGCTCCGGATCCCGCGCGTCTGGCTCGTCCTGGGTGGCTCGGCAGCAGCCCCTCCCCTCCCCTGGCCGGTGTGGGGTCCCCTGGGTGCGCGTGTGTGTCGGAGGCTGGCTGGCACGGGTGCTGGCGGAGCTGGTGGGAAGCAGGCTGCGTGCCGCCAGGGGCTCTGTGGGTGACGGCGTGCTGCAGGCGTCCGGGCTGTGGCGGGCCGCGGCAGGGCGGAGCCCAGGGCCACAGCCTCTCCTCTGAGAAGCAGGGGGGCTGAAGCCCAAGAGAGGGGACGGCTGGACTGAAGGTCACTCTGGGGGACACTTATCTGGAATTCGTGTAGACGTTTCTTAGATGTTTCTCTGGAGCGAAAGCGTCCTTCCTCTGGTCAGCTTGCTCTGGTGCAGTATTCGAGATTCTGACCTTATCTAGCTGTCTGGTAGCTCTTGGCATTTTTGCATATTAAGAGCATGATTGAGATACCTGGAAAGAGAAATCAGAGCGTAACACCTGAGGAGCTGCAGGCAAGGCAGGGAAGGGCAGCGGGTGGGGAGAGCCGGGGGGCCCCCGGGGCGCTGGACGCAGGGGCGGCCGGCCCGTCTCCTCCAGAAGCGGGGTCAGGGCTGACCCAGCCTCCCGGCCGGCAGGGGCACCACCTCTCGCTCCACACTCGTGTGTCAGGCTGTGGCTTCCCAGTCACGTTTCTGGCGTCTGCTGCGACCCGTGCTGCGTGCCGTGCAGGTGACACAGCCGTCTTCCTGTGTGGACACCGTAACCAAGCTGGCCCCTCACCAGTGTCATTTCGCCCCTAGAGCCTGCTCATGGATAACTAAAAATAACATTTTCTGTTCTTAGACAAGTATTCATTTTGTAAATTACATACCTTGGTAGGCAACCTTTTAAAATCTAATTTTTCAGCTTTCCTTCCTCTGTAATGATTGGAAATTCTGATTGCAGTTAAGTTAGTAATTATGTGGTTGAGCTTTTATAATTTCTAATGACTACAGCTGTAGGTGTATTCAGAGTTCTGGAACAATTAAAAACTGACATTTTTATTGAAAAAAAGAGCGTACTGAAAATCCTATTTCCTGGCCAAGAGTATCTTGGAGCAAAGACATTCTATCATAAACACCCCGGGAGCCTTGAAGGAGGCTGGACAGTCCTCCTCCAGTTTCTGGGCAGGGGCACGCCGCCAGGACCCAGGCAACAGCTTGCTGTCGGGCCTCGGCCTCGCTGGTCCTGGGCGCACCTGTGGCCGGGCTGGGGGCAGGGCCCCCCGCGCGCTCCGTGTGGTGCTGCTGATGGCCCCGGGGCACGTGTGTGTGAGGCCCTGTGTGGCGCTCCAGAGCCCTGCCCACTGTGGCAGCACGCCTGGCCCCTCAGCCCAGGGCCCCTCCTAGATGAGGGGCAGGGTCTGGCCCCCTCAGCAGGACTGAGTGTCAGGCTTCCCTGGGGTGGGGCCAGCCCTCTGGGCTTCCCGGTCACTCACAGGCCCTTTTGCTGTCCCTCCCGGCCCCTCCCGCCTCCTCTCTTGTCCCGGCTTCTGCTCCCAGGGAAGACTTAGGGTTCAGATTCATATCCGAGCAGGTCAGCCACCACCCCCCCATCAGTGCGTTCCACTCGGAGGGCCTCCACCAGGACTTCCTGTTTCACGGCTCCATCTACCCGAAGCTCAAGTTCTGGGGCAAGAGCGTGGAGGCGGAGCCGCGCGGCACCATCACGCTGGAGCTGCTCGGGTGAGTGGGCTGCCGGGCGGAGGCTGTGCGTGTCTGCCGGCAGGCGGCCCTGCCTGCTCGCCTGCCCTCGGCGCTGCGGCGGGCCCGGGGGGCTGCCGGCTGCAGGCCTCGTTCATGAGTGCCGGGCCCCCGGGAGTTCCAGGCATTCCTCACGAAAGGCTGGTGCACCGGGCCGACTTTTGCCCTTAACTGTGACTCAGACACAGCCTCCCTTGAGACATGGGTCGGCCCTCTGCCCGCCTCTCGTTTGTGGGATCTCCTTTTCTCCTTGAGGAAGCCCACTTGGTAGGCAACCTTTTAAAATCTAATTTTTCAGCTTTCCTTCCTCTGTAATGATTGGAAATTCTGATTGCAGTTAAGTTAGTAATTATGTGGTTGAGCTTTTATAATTTCTAATGACTACAGCTGTAGGTGTATTCAGAGTTCTGGAACAATTAAAAACTGACATTTTTATTGAAAAAAAGAGCGTACTGAAAATCCTATTTCCTGGCCAAGAGTATCTTGGAGCAAAGACATTCTATCATAAACACCCCGGGAGCCTTGAAGGAGGCTGGACAGTCCTCCTCCAGTTTCTGGGCAGGGGCACGCCGCCAGGACCCAGGCAACAGCTTGCTGTCGGGCCTCGGCCTCGCTGGTCCTGGGCGCACCTGTGGCCGGGCTGGGGGCAGGGCCCCCCGCGCGCTCCGTGTGGTGCTGCTGATGGCCCCGGGGCACGTGTGTGTGAGGCCCTGTGTGGCGCTCCAGAGCCCTGCCCACTGTGGCAGCACGCCTGGCCCCTCAGCCCAGGGCCCCTCCTAGATGAGGGGCAGGGTCTGGCCCCCTCAGCAGGACTGAGTGTCAGGCTTCCCTGGGGTGGGGCCAGCCCTCTGGGCTTCCCGGTCACTCACAGGCCCTTTTGCTGTCCCTCCCGGCCCCTCCCGCCTCCTCTCTTGTCCCGGCTTCTGCTCCCAGGGAAGACTTAGGGTTCAGATTCATATCCGAGCAGGTCAGCCACCACCCCCCCATCAGTGCGTTCCACTCGGAGGGCCTCCACCAGGACTTCCTGTTTCACGGCTCCATCTACCCGAAGCTCAAGTTCTGGGGCAAGAGCGTGGAGGCGGAGCCGCGCGGCACCATCACGCTGGAGCTGCTCGGGTGAGTGGGCTGCCGGGCGGAGGCTGTGCGTGTCTGCCGGCAGGCGGCCCTGCCTGCTCGCCTGCCCTCGGCGCTGCGGCGGGCCCGGGGGGCTGCCGGCTGCAGGCCTCGTTCATGAGTGCCTTCGGGCTCCCGGGAGTTCCAGGCATTCCTCACGAAAGGCTGGTGCACCGGGCCGACTTTTGCCCTTAACTGTGACTCAGACACAGCCTCCCTTGAGACATGGGTCGGCCCTCTGCCCGCCTCTCGTTTGTGGGATCTCCTTTTCTCCTTGAGGAAGCCCACTTGGGGAGGCGGCCTGCCTGATGCGCCCCAGGACCCGCCTTGCCGCCTGCAGGGCCCCAGCCGGCGGGGCCCAGGGCCTCTCGTTCCTGCAGGGGCGCACAGGCTGCTGGGGACAGCGACCCAGGGAGCCTCTGGCCTTTGTCGCAGCCTTTCACTGATGATTAGCTTGTCTTGACTTCCAAGTAGAAAGCTTTGTTGATGTTACAAAGGACAGAGGCAGGACACGTCAAACGAATGCTAAAGAAGTAGCCACCGCTCGGGAGTTCAAAGCCACGCTGGGCCCTTCCGAGGCTCTGTCTCCGGCGCTGGGATCCTGCCTGGGAGGCCGCGTCTGGGCCCGCGGTGCCTCTGCTGGCTCTCACCGGCAGCCCTCTGGCGTGTTGCAGCCACAAGGAGGCATACACCTGGACCAACCCGACCTGCTGTGTCCACAACGTGATTATCGGCAAGCTCTGGATAGAGCAGTACGGGACGGTGGAGATCATCAACCACAGGTAACGGCTCTGCCGGCGAGGTGCTGAGCCAGGCTGGCGGTGGGGCCCCCGGTGGGCGCGCGGCCGAGTGTGCGTGCCGCCCACGGCTCCCTGGGGCCCGGCTTCCAGGCGCGGGGTGTGCGTGGATCTGATGCTGATCGGCACTGGTCCAGGCCATCGTTAGTCTCCATGTTGACAGCTGTATGTTTTCAGTCACGATGGTTAATTTATTCCACTGGAGGGCCTCCAAGGCGTTCGGCTATCTACCCGAAGCTCAAGTTCTGGGGCAAGAGCGTGGAGGCGGGCGCACCATCACGCTGGAGCTGCTCGGGTGAGTGGGCTGCCGGGCGGAGGCTGTGCGTGTCTGCCGGCAGGCGGCCCTGCCTGCTCGCCTGCCCTCGGCGCTGCGGCGGGCCCGGGGGGCTGCCGGCTGCAGGCCTCGTTCATGAGTGCCTTCGGGCTCCCGGGAGTTCCAGGCATTCCTCACGAAAGGCTGGTGCACCGGGCCGACTTTTGCCCTTAACTGTGACTCAGACACAGCCTCCCTTGAGACATGGGTCGGCCCTCTGCCCGCCTCTCGTTTGTGGGATCTCCTTTTCTCCTTGAGGAAGCCCACTTGGGGAGGCGGCCTGCCTGATGCGCCCCAGGACCCGCCTTGCCGCCTGCAGGGCCCCAGCCGGCGGGGCCCAGGGCCTCTCGTTCCTGCAGGGGCGCACAGGCTGCTGGGGACAGCGACCCAGGGAGCCTCTGGCCTTTGTCGCAGCCTTTCACTGATGATTAGCTTGTCTTGACTTCCAAGTAGAAAGCTTTGTTGATGTTACAAAGGACAGAGGCAGGACACGTCAACGAATGCTAAAGAAGTAGCCACCGCTCGGGAGTTCAAAGCCACGCTGGGCCCTTCCGAGGCTCTGTCTCCGGCGCTGGGATCCTGCCTGGGAGGCCGCGTCTGGGCCCGCGGTGCCTCTGCTGGCTCTCACCGGCAGCCCTCTGGCGTGTTGCAGCCACAAGGAGGCATACACCTGGACCAACCCGACCTGCTGTGTCCACAACGTGATTATCGGCAAGCTCTGGATAGAGCAGTACGGGACGGTGGAGATCATCAACCACAGGTAACGGCTCTGCCGGCGAGGTGCTGAGCCAGGCTGGCGGTGGGGCCCCCGGTGGGCGCGCGGCCGAGTGTGCGTGCCGCCCACGGCTCCCTGGGGCCCGGCTTCCAGGCGCGGGGTGTGCGTGGATCTGATGCTGATCGGCACTGGTCCAGGCCATCGTTAGTCTCCATGTTGACAGCTGTATGTTTTCAGTCACGATGGTTAATTTATTTCGAAGATTTAAGCGACACTTAACAGTGTTTGATTCCCTGGTGAAAAGAATGACCACTGTCCAGTCTGTCAAACTTATTCCTGGAAGTTCATGGCTGGTTGTCTTTGTTTTTAAACAAGTCTATTAAGATATAATTTACATGTCATAAAATCCACCCGTTTAAAGTAGACACTTAAAGGATTTTTAATAAATACACCCAATTGTGTAACCATTAGCACCAGGCAGTGTTTGAAGCTTTATGTCCCCTGACAGGGTCCGTGGGCTGCCCGCGCAGTCCTGATGCGGCCGCACCCCGGGGAGCCCCAGCCTATGAGTCCTCGTTGCTCGCCTTTCCCCCCTCCGTCTCCCCACCAGCTCTCCGTCTCCAGTCTCCCCTCCCCTCCATCTCTCTTTCCTTCTTCTGCCTCTCCTGTTCCCCTCGATTTGCCTTTTCTGGACGTTTCCACAGCAGCAGCCTGTGTCTGTTTCCCCGCAGGACTGGAGATAAGTGTGTGCTTCACTTTAAACCGTGTGGCCTGTTTGGGAAGGAACTTCACAAGGTGGAGGGGTACATCCAGGACAGAAGGTGGGTCCCCGTGCGCGTTGGGTCCGGGCCCTGGGCGCACACGTATCTCTGGAGGACGTGGGCTTAGAATCTGACCTTGCGGTTCCCTTCCTCTGCTGGCCTCTGCAGGGTTGTTGGGCAAAACCCAAATGCTCGCTTCACGGCCATCCTTCCCCCGTGGTTTGTTCATTCCTGTATGAAAATAGGAGACTAGTTGAAGTTCCCGTGAGCAGAGAAATGGCCAGTAATATTTCAACAAATTTTGGAGGGTTCCCCACTTTGGGTTAGTAACCCTGTGTGTTGGACCTCAATTTCTCTCTCTCTCTTTTTCCCGCCAACTGGCTGGGCCGCTTAATGGCCATGAGATTCCTTCCAGCTCCTGAAATAGGTGTGCTTTCAAGTAGAAACACATCTCCTGTGTGGAGCAGCAGGTGCTTTTGCCCACTCTGCTGGGTGTCAGAAGCTCACCTGTTCAAGCCCTTAGGTGCCTTAGACTCAGCACCCTGACCACGTCCCCTTGAAATGAGTCGGAACCGGGCGTGCGGCTTCCCAGGCCTGCAGCCCCAACGGGCTGCCGTGGCGCGACCCTGCGGAGCCCGTGCAGAGAAGACCCACGGTCCCGACGAGAGCCACAGGCGCAGGCGCCCCCAGCCTCCAAGAGCCGCGCCCGCCCCGCCCCGAGTTTCTGCTTTCCCATCCCAGATTGGACAGGGTCCACCGAGCCGGCTGCCGTGAGGACCTGCCGCGTGTCCCCACCTCTGCCCTCCAGGCCCAGCCCCTGAGGCGCAGGTGCCCCCCAGCACGGCCCGTCCCTGCCTGCGCGGCCTTCTCAGGGGCGCGGCCGGCGGCCTGCTCTCCCCCAGGAAGGCTCGGCAAAGGGGCCCGAGGCGGGCGCGCTGAGTTGTCCCTTGGGACCCAGGCCGAGCGGCCCCTGGAGGCAGTGGCGGGGCGTGGGCTGGCGCCCTGGAGACCGAGCACGTCCGCCCCGTGGGGCGGGCTGCCGGTGCGCAGGGCGGGCTGTGGGCACACAGGCCTCTGAACGCAGTGTGCTCAAGAAGTGGCGGCCAGGGCTCCCCTGGTGGTCCAGTGGGTAAGGACACTGCCTTGCAGTGCAAGGGGCGCCGGTTTGATCCCTGGCCTGGGAGGATCCCACGTGCCGCGGAGGGGCTGGACCGATGTGTCCAATCACCGAGCCGGAGCTCTGGAGCGCATGCGCCCAGAGCCGGCGCTCTGAGATAACAGACGCCACCGCGATGGGAGGCCCACACGGGTCAAAGAACAACGACGGATGAAAATAGACAAATGAAAGACCAGTGGAAGTGGCCTGCCCACCCCCTCCCTCCCCACCCCACCCCACCCAAAATAAATAAATAAATAAATGTTTGGGAAAAAAAAAAAAGCACTGGCGGCCAGGCCCACGGGGCGTCCCGTTACCGCCTGCTCTCCCACGCCTGCCTCCTGCAGCCCTGCAAGCTCTGGTGCCTTCGCTCTCTTCCCTGCTTTGGTGAAGGTGTGTGGATAGTCTGGCTGTGCATTTACACCAGCAGTATCCCTAAGACTTGTAAGAAGACAGGCCAGGCTGAGAATTGATTCCCTGGTCAAAATTAAGGTGCTGCATGTTTAGATGAATGGTTTAGGATTGCTGTTAACTCGGTTAAAAAAAAGTCTCCTTCACTCCAGCAAAAAGAAGCTCTTCATGATCTACGGCAAGTGGACAGAGTGTCTGTGGGGCATCGACCCCGGGGCCTACGAGTCCTTCCGGAAGCAGGAGAGGAGGGCCGACTCCCTGCAGAGGGCAAGGCTGGTGAGGCGGGGCTGCCTGGGGTCCCCGGCGAGGCGGGTGCCGGGCTGGGCAGGGCCTTTGTGGTCCGGCTGGAGGGGATGGATCGTACAGAATCTGTCTCTCGGGGCGAAGCTGCTGGCCTGCCTGACTCTGGACGGCCGGGGGCTGGGGTCTTCTACCCACCCCCACCCGGCGGAATCAGAGGCACCTCCATGCCCTTCGGCACGTTTCTTAGTACCATCCTGTCCCGCACCTTGTGAGCTTTGACCCAGTAGATAAGCCAGTGGATGTCCTTTCCGCGTTTGCTGTTCTGCGTTCCAGGTGACACTGCCCAGTCCTGAGTATCCTGAGACTAGCTCCTCTTGAACCTGAAAGTAGAGTCAAGAGCTCAGAAGAGGGGTCCCGTTTTTCTAGACGATTAATCAGACTGTCCTAAACCCGAGATGTTCAGCGTGTGCTTGACAGACGCTCAGCCTCCCTGGAGACTGTTTGTGGCTGAGCCGCAGTGCCCGTGGCTCGTGGGGTCTCTGTTCCCTGACCAGGGGTCACGCCTGCGCCCCCTGCAGGGGATGCTCAGCGTCACAGCCCTGGGCCACCGGGGACCTTCCTGTTAGTGGTTTTAAGATTGTGATATTTCATGGGTGCTATTAGACCCTTTTTCTAAAAAGACTCCCTAAACAACAGAAAAAGTGAAAGGTCTGTTTAAAGACCGTACAGCAGATGTTGACTCTGTTTACCGGTGCGCTTAGTGCAGCTGCTTGGCGGGTCGCCCCTCGGGGGACTGCGCGGCGGAGCGCGTCCTGTGGGTGGGGCCGCCGCGCTGTCTCCACTCGGCTCCGGGCCGCACGCGTGGCCGCGCCCCTCCTCGTCAGGGGTCTCCTCCCCGCTGCCCAGACTGCCCTCTGCTCCCCGGTCCCACTGCTTCTGGAAAGCGAGCGGCAGTTGTTCTGCTCTGTTGAGAAGTGCCTCCCAGTTAGGGTTCGTCTGCAGATGCTGAGGCACCCGAAGTCACCAGGCGTGAGCCCCGGCTGGACAGGGCAGCCGGGCAGCCGTGGGCAGGGGACCACTGGGGCGCCCTCTGGTCACGCTCAGGAGGCCGCCAGGGCGCCCCCCAGGAGTGTGGTGCCTGCTGCCGTCTCGGGGCCCGCGGGGTCAGCAGGGGCTCGGGAGCAGCCGGTGCTGTGTCTTCCAGGACGACGGCGCAGAGAAGGCTGACGGCGACGTGGCGGACGCCGTGCCCGAGGCCCAGGAGACAGTGCAGGTCATCCCAGGCAGCAAGCTGCTCTGGAGGGTCAACACCCGGCCCCCCAACTCCGCCCAGGTCCGTGCCTCCCGCCCGCCGGTTCCTCGCCGTCCTCTGACCCCGGTCAGCACCTGGCCCGCACAGCCGCACACGGCAGCTCCTTGCTTCAGGTTGCCCACTGCCCCCCAGTCCTGAGTATCCTGAGACTAGCTCCTCTTGAACCTGAAAGTAGAGTCAAGAGCTCAGAAGAGGGGTCCCGTTTTTCTAGACGATTAATCAGACTGTCCTAAACCCGAGATGTTCAGCGTGTGCTTGACAGACGCTCAGCCTCCCTGGAGACTGTTTGTGGCTGAGCCGCAGTGCCCGTGGCTCGTGGGGTCTCTGTTCCCTGACCAGGGGTCACGCCTGCGCCCCCTGCAGGGGATGCTCAGCGTCACAGCCCTGGGCCACCGGGGACCTTCCTGTTAGTGGTTTTAAGATTGTGATATTTCATGGGTGCTATTAGACCCTTTTTCTAAAAAGACTCCCTAAACAACAGAAAAAGTGAAAGGTCTGTTTAAAGACCGTACAGCAGATGTTGACTCTGTTTACCGGTGCGCTTAGTGCAGCTGCTTGGCGGGTCGCCCCTCGGGGGACTGCGCGGCGGAGCGCGTCCTGTGGGTGGGGCCGCCGCGCTGTCTCCACTCGGCTCCGGGCCGCACGCGTGGCCGCGCCCCTCCTCGTCAGGGGTCTCCTCCCCGCTGCCCAGACTGCCCTCTGCTCCCCGGTCCCACTGCTTCTGGAAAGCGAGCGGCAGTTGTTCTGCTCTGTTGAGAAGTGCCTCCCAGTTAGGGTTCGTCTGCAGATGCTGAGGCACCCGAAGTCACCAGGCGTGAGCCCCGGCTGGACAGGGCAGCCGGGCAGCCGTGGGCAGGGGACCACTGGGGCGCCCTCTGGTCACGCTCAGGAGGCCGCCAGGGCGCCCCCCAGGAGTGTGGTGCCTGCTGCCGTCTCGGGGCCCGCGGGGTCAGCAGGGGCTCGGGAGCAGCCGGTGCTGTGTCTTCCAGGACGACGGCGCAGAGAAGGCTGACGGCGACGTGGCGGACGCCGTGCCCGAGGCCCAGGAGACAGTGCAGGTCATCCCAGGCAGCAAGCTGCTCTGGAGGGTCAACACCCGGCCCCCCAACTCCGCCCAGGTCCGTGCCTCCCGCCCCGCCGGTTCCCTCGCCGTCCTCTGACCCCGGTCAGCACCTGGCCCGCACAGCCGCACACGGCAGCTCCCTTGCTTCAGGAGCCCTCGGCGGCTGCTCTGTCCCCCCAAAAGGGTTTCCAAACTGATTTTGAGAGATTAGTTTTCTGACGTGTCAATTTAAGTGCTTAAATGCGTTTTGGTATTTATTTTAGAAAACTGCACTTACAATTTATGTTGCTTGTGATGAATTTATTATGTTACATATGATAGTATTTAATATATATAAATAATTACACAATAAATATAACACATAATAAATTTCATTTTAATATATTGTAAATTCTTATTTATGTATGAAATACATACACAGTGTACTACAAGGCTTTTTATTTGTTGTCACATCCTATAAGCAAAGTACAGCCTGTGCAAAAGAAAGGAGACAGACATCCAGCCAGAACCACGTTGCCAGCACGGCCACTGCCGCAGTTTTAGTGAAATACAAATTAGTATAAAATAATAGAGGAAAAAGCTTGTGTTTAAAAGTCACACCCGTCTCCTTCTGGTGAATGTATACCGAGTTGGAGTGGGTTCCCAGGGGCAGAGCCCGAGGCCCGGTGGGCGAGGTCCCCAGCTCTGCACAGCAGTGACCGGCCTGATGGGGGCAGCCTGCCCGGGATGGGGGTACGTGGAGCCAGCACCTGGTAGGGGTGGCGGGGGCACTGGCCATCAGGCTGTTTTCGGGCAAGAAAGTGGGCCCAAGCTCCTCTCTTACTCTGCGTGACATGGGGCATCGTGGGCTCATTTGTAGAGACAGGAGATAGACTTCGGGGCCAGGGCAGCAGGGCGGGGGAGGCGAGTCCCCAGGTCTGGGTGTTAGGAGGCGGAGGTCGAGGGCCGTGGGTGCAGCAGACCCTGCCTCAGGGTGAGCGCGAGTCCTCTCAGGCCCCGGGAGGAAGGAGACGGATGTGCAGGTCAGAAGTCAGGCTGAGGGTCTGGGTGCCCCTGCTTGCGGGCGGGTAGGAGGCACCCCTGGGGGAGACCCCGACAAGTACAGAAGGGAATGTCGTTCCTAGTAACGATGCTGTGCCTGCCCCCCAGATGTACAACTTCACCAGCTTCACGGTCAGTCTCAACGAGCTGGAGTCAGGCATGGAGAAAACCCTGGCCCCCACTGACTGCCGGCTGCGCCCTGACATCCGAGGCATGGAGAACGGCGATATGGGTGCGTGTCCGTGTTGGGGGTGCTGACCCTGCACCCAGAATGCATATTGAATATTATACAAGGCCGCAGTTTTCTTAATGGGTTCAAGGCTCTATTTCCGAAGCTGTTATTTGAGAGTCCCTGGTGTGGCGAGGCCCCCATGCCTGCCCCACCCCAAAGCCCAGCTGCAGGCCCTGGCCACCCTGGGGTCTGGGCCTGGCCACGGCTTGTGTCTGGGTCTGCTTTCCCACACGCTTATTGCCTGGGGTTCCCTAAGTGTGGCCTTCCCACCTGGGGCCGGGTGTGGGGGGCGTGTCCCCCGTCAGCTTTCCCAGCCTCACCTCTGCCAGTCGTCCCGGCCCCTGACCCGCCCCGTGCCTGCACCCAGAGCTGGCGAGCCAGGAGAAGCAGCGGCTGGAGGAGAAGCAGCGGGAGGCCCGGAGGGAGCGAGCCCGGGAGGAGGCCGAGTGGCAGACACGGTGAGCACCGGGGGCGGTGGGGACGGGGACGGGGGAGGCACAGATCCAGCCCCTGGGGGCAGGGCGGCGGGGACTGAGCAGAAGCTACCCCGTGCCCCGTGAGATGGCAGCCCACAGCCTGTGCTGCCGTGAAATGGCGTGTGGGCTGAGGGTGCCAGCTGGAGGGCGCGGTCCCGAGTGGCGCCGAGCCCAGCAGCTGCGTGCTGCCCAGCGGCCTCCTGACCAGCTGCTCTGTACCCCAGGTGGTTCCGCCGAGGCAGTAACCCATACACCGGGACCCCTGACTGGCTGTACTCGGGGGGCTACTTCGAGCGGGACTTCTCAGGCTGCCCAGACATCTACTGAGGTCTGGACCGGCCCGCGGCCCCGGAGAGCCAGAGGCTAGACCCCGTCCGGCGGCGGCTCTGAGCTCCCGTCACAGCAGAAGCCAGCTTTCCTAACAACGACTGTTCATGGAGGTCGCACCATCCCTGGTTGAGGATTTAAATCTAATTAACTTTTGATTGCCAAACATTTTACTACTGTTGCAGCCTCTTCATAAAACTTCCCCTGGGATCATCATGTTTCCATTGAGGTTTGAGAAGGAACATTCTCTCCAGTTCCTTTTTTGGGGGGAGGGGGGCCACTTCTATTGGTCTTTCATTTCTTTCATTTCTCTATTTTCAGCCGTCTTTGTTCTTTGGCTCCTGTGGGCCTCCCATCGCGGTGGCCTCTCTCGTCACAGAGCGCTGACTCTGGGCGCACACGCTCCAGAGCTCTGGCTCGGTAATTGGACACATCAGTCCAGCCTCTCCGCGGCATGTGGGATCTTCCCAGGCCAGGGATCGAACCGGCGCCCCTTGCACTGCAAGGCGGTGTCCTTACCCACTGGGCCACCAGGGACGCCCCCTCCAGTTCCTTTTTATGCGACAGGGCGAGCTGGGCTGCCGTAGCGTGCAGCACCTTTAATTACAAAAGTTATACATAAAGGAGTAACGGGAAGGGTCCATATTCCTCCTTGTAATGCACTGGCAGAGGGTTTTGGAGAGTATTTTAAACTTGATCCAGTACTAGGAAAAGATGGATCTTGAGCAAAGTGCCACCAGAGCTTTATCCAGGCCAGGGATTGCTTTCTAGATTATGGTAACACAGAAGTGAAGATTTTCAAAGCGCCGATTGAATGAAATGAGAAGTTGTCAGAGTCTGTATTTTTTACCAGTCTCCAATAATGTAAAGATTACTTTGAAAATATTTAAGCTCAGACTACTTGAATAGTATTTTGCTGAAGAGCAAGACAGGCATTAATCACCACTGTCCAAAACGAAGCATTACCATGGCAGCGCGGGCGGCCGGTTCCCCGTCCTGCCGGGGCCCTGGTCCCAGGCGCCCCAGCGCCGGGCAGCGCTCCTCGGGGTCTCGCCAACAGCCGGCCGTCCCACAGCACCCGTGCTCCTGTCCCGCGTGAGTGACGTTCGAGGGGCCCGCGCAGTCCGCTCGCAGCGGGTCCGCGCCGCTGTGTGTCTCCCCCGCACACGCCCGCACCCACTGGCTGCTGACCGTCTGTGGACACGGCGGCAGCCGCGGCAGAGCTCTGAACCGAAGGCGGTCCGCTGCGCCACACGGGCAGCGCTTACACAGACAGCTGTGCATGGTGCTGGGCGCTTAGCGAGAGGGTGTCGGCATGGCGTGCCCCAGCTTCAAAACCACATTTGTAATTAAAACACTCTGAAAAGTGAATCCCTCGGAAGGCTTGATTCCGTAGCTTTGGGAACCAGAGGCCTGGTGTCGGGCGAGTCCCAGGTCTGGGCGCACACGCTCCAGAGCTCTGGCTCGGTAATTGGACACATCAGTCCAGCCTCTCCGCGGCATGTGGGATCTTCCCAGGCCAGGGATCGAACCGGCGCCCCTTGCACTGCAAGGCGGTGTCCTTACCCACTGGGCCACCAGGGACGCCCCCTCCAGTTCCTTTTTATGCGACAGGGCGAGCTGGGCTGCCGTAGCGTGCAGCACCTTTAATTACAAAAGTTATACATAAAGGAGTAACGGGAAGGGTCCATATTCCTCCTTGTAATGCACTGGCAGAGGGTTTTGGAGAGTATTTTAAACTTGATCCAGTACTAGGAAAAGATGGATCTTGAGCAAAGTGCCACCAGAGCTTTATCCAGGCCAGGGATTGCTTTCTAGATTATGGTAACACAGAAGTGAAGATTTTCAAAGCGCCGATTGAATGAAATGAGAAGTTGTCAGAGTCTGTATTTTTTACCAGTCTCCAATAATGTAAAGATTACTTTGAAAATATTTAAGCTCAGACTACTTGAATAGTATTTTGCTGAAGAGCAAGACAGGCATTAATCACCACTGTCCAAAACGAAGCATTACCATGGCAGCGCGGGCGGCCGGTTCCCCGTCCTGCCGGGGCCCTGGTCCCCGGGCGCCCCCGCGCCGCGGGCCGCGCGCTCCTCGGGGTCTCGCCAACAGCCGGCCGTCCCACAGCACCCGTGCTCCTGTCCCGCGTGAGTGACGTTCGAGGGGCCCGCGCAGT
This sequence comes from Tragulus kanchil, assembly GCA_022376925.1. Lineage (NCBI taxonomy): Eukaryota > Metazoa > Chordata > Mammalia > Artiodactyla > Tragulidae > Tragulus > Tragulus kanchil. Next base: position 1,614,810 of record JAIOJX010000031.1, on the reverse strand, counting down.
CCGCTCGCAGCGGGTCCGCGCCGCTGTGTGTCTCCCCCGCACACGCCCGCACCCACTGGCTGCTGACCGTCTGTGGACACGGCGGCAGCCGCGGCAGAGCTCTGAACCGAAGGCGGTCCGCTGCGCGCACACGGGCACGCGCTTACACAGACAGCTGTGCATGGTGCTGGGCGCTTAGCGAGAGGGTGTCGGCATGGCGTGCCCCAGCTTCAAAACCACATTTGTAATTAAAACACTCTGAAAAGTGAATCCTCGTTCGGAAGGCTTGATTCCGTAGCTTTGGGAACCAGAGGCCTGGTGTCGGGCGAGTCCCAGGTCTGCCGCAGGACCACGCAGAGGCCCGAGGACGTGTGCTCTCGCCGTCCAGCAGGAGGGAGGCGCGGACGCAGCTGGCCGGCAGGATTGGGAGCGCTGTGCCCCTGGCAGGGCTGGCAGCGGGAACATGCTCCTTCTCTGGGAACGGCGGGCGGCAGGGGAGGGGCCGAGGGCACCTAGAACAGCGGTGCGGGGGGCCATCCGATGGCCTCCCAGGTCACCCCGCTTCTCCCCACTCGGGCAGTCTGCCGTAAGGTGTGCGTCTCTGGGGGCTTCCCCGGGGGCTCAGATGGTAAAGGAGCCACCTGCAACGCAGGAGCCGCAGGTTTGATCCCTGGGTCGGGAAGCTCCCCTGCAGGAGGAAATGGCAGCCCACTCCAGTGCTCTTGCCTGGAGAGTCCCACGGACAGAGGGGCCTGGCGGGCTGCAGTCCACGGGGTCACAAGCCCCATGACCAGTGTGTGGAAAGGGTGGCCTTGTCGTCGGCCCCCCGTGTGTGATGGTGGCTTGGATGGAGGACCTGGGTGCTTTCCAGTGACCCTGTGGCTCAGAACGTCCTTGTGGGATGACCACTGGGACCCACGCCACCCAAAGACCTTCACGTTTTGACTTCGCTCCCTCTGACGGTAGGGTCAGCCCCGTGCCCGCTGACTGAGCCCACAGCGCCGGAGAGCCCCTGGGGAGCTGGCCGCAGACCACCCCTGGCGGCCGGCGGGCGCGCTGTGCGCACGCTGCCGCTGGCCAGACCGCACAGGCCGCTGCGCGCCGGGCCGGACGCGCTGTCTGGGCGGCTGAGCGGCACGGGGGCCCTCCTGGGGTGGGCGCTGCTCTCCCGGCCGTCGGGGGTCAGGGCAGCCCCAGCACCGGCAGGCTCCTCGCCCGGGTCTGGCCTCCTGTCACGAGAAGCACCAGGGTGGTGGGCCCGCCCTGGCCGCGGTGCCCACCGCAGGCTTCCGTGAAGGCCGGGACCCTTGGGTGCAGCACAGTGGCTCCGTGCGGGAAACAGCGGTGCCTGGCAGGCCTCCACGGGCGCAGGGGTTGGTGCAGGGCATCGGCCACACGTGGCCAAGTGTCGTCACGGCCTCCAGAAGCGGACAAGCCGGCAGTGGCCCCAGGCGGGGGCCCAGGAGCAGTGCTGGCCGTGTTCCTGGTGCAGTCTCCCTTTCAGACACCACCTGCAGGGACGAAACGGGGCTCGAGGAAGAGTCTCCCATCCGGGGAGAAGCACCCAGCCCAGCACGGACAGCCTCTGGGCGCCGGGCAGCCCTGGCCGACACTGCGGGCCAGCTGTCACAGGGAGCGGGGGAGCTGTCCCGCGGGGGACATCGCCATCTGCTGCTGGGTGCTCATCAGGCCCCGAGGCCAGGCAGTCAGAACAGGACGAGAGGAAGACCCGAGCCTCCCCGAGAGCCAGCCGGAGCCCAGGTTGCCCCCACAGGTGGCTTCCTCTCAGGACACCTGCTCCTGGGAGGAGAACAGGCTGGCACGTCTCACGTGTCCCCCGAAGGACGGAAGGAGGCAGCGTTACAGGGTGCCAGGAGCACGGAGGCGGCAGGACGTCCCTGCTGGGCCTGGCTGCATCTTCCGAAGGACTTCCTGGGTCCAAAGTGGGTGTGGGGATCACGTCTCTCGACAGAAGGGCCTGCCACCCCCTGCAGAAGTCAGGCGGTCTCCCTCGATGCTCATCACCCCGGGGCCTCCCTGCCCTGTGTATGCTCAGCGTGTGTGTGTGCCCTCATCATGTCCAAGTCTTTGCGACCCTCTGGACTGTAGCCTGCCAGGCTCCCTCCCCGTGGGATTTTCTTCCTCCAGGGGATCTTCCCGACCCAGGGATCGAACCTGTGTCTCTTGCTCTGGCAGGCAGATTCTTTGCCACAGAGCCACCTGGGAAGCTGGGAGGGTTTTGCAAAATGGAAATGCTATGTCAGTGCCTCCTGGGACAAGTTTCCTGGACGGCCAGGCCTTGGCTGGAAGCCCTGCTCCTCCCCGCGCTGTGAGCCGGCTGTCCTGGGCCAGAGGCTTGGCGGCGGGCTGCCTGGTCTCTGAAGAGGCTGACGGCGCACTGACAAGGGCCTCCCTCCATCGCTGGGCTGGGGAACGGCAGCCCACCCAGGCCGCACAAGAGGGCCAGGCAAGAAGGCGCGCAGCGACGTGTCCTTGCTGTCGTTTCATAGCATGGCTGTGCAAACTGGATCAGCCATCCTGAGGTCTGGGGAGGACTGGACAGGTCTGTGGAGACCAGTGTGAGTCCCCGGCTCCGAGTAGAGATTCTCTCCAAAGCGCAGCAGTGGACATTTGTTCTAGACTGAACACTTCCTCACTTTCTGCGTCTCTGGCCTCCGGAGAGGACTGCAGATGGTCTGCGGACGTGCCCTGGAGACCGGGGTCTGACGTTTGCACTGTGGTTCCGTCAGACAGACCCAGCAGATAGACTGTTTCAGAAAACTGCTCGTTATGGTGAAGAGGGGGCTCAGGCACGTGTGACGGAGGAAGGGTCTGGGCTCTCTGGGCAGCAGGGAGCTCCGGGGGACTGGAACCCGCTGCTGCGAGCAATGAAATGCCAAGAACCTAGTGTCACCCCGCTTGACTGCCCTAGGTGCTTAGCAGCTCTGTGCTTTCCAGGAGGGTGAGCTTTCCCAGTAGCCACATGGGCACTGGGTAGAGGGACCGACTGTCCACACTTGAATGCCCAGGTGCACAGGTTGGGGCCTGCCCCATGCCTGCCGTGGCCGACCATGGCGAGCGCAGAGCACTCAGGCCTGCCAGAGCTCAGGCCTGGCGTCCTGGGCGCTTCATCCCCACGGTTACCGTCCAGGCCCACCAACCGAGGAGGAAGGAGATGCGGAAGGTGGGCTTGCCTGAGGTTTCAGAGCAGAAACGTGGAGGACGTGGAGTTCAAGCCTTGACACAGTGAAACTCACCGCTGTGCTGCCAGGTCCATACCGTCCTGTAGCCACCGCCACCGTCAGCCTGCATCGTCTAACGGCAGGCTTCCGGAGAGACAGGGCTGCCATTCAACACACGGCGCTGGGAAAACTGGGTATTTACATGCAGAAGAATGGAGTTGACCTTGACCTCACACCATTTACAAAAATCAGCTCAGAATGGATCAAAGTCTAAGTGTGAGACCTCAACAGTAAACTCTTAGAAGAAAAGATAAGAGCGCAAAGCTCACAACTTTGGACGTGGCAGTTATTTCTTGGATGAATACCAAAGGCACTGGCGACAAGAGAAAAAAAGGCTGTACTTGGTGAAAATTTAAACGTATTTCGTGCATCCGATATTAACATCAGAGTAAAAAGGCAGCCCGAAGAAAGGGAGAAAATCAAAACAACCGCTAACAGACCAGTACCTAGACTATATAGAGAACTCCTAAAGCTCAACAACAAAAATCTGATTCAAACATAGGCAGACTTGAGGGTCTGCCTGCCAACGCAGAGGACACAGGTTCGATCCCTGGTCCAGGAGGACTCCACATGCCACGGAGCAGCTGGCCCGAGTGCTGGGACTGCTGAAGCTGGTGCACCTGACAGGCAAGGACTTGAATAAACATTTTTCCAAAGACACACCGATGGCCAACCAGCAGATGGAAACACGCTCAACACCACTGTTCAGCAGAGCAGCGAGGATCCGCGGGACGGTGTGGTCCCACCCCCCGTAGGAGGGCTAGTGTCTAAAACCAGACCAAACCCAAAATACCCAGAAAACAGGTTTTGGCAAGGCTCTAGAGAAACAGGAAGCCCTGTTTGCAACAGTAAAATGGCACAGCTGCTATGGCAAACAGTATGGCAGTTCCTCAAACAATTAAAATCACCGCATGATCCAATAGCCCCATTCTGAGCATTTCCCCCAGAGACCTGGAAGCAGGGCCCCGAGGCGATCGTTGTCCGTCGCATTGCAGAGCCCACGCTGGGCACGTGGACCGGCCGCCAGCGTCTTGCCGTCCAGGCAGAAACGTGGAGGACGTGGAGTTCAAGCCTTGACACAGTGAAACTCACCGCTGTGCTGCCAGGTCCATACCGTCCTGTAGCCACCGCCACCGTCAGCCTGCATCGTCTAACGGCAGGCTTCCGGAGAGACAGGGCTGCCATTCAACACACGGCGCTGGGAAAACTGGGTATTTACATGCAGAAGAATGGAGTTGACCTTGACCTCACACCATTTACAAAAATCAGCTCAGAATGGATCAAAGTCTAAGTGTGAGACCTCAACAGTAAACTCTTAGAAGAAAAGATAAGAGCGCAAAGCTCACAACTTTGGACGTGGCAGTTATTTCTTGGATGAATACCAAAGGCACTGGCGACAAGAGAAAAAAAGGCTGTACTTGGTGAAAATTTAAACGTATTTCGTGCATCCGATATTAACATCAGAGTAAAAAGGCAGCCCGAAGAAAGGGAGAAAATCAAAACAACCGCTAACAGACCAGTACCTAGACTATATAGAGAACTCCTAAAGCTCAACAACAAAAATCTGATTCAAACATAGGCAGACTTGAGGGTCTGCCTGCCAACGCAGAGGACACAGGTTCGATCCCTGGTCCAGGAGGACTCCACATGCCACGGAGCAGCTGGCCCGAGTGCTGGGACTGCTGAAGCTGGTGCACCTGACAGGCAAGGACTTGAATAAACATTTTTCCAAAGACACACCGATGGCCAACCAGCAGATGGAAACACGCTCAACACCACTGTTCAGCAGAGCAGCGAGGATCCGCGGGACGGTGTGGTCCCACCCCCCGTAGGAGGGCTAGTGTCTAAAACCAGACCAAACCCAAAATACCCAGAAAACAGGTTTTGGCAAGGCTCTAGAGAAACAGGAAGCCCTGTTTGCAACAGTAAAATGGCACAGCTGCTATGGCAAACAGTATGGCAGTTCCTCAAACAATTAAAATCACCGCATGATCCAATAGCCCCATTCTGAGCATTTCCCCCAGAGACCTGGAAGCAGGGCCCCGAGGCGATCGTTGTCCGTCGCATTGCAGAGCCCACGCTGGGCACGTGGACCGGCCGCCACGTTGCCTGCCTGTAGCTGGTCTCCTCGCCGGGGAGCTCGTGCAGAGACGAGCCCAAGTGTATACAGCTTGCTTTCTTGAGCTCCCAGGACACAGGCTCCCTTGGTTTGGGGGGAGGAGGTGCTCCTGCGAGGCCCCTCCAAGGTCACGGACCAGAAGGGAGGTGCTGTCTTCAGCTTCTAGAAAACGGGCTTCCCTGTGGCCCCGAAGGCAGCTTTTTAACTTTCCAAGATGTGGGGCAGTGACACCTGCCCGGTGGCCCCTTCTCAGGGAAGCCAGGTTGGTTTCCTTCGTGTGTGTTGCCTGGTTTCACAGGGCACACAGGAGGGCCCTGGTGTGTGGCGGTGACCACAGTCCCGGCCACCGGGCTGCTTCAGCCTGTGTTCCTCTAGCTCTGTCTCCGGAACTCCTTCGAGTCTCAAAACCTCAAGACCTCCCATGGAGCTTTTGTGGACTTGGGTGTTACCTATGGATGTTTACCATGCTAGAAGTTTTAAAATAAATATTAATTAAAAGTAACAAATGCATTTCTTATTAACACAAATATTTTAAAATGAAAACCAGCTCTATTTTCCAGAATAACTACCACAAAAAATTAGAGAATCTTTAGATCACAAAGTGATACAAAACTTCTATTTTTTTTCCATTAGGATATTATACAGGAGTTAAAATGGATGGGTTAGACCTACATGTGTCAACATGAATAAATCTGAGAATAAATTAAAAATTCTTTGACCAAAAGAATAGTTTCCATTTTTCTGCCTTTAAAAAAAACCTGAAAAATGGTATTACACACACATAGATTGATAGTACATCAAGCAGGCACAGAGGTGGCCCTGCCTTTGGAGCAGGGAGCCTCACGTCCCGGCAGCATGGGGCTCCGGGCGTGCCCGCTGCTCTGCAGGGTCTAAGGGGAGGGGCAGAAGCGAGTCCAGCCGGTGCAGGGCAGCTGTCTTTAGTCGCCTCTGACTGCACACGTCGGGCGGGGAATGAAGGGCCCGCCTTGTCCTCAGTGTCAGGAGGATCTGGGGAGGGTGGGGGCAGTCGCGTCGTCACTGTTACAGGCGGCTGGGGGACCCTGGGCTCGGGAAGGAAGGACGCAGGGCCGTTATCAAGGGGCTGGACCGCTGAGCCCCGCGCGGTGCGCCGCACGCGCTCCCCCGGACCACCGCGGGTCGGGAGCGGCCAGCGCCCCCTGGACGCACCGCGAACTCCGCTGAGTTCGGGGCTGCGACCACCTTCCCCCGGGATGCGGCGCCCCGCACAGCTCCGGCGGCCTAGGACACGCCCTCTCCTGGGCCGGTGACTGCTTTCCCTGCGTCGAGGAACCTGACGTCCGCACAGTCACCGCACCCGAGAGCCCTGCCCCGCGCCCGCAGGTGCGCCCGCCGCGCCACGGCCCCGCGACGCCCACGCTCGGCCCGCGCCCGCCTCGCCGTTCTCGGCGTCGCCGCCAGGGGCCGCCGCCGCGCCCCGATGACACAGCAACAATAGGGGCCGCTCTGGCCGGCGCGCCTCCGGCCCGCGCTTCCGCCGGAAGCGAGCCGCCGGCGCGGGGGCGGGCCTGCGGCGCGATGGGCGGTCGCTCTCGCCAATAGCCCGCGGGCCAGCGCCCGCCGCGCTCCCGAAGGCGCCCAATCAACGGCGAGAGCGGCGGGGGGCGGGGCGAGCGAGGTCTTCCGGCGAGGCCCGGCAGGCGTTGAGGAGGAAGAGCGAACCCGGACGGCGCTTCTCGGCCGAGGCTCGGCGCGGGCCAGGTGTGGGGTCGGCGGGGGCGGGGGCGGGACGGCGGCGGGTGGTCGGGGCGGGGCCTGCGCCGCCGGCGGTCCCCGGGCGGACGCCGGGGGGGCGGGCGCCGGCGGGACCGGGCTCTCGGGCCGCCGGGGGCGTCGCGCGGCGGGGCCCGCGGAGCGGAGCGGGGCGCCGGCGGCGCAGGGAGCCCGGCCCGCCGCGCGGCTCGCGTGTCCCCCGGGCTCGCGCTCCAGGGGCCTGGCCGTGGGTCCGATGCCGACGGGGTGCGGCCGCCGTCGGGCCCGCTCGCCAGCGCGGCTGGAGCGCCGCGGGCTGAGCGGGCGCTGGAGTCCGGACGCACACGGCGGCGGGGCGGCGCGGGGAGCGGCCGGGAGCCCGGCGGCGTCCTGAGCGCGCCCGCGCGGCCCCTCTCGCAGGATGACGGCCTCCGGCGCGCTGTTCCCCAGCCTGGTGCCGGGCTCCCGCGGCTCCTCCAGCAAGTACCTGGTGGAGTTCCGCGCCGGGAAGATGTCGCTGAAAGGCACGACCGTCACCCCGGACAAGCGGAAAGGGCTGACAAGGCACGACTCGCTCATCCACTTCTGCTGGAAAGACCCCTGACCACGCGCTCCGCAGGGGTGCGCCCCCGGATGCGGCGCCCCGCACAGCTCCGGCGGCCTGGACACGCCCTCTCCTGGGCCGGTGACTGCTTTCCTGCGTCGAGGAACCTGACGTCCGCACAGTCACCGCACCCGAGAGCCCTGCCCCGCGCCCGCAGGTGCGCCCGCCGCGCCACGGCCCCGCGACGCCCACGCTCGGCCCGCGCCCGCCTCGCCGTTCTCGGCGTCGCCGCCAGGGGCCGCCGCCGCGCCCGATGACACAGCAACAATAGGGGCCGCTCTGGCCGGCGCGCCTCCGGCCCGCGCTTCCGCCGGAAGCGAGCCGCCGGCGCGGGGGCGGGCCTGCGGCGCGATGGGCGGTCGCTCTCGCCAATAGCCCGCGGGCCAGCGCCCGCCGCGCTCCCGAAGGCGCCCAATCAACGGCGAGAGCGGCGGGGGGCGGGGCGAGCGAGGTCTTCCGGCGAGGCCCGGCAGGCGTTGAGGAGGAAGAGCGAACCCGGACGGCGCTTCTCGGCCGAGGCTCGGCGCGGGCCAGGTGTGGGGTCGGCGGGGGCGGGGGCGGGGACGGCGGCGGGTGGTCGGGGCGGGGCCTGCGCCGCCGGCGGTCCCCGGGCGGACGCCGGGGCGCGGGCGCCGGCGGGACCGGGCTCTCGGGCCGCCGGGGGCGTCGCGCGGCGGGGCCCGCGGAGCGGAGCGGGGCGCCGGCGGCGCAGGGAGCCCGGCCCGCCGCGCGGCTCGCGTGTCCCCCGGGCTCGCGCTCCAGGGGCCTGGCCGTGGGTCCGATGCCGACGGGGTGCGGCCGCCGTCGGGCCCGCTCGCCAGCGCGGCTGGAGCGCCGCGGGCTGAGCGGGCGCTGGAGTCCGGACGCACACGGCGGCGGGGCGGCGCGGGGAGCGGCCGGGAGCCCGGCGGCGTCCTGAGCGCGCCCGCGCGGCCCCTCTCGCAGGATGACGGCCTCCGGCGCGCTGTTCCCCAGCCTGGTGCCGGGCTCCCGCGGCTCCTCCAGCAAGTACCTGGTGGAGTTCCGCGCCGGGAAGATGTCGCTGAAAGGCACGACCGTCACCCCGGACAAGCGGAAAGGGCTCGTGTACATTCAGCAGACGGACGACTCGCTCATCCACTTCTGCTGGAAAGACCGGACGTCGGGCAGCGTGGAGGACGTGAGCGGCGGGCGGCCCGGCCTCTCGGGAGGGCGCCGGCAGTGCGGCGGGGCGGGCGGGGGTCCGCGGGTGGCCTCGCGGGGGCGGAGCCGCGGCCGGTGCCCGGGGCGGCGGGGCGAGGGCGGGCCCTGACCGCGCTCCGGCGGCCGCTTGGCTTCGGCCCTTTGTTCTGCAGACGACGCTGGGGTTTTGTTACGCTCGGGAGCGGTCGGGGCTGGCCTTGCCTCCTCTCGGAGTGTCGCTCCCCAAATGTCTCAAAAACCCTCCGGCGCCGAAGCCCTCCTCCTCCCTGTTTAGTACGGGCCTCTGCCGGCCCCGCGCGGACCCAGCGGGTGGGGGTCGGTCTCGCGGCCCGCGCCTCCCCGCCCCCCGGCCCCGGGCCCCGCAGGGCCGCCCGGGAGCTGACTGCGCGCTGCCCCGTAGGACCTGATCATCTTCCCCGACGACTGCGAGTTCAAGCGCGTGCCGCAGTGCCCCAGCGGGCGGGTGTACGTGCTCAAGTTCAAGGCGGGGTCCAAGCGCCTCTTCTTCTGGATGCAGGTGCGGAAGCTTAAAATCTTGCCGTTAAACTAGGCTGGAGACTTGCTCACGGGGCCTTTGGGTTTCTGTGGGTTCTTTTATTTTTTTCGCAAGACCTGTCAGAGACAGGTCGTGTTCTGTGAAGGCAGAAATCAGGGCGGTGTTCTCATCTAGTCCGTGTATAAAGTGATGGTTTTTCTGAAGCTCCGCTGCTGGGAATCTGCAGCGTGGGACCCTGGGTTCAGTGCCATCATGGGGTGGTTTTGTCTATGTTATTTTCAAGCACCATTTTTGGAAAGATACCGGTTTATCAGCACTAGCTGTTTTGATGGTAGAAGCCACTTGCACAGACCAGCTGGTGCTGACCCTGCTTGCTCTCGAACCCAAGGACTCCAGAGCGTTTGGTGGTGGCGCAGGGGGTGTGGCAGCGGGCTCTGCCGCCAGAGTCCAGAGTGCGTAGCTTGGCTCTGAGGGCCCTTTCGAGGCTGGAAGTCCCTGCATCACCAGCAGGAGTGCTTTCCGGGCTGCGCCCCATCTCTGCCTGGGGCTTGCTGATCCCCCAGTGCCACCTCCAGGGTCCCGAGGAGTACAGGCCAGAAGCCGGGGCGAGCCCCTGTGGCGTCCCTGTGCTGCGTCTCCTCCCGGCTGCTCTGGGGGTCGTGGGGTGCACCAGTCGCGGGGGCTCTGTCTCCAGGTTCTGGGGTGCCCTCAGGGTGGAGCTTGCTGCCTGGTGGCCCCGCGAGCACAGGTGCTCATTGTCGGCATCCTGCTGGCCCTGGCCCGCTCGGGGGAGGTGGGGACAGTGGCGCGGTACCAGGGTGATGTCAGCAGGACGTGTATTGAAGGTTTTGGTGTTTTGTTTTTTTTGGGGGGAGGGAGCGGGTTGGGAACGGAGGGGGCAGGCGGGCCTCTTCTTTTTGTCTTTTTATCCACTTTCATCCGTTTTTGTTCTTTGGCCCGTGTGGGCCTCCCATCGTAGTGGCCCCTCTTGTTGCAGAGCACGGGCTCTGGGCGCACGCGCTCCAGAGCTCCAGCCCAGTAATTGGACACATGGGTCCAGCCACTCCGCGGCAGGTGGGATAAAGACTTTGATATTGATATTGACCAGTTTTAAAGTCGGTATTGAACTTGTTACAATATTGCTTCTGTCTTATTTGTATATGTTACTTTTTTGGCCATGAGGCACGTGGGAGCTCAGCTCCCTGACCAGGGATCGAGCCCGCACCCCCTGTGGTGGAAGAAGTCCTGGGCTTGTGGTTTACTCGTGTGAAGAGCCTCATCCTGGAGGCCTGGTGTTGCTTGCGTGCGGAGCGTTGCTAGCGCCCTAGAGCATCCGTCTTCCCGGCTATAGGATGGGCGGGCTGCTCAGCGGGGCCTGTTGCCGTGTCCTCCCTGCAGGAGCCCAAGACGGACCAGGACGAGGAGCACTGCCGGAAAGTCAACGAGTATCTGAACAACCCGCCGATGCCCGGAGCCCTGGGGGCCAGTGGGAGTGGAGGCCACGAGCTCTCTGCGCTAGGCGGTAATGACCCTTCCCCGAGGTGCCGTGAGCTCGGAGTCCGTTTCCGCCGGCGTGGACCTGGGTGGTGTGGGCCGGTGGGGACGTGGACGAGCCGGGCGCGGGCCCGTGGGGCACTTCGTGAGTTGGTCCCCCTCACGTCTGCAGGGGGTGACCTGTCTCTGAGCCCTGCCGCGCTGGCCCGTGGCGGGAGCTGCTCAGGACAGAGCTCGGGTGGCCCCGGGGTGGCCGCGGGAGCCCGGTCTGAGCCCCTCGTGTCCCGCAGGGGAGGGCGGCCTGCAGAGCCTGCTCGGGAACATGAGCCACAGCCAGCTCATGCAGCTCATCGGACCTGCCGGCCTCGGAGGACTGGGTAACGCGCCGAGGGCCTCGGGAGCCTCACAGCCGCGCGGGCGGGTGGGCGGGTCGCAGCTTCTGACCGGCTCTTCCTGAGCCGCGTTCAGGCACCGCCGGCCCCGGGCAGGGGCCCGGTTTGCACTTGGGTCTGACTTGGCAGCAGGTGGGCAAGGCCTTCCAGGGCCTCAGGGAGGACAGAGTTCCACACTTGAGAGGCGCGGGGCTCTGCCGGGCCCCCTCATCCCCTGGGTCGACCTGCCTGCTGCCGCCTCTCACTGGCTCGAGTTAGGGAGCCGCATCTGGACTCTGTGTGACCCTCAGCCTGGGGGCGTGGGTCGTATCACGGGGTGGAGAAGTGACGAGCTCTGGGGGTTAAGCTGCCAGAACAGCTGGGAGCCCGGGCCCGGCCCCACAGGCGGGCCGGCTGTGCTGCGTCCCTGCCTGGTCCTGGGCTGCAGCGGGCGTGTCTCCGGGGTGGGGCCCTCCGGCCAGGCGTGACTCCTGAGCTGCACGTCCTTGCTCCTCGCAGGCGGCCTGGGGGCCCTGACAGGGCCAGGCCTGGCTAGCCTACTGGGAAGCGGAGGGCCTCCAGCGAGCAGCTCTTCGTCCAGGTGAGCCCCCCCACGTTCGGGTGGCCCCCGGCGTCCCTCCACTGAGGCTGGCCGTCGGAAACGCCCAGGGGCCGAGCAGACACCGGGGGTGGTGCACCCTCGTCGCGGTTCAGGCTCCCTGGGTCCTGGCGGCCAGGGCGGCTGGGAGGGGCTGCTGTGGTGGGCGCCCTCCAGAGCCGGCCTCCCCTCCCCAGCTCCCGGAGCCAGTCGGCGGCAGTCACCCCGTCCTCCACCACGTCCTCCACCCGAGCCACCCCGGCCCCCTCTGCTCCAGCCGCTGCCTCCGCGACCAGCCCGAGCCCCGCGCCCAGCTCCGGGGACGGAGCCAGCGCGGCGGCCAGCCCCGCCCAGCCCATCCAGCTCAGCGACCTGCAGAGCATCCTGGCCACCATGCGCGTGCCGGCCGGGCCGGGCGGCGGCCAGCAAGGTGCGGCCTGCTCTGAGGGGACGGGCGCCTGCTGTCCCTGCCCGCGAGTGTGTCCCCGGGCCCAGCCTCCGCCTCCCCCGCCCCGCCCCGCCCCGCCCCGCCCGGCTGTTCCACCGCGGAGCCGGTCGCCGCCTCCCTCGTGGCATCCAGGCTGGCCTCCGCCTGCCGACGGCCACTTGCTTGTGCCCTAGTTGACCTGGCCAGTGTGCTGACACCTGAGATCATGGCCCCCATCCTCGCCAACGCGGACGTCCAGGAGCGCCTGCTGCCCTACCTGCCATCTGGGGAGTCGCTGCCGCAGACCGCGGAGGAGATCCAGAACACGCTGACCTCGCCCCAGTTCCAGCAGGTGGGCGCGCGGAGGGGCTCTCGGCCTGGGGACGCTGCCTGCCTGCAGCACGCCCCGCGGCCCCTCAGCGCTCATGGACTCGGGCCCCTGGCTCTTCTCTGCAGGCCCTGGGCATGTTCAGCGCCGCCTTGGCCTCGGGGCAGCTGGGCCCCCTCATGTGCCAGTTTGGGCTGCCCGCGGAGGCCGTGGAGGCCGCCAATAAGGGCGGTGAGTACCGGCGCCCCCCCCCCCCCCCGGGTGAGGCCGAGGGCGTTTCCTGGGGCTTGGAGAGGGTCGCCGTGCGCGGAGCGCAGGCCGGCTTGTCGGGCGATGCTCGTCTCCGTCCAGTGTTCACCTCCCACCCAGGTCAGCAGTGCCAGCCCGGGGCTGGAAAGGTCACCTCGGGCTTTTCAATGCGTTTTAGATGTGGAAGCATTTGCCAAAGCCATGCAGAACAGCGCCAGCCCTGAGCAGCAGGAGGGCGAGGGGAAGGACAAGAAGGAGGAGGAGGAGGACATGAGCCTGGACTAGGCCGCCCGGCCCAGGGCCGCCCGTCCCGCGGCCGCGGCCTCTGTGAGCACAGCCCGCCCTCCCCACTGCTGATCAGTAAAGCTCTTTTCTTCTGTCTGCCCGCTCTGCTGTGTCCGCGTGCCAGGGCGGGCGGGGGGCGGGGGGCGGCAGAGAGGGCCCTCCAGGCCTGGCTGCCCTGGGAGGGCCGGGGCGTGCCAGGGCGGGCGGGGTTCGGGCCGCCCCACCGCTGGCCTGCTTTTCCTCTTCTGTATTGAAAGTCGACAGCCAGTTACACAGAAGTCACTTTTAAATTTTTGTTTCAAGAAGCAGGGACCAGTGATTTACAGCTCTCATGTTACTGAAAATTGGTAGAAGGAAAATTTCACAATTAAATTGAATGATAAAAAATATAAAAGCCCCATTTTACAGTTATTTACCCTTTCTTTTAGGAAGTCAGACATAACTTAAACCACACCCAGAAGTAAGACTTATCACCCGTAGAATCTGGAGTCTGGATAAACACAGACCTCACCCACGGAGCCGCTGAGGGCGGGGTGTCTGCGTGGTGTGGGGGGCCGGGGGCAGACCCTGTCGGGTGGGGCAGCCCGCCCGTGGGTCCTGGGGACCCCCTCGTGTGGCTTCCGGAGCTGCCGGCCGGGGTCCCGGGGCGGCCGTGCTACGTGGCTGGGCACCCGCCAGCGCCCACTGCTCCCTGCACGTCCGCGCCGCGAGGCCAGGCGACTGGGGCCCGGTTCAGCACCAGGTTCCGCATGCAGCCGCGGTAGGGAGGCCGCTTCCGGGGCTCTGGGGGCGGGAGGGAGAGGGGCGGTTGGAGCAGGGGCTGGCGTCCCCAGGCTCAGTGCCCGGCCCGCAGGCAAGCCTCTCCCCACCCTGCCCCAGCCTGGGGCTGCACTCACCGGGCAGGCCCCCGAGATGCAGAGGCACTGGGGTGTCAGCCGAGGTGGCCAGCGTGGGGACCTCCCACCCAGGTCAGCAGTGCCAGCCCGGGGCTGGAAAGGTCACCTCGGGCTTTTCAATGCGTTTTAGATGTGGAAGCATTTGCCAAAGCCATGCAGAACAGCGCCAGCCCTGAGCAGCAGGAGGGCGAGGGGAAGGACAAGAAGGAGGAGGAGGAGGACATGAGCCTGGACTAGGCCGCCCGGCCCAGGGCCGCCCGTCCCGCGGCCTCTGTGAGCACAGCCCGCCCTCCCCACTGCTGATCAGTAAAGCTCTTTTCTTCTGTCTGCCCGCTCTGCTGTGTCCGCGTGCCAGGGCGGGCGGGGGGCGGGGGGCGGCAGAGAGGGCCCTCCAGGCCTGGCTGCCCTGGGAGGGCCGGGGCGTGCCAGGGCGGGCGGGGTTCGGGCCGCCCCACCGCTGGCCTGCTTTTCCTCTTCTGTATTGAAAGTCGACAGCCAGTTACACAGAAGTCACTTTTAAATTTTTGTTTCAAGAAGCAGGGACCAGTGATTTACAGCTCTCATGTTACTGAAAATTGGTAGAAGGAAAATTTCACAATTAAATTGAATGATAAAAAATATAAAAGCCCCATTTTACAGTTATTTACCCTTTCTTTTAGGAAGTCAGACATAACTTAAACCACACCCAGAAGTAAGACTTATCACCCGTAGAATCTGGAGTCTGGATAAACACAGACCTCACCCACGGAGCCGCTGAGGGCGGGGTGTCTGCGTGGTGTGGGGGGCCGGGGGCAGACCCTGTCGGGTGGGGCAGCCCGCCCGTGGGTCCTGGGGACCCCCTCGTGTGGCTTCCGGAGCTGCCGGCCGGGGTCCCGGGGCGGCCGTGCTACGTGGCTGGGCACCCGCCAGCGCCCACTGCTCCCTGCACGTCCGCGCCGCGAGGCCAGGCGACTGGGGCCCGGTTCAGCACCAGGTTCCGCATGCAGCCGCGGTAGGGAGGCCGCTTCCGGGGCTCTGGGGGCGGGAGGGAGAGGGGCGGTTGGAGCAGGGGCTGGCGTCCCCAGGCTCAGTGCCCGGCCCGCAGGCAAGCCTCTCCCCACCCTGCCCCAGCCTGGGGCTGCACTCACCGGGCAGGCCCCCGAGATGCAGAGGCACTGGGGTGTCAGCCGAGGTGGCCAGCGTGGGGCCCAGCGTGTGGTTGCTCTGCAGGTCCACCTCCAGCCGGAGCACGTTCCCGCCTCTGGTCACTGTGGGCACAGCTTCCTTGTGGCTGGGCCGGGAGGACCCTCGCCAGCCACAGGGCCAGGGGCTGTTTGCCCTGTAGCTTTGGCTTTTGAGCCTCCGCTCCCCTCCCCGTGGGGGCCCACAGCTGACCCCTGCCAAGTCCCTCAAGCCTGGGGTCAGGAGCGTCCCCGCCCTCCTGCTGGGGGAGGGGCCTGGCTCACCTGCCAGTCGGTGCCACTGCCCGTCACACAGCGCCACAGGGCGCGTCACCAGCGTGGAGAACTCGCCAGCACCGTCGTCCGCCCAGAGCAGGACCTGGGGGCGTGAGGGGTCAGGGAGGCCTGCCCGCCGGGACCCCACCCTGAGGCTGCAGCTCACACGGGCTTACCTGCCTCCCTAGCAGCTGCAGTTCCAGGAAGGGGGGCTCCTGGCCCTGGCCCAGGTGGAAGACGAGGCCAGTGGCCGTCTGGGGCCGCACCTCCAGCTGCAAGGCCACTTCAGGCAGTGTGGCCCCCGGGGTGTCTGCAAGGAGCCGTGACAGGGGGATGGCTTCGGTCCAGGCCCTGCCTTTCTGGTGTCACCCCGGCCCCAGCCTGCCCGCGGGAACTGGGGCGCCCGCCAGGGACAGACCTAGAGTGACGGCTCCCCCGCTGCCTGTGAAGAACAAGCCCTTCTCCAGAGGCCCAGAGAAGCAAGGTGTGACCCCCGCCATCCGCGTGGGGGCCCCCAGGAGCCGCCCGTCCAGCCTCAGCCTCTTCACGCAGCCCTGGAAGCCGGGCCTGCTGACAGCCGCCTGCGGGGCACAGAGGGCGGGCTGTGGTCAGGTCCTGGGGGGCCCGGCAGAGGGGCAGAGCCCGGCTGTGCGGGGGCAGGAGGCTGGGCGAGGGGACGCTCACCGGGAGCCCGGGGCTGTGGCCTTGGGCGGGGAGGCCTCCCACAAACAGCGTGTGTGGCCGGGGGCTCTGCGGCTCCTGGCGCTGCGGGCCCGGCCCCTCCTGGCTCTGGGCCCAGGCCCCGTCCGTCACCAGCTGTATCCGCGTCTTCTCCCAGCGCACGGACACCTGGGGGCGGGAGAGGCACGTGAAGGCGGAAGCTTCCGGAGCCCTCCCTGCCGGGCCTGTGCGCCTCGCCCCTCACCCCTCACCCCTCACCGTATGCCACCGGCCAGGGCGTGAACGCTGGCGGCTCTGGACTCGCAGCTGGCGCCCAGGGCCTTCGGTCTGAGCAACAAAGCGCCCGCGGCTCAGGAAGAGAACCAGGGAGGGGCTGCTGGCCGCCCGGGGGGCAGCGAGGAGCAGGAGCCCTTGG
Organism: Tragulus kanchil; assembly: GCA_022376925.1. NCBI lineage: Eukaryota > Metazoa > Chordata > Mammalia > Artiodactyla > Tragulidae > Tragulus > Tragulus kanchil. The sequence goes on along the minus strand of JAIOJX010000031.1, from coordinate 1,598,277 downwards.
GGGGCGTGCGGGCGGACAAGCATGGAGAGCTGGGACCTGGAAGCCAAGGAGGGGCGTCAGCCGCGGGCCCCAAACCCGCTGTGGCACACCCCACCCCGGGCCCCACCCCAGCCCAAGCCTTACCGGTCGCTGGCGGGGGCCGGGATGTGTGCAAATTCCAGGTGACTGGCCAGGGGACCCCCAAACTGGTAGGCATCTCGGATGGTCCTGAGGGGCCGGGGGAGCGAGCAGGCAGAGTCCTGGGCAGGCTGCCGGCTGCGGCGGGCGGCCTGGGGGGATGGAGGAGGACGTGGGGGTGCGGACACACGGAGGCTGCCTTCTGCCCGCCCCAGCCCTGCCGCACCCCTTCCTGTGCCCTACCTTCCGAGACACCGTGGCCCGCAGCCCTTGCGGGCCCCGCTCTGGGGCCTGCGTGTGAGGGCCGGGGGTGCAGCCGGAGCTCACGTTGAGGCCGCCCAGGTTCTCCTGCAGGTCGAACACACGCTGGGGCCCCGGGAGCCTGCGGAAGACAGGAGCAGGTCAGTGGCTGCGGGCAGGAGAGCAGGTGGCGGCCAGCCCCTCGCCGACGCCCACTCAGCTCACCGCAGCAGGAAAACATTGCTGATGCAGCCGCTGAAGTTACGGATGTCATCGGACTTGGGGGAGCCCCCCAGGAGGAGCCGAGGGGGCTCCTCAGGCTGGGGTTGGGGCCGCGGCCCCCGGTAGGGCTTCATCTCCTGCAGCTGGTCGTCCACGTAGAGCCAGACCCTGGTGGGGAGAGCAGTGCTGACCCGGCCCCGCCCCGCCCCGGCCCCGCGCCCCGCCCTGGAGAGGCCGGGCTCACCCCGTGCTGTTGCCGTAGAAGGTGATGTAGTGGGGGTCCCCGTCGGCGAAGCGCCCTCGAGTCTTCAGCTCCGTCCTGGCCAGCCGGAGGGCCACGTGGCCCTGCTGCAGGGTCACCTCACACGGCCCACCCTAGGGACAGGGGCCGGGTCAGCGGGCTGGGCCGGGACAGACCCTCCGGCCGCCCGCCCGCCCTGCTGCCTGGCGTGGGGCCGACGCACCGGGGACTCTCGGCGGAAGAGGAGAGCGCTGTCCTGGCTGCTGCGGAAGCCAATGCCCGCGTGGACGTCTCCCGTGAGGGGCACCGCGTCGCCGGGGAGTGCCAGGCGCAGGAAGCCGTGGCCGTGGAAGGTCATGGCCCGTCCCACCTGCGGTCGGGGCGACGGTGAGGCCCACGGGGGCGGCAGGGGGGGTGTGCGTGCGGCCGGGGGCAGCAGGGGGCTCACCAGCAGGTCGGCGGTGCAGCCGGCGCTGATGCCCGTGGTGTTCAGCCTCTTGAGGTCCACGTACTTGCCCAGGGCTTTGATGCCCTTGACGCAGCCCCGCACGGAGCCTCCGGAGGGGAAGAGCCGCAGCAGGCTGAAGGCACGGCGTCCTGTGAGCGGCGGGGTCCCCGCCCCGCCCTGCCCCGCCCCGCCCCGCCCGGGCCAGCGCACACCTGGCCGGCAGCTGGCTGGGCGGCACGCCCCCCAGGTAGTAGGCCTCGGCCAGCTCCAGCGCGTTCTCCTCCTCCACGCTGAACACCGTGCTCCGCTCCACGCGCACCAGCACGCGCTTCCGGCTGCCCGCCAGCAGGAACACCTGGATCTGGGAGGCGCCGGCCAGGCCGGCCCGTGAGCGGAGCTGCGGCCCCACTGCCCTCCCCAGCCCCGGCCCCCCGAGCCCGGCCGCCTCCCGGAGCCAGCCTCACCGCCTTGCTGGCTGCGGTCAGCTGCGGCAGCGGTCGTTGCAGCGGGCTGGCCTCCTTCAGGCCCGCACCGAAGTCGTAGAGGAGCACGGGCTTGCCTTCTTGCACAGCCAGGCACAGGAACTGGTCCTGCAGGGAGGGAGGGTCAGCGCGGCCGGGCGGGCCGGGCAGGGCAGCGGGTGGGCGGGGCGAGGACGGCGGGCGTGCCTGGTGCTGCAGGAAGAAGACGATGCCGCTGTAGGACACCAGCCGCAGCTCCTGGTCAAAGCGTTTGGTGGTGCTGAGCTGGCTCTCCACGCTGACGCGGGCGAAGCCGGAGCCGTCCAGGTAGGAGCCGTCCGTGAGCCACGGGTCCCCGGTCGACTTGGAGCTGCCCGTCAGAGGAGGCGGGGTCAGCGAGGGCGGGCGGGCTGGGGGTGAGGCGGAGCGCGGGCCGCACGTACCGGGCGCAAGGCTTGTCCACGGCCGTGTCCAGCTGGAAGGCCCTTTCGAAGTTGTAGAGGCTGACCACCTGCTCGTTGAGCGTGTCCAGCTCGATGCAGCCCCGGTAGCCAGGGAAGCGCAGGGGCTCGGGGGGCTGCGGGCACAGGGCGCGGTCAGGTCGCCTCCCCACCCAGGCAGGCCCCAGTGGGGAGCGCGGGACGGAGAGGTGAGCCGCGAGGTGGACTGAAGCCAGACTCTGAGGGGCTTCCTGGGAGCGGCGGGCGGGGCAGCTGCGCGCCCAGGCGGCCAGGCTTACCGTGAAGCTGCGGGGGTAGCCCCCCACGTAGAAGACGAAGTCATCAGGCTGGATGTTGAGCAGCCCCTCAGCCCCAGGGGCCACCGTGTCCCCCTTGGTCTCCTGGACCATCCGATTCTCCACCGTGACAGACATGCGGCCGAACTGGAGGATCCTGAGGGCAGAGGGGGCGGGGAGGCGTGGACGCGTGGCCACGCCCGGCGGCGGGGAGGGGGGCGCCGCGGGGCCGGGCCTCCCACCTGTCGATGCTGACGGCTGCGAACTGCTCCCCGATGTCCTCGTCGATGCTGAGGGCTGCGGGGCCGGCCCCGCCGAGGCGGTACACCCAGTGCACCCTCTGGCCCCGCAGAGCCACGCCCATGTAGTCGCCGGAGGCCTGGGCAGCAGGAGACGGTGGGACACGGCCCCAGGGCAGCGCCCCACTCCAACCTGGCACCTCCCCGCCCGCCGAGCCCGCCCGCTACCTGGCGGCCGCCCATGTACAGCACAAACTGGTCCCCCGGGACCTGGCCGGCTGCCGGCTCTGGGCTCTGCAGGTAGAACTTGAGGGCAGTGTAGGAGGCGAGGTTGCTGAGGTCCCGAGGGGCACGCAGCTGCACCCCGGAGCTCCCGTTGAACTTCATGGGCACCTTGACCTGGGGGACGCGCAGCCCGTCAGTGTGGGCCTCCTGGTCCCCCAGAGGCCCACCTGGCCCTGGCGTGCGCACCCACCTTGCTGGCGGCGCCCCGGGCCTGGGCGATGAGCTCCCGCACGTGGCCGATGCGGGTGGACAGGCCCAGGCTGGCGTTGTGCACCCCGCGGTCCTGCAGGAGGCTCAGCTTGGCCAGCAGCTGCGGCAGCGTCTTCTCCAGGCTGGACACTGCGGGCGGGGAGCCGAGAGCGGGGCGGCCCTGAGCACCTGGCCTCTGCACCCCGGCCCACCACCTGCCGGGGCGCCGCGCCCCGGGGCCCACCTGAGCGTCCTGCGTCGAGCACCGCGCGGCCCAGGTCCTGGCCCTGCAGGCCCGAGTACTGGCTCTGCCACTGCTCCACCCGCGTCCTCCCCGCACGGGCGGCCGTGTCCTGGGCCTCCGCAGCCACGGCCCCGGCGTGGGCTATCTTCCTGCTTGTCTCATCTGCAGGGGCGGGATCAGCCCCACGTAGAAGACGAAGTCATCAGGCTGGATGTTGAGCAGCCCCTCAGCCCCAGGGCCACCGTGTCCCCCTTGGTCTCCTGGACCATCCGATTCTCCACCGTGACAGACAGGCGGCCGAACTGGAGGATCCTGAGGGCAGAGGGGGAGGGGAGGCGTGGACGCGTGGCCACGCCCGGCGGCGGGGAGGGGGGCCCCGCGGGCCGGGCCTCCCACCTGTCGATGCTGACGGCTGCGAACTGCTCCCCGATGTCCTCGTCGATGCTGAGGGCTGCGGGGCCGGCCCCGCCGAGGCGGTACACCCAGTGCACCCTCTGGCCCCGCAGAGCCACGCCCATGTAGTCGCCGGAGGCCTGGGCAGCAGGAGACGGTGGGACACGGCCCCAGGGCAGCGCCCCACTCCAACCTGGCACCTCCCCGCCCGCCGAGCCCGCCCGCTACCTGGCGGCCGCCCATGTACAGCACAAACTGGTCCCCCGGGACCTGGCCGGCTGCCGGCTCTGGGCTCTGCAGGTAGAACTTGAGGGCAGTGTAGGAGGCGAGGTTGCTGAGGTCCCGAGGGGCACGCAGCTGCACCCCGGAGCTCCCGTTGAACTTCATGGGCACCTTGACCTGGGGGACGCGCAGCCCGTCAGTGTGGGCCTCCTGGTCCCCCAGAGGCCCACCTGGCCCTGGCGTGCGCACCCACCTTGCTGGCGGCGCCCCGGGCCTGGGCGATGAGCTCCCGCACGTGGCCGATGCGGGTGGACAGGCCCAGGCTGGCGTTGTGCACCCCGCGGTCCTGCAGGAGGCTCAGCTTGGCCAGCAGCTGCGGCAGCGTCTTCTCCAGGCTGGACACTGCGGGCGGGGAGCCGAGAGCGGGGCGGCCCTGAGCACCTGGCCTCTGCACCCCGGCCCACCACCTGCCGGGGCGCCGCGCCCCGGGGCCCACCTGAGCGTCCTGCGTCGAGCACCGCGCGGCCCAGGTCCTGGCCCTGCAGGCCCGAGTACTGGCTCTGCCACTGCTCCACGCTCCTCTGCATGTCCTGAAGCCGGGCCTGCACGCGGGCGGCCGTGTCCTGGGCCTCCGCAGCCACGGCCTTGGCGTGGGCTATCTTCCTGCTTGTCTCATCTGCAGGGGGCGGTGCAGAGGCTCGGCGGGGGCCGCACCCCCACAGGGGAGGCACTGAGACCCTCCTGCCAGGACCAACAACAGGGAGGTCTCCCCGCCCCTGGCCCCCTGAGGACCTCAGAGCGAGAGAAACTCGCCCACCGCCCCTCCCTGGCGCCTGAGCGGGTCGCCCCGAGGCCCGCCTGTTACCAGCTCGGCCTTGCCTCCCCGGCGCCCAGCCACCCCCGCCTCTCATCCTGAGGCCCTGCCAGCGCCCCCGCAGCCCCCACTCCTGGCCGGCAGGGAGGGTCCACTCTCAAGTGGGCAGGGATCCCTCCTGAGCTCCAGCCACACTGACCTCTGCCGCAGCGTCCACCGCGGAGCCCGCCAAGTGCCCGCGCCCTCCCCACCCGCCCGCGTCCTCTCTCCATGTGCTCCCTGCCCTCCTGGGTGTCACTGGCCACTGGGGTGACGCTCGGGGCAGCGCCTGTACGGCCTCTGCCTCCCACCAGAAGCAGGTCGCACGGGCTGGGGAGGACCCCCAGGGTCAGAGCCACCCACAGTAGGACCCCTTCAGCCAGCCCGGCCACCCTCCGGGATGGCGACCCCCTGGGCAGGCGGGCCGGGCTGATGCCTGTGTGGGACGGGGGTCCCTTAAGCTCCGGGACAAGAGGTGGAGGGGTGCAGGGAGAAGCCCACCTACCTGTGTCCAGAGTCAGCATGGCCTGCACCTCCTGGACCCGGGCCGCCAGCTGCTCCTTCCTGGCCTGGGCATCGCGGAGCTGGGTCCCAGTGCCCTGGAGGGTGGCCCACGCTGCAGGGGAGACAGCTTCAATCTCGAGGAGCCCCGGCCCCCAGGGTACAGGCGTGGCCGCTTGAGTCCTGACCAGGGAGCACGAAAGCTCACGGGCACACAGTCAGAGAGGCACCTGGACACGAGGGCCTTCGGCCTGGGGTGAGGGCACCGCGCCCCGCGTCTCGGGGCAGCCTCCAATTATCCCCATTTTATGAGTGAAACAATGGAAGCTCAGAAACATGAAGCCACTGAGGCACGGAGGGGCACCCACCTCCACCTGCTCCACAGCCTCCGCAGCCACGGCCTTGGCGTGGGCTATCTTCCGGCTTGTCTCATCTGCAGGGGGCGGTTCAGTCGCTCGGCGGGGCCGCACCCCACAGGAGGCACTGAGACCCTCCTGCCAGGACCAACAACAGGAGGTCTCCCGCCCTGGCCCCTGAGGACCTCAGAGCGAGAAACTCGCCCACCGCCTCCCTGGCGCCTGAGCGGTCGCCCCGAGGCCCGCCTGTTACCAGCTCGGCCTTGCCTCCCCGGCGCCCAGCCACCCCCGCCTCTCATCCTGAGGCCCTGCCAGCGCCCCCGCAGCCCCCACTCCTGGCCGGCAGGGAGGGTCCACTCTCAAGTGGGCAGGGATCCCTCCTGAGCTCCAGCCACACTGACCTCTGCCGCAGCGTCCACCGCGGAGCCCGCCAAGTGCCCGCGCCCTCCCCACCCGCCCGCGTCCTCTCTCCATGTGCTCCCTGCCCTCCTGGGTGTCACTGGCCACTGGGGTGACGCTCGGGGCAGCGCCTGTACGGCCTCTGCCTCCCACCAGAAGCAGGTCGCACGGGCTGGGGAGGACCCCCAGGGTCAGAGCCACCCACAGTAGGACCCCTTCAGCCAGCCCGGCCACCCTCCGGGATGGCGACCCCCTGGGCAGGCGGGCCGGGCTGATGCCTGTGTGGGACGGGGGTCCCTTAAGCTCCGGGACAAGAGGTGGAGGGGTGCAGGGAGAAGCCCACCTACCTGTGTCCAGAGTCAGCATGGCCTGCACCTCCTGGACCCGGGCCGCCAGCTGCTCCTTCCTGGCCTGGGCATCGCGGAGCTGGGTCCCAGTGCCCTGGAGGGTGGCCCACGCTGCAGGGGAGACAGCTTCAATCTCGAGGAGCCCCGGCCCCCAGGGTACAGGCGTGGCCGCTTGAGTCCTGACCAGGGAGCACGAAAGCTCACGGGCACACAGTCAGAGAGGCACCTGGACACGAGGGCCTTCGGCCTGGGGTGAGGGCACCGCGCCCCGCGTCTCGGGGCAGCCTCCAATTATCCCCATTTTATGAGTGAAACAATGGAAGCTCAGAAACATGAAGCCACTGAGGCACGGAGGGGCACCCACCTCCACCTGCTCCACAGCCTGGCACGCACGCCACCCTCAGCCAGGACGAGGACCCCTGCCCTCCCACGGGCTGGGCCTGCCACGAGCCAGGCGGGTGCCGGGCCGTTACAGGGCTCCAGGGGCGGGCTTGCCGAGTGGAGGGGATACCGCCCACCCAGGTGGCCGCTGCCACCCCGACGCAAACGGTGACAACTCGCGAATCCCGCAGGGCGGGCGCCGCCCTCACCGAGGCCCAGCCTCCGCTGCTGCCCCAGGATGGCCGCCTCCAGGGCACTGCTGCTCGCCAGGAGCTCCCGGGCCCGCGGCGCCAAGCCCTGCCGCGCCACCACCTGCAGGCGTGGGACAGGACGGGCTCAGCCCTGGCCGGAGGGGCGGCCGGGGCACGGGGGCGGGGGCGGGGCCTCACCGCCCAGGTGTGGCTCGCTTGCCGCTGGGCCTGGTCGGCGGCGCCCTCCGCAGCCCGCACCGCTTGCAGAATGCTGCTGTAGGCGTTGGCGGCCTCGATGGCCCTCTGGATGAAGCGGTCCTGGTTGACCCCTCGGATGATGCTGGGAGGGGCGACCGGGGAGCGTCTGAGGCGGGAGGGCTCAGCCCAGCACACAGCTCCCCGCGGCCGGCCCGGCCCGCCTGCCGGTTCGAGCCCGGCCTTGCCCACGCGCCTCCACCGCCCAGCGTGCCGCTCCTGTCGGCCAGCCTGGGCCCAGACTCCCGCCCGGCCCGGCAGGAACGACAGCCCTTCCGACTAAGCGCCCTCCCAGGCCAGCTCTGCTCCCCTGCCGAGCACCGTTCTTCTTTTCTTGTCCCCAGCGTGCCTCTTTTTGTTTGCATTTACCTTCATCCGTCTTTTTATTCCCTGGCCTGTGTGGGCCTCCCACTGCAGTGGCCTCTCTCTCTGCAGAGCACTGGCTCTGGGCACAGGGGCACCCACCTCCACCTGCTCCACAGCCTGGCACGCACGCCACCCTCAGCCAGGACGAGGACCCCTGCCCTCCCACGGGCTGGGCCTGCCACGAGCCAGGCGGGTGCCGGGCCGTTACAGGGCTCCAGGGGCGGGCTTGCCGAGTGGAGGGGATACCGCCCACCCAGGTGGCCGCTGCCACCCCGACGCAAACGGTGACAACTCGCGAATCCCGCAGGGCGGGCGCCGCCCTCACCGAGGCCCAGCCTCCGCTGCTGCCCCAGGATGGCCGCCTCCAGGGCACTGCTGCTCGCCAGGAGCTCCCGGGCCCGCGGCGCCAAGCCCTGCCGCGCCACCACCTGCAGGCGTGGGACAGGACGGGCTCAGCCCTGGCCGGAGGGGCGGCCGGGGCACGGGGGCGGGGGCGGGGCCTCACCGCCCAGGTGTGGCTCGCTTGCCGCTGGGCCTGGTCGGCGGCGCCCTCCGCAGCCCGCACCGCTTGCAGAATGCTGCTGTAGGCGTTGGCGGCCTCGATGGCCCTCTGGATGAAGCGGTCCTGGTTGACCCCTCGGATGATGCTGGGAGGGGCGACCGGGGAGCGTCTGAGGCGGGAGGGCTCAGCCCAGCACACAGCTCCCCGCGGCCGGCCCGGCCCGCCTGCCGGTTCGAGCCCGGCCTTGCCCACGCGCCTCCACCGCCCAGCGTGCCGCTCCTGTCGGCCAGCCTGGGCCCAGACTCCCGCCCGGCCCGGCAGGAACGACAGCCCTTCCGACTAAGCGCCCTCCCAGGCCAGCTCTGCTCCCCTGCCGAGCACCGTTCTTCTTTTCTTGTCCCCAGCGTGCCTCTTTTTGTTTGCATTTACCTTCATCCGTCTTTTTATTCCCTGGCCTGTGTGGGCCTCCCACTGCAGTGGCCTCTCTCTCTGCAGAGCACTGGCTCTGGGCACACGCGCTCCAGAGCACCCGTCCAGCCACTCCACAGCTCGTGCCCCTGTGCTGCAAGGCAGGGACCACCAGGGAAGCCCCCCTGCACCCTCCTCGCGCGGTACCTGGAAAGGTTGAGCGCCAGCTGGTCCAGCTGCCACGCGTGGGCCTCGGCGGCCTCCACCAGGTCCAGCTTGCTGCTGGCTGGGGAGAAGGCCCGCATCTTCTCGAGCAGCGGTGTCCAGGCGCCGTCCAGGCTGGCAGCAAGGCGCTCGTACTCCTGGGGGCGTTAGGTGGACCCTCACCTCCATCCCTGCTCGCCCCCACCTGGCGCGGGCGTGCCCAGCCCCGGCCAGGGCACAGCCTTTGGGCGGGGCGCTCACCTCCCTGGTCTGGTCCATGCCGCGCAGGAGCTCGGCCACCCGGGCCAGGGTGTCTCTGGCGGCCTGCAGCGTGGCCCCCAGAGTGGCGTTGTCCTGGGACAGCTCCTGCCTCCGTCCCTGCAGGTGACGGGGAGCGGAAGGAAGGGGACAGAGTGAGGCAGGCGGGCACGCGGCGGGGGTCGGGCGGGGTCCGCGCGGCGGGGCGGGCCCGGCTCTACCAGCGCTTCCTCCAGGCGCGCCAGGTTGCGGCTGTTGAGCTCCTCTGCCTCCCGCGTGGTGCCCACGGCGCGGTTCAGGGCCTCCCGCAAGTCCATGAGGCCGGCCTCGTGCTGGGCCAGCTGGTCTCGGGTGCGTGTGACCAGAGCCTGGTGCCTCTCCCAGCGTCCGCTCAGCTGTTCCCGCACACTGGCCAGCACTGGCGAGGGCCGGGGTAGGAACGGTCACCCGGGCAGTGGCCCCGGCGCCGGCCGGTCCCGCCTGCCCTGCCGAGCACCGTTCTTCTTTTCTTGTCCCCAGCGTGCCTCTTTTTGTTTGCATTTACCTTCATCCGTCTTTTTATTCCCTGGCCTGTGTGGGCCTCCCACTGCAGTGGCCTCTCTCTCTGCAGAGCACTGGCTCTGGGCACACGCGCTCCAGAGCACCCGTCCAGCCACTCCACAGCTCGTGCCCCTGTGCTGCAAGGCAGGGACCACCAGGGAAGCCCCCCTGCACCCTCCTCGCGCGGTACCTGGAAAGGTTGAGCGCCAGCTGGTCCAGCTGCCACGCGTGGGCCTCGGCGGCCTCCACCAGGTCCAGCTTGCTGCTGGCTGGGGAGAAGGCCCGCATCTTCTCGAGCAGCGGTGTCCAGGCGCCGTCCAGGCTGGCAGCAAGGCGCTCGTACTCCTGGGGGCGTTAGGTGGACCCTCACCTCCATCCCTGCTCGCCCCCACCTGGCGCGGGCGTGCCCAGCCCCGGCCAGGGCACAGCCTTTGGGCGGGGCGCTCACCTCCCTGGTCTGGTCCATGCCGCGCAGGAGCTCGGCCACCCGGGCCAGGGTGTCTCTGGCGGCCTGCAGCGTGGCCCCCAGAGTGGCGTTGTCCTGGGACAGCTCCTGCCTCCGTCCCTGCAGGTGACGGGGAGCGGAAGGAAGGGGACAGAGTGAGGCAGGCGGGCACGCGGCGGGGGTCGGGCGGGGTCCGCGCGGCGGGGCGGGCCCGGCTCTACCAGCGCTTCCTCCAGGCGCGCCAGGTTGCGGCTGTTGAGCTCCTCTGCCTCCCGCGTGGTGCCCACGGCGCGGTTCAGGGCCTCCCGCAAGTCCATGAGGCCGGCCTCGTGCTGGGCCAGCTGGTCTCGGGTGCGTGTGACCAGAGCCTGGTGCCTCTCCCAGCGTCCGCTCAGCTGTTCCCGCACACTGGCCAGCACTGGCGAGGGCCGGGGTAGGAACGGTCACCCGGGCAGTGGCCCCGGCGCCGGCCGGTCCCCGTCTGCCCTGCCGAGCGGACGGGACGCCTCGAGCCCCAGCTGCATCCCCACCCCTCCTGCCTCTGTCTCGCGGGGCTGACCAACTCACGTCTCTGGGCCTCCCCCAGCTCGGCCTCCGCGGCTGCCCTCGGAGCCCCCAGGTCACGGGCCCGCATCTCCCGGAGCAGCCGCTCCACCTCGGCCAGCGTCCGGCGCAGGTGCTCGCCCGATGGGGCCGAGGCGTTGGCCGGGGCCGGGCGGTCCGTCTGGGACTTGAGCTCTGCGGGGGGTGGGGACGGGCTGTCAGGGCCCAGGGCTGGCCTGCTGCCGGCGCAGACCTCTGCCCACCCACGTCCATCCAGGACTCGAGCCGAGCATCTCCACTCACAGGCGAGGCGGCCGCCCTGGACGGCCCCCAGGGCTCCTGCTCCAGCCCTGCCCCGAGGCCCCAGCCCCTGCGGCCCCTCACTGCCGTCCGCTCAGCCTGCCCCTCGGCCCTGGTCTAACCACCCCCTCCCAGCCCAACGCTCGGCTGAAATTTCACCTCCTGGGCCCTGGGCTGGGCCTGGTCCCCTCTGACCCTTTCTCGGTGGCACGTGTCCGGCTGTGACTGAGGCTCACCCACCAGGATTCCCCGGGTGCCCGCGAGGGGTGGGCGGGCCCGCCTCGCAGGGTCAGCCTGCCCTCTGTTCGGGCCAGTGGACTGCCCCCCGGCTCCCTTCTTGGACCTGCGGTTTCTGTGGCCGAGGAGCCATCTCCTGTCTAACCCCCCAGCGCCAGGTCTCCAAGGCCCAGCGCCCCGAGGCAGCCCCGCCCGCCCCGCCGGGCCAGCACCCACCGCTCAGAGCCAGGTCCACGGCCCGGACGGCTGCCAGTAGCGTCTGCGCCCGGCCCAGCGTGGCCTCGGCACCGTCCCGCAGCTGGCCGGCCTGGGCTCGGGCCCCGGTGGCCTGTGGACAAAGTGCCCCGTCAGACCTCAGCCCCTGCTGGCTGGGGGCCGGCTGGGGCCGGGGGAGGGGTGCCGAGGCTCAGGGTGACGCGGGCGGTCTGGGGCCCGGGGAGGGAGGCCTCCTGGGGCGGCATCTGCCCAGAGGGCGGGAGGGGCGGGGCTTCTCTGGAGGGGGAGTGTTCCGGGGGCTCTGGGGTGGGGTCCCCCGGGGCCTGCCTGGCCATCCAGCCGCGCTGCGTCCTGCCCGAGGCTTGCGGCCTGTTGTTCCAGCGTCTCCAGCTGCCACGCGGTCTGGTGACGGGGGCCCAGGGGGCTCCAGAGCTGGCTCTGTGGGGAGAGGAGGGTGAAAGCCTGCCCCCCGGGACGGGGAGCTGGGGGGCCGGGCGGGGCAGTACCTGCAGGTCAGCGATGGAGGCGTTCAGCCTGTGCAGCCGGGCCCAGGCCACAGAGCTGGCGTTGATGCCACTCAGCTGCTCCCGGATGGCGGGCAGGAGGGCGCCAGCCTGCTCCAGCTCGTCCAGGAGCAGGACGACACAGAGGTCACACACTGCGGGGGGCGGGGGGCACAGGGTGAGGGAGGCGGGGCGAGACGGTCACCGGGCTCACGGAGACAGGACGGGGCGCTGGGCCGGGCCGAGGAGGTGAGTGGGGGTCAAAGGTCAGAGTGGGGCCGCAGAAAGCTGGGAGGAGAGCCGGGCATGGGCTGCTCTGGACACTGAGGAAGGCCAGGGTCAGCCGGTCAGCACGGGGCTGGGACCAGCCCTGCCGCCGAGCGGGGCGAGCCCGGGCGGCCTGGCGGCTGGGGCAGCGGGCGGGCGGCGACGCACCTTCGCAGTGCACACCGTGGCCCCCAGGTCGTCCCGGCACAGGCACCTGGTGCTGCTGGCTGCAGGTGTCGCAGCGCTCCCCACCGAGCCCCGGGGGGCACGTGCAGCGGCCCGTGCGCAGGTCACAGTGGGCCCCGTGGCACTGGCAGCCTGGGGGAGGGGCAGGGTGAGGAGCCAGCCGAGGCCCTTGGGGCCCCCGCCGCCCCGAGGCGCCCCGTCCCCCCGCACTCACGCCGGCAGCCCTGCTCGGGGAGCCCCCAGTGGCCGGGGGCGCACTCGCGGCACTGGAGTCCCCCGGTCCCCGGCCGACAGTGGCACTGCCCGCTCTGGGGGTGGCACTCGGAGCCCTCAGCGGCGGGTCCACAGGCGCATGGGCGGCAGCCCTCGCAGCCCTCGAAGCCAAAGTGTCCATCCTGCGGGCAGAGACCCCGCCGCAGCTCTGGCTGAGCCCGGGCCAGGAAGCTCCCGCCCCCCGCGCCCCACTCCACACCCAGCCCCGCCGCCCACCGCCCACCTGACACCCAGGCCCTGCCGCCCCTGCAGCCTACCTGACAGCGGTCGCAGCGCGGCCCGGTCACCCCAGCCTTGCACAGGCAGCGCCCGGTGCGGGGGTCACAGGTCTCTGTCCCGCACGGGGAACAGTCACACCCTGCGGAAGGCCGACCGGCAGCGACCGGCAGTCACCCCGCCTCGTCCCTCCCGCCCTCAGGAGCCCTCCTGGGCTCCCGCTCGGCGCACGCCTCCTTCCTGCCCAGCCACGCCCAGCCCCGTGCTCCCCGCTCCCTGCTCCAGCCGGGTCCATAGCACGCAGCTGCCGCTCTGGGCCCCCGTGCCCACCTTCCCTGCAGCCAGGCCCAGCCCCCAGAGAGGCCGGAGGCCCACGGGACCCTCCAGGACACAGCCTGCTGGGGGACGGCCCTCTGTCCGCCCGCTCCACCTACGGGTGCAGTTGCCGGGCAGCAGTGCGTCGCCGTAGAAGCCGGGGGCGCAGTTCTCGCAGCGAGGCCCGGCCGTGTGGCGCAGGCAGCCCCGGCAGGCTCCCGTCAGGGGGTCGCAGTCGCTGAAGAGCATGTTGGGGTCGCCGTTCCCGCTGCAGTCGCAGGGCTGGCACGTGCTGCCCAGCACCAGGGGGTTCCCGAAGAAGCCGGGTGCGCACCTGGGGGCCGGGTCAGTGGGCGGCGCTGGCTCAGGCCTGCAACGCCGGGGCCCAGGACGGCGCACAGAGACCCCGCCCAGCTCCGGCGCCCGCCGCCCGCTCACCGCTCACAGGAGGCGCCGGCGTAGCCGGGTCTGCAGAGACACTGGGTGCGGCCCGCTCGCAGGACGCAGCCTGAGGCGAAGCTGCAGGGACAGAAGCGGTCCTCACACACGGGCACCCTCTGGGCAAGCGCCCGCGTGCCCAGGCCAGGCCAGGCACCTCGCGGACCCGGCCTCCGAGAGGGCAGCGCGGATCCCGCCAGGTAGGGTGGTGCCCCACTCCGGGATGGCAGGGGCGTCGGGCCCCTAGCCAGCGGCCGGGCCCGGGAGGCTGGCCCCGCTTACTTGTTGGAAGGCGCGGCCAGGGGGCAGGGGCAGCTCACGCAGGGGGCCGTGGGATCCTCAGACGCACTGCGCACGAAGCCAGCCTGGCAGCGCTCGCAATGGTCGCCCTCGGTGTTGTGCTGGCAGCCCTGGGGCGAGGCAGCCGATGAGCCCCGCCCGCACCCTGGGCGCCCACCTGCCCCCGACCGCAGGGCACTGCCAACGACCGGCCCTGGAGCGCACTGGCTGCCGCCGGGCCCACTCACCACGCAGACGCCCGAGCCAGCGAGGCAGCGGTCCGAGTGACCGTGGCACTGACAGGGGATGCAGCGACCCAGAAAGAGGCCTTTGACGTCCCGGTAATGGCCAGGGGCACACTCCTGGGTGGGCGGGCGCACGTCACTGGTCAGGTAAGGAGGCAGGGCCAGCCCCCCGGGGGGCAGACGGGGACTGTGCCTCCACGTCAGCCCTCAGGGGTCCTGACCCCGACAGGCTGAAGGCACAAAGAACGCGGCCACGCAGAGGCCCTGGCTTAGGGGAGGACCCTGTCCCCGAGACCCCTCTCCAAGGGGAGGCGTGGCCCGCAGGGGTGGGCGGGCAGGAGGCTAAGTGGATGCAGTCTGGGTGAACTGTGGATGCAAGACAGACTGGGGCCCGGCAGAGTGAAGATCAGCTAGCGTGCCCAGGGCCTGGGCCGGGGGGCAGGTGACAGTGGACCCGCACACAGATAAGCCAGCAGCCGGCCTGGCCGGTGGCAGGAAGGTGACGCCCTCCTGCGGTCAGGGAGAGACGTGGGCTGGGGTGGAGACGGAGGCAGAGTGGACGCTCCAGGGAGACGGGCAGGTGTGGGCTGGGTAGAGGGACCCGTGGGCGGCAGACAGGGCCCATCCCCGTGGCCTCACCTGGCACGAGTCCCCGCGGTAGCTGGCGGGGCACATGCACAGCTCCACGTTGCTGGCCGGAGGGCCTCCGCCCACCTCGCTGGCCACCTCCAGCGCCACCCTGCGCAGGGAGACGGCCGAGGAGGCCTGCGAGAAGAGGGCTCGGATCTGCAGCTGCTCCAGGCCGGCCAGCACCATCATCAGCTCCTCGCGGGACACGGCGCTGTGCGTCTCCATGTGCCGGAAGTTACCCTGCATGGCCATGACAGGGCTCACCGCGGTCACCCCACAGGGCCCCGCAGGAGTCCAGGCCGGACCCTCCACAGGGGCCGGGGCACCGAGAGCACATGCGACAGGGTCGGGGGCACCCACAGAGGTGAGCGACTCCTGACCCGAGAGACAGGCCGACCCACAAGAACACTAACTGCAAACAGAAAGGCAGTCTGAGGGTATCAGGAGTTAAGACTGTCTGTTCCTCCGAAGAGACCTTTCGGAAAGACACGCGAGCTCCAGGCTGAGAGGACGGCC
This sequence comes from Tragulus kanchil, assembly GCA_022376925.1. Lineage (NCBI taxonomy): Eukaryota > Metazoa > Chordata > Mammalia > Artiodactyla > Tragulidae > Tragulus > Tragulus kanchil. The sequence goes on along the minus strand of JAIOJX010000031.1, from coordinate 1,583,070 downwards.
CGGCTCTGAAGTCGGGAGCCAGGGTGAGCGCCGAGTGGCACACGCCCCCCAGAAAAGAAACGGGAAAGCCACGGGTGGGCCGCCTGCGGAGGGAGCCCCCAGTCCAGAGCACCAGAAGAGCCTGCTCGTCCTGCTCCTAGCCCCGTCTCAGCTCGGGGGCCGCGGCCTCAGGGACCAGGGAGACCCGCTCACCTCCACCAGCGGCAGCTCCCCGCGGTGAGCCTGGCCGGGCGCCGGGTGCGCCGGCTCCAGGAACGCAATGCTCATCTGGTTGCCCTGAGGAGGCGCGTGCGGGCATGACGGTCGGACCCAGGCTGTGCGTGGCCCCCGCTCGGCCGTGCCCGCTGACCACCCCGCCAGGGCCCCGCCAGCCACCTGCAGCACCACGTCCGGCCTGCTCTCCACGGGGTGGAACACGTCTCCCCGCCGGGTCTCGGAGTGCAGTTCGTAGCGGAGGGTCCCGCCGTAGGATGACACCTGGAGGCCGGACGGAGAGGGGTGAGCCGGCCAGACCCTGTCCAGGGCCCAGGGTGGACAGCAGGGCTTCCAAGCTCCCTGGGGCCGGGGCTGGTGGGGCTGGGCGCCCTCCCTGGACGCCAGCACTCTCCGTGCTCGCCCCTAGCCGCCGGCGTCCCGGACGCCCTCGCGGTGCCCTCCCCGGCGCCCGGCGGCCTGCTTACCCGGTCCCCGAGGTAGGAGGGCGGGGCCTGCCAGTGCAGCTCGGGGACAGCCTCGGGCACGCGCTGCAGGTCCGCGCGAAGCAGCATCGCCTCCGGCCGCTCGTGGGGCACCACCTGCCGGTCGCCCCCCAGCAGCGCCCAGCCCTCCATGTCCACGAACTGCGGGGCACACAGCGGTCACACAGGTGCACGTCCCCTCCCAGACCCCGCTGGCTGGGGGCTGACGTGGCCCTTCCCGCCGGTCCACACACCTCGCGGCGGGAGTAGGTCGAGCTCCGGCAGCGGTCTGTGGCCCCGAAGCAGAAACAGCGGGTGCAGCCCTTGGGGTTGGCAGCGTCCAGGGAGAATGTTCCGACGCGGCACTGGTCACATCTTGGGCCCTGAACATTCTCCTGGTGGCGGGAGGGCCCGGCCGGGCCGTCAGACGTGTGGGAACCCGGCGCACGCTGCCTGCACCCCACAACCGGGCCAGCTGTGCCAAAGGGGTCCAGGGAACCCCAGCCTCCCAGAGAGGATGGACTTCAGCTGAAAACGCAAGCCCGGGGGCAGGGCGGGCGCGCCAGGGCCGTGGAGCCCTCACCTTGCAGGAGCAGCGGCCCGTGAGGGGGTCACACATGCCGGGGGCGGAGCCCGCCTCGTGGCAGTCGCAGGGGCGGCAGCTGGGGAAGCCATGGAACCCGGGGGCACAGGCGTCACAGCGGCGTCCGGCCACGTGGGGTCTGCACCTGCGACGAGGGACCAGGAGCCGGCTGGGCCTCCCTCCACCTCCCCTCACACTGAGGCGAGACCAGCCGTGTCCCCCCACCCTGGCTGTGACCCCCCAAGAGCCAAAGGGGAGGGTGCTGCCGAGCCCAAGGGCACCGCTGGGGAGTGTGGGCTTCGGGCTGGCCGGCAGGGGGCCCGAGACTGCCCCAAGGCCCCAGGACCCCGCCGCGGGAGCTCACTTGCACTGGCCACTGTCCACATCGCAGGTGGGGTCCGTGAGCTCCTGGACGCCGGGCCCCGAGCAGTTGCACTCCTCGCAGCCCACCAGGGGGTGGCAGCCGAAGGTCTGGGGCTGGCAGACGAGGCAGTCGGGGGGGACGGTGCGTGGGGGGCAGACACACTGGCCCGTGAGCTCGTCACAGAGGCGGCCGCTGCAGTTGCAGGCTGCGGGCGAGGTTTCAGGCCCGTCAAGGGTGAACGGTGGCATCAGCTGGGACAGCCTCGGCCCCTAGGTCCTAGCTCCCGTCGACCACCTGCCGGTCGCCCCCAGCAGCGCCCAGCCCTCCATGTCCACGAACTGCGGGGCACACAGCGGTCACACAGGTGCACGTCCCCTCCCAGACCCCGCTGGCTGGGGGCTGACGTGGCCCTTCCCGCCGGTCCACACACCTCGCGGCGGGAGTAGGTCGAGCTCCGGCAGCGGTCTGTGGCCCCGGCAGAAACAGCGGGTGGAGCCCTTGGGGTTGGCAGTGTCCAGGGAGACTGTTCCGACGGGGCACTGGTCACATCTTGGGCCCTGAACATTCTCCTGGTGGCGGGAGGGCCCGGCCGGGCCGTCAGACGTGTGGGAACCCGGCGCACGCTGCCTGCACCCCACAACCGGGCCAGCTGTGCCAAAGGGGTCCAGGGAACCCCAGCCTCCCAGAGAGGATGGACTTCAGCTGAAAACGCAAGCCCGGGGGCAGGGCGGGCGCGCCAGGGCCGTGGAGCCCTCACCTTGCAGGAGCAGCGGCCCGTGAGGGGGTCACACATGCCGGGGGCGGAGCCCGCCTCGTGGCAGTCGCAGGGCGGCAGCTGGGGAAGCCATGGAACCCGGGGCACAGGCGTCCACAGCGGCGTCCGGCCACGTGGGGTCTGCACCTGCGACGAGGGACCAGGAGCCGGCTGGGCCTCCCTCCACCTCCCCTCACACTGAGGCGAGACCAGCCGTGTCCCCCCACCCTGGCTGTGACCCCCCAAGAGCCAAAGGGGAGGGTGCTGCCGAGCCCAAGGGCACCGCTGGGGAGTGTGGGCTTCGGGCTGGCCGGCAGGGGGCCCGAGACTGCCCCAAGGCCCCAGGACCCCGCCGCGGGAGCTCACTTGCACTGGCCACTGTCCACATCGCAGGTGGGGTCCGTGAGCTCCTGGACGCCGGGCCCCGAGCAGTTGCACTCCTCGCAGCCCACCAGGGGGTGGCAGCCGAAGGTCTGGGGCTGGCAGACGAGGCAGTCGGGGGGGACGGTGCGTGGGGGGCAGACACACTGGCCCGTGAGCTCGTCACAGAGGCGGCCGCTGCAGTTGCAGGCTGCGGGCGAGGTTTCAGGCCCGTCAAGGGTGAACGGTGGCTCTGGGGGCGCTGAGTGGAGCCGAGGGGGAGGCCACCCGTCCCGGCCTGCGTCCCCTGCTCTGGGCCCAAGCCCAGGCAGCTCCTCTGAGGCGGGGTCGGGTGCTCAGAACTGCTGTCCGGCTCCCAGAACCTTCCGGACAACCCTGTGAGGCCCGGGCTCTCGCTGACGGGCGGGGGCAGGGCTGGTCCAGCAGCTCCAGAATGTTCTCCCAACCACTCTTCCGGTGGGCGTTCCCGGGACTGGGTACTCACGCCTGCAGCTGGGGAAGCCCCAGTAGCCGGTGGCGCAGCGGGAGCAGTCGCGGCCGATGACGTGGGCGCGGCAGGGACACTGGCCCCCGAAGGGCTCGCACGTGGGGCCCGTGGCACCCGCCTCGTGGCAGCCGCACGGCCGAGCTCCGTTGTTGTAGAACAGCGAGAGGGAGCTGGCGGCGCCGCGGCAGAAGGCGGACGAGCCGGAGGGGCTGGAGGGGGCGGGGTCGGGGGTCACGCCGGCGCCCCAGCCCCGCCCCCTCCCGCCCGCGGCCCTGAGCCCGGCGCACCTGACGTGGAAGCCGTGGGCGGCACACCGGCTGATGAAGTCATAGGACTTGTCCAGGGGCTCCTCCCGCAGGTAGCGGGGGCTGTAGGCGTCCTCGGGGACCACCAGCACGTACTCCTGGAGCATCGCAGCCCGGTCACCTCCCGTGGGCTCGGGGCGGGGCCCAGGCCGGGGAGGGGTGGTGCCAGGGCTTCTCCGCCCTGGCCAGGGTCCAGCCAGGCAGCGCCCCACCCCTCCCGGTCTCGCGAGGCCGCCAGGGCCGTGTCCCTCCCTCGGCGGCTCACGGCGTGGTCCGCCTCTGCAGCCCGGCGGATGTTTGGGGGTGAGGTGTGCGGGGGTGCCTGGGCTCCTGGCGCCCCCAGCCCTTTCTGCCAGACCCCCCATCTCCATCCCTCCCTGCCCCTCCTCCAGCCATGGCCACTCCAACCAGCAGGGCCCCAGGAGCTGGCGGGTACCGTTGCGGCCCGCAGAGCCGCAGGGGACACGCCTGGCAGAGGGACCCCCAGCCTCCGACTCACCAGCCAGAGCCACCGGCCCTCGGGCACCCGCACGGTCACCGTGAGCTCGCTGTCTGTCACGTCCAGGACGGCCCGGCCCTCGCATACCACCAGCGTGCGGCAGCCGTAGCCGTGCGGGCAGAAGCTGGCGTTGGCGTGGCCTGGAGCGGGGAACAGCCAATCGGCGCCGGCCACACGTAAGCCACCCTGCCCCAAGCGCTCACGGCCTCGTCCCAGGGACCCCCAGAGTCCCCAAGGAGGGGCGCCCAAAGGCAGCACCCATCCCCGAGGACGCCGCGTCTGTGAACATGACATGAATGTGGGGCCCACCTGGAGGCCCGCCCAGCCGCGTGCAACCGGACTCGGCCGTGGCCACGCAGAGGGCCCACGGGCGCGGGCCCAGACCCGCGGCGCCCGACGGCAGACGGGCACAGACACAAGGCCCCAGGGAGCCCGGGGCCACCCCGGCGTGTGGCAGCAGAGTTCTGCATCCCTACCAGACATCGCTTGCAGCCAGGGGACGGGCCCCGTCCACGCTCTGAGGGCTGTGTGGACGGGACCCCCGACAGTCTCCTCCCCGGGGTCCACCCCTCTGCTCACCCTGCCAGACGCGGCCCCCGCTGATGAGGACCTCCACGGCGAAGGTGGGGTGGGCGGGCTGGTAGCCATGCAGCAGGAAGGCATAGCGGCCCAGGGCGGGCACGCGGGCAGTGAAGACCACGGTGCCCTGCGGGGAGAGGCTCCGGTGAGCCCACAGAGCGCAGGGCGCCCACGGGGCTGCCAGCCTGGCCGGGCACTCACCTGGGGGTGGCGCAGCAGCGTGGCTCCACGCCGGGTCCGCGGCTGTGGGGGCCGGGCTGGGGCCCGGGCGGTGCGTCCGCCTCTGCAGCCCGGCGGATGTTTGGGGTGAGGTGCGGGGTGCCTGGGCTCCTGGCGCCCCCAGCCCTTTCTGCCAGACCCCCATCTCCATCCCTCCCTGCCCGTCCTCCAGCCATGGCCACTCCAACCAGCAGGGCCCCAGGAGCTGGCGGGTACCGTTGCGGCCCGCAGAGCCGCAGGGGACACGCCTGGCAGAGGGACCCCCAGCCTCCGACTCACCAGCCAGAGCCACCGGCCCTCGGGCACCCGCACGGTCACCGTGAGCTCGCTGTCTGTCACGTCCAGGACGGCCCGGCCCTCGCATACCACCAGCGTGCGGCAGCCGTAGCCGTGCGGGCAGAAGCTGGCGTTGGCGTGGCCTGGAGCGGGGAACAGCCAATCGGCGCCGGCCACACGTAAGCCACCCTGCCCCAAGCGCTCACGGCCTCGTCCCAGGGACCCCCAGAGTCCCCAAGGAGGGGCGCCCAAAGGCAGCACCCATCCCCGAGGACGCCGCGTCTGTGAACATGACATGAATGTGGGGCCCACCTGGAGGCCCGCCCAGCCGCGTGCAACCGGACTCGGCCGTGGCCACGCAGAGGGCCCACGGGCGCGGGCCCAGACCCGCGGCGCCCGACGGCAGACGGGCACAGACACAAGGCCCCAGGGAGCCCGGGGCCACCCCGGCGTGTGGCAGCAGAGTTCTGCATCCCTACCAGACATCGCTTGCAGCCAGGGGACGGGCCCCGTCCACGCTCTGAGGGCTGTGTGGACGGGACCCCCGACAGTCTCCTCCCCGGGGTCCACCCCTCTGCTCACCCTGCCAGACGCGGCCCCCGCTGATGAGGACCTCCACGGCGAAGGTGGGGTGGGCGGGCTGGTAGCCATGCAGCAGGAAGGCATAGCGGCCCAGGGCGGGCACGCGGGCAGTGAAGACCACGGTGCCCTGCGGGGAGAGGCTCCGGTGAGCCCACAGAGCGCAGGGCGCCCACGGGGCTGCCAGCCTGGCCGGGCACTCACCTGGGGGTGGCGCAGCAGCGTGGGCTCCACGTCGGGGTCCGCGGCTGTGGGGGGCCGGGGCTGGGGCCCGGGCGGGGGTGCGCCCGGCGTCAGCTCCCGCGAGTGGGTCAGTGGAAGGCCGGGCGGCAGCGGCAGCACCTGGCAGTCCCGGAGCAGCACGGGCTGCGGTGGCCTCGGGAAGCGGGAGGGCAGGCAGGCGGCACTGGGCAGGGACGCACAGCTGAGCTCCCGCGTCCCCCGCACCGGCCCGTTGCCCCTCCAGGCCACCGGCTGCCCTACCTGCTGGGGCTGAAGGCGCCGTGGCTGCTGACGCAGCGGACACGGGGCTCCACGAACTCCAAGCTGAAGGTCTCCGAGGGCACCAGGGTGACGCCGTGCTAGGGGCAGCGGACAGCGCGGGCAGGAGGAGGCTGGAGCTCATCGCAGCTGCACCCGGGCCGGCCCGACTCCCGGCACGGAGCCCGGAGCCCGCTCCGGCCGCCTCTCCTCCGGCCGCACAGACACCTGCCTTCCACGGGGCGCCCAGGCCCTGGAGCGCCTCCCAGCGCCACCCCCTCCCAGGGCTGCTCCACTCCCCGGCCCCTGTCCCCATCTGCGGTCACAGGGCCGACCCGGCGCCGGCAGATGCTCCGGGGCCAGGGCCCGTGATCAGGCACCTCGGCTCTGTGCCGCCCACCCTGGTGCAGAGGCCGTGACAGAAACGGTCAAACATGACGCCACGCGTCCAGGAAAACCAGCATCGGAAACAGAAGACAGCCAAAGTGGCAGCTCAGCCCGTCCCAACACCGGGTTGGCAGAAAAGACAGCCAGGACGACCCGTGTGGCGCTGGCGGCGCTGTCCGTGTCCACAGGGACCACGGGCAGGGGCCGGGGGGCGGCTGCGGGGCCGTGTGGCTTCCGGGCCTGCCTCCTGGGCACGTGGGGAAATGGTGCGGGGTGGTGGCCCAGCTCCGTGGTGACGAATCCACCGGCCAGTGCAGGAGACGTGGGTTCGATCCCTGACGCAGAAAGAGCCCAGGTGCTGCGGGGCCGCTGAGCCCACGTGTCACAGCGGCGGGGCCCACGCCCCCTGGAGCCCGGGCTCTGCAACGAGAGGCCGAGTGCCGCGACCCAGGGCAGCCCGCTCGCCCCTGGAGAAAGCGCCGGCAGCAACGACGACAGCGTGGCCGAAGACAAACAACTAAAAAAACCAACAATGTTTCTTTCTACTCGGGCTTCAGCGCACCAGAGTTCCCGGAAGTGACCACGGACACTACTCACACCTGACTGCACGTTTCACACCCACAGGAACGAAACCGCCCGGCGGGACGGTTCCGGAAGAACCTAGACCGGCCCAAGCGGCCACGGCCCCGTCCCAGGCTCACCACGCTCTACTCTGCGTGTGTTTAAAACCTCTGGATCCTAGAGAAGGAAAAGGCAGCCCGCTCCAGCGTTCCTGCCTGGAGACGCCCACGGGCTGCCGTCCACGGGGTCGCACAGAGTCAGGCGTGACCGCGTCTCTCCGCGCACAGAGCCTCCGCAGAGGGGGAGCCCTGCAGGCGGTCCCGGCGCCCACACCGGCAGGGCTCAGGGCCTTACCAGGAAGAATCGCGCCTGCTCGGCCGTAATCCGCACGCTGGCCTCGGTGCCCAGGCGGAAGACAGCCGGGCGGCGCTGGGCGTCCAGGGCGGCGCCCCGGCACGGGGTGCTGGGGGCGGGCAGGGTGGTCAGTGGGCAGGGCGGCGCTGAGGCCCCGAGCCTTCCACCCAGGGCCCCCCGGGCTCGCGTCTCCTCCCCGCCCTCCACGCACCTGTAAGGGCAGGGGTGGAGGGTGAGCTCCCCCTGCTGGGGCGCCCGCTGCGGGGTGTGCACGGCCACGCCCACCTCCTGGCGGGCATTCGCGTTGATGTACTCCACCACCAGGGCGTAGTGCCCCGGGCGCGGCACGGTCACCGGAAGCTGGACGTCCACCTGAGGGGACGGGCGGCGTGAGGCCCCTCCGGCCCTCCTCCTAGCGGACAGGGCCCTCCCGAACCCAGCCCCTCCCTCCCTCGGCCCCACAGCCCCACCACCCAGCGCCCACCTGCCCTGCTGCCCGCGGCCACGCAGCCTCCCAGCCTCTGCCCGCCGAGCCTCCCTGCCCACCAGGGCCACCGGCCCCCTCACTGTAGAGCACCCGGCGCCTGAAGTGCCTCCTTGCATAAGCGGGAGGTGGGGCCCCCGCCCCGCGTCACAGCAGAGCCCCGGCCTGAGCCCTGGCGGCAGAGGCGCTGTCCGGGCCGGGCCTGCCGTCGCTCTTGCCTGCACCTGCGTCCCTTCACGGCCACGTGGACCCCCTCTCCTCCGGGCCCCTCGGTCTTGACCCCGCCTGCCCCCACGGGGACCCAGGGACACGCACGTCAGTGCCCCGGCAGACCAGCAGCGGCGGGTGCGAGGGGCTGAGCTGCTCTGTGGGGCAGGGCCGGGGCAGGCTGTTGTCATGGCGACACAGGGCTTCCGGCCCAGCGGCGGAGGGGAAGCCGTCCAGGGGCAGGTGGGCATAGAGGAGGCAGCTGGGTGGGGACACACAGTCTGGTCAGCACCCGCAGCGGGCCCGGGAGCCGGGAGGCTCAGGTCCCCCGACCCGCCAGGGCAGCCCTCACTTGTCGCCGGAGTGCTGGGCGTCCGGCCGGAACACACAGGGCTCGGTCACTCGCAGCTGCAGCAGGGCCGCCTCGTAGTAGGCACTGGGCAGCAGAGCCACGTAGTCCTGGGGGCCGGGGGCTGTTAGGGGTCGCAGCCCCGGCCCGAGCCCACCCCAGCCCGCTCGGCCCCACCTCACCAGGAGCACCCCGTCGGCCTCCACGAGCAGGGCCCAGGCACCGGGGTTCAGCACGAAGGGCTCCCCGAAGCCCCGCTGGGGTACGGTGACGAAGGCGGGCTCCGTGCTGGGCGGGAAGGCCACAGGCTGGCTCTGCTCTGTGCCTGGGGGTAGGGACGGCAGGCTTTCTGGACACAGAGGCGGGAGGGCCGCCCCAGGCCAGGAGGAGGGCACGCGTGGGGAGGCGGCAGGGCTGGGTGGGGAGGGGCAGCCGCGCACTCACAGTTGGGACAGGTGGCGAACTGGCCCTGGTCTCGCACGGTGACCCGCCCGCTCGCGCTCGTGGGCCCGCGGTTGACATAGCGGAAGACGAGGCGGAAGAGGTCAGGGGCGGTCAGGTTCAGCCTCGCCACGATCCGGGGCTGTGGAGGGGGCGGGGGCACAGAAAGTTGGGGCGGCCACCCCCGGGCTGTGCCCAGCCGGCTCCTGTGACCTCAGGGGCCCCGCGCCCCCAGCCAGGGACGCGGCGCCGAGCCGGGCGGGTCGGGCAGGCGTGGCGCACCTGGATGGGGGTCATCTGCGCGTAGCCCCTCCAGCTGAAGTTCTCGAACTCCAGGGGGTTGAAGCCAAAGCGCACGGCGTGGCCCTCGGGCGTGGCCGCCTCCTCCAGCTCCAGGCGCAGGTGGTGCAGGGCCGGGAGGTAGTGGTCCCGCGCCGGCCTGGCCACGGCAGGGGCAGTCAGAGCAGGGCAGGCGCTGGCCTGCGTGGCACACTGGGGCCCCAGGGGGAAGCCCAGCGGAACCTGGGCCCCAGCCCTCCAGCCACGCTCCCCCCTCCGCCGCCGGGGGCCTCACTCGCTGCAGGTGGGGCCCTGCGTGTTGGGGCGGCACAGGCAGGCACCCGTCCTCAGCTCGCAGCCCTGCCCCAGCGCTCCGCCAACATCGCACCGGCAGCCTGCAGAGGGAGGGGAGTCAGCCAGCCCAGCCCCGGCCCCCCGGGCAGGGCCCTCTGTCCGCCTCTGTGAAGGGGGCCGCAGGCTGAGAGGACGACTCCTACTTCCACCAGGGGCTGCCCGGGCCCCCGGCCAGCAGAGGGTCGTGGCCGGGCAAGGGCCCTGGGACCGGTGAGTGACACGCACCAGGGGCCCAGGACAGACGGAGGGGGGCGGGGAGACCTGAGCCCCCTCCACCCCTCCACGGGTCTGGCCAGGCACCCAGAGCAGCTCAGTGAGTGCCCAGGCCCTGGCCGGCCCTCACCCCACATGGCCCTCCCTGGGCCTCGCCCTCCCCGGGACGAGGCCCAAGGACCGCGTAGTGGCCACTTACCCCGGCAGCCAAAGTAGTCGGCCTGGTCCAGCCCAAAGAAGCCATCCTTGCAGGCCGCGCAGGTCTGGCCGCACACGTGGGGCTTGCAGAAGCACTGGCCGCTGCCCTGGGGGCCGAGGCAGAAGCTGGGTCCAGGCCGGGGAGGGTCCCGACCCGCCGCTCCCGCAGCCCCGGCACCTCCGCCCTCAGACTCACCGGCTGGCACTGGGCGGCCCCACCCAGCGAGCCCCTGGGGTCACAGCTGCAACCTGGGGAGGGACAGGGCAGGCCTGAGAGCGAGCGAGGCCAGGGGCAGGAGAGCTGGACTCCGCCGCCACCCTGACGGCTGCGGGCGAGCCCTCCCCCCCAGGGGTCTCCCCCAGCACCCCCCCTCTCTGGCGAGACTCACGGGTGCAGCCCTCGGGGTTGCTAGGACTCAGCCCCCAGAACCCAGGTTTGCAGCGGTCACAGCTCGGCCCCTCCACGTGCGCCCGGCACGTGCAGGGAGCCTGTGCCTGGAGGAGGAGGGACGGGCGTCAGAGGGGCCCTCAGCCCCGGGGCCCCGAGGCCGCCGTGGCAGCCGGGGGCGGGGACACGGTGGCCTCTCTGCCGTGCAGGCCTCAGCCCCGCAAGGCTGCCCGGGCTCACCTTGGGGGAGACGTGCTCGGCGGGGACCTGGCCGGCAGGGTGGCAGAAGCCAGCTGTGGAGAGACGCCCAGGACCGTCACCGCCCGGCCCCGACCCCAGTGGCCAAGGGCCCCCAGGCCTGGCCAGGACCCGGAGGGCCTCCCCTCCCTGGAGCAGCACCCGCAGCACCCGCAGCACCCACACGCGGGCAGCAGGAACACCTGTGCCTTCGTGCCCCGCCCCCGTAGCTGGGAGGGCGTGTGCTCTCCCACCGCCCGGCACGCGGCGGCGAACACACGATGAGCACACACACACACAGAGCACGTGAACAAGCACGGACGGGCACACAGCACGCGGCCACCTGTGGGGAAACGTGCCAACGGAAGAAATACACGGATGTGCGTGGACGTCCACGCACGACACACGGACACTCCCGTGAACACAGCATGTGAGCCACGTGAACACACACGAGCGCACAGAGCTCAGGGCAGCCGTGGGAACACACGGCACGCGTACACACGCGAGGCCAGCCCCACCTGTGCAGTCGGGGAAGTCGTAGGCCCCGGGCACACACGTGTCACACCGCAGACCCGTCACTCGCGGCCGGCAACGGCACTGCCCGCTGTGGGGGTCGCAGGCTGCGTGCAGGGAGCCTCCGGGGCTGCAGTGGCAGGCTGGGGAGCGAGAGGAGGTGGGCTGAGAGCAGGCGGAGGGCCCCCGCACCCCCGCTCCCCACCGCCCCCCAGGGCTCTCACGGGCGCTCGAGGAGGGGGAGGCGGGCTGTGGGCCCGTGGTGGGCCCCGCCTGCCGTCCCGCTCCCCAGGGCACTCACGGGCACAGGAGGGGAAGCCATGGAAGCCGGGGCTGCACTCCTGGCAGGTGGCTCCCGCATAGCCGGGGCGGCAGCGGCACAGCCCGCCCGGCCCGCACAGCTGGTCCGCAGAGCCCCGGGGGTCACAGGCGCAGGCTGCGGAGGACTCGCGGTCAGGCCCCGGGCATCCGCGGCGGCCCACCCGCCCGGGCCCTGCCGCAGCTCCCGACTCACCGTGGCAGGCAGGGTAGCTGTGGTGGCCCAGACGGCAGCGGTCGCAGTGGGGGCCGTCGAATTCCGGCCGGCAAGGGCAGCGGCCAGAGTCATCACAGCCCTCGGGGAGGGTCCCCGCAGGACTGCAGCCGCACACTGGGGGTGAGAGCGCACGGGGCCCTGAGTCGGCAGCCCGGACCCCTGGCTCCACGCCCGCCCGCCCGCCAGGGCTACCACTCACGCTGGCAGAGGGGGAAGTGGAAGTAGCCAGGGGCACAGCGGTCACACGTGGTCCCCTCAAACCCCGCTCGACACACACACTGGCCAGAGTCGCGGTCACAGGTCCCGTCTGCCACGCCGGGGCTGGAGCACTGGCAGGCTGCAGAGAGAAGCCGGTCACGGAGCGGCCGGGCTCGCGGCTCCTCAAGTGGCCGGGGCAGGGCCGGAGCTGGACTCACGCTGGCAGCCTGGGCCGTAGAAGCCAGGGGCACAGTGCTCGCAGTGGGTGCCCCGGAAGTTAGGCTTGCACACGCAGCGCCCCACCCGTGGGTCCTTCCGGCAGGCGTTGCCCTGGGTCCCGGCCGCACTGCAGTCACAGTCTGGAGGGGGACGAGGGTGGGGTCTCAGAGGCCCGCAGACCCCAGCCGCCCCCTCCGAGACCTCCCTTCCCCACACACTCCTTTCCTTATCCTCTGACACTGCACCCATGCGCGAAAAAGACGTTAAAAATGCCAACAAGGAACACGGATGTTTTAGGAAAACAGGCTCACAAGGACATCCGGGGCTGCAGGGCAGGCGGAGGGGGGCGGGCTCCCCACCGCCCCAGGGCTCACGGGCGCCGAGAGGGGAGGCGGGCTGTGGGCCCGTGGTGGGCCCCGCCTGCCGTCCCGCTCCCCAGGGCACTCACGGGCACAGGAGGGGAAGCCATGGAAGCCGGGGCTGCACTCCTGGCAGGTGGCTCCCGCATAGCCGGGGCGGCAGCGGCACAGCCCGCCCGGCCCGCACAGCTGGTCCGCAGAGCCCCGGGGGTCACAGGCGCAGGCTGCGGAGGACTCGCGGTCAGGCCCCGGGCATCCGCGGCGGCCCACCCGCCCGGGCCCTGCCGCAGCTCCCGACTCACCGTGGCAGGCAGGGTAGCTGTGGTGGCCCAGACGGCAGCGGTCGCAGTGGGGGCCATCGAATTCCGGCCGGCAAGGGCAGCGGCCAGAGTCATCACAGCCCTCGGGGAGGGTCCCCGCAGGACTGCAGCCGCACACTGGGGGTGAGAGCGCACGGGGCCCTGAGTCGGCAGCCCGGACCCCTGGCTCCACGCCCGCCCGCCCGCCAGGGCTACCACTCACGCTGGCAGAGGGGGAAGTGGAAGTAGCCAGGGGCACAGCGGTCACACGTGGTCCCCTCAAACCCCGCTCGACACACACACTGGCCAGAGTCGCGGTCACAGGTCCCGTCTGCCACGCCGGGGCTGGAGCACTGGCAGGCTGCAGAGAGAAGCCGGTCACGGAGCGGCCGGGCTCGCGGCTCCTCAAGTGGCCGGGGCAGGGCCGGAGCTGGACTCACGCTGGCAGCCTGGGCCGTAGAAGCCAGGGGCACAGTGCTCGCAGTGGGTGCCCCGGAAGTTAGGCTTGCACACGCAGCGCCCCACCCGTGGGTCCTTCCGGCAGGCGTTGCCCTGGGTCCCGGCCGCACTGCAGTCACAGTCTGGAGGGGGACGAGGGTGGGGTCTCAGAGGCCCGCAGACCCCAGCCGCCCCCTCCGAGACCTCCCTTCCCCACACACTCCTTTCCTTATCCTCTGACACTGCACCCATGCGCGAAAAAGACGTTAAAAATGCCAACAAGGAACACGGATGTTTTAGGAAAACAGGCTCACAAGGAAATCAGGACCACGTCACAGACCCGTAATCAGCTGTTTATAATGTAGATACCAAGTCAACTGCCGGCGTTGACACAACCAGAGAAAACGCAAAAACAAAATCCTAACAAGGTGAAAAGAAAACGCTACTCTTTATAAGTAAGTCTGGGGACTAGGAAGAAAGAAGAAACAGTGTGCTATATGCCTTAACTGATGCATAAAAAGGGAGAAACACTACTCAATTCTTGTTACTGCCATAAAATAAACATGGCTCATCGTTCAGTTGCTAAGCTGCGTCTGACTCTTGGCAACTCCAGGGCCTGCAGCTCAGCAGGCCTCCCTGCCCCTCTGCCTCCTGGAGTCTGCTCACTCGTGCCCACTGGGTCAGTGCTGCTGTTCAACCATCTTGTCCTCTGTCGTCTCCTTTTCCTCCTGCCCTCACTTTTCCACAACATCAGGGTCTTTCCCAATGGATCGGCTCTGCATCAGGTGCCTTTGTATTGGAGCTTCAGCTTCAGCATCAGTCCTTCCAGTAAATATTCAGGGTTGATTTCCGTTACGATAGACTAGTTTGAACTCCTTGCTGTCCATGGGACTCTCAGGAGTTTTCTTCAGCACCAGTTTGGAAGCATCAATTCTTTGGCATTCAGCCTTCTTTATGGTCCAACTCTCACATTCATACATGACTACTGGGAAAAATCACACCTTTGACTATATGGACCTTTGTTAGCAAAAGGATGTCTGCTTTTTAATACGCTGTCTAGGGTTGTCATAGCTTTTCTTCCAAGGAGAAAGCTTTTAATTTTGTGGCTGCAGTACCAAATAGGGGTTCAGTATATGTCCAAACATAGGGGTAACCTGGCTCTGACCAGAAGAGAGAAACAGAACTTGCAAACCCGCAGAGAAGAAAACAAAAACCAACCCAAACACGTTCTGCTGGTCAAGACAGCAAAACTCAGGAAAGGAAAAGTTAGAGCAGAATGAAAGCCATGATGCAGCTGGAACAGGGTGAGCCCACACCGAGCACAGCCACGGCCCCTCGGCCAGGCCCCCTCTTCTCTCACGAGACAAACCCGAAGGCAACGGCTTGACTCTTGAAGGAGACTCGGTCGGGTCCTTTTGAAAGAAAGCACCTTCAATCAAGGACTTGGACAAAGAAACAAAGACCTTCCAGAAGGGGGAGCGGGTGGCCCAGACCCAGAGAAGGGCGCGTGAGCGTGGGGAGCCCGGGGCACAAGCACTGATGGGCACAGACGGGCGCTGTGCGCCGGGGGAAACGCGCCTGCCCTCAGGAGACGCTGCAAACCCAAAGCTCCTAGGACAGGATAAACGTGATCTGGAGGAACTGAAAACTAAAACCACTGAAACTGGGAGGGAGATCTGACAGAACCATTGTCACAGAGAGCAAAACTGAATACACTGTTCTCAGAATGTGACAAAAACTAAGAAGAGAGTTAGTTAAATAGCATAATTAATGTTTTGTGTCCTTTAATAGATGTGTATGTACAAATCTATACTCATAGAGAAGGCATATTCCTGTCGAACATTCTTGGACCATCTAAAAGGGATCATGGTCCATATGAGAAAGAAAATCTCAAATTCCAAAGACAAAAAGGAGGAATTATCAGGCTGCCAAACCTAACCACAGTGCAGTAAAACTAGGTCGGACGGAGCCATCATGAAAGGGACAGAATGAATCAGTCACTTGGAATGACACACTGTCCTAAAAAGCTCAAGTCAAAAGGAAAATGAAAATGGAAACGATGCACAATTTAAAAAGGAACAGGAGTGAGAACACAGCATCCAAGCTGCGAGACGCGCCTAGCCAAAGCTACACTCTGAGGCAGCCTCATAGCTTTGACCCTGGTAGTGTCAACCTCGACACCAGTAGCCTTTTGCGCTGGATAGCTGCTGTTGGGGCGGGCATCCCGGGCTCCGTAGATGTTTAGCCCCATCCCTGGGCCCCACCCACCGGACGACCGTGGCGTCCCCAGGTTATAACAACCAAAGATGTCTCCAGACATTTTCCTACTAGAAATGTAGCACCAGGCCTCCTGGTGGAGAAACATACTTTAAATCTTTTAGGGATAATTAATTTGCCTACAACACAGGAGACCCAGGTTCGATCCCTGGGTGGGGAAGATCCCCTGGAGAAGGAAATGGCAACCCACTCCAGTGTTCTGGAGAATTTCGTGGACAGAGGTGCCTGGTGGGCTACAGTCCATAGGGTTGCAAAGAGTCAGACACGAATGAAGCAGGTAACACTTTCCCTTCTCTTTAAGAGAAGCTAAAAATATAATTCAAGCAGCTGTAAAAACAGGAATAAACCAGAAGAAAGTAGAGAAAGACAAATACTGTATGATCTCACTTATATGTAGAATCTTAGAAAACAACACACACACAAGTGAGCTCATGGCGATGAAAAACAGACTGGTAAAGGCAGAGACTGGGTGAGGGCGGGGGACGGAAGACACGGGCTTCCGGGAACACCACGAGCAGCCGCGGCGCGGTGACGTGCTTCATAACAGGCACACCACTCCCTCGCTGAGAGGAGGGGCCAGAAGTTCTCAAAGGAAAAGTTCTGATCGTGAGAAAAGGTGAGTATCAGCTGTGGTGGCAGGTGCTAACCGGACGGCCTGCGGCGGCCACCCCACAGGCTCGAGAAGCACCCCATCGCCGTTCCGCACCCGAAACGTGTATGTCAATTACACCGCGACACAAGAAAGAAGAGGCCGAGAGAAAGCTTTTAGTTCAAAACTTCCTGTGTTAGGAGGTAAACTCTCTCTCCCAAACCAGAGAAAAACTCCAGAAGACTTATCAACACAACCTCAAGCTGCACTTTGAAAACACCAATAAACTCCACAAACGTCTGTTACATCTCGTGAAGGTAGGAAAGAGGCGAAAAACAGACAAAAGGAAGGGAAGGGAATTTGAAAATCACGCAGAGAATGCTATGCGTAACTTTACACCAATACCTTTTATTTTATTATTTTTTTTAAAGTTTGTTTTTTTTTAAAGTTTTTTTTTGGGGGGAGGGCGGGTTGGGGAGGGAGTGGGACAGAAGGTCTTTCATCTCTATTGGTCTTTCATTTATCTATTTTCATCCATCTTTGTCCTTTGGCTCCTGTGGGCCTCCCATCGCGGTGGCCTCTGTTGTCACAGAGTGCCGGCTCTGGGCGCATGCGCTCCAGAGCTCCGGCTCGGTAATTGGACACATCAGTCCAGCCGCTCCACGGCACGTGGGATCCTCCCAGGCCAGGGATCGAACCGGCGCCCCTTGCACTGCAAGGCGGTGTCCTTACCCACTGGACCACCAGGGAAGCCCCTTGCCAATACCTTTTAAACCCAAATGACATAAACAATTTGCTAAGGAAACATAAATAATCAAAACTGATGTAAGATGAGGGAGAAAAGGAAACACTTAATAAAAGACATGAAAACCATCATCTAAGACCTCCATGGTCTAGTCAGAGTCACATAATAAAAGATAACAATACAGGCCAGCTACCACTGGGAGGAAAGCACATGCCCCCAGCAGAATAAACACGGTTCACGTGGAAAGAGCTCCCAGCAGCAAACAAGTGAAAGGAAAACCAAGCCGTGACCTCGAATCCACACACAAAAATGACAAAGAGGCCGGAAACACGAAGGAAGATTCAACCTTGCAAATGAGGCAAGGAACTGCAGCAGAAACCAAGGCAACAGCAAGCGCTGTCAGAGCTAAGAATGACCGAACACAGGACACACCACGCCCTGTGCCGATGTGAAAGGAAAGTGCCGGCCACCGAGACGTCGCTAGGCTGCCAACCGAAAAGGCGCCTGCGGCCAGAAAACTGAAGGCTCTGGGAACACCAGCGCTGCCGTGCGGTGACAGCAATGACCGGGTACGCGTGACGTGGCCAGTGTCCCTTCGCCCAGGCAGACGATTTTGTCAGGAGGGCAGTCTGGCAAGCTGCCACCCAAAGGGTCCAGAACCTTCTTCTAGGAAACAGTCCTACAGAAAGAGTTAACAATTCATGGAAAGCTTTAGCTGCACGGATGTTTACTATAGTGTTATTTTTAAAAACTCTGGAAAGAACCTAAATTTCCAAGAATTAAGAGTTGGTTAAACACAAGCTACATCTGTGTGCGTAACGCGGAACACGAAACGATGTGTTTACAGGACTGCGCGGGTGGAAAGTGCACCTCTGCAACAGCGTGCAGGCGCACGTGGACGTTTACACAAACGGCGGCACGCAAAGGGAGCAGGGCTGTTTCAGGAGGCATGGCTCGGGGCACCGCTCTCTCTCTTTTTACACCAAAACCATTTTCACGGGGGACGGCCAGTTAACCATTCTGTGTTTCGGGCGAGCAGTGAAGGGGCTCGGGCACACGTGTGCATGTACTCCAGATGTCTCTCTTTAACTTTCTGCTTTCCTACTTTTTTTAAGATTTTCTAGCATGACTATGCACTCTGCACAAAAGTAGAAGAACCGAAGACAAAGTGAACAGAATGGAAGTATCAGGGTAGTGAAAACGTAACTGCTGTTTTGGACCAGGACCTTTAAATCATTGTAATGAGGCTCCGACACACCTTTATCCATCAAAATAGGAACCATTACAATCAACACGTTTCTGCCAACGAGAAGTAAGTTGGTTCATTCCTGTTGCGTAAAGATCCTTGCTTTGGGATTTGACGGACTCTTGGAAAGCATTTTCTGCCTCCTGCTGGCTCCTGGAAGCATCTTCCCTGAAAAACGTAGCCGACATGCTTGACGCGGTGCCCGGTGGTGAGAGACCAGGTGGATACGGCAGCTGAGGCAAAACTCTGTAGCCCCATTCGTCCAATTTCTGAAGCGTCGGGTGTGCGGTGTGGCCGGGCGCTGTCGTCGAGAAGAACAGGGCCCTGGCTGTGGGCCGGGGTGGGCTCCAGGCGCTGCGGTTTCCGGGGCATCTCGTCGACTTGCTGGGCAGACTTCTCAAACGTATGGCACCACGGGCTTTAGAAGGCTGGAGAGGATCAGACGGGTCGCAGGCCACCCCACAGCGACCACGACCTCTTCCTGGCACACGTCTGGCTTTGGGAGCTCTGGAGCGGCGTCTGGGTCTCACCGCTGAGCGGGTCATCGCAGGGTGTCGTCCACAACCCACTTCTCGTCACACCTGGATCAGGACGCTGTCTGCTGTTGTCGCGCAGACCAAGAGGAGACGACGCGTCCAGACGATGCCCTCTCGGGACCGCGGCCAGCTCGCGGGGCGCCGCCTTGCCACCCTTCCAACCTGCTCCAAACACTGAGCCACCGTGGAACGGGCGAGGCTGAGTCCTTTGGAAATTTCTGGAGCTGGAAGGCGACCAGCTCGAGGACGCCCTCGATTACTCGTGCCGACTTCCGATGGTCAGGCCTGTGCTCCTCACCCTCAAGGCGCTCGTCTCCTGTGCAAAACGTCCTGAAGCACCACCGCGCTGGGCAGTCCTTTGCAGTTCCTCGACCAAACGCCTCGTTGACGCTGTGAGCTGTTTCTGCTGCTTTACGGCCCATTTTGAACTCGAATAAGAGAATCGCTCAAGTTTGATTTTTGTTGAACATTAGTTTCCTCGTCTAAAGTAAATAGCAAGTACTAAGTCACGAGGGCTTCCCCGGTGGCTCAGGAGTAAAGAATACGCCTGCTAATGCAGGAGACCTAGGTTCCATCCCCGGGCTGAGAAAGCCCCCGGAGAAGGAAACGGCAACCCACTGCAGTAGTCCTGCCTAAAAAATACCATGGACAGAGGAGCCCGGTGGGCTACCATCCAAGGGGTCACACAGAGTCGGACACAACTCGGTGATTAATACTTTCAAGTTTAAAGCATCAGCAAAAAACATAAAGTGCTCAATGAGCATTTAAAAATGCCCAACACAACCACATTTACTTAAGAATGTCCTCCAGCATCAAATGCCAAAGTCCCACAAAGCGAAAGTACAGCTATTTTTGCGCCAACCTACCAGCGCCTCCCAGTGGGCCTGGGTTTGGCCCCCCGGCCCACCGTCCCAGCGGGGACACTTACTCACGATGTGTCCGGCGGGCATCACCTGCTCCCCGGTCTCGTTATGGGACGAGGAGGGCACCGCTGAGGGAGGGACAGCAGGGTCAGCCGGGGGGCAAGGCACCGGCTGCCAGGGTCCCCCCACCTCACCAGAGGCACAGGCGGGATGAAGGGGTGCCCCCAGGGCCACCCCCCAGCAGCCCCGGCCCAGCCCAGGGGATGCGGAGGGGCTCGGGGCCGCGCCCTCACGGTAGCAGTGCGGGAAGTCCGTGAAGCCTTCGGCACACGCGTCGCAGCGCGCCCCGGTGAAGCTCGGCCGGCAGTAGCAGCGGCCGGTCAGGTCCTCGCACGTCCCATCCGTGAAGTCTGACTCGCAGTCGCAGCCTGAGCAGGGGCGAGAAGTTGGGGGCCCCGCGCTCAGGGCGGAGGGGCGGCGCCTGCTCCCCTGCGCCCCGACCCCGACCTGGGAGGCAGCTGCAGAGGCCCGGGGCCCCCGCCTGGGCAGGCTCTGCTCCCGGCCCACCCCCCGCCTCCGTCACCCCGCCCCACTCACGGCGGCAGGCGTGCGGCGAGTCCAGGGGGTGGTCTGGGGAGCGGTAGAAGCCGGGCAGACAGCGCTCGCAGTTGATGCCGGTGGTGTGATGCTGCAGGGAAGGGGCGCTGAGTCCTGCCGCCGGCCCCGCCCCCGAGGCCCCGCCTCGCCCCGAGGCCCCGGCCCCGCCCACCTGGCAGTCGACGCACACGCCCCCGCCCTGGTAGACGCGGTCCTGGTTCTGGCTGGCATTGCGCCGGTCCACCTCGGGGTCGTAGTAGCAGTCGTGGGCGTGGCCGTGGCAGTTGCAGGCTGCGGAGCGAGGGGCTCAGCTCCCGGCGGGCCTCCGCGAGCCCCCCGACCGCCGCCCCAGGCACCGCCCGCCGACGGGGGACCCCAGACTCCGGTGGCAGAAGGATGCCCGCGTGTGCCCACAGCCCGCACGCGCGTGTGAGCCTGTACAAGCACTGTGCGTGTGAGTGCCCGTGCGTGTGCAAGCACGCGTGTGCACACCAGAATCGAGACCGTGACGTGAGTATGTGAGTGCCCTGTGGGGGTGCGAGGGCCCGTGAGCGCGGAGTAGCACGCGCGTGAGCCCTGGGGGGCACTCACACTGGCACTCGTTGGCGCTGTCCGTGGTGGCCGGCCGCCAGGGCTGCTGGTTGAAGCCGGGGCAGCAGCGGTCGCAGGAGCCCCCACACGTGTTGTGCTGGCACGC
Source organism: Tragulus kanchil (assembly GCA_022376925.1). Classification (NCBI taxonomy): domain Eukaryota; kingdom Metazoa; phylum Chordata; class Mammalia; order Artiodactyla; family Tragulidae; genus Tragulus; species Tragulus kanchil. The sequence continues at coordinate 1,562,324 of JAIOJX010000031.1, read as the reverse complement.
ACACTGCAGCCTGGGGACCCGGGCACAGCAAGGCTCAGGCCCTCCGCAGGCCAGAGGAAAGGCGGCTGCAGAGGGGCTCGGGGCCGCGCCCTCACGGTAGCAGTGCGGGAAGTCCGTGAAGCCTTCGGCACACGCGTCGCAGCGCGCCCCGGTGAAGCTCGGCCGGCAGTAGCAGCGGCCGGTCAGGTCCTCGCACGTCCCATCCGTGAAGTCTGACTCGCAGTCGCAGCCTGAGCAGGGGCGAGAAGTTGGGGGCCCCGCGCTCAGGGCGGAGGGGCGGCGCCTGCTCCCCTGCGCCCCGACCCCGACCTGGGAGGCAGCTGCAGAGGCCCGGGGCCCCCGCCTGGGCAGGCTCTGCTCCCGGCCCACCCCCCGCCTCCGTCACCCCGCCCCACTCACGGCGGCAGGCGTGCGGCGAGTCCAGGGGGTGGTCTGGGGAGCGGTAGAAGCCGGGCAGACAGCGCTCGCAGTTGATGCCGGTGGTGTGATGCTGCAGGGAAGGGGCGCTGAGTCCTGCCGCCGGCCCCGCCCCCGAGGCCCCGCCTCGCCCCGAGGCCCCGGCCCCGCCCACCTGGCAGTCGACGCACACGCCCCCGCCCTGGTAGACGCGGTCCTGGTTCTGGCTGGCATTGCGCCGGTCCACCTCGGGGTCGTAGTAGCAGTCGTGGGCGTGGCCGTGGCAGTTGCAGGCTGCGGAGCGAGGGGCTCAGCTCCCGGCGGGCCTCCGCGAGCCCCCCGACCGCCGCCCCAGGCACCGCCCGCCGACGGGGGACCCCAGACTCCGGTGGCAGAAGGATGCCCGCGTGTGCCCACAGCCCGCACGCGCGTGTGAGCCTGTACAAGCACTGTGCGTGTGAGTGCCCGTGCGTGTGCAAGCACGCGTGTGCACACCAGAATCGAGACCGTGACGTGAGTATGTGAGTGCCCTGTGGGGGTGCGAGGGCCCGTGAGCGCGGAGTAGCACGCGCGTGAGCCCTGGGGGGGCACTCACACTGGCACTCGTTGGCGCTGTCCGTGGTGGCCGGCCGCCAGGGCTGCTGGTTGAAGCCGGGGCAGCAGCGGTCGCAGGAGCCCCCACACGTGTTGTGCTGGCACGCACACTGCAGCCTGGGGACCCGGGCACAGCAAGGCTCAGGCCCTCCGCAGGCCAGAGGAAAGGCGGCTGCAGAGGGGCTTCGTGGGGGTCGGGCGGGGGATGGCGTGGTCTGGGCAGGTGGCCCCTGCCCACAGGCGAGCCTGAGCCCCGGGCCCCGTGGGACCCAGCTACGCCCTCCCCGGCACAGCCAGGACCAAGGGCAAGTCCGTGCCTTTCCAGGGCCGACTCTGGGGTCCGGGTCTCGCTCAGCAGGCAGCCCTGGCTCCGCCAGACACCCGCCTGTACCCGGGGCTCCTCCCCAGGGGCAAGTGGCCAGGAACCGCTTCCTCTTCCAGCGGGGATGGCCCCTGTCAGAGGAATGGAATCCAGCCTGCCGTGCTGGAGAGCAGCCCCGGAGGGCTCGGGGGCGGCGCCGCCGGCTGCAGACGAGGAGGCGGAGAGGAGCGCGGGGAGCGCCCCGCAGGCGCTCGGGGCTGCGAGGGCGCCAGCGCCGAGGCGCGGGGTAGAGCTGCACATGCCCCGGGGGGTGGGCCGCGCTCCTTCCACGCCCAGGGGCAGGGGCGGTGGTGGATGCTCACGCCCTCCCGGCAGGCACAGGCAGGCCTGCCGCTCCGCCCGGCTCACCTGGCGCCCTCCGCGAGCGGCACGAGTCCTGCCTGGCACCACATTCCCCACAGCCAGCGGCTGCGCCTGGGCTCAGCGCCTGAAGCGGGGGGCAGGACCCCTTGCCCAGGGCCACACTGAGGCTGCCAGATGGGTCCTGGGGGCCCCGGAGGGCCGCAGGCTGCTCGTGGGAGGGCACCCCTCTCCCTGCCGGCCCACTCTCCATGCCTGAGGAGGTCGGGGTTCACCTCGTGGGGAGCTGTGAACCTTGTGAGAATAGGGGTGAGCCTCGGCACTGTCTGGGCTTCATCCACCCCAGCTGTCCACTGAGGCACAGACACAGCAATAAACCCAGCAGCGGGAGGGGAGTTGCGTGTTTCAAGGCGAGGAAGCAGCGGGAAGAGGTCCCGGCAGGGGTGGGGGCTGCAGGAGCCTGGCTACCGGCTCCCGCTCGCAGGCTCCGCTGCCCCTCCCAGAGCCGCCTGGCCAGCCTAGGACCTGCTTCGTGCCCCCAGAGCCCTGCGCCCTGCCGGACCTCCACTTCGGGCACGGCCTGTGTGTCCCCGCCCACCCAGGACAGGGTTCCCGGTGTGGGGCGAGGAGCCCACCCTGCCCCAGAGAGGAACACGGCTCAGCATGTGCTAGTTCACACACGGCTGCTGGCAGACGGGAGGGAGAAAGGGAGGAGAGAGCGATGGAAGGGAGGGAGGAAGGAAAGAAAGAGGGAAGGGAAAAGGAGGAGAGGAGAAATGAACACATGGACAGGCCTGCTGCCGAGCTAGGAGGAGCGCTGGCTCAGCGTCCAGCTGCAGCTGACCATTCAGCAGAGTGCTTGCTGCTGGACGCAGGGTGGCTGAGCCGCCGGGGCACAGAGCGCCAACTGCAGTTTGTTAAAGACATAGCGTCCTGGGCCTGCCTTCCTGGCTGACAGGTGGGCTCAGAGCCCTTCTCTATGGAGGGCCGGGCGCAGACGAGGAGGCGGAGAGGAGCGCGGGAGCGCCCGCAGGCGCGCGGAGCTCCGAGGGCGCCGGCGCCGAGGCGCGGGGTAGAGCTGCACATGCCCCGGGGTGGGCCGCGCTCCTTCCACGCCCAGGGGCAGGGGCGGTGGTGGATGCTCACGCCCTCCCGGCAGGCACAGGCAGGCCTGCCGCTCCGCCCAGCTCACCTGGCGCCCTCCGCGAGCGGCACGAGTCCTGCCTGGCACCGCATTCCCCACAGCCAGCGGCTGCGCCTGGGCTCAGCGCCTGAAGCGGGGGGCAGGACCCCTTGCCCAGGGCCACACTGAGGCTGCCAGATGGGTCCTGGGGGCCCCGGAGGGCCGCAGGCTGCTCGTGGGAGGGCACCCCTCTCCCTGCCGGCCCACTCTCCATGCCTGAGGAGGTCGGGGTTCACCTCGTGGGGAGCTGTGAACCTTGTGAGAATAGGGGTGAGCCTCGGCACTGTCTGGGCTTCATCCACCCCAGCTGTCCACTGAGGCACAGACACAGCAATAAACCCAGCAGCGGGAGGGGAGTTGCGTGTTTCAAGGCGAGGAAGCAGCGGGAAGAGGTCCCGGCAGGGGTGGGGGCTGCAGGAGCCTGGCTACCGGCTCCCGCTCGCAGGCTCCGCTGCCCCTCCCAGAGCCGCCTGGCCAGCCTAGGACCTGCTTCGTGCCCCCAGAGCCCTGCGCCCTGCCGGACCTCCACTTCGGGCACGGCCTGTGTGTCCCCGCCCACCCAGGACAGGGTTCCCGGTGTGGGGCGAGGAGCCCACCCTGCCCCAGAGAGGAACACGGCTCAGCATGTGCTAGTTCACACACGGCTGCTGGCAGACGGGAGGGAGAAAGGGAGGAGAGAGCGATGGAAGGGAGGGAGGAAGGAAAGAAAGAGGGAAGGGAAAAGGAGGAGAGGAGAAATGAACACATGGACAGGCCTGCTGCCGAGCTAGGAGGAACGCTGGCTCAGCGTCCAGCTGCAGCTGACCATTCAGCAGAGTGCTTGCTGCTGGACGCAGGGTGGCTGAGCCGCCGGGGCACAGAGCGCCAACTGCAGTTTGTTAAAGACATAGCGTCCTGGGCCTGCCTTCCTGGCTGACAGGTGGGCTCAGAGCCCTTCTCTATCCAGCTGAAAAGGCAGGGGGCCTGTCAGATGGGGGTCTCTGGGCTGCTCCCTGTCCTGAGCCCTGGCCCCGGCCTGTGACCGTGGGTGGTGGTCGGGGTGGGGCGGCAGAAAGGGTGTAGCTTGCCCTCAGGGAAGGTGGGAGAGCTCCCCGTCCGCAGAGAGCCAGAACACGCAGCCTCGGGCTGACCCGCGCCCGCACAGACTGGCCCGCGAGGCGGGAGCTTCTGCGGAGAGCAGCTGGGGTGGGGGGAGCCGACTTGCAGGTGCGGACCAAGCTCCACCTCAGCGCGCAGCAGGCCAGACTGGCCCAGGCCGGGTTCCAGGCCCTGCCCCCCACCTCACTGTGCACACGGGGAGACTAAGGCCATGGGAAAACGCGTGGTGAGGAAGCCCCATCAGACTGAGCAAGGGATACGGGGACGAGCAAAGAGCTGCAGGCCTCACCTGAAGGGATCTGCGGGGTCTTTAGCATCACAGACATCCGCGTGCCCATGACACACACAGCGGCCGCCGATGCTGATATCCTTGATACTGTAATAGTACTGTACCGCCAGGCCGGCCAGGTGAGCGTGGCTGCCCACTGGGCCCGCCCCCGCCCCGTGGCCCCGCCCACACCGGCCCCGCCCTCCTGAGCGTGGCTGCCCACTGGGCCCGCCCCCGCCCCGTGGCCCCGCCCACACCGGCCCCGCCCTCCTGAGCGTGGCTGCCCACTGGGCCCGCCCCGCCCGTGGCCCGCCCACACCGGCCCCGCCCTCCTGAGCGTGGCTGCCCACTCGGCCCCGCCCCACGTGGCCCCGCCCCGCAGCCCCGCCCTCCCGCTCACCCTGCGAGTGACCGTGGGGTCCCGCAGCGCCTTGCCCATGAGATGGCCCAGCAGCGTGTTGGTGCGCAGGAAGCGCAGGCGGATGTTCGTGGCTTTGGTGAAGTCGCGCAGCAGCGGCGAGTAGGAGAAGTTCATGGCGCCTGGGCGCCCGTTCACCAGGGACACCACGATCTGAGGATGGACGCGAGTCAGGCGGGGTGTGGTGCTGGCGCTGGCGACCAGCCCGCCTCCCAGCGCCTCCCTGCCCGGCCCACCTCGCCGTTCTCCAGGGGCACGATCCTCGAATACTCGGTGCTACAGATGACATCGTCATCCCGCGTGATGCGCTCCAGCGTCCGCGGCCCGAACCGCTCCAGGCAGTCCCTCTTGGAGGCTGCGAGGGCACCAAGGGTCAGGGGCGCCGGGCTCTGAGCCCTCGGGGAAGGCAGTGTCCTGCTGCCCTGCACGCCCGGGCCTTCCAGGAGCCTCACCGCCTCAGCCGGGAGGCAGCATCAACCAGAAGGCAGGAAGGGCACCCGCCCGCGGAGTTTTGTTGAACAGAGCCTGGGGCAGAGAAGCCTCCTCCGGAGGGCGGCCAGGACCCAGGCTGCCCCTGCCCCGAGCCTGACGGCCCTGAGCTTGCCCACCCTTCTGGAGCTGACCACCACGCCTTCGCTGTGTCCCCCTCTGCAGGTAACAACGGCGTTCCTGGGCGTCCCTCCCCACCCCCCACCCTTGGGGCACCAATCCCGACTCCTTTCTAGGTCTGCCCGGCACTGCCGCTTTGGCTTTGGAGTCTGAGGGGCACGCGTGTCCCAGGACGGCCCAGCTGAAGCCTCCCCACGGACTGCCTGCTCAGGGTGCACATGCTAGGGCCCGCCTGCTCCTGAGTGGACAGCTAAGCTGGCAGGCTTCGCCACCAGGAGCTGGCATGAGGAGGCCAGTCCAGAGCGAGCTAGGAGATGGCGCGCGACACCCCTGAACCCAGCAGTGCCCCACCAGGGACACAAGCCCGGAACCCCGCCTGCCTTCAGGAACGTGCTCCTCACAGCCCCGAGCCACCCAGACGCCGGACGAGAGGGCAGGCTGGTGTCCAGAGGCCCTGAGCGCCGAGCGGTGGCAGCCCACCCAGGGGACCCCGGCCAGCTGCCCCGGGAGACTCACAGGCAAAGTACTGCCAGGGCTGGTAGGTGAGGCCGAAGTCTGTGGACCGCTCCAGCACCCAGAGGTCCGGCCGAGGGGAGTTGGCAAACTTGATGAGGACATAGGCCACGTGGAAAACCTGTGGGGTGGGGTGTGCAAGCCCCTGAGGCTCCGTCCACGCCGCGTGGGCCCCCACCCTGTGAGGCAGGGATCCCAGGGGACCTCTGTGCACTTGTTCTCAGGAGCCAGGCGCCCCCAGGGGAGAGGCCTCCTGGCTCAGGGAGCAGCCCGCGGCTCGCTGGCCAGCCGGGGCCACTGAGGCCTGCACCAGGGACACAGAGATGACCAGCAGAGCCCAGCATTGCTGGAGGGCGCCCCTCCTGGGCCGGAGGGTGCCTTGGGGCCCACAGGCACCCGCCTCCCCAGAGCCACCTCAGCTGGGAGGCTGCACACAGCCTGACGGGGTGAGAGTCAGAGGGCCCCGACTGAGCAGGGCGCCGGGCAGAGCTCACCCCTGGTCCCCAGAGCTCCGCCCGGCCCGGGAAGCTGGCCTTCCCTCCCAGCAGGCCGCAGACCCTGGCCTGGGAGCGGGCCGTCACAGCCTCACCCTGGCCACCCCATCATCCTCTGAACCAACTCGGGACCTGCCTCTGCCACCCAGTGACGGGCCACAGGGGCCAGCAGCAAGGAGCCACCAGGGCCCAGCCCCGGCCTGCCGCTGGCACGAGCACCCAGCAGGGGAGAGCGACGGACGCGGGCCCTCCCAGAGCTGGCCTGGGGAGACCCGGGAGCTGGAGCGCCTCTGGACCCAGGGAGTTGCGGCCGCGCCCGAGCAGGGGGCAGGGCAGGCGGCTCTTCTCAGCACCCAGAACTCCCCAGGGTCCCGCCAGGTGACTCAGGCTGACCTCTGCCGCTCTCTCCCAGACTCACTCCCCAGGAAGGGCCCATCCCCCGTCTCTTATCGCTCCCCTCGGGGTTGGAGGTCAACATCCCCGGATGACCCCATGTCCTGTGGCCCTGGGGGCTTGGTGGGGCCCCTCCTTGGTTAACTCCCCCGGCCCTACAGCCTGGCAGGTCACAGCTCTGATCCCCAGTCCCACGTGGCTCAGTACCCACAGGGCGCCTCAGACACCACCTCAGGGAAGCCCCCCAGCTCATCCACGCCGGCCAGGGGGCCCCACACGCGCAGAGGTAAAGGGCGGGGCAATTGAGAGGCCACTGTCAAGAGGCTCACCCCACCGAGGCCGGAGGGCTCCTCCAGGCTGGGGAGCTGGACTCCCACTGCCAAGGGCACCCCTCAGACAGTTCCCAGAGACACGGCGGGAGGCGGAGGGTCCCGCGTCAGAGCCAGGAGCCCACGGCCGGGGTCCCGGTCCCAGGAGGGGCTCTGCGGCCACGGAGAGGAGCCCGTGGGCTGAAGCAGAAACACCCGCCCAGCCGGCGGCCTCCGAGGGGGCGCCCCCGAGCGGCGTGCACTAGGCGGTGCCCCAGGCCTCCTCTGGGGGCCGCACCTGGTGGCCGCCCAGCGGGAGCCTTGCACAGCGATCCCGCGCCAGGCGCTGCGGCCCCCAGACCTGCGCTTGGAGGGTCAGGGAGCGCCTCCCCCGCGGCCGCTCCAGACCCGTCGTCTGGGCGGCTCTCTGCCCAAAGCGTGGGCTCCAAGGAGACCTGGGCAGGGCTGGCGGGAGAGCCGGCGCTCAGTGCGCAGGGAGAGCCGAGGCCCAGACGAGGGGCAGAGACACACAGCGCATGAGCACCCCGCCTGTGGACGGTGCCTGGCCCCCGGGTGCCCAGCCACACCCAGGCCTGACCTGCTCACTGGGCCACCCCCAGGCAGGCTCTGAACTGGCCACCAGCCTCAAGGGCGAAGTCACGCCTCAGGTCACCCCCGTCCCCTCGGTGGGACACCGCCCGGCCCAGGGGAGCAGGTCCCTTCCAGTGCCCACTGCTCTGGGGCCAGCTGGTCTGGGTCAGCTGGCCAGGGCCTGAGCCTGGGAGCAGAGCAGGGGTCCCCTCCAGGGCTGCTGTGGCTAGCCTGGCTACCCTAAAGCCGCGGTGGTGGCTGGGGGTGAGGGACCGTGAGGGAGGGGACCACGGAGCCCTCAGAGCCCGGCCCTCGGGAGTCCAGGCTGCTAAGAATCCAGGTTCCAGGACCCAGCCCCAGCCCTGCCCTTCCTGGAAGGCCTGACTTTTGGGGGAGGGGCCCAAGTCGGGCCAAGAGTGGCCTTTCCCGGGTGTGGGGGGTGTTGAGGGCCTATTCGCCTACTGCCAGGCCTTGAGGTCATCTTCCACTTGGCCCTGCCCAGCCAGGGGAGGGGCTCCAGCCTCCGGGGGACAGACCCTACACTGGGCAGACACCTTGGCCAACCCTCAGGCATCCTAGGGATCCCTGGGGACCGTGGACGGCACCTGAGCCAGGAGGGGTCTTCTTGAAACGAGGCAGGGTCGGGTAGGGGCCTCGGGAGCCCTGGACACCCACACAGGCTGTTCCAGGGCTGCAGCAGATTACGGCCTCCCGCCGAGCCCCCGGGGGCCGGCCCCGCCTTTCCGTGAGTGAGGACACCAGGCTGCGCCCTCTGCGGCCAGCTCTGTCCCTCCCCCGGGGCGGTGGGCTGGTCGCATTTTTCCCAGCTGAGAGCAGTTGCGCAAATATTGACTCAAAGATGCTCATCAGGCAGGACAGGGTGGCGTGGGACCCCACCAGGCCCGCACGCTGGGTGCGCTCCAGGGAGACCCCGGCCTCCCGTCCACGCGTCCACCTTGGTCGTTGGCTGTCACACCGGGCTGGAGGGACGGGAAGGCACACGCTCGGCCCTACCCCCAGGTCCCCTTCCGGTCCAGCCTCCGTGGCCTGCACAGCTGTCCCGGGCACGACCCAGGGCGGGCGCGGACCCCGGGCCTCCCCACCCGCCCGCCCGCCCCACTTGGCTGCCAGTTCCCCTGACCTTTCCCGCTGCTACGGGGCTCTGCACAAAAGGGAAAAAGTCGTTTAAAGCAAAAGCCAAACAAAAGCCTCCCGAGTTATTTTTAAAAATCGGGCTATTCTGGGGCAGGCACGTCTCCAGGGCAGCAGCCGGACCCGCCTCTCGGCCACGGCCCCCCACGGCCCCCACACCCAGCCTGACCTCAGAGGGCAGGGTTCACCAGGAGGGGGTCTGCCCTGTGAGAGCCCAGGTGGGCCCGAGGCCTCAGTGGCTGGAGGGCCCGGGCGGGCAGGGGGCAGTGGGACGAACACAGGCGAGGTCAGAGACCGGGGTCAGGGTGCAGGGCCTCTGGAAGGGCGTGGAGGCTCGGACACTCTCAGCAGGGAAGAGGCCACCTGTCCCAGGGGTGGGCAGAGGGCGCCCGGAACCACACCAGAGGCAGAAATGGGGACAGCAAACGGGCCGCGCTGGAGGCAGAAGACCCAGGGAAGGCTAGGGAGGACACCCCGAGGACGGGATCAGGAAGGGACCGGCGCCAGGAAGCCCCTGGGCTCAGGCGCCCACACCCCAAGGACAGGACTGACGCGGGAGCCCCTGGGAGCGCAGGGCCGTGGGGCCCGCACACCCTGCCCCTGCTGGGCCAGCCCCAGAGCGGGAGAGCCCAGCCCCACCCGCAGCGCGGCCAGCATGAATCACGGGCCGCGGTGACTCAGCCGGCCCCACAGGAAGCAGGGCCCCATGCTGAGGCCGGGCGGCCAGGGTCCCCGCGGGTGGGGGGGCAGGAAGCCCCTCCTAGACCAGGCGTCAGCCAGCTCCCCTCTGGTCCCGGGGCACCCAGACCTCCTGGGACCCGCCTGGGCAAACCCGCTCATCAGGCAGGACAGGGTGGCGTGGGACCCCACCAGGCCCGCACGGGTGCGCTCAGAGACCCCGCCTCCCGTCCACGCGTCCACCTTGGTCGTTGGCTGTCACACCGGGCTGGAGGGACGGGAAGGCACACGCTCGGCCCTACCCCCAGGTCCCCTTCCGGTCCAGCCTCCGTGGCCTGCACAGCTGTCCCGGGCACGACCCAGGGCGGGCGCGGACCCCGGGCCTCCCCACCCGCCCGCCCGCCCCACTTGGCTGCCAGTTCCCCTGACCTTTCCCGCTGCTACGGGGCTCTGCACAAAAGGGAAAAAGTCGTTTAAAGCAAAAGCCAAACAAAAGCCTCCGAGTTTTTTTTTAAAAATCGGGCTATTCTGGGGCAGGCACGTCTCCAGGGCAGCAGCCGGACCCGCCTCTCGGCCACGGCCCCCCACGGCCCCCACACCCAGCCTGACCTCAGAGGGCAGGGTTCACCAGGAGGGGGTCTGCCCTGTGAGAGCCCAGGTGGGCCCGAGGCCTCAGTGGCTGGAGGGCCCGGGCGGGCAGGGGGCAGTGGGACGAACACAGGCGAGGTCAGAGACCGGGGTCAGGGTGCAGGGCCTCTGGAAGGGCGTGGAGGCTCGGACACTCTCAGCAGGGAAGAGGCCACCTGTCCCAGGGGTGGGCAGAGGGCGCCCGGAACCACACCAGAGGCAGAAATGGGGGCAGCAAACGGGCCGCGCTGGAGGCAGAAGACCCAGGGAAGGCTAGGGAGGACACCCCGAGGACGGGATCAGGAAGGGACCGGCGCCAGGAAGCCCCTGGGCTCAGGCGCCCACACCCCAAGGACAGGACTGACGCGGGAGCCCCTGGGAGCGCAGGGCCGTGGGGCCCGCACACCCTGCCCCTGCTGGGCCAGCCCCAGAGCGGGAGAGCCCAGCCCCACCCGCAGCGCGGCCAGCATGAATCACGGGCCGCGGTGACTCAGCCGGCCCCACAGGAAGCAGGGCCCCATGCTGAGGCCGGGCGGCCAGGGTCCCCGCGGGTGGGGGGGCAGGAAGCCCCTCCTAGACCAGGCGTCAGCCAGCTCCCCTCTGGTCCCGGGGGCACCCAGACCTCCTGGACGCCCACCCAGACTACTGGGCGGGCCCAGGGCCCTGTGGGCTGAATCCCGTTGAGGCAGCAGCCTGGGTCGGCCCCTCCAGAGACCCCATCTGGAAAGCCTGACACACGCTCCACGGGGCGGCCCAGTGGGCACGTCGCCTCAAGCCCCTCCGCGGAAGCACGAATGGCTGTCCATGCAGTGGGGAGCCGGAAACAGCCCACACGTGGACGCCGCTCCAGGAGTGGGACAAGCCACCGCTGGAAAGAAACATCTAACGTGGAGACTGAGGGAGGGCCGGCGAGGCCCCGGGGACCCGGACTCTGCAGGCCCGGCGCCGGCTCACAGGGTGGGCAGCCAGCGGGGAGCCGCCGGGCGCCGGGGCGGGGGCAGAAGGGCCCCGACAGCTCAGCAGGAGCTCGCCGGCCAGTGCGAAAGGCCAATGGGGCCAGGCCCGGGGGGTCCACAGACCCCCAGCCACCAAGGGGCTATCTTGGTCCCCTGCCTCAAAGCGGGGGCTTCAGACCCAGCCCCACCCAGAGCTCCCTGCCCCGGCCCCATCCTCCCCGCGGCCCGCCCGGGTCAGGCCAGATGGCCAGCCTCGGGCCACGGGAAGCAGAGTTTATCCCAAGGGGACCGGACGCCCACACAGTTTAGACGTCGTTGGTGTGAGACGTGCCGCTGGAAGTCAGCGCCACAGCATTTGTTTAGAAACAGAAGAAAGGAGCCTGGGAGCCACGAGAGCCCGGGGGTCGGTGTGAGGGCGCGGGCTGTCCGATGGCCCGGCGCGAGCAGAGGCGCGCGCGGTGCCGGCCAGGCGAGGCGGCGGCGGCAGGACGCAGGGCGGAGCATGACTGGCCCCCGGCCTCCGCCCGGCCCCTCCGGCCCCGTGTCCTCCAAGGAAAGGGCCGAGCGGACGCAGGGTCTCCCAGCGCCCACAGGGAGAGCCGGGACCCGTGCCAGCCGGAGGACCCACCCCGGGAGGCTGTCCCGGACCCACGCTCTCCCCCCAGGAAGCCCGGCCCCGACTGTCCCAGCTGCTGGCTTCTGTAACCAGAGCCTGGCTGGCCTCGGCCACACTTCCGGCCACTTTCCGCGAGCGACCCTGCTGACACGCCTGGGCTGCTGGCCACATGGCTGACTGCCCGGTTGGGCCTGGACAGCCCGGCCAGTGACGGCAACCTCTTCACCCAGCAGGCCGGCAGGCACGCCGGGACCAGGCCGCCTGCCCAGGGAGCCCTGGGCTGACCAGCTCGGAGTGGGTGCAGCCCGGCCTCGGCGGGGCAGGGCGGGGCTGTGCGGGGGAATCCTGACTGCGAAGCAGCCAACACGTCCGGGGCCCTCGTGAGGCGCCGAGGCCCGGCAGGTGCTCCCACAGCTGAGTGTGCGGCACGGCCGGCCGGGCCTCTCCTCCGCGCTGGGCTCCAGCCCCCTGCGGCGGTGGGGCGGGGGGCGGGGGAACAGCGGGCACTCGGCACTCTGCCTCCCCGCTGCCTGCCAGCGTGGGCAGACTCCTCACCCGGGCATTTCCGGGCCCCAACCGACGCCTGTGACCTCCCACCCAGGCCCCCGGTCTACAGCCCCCTGCCAGCCTGGGCCCGACTCCCCCGCCGGACCCCCACCTGGGCTCCCGTCTCCTCCCCTCCAGGTCTGGCCTCTCAGGGCCGGGACAAAGGGCCGCCCCGCCCCGGGCCCGAGCAGAGAACACAGCCCCAGCCGGGAAGGGATCTGGACGGGGCCTTGGTTTCTCCACCTGCAAAACGGGAGGAATCGCGTGCAGGGGCCCACCCTACCCTGGGACGGGGCGCGACTGGAGGAGACGGGGGCAGGGTCCTCGTGGCCCTGGGGCAGACGGACGGCACAGGGACCAGGCCCCAGCAGCGGCGGCTCCGCCCCGGGGTGAGGAGGAGCAGGGAGCTGTCCTCTCTGGGCTCCCGGGGGAGGAAGTCCTCCTGATGCCCAGGGCTAGCTGCCCGCCCCCGCCCCGCCCCGCTTTCCCGGGGCATCCGCTTCACAGCCCAGAACAAAGGCCCCTGGCAGCCGCCACGGGGGAGGGCCCAGCCCCACTGCCCGCTGCTTCCTCACAGGAGCCCCAGCCCCACCCCGGGAGCTGCGCCTCAAAGGAAGGCCCAGCCCCAAAGCCGGGCGCCCCGGGCCGGCCCACTGGCCCCCTCCTCCCTGCAGCGTGCGTGTGCTCGGAGGGTCCTGCCCGGGGACACCTCGGTCTGACCGGGCCAGCCGCTCCCATCACAGACCGGGGGTCCTTGAGGACGCAGACCCCAGCGTCGCTGCGGGGGCCTCGAGACAGCTCCCCCAGCGCCCCAGCCTGTCCCCCTCCCTCCTCCAGAGTCCCCGCTTCCTACTGCCCGAGGGCTCCCTGCCCACGCAGGGCCTGGTCTCTGTCCCCAGGCCTGCGAGCAGGGCGCCTGCAGGGACCCAGGCCGCCCACAGCGACTCTGGGAGGGACGGGCGCTGAACGCTTTTTCCTAAAGGAAGGGCGGTGAATGTGGGAGCCGCCTCTGGGACTCCACAGGGGCTCAGAAATGTGCCCAGGAGGGCTGCTCTCGCCCACGGAGCTGGACAGTGGGCGCCTCCGCCTCCACCTAGCCCCCAGGTACACGGGCAGGCACGCCCTGGCCTCCCCAGCGCCGGCCTGAGCCAAGGCTGGCAGCCCCTTAACCAAGACGGGGCTCTTTGGTCAGTTACAAAGGAGCGAAGGCAGCGGCGAGGGGTGGGGCCTGAGAAGGGAAAGGGTCGCGGCTGGACAGACCTCAGGTGGCGGCTGTGGGTGGGCGGGTGGCGGGCAGACCGGTGGGTGGGGGCAGGCCCAAGGGAAAAGAGGTGGGGCCGGGGAAGGGAGGAGCAGCTGGAGTGGGGGTCAGTCTCCCCCAGGCTTTCCTGTGGGCAGCGTTTACATTTGGAGAAAGTGAGCCCTGGAGGGAGGGTGTGCAGAGTGAAGCCCCAGCCCAGGCCAGCCTGCAGGACCAGCGTCCCCTCAGCACCTGTATCTCACACAGGGACTTCGAGGCTGGGCGTGGGGTGCCATGAGCGCCGTCCACGCGCCCCGCCCACGGCCCCTCGGGAGGGCGCCACGCCCACCTGCTCTGGGAGGGCAGGCCACCGAGTGCCCAGCGACTGCCCCGCCCCGCCCCCACCTGGCCAGGCTTGTCCACAGAGGAGGAGGGGCGAGAAGGACTGGGCAGAAGCTCCCTGCTGACCCTGGGGCAGGGGCGGAGTCCACTTTCCTCCCGGACCTCCCACACCTGCAGTGCCAGACCAGCCTCTCTGCGTCGGGAGGGTCCTGCCCGGGGACACCTCGGTCTGACCGGGCCAGCCGCTCCCATCACAGACCGGGGGTCCTTGAGGACGCAGACCCCAGCGTCGCTGCGGGGGCCTCGAGACAGCTCCCCCAGCGCCCCAGCCTGTCCCCCTCCCTCCTCCAGAGTCCCCGCTTCCTACTGCCCGAGGGCTCCCTGCCCACGCAGGGCCTGGTCTCTGTCCCCAGGCCTGCGAGCAGGGCGCCTGCAGGGACCCAGGCCGCCCACAGCGACTCTGGGAGGGACGGGCGCTGAACGCTTTTTCCTAAAGGAAGGGCGGTGAATGTGGGAGCCGCCTCTGGGACTCCACAGGGGCTCAGAAATGTGCCCAGGAGGGCTGCTCTCGCCCACGGAGCTGGACAGTGGGCGCCTCCGCCTCCACCTAGCCCCCAGGTACACGGGCAGGCACGCCCTGGCCTCCCCAGCGCCGGCCTGAGCCAAGGCTGGCAGCCCCTTAACCAAGACGGGGCTCTTTGGTCAGTTACAAAGGAGCGAAGGCAGCGGCGAGGGGTGGGGCCTGAGAAGGGAAAGGGTCGCGGCTGGACAGACCTCAGGTGGCGGCTGTGGGTGGGCGGGTGGCGGGCAGACCGGTGGGTGGGGGCAGGCCCAAGGGAAAAGAGGTGGGGCCGGGGAAGGGAGGAGCAGCTGGAGTGGGGGTCAGTCTCCCCCAGGCTTTCCTGTGGGCAGCGTTTACATTTGGAGAAAGTGAGCCCTGGAGGGAGGGTGTGCAGAGTGAAGCCCCAGCCCAGGCCAGCCTGCAGGACCAGCGTCCCCTCAGCACCTGTATCTCACACAGGGACTTCGAGGCTGGGCGTGGGGTGCCATGAGCGCCGTCCACGCGCCCCGCCCACGGCCCCTCGGGAGGGCGCCACGCCCACCTGCTCTGGGAGGGCAGGCCACCGAGTGCCCAGCGACTGCCCCGCCCCGCCCCCACCTGGCCAGGCTTGTCCACAGAGGAGGAGGGGCGAGAAGGACTGGGCAGAAGCTCCCTGCTGACCCTGGGGGCAGGGGCGGAGTCCACTTTCCCCTCCCCGGGACCTCCCACACCTGCAGTGCCAGACAGAGGGGCACCCCGGGGACAGATGGGGTCCCTGAGGCCCCTCCCAGGCTGCAGGGGGAAGAGAGCAGAGACGTGGTCACAGCCCAGGGAGCTGAAGGCCGTGGGCCTGGCCCCCCAGACCGGGCTGGGCGGCACCACCAGCCGGGAGCCGCCTGCAGGCCCCGGGGCCACCCCTAAGGTTACCTAGGAGCTCGCCCACCTCCGCCCCGCGAAGTCCTGGCCACTTCTCGGACTCAAGCCCACTCCCCTCACGGCCCAGCAGCCCACCAGGCCGGGTCTGCAGGCCTCCAGGCGGGGGCACCGGACACTGGCCCTGGACCCGCCTCAGGGCCCGCGCTCCAGCCAGGCTCCCAGGAGGTGCCACCACCTCTCCCCGGATGCCCTCAGGGTGACACCAGGATGCTGGTCAGCCAGGAGCGGAGACCCACCAGGTCACGCGCCAGGCCGCTGGCCAGGCCGCCTGGACTCGGGCCCCTGGGCTCGCAGCCCAGGGCTCCTCCCCAGGCCCGCCGGAGGGGAGGGAAGGGGTCGGGGTGGCGTCAAGCGGGAGCAGCCCGGAGCCCACCTCCCAGGCAGGCTGGCTGCTTCTGGGCTCGGCCGCGTCGACCTGCCGCCCTCGCCCCGCTCCATCTAAGGAGGCAACAGGACCGCTGGCCCATTTCACAGGACGCAGCCCGTGAGCCGGACCTGGCCAGGGGCACAGAGGGAGAACGGGAGCTGGGGGGGCCCCTGAAGCACAGGTATTCTAGGAATGTCCACTTCCGCTGGCCTCTGCATTCCTGCAGCCCCTCCCACTCCCGCGGGCCTGGCTCCCCAGAGGAATTCCTCAGAGTAAACACCAGGGGCCTGGCCAGGGCCCAGAGCCCCCAGCCCCACCTCCGGGTCAGCCCCAGCGCCCCTCACCCTGACTCTCCAGGCCACCTCTGGGAGGCCCCCATCCAGCCCCCCGCCTCGCTGTGAGGATGCTGAGGGAGCCGACGGGAGGCGCCCCCGCCACGCCTGTCCCGCGCCGAGCCGGCCACCAGCAGCCCGCCTGTGCCCGGCCTCCCCGCCCACCCTGGGTAGAAACTGCCTCCCAGTCCACGCCCCGAGGGGAGCCCTCCGGCCACAGACGCGCCCGCTCGAAGAGGACCCATACCTGGCCCAGGTCCAGGGTGACGTTGACCTCATTGTACTCCAGGCCCCGGGAGAGCGGGGGGCTCTGCCACCAGCGCTCCGTGCCGTCCACGGCGTTGCTCACGGGGTGCGCCCGCTTGCTGCTGGCGGCCGTGCAGATGTCGCAGTACTGGCCCTGCGGGGAGAGGCGGTCAGGTGGTCGAGGAGCACTGGGACCCCTTGCCCCCTCGGTCACTCTGCTTCCCCTGCACACGGGCCCCGGCCTCGAGCAGCGGAGCCTTGCCAGCTGGTCACTCGTCACTCGGCAAACACACACCGAGTGCCGACCGGCTCAAGGGAAAGACAGCCACACCTGCCACAGAGGAAACAGGAGCGTGGGCGGGAAGGGGCACCCCATGCCGGTGGGGAAATTGTGGGGCGCCTCCTTGAGGAGGTGGCGTCGGAGGCCCACAGCGCAAGGGGGGTGTGCTCCAGGCAGAAGGGCCGGCTGTGCAAAGGCCCTGGGGCAGGAGGAGCAAAAGGTAAACAGCAAGGAGCCCAGCATGACTGGAGCTGAAGGGCAAAGGCCGGCCTGGTGCCAGGTCGCCCGCCCCTTTCTCCCCCCACCACTTGCCACTGCAGGGGCTTCAGAAGGGCGGGCACAGGATGGGGCCCCGAGGGGACCTCAAGAGGGAGGAACGGGGGGCCACGGTCAGAAGGCCCCGGCCCAGTGCGTGCCCTGCTCCACCTCCACCAACCCATCCCTCGAGCCTCCCGGCCAGGCCCTCACCCAGAGCCACGATCAGGGTCTCCAGGGACGTGGCCAGGAGGGACGGGCCCCAGAGGGCAGGCACGCGGGCACCCAGCAGACGAGGCTGGGACCTCCTGGCCAGGTCCCAGCAGCGGCTGAGTCTCACTGCCCGTCTGAAGAGTGGGCAGACTGCTGGCACCTGCCGCGGCCGCTGCAGGATTACTGGATCCCACGCGGGGCCTGGCAGCTGCTTCTGTCACGGTCCAGCCACCTGCTGGGGCCCGGGTCTCCGGGGGCACACGGGGCTCCGAGCGCCACCCGGGCCTGCCGTCCCCGTGGGGCGGAGCAGGTGCTGGAAGCCAGGCTGGGGCAGGGGCCCTGGCCGCTGGCCCAGGGGAGGCCCAGCCCCCAGCCCAGAGGAAACCAGACCTACCATCCCTCGGCACACAAAGGCGGCCTGGGAGACTTGGCACGGACCGAGGCCCAGAGAGGCTGCGTCTGGGAAATGTGGCCGCTCCACCCTCTCAGCCTCCCAGGGGGCCAGACCTCGTCCCGGGAGTCGGAGCGAGCGTGGGAGACGCCTTGTCCCCGCTCCTAGGCCTGGCAGCCAGAGAGCCCACCCCCAGCCTCCACACACACACACACACACACAGACACACACACACACGGTGTGCCCTGCCTGCCCCGACACACCTGCCCCGGCGTCCACCGTGTGCCCAGCACGGTGAGACCAAGAGGCGGCAGCCCGGGCGCTGAGTCCCCAGCCCACAGGCTCCTGGGCCCGTGCTGGGTGCTTGGGGCAGCCCCTGGGTCCTGGCACCCTGCCCTCTTGTCCTCCAGCTCAGCGGTCACCCCTCAGCAGGGCCCTGGTGCTGGGGACCGCCCAGGAAGCTGCCCTGACGCCCCTCCGTGGGGCTTCTTTCCATGCCACCGCTGGGGGCGGGAACTCTCCGGCTCTCAGCAGGCTCCCTTGACTGCCTCCCTGGGTCGGCAGGGTGGGGTGGGGGGCTGGGGAGTCGGGATGGGGGTGGGGGGTGGGGTGCCTCGTCTTGATTTTTTTTGGCAATGTTTACATGTACTTGGCTGCAGCACTGGATCTCTTAGTGGCGGCAGGTGGGATCTAGGTCCCTGACCAGGAACTGAACCCAAGCCCTCCACACTGGGAGCATGGAGTGTTAGCCACTGGGCCACCAGGGAAGTGCTCCGGCCTGCTCTTCACTGCATCCCTGAGGCTATGACCCAGAGCGGCCCCATCAAGGGGCAGGAGCAGTGGAGAACACCCTGAAAAGGGGACCATCTATGCGAGCCGTACCAGCCTCTCAGCTGGAGACGCCCGGGCTCCGGGGCCCGAGCCCACGAGAGCTCCCAGAGGGTGAGCAGCGGGGGCTTGGAGAGGCGCGCAGGGAACCCTGGGTGCTGCGGGCGTGCAAGCTGCCTGGGGCCTGGCGAGGCTGGAGGCTCTCCGAGGAGGTGGGTAGGGCCATCTGGCTGGGGTGGAGGGCCTCCCAAAGAAGGCTGGCTGGGTCAAGGGTCAAGGGTCAAGGGAGACAGGTCCACCCAGGGAGTCGGGGCCACAGCAGGGCTGCCAGACTCAGGCACAGTGGATGGAGCCAGGGTGGGGGTGGGGAGCCGGCTCGCTCCGCCCTCCGCCGCAGAGGGTCCGGCAGGACCAGAGCAAGGAAGCGAGAAGCCCTGATAAGCGTTTCCCCTCCTAGTGAGTCACCGCGCTGGCAGCTGAGCCCCTGACTTGCCTGCGAGGCCGGGGCCAGCTCAGAATGCTTCACGTGCCCACCTGAAGTTGCAGGGGCAGATCCCCAAGGTGCCCTCTGCCAGCCCCAGCTGCTCACGGGACCGCCTCGCCCCAGAGCCCCACCCAACTTCTGTCCCTTCTCCCCCAGGGGTTTGCGGGACTGCTGGCCTGCAGCTGTGGGCCCCACGTCCCTCCGGACAAAACTGGGCTCACGGGACGGAGAGGTGTGCCCGGCCACTCAACTCCAGACAGTACTTGCTGGCAAGGCCCTTCACCAGCCCCACAGGAGGCCAGGGCGGTGCGCAGACCTCGTGCCCCAAGAGGACAAGGCAGCGGGTCCAGGGACTTGGCCAGGGCCGGCTATCAGTGCTCCTGGCCACGCCCTTGGCCTCCGCACAGGGTGCCACAGCTGAGCTCCACAGATTTCCAAGGGAAACTTCTGCCCTAACCTGCCAGGCTGCGAGCTGCCAAGGGCAGGGCTCAGGTTTCGTTCAGGGCCCTCGCCGGCCACCCGCGGCCACTGCCACTTGCCAAGGGGTGTGATGGACGGCCCCCAGGCCCCTCAGGCCAAGCCCGCCACTTCAGGTGAGGCGGAGGCCATCTGACCCACCCATCAAGGGCAGGAGCAGTGGAGAACACCCTGAAAGGGGACCATCTATGCGAGCCGTACCAGCCTCTCAGCTGGAGACGCCGCTGGGGCGAGCCCACGAGAGCTCCCAGAGGGTGAGCAGCGGGGGCTTGGAGAGGCGCGCAGGGAACCCTGGGTGCTGCGGGCGTGCAAGCTGCCTGGGGCCTGGCGAGGCTGGAGGCTCTCCGAGGAGGTGGGTAGGGCCATCTGGCTGGGGTGGAGGGCCTCCCAAAGAAGGCTGGCTGGGTCAAGGGTCAAGGGTCAAGGGAGACAGGTCCACCCAGGGAGTCGGGGCCACAGCAGGGCTGCCAGACTCAGGCACAGTGGATGGAGCCAGGGTGGGGGTGGGGAGCCGGCTCGCTCCGCCCTCCGCCGCAGAGGGTCCGGCAGGACCAGAGCAAGGAAGCGAGAAGCCCTGATAAGCGTTTCCCCTCCTAGTGAGTCACCGCGCTGGCAGCTGAGCCCCTGACTTGCCTGCGAGGCCGGGGCCAGCTCAGAATGCTTCACGTGCCCACCTGAAGTTGCAGGGGCAGATCCCCAAGGTGCCCTCTGCCAGCCCCAGCTGCTCACGGGACCGCCTCGCCCCAGAGCCCCACCCAACTTCTGTCCCTTCTCCCCCAGGGGTTTGCGGGACTGCTGGCCTGCAGCTGTGGGCCCCACGTCCCTCCGGACAAAACTGGGCTCACGGGACGGAGAGGTGTGCCCGGCCACTCAACTCCAGACAGTACTTGCTGGCAAGGCCCTTCACCAGCCCCACAGGAGGCCAGGGCGGTGCGCAGACCTCGTGCCCCAAGAGGACAAGGCAGCGGGTCCAGGGACTTGGCCAGGGCCGGCTATCAGTGCTCCTGGCCACGCCCTTGGCCTCCGCACAGGGTGCCACAGCTGAGCTCCACAGATTTCCAAGGGAAACTTCTGCCCTAACCTGCCAGGCTGCGAGCTGCCAAGGGCAGGGCTCAGGTTTCGTTCAGGGCCCTCGCCGGCCACCCGCGGCCACTGCCACTTGCCAAGGGGTGTGATGGACGGCCCCCAGGCCCCTCAGGCCAAGCCCGCCACTTCAGGTGAGGCGGGTCCTTATGCTGTGCCCATCTGACAGATGAGGAGCCCGAGGCTGGGATGAGGGGGAAGCCGCACAGCTGAGGGCCATAGACCCCAGGCCACCAGCTCCCGCTCCGGGAAGTTAATAAGCAGCACCTCCTCAAGGGCCTGGGAAGGCAGCACAGGTGGGCCAGGGCCAGGGAGCCTGGAACCTGGGCTGATGAGCCACGGAATCCCAGCTGGACACCCAGGAGGCATGGGGCGCTCAGCCAGGCCCTCCGGGCGGCCTTGGAGCCCCTCACAAGCTCCTCCTCTCCACCTGGCCCGACTAGATGGTGGGGCCCAGGCTGCGGGGCTCACCTAGCCAGATCCTGGTCTGCTTTGGGGCTTTACAGGCCCCAGTTTCCCCACTTGAATTGTGGGCTCCAGACCCTTCCCTCAGCCGGGCAGGGCTTTCAGAAGAGCGTGAGTCCAGACAGGTGTGTCCGGAGCCCCGGGTGGCGGTGGATCTGCGCCTCCCTCCCGCCTCCACACGGGGGGAGGGGCTCCCCTCGCTCCTGCCTCCCCGTCGGGTGACGGGCCCCAGCGGAGGCGCCCACATTCCTCAGCCCCCACCACTCCACTCTCCACCTCCGCTCCTCCCCTCCCCCAGTCCCGCCCACCAGGAAGGTGGCCGCAAGTCCCTGGAGGCTGAGGCTCAGGTTACAACAGCCTTGGGGCCCCCAGACCCTCCCTAAGGTCCGGCAGGGGTGGGAGGCTGGGCCCGCAAGGGGTGCCAGGGAACCTCCGGAGCAGGCCCTACCCCGCCTCCAGGCTGAGAGGCGCCCCGACTGCAGCTGCGCGTTCCCACCCCGTAAAAGCCCCTCCATCTGTCCCCCCACAGCGTGAGGGTCCCACCGACTCCCTGACCCCCGGTGGGGACAGCTTCAAGCCTCCTGCGGGAGTGCACGCTCGGTCTGGCTCCGCCGCCCCCAGCCCCGGCCCACCGCGTCGCCAGCAGGCTCCGGCCTGTCCCGGGGGGAGGCGGGGCGGCCGGCCCCCTCCCCACAGGCCGCCGGCCGCCGAGGCCCAGTCCCGCCCTCGCCGGGAGCCCGGGACGCGCGGCCGCCCGCCCCTCCCGGCCGCCCGGCACCGGCCGCGCCCGAGTCCGCTGCGCCCCTCCTCCCCGGAGGGACGCGCACCTCTCCGGCTGAGCCCGAGGCGCCGAGTTGGGGTCCCTCCCGTCCCCTGAAACGCGGAACCGGGGCGTCGGGCCGCGCTGCGCTCCCCGCGGCCCGCGGGGCTCCCGGCCGGGTCAGGCTGGAGTTCCGCGCTCCGAGCCACTGCGCGCCCCGCGCCGGCCCCGGCCCGCGCTCACCTGGATGGTCTGGTTGGGGTCTCCGCCGGCCACGGGGCCCCCCACCAGCTTGCAGTAGAGGTCCTCGGTGGGGCGCGGGGCGCCGCGCGCAGGGGCCTCCTCGCCGCAGGTGGCCGAGGCGGTGACGCGGGCGCCCTCCGCCAGGTTGAAGTAGGGCGGGTGCAGGCTGAAGCCGCCGCCCGCCGCCCGCGCCCGCGCCGCGCCCAGCAGCGCCAGGCCGGCCAGCAGCAGCGGCACGGGGCCGCGGGCGCCGCGGGGCCGCGCGCCCGGCTTCGCCATGTTCCAGCTCAGGGGACTGCGGGCAAGGCGGGAGCCCGGCGGGTCTGCGGCGCCCGGCCCGGCTCGGCTCGCTCCGCCCGCGGACGCCAGGCCCCGCCCCGGCCCGCCCGAGCTCCCGGCCCCGCGCCCCGGGGCGGGGGAGGCGCGCCTTAACCCTTGGGACCCCGGCCGGCCCGCCTCCCGGAGGGGGGACACCTGCTGGCTCCGGGCCCGGCCGTGGGAACCCGGAGCGGCGGCGGCCCCGGGGCGTGGCTCCCGGTCCCGGGCGGCCCCCGCGTGCCCTCCGGCGCCCCGGCCCCGGACGCGCCGACGCGCTCTTCCCGGTCCAGAGGATCCTCTTTGTTTCCCTAACTTCGGGCACCTCTCGGCGACCGAGCCCCCTCGGCGGCCCCGGCTCAGGCGCCGCTCGCCCTGGGTCCAGTCCGGGTCCTGCGCGTCCCCACCCGCGACGCCAGAGCCGACAGGGCAGCCCGAGCGATGGCAGCCCTGGAGCCCTAACGGCAGGGTGCCTGGGATGGAGGGGTGAACTCCAGAGCGCAGCGCCGCCCGCCGCCTCTCCCCGACGGGTTTTCGGCTTTCCGCGAAGCTTATTGGCCCCTATTCTGCCCCATCCAGCAGGTGTTCGGGAAGGTGCACTCTGCTGACTCTAAGTGGCGGTGGGCAGGGGCCCCGGAGGGAATCCGCGCTGTAGAGAGAGAGGGAGACCCTCACTGGGCTCGGAGGGGGTAAGCCAGGTTCAACCCCACCTGACTGCCACCTGCCCAGGGTTTGGCTTAAAAATAAAATAGGGAAGTGGGGCCCCCTGAAGTGAAGGGAAGATGCTCAGAGCCCCGCGGGTGCTGAGAGGACGGCCTGCCCAGGAGGGCATTACTCCCGCCTGGGGTTCCCTGCTGTGCGCCCCACGGCTCCCCAGCGAACCCTCCTGGGGCCGGCGCTCAGGGACGCCGGGAGAAGGAATTGGAAGAGAGGCCTGAGCTCAGGGCTGTGCCCCAGCTGTTCATGCGTTTGGGTGACTTCGGCCACTGGGCCTCCTCCCCTCAGGCTCCTGGCCGCGTCGGCCTCCTGGGGAGCCCTGATGGGGTGGGCGCAGCTGCTGGGCTGGCAGCTCCCCCAGCGTATGAGCCAGGCCAGCCGGCGTCTGTCTCCCTGGACAGTCCTGGGGAGCCAGCTGGACCTGGCGGGTGTCCTGCCTCGGCAGCTGTTCCCGGAAGGTTACACCACTGGTCACATCTTCCTGGCTGTCCCCGACCTCCTGCAAATCCTGAATCCCAGGGGCTGGACAGCAGCTTCTCTGTGGAGCTGAGAAGCAGGCCCTGTGTGTCGGACTGGCCCTCCCTCCCCTCGCCCCTCCCTCCTCCCCCCTCCTCTCCCTCCTCCCTCTCCCTTCTTCCTTCCCTCTCCTCTGTTCCCTGACAATTCTGTGACTCCACCTGGCGAGGTGGTGGCAGGGAAGGAAAGAGGAGAGGTGGTTCCAGCCGGAGACACTGTCGGGGAAGGGTCTGACCTAGATGGGGAGGGGCAGGAAGCCCGGCAGGAATCCGGAGTCCCTCGTGGACTCCCGCAACCCAGGGCGCGAGGCTGCTCGGCAGTAGGGGGGGGTTCCCGGGAGGGGTGAACTCCAGAGCGCAGCGCCGCCCGCCGCCTCTCCCCGACGGGTTTTCGGCTTTCCGCGAAGCTTATTGGCCCCTATTCTGCCCCATCCAGCAGGTGTTCGGGAAGGTGCACTCTGCTGACTCTAAGTGGCGGTGGGCAGGGGCCCCGGAGGGAATCCGCGCTGTAGAGAGAGAGGGAGACCCTCACTGGGCTCGGAGGGGGTAAGCCAGGTTCAACCCCACCTGACTGCCACCTGCCCAGGGTTTGGCTTAAAAATAAAATAGGGAAGTGGGGCCCCCTGAAGTGAAGGGAAGATGCTCAGAGCCCCGCGGGTGCTGAGAGGACGGCCTGCCCAGGAGGGCATTACTCCCGCCTGGGGTTCCCTGCTGTGCGCCCCACGGCTCCCCAGCGAACCCTCCTGGGGCCGGCGCTCAGGGACGCCGGGAGAAGGAATTGGAAGAGAGGCCTGAGCTCAGGGCTGTGCCCCAGCTGTTCATGCGTTTGGGTGACTTCGGCCACTGGGCCTCCTCCCCTCAGGCTCCTGGCCGCGTCGGCCTCCTGGGGAGCCCTGATGGGGTGGGCGCAGCTGCTGGGCTGGCAGCTCCCCCAGCGTATGAGCCAGGCCAGCCGGCGTCTGTCTCCCTGGACAGTCCTGGGGAGCCAGCTGGACCTGGCGGGTGTCCTGCCTCGGCAGCTGTTCCCGGAAGGTTACACCACTGGTCACATCTTCCTGGCTGTCCCCGACCTCCTGCAAATCCTGAATCCCAGGGGCTGGACAGCAGCTTCTCTGTGGAGCTGAGAAGCAGGCCCTGTGTGTCGGACTGGCCCTCCCTCCCCTCGCCCCTCCCTCCTCCCCCCTCCTCTCCCTCCTCCCCTCTCCCTTCTTCCTTCCCTCTCCTCTGTTCCCTGACAATTCTGTGACTCCACCTGGCGAGGTGGTGGCAGGGAAGGGAAAGAGGAGAGGTGGTTCCCAGCCGGAGACACTGTCGGGGGGAAGGGTCTGACCTAGATGGGGGAGGGGCAGGAAGCCCGGCAGGAATCCGGAGTCCCTCGTCCAGCAACAGGCCAGCTCGCCAGCTGATTTATGATCTCTAGAGAGAGACAGACGGAGAGCTGCCTCTGAGCAGTAGGAGGGTTTCCAGATGGGATTCGACCTGCCCCTGCCCAGCCCTCCCTGCTGCCCCCGGGTGCCCCCTCACACGTCACAGCAGTACTCTGGCCCCTGGCACCCTCTTGAGAGCTGGGGACCTGGCAGCCTGGGGGCTGGGACGGGGGACCCTCCGCCCAGGCACCCCTCCCCCCACCCAGGCCAGTTTCCCAACACCTGTGGAGGGGCCAGGGGCCAAAGGGAGGGGTGGAAGCCCTCTGGGCCCCCAGGGACCAGGCCATCGCTGCCCAGAGGGCGCAGAGCAGGCTGGAGGGAGGGGCTATCGCCCTGGAATGCGCTGCGTCAGGCGGGCCAGCACACCGTGGGTTAACCGGGGGCTCGCAGCTTCCGGCAGACAGCTGCCCCCAGCAGCTGTTGGTCCTGGGGGGAGACGCTGGCAGAGGGGAACGTCGTGAAAGGGGCTGGGTGAGGTGCCTGCTCAGGTGCCCCAGCCCGGGCAAGGCGGGGGAGCAGCAAGGCGCATCTCTGCCCACCTCTGCCCCTACTGCTCACAGCACTTGTCCAGCAAGCCGTCGCCGCGGGGGCCCCCCTGCCCGCTCTGACTCCCGGCCACTTGGCCGCCCTTCCTGCTTAGGAACAGGAAACAGGGTCAGTCACGAGCCTGCGGTTGGACGGGCTCTCACTTTCTCCTCCCGCGCACACTGGGCACCTGTTGGGTACCAGGCCATGGTGGAGTGCCCCCTGCCCCCGACAGGCGGCCCCGGCCTGCAGTCCTCAGTCCATAGGAGGGGGACAGGAGGCAGCTCAGGCGGAGGGGCGTGGAGGCAGCCTGACCCGCTTTGTGCTGTGAGGTCCTGACCATGCCCCACGGGAGGACCCCATGTCCAGCGCCCCTCCCCACCAGCCCCACGGCAACAGGAGCCCCGGGACCTGTGGGAGGTCGAACGCACAGCTCAACCAGCGAAGAGGTGCTCCTGGACCCGGGCAGGGGGTCTGGCCAGTTCCACCTGAGCCTCGGGATAAGACCCCTGTGCTGGGGCCTGGGCCAGGGGAGCCCACCCTCTAGACGGTGCCCCTCACTTCAAAGACACCCCCAGGAGCCTGCTCAGCCCCATCTCCTGGGCAGCAGCGGAGACCGCAGGCCCGGCCGCAGGCACGCCTGCCGCGACGGGCACGGAGCCCTGACCAGGGCCGCTGTCGGGCGCTCCCCGTTACACGCAGCCGCGCCGGCCGTCCCAGTCCGCAGCAGAAGCCGGCCCTGACGACCTCCGTCCCGGACCCCAGTTCTCGCCCTGGACTGGGCGCCACTCCCAGGGGGAAGCTGCTGGTCCTGCCTCGCCTCGTGGGGGGAAGGAAGCCTGAGGGCTCCGCTCCTCCCTGGGAGCGCTCTTCTGGCAGGAAGAGGTTTCGGGAGACGCTAGGCTGTGGTCAGCCATGCTCCCTCCCCCAGGGCTGCCCCGTTGCCTTCCAGGGAGCCCAGCTGGCCAGAACGTGCACCCTGTCTGTGTCTGTCCGTCTGGCTGTGGGGCAGGCGGCGCGACGGACGCTGGCCGCCCAGTCCAGCCCGGGCCTGCGGGGGAGGACGCAGACCAGCCGGCCCCGAGGGCTCACTGTGGGGGGGGCCTCATCAGGAGGCTGTGAACCCAGCAGATCTGGCTCTGGCACGGATAGCTCCCGGCCGGGGCCAGTCCTCAGTCCAGAGCCCTCTCCTGGCCGTGGCTGGCACGGTCCCCTGGGAAGGACGGAGGCCAGAGGACGGGCCGATGGCTGAATGGGCACCAGAAGGATGGGCCAGGCTGGAGTCCCAGCATTTCCAAGGACAGGCCCCTGGACGCTCTGAGGGACTGGCATCTCCTCCTGCCTGTGGCCCTGGCTGGGCCGTCTCTCGGCTCTTCCGGGCCTCCGGGGTGTGGGCTCTGGAAAGCCTCAGAGGCCGCCAGGCTTTGGGTTGACCCGACGAGGAGCAGATGGTGTTGACCCGCGTGCTGCCCAGCCAGGGCCCTCCTCAAGGAGCCGGCTGTCCCTGGAGCTCCGGAGGGCCCACCTCTGCCCGCTCTGTGCCCAGCTCACAGAGCCCGCTCTCCAGGGAGCCCACTGAGAGGCTGGCCCTCAGGCGTCCTGGTGGGCGGTCTGCATCTCAGAGGGAGCCCCGACAGGCTCAGGTGCGCTCAGTCTGTGAGCCCTGGGCTAGCCAGCACCCCCAGGCCTGGGACTCTCCACAGAGGCTCCCTAAACTCCCTTCTCCCACTGGTCTCACCTCCTTCCCAGCTGGTGTCCTAGATGGGCAGGCCTGACCCTGTGAAAAGCGCGCCTCCCCCAGGTATGGGCTCGGGGACTCCTTGTGGCTGGTTGGCATGCGGTCCGTGAGCAGAGAACCTGGACCAGGCAGGAGTCCAGAGTCTGGCTTTAGCTTGGACATGCCCAGCTGAGTGTCAGGGAGCCCCCACCCTGCTGACACGGGGGGCCCAGGCTTTGTGAAGGACACCACGAGCCGGAGGACTCTAACCGGTTACCTTGCGGGCCGGGACCCTTATGGTAACAGCTAGGGGTGCCTGCTGCCTGCTGGGCCAGGCCCCTGGCTGGCACCCGCGTCTCACCCTGTCTCCCTCCTCCCAGGCCAAACTGGCCTCTGCTTCTCTTAGGATAAAAGCCAGACCGCTGACTACAGCCCCAGGCCCGCGGAGCCTCCCGGCCACGCGCTGCCTGTCCGCTGGTCGGCAGAGCCTCAGCCTTCCCTCCCGCTCTCCCTCACGGGACGTTGGCCTTACGCCCTCTGCCCAGGACACGACAAAGCCCCGGCCCCTTTGTCTGACCCGGGTCTCGAGGCACCACCCCAGGTCAGCGGGTACGTGCCACGCCTGCTCTCCTGATTCGGCTCAGTCACTCCTGGGTCCTGCCTGTGGCCCTGGCTGGGCCGTCTCGGCTCTTCCGGGCCTCCGGGGTGTGGGCTCTGGAAAGCCTCAGAGGCCGCCAGGCTTTGGGTTGACCCGACGAGGAGCAGATGGTGTTGACCCGCGTGCTGCCCAGCCAGGGCCCTCCTCAAGGAGCCGGCTGTCCCTGGAGCTCCGGAGGGCCCACCTCTGCCCGCTCTGTGCCCAGCTCACAGAGCCCGCTCTCCAGGGAGCCCACTGAGAGGCTGGCCCTCAGGCGTCCTGGTGGGCGGTCTGCATCTCAGAGGGAGCCCCGACAGGCTCAGGTGCGCTCAGTCTGTGAGCCCTGGGCTAGCCAGCACCCCCAGGCCTGGGACTCTCCACAGAGGCTCCCTAAACTCCCTTCTCCCACTGGTCTCACCTCCTTCCCAGCTGGTGTCCTAGATGGGCAGGCCTGACCCTGTGAAAAGCGCGCCTCCCCCAGGTATGGGCTCGGGGACTCCTTGTGGCTGGTTGGCATGCGGTCCGTGAGCAGAGAACCTGGACCAGGCAGGAGTCCAGAGTCTGGCTTTAGCTTGGACATGCCCAGCTGAGTGTCAGGGAGCGCCCACCCTGCTGACACGGGGGGCCCAGGCTTTGTGAAGGACACCACGAGCCGGAGGACTCTAACCGGTTACCTTGCGGGCCGGGACCCTTATGGTAACAGCTAGGGGTGCCTGCTGCCTGCTGGGCCAGGCCCCTGGCTGGCACCCGCGTCTCACCCTGTCTCCCTCCTCCCAGGCCAAACTGGCCTCTGCTTCTCTTAGGATAAAAGCCAGACCGCTGACTACAGCCCCAGGCCCGCGGAGCCTCCCGGCCACGCGCTGCCTGTCCGCTGGTCGGCAGAGCCTCAGCCTTCCCTCCCGCTCTCCCTCACGGGACGTTGGCCTTACGCCCTCTGCCCAGGACACGACAAAGCCCCGGCCCCTTTGTCTGACCCGGGTCTCGAGGCACCACCCCAGGTCAGCGGGTACGTGCCACGCCTGCTCTCCTGATTCGGCTCAGTCACTCCTGGGTCCTGCCTGTCCGTCTTGGCGTGTTCAGGCCTGGCAGAGAGGAGGTGCCCAGAGAGTGCCCACGATGCACTGCGCGAAGGACAGCCTCTCGGGTTTACCCCTGCAGATCAGTCAGGCTGTGCAGGGCCCTGCGACTTGGCGCAGGTTCCGCAGAAAAAGCCCACTGCTGGACTTTCAGGGGCCGCGTCCTCCACCGCCCGTGAGCTGGAAGGAGGGGCAGGGCCTGCTGGGGAGCGGTGGAGGGAGGGGCTGCCCTGCCCGGGCTGGAGATGTGTCCGCATCTTTGCAAGACACCTCACCCCTCCCTGCTCCCCAGAGGCCCTGACCAGCCCTGGGCCTGAGGAGCAGCCCGCAGCGGCGGCCCTCCTGCCCCAGTGCCGGGGAGGGGGCCGAGGAGGAGGCCCCAGGAGCCCTGGGGACGGGGCCCAGGACCCCGCTCGAGAGCCAACGGTATCCAGAGGGCAAAGGGAGGGGCTGGTCCGGGCGCCTCCGTCGAGGGGGACGCCATCAGGGTGCCTCTCAGCACCTGCCTGCATGTAAAGTTGGGGGTCCAGGTCCCCTGCTCCCAGGTCCGTGGGGAGCACGTGGTGACGCGGAAGAAGGCTGACATCAGGCATGGCCTCCGCCACACAGGCCTCGGCGTCCGCGCGGGACCCCTGAGGGGCCAGCGTGTCTGCAATGCCATCTGTACCCGCTCTGACCTTTGGCCCAAGGCTCCCCACCTCCTTGCTCGCCACCTCCCTGCCTTGAACTCCGGACTGGGCAGCCCTGGGGGCAGGTGAGGGCCGGGTTCGCACAGAGGGAGGGGACGGCACCAGGGCCTGGACTGGCACTGCCATCCGCCCGCACAGGGCCGCCCTGCGGCAGGCCCTCCCGTGGGCCCTTGGGGCCTGGCCAAGCGCCGGCTCCCGCGGGGCAAGGGCTCTGCAGCTCTTCCAAGAGGTGCCCACAGGCGGCCTTATATGGCCAGGAGGCCTCACTGCCCAGGAGGAATCTGATCCCACGGGGAGGGCAGGGATGCGGGGCTGAGCCCCGGGCTGGGCCGGGCCAGCCAAGGGGAGCGGCTTGAACGCTCTAGCCTCGCAGCCCACAGCCACCAAAAGCAGGCAGGTTAGCCTGCCCCTGGCCAGCCTGGGGACGTCTGGCTGGGGCCTGTGACAGACCCTGGGGGTCTGGCGCCCCGGCAGGAGCTGCAGGACTGGAGTCGGCCTGCCCTTGAGGATCACAGACCACAGTGGGTCAGCCTGCGTGGCTGAAAAGCCCACTGCTGGACTTTCAGGGCGCGTCCTCCACCGCCCGTGAGCTGGAAGGAGGGGCAGGGCCTGCTGGGGAGCGGTGGAGGGAGGGGCTGCCCTGCCCGGGCTGGAGATGTGTCCGCATCTTTGCAAGACACCTCACCCCTCCCTGCTCCCCAGAGGCCCTGACCAGCCCTGGGCCTGAGGAGCAGCCCGCAGCGGCGGCCCTCCTGCCCCAGTGCCGGGGAGGGGGCCGAGGAGGAGGCCCCAGGAGCCCTGGGGACGGGGCCCAGGACCCCGCTCGAGAGCCAACGGTATCCAGAGGGCAAAGGGAGGGGCTGGTCCGGGCGCCTCCGTCGAGGGGGACGCCATCAGGGTGCCTCTCAGCACCTGCCTGCATGTAAAGTTGGGGGTCCAGGTCCCCTGCTCCCAGGTCCGTGGGGAGCACGTGGTGACGCGGAAGAAGGCTGACATCAGGCATGGCCTCCGCCACACAGGCCTCGGCGTCCGCGCGGGACCCCTGAGGGGCCAGCGTGTCTGCAATGCCATCTGTACCCGCTCTGACCTTTGGCCCAAGGCTCCCCACCTCCTTGCTCGCCACCTCCCTGCCTTGAACTCCGGACTGGGCAGCCCTGGGGGCAGGTGGGCCGGGTTCGCACAGAGGGAGGGGACGGCACCAGGGCCTGGACTGGCACTGCCATCCGCCCGCACAGGGCCGCCCTGCGGCAGGCCCTCCCGTGGGCCCTTGGGGCCTGGCCAAGCGCCGGCTCCCGCGGGGCAAGGGCTCTGCAGCTCTTCCAAGAGGTGCCCACAGGCGGCCTTATATGGCCAGGAGGCCTCACTGCCCAGGAGGAATCTGATCCCACGGGGAGGGCAGGGATGCGGGGCTGAGCCCCGGGCTGGGCCGGGCCAGCCAAGGGGAGCGGCTTGAACGCTCTAGCCTCGCAGCCCACAGCCACCAAAAGCAGGCAGGTTAGCCTGCCCCTGGCCAGCCTGGGGACGTCTGGCTGGGGCCTGTGACAGACCCTGGGGGTCTGGCGCCCCGGCAGGAGCTGCAGGACTGGAGTCGGCCTGCCCTTGAGGATCACAGACCACAGTGGGTACAGCCTGCGGGGCCGGGGGGGCAGCCCCGCTCCGGCCTTGACTGGCCAGGCCGCTGACCCTCAGCAGGGCGCCTCCACCCCCGGGCCGGCCCAGCCTGGCATCGGTGCCCCTCCCCGCCGCAGCGCCGGGCCCGTGCCACACCCGGACACCTGCTGGGACTCAGTCTCCCCGCCCGGCCTCCCTGCTTCAGCCCTTCGTCCCTCGTCCCTCACTTGACCACCACCTCTCTCTTCTGACTCTCTGGGTTTCTCTCTCTCTGGCCACCCTCTGTCTGTCACTCTGTCTGTCTCTCCTCCCCCACCTGCCGCCCTCCCTCCACTGCGAGCCGCTGCTCTGGGCAGCCCTCGCCGCCCCGCCTCCAGAGATGGGCGGCAGCCGTGGTGACAGAGCCACTTCCTGCCTGGGGCCTGTCAGCCCCCCGGAAGCTCTGGCCGCGGGGCTCTGGTGGCCTTTGCCCGCTGGGCTGGGGACCGGGCCAGGCCGTGAGGATGCAGCTCCCCGGGGCGTCCGAGCTGCCATGCGGCCCCGGGACACAGCAAGCAGAAGCGGCGTCCGCCCTGTCCAGAGGCCCCTGGTGCCCGCGCGTCAGGGCTGCCGCCCAGGGAGGCCCTGGGCCGCAGGTCCAGAGGGACAAGTGGGGACCGGGCCCCACTGCGCTCGGCTCACCAGGCTCTCCGGGCCAGCGTGGGAGGCAGGGGCTCTCGTCACCCTGCCGTCCAGGTGAGAGGGGGTGGGCTGGCCCAGACCACCCTCCGCGTCTCCTCAAGCCAAAGGCCGGGGGGCGGCGATGGGCCCCTGGCCCGCCACAGGCCTGCTCCTTGCCGGGGGCTCTGGGGAGGCTGAGCTGCAGGCAGCGCTGTGGCCCAGGGAGCCAGGCCACGGCAACACGTGAGGGTCGCCGCTGCCCCTCCGTCAGGGGTGAACAAGGCTGCGGAGGTGCCGGGGCCAGGGCGGGCCTCTGCGGTCCGGGCGGGCCTGTCCCCCGGGGCCGACAGGCACCCCCGACGCTGCCCGTCAGGAGGTGTTAGGAGGGGCCCTGGGGAGCTCTGACCCGGATGCTGCCCGGGGCTGTGGCCCACCCACCCTGGGGCCCCTGGCGCTGGCTGCAACATGGGGTCTCTCCTCTGCCTGTCGCCCCCGGTGGCTCTGCGCTGTCACCTGGCCCCACACCCTCCGCCGCCTCCGAGGCCCTCGAGCCGTCCTCTCCGCCTCAGAGCCCCCCGCTCCAGCCTCGCTGGCCTCCTCGCGAGCGCCGTGTCCCGCCCACCGCAGGACCTTCGCACAGGCCACGGCTTCCACCAGGCGTCTTCCCCGCCCGGCTCTTGGCCCATCTGCAGGTCTCAACTCCGGGGCATGTTCTTCCTTTCTTCCCCCAACAGCTAGTTAATATTTTGATTTATTACATTTCACTTTATTATTTTGATATTTAGTTTGTGTCCTGAGTCCTGAGTGCTGAGAAGGTGTTGCACAGTTCCGGCTGGCCCCTGGGACACTCGTGCCCCTCTGCCTTCACGCTAGCCTGGAGGCCCTGGGGTAGGGGCAGGCGGGTCCGTGGGCAGAGAGCTCGGGCCTAGGCCCCTGCCCTCTCGTGCGGCCTGAGGGCCTCTGGGCAGAGTAGAACCAGGGACGGTGTGGGCGAGGGTGGGGGAGTCGGGGCGCCGGCGCTGCCGGCGGGGACGCAGACCCTGCGGCTGTGGAGAGAGTGTGCTGCTTGCTGCCGCGGTCACGTGGTGTCCCCACGGGTCCACACCTCCAGGGACGGGCCCACGTGAATCCCTCCGTGAACATTCGTGGCGGCGCCTTCCTTCACAGCTGGAACGCGGAGGCAGCCCGGACGCCCGTCAGTGGGAGCAGGAGGGAGGTGGTCCAGGCCCTCGCGTGCCCGGCAGGGCCACAGCTGCCACGACGCCGAGCCCGGGAGGCAGGCTCTTTCAAGAAGCTACTGGAGGGGCTTCCCCTGGTGGTCCAGTGGGTAAGGACACTGCCTCGCAGTGCAAGGGGCGCCGGTTCCATCCCTGGCCTGGGAAGATCCCACGTGCCGCGGAGCGGCTGGACCGATGTGTCCAATTGCCGAGCCGGAGCTCTGGAGCGCATGCGCCCAGAGCCGGCGCTCTGCGACATCAGAGGCCACCGCGATGGGAGGCCCACAGGAGCCAAAGAACAAAGGTGGATGAAAATAGAGAAGTGAAAGACCAATAGACGTGGCTCGTCCACCCCCTTCCCGCCCCAACACACCCCCCCCAAAAAAGAAAGAAAGGTCTTTGCCAACCTTAAGCATTCTTGCTTCTGTAAGCATACTATATCCACTATATTAAAATAAAATATTAAGTATACTTTAAAAAAAAAGCTACTGGAACGGGGAGCTGGGAGCTTGGGGTGCACCTGGGCCCCTTCTCTTCCCGCGGTGGACGGGTGGTGCGCTGTGGGTGCTGGCGGGCGGAGACAGTGGGGGCGAGACACCTCGGGTGCCGGGCCTCCTGCAGCCGCGCTGCCACCGCGCTCTCCGGCCGGTGCCGGGCCCCCGTGAGCACGGAGCAGGCCAGGCCTGCGTGTAGCCCTGCACAGCAGACTGCCTCCCCATCCCACCGAGTGCCCACGGGGCCCTTGGTCACACGTGGGTCATCCTGAGGGCTCGGGCTTCTGGGCCCGCCTGGACCAGGAGACCCTCTGAGTACTGGGGCCCCCCGGGGCCATCAGAGCTTCACGTGCAAGTGACGCCCCAACCATGCCCTCCTCCCGTCACCCCAACTTCATAAAAGGGGGGTTTGAGAGCACGGAAGGTGGACAGGTGTGGGGGGACCACCAGCGAGGTCCCCCGCGGCTCGCCCAGGGCTCTGCTCTGCTGCCGCCTGGGTCCCCCCAGGAGCCCCGCAGGGCCTTGGCCTGTGAGGAGAGGTGGGGCGGTGGGTGGGCCAAGCTCAGGCCTCTGCCTCGAGTTTCAACATTTGAAGAGCGTTTGTCCAGGGCTCTTCTGGGGAGGTATTTCCTAGAGGAATGTAAACATGCAAGACTCTCAGCGGCCCTGGTACTGCTGGGTCTCCTGGGAGCCAGTCTCCTTCTCAGGAAGGGCGTGGTTCTGGGCCTCGGGGCCTGGTCTCCCCAGGGAATGCGGGTTAAGAGGCGCTCCTTCCTTGGAGCCTGGTCTCCTGTGGCCTCCGTGGTCCATCTGGGGCTCGCTATGTGACCTCAGGTGAGAGGCACGGCCTCTCTGGGCCCCTGAGCTAATAGGACTGATCATGCTTTCTCGCCTGGTCTTTACCCCCAGCCGCTCAGCACTGCCGTGTCTCGGGGGGCTTTAGGGAGCGGCCCTTTCTGTGCCATGTGCTAGTGCTGGGCAGGCACCTGGCCTGATGCTCACAGAAACCCATCTCACAGACAGGAGACTGCGGATCAGAGGGCCCCGTGGACTCTACCTGTCGCCAGCACCATGGCCCCGAGGCTCTGTGCAGCCCAGGCCTGCGGTCAGGGGTCAGGAAGGAGGCTGCTGGGCTGGAAAGTCCTGACCTTATCTGAAAGGTGCTCAGTCCCCTTCCCGAGGGCCTGCTCCTGGCTCCACCAGTGCCCCTGTCTCTCTGGGGGGTCTGACCCCAAGCGTCCGCACAGAGACCCCTGGCCCGGCCCCGGGAAGCCCAGCGGGGCTGCCTCCAGGGGGCTCCCTGGGCCGCCGCGGAGGCTGGTACCGGCTGCCCTCGGGCCTCCCGCGTGCATCTCCCCTGGAATGCCCGGAGCGTCCATCACCAGCCCGCCCCGGGGCAGGAATGTGGCCTGGGCTACTGGAAGCCAGGAGCCTGGGAGGACGATGGTGAGAGGCCTCCCTCCGCCTTCTGGAATTCCCCAGGCATGGCACCAGACTCGGCCGGCCTCTCCCCGCCCCCACAGCAGATTGAGTCCCAGCCCTTCTCTCCGCAGGCTGCTGGACACTGACCAGTGTGACGGGGTGGCACTTCCCAGGGCTGGTCCCCGCCTGACAATGTCCCCTCCCCGGAGAGTCCTTCCCTGAGCACCAGACCCACGGCCCCTCCGACGGGCCATCGGCCTCTGCCTCGAGTTTCAACATTTGAAGAGCTTTTGCGGGTTCTGGGAGGTATTTCCTAGAGGAATGTAAACATGCAAGACTCTCAGCGGCCCTGGTACTGCTGGGTCTCCTGGGAGCCAGTCTCCTTCTCAGGAAGGGCGTGGTTCTGGGCCTCGGGGCCTGGTCTCCCCAGGGAATGCGGGTTAAGAGGCGCTCCTTCCTTGGAGCCTGGTCTCCTGTGGCCTCCGTGGTCCATCTGGGGCTCGCTATGTGACCTCAGGTGAGAGGCACGGCCTCTCTGGGCCCCTGAGCTAATAGGACTGATCATGCTTTCTCGCCTGGTCTTTACCCCCAGCCGCTCAGCACTGCCGTGTCTCGGGGGGCTTTAGGGAGCGGCCCTTTCTGTGCCATGTGCTAGTGCTGGGCAGGCACCTGGCCTGATGCTCACAGAAACCCATCTCACAGACAGGAGACTGCGGATCAGAGGGCCCCGTGGACTCTACCTGTCGCCAGCACCATGGCCCCGAGGCTCTGTGCAGCCCAGGCCTGCGGTCAGGGGTCAGGAAGGAGGCTGCTGGGCTGGAAAGTCCTGACCTTATCTGAAAGGTGCTCAGTCCCCTTCCCGAGGGCCTGCTCCTGGCTCCACCAGTGCCCCTGTCTCTCTGGGGGGTCTGACCCCAAGCGTCCGCACAGAGACCCCTGGCCCGGCCCCGGGAAGCCCAGCGGGGCTGCCTCCAGGGGGCTCCCTGGGCCGCCGCGGAGGCTGGTACCGGCTGCCCTCGGGCCTCCCGCGTGCATCTCCCCTGGAATGCCCGGAGCGTCCATCACCAGCCCGCCCCGGGGCAGGAATGTGGCCTGGGCTACTGGAAGCCAGGAGCCTGGGAGGACGATGGTGAGAGGCCTCCCTCCGCCTTCTGGAATTCCCCAGGCATGGCACCAGACTCGGCCGGCCTCTCCCCGCCCCCACAGCAGATTGAGTCCCAGCCCTTCTCTCCGCAGGCTGCTGGACACTGACCAGTGTGACGGGGTGGCACTTCCCAGGGCTGGTCCCCGCCTGACAATGTCCCCTCCCCGGAGAGTCCTTCCCTGAGCACCAGACCCACGGCCCCTCCGACGGGCCATCGGCCTTCAAAGCCCTAGACCAGGCCGGCCCTGTTGGTGTTCTGGGCAGGACGCCTCTCTGCGGGCTGTCCGGGGCGCCGGCGGGTCGAGCAGCATCGTGGTCTCCACTCACTCGTGGCCGGAGCGTCCTCCCCTCCCCTGGTCACGAGAGCCAGCAACGCCCGAGTCCTGGAGGCGGAGGACCACCCCCGGTGAGGCCCACTGCCCCGGCCTTGCTGAGAGAGAAGCTGGTCATCCTCTTCCCCAGGAGAGCTGATGCTTCGAACTGTGGTGCTGGAGGACTCGCGAGAGTGCCTGGACAGCGAGATCAGACCCGTCAGGCCTGAAGGAAATCAACCTGAATATTCACTGGAGGCCTGATGCTGAAGCGCCGATGCTTTGGCCACCTGACGAGAAGAGCCGACTCGCTGGAACAGACCCTGATGCTGGGAAGACTGAGGGCAGGAGAGGGGACGGCAGAGGACGAGACGGCTGGCATCGCTGACTCAGTGGACACGAGGAGCCGGGCGTGCTGCCGTCCACGGGGGCGTGGCGTCAGTCACGGCTGAGCCGGTGAGCCCCAGCCAGGTCAGGAGCTCCCCGTGGGCGGGCGCACCGTCCTGAGCGCGGCAGGGCCCAGGACCGCCTCCGCCGGGCACCGCCCGCAGCCACCTGCGAGCTCGCGGCTGGGGGAGGGGCTGGGGCGGGCAGAGCAAGACAAGCCCGGGCCGCTCCCCACGGGGCAGGAATTCGGAATCCCTCACCCTCACCTGCGCCGTCCCAGCCCACACACCTCTGCCTCGGCACGCTCTGCCGCTGCCTGCCGACACCCTCGCTGCCCGCGCTCGGAGCGGGGCCGGGCCCCGCCAGCCCCGTGCCCACCCAGGCTGGATGGCTTCTCTGAGTCCAGCCAGGCCCTGAGCTGGGCGTCCTCTGGGGGCGGCCGAGGGAGCACCCAGCGGGCGGGTCTGGAGTGCACCGTGGAGGCCGCTGTCGGCCTCCCGAGGGCTCAGCGCCGGGCCGGGTGGGGCAGTGCTGGGGCCCCTCCTGGCCGCACTGCTTCACCCGCATCCCCAGAGCGCCCGGCTGGGCTCGAGCCCTGACCTGCACCCTGGCTGCTTGACTCTGCGGGAACCTCTTCCTCTCCCTTGGCCTCCGTTTCCTGCTCTGTAAAGTGGGCTCACAACTGCACTTTCTCACAGGGCGGCCATGGGGTCACCAGGGAGGGGTCGGAGGTCAGCTTGGGGACAGACCCTGGCGTCCCCCGTGGGCCTGCCCTGGGGGATGGGCCTCGCAGCCTTCTCGCTTTGAACCTGAAACTCCACCCTGCTTGGCTGGAATGTCTTGGCCTCTGGCCAGCGTGGTGAGCACGCAGCATGTCCGCTGGGCCGCGCCAGCTGGACTCCGCGTGTGGGCCTGGGGCACAAGAGCCTCCAGTCCTGTCCCTCAGCTCAGCCCTTGTGGCCTCACCCCGCGGGAGGGACGGGGCCGGAAGACGGGACCTTCCTGGGTGTCTCTGACCTCACGGGGCTCCGCACGTGCCACCGGGGAAGAGGCTGGTGAAGGCCCCTGGGGGCCAGGTGGGGAGGGGACAGGCCCCCCAGCCCCTGCCCTCACGCCGGCCCGGTCAGCAGCACAGCCTGCCCGCCGGGGGGACGTGAATGCGAAAGCCCGGGAGGCGTTTACGGTTCGTGTCCTTATCGCCGCACGTGGGTCACGTCTCCGTGAAGAAGCCTGACACAGAGGACGGCCTGAGTGAGCGCCAGGAGACCACGAGGCCTGCGTGCTGCCGCCCACGGGGTCGCCGAGGGTCGGACAGGACTGAGCGACCCAACAGCCCGCGAACAGGAGCGAGCAGAGCCTGAGCCCGGGCAGAGGCTCAGACTCCCGGCCCCGAGGGCCTGAGAGTGAGGCGCCCGGCCCCACGCACACCTGCCTGGACCGCCCTAGCGCTCAGGGCCCGGGGAGGGCCAGCGACTGCCGGTCTCCGCACAGAGCTGGGCCC
This sequence comes from Tragulus kanchil, assembly GCA_022376925.1. Taxonomy (NCBI): domain Eukaryota; kingdom Metazoa; phylum Chordata; class Mammalia; order Artiodactyla; family Tragulidae; genus Tragulus; species Tragulus kanchil. Next base: position 1,524,354 of record JAIOJX010000031.1, on the reverse strand, counting down.
TCCCCAGGGCGCCGGCCCGGCAGGTGGGCCGGGTCTGCGGGCTGCGAGGCCGGCCCTTGGCCCTGGCAGGGGCGCACCCGGGCCTGGAGGGAGGGCCTCCTGATCTCGGGGCGGCTTCCCCCCACGCACAGTGCTGCTGCCCCCGCTAGCCCCTCGGGGAGGCGCTCCCGCGGCAGAGGAGGGACAGCGGGCGCGAGCGCGGGGCCGGCCGGTCCTCCTGCGGTGACCCTGGGGTCAGGGTGAGCGAGTCCACCCAGGGCGAGGGGCAGAGGGGCTCAGGGATCCTGACGGGCACCACCGTGCTGAGCGGCGCTCAGGACAGCGTGTTCGTGTCACGTCATCCCGCCCGGCCCGGCCCCTTCCCGACCCCGAGACCCCACAGGAAGCCCAGAGGACAAGTCACCCCTTGGACGAGGGGCCGGGGCCTGAGGCAGGCGGCCAGCCCCGGCAGGGCGGGGGCTGATGAGCGTGGGTCCTCGGGTCCCTCGCAGGGCTGCCCGCAGGGCCAGGCGCGGCTCTCGGGCGCCCCATGCCGGCTGCTGCGGGGACGCCCCGCCCCAGGCTCCCGGGGGGCCTCCAGCCGGGGCCGCTGCCCAGGGGCCCTGCTGACAGAAGGTCCACGTCGGCTCCTATCAGGGAGCACTCCATCTTCTGTCTGTGGGGCCCAGGACAGCAGGGAATCTTTATTGTTACTTTATTTTCTAATTGGAGGAAGCAGGGTTTCTTAAAGAGGGGCTCATCTGAACTGGGCACCCACACATGTCCAAATTCCACCGGCCAGAGGGCGGGGTCACAGAGCTTCCTCTGGAAGAACCTGGTCTGAGGACTGCGTCCCCAGGGAAGAGGAGACTGAGGTTCTGTGTGAGCCCAATCATCTTTTTTTTTTAAAGATTTATTTATTTATTTTTTGGGCGGGGGTCGGGGAGCGGGCGGGCCACTTCTATTGGTCTTTCATTTCTCCATTTTCATCCGTCTTTTGTTCTTATGGCTCCTGTGGGCCTCCCATCGTGGTGGCCTCTGTCGTTGCAGAGCGCCGGCTTGGTCATTGGACACATTGGTCCAGCCGCTCCAAGGCACGTGGGATCCTCCCAGGCCAGGGATCGAACCGGCACCCCTTGCACTGCAAGGCGGCGTCCTTACCCACTGGACCACCAGGGAAGCCCCCAATCATCTTTAAAATGCAAGAACACTGGAGTGGGGCAGCACTTCTTTCTCCAGGGGACAGATGTCCCACCCAGAGACGGAACCCGGGTCTCCTGCATCGCAGGCAGATTCTTTACCACCTGAGCCACTGGGCCAGCCCTGTGATCAACTACACATAAATGGAATTTATAACCCCTTGACCATTCGCGTGGCGTTTGGAGGTGTTCTCTTCACAATGTTGTGCGGCCATTTCCACCATCCAGCCCCGGAACCCCTCCACCTTGTACAGTGGAGCTCGACACCGCCGCCCGGCCCGCCCCGGCCGGCCACGCCTCCCCCACGACCGCCTCTTCCAGGTGTCAGTGCAACGGCGCGCGCGGGTCTGCGACTGGGCCGGCCTACTTAGCACAGCACCCTCAGGGTTCACCGGTAGGCATGTCACGATTTCCTTCGTTTTTTCCATTAAAAATTATTTTATTCAAATTATGTTTTCCAAAAGAGAGGGCTCTGTGCTAGTCGTCTTTGAAAGTTTTCATTCCATTTCAGAACCACACTTGCTGGAATGAGTGTTGCAGACAGACTTGGTGTCATCTGGGCCTGAGGCAGCAGATGACAAAGCAAACGTGGAGAAGCTGTCCAACACCTTTTGTGTGAACTGAGTGAATGAGTCACCTGAGATCCAGCAGCAGGACCCACGAGAGTCTGCTGAGCCAGACTGTCGGCAGCTCCACTGAAATCCCAGTCTGAGCAACAGATGGAGTTCGGACAACATTCAGGGCTCCAGGAGGGCGCTGGCTTCCTTCTCCCGCCTCCAAGCCACCAAGCAGCCGAACACGGCGGTGGCGGCCTCTGCTCAGCCGGCAGGGCCCCGAAGCTGAAGACGGTAACTCCTGAGGATACTGCCCTCGTCAAGCCCAGGAACCTTCCGGAACGTGGATGCCCACCCCCCTGCTACATCGCGAGGAGGCCAGCGGCGGGGCTTTCCTTCCTTCCTAAGGAGGGATATTCCACCGCGCTCAGACCGCATCTCGCCGACCTGCACACCCACCCAGACGCCAGGCCACCGTGAATCACGCTGCTGCGAACACGACAAACAGCTCCTCATGACACCGCCTTTGGTTCGGCAGGGCCAGCAGCCCGGAAGCGGACCTGTCGGATCACACAGCAGCTCTCCGTCCGTCCGTCTGTGCAGGACCACGGCACAGGTTTCCACAGATTCTTTACCACCTGAGCCACTGGGCCAGCCCTGTGATCAACTACACATAAATGGAATTTATAACCCCTTGACCATTCGCGTGGCGTTTGGAGGTGTTCTCTTCACAATGTTGTGCGGCCATTTCCACCATCCAGCCCCGGAACCCCTCCACCTTGTACAGTGGAGCTCGACACCGCCGCCCGGCCCGCCCCGGCCGGCCACGCCTCCCCCACGACCGCCTCTTCCAGGTGTCAGTGCAACGGCGCGCGCGGGTCTGCGACTGGGCCGGCCTACTTAGCACAGCACCCTCAGGGTTCACCGGTAGGCATGTCACGATTTCCTTCGTTTTTTCCATTAAAAATTATTTTATTCAAATTATGTTTTCCAAAAGAGAGGGCTCTGTGCTAGTCGTCTTTGAAAGTTTTCATTCCATTTCAGAACCACACTTGCTGGAATGAGTGTTGCAGACAGACTTGGTGTCATCTGGGCCTGAGGCAGCAGATGACAAAGCAAACGTGGAGAAGCTGTCCAACACCTTTTGTGTGAACTGAGTGAATGAGTCACCTGAGATCCAGCAGCAGGACCCACGAGAGTCTGCTGAGCCAGACTGTCGGCAGCTCCACTGAAATCCCAGTCTGAGCAACAGATGGAGTTCGGACAACATTCAGGGCTCCAGGAGGGCGCTGGCTTCCTTCTCCCGCCTCCAAGCCACCAAGCAGCCGAACACGGCGGTGGCGGCCTCTGCTCAGCCGGCAGGGCCCCGAAGCTGAAGACGGTAACTCCTGAGGATACTGCCCTCGTCAAGCCCAGGAACCTTCCGGAACGTGGATGCCCACCCCCCTGCTACATCGCGAGGAGGCCAGCGGCGGGGCTTTCCTTCCTTCCTAAGGAGGGATATTCCACCGCGCTCAGACCGCATCTCGCCGACCTGCACACCCACCCAGACGCCAGGCCACCGTGAATCACGCTGCTGCGAACACGACAAACAGCTCCTCATGACACCGCCTTTGGTTCGGCAGGGCCAGCAGCCCGGAAGCGGACCTGTCGGATCACACAGCAGCTCTCCGTCCGTCCGTCTGTGCAGGACCACGGCACAGGTTTCCACAGGAGCTCTTCTAGTTTACGTCCTAACAGCAGTGCACTAGGATGCCAATTTCTCCATATCCTCCTCGACACTTATTACTTTTAAAATTCATAGTAGCCACTCGAATGGGTGTGAGTGGTGCTCTGTTACATGGGCTGGCGAGGCAGATGATGGATAAGATACAAATTGACCAAAAAATCCAACTGCCACGTCTAAAGAGCTGAGAGCAGAAGCAGGTTCCTGGGCGAGCCCTGGATTCACCCCCCCGCCCCGGCGCCCACACTAGCCCACACAGGGGGCGAGCAAAGGACACTTGTTCTCGCTCGTCCTGCGGCAGTGGGAGCCCTGGTAAAGCCCTGCCTGAGCTTCTTGTCTGGTCTCTTACCAGTTTTTACGGATTAGGGAGGACAAGAACCCTGGCTGGAAACACAATGACAAACAAACGCATAACAGCTGCGGGAGCCCAGGCTAAGACACAGCAAACGTTTCCAGGTGTGAGGCGACGTGTGGCCTGAGCCCTGACCAGGCCCGACACGAAACCCTCCCAAACCCGGACAGAAGCTGCAGTGTCTCCAACGGGGCGCCGTGGGGCAGGGCGACCAGGATCGTTCGCAGGCCACCACCGGGTGAGCAGACACGAAGGACGGGGAGGCTTGTCTAGCCGGGGCACGGGGCCCGAGGCTCCAGGCCGGGCTCAGCCCCGAGCAGCCAGGGCGCGAGGGTGCAGGCTCCGGCCCTCCCTCTCGTCCGAGAGGCCGTCTCTAGGGACGGCCCAGCGGAGGCGGCGGGGTCCGCCCGGGACGGCGGCGGGGCGGGCTCTGGCGTCCGCCACGCTGCGGGTCGTCTACTTTCTCCACAGACAGACCCGCGGAGCAGGCACAGGCCTGGGAGGGCGGCTCTGCGGAGGGTGGAGAGGGGCTGGGCTGGTCCGGATGGCGCTGGGCACGGGAGGCGGGCTTCGACCCGGCTCCGCCCAGGCCCGGCCGAGCTCCTTTCTAGCTCAGGCTCGGTTCCCCGAAGAGCTGACGTTCAGCTCCCGGGCGGTGCTCGCACCCCAGCCCTGCAGCTGCCTCCCGAGGGCCCCGGGCTCGCCCCCATCTCTGCTCTCAACCAACCGCGCCGCTTCGTGTCCGTCTTCGCGGAGCTCGGCTTGTCTCCAGGGTAAGCGCCCCAGCGTCCCCGCGCTCCCACTCCGGGTCGGGGCCGGTCTGGCGGCGGGGAGCGCCCTCCCTGCGCGAAGCAAGCGGCTGCGGAGACGGACCCGCCGCGTTCTCGCGAGTTAGCGCCGCCCGGAAGGGCGCCCAGAAGTTCCCACCCACCGGAAGCGGAAATGCCCGAGGGCGGCCGTCCGCGCTCTCCGCGCAAACTCGCTCGTCCTGCGGCAGTGGGAGCCCTGGTAAAGCCCTGCCTGAGCTTCTTGTCTGGTCTCTTACCAGTTTTTACGGATTAGGGAGGACAAGAACCCTGGCTGGAAACACAATGACAAACAAACGCATAACAGCTGCGGGAGCCCAGGCTAAGACACAGCAAACGTTTCCAGGTGTGAGGCGACGTGTGGCCTGAGCCCTGACCAGGCCCGACACGAAACCCTCCCAAACCCGGACAGAAGCTGCAGTGTCTCCAACGGGGCGCCGTGGGGCAGGGCGACCAGGATCGTTCGCAGGCCACCACCGGGTGAGCAGACACGAAGGACGGGGAGGCTTGTCTAGCCGGGGCACGGGGCCCGAGGCTCCAGGCCGGGCTCAGCCCCGAGCAGCCAGGGCGCGAGGGTGCAGGCTCCGGCCCTCCCTCTCGTCCGAGAGGCCGTCTCTAGGGACGGCCCAGCGGAGGCGGCGGGGTCCGCCCGGGACGGCGGCGGGGCGGGCTCTGGCGTCCGCCACGCTGCGGGTCGTCTACTTTCTCCACAGACAGACCCGCGGAGCAGGCACAGGCCTGGGAGGGCGGCTCTGCGGAGGGTGGAGAGGGGCTGGGCTGGTCCGGATGGCGCTGGGCACGGGAGGCGGGCTTCGACCCGGCTCCGCCCAGGCCCGGCCGAGCTCCTTTCTAGCTCAGGCTCGGTTCCCCGAAGAGCTGACGTTCAGCTCCCGGGCGGTGCTCGCACCCCAGCCCTGCAGCTGCCTCCCGAGGGCCCCGGGCTCGCCCCCATCTCTGCTCTCAACCAACCGCGCCGCTTCGTGTCCGTCTTCGCGGAGCTCGGCTTGTCTCCAGGGTAAGCGCCCCAGCGTCCCCGCGCTCCCACTCCGGGTCGGGGCCGGTCTGGCGGCGGGGAGCGCCCTCCCTGCGCGAAGCAAGCGGCTGCGGAGACGGACCCGCCGCGTTCTCGCGAGTTAGCGCCGCCCGGAAGGGCGCCCAGAAGTTCCCACCCACCGGAAGCGGAAATGCCCGAGGGCGGCCGTCCGCGCTCTCCGCGCAAACTCGCGGCTGCGCGCGGGGCCCGGAAGTACGCATCGAGGCCCCGCCCCGCCCCGCCCGCCCATAGCGCTGCCCGGGGAGGCGGCACTTCCTTTCCGCGCTCGCGCTCGCCGTGGTGCCATCAGGTGAGCCGCGCGGCCGGCGTCCGGGCGAAGGGGACGACGCGGGGCCCGGGGTCGGGCGGGAGCCCGGGGCGGCGCCTGCGGCCGGGGCAGGAGAAGGGCTCGGGGTCAGGGCTCGGGGCCGAGGGCACGGCCGGGGCCGGACCCGGGCGCGCGGGGTCGGGGCCTGGGCGGAGGGGCGCGCGGACGCGGCCCGTCCTCACGGGGCCGCGCGGGCCCGCAGACGCTGCCTCGACATGCAGAACGACGCCGGCGAGTTCGTGGACCTGTACGTGCCGCGGAAATGGTGAGGCGCCCTCCCCTCCCCTCCCCTCCCCTCCCGCGCCCCGCTCCCCGCTCCCGCGCTCACTGCGCTCCCCGCGCTCCCCCGCAGCTCCGCCAGCAACCGCATCATCGGCGCCAAGGACCACGCGTCCATTCAGATGAACGTGGCCGAGGTGAGCCGGCGGCCGCAGGGTGGGGGCGCGGTCCGACGGGGCGCGCGTGGCTCCTGAGCCTCAGACTTGGGTCGCGGCGTGCCTGGGCACCTCTTTTGACTCCTGTTCTCGGCTTGAAGGTTGACAAGGTGACGGGCAGGTTCAACGGCCAGTTTAAAACCTACGCTATCTGCGGGGCCATTCGCAGGATGGTGAGTGAGGCCCGCGCTCGCCGGGTGGGCTCGTGAGCTGGAGCCTGAGCGGGTCGATTGGCGGAAGCGCTGTTAGATCAGGCTGTTGGCTGCTAGCCTTTCTGCGGGAGGACATAGGATACTCAGGAACCAAGAAAGGGAAGGACCTTGAGAGCCCCCCGGCCGCCCCTGCAGAGTGGAGGGTGCGCAGCGAGTCTCCACTAGCGCCCACGGGAGGCCGCCGGTGGGGGGACTCGTGGCCAGAAGGGCGGCAGGTTCCAGCGCGCTCTCTGTCCTAGGGCGAGTCAGACGACTCCATCCTCCGGCTGGCCAAAGCCGACGGCATCGTCTCAAAGTAAGAGGGCTGGACGCTGGGCACGGAGGACCAGGGTGCTTCAGAAACCAGGTTTTAACGTTGCCCTTTCTGTTCCAGGAACTTCTGATTGGAGAGGATCTCGGATGTGGGATATTTGTTGTAAATAAACAGTGAAAACCCACCTGATTCTGTGCTTTGTCGGGGGACTTGGGGCTCTGGAGGGTTGGGGTGATCAGCCAAAAGGCAGCCTGTGACACGCTGCAAAGCCTGTATCTACAGCAAAAAGGGGTCTGGGCTGCTTCCAGGGAGCGACAGTTCAGGCCAGTTTAATGCCTCAAACGCTGGCAGCGCCTCGCATCAGTAACAAGGACTCAGAGGGTACAGGCTCTGGTGAAAGATGGTCTGGCTACGTGAACACTGTGCCGCCATTCCAGTACCTGTGTGGAAATCCTCAGGGCTAACTGTAAACTGGCTCAGACGTTTAGGAACTTGGTCCCTTTGGGCACCTGTGGCAGGAGTGTCCTTGAGACACCACTGACATGGCCCAGGGCTGCCTGGGGCCTCGCGGCCGCTTCCTTCGAGCCCTGCTGGGTGCAGGGGGCCTGGGGGAGGACGGAGGAGGCACTCAGTAAATACGGTTGGGTATAGACAGAGGCTTCGTGCTCCATCCTGCAGTCCCCCGGGCCTGAGTGAGTGACTGAGGCAGGAACAGCAGCAAGTGGGGTGAGGAGGTGGTCCTGCACCCCGGCTGGGGTCCCTGTACCATGCTGGGGGGGGGGGGTCTTGCCAAGGTGCTAGTGGTCGAGCGCTGATGAGGACTGGCGTCTTTCTGCAGGACCAGTCTACCCTGGCAGGGCGCAGGGCGGGGCTGCCCGAGTCCCTCCAGTGACAGGTTCAGGGGACGGCAGCGGGGAGCCGCTCGGTGGCCCGGCTGACACGGTCCTTCTGAGAGCAGCTGCCCTGTGAAGCCGCTCGTCCTTGGTCTTCAGTGCTTACAGGGGAGCAGCGGGTGGAAGACCGGGGTGACGTGCAGCCCGGAGAAGCTGAACACAGGCTCGCCTTGGACGACGTCCAGCCCTCGGGGCCTGCCTGGCGCGGCCACTGCTCCGGCCAGGGTGGCTTCCACTTCCTGCCTAGGAGAAAGGCAGCGGGGCCGGCGTGAGAAGGCCAGGGAGGAGATCTGTCCTGGCTGGAGGGTCACATGTGGCTTCAGTCACAGCTTCAGCACACCTGTTTAACGAGTTTTTGTTCCCCTAAAAGAAGACCCACAGAACCAAACCCTAATGACAATAAATACATTATCTTTCCCACGATACTGCTTAGGAAGGTCCAGAACCAGCAATCCAGCCCTTCTGAAGGTCCGGGTGTCATGGGCAAGTGGGGTCTTCCTGCTTAGACAGATCCCTGCATGGGGTGGGCTGCTCTGTGCCAAGGCCTGCTGAGTCCACGCACCCAGGCCCTGGGGCTTCACGGTGACGCGATCCCTGGAAGAACACAGGTCCGACGGTGAAAGTCTGGCTCGAGACAATCGTTGGCTTAGGCCGAGGTGGAGCTCTGCTCTAGACTGGGGAGGTGGCAGGCTCCCAGGGCTGCGCGGGAGGGAGCTGGGCTGGGGGGGGTGGGATTCCACAGTGCGGTCTCCACAACTGAAACCCTAAATAGCTGAGATTAATGATCCAAAAGGCAAAGTTCAGCAATCCAGCATTTGCAGAGGGACCTGGAAACCCAGGTTTCCACGAGACGCCTGCGCCGTGGCTACGAGGGCAGCAGCAGGCTGGGCCACCGTGTGGAGAGGAGGAGCGCTGTGGAGAGCCACGCTCCGTCAGGTCCTGGTGCCAGGCGCGCGGGCACAGGATGGTCCTGCACCCCGGCTGGGGTCCCTGTACCATGCTGGGGGGGGGGGGTCTTGCCAAGGTGCTAGTGGTCGAGCGCTGATGAGGACTGGCGTCTTTCTGCAGGACCAGTCTACCCTGGCAGGGCGCAGGGCGGGGCTGCCCGAGTCCCTCCAGTGACAGGTTCAGGGGACGGCAGCGGGGAGCCGCTCGGTGGCCCGGCTGACACGGTCCTTCTGAGAGCAGCTGCCCTGTGAAGCCGCTCGTCCTTGGTCTTCAGTGCTTACAGGGGGGCAGCGGGTGGAAGACCGGGGTGACGTGCAGCCCGGAGAAGCTGAACACAGGCTCGCCTTGGACGACGTCCAGCCCTCGGGGCCTGCCTGGCGCGGCCACTGCTCCGGCCAGGGTGGCTTCCACTTCCTGCCTAGGAGAAAGGCAGCGGGGCCAGCGTGAGAAGGCCAGGGAGGAGATCTGTCCTGGCTGGAGGGTCACATGTGGCTTCAGTCACAGCTTCAGCACACCTGTTTAACGAGTTTTTGTTCCCCTAAAAGAAGACCCACAGAACCAAACCCTAATGACAATAAATACATTATCTTTCCCACGATACTGCTTAGGAAGGTCCAGAACCAGCAATCCAGCCCTTCTGAAGGTCCGGGTGTCATGGGCAAGTGGGGTCTTCCTGCTTAGACAGATCCCTGCATGGGGTGGGCTGCTCTGTGCCAAGGCCTGCTGAGTCCACGCACCCAGGCCCTGGGGCTTCACGGTGACGCGATCCCTGGAAGAACACAGGTCCGACGGTGAAAGTCTGGCTCGAGACAATCGTTGGCTTAGGCCGAGGTGGAGCTCTGCTCTAGACTGGGGAGGTGGCAGGCTCCCAGGGCTGCGCGGGAGGGAGCTGGGCTGGGGGTGGTGGGATTCCACAGTGCGGTCTCCACAACTGAAACCCTAAATAGCTGAGATTAATGATCCAAAAGGCAAAGTTCAGCAATCCAGCATTTGCAGAGGGACCTGGAAACCCAGGTTTCCACGAGACGCCTGCGCCGTGGCTACGAGGGCAGCAGCAGGCTGGGCCACCGTGTGGAGAGGAGGAGCGCTGTGGAGAGCCACGCTCCGTCAGGTCCTGGTGCCAGGGCGCGGCGGGCACAGGAAAACCAGGACCCAGGACGGAACCCAGGTCCTTTCACAGGATGCCGCAGGGGGTCGCAGGACCGTGTGGAGCCGTTTGCCTTGGGACGGAAGCTGCGTCCCTCCACGGAGCGAGGCGCCGGAGGAGAGGCGGCCTGGCCGCGCGGCGGGCCTAGGGAGGAGCGGCTAGGACTGCTGCGTGAGGCGTCGGTAGTGAGGTAGCACCTGCGGCTCAGGCAGGTAGAGAGCGAGCTCCAAGGCCACGAGCACCGTGAACTCGAAGCCGATGAGATCCCGTCTGTTGAACCGAAACCTCTCTTCCAGCTTCTGTGTCGGAAGAAGAAGGGGGATGAGCAGCGGCCCCCCGGGTCCCCGGGTGGGCGCGGGCGGGGTTGGAGCTGGAGGGCCTCCTGGGGCCTCGCCCCGCTGGGGGTGGGGGCGGGAGGGCCGTACTCACGTCGATGAGCTGCTTCACGTCGTTCTTGCGCAGGTCGCTGCTGATCTTGGCAGCCAGCAGCACGCAGGCGCCGGCGCACAGCTTGCGGTTCTGCTTGTCGAGCTTGCCCTGCAGGACCAGCTTCTCGAAGTACACGTAGGCCATGGACACGGTCACGGGCTCCAAGCCGCACTCCTCGGACAGGTTCCGCATCTCCCGCTTCAGACTGCGGGTGCACAGGAGCCACAGCTGTGGGGCAGGGCGGGGGCCCTCCCTGCGTGGGGCTGCCTCTCCCTGCGTGGGGGTGCCTCTGCAAGGTGGGAAGAGGGCCAGGTCCTCCCGGAGCGCCCACAGCTGGGGTGCGCGGCGGGCAGGAGGCTGCTCTGTTGCCGTGGACTCCTCAAGCTCAGGACTGCCCGGGGGAGGGGAGAGGAGGGCCGAGCTGGCTGGGCCTGGGCCCTGGTATGCAGCGGGCACCAGAATGCCCACGGCCTCCTCACCTCCTGATCTTGCTCAGCGTCAGCCTGATGTGCGGGAACTTCTCCCGGAAGGTCTCGTTCATGTCCTTCTTGAGGTCAGAGGGCTTCACGTACTCGATCACCGTGGTCTGCAGCAGAGAAGGCTGTCCCCACTTGGGCAGGCCCAGGGGCACCTGCCGCCAGGGGAGCCCGCTGCACCCGCCCTTGGTGCCAGCCCCTCAGCGCCCCCGCGGCGCCCCTACCATGTAGGACGCGAAGATGAGCACACGCTTGTGCTTGCCGCAGGGCCACTGGGGGTCATCCAGGAGGTCGGGGTTGTACTCCAGGGCGTCCCCTGCCTCGGCCCCTGCGTGCAGAGGGCAGCCCTGACCCACGAGCGCCGAGCGTGGGTCCGTGCTATGCCAACCCCAGCCTCGGGCAGGACTCGCCAGTGCCAGGGAGCAGCTGGGAGGGTGTCACTGTGGGATGGAGAGTAGGACCCGGGATCCCCCTTCCCCGGGCTGGGTGGAGCCCCTCTCTCCTGAGAGGCCACAGCCGGACCGCTCCTCAAACCTGGGCTGAGGCCTGTGGCTGGTCTGGGACGCACGGGGCCACCTGCCCTGCCCCCAGTGAGGGCCCCTGGCTACCTAGTTCCGAGCCGGCTGGCGCCGTCCTGGGTGGGACAGGTTTGCATCTGGACCCCAGCAGGGTGCGGGGCACGCTGGGCCGGGGCTGAGGCGTCGGGCCGTGGCTGTCCGGCTTGAGCGTGACCAGGGCGTGGGTGGGGTACAGGAACTTGGCGTAGGACACGACCTGAGAGGCAACGCGTCAGGCTCGGCCCTGCGCCCGTCTGAGGCCAGAGGGGTCCGGTCGGCTGGCCCGGCTGCTGCGGCTCCCCCCGCCCAGGACCGCTGCTGCTCCGCCCGCGGGGGCGCCGGGGCCCCGTCCCTCTCGGGACCTGCGGCGGGAGCGGCCCCGTCCGCCTGAAGTCCCCGCCCTCGCCAGCAGAGCTGGTTCTGCTGCCCCGCCCCACGAGGCCACCAGCGCGTCTGCCTGGAACGCGTGGCCTCCTCCCACGGGGCCTCGCGCCGCAGAGTGGCGGCCACACGCAGCTCTGCGTCTGCTTCCCCAGCAGACACGCGCAGCCCCACGCCCTGCCAGGCACGCGCGGGCCCCTACCTTTCCATCTGCCCCCAGCTCAACGCCCTCCAACTGGAAGACCGCCTCGGAAGCCGCGGCCACGCTGCCGGACGGATGTCTCTGCTTCTGGCTGTCCGCCCTCGGGTCACTGCAACGCACAGGGCGGGACCCGCTGCAGACCCCTCCCAGCCCCCGCCCCGCACCCTCGAGGCAGCGTCCCAAGCACCAATGTCTAGCGCGCCTCAGAGACACAGGACCCCCAGGTCTGCAGGCCCCTGCCCGGCGGGGACCAGCCGCTCACCTGACCCGCAGCCCTTCTCCATAGGGCAGGACCGAGAAGGCCGCACACAGGGAGCGTCTGGCGCAGATCAGCACGATCCTGCAGGAGGACGGGGTCAGAACGGGGTGGCCAGAGCCTGCCAGGAGACCCCGGCTTGCCAGGCTTCCCGCTGGGAGTCAGGATGGCACCACCCCAGCCGTCAGGGGAGGCCCGGTGGCCGGGGCCGGGCCGTCTGGCCTTCCAGGCTTTGCCGGCTCCTCCAGGAGCTCGAGGAGGGCGCTGCGTCTCGTCCCTGAGGGAGTGCGGCCCTTCCACGGGGCACGCGACTGCGCAGGCAGGCTGGAGGCCAGACCGTCCAGGAGAGGCCAGGCTGTGCCGGACACGGGAGGCAGGGCGCACCCCAGGACCGGGTGGTGGAGGGAGCCAGGCTCCAGGCTCCAGAAGGGAAGGCGCCTAACAGCATCGGGAAGCCCCGGCCTGTGTCAGGGCCAAAGCGGCCCAAGAAGGGCGCCCGTGTGGGGCGATGGCAGGAGCCGGCGTCTCCTCCCTCTGGGCACAGCTCTGCCGGACCTGGCCCCGTCCAGCAGGGAGGACAGTGGAGGGAGAGCCCTCTCCCGGCCGGGCGGGCACTCAGTCTAACCAGGGCCGCTCCCCGGCCCACGGCCGAGCCCGTCGCGCGGGGACAGTGCTGGGGCTCCAGGACTGAGTTAGGACCACCGCGGGGAAGACGCCGCCTCCCCGAGGAGGGCCACCCGGTGGGTGCCCCGGCACGGCCGCCAGCAGGAAGGGACCGGGGCGCTCCCGGAGGAAGGGGGTACGGGGCGCCGGACCCCTAGCCGGACCACGCCTCTGCTTCCGCGCAGCCGCGCCTGCCAGGCACGCGGCCCTACCTTTCCATCTGCCCCAGCTCAACGCCCTCCAACTGGAAGACCGCCTCGGAAGCCGCGGCCACGCTGCCGGACGGATGTCTCTGCTTCTGGCTGTCCGCCCTCGGGTCACTGCAACGCACAGGGCGGGACCCGCTGCAGACCCCTCCCAGCCCCCGCCCCGCACCCTCGAGGCAGCGTCCCAAGCACCAATGTCTAGCGCGCCTCAGAGACACAGGACCCCCAGGTCTGCAGGCCCCTGCCCGGCGGGGACCAGCCGCTCACCTGACCCGCAGCCCTTCTCCATAGGGCAGGACCGAGAAGGCCGCACACAGGGAGCGTCTGGCGCAGATCAGCACGATCCTGCAGGAGGACGGGGTCAGAACGGGGTGGCCAGAGCCTGCCAGGAGACCCCGGCTTGCCAGGCTTCCCGCTGGGAGTCAGGATGGCACCACCCCAGCCGTCAGGGGAGGCCCGGTGGCCGGGGCCGGGCCGTCTGGCCTTCCAGGCTTTGCCGGCTCCTCCAGGAGCTCGAGGAGGGCGCTGCGTCTCGTCCCTGAGGGAGTGCGGCCCTTCCACGGGGCACGCGACTGCGCAGGCAGGCTGGAGGCCAGACCGTCCAGGAGAGGCCAGGCTGTGCCGGACACGGGAGGCAGGGCGCACCCCAGGACCGGGTGGTGGAGGGAGCCAGGCTCCAGGCTCCAGAAGGGAAGGCGCCTAACAGCATCGGGAAGCCCCGGCCTGTGTCAGGGCCAAAGCGGCCCAAGAAGGGCGCCCGTGTGGGGCGATGGCAGGAGCCGGCGTCTCCTCCCTCTGGGCACAGCTCTGCCGGACCTGGCCCCGTCCAGCAGGGAGGACAGTGGAGGGAGAGCCCTCTCCCGGCCGGGCGGGCACTCAGTCTAACCAGGGCCGCTCCCCGGCCCACGGCCGAGCCCGTCGCGCGGGGACAGTGCTGGGGCTCCAGGACTGAGTTAGGACCACCGCGGGGAAGACGCCGCCTCCCCGAGGAGGGCCACCCGGTGGGTGCCCCGGCACGGCCGCCAGCAGGAAGGGGACGTCGGGGTCAGAACTGTGGCCTCAGGGCCAGGAAGTCAGGCGTGAGGGACAGGGAGCTCCGAGACGGGGCAGCTCTGACGCAGGGCCCCCGAGGGCCGTGTGCGGGGCTCAGGGAAGCGAGGGGCTCTCTGTGCTTCCGTCTCCCTGGACACCCCACCGATGTCCCCTCTGTATTCCCACAGTTCCAGCCCTTGGACTCAAGACCAGAGTCCACTGGGCGGCCGCCTGACCAGGACATGTGGCGGACCCGGGTGCTCGGGGGATGTGGGAGGATGGGGAGGGGCCTGGGACGGGGAGGAGGATCCACTTCCACGTGGACCAGGGCTGGGCCGGGGGACGAGCCTTGGGCGCTGCAGGACAGGCTGCAGGCCCGGGCAAGCACCTGCTGTTCCTGGTGTCGTACTGCCGCATGTTCTTGATGAAGTGCGTCTTCTTCAGGCCTTTGTGTCTCGGGGACCCGGACGTGTGTCTGGTTCTGCAGGAGGAGGGCAGGTCACTCCTCCTTCCCAGGCCCTCCTGGCCCCGGGAGAGGCGGGCGCAGGCAGGGGGCTCACCTCTGGCCCGCGGCGCACCCCATGGCGTCTTCGAGGAACTCAAGGGAGCAGCGCTGAGAGGCGACGCGCCGCCTGCAAGGACGACACACGGAGCCTCAGGAGTGGCACCTCGGGGGCTGCAGGCCACCTCTGGGCCCTCAGGCCTTGCGATCGCCGCCTCGGGAGGGCCCAGGCTGTGGGCCTGGGGCAGGCCGGCGGGAAGGTCCCAGTGCTGGGCACGGCCACCCGAGGCCAGAGGAGCCTGAGGGAGACAGGGTGCTGGCCGTGCCCTGGTCTGCCTGCCTCTCTCGGAGCTCTGCCGGACCTGGCCCCGTCCAGCAGGGAGGACAGTGGAGGGAGAGCCCTCTCCCGGCCGGGCGGGCACTCAGTCTAACCAGGGCCGCTCCCCGGCCCACGGCCGAGCCCGTCGCGCGGGGACAGTGCTGGGGCTCCAGGACTGAGTTAGGACCACCGCGGGGAAGACGCCGCCTCCCCGAGGAGGGCCACCCGGTGGGTGCCCCGGCACGGCCGCCAGCAGGAAGGGGACGTCGGGGTCAGAACTGTGGCCTCAGGGCCAGGAAGTCAGGCGTGAGGGACAGGGAGCTCCGAGACGGGGCAGCTCTGACGCAGGGCCCCCGAGGGCCGTGTGCGGGGCTCAGGGAAGCGAGGGGCTCTCTGTGCTTCCGTCTCCCTGGACACCCCACCGATGTCCCCTCTGTATTCCCACAGTTCCAGCCCTTGGACTCAAGACCAGAGTCCACTGGGCGGCCGCCTGACCAGGACATGTGGCGGACCCGGGTGCTCGGGGGATGTGGGAGGATGGGGAGGGGCCTGGGACGGGGAGGAGGATCCACTTCCACGTGGACCAGGGCTGGGCCGGGGGACGAGCCTTGGGCGCTGCAGGACAGGCTGCAGGCCCGGGCAAGCACCTGCTGTTCCTGGTGTCGTACTGCCGCATGTTCTTGATGAAGTGCGTCTTCTTCAGGCCTTTGTGTCTCGGGGACCCGGACGTGTGTCTGGTTCTGCAGGAGGAGGGCAGGTCACTCCTCCTTCCCAGGCCCTCCTGGCCCCGGGAGAGGCGGGCGCAGGCACCTCCCCGGCCCCGGGAGAGGCGGGCGCAGGCAGGGGGCTCACCTCTGGCCCGCGGCGCACCCCATGGCGTCTTCGAGGAACTCAAGGGAGCAGCGCTGAGAGGCGACGCGCCGCCTGCAAGGACGACACACGGAGCCTCAGGAGTGGCACCTCGGGGGCTGCAGGCCACCTCTGGGCCCTCAGGCCTTGCGATCGCTCGCTCTCGGGGAGGGCCCAGGCTGTGGGCCTGAGGCAGGCCGGCGGGAAGGTCCCAGTGCTGGGCACGGCCACCCGAGGCCAGAGGAGCCTGAGGGAGACAGGGTGCTGGCCGTGCCCTGGTCTGCCTGCCTCTCTCGGAGCTCAGCCCAGGGGTCTGAGAGCCCCTCGGGCCGGGGAAGAGTGCGGGGACAGGTCACCGGTGCCCACAGCAGGCTGCAGGCGGAGGTGCTTCTGGAAGGGACATGGTGAAGCCCAGGACGGTGGAGGTTCAGCCGCCACCAGAGCTGGCGCAGCCCGGCCTTTCCTCAGCTGGCTGCCTTCACGCCACTACGCCCTGTGCCAGCCCCGCCCCTGCCTCAGGGTCCTCGCTGGGGACGTTCCCCGTCTGGAACCTCCTTCTCCAACTCCGTCCACGGCTGCTGGGCTCTTGACGGAGGCTCCGCCCACACGTGACCCCCGTCCTCCAGGGGCCGCAGCCGCTGCATCTCCCGTGATGCCGGGGCCGCACGTCAGGCAGTGTCCACTCCTGCCTGCCCCGAGCACCTGGGGAGCCCGGGGCAGGAGCTGGGTGAGCACTGACGCACAGCGGGCACGGCGGCGGGCCCTGCCCTGAGAGCACGCCCCCTGGAGGCGGGGCACGGCCGCAGGCCCTGCCCTGAGAGCACGCCCCCTGGAGGCGGGGCACGGCCGCAGGCCCTGCCCTGAGAGCACGCCCCCTGGAGGCGGGGCACGGCCGCAGGCCCTGCCCTGAGAGCACGCCCCCTGGAGGCGGGGCACGGCGGCGGGCCCTGCCCTGAGAGCACGCCCCCTGGAGGCGGGCACGGCGGCGGGCCCTGCCCTGAGAGCGCGCCCCCTGGAGGCGGACAGCAGGAGGGACCTGAGCCAGTAGCGGAGCGGCCGCAGACCCGGAGCGGCCCGGGAGGCTGTGCCCGGGCTGGCCTGGAGGCCCTGGGCGCAGTCCTGCCTGACTCTCTCAGGCTCGCTTCCTCAGGTAAGGTCCCAGATGAGCCCCGAGGGCTCCCGGACGCCTGGGACCTCCTTGGCATGGCCTCGGGCAGCAGTGGTCTCTAGGGAAGCGCCCAGCACTCCCCATGGGACCTGGCCGCCAGCCCCGAGGCACGCCCGCCGCCTGACCTCTGACCCGGCTTGTCCTGCTGGTCTCAGGTCCCAGGAGATGCCTCTCCTCGCGGCGAGCTGGACACCGGAACCCAGCTCGCGTCCCACCGCCTTGCTGGCTTTCTCCTTCTGTCCCTTCTTCGCAGGCGTCTTATACACAGACTCAGTCCCCGCCACCCTCAGTGCAGGGGGCCGACCGGGGCACGAGCCGGCAGGGGCAGAGCTGGAGGCCCGTCGGGCAAGGTCTGTGCAGGGACATGGTGAAGCCCAGGACGGTGGAGGTTCAGCCGCCACCAGAGCTGGCGCAGCCCGGCCTTTCCTCAGCTGGCTGCCTTCACGCCACTACGCCCTGTGCCAGCCCCGCCCCTGCCTCAGGGTCCTCGCTGGGGACGTTCCCCGTCTGGAACCTCCTTCTCCAACTCCGTCCACGGCTGCTGGGCTCTTGACGGAGGCTCCGCCCACACGTGACCCCCGTCCTCCAGGGGCCGCAGCCGCTGCATCTCCCGTGATGCCGGGGCCGCACGTCAGGCAGTGTCCACTCCTGCCTGCCCCGAGCACCTGGGGAGCCCGGGGCAGGAGCTGGGTGAGCACTGACGCACAGCGGGCACGGCGGCGGGCCCTGCCCTGAGAGCACGCCCCCTGGAGGCGGGGCACGGCCGCAGGCCCTGCCCTGAGAGCACGCCCCCTGGAGGCGGGGCACGGCCGCAGGCCCTGCCCTGAGAGCACGCCCCCTGGAGGCGGGGCACGGCGGCGGGCCCTGCCCTGAGAGCACGCCCCCTGGAGGCGGGGCACGGCGGCGGGCCCTGCCCTGAGAGCACGCCCCCTGGAGGCGGGGCACGGCGGCGGGCCCTGCCCTGAGAGCGCGCCCCCTGGAGGCGGACAGCAGGAGGGACCTGAGCCAGTAGCGGAGCGGCCGCAGACCCGGAGCGGCCCGGGAGGCTGTGCCCGGGCTGGCCTGGAGGCCCTGGGCGCAGTCCTGCCTGACTCTCTCAGGCTCGCTTCCTCAGGTAAGGTCCCAGATGAGCCCCGAGGGCTCCCGGACGCCTGGGACCTCCTTGGCATGGCCTCGGGCAGCAGTGGTCTCTAGGGAAGCGCCCAGCACTCCCCATGGGACCTGGCCGCCAGCCCCGAGGCACGCCCGCCGCCTGACCTCTGACCCGGCTTGTCCTGCTGGTCTCAGGTCCCAGGAGATGCCTCTCCTCGCGGCGAGCTGGACACCGGAACCCAGCTCGCGTCCCACCGCCTTGCTGGCTTTCTCCTTCTGTCCCTTCTTCGCAGGCGTCTTATACACAGACTCAGTCCCCGCCACCCTCAGTGCAGGGGGCCGACCGGGGCACGAGCCGGCAGGGGCAGAGCTGGAGGCCCGTCGGGCAAGGTCTGTGCGCCCCCTTCCCCCGGCCGACTCCGCCGCCTGCTGTCCTCCTGACCACGCTCCGCGTTCTCAGGGCACCTCTCCTGAACCTGCCCTGCTCTGGGTGACGCGCTTTGGGTTTGGGGCCATGGAAAGGGGCCACGTTGACGACGACAGCCCAAACGCTGAGCACAGGCCAGGCTGGCCAGGTGGGGCCGCTGCTTTCCTGCCCCCCCTCTCCGCCCACTCCAGAGGAGAGGCCCCTCGCCTGAGGCAGGCCGGGAGCCCCGGGGACAGGGTCCCCCAGGAGCGTGAGGAGGCCCCGCCGCTGCACCAAGCCGCCAGACCTGGATGCCGCCAGGGACATGGGACCCACGCTGGCCCGTTTGGGACAACCGGGGCCCCATGCCACCCAGGCCTGGCTCGCCTGTGGACAGGCCAGGCGCGCAGCCCGGAGCCCGCTCTCGCTCCAGGGCCGCGGAGCTCAACCGCAGCTCGGGGCCTCAGAACCGGAACACAGAGTCAGCACGTCGGCCCCAAGCACGGTGCCCTGGCCTCCACCTTCCCGACCAGGAGTCCCCGCCGTCGCCGACCTGCCTGAGGCCCAGAGCTGCGGCCCTCACCGTCTCCAGGCAGGAAGCGCCTCTGCACACCGAGGGGCTGCGCTGGGCCCAAGGTCTCGGGCCACCCCGTGCAGCACCGGCCGTGGACGCCACGTCTCTAGGCCCGTGAAAGGGTCTCTGGGGGAAGGAAGTGGGGTGTCCGGCAGCCAGAGCCATCTGGGCAGGGGACGCAGGCTAGAGGGCCGGGGCTCAGGGTGGAGCAGCTCTGAGGGGGCGGGGGGCAGCGACAGCTGAGCTCACGGGGACAAGCGAGGTGGGGGTGACGGGGCTGGGGGGCTCCAGGGGCCAGTGGCTGCGGGCGGCGGGCGGGGAGACTCTGGGGGGAGGACACAGAGCAGGGAAGACCTCTGACCCGGCTTGTCCTGCTGGTCTCAGGTCCCAGGAGATGCCTCTCCTCGCGGCGAGCTGGACACCGGAACCCAGCTCGCGTCCCACCGCCTTGCTGGCTTTCTCCTTCTGTCCCTTCTTCGCAGGCGTCTTATACACAGACTCAGTCCCCGCCACCCTCAGTGCAGGGGGCCGACCGGGGCACGAGCCGGCAGGGGCAGAGCTGGAGGCCCGTCGGGCAAGGTCTGTGCGCCCCCTTCCCCCGGCCGACTCCGCCGCCTGCTGTCCTCCTGACCACGCTCCGCGTTCTCAGGGCACCTCTCCTGAACCTGCCCTGCTCTGGGTGACGCGCTTTGGGTTTGGGGCCATGGAAAGGGGCCACGTTGACGACGACAGCCCAAACGCTGAGCACAGGCCAGGCTGGCCAGGTGGGGCCGCTGCTTTCCTGCCCCCCCTCTCCGCCCACTCCAGAGGAGAGGCCCCTCGCCTGAGGCAGGCCGGGAGCCCCGGGGACAGGGTCCCCCAGGAGCGTGAGGAGGCCCCGCCGCTGCACCAAGCCGCCAGACCTGGATGCCGCCAGGGACATGGGACCCACGCTGGCCCGTTTGGGACAACCGGGGCCCCATGCCACCCAGGCCTGGCTCGCCTGTGGACAGGCCAGGCGCGCAGCCCGGAGCCCGCTCTCGCTCCAGGGCCGCGGAGCTCAACCGCAGCTCGGGGCCTCAGAACCGGAACACAGAGTCAGCACGTCGGCCCCAAGCACGGTGCCCTGGCCTCCACCTTCCCGACCAGGAGCCCCCGCCGTCGCCGACCTGCCTGAGGCCCAGAGCTGCGGCCCTCACCGTCTCCAGGCAGGAAGCGCCTCTGCACACCGAGGGGCTGCGCTGGGCCCAAGGTCTCGGGCCACCCCGTGCAGCACCGGCCGTGGACGCCACGTCTCTAGGCCCGTGAAAGGGTCTCTGGGGGAAGGAAGTGGGGTGTCCGGCAGCCAGAGCCATCTGGGCAGGGGACGCAGGCTAGAGGGCCGGGGCTCAGGGTGGAGCAGCTCTGAGGGGGCGGGGGGCAGCGACAGCTGAGCTCACGGGGACAAGCGAGGTGGGGGTGACGGGGCTGGGGGGCTCCAGGGGCCAGTGGCTGCGGGCGGCGGGCGGGGAGACTCTGGGGGGAGGACACAGAGCAGGGAAGACCCCTGGCCCACGTGGAGGGCTGCCCCATCTAGAGAACGAAGGAACGTGGAGCGGCTGTCTGAGCCCCTGTGTCCGTGGACTGAAAAGCTGCCTGGGGAGGGGGTGTGTCCGGGGCCGACATCTGGGGGCTGACAAAGGCGGGGGTCCCTGACCCGTGTGCAGGGACGGCGGAATCAAGGGACCGTGACGCTGAAGCCCGGGACTAACGGCCCGAGGAAAGTCTGACATTCGTGTCCGGGGGGCTGACAGGTCCCAGGGGACCCCTGCCTCTGACACCTTGGGCGGGGAGGCCCCGGCAAGACCCTCCCCGGGCTGACCAGGCCCAGACACCCCGGGTCTGACCCTCACTGACCGTGCACTGGACACCCCAGCTGTGGCCGGGGACTCCCAAGCGAGCGGGGTCACCTCGGGATCAGCACGTCCCGTGCTGACCGGTGACTCCGGCCCTGGGTCGCGGCTGATCCCGGCCTTCTGCAGGCCACCTCAGCTCCCTGCTCTGAGCTGGGCCGGCCCAGAGCCCCGGCCCCCCTCCCCACCTTCCCGACCAGGAGTCCCGCCGTCGCCGACCTGCCTGAGGCCCAGAGCTGCGGCCCTCACCGTCTCCAGGCAGGAAGCGCCTCTGCACACCGAGGGGCTGCGCTGGGCCCAAGGTCTCGGGCCACCCCGTGCAGCACCGGCCGTGGACGCCACGTCTCTAGGCCCGTGAAAGGGTCTCTGGGGGAAGGAAGTGGGGTGTCCGGCAGCCAGAGCCATCTGGGCAGGGGACGCAGGCTAGAGGGCCGGGGCTCAGGGTGGAGCAGCTCTGAGGGGGCGGGGGGCAGCGACAGCTGAGCTCACGGGGACAAGCGAGGTGGGGGTGACGGGGCTGGGGGGCTCCAGGGGCCAGTGGCTGCGGGCGGCGGGCGGGGAGACTCTGGGGGGAGGACACAGAGCAGGGAAGACCCCTGGCCCACGTGGAGGGCTGCCCCATCTAGAGAACGAAGGAACGTGGAGCGGCTGTCTGAGCCCCTGTGTCCGTGGACTGAAAAGCTGCCTGGGGAGGGGGTGTGTCCGGGGCCGACATCTGGGGGCTGACAAAGGCGGGGGTCCCTGACCCGTGTGCAGGGACGGCGGAATCAAGGGACCGTGACGCTGAAGCCCGGGACTAACGGCCCGAGGAAAGTCTGACATTCGTGTCCGGGGGCTGACAGGTCCCAGGGGACCCCTGCCTCTGACACCTTGGGCGGGGAGACCCCGGCAAGACCCTCCCCGGGCTGACCAGGCCCAGACACCCCGGGTCTGACCCTCACTGACCGTGCACTGGACACCCCAGCTGTGGCCGGGGACTCCCAAGCGAGCGGGGTCACCTCGGGATCAGCACGTCCCGTGCTGACCGGTGACTCCGGCCCTGGGTCGCGGCTGATCCCGGCCTTCTGCAGGCCACCTCAGCTCCCTGCTCTGAGCTGGGCCGGCCCAGAGCCCCCGGCCACCCGACCCACTGCCGACCGCCCCCGGTCACGCGGGCCTTGTGTTCTGGGCTGTGAGACCCTCGGCCACCTCAACCCCTGCATGGACCCAGCCAGGGCCACGCCACTGACCCGAAAGGCCAGGTGACCCCAACCCGGAGCCCTGGGTGACCCTGCCGGGTGACCCCGACCCCCGCGCTGACCCAGCCCCGAGCCACCCCGCCAGCCCTGCGCTCCAGGTGGCCCGGGCCGCACTCACCTTTGGCGCTGCCCGTCCAGGCCCAGGCCCAGGCCCAAGCCGGTGGGCGTGGGCGCGGGGCCGAGCAGGCCCTGGGGCGCCGGGGTCCTGCCCGGGGGTCCGGGCAAGTGCAGGCCGGCGGGGGGCGCGGGGGGCGGCGGCGGCGGCGGCGGCGGCGCGGGCGGCTCGCGGGTCTCGGTGGGCGGCGGCGGCGGCGGCTTTTCGCCCCCCGAGCCGAGGCTCGGAGGCCGCCCGTCCAGGGAGATGTTGTTGAGGAAGAAGAGCGCGGCCTGGCGGCGCCGCGAGTCCCCGCGCCTCCGCAGCGCCTGCGGGGCGGCCCTGGCGGCGGGGCCGGGGGACGCGCCCGGGGCTCCGCCCGCCGCGGCCGCGGCCATCCTCCGACTGAGCCCGCCGGCCGCCCGCCGCCACCGCCCTCCTGCTTGCGCACGCGCCCGCGCCCGCCGCCCATTGGCCGGGCCGCACCCGCATGCAAATACAGCGCCCTCGCGCCCGCCCATTGGCCGGCGCTGTGCCGGGGATCCGCTCCCCTGGGTCCTAGAGGCGGTCTGGAGGCCCCGGGGAGCTGGGCGCCGCGCGTCTGCCTGCCGGCGGGGCCCACGAGGCCTCACTCGGGGCGAGTGGCGGCGGCGCCGCGGGTTCGAGGCTCCGGCTCGGAAGTCGCGGTCCGGGGGCGCCAGTGCCCGGTTCCGCTGGCCTCCGGCGTTTGTGGTCATCTTCCGTGTTCAGGCTCCACTCCCCCTCGGTGTGTGTGTCTTTGCGAGGGTTGGGGCTCTTTTTCCCCGACCCACGGCGCGATCTGAGGTCTAGGCGGCCCCTCGAGGAGGGCAAAGGCCGGCAGTGCCTCCTGGCCTCTCCAGTGCCTGAAGACCGCGGTCGGATGGGAGAGGCACCTGCCTGACCTGCCTGGCGTGGCAGGCGGGGTGGTGCTGGGCCGTCAGCCCCAGGCCGAGTCCTGCACGTCCTGCAGCAGCAAAGTGACCCCGAGCCTGGAGGGGCCAGGCCTTCTGTGCTCGGCAGCTAGAGACCAGGCACGTACTCGGAGGTCTTCCCCACAGCTCCGCGAATGCTCCACGTGCAGGGTGCCGCACGGGGCCGCCGTTTCTGTTCGCCGTCGTGGTCGACGAGGGGCCTGGGGCCTGGCCCTGCTGGCCCGCTGTTCCTAGCGGGAGGCCCCGGCAGCTGGTAGCTAATGGGCTGATGTCCGACGAGGAGGAGGACGAGGAGGGGTGGGAGGATGGGGCTGCCGACCGGCCGTTGGCCCTCAGCGCAAAACCACGCTGCCTGCCGCTGGCGAGTGGGCTGGCCCTGCAGGCGCCGCGCCTCTGCCGGCTGACGCCGCGGGAGCCGGGGTTGCCGCAGAGACAGCGGGGCGGGGGGCAAGGTCTTCTTCCTGGTGCTGTGCCAGGTGGCGGCCTGGGTGAGCTGCCCGCGGGGGGCCGAGGGCTGGCGGGTCCGTGGGGCTGGCAGAGACGCAGAGGTGCCAGTGAGAGGGAGTCTGCGTGGAGCCTGGCGCCCGTCCTGTTCCTCCAGCCCTCGCGGAGGCAGCCCTGGTCCCTCTGATACTCGGCCCGCGGAGCTGAGGGGCCCTGCCCTTCGGGAAGGGAGTGACCCCCCATCCCTGGACACACGAGCCTCTTGGGCGCCCCTCCCCCGGTAGCCGGAGGCCCCGCTGACCCCGGCAGCTGCACACGCCATCCTTCCTCAGGCTTTATTCTCCCTGTGCCCTGGGAGCCCCCTCTGGTTGGCCGCTCGGCCACCGCCAGCCGGCCCTCCGGTCCTCCCCGCGCAGCACATCTGTGGGGCTCCACGAGGGGGCGCCCGAGACCGCCGCTCAGCGCTCCACGCTCTGGGCGGCGGGCCGCGCAGTCAGGGCCGGGGAGCTGGCGGGGCCTGGGCCGGGAAAACGGGCACTGTCCCGAAGGGCTGTCCGTGCCCAGCAGGGGTGGGGCGGCCGGGCTGGAGCTCGGGCCTTCCTCTTCGTCAGGAAGCAGAATCTGGGGTGTGGGCAGTGGGCGAGAGCTCCTGAGATGGAGGGGGTCCAAAGGCCCGCTGTCTTGGCCTTCGCACCCCCTGGGGACGTGGCGGGACCCCGTGCACGGCCCTGCTGCTGGGTGGCCTGCCTGGCTGGAGGTGGGCTGTGCTGGCCTCAGGCCGTGGGGCGGGCGCTCTTCTGGGCAGGCTGGGCGCCCGGGTCTCCTCCCCGCTGCTGGCGCTGGGGTTGTGGCTCCTGGTCGCGCCCCCCGCCCCCGGCGATCCTTCTTCCTCAGGACGGCTTCTTGGAGGCTGTGGAAGTGGACCGAGGTCAGGCTGGGAGGCGCAGCAGTGATCTTGTGCGTCCTTTCTTGTGGGGACACTGGGTTTCTGCCCAGGCCCTCAAGGGCCGTTTCTGGGAACCCAGGAGCCCACACGAGCAGTCGACTTGCTCCTGATGGCAGTGCACACTGGACTGGGCGGCCCGAAGGTGTGTGACCCAGCACCCGCCCGGCCCCCTTGCCTCCCCTGCCTCCTTGGAGAACATCTGGGGCGTGTGAATAAGCCGAGCTCACGGGGGAACGCTCTCAGAACCCCTACGAGGTCGGCAGGTGCTTCCGTGGGCCTGCCTCGGGGTCACAGGGAAGGGACATCTGGTCCTTGAGACCCCTGCAGGGGTGACCTGCATGATGCTGGCTTCAGGCCTGTCTCTGATGAGGAACCAGCATTGGTCTGGGGTCACAGAGGTCAGGTTGAAATCCTGACTCCGTGTGCCACCTCCGTGGCCCTGGGCACGTCAGGGCTCCTCCGAGCCCCAGCTTCTGAGTCGGTGAGGCAGTGAGGGCTTGTCCCCGGGCAGGCCCGCAAGGCCCAAAGGTGGTCAGACTGGATGCTGCCTTGAGCCTCTCCGTGGGCACACGGCACAGGGCGTTGGTCTCACTGATCACCCCTGTGGTGTTTGGGGGTGCAGTGCCTCCTGGGGAGCCCCTGCTTTGGTCTGGGTGGGAGGGTAGGGGGTGGGCTTGACTCGTTGTGGAGGTTGGGGCGGACGCAGAGCACCCCTGCAGACTGCTCGCCGGGGCCGTCTGTGAAGGTGCCCAGCAGGCTGTGCTTTGAGGTCCCGCCACGTGCCGGCCCCTCCAGTGCTCGCCTGACCGGACGCAGGCTGCGGTCACCTTCCCAGCATCGCTGGTGCACGGTGGTGGCCGCGGCCCAGCGCGCGACGCAGGCCTGCCTGGACGAACGCCAGGCGGCGTGCAGGGTCAGCTCAGCCGCCTGCAGGCGCCTGGAGGCCTGGCCCGAGCGGACACTGCGGCCGGGGCGGGAAGCGGGAGGCGTCCTCGTACCCTCGGCCTGGGTGGAGGCCCCCAGGCAGCACCCTGGGCCAGCAGGAGAGAAGCCCCCGTCCCCACAGGGAGCCAGCACGCCCACGCCCTGGGCCCAGCACCCTCGGCTGGGCTCCTCAGAAACGTGGACGAGGGCACCCGGGAGGGCCCACCCTCGCAGCGGGGCTGGGAGAGGGGAGGGTCTGGGCCGCAGGCCTGGCTGCCGTGGCCGCTCCTTCCGCCTGAGGATGACACGGCTGACCCGGCCCATGGCCCACGGCCTCACGGGTGCCTCCCCTGCCTCCTTGGAGAACATCTGGGGCGTGTGAATAAGCTGAGCTCACGGGGGAACGCTCTCAGAACCCCTACGAGGTCGGCAGGTGCTTCCGTGGGCCTGCCTCGGGGTCACAGGGAAGGGACATCTGGTCCTTGAGACCCCTGCAGGGGTGACCTGCATGATGCTGGCTTCAGGCCTGTCTCTGATGAGGAACCAGCTCTGGTCTGGGGTCACACAGGTCAGGTTGAAATCCTGACTCCGTGTGCCACCTCCGTGGCCCTGGGCACGTCAGGGCTCCTCCGAGCCCCAGCTTCTGGGTCGGTGAGGCAGTGAGGGCTTGTCCCCGGGCAGGCCCGCAAGGCCCAGAGGCGGTCAGACTGGATGCTGCCTTGAGCCTCTCTGTGGGCACACAGCACAGGGCGTTGGTCTCACTGATCACCCCTGTGGTGTTTGGGGGTGCAGTGCCTCCTGGGGAGCCCCTGCTTTGGTCTGGGTGGGAGGGTAGGGGGTGGGCTTGACTCGTTGTGGAGGTTGGGGCGGACGCAGAGCACCCCTGCAGACTGCTCGCCGGGGCCGTCTGTGAAGGTGCCCAGCAGGCTGTGCTTTGAGGTCCCGCCGCGTGCCGGCCCCTCCAGTGCTCGCCTGACCGGACGCAGGCCGCGGCCACCTTCCCAGCATCGCTGGTGCACGGTGGTGGCCGCGGCCCAGCGCGCGACGCAGGCCTGCCTGGACGAACGCCAGGCGGCGTGCAGGGTCAGCTCAGCCGCCTGCAGGCGCCTGGAGGCCTGGCCCGAGCGGACACTGCGGCCGGGGCGGGAAGCGGGAGGCGTCCTCGTACCCTCGGCCTGGGTGGAGGCCCCCAGGCAGCACCCTGGGCCAGCAGGAGAGAAGCCCCCGTCCCCACAGGGAGCCAGCACGCCCACGCCCTGGGCCCAGCACCCTCGGCTGGGCTCCTCGGAAACGTGGACGAGGGCACCCGGGAGGGCCCACCCTCGCAGCGGGGCTGGGAGAGGGGAGGGTCTGGGCCGCAGGCCTGGCTGCCGTGGCCGCTCCTTCCGCCTGAGGATGACACGGCTGACCCGGCCCATGGCCCACGGCCGCCTCACGGGTGCCCTGGTATCGCCCCTCCAGAGGGGGACTGGGGCTCCTGGTGAAGGGACCTCCCAGCGAGGAGGAGGTGGACTCGGGGTCCGTCGGCGTGGCCCGGCGCCTCTCCCGGGGCCGCTCTGGCAGAGGCCGCAAGTAGCCGGAGCGGCGGTGGGGGCGTCGGTGCTGTGGCTGCCCGCCCGCCCGGGCCCTACCTTTGCTCCAGGGCTCCGATGCCCGCTTCCTCTTCTGGCCCCGCCCACACTCCCTGGCGCAGGTGCACCCGGGCCCCTCCCTCGGTGAGCTTGGCGTGGCCTCCGCGTCGGTGTTCAGGCCCGTCTGAGGGGTGGGGGTGCGGCCGCGGTGAGGAACCCCTGGAGCTGGGCAGCCTGGGTGCCACAGATCCACCCCCGTGTCTGGCTGCACCCACCTCGCTGTCCGAAGTGTCCGGCTCGTCCGGCTCGTCCAGCTCGTCCGACTCCGGCCGCTGACCCTGGGCGTGGGCTTTGCCGAGCTCCGCGCGTCGCAGGGTGTGGGTCAGGCCGGGCTGGTGGCCTGGGAGTCTAGGCAGTAGGACCAGTGGCAACAACTCTGGGGAAACTGAGGCACAGAGGGCAGAGTGAGTCCAGGCCCGGAGTGTCCTGCGCCCCTGCAGGCGTCCCTCCAGCTGGGGTTCCGCTGGCTTGGTCACTGGGCGATGGAGAGCTCACGACCTGTCCTGCACTCCGGTGGCTAGGATGCTGTCCGTGCTCTGCTGTGGTCAGAAATGTGCCCTCCCCGGACCCCCCCTCCGCTCTGGGTCCGTATGTGGGAACCAAGTCCGAGACCAGGGTTTGGTGGGCCTGGCCCAGGGTGCTGATGCTGGCCGCGGCCCCTCCCTTCTCACTGGGGTTCCCCTCCTGGGTCCGTATCCTCACCGGGGTGGCCATTTCC
Source organism: Tragulus kanchil (assembly GCA_022376925.1). NCBI lineage: Eukaryota > Metazoa > Chordata > Mammalia > Artiodactyla > Tragulidae > Tragulus > Tragulus kanchil. The sequence goes on along the minus strand of JAIOJX010000031.1, from coordinate 1,496,559 downwards.
AGCAGGCCTTGGTGGGCAGGGTGGCAGTTGGGGCCTCCCTCTGTCCTCCTCTCCAGGCCCATTCGGAGAGGGCAGGCTGGCATGGGGCCCCGGGACAGAGTAGGGGGCGTCCTGGGGGGAAGGAAGGGACTGAGCTCATGGGAGGCAGCTTCCCGCCCCCACCCACCCTCGGGCCCTGGCCGGCGTGGGGCTGGAGGGTCAGCCCTCTTCTGTGGTTTTCCCTGAGAACCGCCTGGGGGAGCAGAGGAGAGGGGCGGCCCAGGGCCCAGGTGCTCTGGGTGGGGCCCACGGAGCCCAGGGACGGGGCTCGGTTCCTCACCAAGGAAGATGGGCACTCTTCTGCTCCTGGCTCTCTGGCCGCCTCAGGGCCGTTGCTGAGTCCCTGGGTCCCACGCCGGGCAGGCGGCTCCACTGCCTGGGGTGGCTCAGGGCTGAGCGTGGGGACCCGTGGGGGGCTGGCAGGCTTAGGGGCGCCGTCCCGGCCCCGGCCCCGCTCTGAGAGGTCCAGGGGCTTGTCTGGGACATAGTCCTGTGTGGCCGTGGCCTCCTTCCCCACGGGGCTGCCAGGGCCTGCGGGCTGTGGGTGCCTCCCCCTGGGCAGGAGTGCCCTGGCAGCCTCGCTCTCGGGACCCTCCGAGTCAGAGCTTGCTTGTGGAGAGGGCGGCATCTCCCTGGGCGCCTGAGGGCCCCTCGGCTGGGCGCTGCCCACCCTGCCCCGCGCCCGCAGCTGCTGGGCCAGGAGCAGGTGCAGCGCGCCCTGTAGCCGCGGGTCCCGCACACCCACCAGGGTGCCTGGCAGGCCTGGCGGGCTCGAGGGCTCCTCCCAGGCCTCCGCCTCCCCTGCCTTGGAGCCTTGGGACTGGGGGCCCCCGGGGGCAGTGGTCGGGGCCCGGGAGCTGCTGCGTGGGCTCCCGAGGTGCAGGGCCAGGTGGCGGTTCAGGAGGCAGAGGCGGTCCGCCCGGAGGGAGCACCCCAGGGACTCGCAGGTCTTGGCAGGAGGCCGAGCGGCCTGCAGGAAGCTGCGGGCGGGGAGCAGCCCTGTGACCCTGGTGCGCGGTCAGCCCCACTTCACAGGGAGGACGGGGGCCCAGGAGGGCGGGGAAAGGCCGCATCACCCAGAGGCAGTGAGGAGAGGAGCGCCCGGCCCCAGCGGTTGGGTGCCTGGCCAGCGCTGCCCTGGGGCCTGGGGGTCAGAGGAGGGACCTGGCCGCAAGGTCTTTCCCTTTCCGGGCGTCGGCTGCCTGCCCCGTCCCCTGGCGCACCCGGCCCGCCTGTGCCCCTGCACGATCCCACGCCCGGGCTCCGCTCAGACACGAGAAGAGGCTTTGCGTGGGCCCTTCTGAGGAGGTGCCCGGTCCCCATCCCTTCCCTCCATTCTGGTGTCCACGTGGGAGCTACGCTCCAGGCAGGCGGCCTGGGGAAGCAGAGCCGGGGGGCGGGCTCCGGGAGAGACAGGGAGGCCGCCTTGGCCAGCACCTGCGGGCCCCTGGCCTGAAGCTGGGACCCCAGTAGGAGCCGGCGTCTGGCGGGGGCGGGGCGGGGCCTCACCTGTCCAGAGGGAGGCCGTGCTCTCCAGGCGGGCTGGGCGGGCCGCTCCTGGGGGGCGGCCGTGGGGGCGTCCCGCTGGCGGAGCCCCTGTCGGAGGAGCAGGCGCGGGAGCCCGGCCGCACCACGGCGATCGTCCCGTGCAGCTGGTTGGCGATGTGCTGGGGGCTCTGCAGGGGTCGGGGGCAGCCTGCGTGGGCTCGGCTGCTGCCCTCTGCGCCCCTCTCTGGGAGACCTTGGGAAGGTCACCACCCGCCCGGGCCGCCCACTGCCCTCGCCTTGTGGAGCTCAGGGCTCCCGGGCACGAGGACGGGCACGCGCCAGGGGCAGGGCACAGCGGGCTGGCAGCTCCCGCCCCCTCCTCGGGCTGCCCGGCAAGAGGGAGCAGTGGGTCTGGGGGCTCGGGATCCCCTGCCCTTACCACGTCCGCGGGATGTGGATTGGACAGGTTGGCGCTCGGGGAGATGCTGGCCTCTGGAGACGCCCCGTACGCCCCTGACCTTTCTGTGGGGTGAGACACAGAGGCCAGGAGGCTTGGGAGGGCTCAGAGGGGTCGGCTCGGCTCCCTCGCCCGAGGGCTCCCTGGCGCCCAGCCGCTCCGCTCCACCCCCGTCTCCATGGACCCGCACCTGCGTGGTCGCACTCCGTCTCCTCGTGGCCTCCCCGGGGCTTCTCAGTGACGGCCTTCCGGGTGCCCAGGGCGGGGAGCCGCAGGGGCGACGGGGGATCCGGGGTGCCCTCCCTGAGCGGGGGCTGGGGCCTGTCTCCAGAGGGAGGGGAAGATGAGGCCGGTGAGGGGACTGCACCCCAGAGAAGATCAGAAAGGCCAGAGTGTCCTCCTGGGCCCCAGGCTGCCTGGGCAGGAGACCAGGTGACCAGGAAAGACCCCGCCGTGGGCTCACGCCCCGTTCGGGGCGGGCACGTGCCAGAGATGCCGCGGCTGCTGCCGCCCAGCTCTGCGTCCGGGGTGTCCTGGCCGGCAAGCCAGGGAGGTCACAGCCTGCTCCAGGGTGCTGGCCTGCGGGACCGCTCCTGTGGGCGCCGTGCGCCCGGGCTCCCCCACTCACCCCGGACCCCGAAGCCGCTTCACTTCCTCCTTCAAGGCGTCATTTTCCTCCTGCAGCCGGGTCAGCTCTGTGGCTGCAGGAGGCACGAATTAGGAGGGTCTGGGGGAGGGAGGCAGGATGGGCGGGGTCCTCAGAGCCCCCGGGAGCCCCCACCTGTCCCGGCACCGGCTGGGAGGGCAGCACGTGGCCCGGGACTTGGCACACAGCAGGCACCCCAGAGACGCCGGCTGCTGAGGGCTCGAGTGGACAGAACGAGCCTGGAGCCGTGAGAAGGGCCGGCCTCCCCGGCCCCCGCTGAGGGGAGGGGCTCGTGTTCATCCGTGGGGCCCATGGAGCCTCAGGCTCTGCGGGACCCGCCTCGTCATGGGCGGGAGGAAGCTGAGGCCCAGAGAGGGCAGCGAGGCCCCGGCCTGGTGACTGACCCGTGGGGGGCCTTGGGGCAGCAGGGGTCTTTGCACGGCGTGCCTGTGAAGGGGTGCAGGTGGCCCTCCAGAAGGGGTGGCCCGGGATGGCCTCCTCCCCTCTCCCCGAGGGCCCTCGTCTGGCCGAGCAGGCGGTGGGGTCACGGGGCCCCACGGGAGGGACGGGGTGCTGGGCCCGGGCGGGGTCTCACTGAGGAGGAAGACGTGCTGCAGGTTCTGGAGGAGGGAGCTCTCGAACTCCTGCTGCTTCTTCCTGGCCAGCTCCTGGGTGACCATGCAGCGGTCACACAGCCCAGCCCGCAGCCTGGGGGCGACGGGCGAGGGGCCGCTCAGCGTGGGCGGGGCCGGGACCTCCCTGCTGGCCCCGCCCCGCCCCGCCCCCCGCAGCAGGGTGCCCGCCGCGGCTCGGCGTGCCGAGTGCCGTGGGGTTGGGAAGGGGCCTTGAAAGTGCGGTCCGTTTAAGGCTCTGAGAAGTCCCGCGTGTTTCTGTGGACCGCGCTGGTCCTCCTCCGCCCCCACCCCGTCCTGAGGGGCCGGAGGTGCCCACCTGTTCTCCAGTGCCCGCAGGTTGTCCTTCAGCGCCTTCTGCTGCTCCCGCAGCTGGTGGTTCTTGGCACAGAGCTCCTCCACCCTCTGGGCGTCCCTGTGGGGGAGGAGCCGAGGTGGCCCCAGCCTCTCCCGCGGCCACCTGCCTAGGGCTTCCGTGAGGTGTGGCAAAGGAAATGCCAGTGCGCCCAAGCGGGAGTGTGTGCGGCCACCTCGGGGACCCTGTCTCGTCCACGTGCACCCGCAGCCTCTTCTGGGCACTGGGGACCCGCTGCCTGTGGGTCTCAGGATGCGCCCAGAGCCCTCCTCGCGGCAGCTACTGGTCCCGGAGGCGCCCGGCGTGGGCGAGCCTCGCCCAGCCCCCTGGAGGGCTCCTGCTCACCCTGGCGGACTCAGGCTCTCCTGCCCTGCCTCCGCCGGCTCCTGAGGCATGGCCTTGGGTCAGAGACTCCCCCACCCCCACGCGGAGCCTCAGTTTCCCCTTCTGCCTCACGGCTGACGGCAGTGCCAGAGCCCTGGGGAGGGAGATGAGCCCGGGGGTCGCTATCCTTCCTGTCTCCTGGGCCAGGCTGTCCTCACTCACCGGCACCTCTCTGAGTTCAGTTCTAGAAGCTTGTTCTGCAGGCCTGAGGAGCAAGCAAAGAGGAGAGGTCAGGCCCAGCCGGGTGCTGCCCCTGCAGCAGATCTGGGGTGTTTCCGGCCCCCGGTTGTCTGAAAGGGTCCTCTCCAGATGCCCGGCTTGCTGCAGAGGTGGCCGCTCAGCAAGCTCCCGGTCTGCGCCTGCTGCCGGCCTCGGCCCAGTCGTCTCCTGGCTTCCTGGGACCTGGGTCTGGGCCCAGCCTCTCCCCTCCCTGGTCTCTGGTTCTGGTGCCCCCTGGCGGGGGCTGGGGAACAGTGCTGGGCGTGACCAGCTCCCCAGCCAAGGCCCTGGAGGACCCTCCGCGTCGGAGTCCGGCTTGGAACCCAGGCCAGTCCAAGCAGCCCCGCCCCTCCGAGTCTCTGGGCAGGTGACCCCGGCCCCCTGGGCCTTCAGGGATCCTCAAGGACTCTGAGAAAGGTTCCGGGAGGGCCTGGGCTCCCAGACGAAGAGGGAGTGCGGGGAGCAGGGCGGCTGCCGTCCCGCTGCCGGTGGGGACGGAGGGTGGACCTGCACGCTGGGCAGCCCTCCGCCAGGGCTCTGGGGCACTCCCGTCCAGCCCCCGAAGTGTGCAGACAGGCCTCTGGAACCTTGGGCTCCATCCCCACAGGGGAAGTAGGTGGCCTCCTTTCTTGGGGACGCAGAGGCCCCCGCCATGGGCGAAGGGCCCCTCTTGGCGAGTGTCTCAGCTCTCCGCCACCAGGCGGGTCTGATTTCTGCGCTGACGCGGGCTGGCCGTCCGGGGCAGCCCTCCAGGGGCACGCTTAGGACGCTGGCCGGAGGCCGGGCGCCTGGCCGCGGTGCTGCTGTGAGCTCTGGGTCAGGACACGCCCTCTGGAAGGCAAGGTGCCGGGCGTGGTGAGCACCGGAGGCAGGGTGCAGGAGTCCCCTGGCCTGGCCTTGGCCCTGAGACCGCTGCTGTCTGGGTGCGAGTTCACCCCCAAGGTGCTCACCCATGACCTCGTTCTCATGGACTTCCTTCAGTCGGTTTCCCTTGCCTCAGGCTGAGCACAGGGGGAGGAGAGGGGTCAGCCGGGCCACTCCAACCGGCACCTCTCTGAGTTCAGTTCTAGAAGCTTGTTCTGCAGGCCTGAGGAGCAAGCAAAGAGGAGAGGTCAGGCCCAGCCGGTGCTGCCTGCAGCAGATCGGGGTTTCCGGCCCCGGTTGTCTGAAAGGGTCCTCTCAGATGCCCGGCTTGCTGCAGAGGTGGCCGCTCAGCAAGCTCCCGGTCTGCGCCTGCTGCCGGCCTCGGCCCAGTCGTCTCCTGGCTTCCTGGGACCTGGGTCTGGGCCCAGCCTCTCCCCTCCCTGGTCTCTGGTTCTGGTGCCCCCTGGCGGGGGCTGGGGAACAGTGCTGGGCGTGACCAGCTCCCCGGCCAAGGCCCTGGAGGACCCTCCGCGTCGGAGTCCGGCTTGGAACCCAGGCCAGTCCAAGCAGCCCCGCCCCTCCGAGTCTCAGGGCAGGTGACCCCGGCCCCCTGGGCCTTCAGGGATCTTCAAGGACTCTGAGAAAGGTTCCGGGAGGGCCTGGGCTCCCAGACGAAGAGGGAGTGCGGGGAGCAGGGCGGCTGCCGTCCCGCTGCCGGTGGGGACGGAGGGTGGACCTGCACGCTGGGCAGCCCTCCGCCGGGGCTCTGGGGGACTCCCGTCCAGCCCCCGAAGTGTGCAGACAGGCCTCTGGAACCTTGGGCTCCATCCCCACAGGGGAAGTAGGTGGCCTCCTTTCTTGGGGACGCAGAGGCCCCCGCCATGGGCGAAGGGCCCCTCTTGGCGAGTGTCTCAGCTCTCCGCCACCAGGCGGGTCTGATTTCTGCGCTGACGCGGGCTGGCCGTCCGGGGCAGCCCTCCAGGGGCACGCTTAGGATGCTGGCCGGAGGCCGGGCGCCTGGCCGCGGTGCTGCTGTGAGCTCTGGGTCAGGACACGCCCTCTGGAAGGCAAGGTGCCGGGCGTGGTGAGCACCGGAGGCAGGGTGCAGGAGTCCCCTGGCCTGGCCTTGGCCCTGAGACCGCTGCTGTCTGGGTGCGAGTTCACCCCCAAGGTGCTCACCCATGACCTCGTTCTCATGGACTTCCTTCAGTCGGTTTAGCGACTCCGTGAAGCTCTCCATGGCTCCCGCGCCCTGGCCCCGGGCCCTCTGGGCTCCCGGTGTCGGGGGGCCCCTCGGCCTCTACAGCCGCTCCGGGCCTAGCCTGTGGAGCAGGAAGCGAGAGAGTCACCTTGGCTCAGGCTCGGTCTGCGGGCTCTGGGGTCCAGGAAGCGGGCGCCCGTCCCAGTGGGCGGAGAACCCCGGACCACCCCTGGCTCATGTCCGCCCCTCAGGGGACCCTCTCCCTTCATCTCAGCTCCCTACTCCAGTCTTCGCAGCTCAGCCGAGGCCTGAGGGAACCAGCTCCCTCTGGCTGCTGGGGCCCCCAGGGAGCACGTGATGTGTGATGACGAGGCCTCAGGCTGGAGATGCCCGCGCCTGCCCACTGCGGGCGGTCGAGCCAGCCAGGGTGCGGTCGGCCAACGTCGGGGCCCTCTCAGTGGGATCCAGGTGCCCGCGGTGGCGTGATGGCCCCCCGGCAGGGGCTTCAGGGGCTGGTGGCTGCTTCCCCTGCAGGGGTTGGCGACCACACACTGGCGGAAGTCTACCCAGACACCCCTCATGGCCCGGGACCTTTCTCCCGCCTGTTTCAGCTCCCTGAGGTGTTTGCTAAAACTTAGGAGGGTGTAGGGTTGAGAACCCAAGCTGGGAGCGCACAGGCCCTGACCACTGTGTGACCGCAGGGAGCTCTGGCCCCGGGGGGCCCCAACTTCCCTCTGGCAGTGGCCACGAGCCGTCTAATGGTCACCGGTGAGCATCCTGCGGGGTTCTGCAGGGTCCAGCTCGGAGCTGGGGGAGAGGCCAGGGCTCAGGTCCTCACCGTGGTGCCGAGTGCCCCCTCCTCCAGGCGAGAGCCCTTGGTCCTGGCGGCCCTGCTCTGGTGGCGGGCGCTCAGGCCACCATTGCCCTGTGGCACCGTCTGTCACCAAGTGGGAGACCCATGGCTCACAGAGCTGGGTGAGCGATGCCACCAGCCCAGACGGCCCCACCAGCGCAGACCGCCCATCGTCGCCTCCAGACCGGGGGAGGCAGCCCCCTGCTCCTCCTTGTCCTCAGCCCGAGGAGCCCCGGGGTCCTCTGGGCCCAGACACGAGCGGCTGGTTCTGGGCCGTCCCGACTCCTCACCCCCACATCCACGCTGGGCGTCAGCAGCAGCTCGTGGTGTGCCGTCTGCTCCCGCCCAGAACCTCACTTTCTCTCCACAGCGCCCGCTGGGCCCTGGCCGCCGCCCGCCGCTGGTGCGGTGCGGTGCTGGGCCGCTGCCTGGCCTTCTGCCTCCACGCCACCCCCAGGAGAGCCTTTCTGCACAGCCCTGGCACCCTCTGCTCGAGGCCCCGGCAGCCCTGCCCCCACCGAAGAAGGGAGCGGGCGCTGGGGAGTGGCCAGCCGTGGTGACAGAGGTGGCGGCCAGGGCCTCTGCGGCTCGGTTCTGTGGCCCCGCAGAGTGGAGGCCAGACCGGAAGCCCCAGGCCCTGGGAGCACGGAAGAGCTGCAGCGGCCCCGGGCTCTCGGGAGCCGGGGTGGTCTGCGCCCTGGCGGTGGGGTCCCTGACTGAGGGGAGCAGGCCCTGTGGCCTCAAGAGAGGTCGAGGGCCGGGCGGAGCCCTGCCCCGAGGCTTTCTGGGGGCAGGCTTGACAGAGGAGCCTGGCTTTCAGCCGGGTCCTCGGACCCCAGGCCCAGCAAGAGGACAGAGCGCGGGCCTGTGTCTGACGGTGGCCCTGGGAGCCTGCAGGCGGGCCAGCTGGGCTGTGCTGGAGGGCTGACCTGCGGGAGGCAGGGCTCCCCAAGCTTGCTTTAGACCTGGCTGGCCTCTGGGACACTCCCAAGAGAGGGCCGGGGGTTGGGGGTGAGCTTGAGAGGGGGCTCCCCGTCCTGACGCTGGGAGCCAGAGGGTGTCCCGGCAGGCTCGGGGACCACGTGCTGAATGGTGCAGACGTGGGGAGACGAGGGCGATAATCCAGCCCCACTTCCCTGACCACACTGCACGGAGCCCACTTTCCAGATGGGGAAACTGAGGCCGGAAGAGATGAGTCATGCTCTGCTTGGGAAGCCAGAGTCGGGGCGTGACCTCACCTGGGGCTGAGGGTGTGTCCCTGACCGCTGAGGACCACGGACGTGCTTCCGGCGGCCCCTCTCTACTGGCTCTCCGTCTTTATCTTGCAGTGGGAGAAAGGGCTGTGGGGGTGCCCTCCAGGCTCGGGCTCCCCGCGGGCCAGGGGAGGTGGGTCGGCCGGGGAGGGGCAGAGCCACTGTGCCTGAAATTCCACCCCAACCCGCCTAACAGGCTGTTCCTCCCCGCCAGCGCCGGCTGTGGGCCGTGGGCTGGGCGGGAGCCGGGCCGGAGCCGCCTGGGCAGCCTGTGGCCCCTGGGGCCCAGGAGCGGCCGCACAGGCGCGGGTCTAAGTGAGAGGTGGGCGTTCTCCCCAGTGGCAGCGCCGTGGTGTGGAGCCCGGCGGGTAAAGGCCCGGGCCCTGTTCGCTGTGCCCCCATACCCGGGCTTCTCTCTGTATCCCAAACTGCCTGAAAGCCCCGCCTGGCCCCTCTCGGGGTCTCTGACGTGCGGAGCAGACGCCCTCCTGCGTGCCGGCAGAGGGCAGCGTGGACACGGACCTGGGCCGGCGGGAGGCATTGGTGGCCGGAACACAGATGGAGAGGGACATCCTGCGGGGAGCCCCACGTCTCTGGGGGACTGTCCAGGCCCTGGTGACAGTGCCATGGAGAAGGCATGGCTTCTCTGGGCCGGCAGGTGACTGGCCAAGGAGGAGGGGACAGTCAACCTCCCGGGACAGCCCCTGTCCCAGCCGTCACTCTTGGAGTGTGGGGAGGGTCCAAGCAGCACGCGGGTCCCACCGGAGGCCAGTTTGGTGGCCGCGGACGGGAAGGACCTGGCTGTGAAGGTGCATGTGGGCGCTCCTGGGCTCTGTGGAGACGCGTCCGCCCGCCACCGCGGGAGACGCGGCCCGACTGCTGGCCGGGAGGACCCCTCATGCTGGGGAGCCACTAAGGCCCTGCGCAGCTACTTGGCCGGGGCCGCGACCGCCGGAGCCCGTGTGCCCAGAGCGCGTGCTCCGCAGCAAGCGAAGCCGCTGCAGTGAGAACCCATGCAGGGCCACGCGAGGGGGGCCGCCTTCGCTGCCCACATGGCCGCGAAGACCCAGCGCGGCAGAAATAAACACATGCTTATGAACGAAACGGCAAAGAGCAAACGTGCGTGCTGTCTCGGCCAGGGTTCGGGGCGCGCCCTCGCCATGGGCCTCGGTTAGGTCGGGTGCTTGCCAGACGGGCTGAGAGCCCCCGGCGGGGCGGGACGGGGGTTCCGGGAGCTCAAGGCAGGGGGAGGGAGCAGGCTTCGGGGTGGGGTCCCGGCTGCTGCCGCTGGGCCTGGGGGTGGTCTGCACACAGGAAGGGGCGGCCCGTGGTGGCGGGGCTGGGGCGGAGGCCTGATGACCGATGGCTCATCAAGGCCCTGGGCACCCCTCCCCCTCCTGCTCTGCACGCCCCGGCTGTAGGGTCTCCACTGGCTGAAGCCCCTGAGGCCACAGGTGGCAGCACAAGGCGGGGTCGGCCACAGCCGTGACCTTGCCTACCGCCGCTCACCCAGGCAGGCTCAGCCTGGGCAGGGTGCCGGACCCCTGAGTCCCCGGCCTCCCTCTGTGGATTGGACCACTGTGTCCCCGGAGCCTCAGGTCCCTCATCTGGGGAAGGTGTGCCCCTGCGTCAGACTGCTGTGAGTGTGTCCCACCAAGTACGGGGGTCCAGGCACTGGCTGGGCGCCGTGCACTCAGCCCAGCGCCCGACGGGCGCTCTGCTAACTGGATGCAGAGCCCACGTCCATGGTGCAGGCCCTGCCAGCTCCTCGCCCGCCGGCAGCCCAGGGCCCCGCAGGCTGCCTGCAGGAGCTGGGCCATCAAGGCCCTCTGCAGGAGGACAAGGCGCCCCCGAGCTCAGGGCAGACTCTCAGGTGCCAGCAGCGACGACACACTCGTGCCCTCTGTGGACACGCAGGCTCCCCTGGGTCCTGGTGGCCGTACCCCAGGGAAGTGCCCACACCCCAAGGACAGAGGAGGGCACTGCAGCCCCAGCTGTGGCCCTGGGCCGGGCGCCTGGCTGAGAAGCAAAGCAGCAAAGCTGTGTGGCGAGATTTTCCTGGCTCCCGGGCCGGCCGTCAGGGCACTGGCCGCTTTCCCTGGTCAGCGCCTCTCTCCAGCAGGCCCTCGCGTCCAGGAGCCCCAGGCTCCCGACTCCGTGCTGTCTCCACCACTGATCCGTCTGCCCGCCTGCCAGCGGCAGGGCGACGACGACGCGACAGTGGCAACAGCGGTGGCCGAGGGTCTGCAAGCGGACGCTCAGTGGAGCGCGGGGCCGGGGCTCGCCGCGCAGCCGGGCGTCTGCCGGGGGCCCTACCGTGTCCCGAGTGGCCCGGGCTGCTCCGCCTGCCCGTCCCCAGGGGCCTCGCAGGGCCGGGTGCCCCGTCCAGCCCTTCCGGGGTCCTCGGCACAGGCGTCTCTGGAGCAACTGCTGTGCGCCCCGGCTCGGCCCCCAGGTGTGGCTGGACCTCGCCCTGTCTTCTGAGAAGGTGCCCGCCGTCCGGGGCTGCAGGTTCAGCCACTGAGGCACGAAGCCGGCCGGCGGCTCCCGTGTCCGCCTCACCCCGTGTGGTCATGGAGAAGCTGCTTCTCCGGCCACTGGGACCGGGTCCCTCTCCCACCGGCCGCCACGTCCGGGCCACAGGACGGCGGCGGCGCCCTGGCCGGCCCCTGCAGGCGGAGGAGTCCGTGCCACCCTAGGCGGCCGGTCTCCTCCACACGGCGGCCATCCGGCGCCCACTGACCGCGGGCGGCTGGGGCCAGCCCGCCAGCCCCCACGTCTGGGCGCACAGCAGGAGTGCCGTCCGCGCTCAGCCCCTGGGCTCGCGTCAGCTGCGAGCGGCCACGGCGGCGCTCACCTTCCAGAGGCGGGGCCCGGGCTCAGCACGATGACCCCCGTCCGCCGTCACCAGCTCCCGAGGGACAGGGCCGGTTCGGCCTCCCGTGGCCTCCCGTGGGCTCCCGGGCGGCTCAGACGGCAGGTCCGGGGAGCGGCCCCCGCCTGGGTGGATTTAACGTTACTAGACGTGTAGACCCGTGACACGTGTACACGCGTGCACGTGTGTGATGCCCACACGTGCAGACACAGCCGTGTGCTGACAACTTCCCAACACACACGTGCACAATACAGAAACGTGTGTACTGCACGTGTGTGTGTGCACGCACAGAGGCCCGAGGCAGGTGTGCGCTCGCTCTGCTCCCGAGGCTGAGGCTTTGCTGGGCGGCTCGGGTAACAGGGCTCTGAAACCTGACTCCTCAGCGCTGGGCCGGCCCAGGGCCACCGCGCCTGCCTTCTCAGCGGCCTCCCTGAGGCCCGGAGGCGGAGGCTGCGCAGGACCCGAAGGCCAAGGCCTTCTGTCGCCGCGTCCCAGGGGACACCGAGCTGGGGCAGCCCGTGGCCTCCGGTGCCGGACAGCGAGCTGGGGTCGGCTGTATTGCCTGCAGACCCAGGCGGGGAGGCAGGTCCAGGTGGAAGTCCCAGGCCACTGGCCTGTTCCTGGTGTCCCCAGAAGCCCGGGGGCTTCCCGGCACGGGAGTGCCAGCCCTTGCCTTGGCTTCCCCAACCCCTCTGCCCAGGACGTTCGAGGAGGTCCCTGCCCCCCGTCAGCCCCATGGACCGGGAGCCCCAGAGCCGGGGCTGTGGCCACTACCCTGCCCCAGCCCCGCCTCCTGCCTGCCCCTGTGAGCAGGGGCTGGGTCTCCGCCTCGTGGCTCGCACCCCATGGTGACTCTGGACCCTGTGCCCCTTCCCCTGCCCTCGACTGCTGAAGCCACCGGGCCCTGAGGCCCCCGGTACTCACGTGGCCCTGTGTCCGCATCGACCTCTGAGGACCCCTGCTCGGCCCGGGAGGCTCCAGCTGCCGCTCGGAGAGATGGAAGCCAGCGCTGTGAACTTGCTTGGGAACAAGACATAATTTTGGTCAAACCCGCTTGACAGGTTCTCGATTCCCCCGGCCAGGAGCGGAGAGGAGGCAGAGCCAGCCCAAAGCCGCCGGACGAGTTCTGCCATCACAGAGAAAGTGGCAGGACCGGTTGGGTCTGACCCTCACAGAGAGGGGATTGTTTCCCGTGGTCTCCAGTGGCCCGGGCCTCTGGCCGGAGCTGGTGGGTGACGATGAGAGCCTAGGGGCGTGAGGGCAGGTTGGCGGGGAGGCCGGCGGCAGGGCAGCCCCTGTATCTCCCCGGGCCTCCTCAGGCTGAGCCTCGGGTTCCTTATCTGTAACCTGGGGGTGGTGACCACGGGCCTGTCCCCAGGCCGGCTCTAGGGATGGATCTGGAAAGTGGGGTTGGCCGTGGCCCTGCCGGCTTGGGGCCCCTGCCTGTCACTGCCCGCTCCGCGCCCCAGAGGAGAGCAGGCAGGTGGCCCGGTGGGTGGGCATCTGAGGTCTCAGGGTGGCCTGGGGTGCCCTGTGGGCTTGGCCAGGGGCCGCTGCGGGGCGTGCAGAGGAGCTGGGTGGTATAGTTTTCTGTGTCCTCTGCTCGGCGACACTGTGGCTGCATTCTGGCAGAAAAGAGGCGGCCTGAGGCCGCAGCTGCCCTGCCACAGCTCTCCCTCCTCCATCCCCACCCTGGGCTCCCTCAGGCTGACCCCCTCAAGCACCCTCCACACTCCCACCCCCGGCTCTGCGCGAGCCTCCCCCCGGGGCACTGGAGGGAGCCCCAGGGAGTGCTCGGGGCTTGGTAGGGGAGAACTCCAAGCCAGCTGCCCTGTGAGGTCTCAGGAGGCCCGTCCTGCTCTCTGGTCAGGGCCCTGCGGACCAGACCCAGGCTCTCAGGGGAGCAGCGGTCAGCTGGGCGCCCCCCGGGCGCTAGCTGGTTGGGCCGTCGGGGAGGCATCTGCATGCTGCGTGGGCCTTGGCACGTGCCCTGTACAAGGAGGGGCACGGTGTGTGGTGACCATGGCCCCGCCCGGCGTGTGGGGCCCGTGCGCACGTGTGCTCCTCCCTCGGCTTGTCTGTCCACATGATGGGGTGTTCCTGCCATGCGGCTGGTGTGCCCTGTGCAAGACGGGGCTGTGGCCGTGAGGACGGCTGCGTGGCTTTGCGCGCCTGTGCCTGGGTAGCCCCGCGGGCAGGGCCGAGGCAGCGGCAGGGCTGACCCTCCCAGCAGCCAGGACAAGCCCAACCGAGCTCGCATCCCGACTCAGCCCCTTGAGAGCTGGGCCACCTTGGGTCAGTTCCCTAACCTCTCTGAGCCGCGGCCGCGTGAAAACTGGCTTTACCATGGTGGCTGGGCCAGGGTCCACCCAGGAGGTGCCCGCTGCTTGTCAGTGGATGGGGCGGGGGCTCCAACCGGACCGTGTTGGTAGATGAGCAAAAGCTCTGCGTATCCCTCAGGGGAAGCTCAGAGCCGCCCCTATCCAGGGACCCGAGGGGCCCACAGCGCTGCCTTGTGTCCTCAAGCACCACACCGCGTGTGGCAAAGGCACCGGGGGCGGCCGCATCGCTCACGGCGGGCAGAGCTCTGCCACCGGAGATGCAGCAAGTGTCGGGCATCCCGCCGGGGGTGGCGCTCAGCTGACTCCAGGACACAAGTGTGGGAGGGATCAGCCAGAGGCAGGGGTGCCGCGGGTCCAGGGTTGGGGGACAAAGGGTAGCCGCAGCTTGCCGGGCTGACGGGCTGTGTACCGCATTGTGGGGCCGGCCTTACAGGGCAGGGCCTGCTCGACCAGACCCACCCACTCGCACTTAGCACATGCAAATTTTGTTTTATGCAATTTATACCCCAATAAAGTTTTTTAAAAATCAATACACTTTGTTTACCGAAGTGGTGTTAGAGCCCCAGCAGATGAGAAGGAATCGCAGAGATTCCCCACTCGCTGTCCCCCGTGTGTGCAGCCCTCATCGTCCACCCCGCCAGAGGGAGCCTTTGGTCCAGCTGACGAGCCTGCACTGGCCGTCATCACCCCCCGAGTCCCGGTTCGCACCAGGGCTCACTCTCGTGTTGCACATTTTGAGGGCTTGCACACACGTATGCGGACACGCACCCACCGCCGTAGCCTTGTCCAGAGCGCTCTCACTGCCCTCAGCGTCCTCCGTGCCCGCCGGCTCAGCCCGCCCCGCCGCGGCCCCACGGTCCTCCTGCCCTACTGCTCGGCCTTGGCCAGAGCCGGCATCACCGTTTTGCCGCCTTTTCAGAATGACGTCTTCCACGTAGTCGAACACACCTGGGCTTCCTCTGTGTCTCTCGATGGCCTGGCAGCTCCCCCCCCCCAGTGCCCTCAGTTGACCCCTACGCAGCGCCAGCCGCAGTCTGGATGCATCGCTGTTTACCCATCACCTGTGGAGGGCGGCATCCACCCCGCGGCAGTTGGGAGCCCCGCCGCTGTCAGCGTCTGGGGGCAGGTGTGGGTGGGGACCCTTTCCCCTTCCCTGGGTCAGTGCGACGGAGCCTGGTGGTAGACGGCGTGGACGGCAAGAGCCGCTTAGAGGAACAAGAGTGAGGTAGGCTTGGAGGAGCTGGGACGCCCTCCAGGCAGGCCAGCCCCACACCTCCCCACCTCCGGTCCCCAGGAGAGGGGGACTCCGCTGCCCAGCCACGCCGGGGCCCCTCGGCCGCTCCAAGCGACACTTCCAGCGCTCGCTGCCTCCATTGTGCCGCCACCAGCGATCCTGGGGGCAGGGGACCAGAGACACGCGGACACTGTGAGATCTTTGTTCCTGTGTTAAGCGGGCCACGTTGGCGGGAGCACTGGAACCAGCCTGGGACAGGCGAGCAGAAGACACGCAGCCTCAGGCGCCGCCTGGCCGGTCACAGACCACCGCTGTCTGCAGGCTGGTGGTGCGGGGGAGCCCCTGCTTGCTGAGCCCCACCGTGTGTGGACCCTGGTGCCACCCCGTCGCCCGGGTTATGTCAGCTGGTGCTAGAGCTGCGGAGAGCAGGAAGCAAAGCTCAGTCTGTGGCAGGGTGAGGAGCCCTGACGAGATGCAGAGCAGGAGGCCTCCACGGAGAGGTCAGAGGGCGATGTCCGGTGGGAGCCACAGGCCTGAGTGTGCGCCTGGAGTGCGCGGGGCCCACGAGGTCCGAGCAGGACCTGGGAGCTCAGGGACGGGTCCCCTTCCCCAGCCTGGGGTCCCCTCGCTCTGCCGGGCTGGCCTGGATCCTGAGCTCAGCTGCCTCTGCTCCCCTGGGGACCTGGTTCAGGTCTTAGTTTCTCTGTTCATCTGCCTGGTCATCCCCAGGGACCTGCCCGGGAAGGCTGGACCAGCTCGCTGGACATGAAAGTCCAGGAAAATGCCACATGAGATCTGGAGCACTCCTCCCGATGGGCTGTGTCCCAGGTGATTATGAGAGCTGCAGCTGGCCCGGGTTCTGGTTCAGGCGCCGCTGGGCCGGCCAGCAGCTTCCAGGAGCACCGGGCAAAGCGCCTCCACCTCTGGGCTGTGGGTGGAGGGCGAGGGCAGGGGTGGAGCCTCCTGGCCTGAGGAGGGGGCTCCTGGGGGAGGGTCTGAGGGTGGCAGGCACCCGCTGCTTCCCAGCCGTCCACTGGCTCGCTCACTCGTGCGTGAGCGTCTCCAGGGCTCTCTCCTGGTCGTGACTCCGAGGCAAACACGTCCCTCCTCCTTAGGAGACTCGTGGCTGTCAGAATCGGGCCCCTGAGAACACTGTCTGAGCCTTGGTGTGCTCATCTGTAGCCCAGAGACGAGGACGCCCACTTGGCAAGGTGCACCTGAGAAGCAGATGAGATGGCATCCTGACATCCGGCGCGCTTCCCTTCGGAGTTGAAGCCCCAGGGAGCCAGGAGCTAGGGATGGGGTGACCTCACCAGGCGTCGCTTGTGTGTCATCCAGGAGACTGCGGCCTAGAGTCGGAGCTCAGGGCTGCTCCACGGCCCCCAGGCTTCCACTTCAGCTGGAGGCCAGAGCTGGTCGGCAGCGGGGCAGGGAGCCGGGGCAGCTCCCGAGCCCAGCCTGGGGTCCTCTGTATCAAGCGGCCTTATCCCACACCAGGGTCCCGGGACAGCTGGAGACAAAACCCGGCCCCTCGAGGTGCTCCCCCGGGCTTTTATCCCTGGGCTGGGCAGGGTCGGAGATAAGGCATCAAAGGCTTTTGCAAATGCAGCTTTAAAAGCTGGGCTGTTGGGCCTGATGTTTGTGTTACTGGATTGATGGATGGGGTGGGAGTGGGTGGGGCACTGGCCCCCAGATAAATGGGTCACCTATTAATATGGCCTTGCGAGGTGGGGGCTTCAGTGAGGTCTGGGGCTGCCTCCCGCACCCTCGCTGCAGACAGGCTCCTGGTGACCTGGCTGGGGAGGGGCAGGCGGTGGTGGGCTGAGCCGGGGCAGCTGGGGGCGTGGAGGGGGCCGGGGGTTTCTTGGGGGAGGGAGAGGAGGCGAGGCACTGCAACCGTCCCTCCGATGGCCTCTGCATCAGGCACCCTACTTTGAAAATTCCTTTTGATATCACAAGACCTGTAAGGATGATCCACCTGGCCAAGCAGGAAACCGCCACAAACAAGGCCAAAGTCTCTTTACTGTCACCTCTCAGCGCCTCCCCAGGGTGGCCTCGGCTCGGCTGAGTGTGCTTCGGGCAGGCCTGTCTGTGGGCAGCCGCCTGCCGGTGCGTTTTAATCGTCTTCAAAGTGCACCTTCAGTTCAGGCCCTGATCGGTGCCACCAGCAACCCCGCTTCCAGGACACTGATCACCCCGAAGGGGACCCCGGCCTCCTGGCTGTGGCTCCCCGCAGCCCCCACAACAGCTCCCCTGCTTTCTGTCCCGGTGGGTCTGCCCGTTCTGGACACTTCCGTAACTGAAGCCCACCATGCGATCTTCGGTGTCGCGCTTTTTCGCTGAGAGGAGTATTTCTCAGGTTCACCCATGTTGTAGCATGTGTTCGTACTCCTTCTCAGGGCCGGATGATATTCTGTGGTATGAAGAGATGTTTTGTTCATCCATCCACATTTCGGTGGGATTTCTTTCCCCATCTTCCAGCTACGATGACTGGCGCTGCTGTGAACATACACGGACACATTTTTGACCGAGCACCTGTTTTCAGTTCTCCTGGGCGAATACTTAAGAGTGGGAGTTCTAGGTTGTGTGGTGACTTCCTCTTTAACTTTTTGGGGCACTGCCAAAGGATTCAGAATTTTAACAAGCCTGAAGGTGATTTACTTGAGCAATGAGTGAGACCCACACAGTGCTCAGCACAGCACGTTTCACACCAGCTCACGGTGAGTCGTCTGGGGTTCTTACTGAAAACAGTTGTTTATGTGTCCGCTGTGGTACATGCAGCACAGGCCCTGAGGCGACGGTGGTGGTCAGACAGATGGAGAGAGGTGGACTGACGGACGGGTACGTAGGTGGCTCTGTGGAGAGAGAGACGGACGGACGGATGGATGGATGATATTAGTAGACGGATGGGTAGATGGATAAATAGACGGATGGATGAATGGATGGATAGATGGATGGATGGATGAGTGAATGGATAAATGGATGGATGATATTAATGGATGCATGGATGGGTAGATGGATCAATGGATGAATGGATAGATGAATGGATAGGTGGATGGATGGACATTACTGGATGGACGGGCGGGGGGACGGAAGCCCCGGCTGCTGTGGAGACGGAGTCGGTGGGTCGGAGGTGAGCCCAGAGGCTCCTGTCTCGGCCAGCTCTCGGCGGGCTGCAGGGTGAGGCTGGCGCTCCCTCCAGGCAGAGCCGCAGGCAGTCGTCCGCAGCAGCGACCCCGCAGGACCCAGCCGTTTCTACCCATGGACTTTCACGCTGCTTCCATTTCTTTTAAAAAACACTTTTTGCGCACGCCATGACAAATGAGACCCCAGCTTCTTGACCGGGACTCTACTCTGTGCCCCGTGTGTTGGAAAGGCAGAGTCTCAACCCCCGGTCCCCTGGGGGGTCCCACCGTGTGGCTTCCGTTTCTGTGGTCCGTTCTGGTTTTCGCCTGCGATCAGGTGCTGGAGGGCCGCTGATTCCCGGAGAGAGACCGCAAGTGCCGTCTCCGCAGCCCCACCTGCCTGCTCCAGGCCGCGCGCTGGCCGGCTCCGGGCGGGGCCTGAGGGAGAGCTGGGTGGCGGGTCCAGCGTGACTGGTCGGCCTCTGGACAGCGGGTCGGGGAGCAAGGGGCTGGGTCAGCAGGAGAGCAGGGGTGACCGTGCGGCCGGAGTCCCCGCCAGGGCCGAGCCTGGGTGAAGCGCGGGTGCAAAACTTGAGGCGGCACTCAAAGCTCAGCCATCAAGAGACATACTGTACATTACTGGGTTTTGATTTTTTGAATTTTTATTTTATTTAAAAAAATTTTTAAAGACTTTTTTTTGATGTAGACCTTTTTAAAAACTCTATTGAATTTGTGACAATATTGCTTCGGTTTTATGTTTTAGTTTTTTAACCCCAGGGCTTGTGGGATCTTAGTGCCCTGACCAGGATGGACCCTGCACCCTCTGCGCTGGAAGGCCAAGTCTGAATCACCGGACGGCCAGGGAAGTCCATTCTGGGTTTTAGAGATGAGTATGGAGGCACGTGTAGCTGGAAGAAATCGTACAGAGGGATGCTGTCCATGGGCATCGCGGCGCCCAGGCAGGGGCTTGCCAGCCGCTCTGGTGTCTGCGTGAGACTCAGCACGACTCCGCCTCCTCGCGGCGTCCTGGCCCCCAGCGCTGGGACAGAGGTGTTCCGGGCATCCTCGGGGACATTCCCCGTGTCCTTCTATGATTGCCGCCCTCCAGACCCCTCTCCTTACATCCTGGCAACCCCTAACCCGCTATTCATTTCTAGAATCTGTCATGGCCAAAGTACTCTATAAGTGGGGTCATACCCTGCGTGCCCTTTTTGGGACTGGCTTTTGTACCCGTCTTTTTAAAACTTTTTCTTTTGTATTGGGGCATAGCCACCATCTTTTTTTTTTAAGATTTTTTTTTTTTTTGACGTGTACCCTTTTTTAAAAGTGTGTATTGAAACTGTTACAGTACTGCATCTGGGCTTTTTTGTTTTGGTTTGTTTTTTGGCCTCAAGGGATGTGGGATTCCCGCGCCCTGACCAGAGATTGAACCCATTCTCCCAGCACTAGAAGACATCTTAGCCATGGGACTGCCGTGGGAAGTCCCTTCTTTTTGGGCGGGGTCGGGTTGGGAGAGGGCGGGCGGGCCACTTCTATTGGTCTTTAATTTCTCTATTTTCATCCGTCTTTGTTCTTTGGCTTCTGTGGGCCTCCCATCGCGGTGGCGTCTGTTGTCATGGCGCGTCTGGGCGCATTCTCCGACTCGCTCGGTACTTGGACACATGGGTGACGTGTGACATTACTGCAAAACTTGAGGCGGCACTCAAAGCTCAGCCATCAAGAGGCATACTGTACATTACTGGGGTTTGAGTTTTTGAATTTTTATTTTATTTAAAAAAAATTTTAAAGACTTTTGTTTGATGTAGACCTTTATAAAAACTCTATTGAATTTGTGACAATATTGCTTCGGTTTTATGTTTTAGTTTTTTAACCCCAGGGCTTGTGGGATCTTAGTGCCCTGACCAGGATGGACCCTGCACCCTCTGCGCTGGAAGGCCAAGTCTGAATCACCGGACGGCCAGGGAAGTCCATTCTGGGTTTTAGAGATGAGTATGGAGGCACGTGTAGCTGGAAGAAATCGTACAGAGGGATGCTGTCCATGGGCATCGCGGCGCCCAGGCAGGGGCTTGCCAGCCGCTCTGGTGTCTGCGTGAGACTCAGCACGACTCCGCCTCCTCGCGGCGTCCTGGCCCCCAGCGCTGGGACAGAGGTGTTCCGGGCATCCTCGGGGACATTCCCCATGTCCTTCTATGATTGCCGCCCTCCAGACCCCTCTCCTTACATCCTGGCAACCCCTAACCCGCTATTCATTTCTAGAATCTGTCATGGCCAAAGTACTCTATAAGTGGGGTCATACCCTGCGTGCCCTTTTTGGGACTGGCTTTTGTACCCGTCTTTTTAAAACTTTTTCTTTTGTATTGGGGCATAGCCACCATCTTTTTTTTTTAAGATTTTTTTTTTTTTTGACGTGTACCATTTTTTAAAAAGTGTGTATTGAAACTGTTACAGTACTGCATCTGGGCTTTTTTGTTTTGGTTTGTTTTTTGGCCTCAAGGGATGTGGGATTCCCGCGCCCTGACCAGAGATTGAACCCATTCTCCCAGCACTAGAAGACATCTTAGCCATGGGACTGCCGTGGGAAGTCCCTTCTTTTTTTTTTTTTTGGGCGGGGGTCGGGTTGGGGAGAGAGGGGAGCGGGCGGGCCACTTCTATTGGTCTTTAATTTCTCTATTTTCATCCGTCTTTGTTCTTTGGCTTCTGTGGGCCTCCCATCGCGGTGGCGTCTGTTGTCACAGAGCGCCGGCTCTGGGCGCATGTGCTCCAGAGCTCCAGCTCGGTAATTGGACACATCGGTCCAGCCGCTCCGCGGCACGTGGGATCTTCCCAGGCCAGGGCTCGAACTGGCGCCTCTTGCACTGCAAGGCGGTGTCCTTACCCACTGGACCACCAGGGGAAGCCCGGGAAATCCCTTCTTGATATTGTCTTTTAAAATATATATATATGGGCTTCCCTTGTGGCTCAGTGGATAAGAACACGTCTGCCAATGCAGGAGACACAGGTTCGATTCCTGATCTGGGAAGATCCCACATACCACAGAGCAGCTAAACCCACAGATCAACAAAGACCCAGCACAGCCAAAAATAAATAAAGTTTTAAAAATAAAATAAAATAAAAAAAAATATATATTAAATGTACTGTTTATTGTTTTACTTTATTTTTGGCCGTGCTGGGTCTTCACTGCTGTGAGGCCTTCACTGCTGTGAGGCCTTTTCTCTAGCTGAGGTGAGCAGGGGCTCCTCTCCACTGTGGCGGCCTCTCTTGCTACGGAGCCCGGCCAGCAGGCTCTCGGCTGCAACGGTCGCAGCTCCCCAGCTCTGGACCACACACTCGATGGCTGCGGTGCACGGGCTTGGCCGTCCCGTCGTGTGTGGGATTTTCCTGGGAGGGGATCGAATTGGTTTCCCCCGCACGTGCAGGCTGCTTTTCTACCACTGAGCCAGTAGAGAAGACCGTAGTGTCTCTTGTAGAGCAGATGTTTCCAGTTTTAATGAAGCTCATCAGATCTCTCTTCTCTTCTGCGGACGGTGCCGCTGGTGTTGTGTCTGAAAAGGCGTCCCCGTGCCCGAGTCGTCTGGCTTTTCTCCTGTATTATCTGCTAGGAGTTCTGTGGTTTGCACTTTACATTGAGGACTGTGACAATGTGAGGGGATTCTCGTGAAGGGGTCGGGTCTGTGCCAGGTTCGTCTTGTGCTTGGGGAGGGGCGCCATTGGGTGAAGAGGCTGCCTTTGCTCTGTTGTGTTGCTTTGTCCACGATCAGGTGTGTGTGGGCTCTCTGTTTCTGGGCTCTCTGTTCTGTTCCAAAGATCTGTCTCTTCGTTGCCCAGCCCCACGTCATCTTTCCTGCCGTGGCTTTTTAGTTAAGTCCTGAAACTGGGCAGTCACTCCTCCAGCCCTGATCTTCTCTTTCAGTTCTTTAACGCGTGTGTACTTGCTGAGCTGCACCACGTCTCGGCCGCTGCTTGCGGGACTGCTGATCGCCCTTGCAGCGTGTGAACCCTTAGTTGCAGCAAGTGGACTCTTAGGCCCCGGACCTGGGATTGAGCCGCGGCCCCTGCCTGGGGAGTGCTGAGTCTCAACCCCTGGGCCCCACCAGGAAGTCCCTTCTCCTTCAGTGCTGTGTGGACCGTCCTGGCTCTCTCGCCTCCTCTCCATGTGGCCTTCAGGATCCGTCGTTGACATCCACAGAGTAACTTCTAGGATCTGGGCTGGGATTCCACTGAATCTTCCACACCTGAAGCCGCCGTTGCCAGCCTCGGGGTGGAGGCTCTGGGGCCAACCTGGAGCCTTGGACGGTCACCCACACCAGCTTTGTTTTGGGGACAATGGGGGCCTCCGAGGTGTCTGTCTCCCGGCAGAAGAGCTGAGAGACTGCCCACGTGGGAGGCTCGGGCAGTGCCTGGCCTGCTGCGTCATCCCAAGCGTGCCCTCTTTTAAAACAAATGCATTTGTTTATTTACAGCCGCATCGGGTCTTTGTTACAGTGGGTGGGGTTCTCTCTTGTGGTGCTTGGGCTTCTCTCGAGCTGTGATGCCTGGGCTCAGTAGCTGAGACACTTGGGCTTAGTTGCCCCGAGGCACGTGGGATCTTAGTTTGTAGACAGGGGATCGAACCTTTGTCCCCTGCACGGACAAGGAGAATTCCTCTCCACTGGGCCACCAGGGGAGTCCTCCCAGACGTGTGCTTTTGAGATGCCTGTGTTCGCTGCCATTCTGGGGGTCAGTGGCCAAGGAGGGTGGCCAGGTGACGTGTGGCCCTAGTGAGCAGGGCTGTCAGTGGAGGCGGTTTCATCCCTGGACACGGCATCCTGATCACAAGGGCTGTGATGCCGGCCGGCAGCCCAGCCAGTGGCTCTCAGCCTTCTTGCCTGACTCGGGGAAGCTGAAAACTCGTTCTTCTGCTTACTTGTCCCCAGAAATAAACAGCCCGGATCACGATGGCAGCTGTCCGGGGCGTGGCGTGTCTGCGCAGAGGGCCCCGGCTTCTTGGAGCTGCGGAATTTATGGGCACGTGCGGGGCACTGTGAGTCACTGCCAGTCGAGAAGCTCGATCCGGGTTGGGGTTCGGAGAGCCCTTGCAGCGTGTGAACCCTTAGTTGCAGCAAGTGGACTCTTAGGCCCCGGACCTGGGATTGAGCGCGGCCCCTGCCTGGGGAGTGCTGAGTCTCAACCCCTGGGCCCCACCAGGAAGTCCCTTCTCCTTCAGTGCTGTGTGGACCGTCCTGGCTCTCTCGCCTCCTCTCCATGTGGCCTTCAGGATCCGTCGTTGACATCCACAGAGTAACTTCTAGGATCTGGGCTGGGATTCCACTGAATCTTCCACACCTGAAGCCGCCGTTGCCAGCCTCGGGGTGGAGGCTCTGGGGCCAACCTGGAGCCTTGGACGGTCACCCACACCAGCTTTGTTTTGGGGACAATGGGGCCTCCGAGGTGTCTGTCTCCCGGCAGAAGAGCTGAGAGACTGCCCACGTGGGAGGCTCGGGCAGTGCCTGGCCTGCTGCGTCATCCCAAGCGTGCCCTCTTTTAAAACAAATGCATTTGTTTATTTACAGCCGCATCGGGTCTTTGTTACAGTGGGTGGGGTTCTCTCTTGTGGTGCTTGGGCTTCTCTCGAGCTGTGATGCCTGGGCTCAGTAGCTGAGACACTTGGGCTTAGTTGCCCCGAGGCACGTGGGATCTTAGTTTGTAGACAGGGGATCGAACCTTTGTCCCCTGCACGGACAAGGAGAATTCCTCTCCACTGGGCCACCAGGGGAGTCCTCCCAGACGTGTGCTTTTGAGATGCCTGTGTTCGCTGCCATTCTGGGGGTCAGTGGCCAAGGAGGGTGGCCAGGTGACGTGTGGCCCTAGTGAGCAGGGCTGTCAGTGGAGGCGGTTTCATCCCTGGACACGGCATCCTGATCACAAGGGCTGTGATGCCGGCCGGCAGCCCAGCCAGTGGCTCTCAGCCTTCTTGCCTGACTCGGGGAAGCTGAAAACTCGTTCTTCTGCTTACTTGTCCCCAGAAATAAACAGCCCGGATCACGATGGCAGCTGTCCGGGGCGTGGCGTGTCTGCGCAGAGGGGCCCCGGCTTCTTGGAGCTGCGGGAATTTATGGGCACGTGCGGGGCACTGTGAGTCACTGCCAGTCGAGAAGCTCGATCCGGGGTTTCAGGAGAAGAGGTGTCTGTGACGGGAGCGACCCCGGCCCCAGCTGGGCTTGCCTGCGGGCACCTCGCGGCTCCTGAAGCGACGTCCGCCTGCGAGCGCCGGGGGCGGGGGCTGCCCGTGGCGACCCGAATGTTGTAACGATGCCTCGCGGCCCGAAGTGTGATGTCAGAAAGCCACGGCCCATGCACCACGGATCTCACTCACATCATAAAGATACATTAATAGGCCACATGTCTTCACAGAAAGACTAATGTTGTTGTTTTACGAGAAACGAGAGATGAAAATCTGAAAAGTCAGAATGTTAGGGCCTTAAAAAAAGTCGAATAACGAGGATGTGGGAACGGACCTCACAAACTCTGTCCCTGCCGGTCTCGGCATCCTGGGCATGAGGCCCTCCCGTGGACGTCACGGACTTCGCTGGTCTCCAGCAGCCCCTGTGGGCTCTGGGCCACTAGGAGCCTCCTCCTTGGGAGGTTTTGGCGCGACACGATAGGACGAGGGGCACTGAGGGCATCTGATGTTCACGGGCCCGGGAGGGGCGCTGCGTGTCCGGGGCTGAGGCCCAGCAGCAGCAACTGGACCTCCCCCAGCCGGGACCGGACTCGCGGCGAGGCTGGCGTGCGCCGAGGTCTCCTTTCACCCCAGCTCTTCCTGGAGGGATCCTCGGGCTCCCTCTTTCCTTGCAAGATGGGAAACGGTCTGGGGTCAGAACGGAAGTCTTCGTTTTATCGATTGTAAAGCTTTCCCCCCGGAGGGTCGCTTGATGAGGGCAGGGCGGGGGGGGACGTGTGGCCCTAGTGAGCAGGGCTGTCAGTGGAGGCGGTTTCATCCCTGGACACGGCATCCTGATCACAAGGGCTGTGATGCCGGCCGGCAGCCCAGCCAGTGGCTCTCAGCCTTCTTGCCTGACTCGGGGAAGCTGAAAACTCGTTCTTCTGCTTACTTGTCCCCAGAAATAAACAGCCCGGATCACGATGGCAGCTGTCCGGGGCGTGGCGTGTCTGCGCAGAGGGGCCCCGGCTTCTTGGAGCTGCGGGAATTTATGGGCACGTGCGGGGCACTGTGAGTCACTGCCAGTCGAGAAGCTCGATCCGGGGTTTCAGGAGAAGAGGTGTCTGTGACGGGAGCGACCCCGGCCCCAGCTGGGCTTGCCTGCGGGCACCTCGCGGCTCCTGAAGCGACGTCCGCCTGCGAGCGCCGGGGGCGGGGGCTGCCCGTGGCGACCCGAATGTTGTAACGATGCCTCGCGGCCCGAAGTGTGATGTCAGAAAGCCACGGCCCATGCACCACGGATCTCACTCACATCATAAAGATACATTAATAGGCCACATGTCTTCACAGAAAGACTAATGTTGTTGTTTTACGAGAAACGAGAGATGAAAATCTGAAAAGTCAGAATGTTAGGGCCTTAAAAAAAGTCGAATAACGAGGATGTGGGAACGGACCTCACAAACTCTGTCCCTGCCGGTCTCGGCATCCTGGGCATGAGGCCCTCCCGTGGACGTCACGGACTTCGCTGGTCTCCAGCAGCCCCTGTGGGCTCTGGGCCACTAGGAGCCTCCTCCTTGGGAGGTTTTGGCGCGACACGATAGGACGAGGGGCACTGAGGGCATCTGATGTTCACGGGCCCGGGAGGGGCGCTGCGTGTCCGGGGCTGAGGCCCAGCAGCAGCAACTGGACCTCCCCCAGCCGGGACCGGACTCGCGGCGAGGCTGGCGTGCGCCGAGGTCTCCTTTCACCCCAGCTCTTCCTGGAGGGATCCTCGGGCTCCCTCTTTCCTTGCAAGATGGGAAACGGTCTGGGGTCAGAACGGAAGTCTTCGTTTTATCGATTGTAAAGCTTGAGTGGCCCTCTGCCCACGAGCAGTTTCGGGGCCCTGAAGGCACCATGGTGGCGGGCGTCGGGCGGCCGTCTCTCAGTCCTTGAATGAGCTCTTGTTTCCCCAGGCACGCTCGGCATCATGCTTGTTGTTGTTGCATTTTCACTTCTTTTCCCCATCATGCCTCCTAATTATTTATACTTATTCTCATCCATCTCGTTTTATTCTGTGGCCTGTGTGGGCCTCCCGTCGCGGTGGCCTCCCTCACTGCAGAGCGCCGGCCCTGGGCGCATGCGCTCTGGAGCACCGGCTCGTCATCGGACACACGGGTCCAGCCGCTCCGCGGCCCGTGGGATCTTCCCCGGCCAGGGATGGAGCCGGTGCCCCTTGCGCTGCAAGGCGGACTCTCTACCCATTGGGCCACCAGGGAAGCCCAGCATCATGATTTTCTGAGGCTCATCCACGAGGGAGCCGGTGTCAGTCTTTGACCCCTGTTAAGACGGGCTGAGGGTCTGTTGTGTGGATGGACCGCACCTTTTCGGTCCGTCCTCCTGAGGTGGACACAGGCTGTTCCCTCCTGCGGCCGCAGTGACTGCTCAGGTACGTGCATCCACACTTCTGTCGTCTGCCCTTTGTACTGTCTAGCCCACGTTCTCCCCGGAGGTGAGTGTGGTCGCACGGGGAGTGGCCTCTGCTGGTCAGTCACGCGTGTGAGAGGTGCCCGCGGGGCCCTTCCCAGCGGCCGCCCTGTGCTGAGCACGGTCCCCTCTGGCGGATGGCCCCGGGGGTTACCTGCTCCTCTGTCGAGGCGCTCTGTGACGGGGCTTCAGGCCGTGTGCCCCTTCGTGTGCTTGCTGGCTTTCCTCTACGTGAGCACGCCCACGAGTGGATGCGTGGAGGAGGCGTCTGCTTAGCTGTGGAAGCGGCCACACTGCTTCCGGGCACTCCAGCGAGCGCGTAGGAGCGTCCAGCCGGCCCAGGGTTTCCAGCACAGCATGGTCAGTTCTTTCAACTTCGTTCCCCTGGGTGTTGACCCCCTCTGAAACTAAGGTATCTGACGCTCAGAGAGGCGAGGGGAGCGGCCCAGGGTCCCGTGCTGAGTGGGCAGACACTCGGAGCTTGCCTGAGCCCAAGTCCAGACTCCTAGGCCCAAACCCGGTGGCCCGTGCGGGCAGCCGCATCTTAGAGCAGACTGGAATGGCCTCCGGAGAAAGGCCCGTCCGGTGACAGACAAGTGGACACCGCAAAATCTGGGGAGACAGGAGGATGGCGTGCCTAGACGGACTGCAGGCCAGCCTGGCGGGAGAGGCCCCTCGAGGCTTTGGGGCTGCCCTAGAGGTGGAGCTGGCAGGACACCTCCCGCCCTCCACGCCAGCGCTGGCGGGTGGCCAGGGGCCCGGTGGAAGGCTCCCTGGCCTCGAGAGGCGGTGAGCGCCTCCGGAGCAGGGTGAGATGCTCTTGGGACCCTCCCTGGCTCAGGCAGGCCCGGCTGGGGCTGAGGCCCGAGGCCTGTGTGGTCCCCACATCCTAGGTTGCTTTCCTAAGCACACAGAGTTACATAAACCATGATAACACTTCATAAACATTTTTCTAACATGCGGAATGTTTGACATGAATTTCAGCTATTTTAGAACTAATAAACAATTGTCAATGTCACGGCCGACACGAAGCAGAAGCCGCAGGCCTTTATGGAAGATCAAAGGCGGGAGGGACAGCCTCCTCTTCAGAGGAGAGGACGCCGAGTAACCCGCTGGGCTCCCCCCGAAAGGCAGGGCCTTCCAGCAAGCGGGGGTCCGGGCGGCCTCGGTCCTGGGCCCCCTCCCGCTGCACAGGCCCCCTGGCTCCTGGCTTCTCGATGCTCCTCAGCACTCACCGCGGCCGCCTGTGCCCGTCCCGGGAGGGCCCTCAGGGCGGCGTGTGCTGGTCGGGGAGCGACAGCCAGCTGCCGGGAGCTCCGCCAGCGGCCCGGCCTCGGGGTCCGCGGCTGGCGCCAGGGCGCTGGCCGGCGGAGGCCTGACCACTGCTCCGGGGATGCGCCGCGTCCGTGCGGGGCCCCGGCGTCAGGACACCCCGCTCCGGCTCTTCCTACGGGGCACCCGGGCGTCCTTCGTTGCCGGCACCTGGCTGGGCCGAGGGCTGGACGGGGTCTGCCCCGAGGGAGGCCCGCGCAGAGGCAGCCCCGCCCCGGCGCTCAGCGCCCAGGAGGCCGAGGCGGCCGCGTGTGGGAGCAGGTGCGCGGGGTCCCCGGAACCAGAGGCCCCGTCCTCACTGGGCAGCACGGCAGAGCCAGGGTACCGCCTGCCTTCCCGTGAGCCCTGGGAGATGCGGACGGACGCCCCTCGCCCCTGGGCCGTTGAGACAAGGGCTGGCTGAGCGCAAGAGGGAGGGAAGGCGGCTGCGGCCTGACCACTCCTCAGCTTTGGGGGTCCCTCTCCCCCAGGCCCTGGGGCGTGTGGGTCTGGGGTCGCAGCTGGGGTGTCCACGCTGCTCCCCAGGCTGTGTGGCAATTCCTGGCTCCGCCCTCCCACACGTGGCGTTGAGACCCTTCTCTGCCCTGGTTCCTGGGGTCTGTGAGGGCCTTCCCGGGCCACCCGGTCTCCTGCTCCGAGCCAGACCCCACCTCGCAGTCATACAGCCCAGCACGGCTGCAGAGGTGCCCGTGATGGAAGGTGGAGACCCTCACCTTCCCCCGCAGCCCCCACCTCACCTGCGGGAGAAGCAGGAGTCCACGCGCGTGACCGCCGGCGCCTGTGCGCCTCCCTGCCTCATGGCGCCTGCCTCAGGGCCTTGGCACCTCCTGCCCTCCCCACCCCACCCGATTGTCGGTCGTGCCCTCACTGGGGTGTGGGCTCCAGGACGGGAGGGGCCTGGCAGAGCTGCCGGGAGCTCCGCCAGCGGCCCGGCCTCGGGGTCCGCGGCTGGCGCCAGGGCGCTGGCCGGCGGAGGCCTGACCACTGCTCCGGGGATGCGCCGCGTCCGTGCGGGGCCCCGGCGTCAGGACACCCCGCTCCGGCTCTTCCTACGGGGCACCCGGGCGTCCTTCGTTGCCGGCACCTGGCTGGGCCGAGGGCTGGACGGGGTCTGCCCCGAGGGAGGCCCGCGCAGAGGCAGCCCCGCCCCGGCGCTCAGCGCCCAGGAGGCCGAGGCGGCCGCGTGTGGGAGCAGGTGCGCGGGGTCCCCGGAACCAGAGGCCCCGTCCTCACTGGGCAGCACGGCAGAGCCAGGGTACCGCCTGCCTTCCCGTGAGCCCTGGGAGATGCGGACGGACGCCCCTCGCCCCCGGGCCGTGGAGACAAGGGCTGGCTGAGCGCAAGAGGGAGGGAAGGCGGCTGCGGCCTGACCACTCCTCAGCTTTGGGGGTCCCTCTCCCCCAGGCCCTGGGGCGTGTGGGTCTGGGGTCGCAGCTGGGGTGTCCACGCTGCTCCCCAGGCTGTGTGGCAATTCCTGGCTCCGCCCTCCCACACGTGGCGTTGAGACCCTTCTCTGCCCTGGTTCCTGGGGTCTGTGAGGGCCTTCCCGGGTCACCCGGTCTCCTGCTCCGAGCCAGACCCCACCTCGCAGTCACACAGCCCAGCACGGCTGCAGAGGTGCCCGTGATGGAAGGTGGAGACCCTCACCTTCCCCCGCAGCCCCCACCTCACCTGCGGGAGAAGCAGGAGTCCACGCGCGTGACCGCCGGCGCCTGTGCGCCTCCCTGCCTCCGCGGCGCCTGCCTCAGGGCCTTGGCACCTCCTGCCCTCCCCCACCCCACCCGATTGTCGGTCGTGCCCTCACTGGGGTGTGGGCTCCAGGACGGGAGGGGCCTGGCAGAGCTGCCAGGAGGCACAGACCGTTCAGTGACCTGCCCGCGGACGCCTGGCCAGCCGCGCAGGGCTGGGACGCACCCACGTGGCGTGGCGTGTCCTCGCTCCTGACCACTGCGCGCCTGCCCCTCCCTGGTGACACGCTGTGTGTCCGGGGCTGTCGTGCAGAGAGGCTTTGCCCCCGTTACTTGGCGGATGTGCGGGGCCAGCGCCGGGTACGTGTGGACCGCTGTCCAGTTGCTGGTCCCGTGGGGAGGCACGCGCGGGCCCGGGCCGCAGTCCATGGTGACCGCGTGGGATGGGGCAGGTGCTTCCCCGGGGTCCCGGGCCTCACTCCGCTCACTCTTTCCTGCGAGTAGCCCTCGTCCTCATCCTCTCTGCAGCCCAGTCTGTTCAGCCCCGAGCGGGCCTGAGAACTGGGCGGGGGATCCACTGCCGATTTCTGGAGCCTGGCAGTCCAGGGCCCTGGGGAGGTGGCCGTCTCCTGGGGGGGCACATGTGATGCTGGCCCTGGCCTGGGCCTTCCTGGGCAGGCCCCGGGCCCTGCCCTGTGGCAGGGACTGACCATTGTTCACAGAGGCGGACCCAGAGGGGACGGAGGGGCCCTTCCTCTCGTCAGCCGGGCCTCCGGCCACGCTGCTTTCATCGGAAAATCTGAGTCTCCCCCCGCCGACTGCTGCCTCCACAGCAGGCCCCTTCCTTCCAGGGAACATCTACAGACACCTTGCCTGGCAGCAGAACTGGCACGGCCCCTGCCCACCCAGACGACTGGACCCCTCTGGGCCGTCCGCCAGGAGGCCGCACGGAAAACCCACCCCGTCTGTCACTGGCAAGGGGACGTTAGGGGTGGGACTCGGCCGGGGGTTGCTGCGTGCGGAGGCCTCGTCTGTGAACGCCGGATCGGCCTTCCTGTTTGGGGAGGAAACTGACCACGGAGTCCGACTGCCCCGGGGTCTGGGAAGGAGCGAGGTCACCTCAAGGTCCTGCCTCCACTGAGAGCCGTGGAGGGGGCCCCGGGGCCCTGGTTCCCCTCCTCCCTGTCTCCCACACCGCCAGAGGTGGGCAGGGCCAGCTGCCCACCCTGCCCCTGGCTTGAAGCTGGTGGAGAGCCGGGAGTCCCGGTCAGGCGGAGATGGCGCTGCGGCTGCTGTCCTGAGGGCAGCTCTGGTCCCAGGCTTCATCCCAGCCCTACTCCTGGTCCCCGTGCTCCGACCCAGGCGGGAAACGGAGGGTCCGCCCTCCCACCACCATCGCTGGCGCCTGGGCCGCTGCACGAAGCTGGGCCTCTGTGTGAAGGCCACCGAGTTGCCCAGCAGCTCAGGATCCCTTCCCAGAATTTTCTCCCATGAGAGGAGTCTCTGCCGCTCTCAGTGGGAATGGCGTCTGTGCTCTGCCTGCCCCCGGGCTCGCCCCTCGCTGCCGCCCCACCCCCCGACGCCCTTCCTGGCCAGCACAGGGGTGAGGGTCCCTCGGCCCGGTGTCCGCACCTGACGGTCGCCCACCGCAGCCCCGGCGCCTCGGCTGGGCGCCAGCCGCCTGAACCCTCTGATGAACGGAATGCTGCCCTTTGGTTTACGGCTGTTTTTCTGTTTTCTGCGACCTTTGCACTGGGATCCCCAGGCACCCCACTAGCAGCAGGTGTCCCCAGGGCCGTGGAGCCTGCTGCCCCGCCCAGGGCGCTAGGACGCGGGCCTCCCTTTCTCACCACTCGGCTTCTCTCAGCTGACCCAGACCTGTCCCGGTGCTGGGGGAGGCCTGGCCTGTGTGGTCTGGACCCTGTGGTCCCCCACCTCGCTTCCAGGCCCGCTCTTCGCCCGAGGAGGCCAGCGGCCTTTGAATTTCCCTACAGAGGCTGCGGCAATAGCCGGTGTGTCCCTGGGGGGCTGGCAGTGTCCAGTTTAGGGCTGGACCCCAGGTGCATGGATGGCCACACCGGGAGCTCACAGGACCCCGTGGGGACAGTCTGGGGAGGGGGCAGGACAGAGCCCTGGCCGCAAGCGGGAGGGTGGGGAGGTGGGAGGCGAGGCCCCTGGCAGGGAGGAGGCCGGCAGAGGCTGGAGGCTAGGTCCGTGTGGTGCCTGCTGGGCCCTGGGGAGCCACAGGGCTCCTGCGTGGGGGGACCGAGCGTGGGAAAGACCCCGGGGGGTCAGGAAGGCGGGGCCGGCGTGGGGGAGCCTCAGGTCACCTGCGGCCCGAGGGGGCGGGCCAGGACGTGCTGAGGGTGGGGGTCGAGGACAACTCTGAGACCCCAAGGGAGCCTAAGCCAGGGCCGCCGACGGGCGCGGCGGGGGTAGCGGCCGTGGCCGCCCACGGGCCTGGGGGCCAGGAGGGAGGTGGTCCGGCACCGCTGGCCCGGCTCTCAGGGGCTCCGGGGGGCCCTGTTTTTTCCATGCTTCCTCTTCTTGCCTGTAGCTGTATTTAAACTATAAAGAGCAGTAAATCACGGACCTGGAAAAACATCCCTGCCGCCACAGAGGACAAGGCTGTCCCCGGATGACTGACGACTCTGAATTAACATTATTCGGTATTTATAACTTCCGCTGGACAGAACTTAGGATGTTCCTGGGAAATCCTGCCTGCCCTCGGGATATTTTTGGAGCCTATTGTCGACCTGACAGGGCTCTTCTAGACGTGCCTCAGCTGCGGCTGGGCCCGAGATTCGTCTGGGCCCGGGGAGAGGAGGGCGCGCCCACTCCGTCTCTGGAGGCTGGACGTGGGCCCTGGGCCCCTTTGGCCTTTAGGGACAGCTGCTGGGGCCTGGGGGGCGGGAGGGGACGAGAGGCTGTCGGCCCCCCGCCTCGTCCACGGCGGCACGCGGAGGCCGGCCGAGCAGCCGAGTCTCGGGGAGGCTGGCGTTGGGCGGAGGTCGAGCGGGGGGCGAATGGGGCGTCCCCGCAGTCGGGGTGGAGGTGGGGTGTGCAGGGGGAGGGCGAGGGGGTGATGGAGCAGGCCGGGGGTCTCAGGGCAGCCTCCGCCCCTCCTGGGCCCCAGGGACTGCCCCTCGCTTTGGGGGTCCGCTGGGCTAGGACCCCCATCCGGCCCGCGGGCGGTGGCGGGCCCTGCGGTGTTTGAGGAGCTAGAGAGGAGGCTGCGGGGCTCGGCCCGCGTGTCCTCTGGCGGCAGACCCGCTCTGTGGTCCATGGAACCCTTGGAGGACGTGGGGAGGACGTGGGAGGCAGGCCCTGCCCCTGTCACACCGTGGACAGCGGTGAGCGGGCGGACTCAGAGCCTCCTGGTGCTGGGGTCACCCCGCCGCCTCCAGCCAGGGACAGCGGGGCCCAGGTCCGCCCCACCGACCCCCGAACCGGGACCTGCCCTCCGCCAGTCCGGCTGATGCTGGAGGGGTTGCCTGTCTGGGACCCGCCCGTCCTGTCCCGGGAGCCGCAGAGCTCCGCGTGGCCCTGAGGCGAGCGACTGGGGAGCCGGTCGCTGCCCGGAGACCCGGGCCTGGCCCCGGGCAGCTGGCTCTGAGCGCTCGCTGGGCCCCAGGGAGGGCCGACGCGCTAAGTGTGGAGACGCACTCTGAGTATTTAACGTCCCCGCTCATTCACAAAATAAACAGTGAGATTCATCTGCATGTGGCTGGGGCGCCCCACAGAGTCTGGGGGCGATCGCCCAGAAACCGCTGGGAACAGCAGCGGGAGAGGGGCAGCTTCTCCGCGACCAGCAGGCCGGACGCGGGCGGCCCGAGTCCCAGTTAGGAAGGTTCACGGGCCGGCTGGCGGGCCGGAGGAGAACCCGACAGGCAGCGGGCGGCACGCGCGGGCGCAGAGCTGCTGGTTTCAGGAGGCCGCGGCACCGAGGGTTTTCTGCGTCTGGTTTAAAAGCGTCAGGGACACCCATTATGCGCTCCTTAACCCCTGACCTGTGGTTTCAGGGCTCCGGGCTCTGTACTGAGGACTCGGAAGAGCTCATGGAGGACGACTGTCCCCACCTCATCCGGCTGGAAGCCATCAAGGGTTTCGGGGGAGAGGAGCCCCCCGAACATTCACCTCAGCTGATTTTGTTTCCACACGTCTGGGATGGACTTCTGGGCTCGGCTGAGGAAATCAGACCACCCGCTGCCACCGGAGCCGAGGCTCACTCAGTGGCCAGCCCCTCTGCCGTCCCTTTCCCCAAGCCCTTGCCCGCATGGGTGAGATGGGCCAGTGGGAGCCGCGTTTAAGCCGAGGCCCATTCCGCACCCTCCACAGGGACGCCTCAGCTAAACCCTCCACTCAGGACCTCTGGGGTCCGGGGTGTGTTAGGGCAGCGCTCAGCCTCGGGGTCCCCGGGCTGGTGTCAAGCTGCCTGTGGGTGGCCTCTGGGTTCTGCCTTGGGAGATCAGGAGGTGCCCCATCAGGGAAGCTTCTGGCTTTGGGGGGCCCCTCCCCGCTCCCTCAGCCCATCGTGGACTTCCTGGAAGGACTCCTGCGAGAGGGACACGGCTGGACTCGGCCTGGGGTCAGCCGTCCTGGCGACCCACACAAAAGGCTTGGGGGCATGCCCTTCAAAACCTTTGGCAGACCTCGCCGGCTTTCCCCGTGGTGGGCTGTCACACCCCCAACCCCTTATCTGCCTCGTAATCCAGCGGCAGCCCAGAGCAGGCACGCGGAGCCGTCTTCTGGGGCTGGGCCTGCCCGCCGGGCGGCACCGTGCGTGACCCTTTCCTTTCCCAGCCCCTGCACGCAGCTGTCCAGGCCTGGGAACTCCCAGACACGTCAGCCCATGACGGCCCCTCCGGCCCATCCCCCCCGACCTGGGACAGACCCAGGGACTCGTCTCATATTAGCCTTTCTGGGGGCACTCCGCCTCCAGGCACCAGAGGCCCTTTGTCCCTGTGGCTAGCACCCCCAGGACGGAGACCCCCAGGGGGTGACAGAGACAGAGGCTGACCACGCCAGGGTGCACGGATGGGCTTTGCAGGGGTGACGGTGAGCCCACCGCCACGAGCCAGCCGGGGCCAGGCGCATGGCCCTGCCGTGCACTCGCCCCCGGCTCTGAGTCTCAGCCGGGCACGGGGCTCGTCGCTGCCGGGCACGGGGGAACGGACTGGAGGCGGCCAGCGCCTTGCCCTCAGGCCGCTGTGCTCCGGTGGACGAGACCAAGAGCGGACGGAAACACCCAGATCTGTGGTCGTGTGAGCGAGGGGCGCCAGGTGGACCCCGCGTGGAGCGGTGGGGACCAAGACGTCCAGCCGAGGCAGCGCAGGCAGGACGTGACCAGCTGGGAGGAGGCGTCCTTGCCAAGGAGGCGGCCCGCATGGCCCGGGGCAGTGCCCGTCGCCTGGGAGAGATGTCCGAGGGGTCTGAGTGGGTCCCAGGGTAACCATCCCCCAGGGTGCCCCCAGAGGTCCCTGCCTCCCGGAGCCCCCGCCCGCCCCCTGCAGCTTGCGGGCCAGGAGGTGGGGTGCCGGTGGGCAGGGCTAGCTGCAGAGACCCCAGGGAGGGCTCTTTGCTGTCTCCTTCCCGGTCACAAGACGCCGCCGCCTCGGGGAAAAATTCTTAGACGGAGGTCAATGCTCTGGGAGGCTCAGCGCGTCCCTTCCCTCAGCCGCCGCCCGAAGGCCACGAGCAGGAGGGCTGAGCAGGGTGCTGGCCACGCAGGCTGGGGGGCGACCACGACACCCCAGGTCTGACCCCCGGGCCTTGGGAGAAGGAGCGGCCAGCAGCCTCCTTCCCTTACTCGGGCGCTCGGCCGGCCCTGGGCTCCATGACCTGGTTGGGGGAAGGAAGGCTGCCTTTGGAGGCTGCTGGGTCCCCGTGCCTGAGCGTGGGCGAGAGGGCCCCGGAGGCCGCGAGGTGGCCCCGGCGGGTCGGCCTGGGCAGCCGCTGGGGTCATAGCTGGGCTAGAGCGCTCGGGGGTGAAGGAGAAGCGGGCCCAGATCGCAGCGTGGAGGCCGGCGCTGGGCCGAGCAGAGGGCGGGGGCGGGCGGGGCGGGGCTCTCTGGGAACCGGGGGCACAGGTCGAGCAGCACGGGCGGGGCGGGAGGCACCCCTCAGGAGGTCCAGGCCCTGCCCGCGGGAGCACCGCTTCTCCGGGGCCCGCGGCGCGCTGGCAGTGAAGGCAGGCCGCTGGCGGGAGAAGGAGTCTAGATTCCTCGGCGCGTCCTGCCCGGTCCAGCGGGGAGGCCTGCCCCGCCCAGCCTCCTCCCTCCCCCGGCCGGAGCGCCAGACGCCGTCCACCGCGGAGCCGGGAACCCTTTATCAGATCATAAATAAGGCGCCGGAGCCGTCCGTGTCAGCATCTTGGCGGGCCCGCGGGGCCTCGCAGTGGGGGCTGCCCCCAGGGTTTCCACGCGGCCTCGGAGGGCCGACCCCCGGCCCGGCCCCAGTGGGCTTGCGGGCCAGGAGGTGGGGTGCCGGTGGGCAGGGCTAGCTGCAGAGACCCCAGGGAGGGCTCTTTGCTGTCTCCTTCCCGGTCACAAGACGCCGCCGCCTCGGGGAAAAATTCTTAGACGGAGGTCAATGCTCTGGGAGGCTCAGCGCGTCCCTTCCCTCAGCCGCCGCCCGAAGGCCACGAGCAGGAGGGCTGAGCAGGGTGCTGGCCACGCAGGCTGGGGGGCGACCACGACACCCCAGGTCTGACCCCCGGGCCTTGGGAGAAGGAGCGGCCAGCAGCCTCCTTCCCTTACTCGGGCGCTCGGCCGGCCCTGGGCTCCATGACCTGGTTGGGGGAAGGAAGGCTGCCTTTGGAGGCTGCTGGGTCCCCGTGCCTGAGCGTGGGCGAGAGGGCCCCGGAGGCCGCGAGGTGGCCCCGGCGGGTCGGCCTGGGCAGCCGCTGGGGTCATAGCTGGGCTAGAGCGCTCGGGGGTGAAGGAGAAGCGGGCCCAGATCGCAGCGTGGAGGCCGGCGCTGGGCCGAGCAGAGGGCGGGGGCGGGCGGGGCGGGGGCTCTCTGGGAACCGGGGGGCACAGGTCGAGCAGCACGGGGCGGGGGCGGGAGGCACCCCCTCAGGAGGTCCCGGGCCCTGCCCGCGGGAGCACCGCTTCTCCGGGGCCCGCGGCGCGCTGGCAGTGAAGGCAGGCCGCTGGCGGGAGAAGGAGTCTAGATTCCTCGGCGCGTCCTGCCCGGTCCAGCGGGGAGGCCTGCCCCGCCCAGCCTCCTCCCTCCCCCGGCCGGAGCGCCAGACGCCGTCCACCGCGGAGCCGGGAACCCTTTATCAGATCATAAATAAGGCGCCGGAGCCGTCCGTGTCAGCATCTTGGCGGGCCCGCGGGGCCTCGCAGTGGGGGCTGCCCCCAGGGTTTCCACGCGGCCTCGGAGGGCCGACCCCCGGCCCGGCCCCAGTGGGCCTGCGGGGCGCGCCAGCCCCTCCTCTTGGGCCGGGTCAGCCCTGGCCGAGGTGACTGTGGGGCGGACGGGGCCCTCGGGCCTAGAGCCTCACAGCCTCGGGGGCGCCGGGTCCCTCTGGCCTCCTGCCTGTCTGGTGCGTGCGGGTCTGCGAGGGGCCGGGCCCTGGAGGACGGCTGCCCTCACCCCCGAGAACTGCCCCCGGGCTGGAGGTAGAGGCCGGGGGGCTGCGCGCCTGCGGCCTCATCCCCGAGGTGCAGCCGGCGCGCCAGGGCCTAGCGCGTGGACGGCGGCGGCAGCCTTCTCCCAGGAAGGCTCTTATCCGCCTGGAGAGGCTGCTTCCCCAGGGAGGGTTCTCTCTCTCTCTCTTTTTTTTAAAGATTTATTTATTTATTTATTTATTTATTTTGGGCGGGGGTCGGGTTGGGGAGGGAGGGGGCGGGCGGGCCACTTCTATTGGTCTTTCATTTCTCCATTTTCATCCGTCTTTGTTCTTTGGCTCCTGTGGGCCTCCCATCACGGTGGCCTCTGTTGTCGCAGAGCGCCGGCTCTGGGCGCATGTGCTCCAGAGCTCCAGCTCAATAATTGGACACATGGGTCCAGCCGCTCCGTGGCACGCGGGATCTTCCCAGGCCAGGGATCGAACCGGCGCCCCTTGCACTGCGGGGCGGTGTCCCTACCCACTGGACCAGCAGGGGAAGCCCAGATTCTCCCTTCTTAATCAGCACGTGTTGTTTTCGGTTGAATGGCTTTGAGAGCTGGCTCCCGTTCTGAAAGGGCCCTGGCGGCTCAGACGGTAGAAGACCCGCCTGCCGTACACAAGGCCCGGGCTCCAGCTCTGGGTCGGGAAGACCCCCGGAGGAGGAACTGGCCGCCCACGCCAGTGTTCTGGCCTGGGAAATCCCACGGACAGAGGAGCCTGGCGGGCTACAGCTCAGGGCCGCAGCGGTGGCCACGACCAAGTGACTGATGCTTCTGTGAAGAGCCAGCTTTTTCAGCAGCAAATGGGAAACGAACCTTCACCCAGGCCCCCCAGGGAGCTCTGGGGTCCAAGCGAGCCAGCGTGGCGGCCCCGGCGGCCCTGAGGGGCTGGGCTGGTGCCGGCGGCGTGCGCGGCAGCGATGCCCCAACAAAAGGGCCCTCTGGATGGGCGTGAGCCCGCTGCGGGCAGGGGTGCACTGCTGAGCGACAGCAGCAAGACTAGGGAACGCGGTGAGGGGGGCCGCCGCCTCGACACCCTCCCCGGGGAAGCGCCCGCGGGGCGGACGAGCTCCTCTGCGGCAGGGTTGCCCTGGGGTGCTGTCGACTTCCCTGTTTGGGCTGAGGGCTTTAAGTGGGAAGAAATAGGGAGACTCTGGAAACGCTGGTCTCCCTGTTTCTCAGCCGTGCTCTCAGTTTTCCTGGCACCCCCAGTCACTCAGGCCTCCCTTCCCCGGGCGCCCGGGACGGAGCACTGCGGGGCTGGGTGGACCTTCCCATGGACCGAGGGAGCGTCCCCGTTGGAGGGACCGTAGCTCCCTCCCCCAGGCCCCCAGGATCCTGCTCTAGTTTGAAAGACGTGGGAAACGAGGTGCAGGGGGCCAGGCAGCACAGATAAAGCCCCTTGCTTTCCGCCCTGTCGTCTGATAAGCGGCCCGGGGCTGCCCACGCCCGCCAGCCTCCCGGCTCATCCGGTCGTTTGTGGCTGGCCGGGCAGAGCTGCGGGGCGGGCTGGCGGGGGAAGAGCGGCAGGAAGCGGGGTGCCAGGCGGCTATATTCAGGCTCTGGTCCTGACAGCTTCCGGGCCTTGAAGAGGCTTCAACTGGGCTCTGCCCGCAGCTCCTCACGTCCAGACGGGGGTGGGGGCTCGGCCTCCTCCATCCCGGCCCGTCCTTAACCCCTAACCCTGACAAAAATACAGGAAGCGAAGGCCTCTTCCTTCCTCTTTGCCAAACACGCCCCCTCAGCGCGTCTCTCCCTGGGAGGCTTGTCCAGCTCCCTTCTCCCCGCCGGGCTCTGCCCTTCCAGCCGTGGGCACCTCCAGGCAGCCTGCGCCGGTTGCCGGTCCGAGCCCGGGTCACCTCTCTGAGCCGCCTGGAGGGAGAGGCCGGGGGCTCGCTGGGCGCAAGGGGCACAGCGCCCCCCTGGAGAGGGGCACTCCCACCAGGACCACTCCAGGGGTGGCGCTGCCGCATGGCCCTCACCAGGCACTCCCCGCCACCCCCTCCGTCTGTCCCCGGGCGCCTTCCCTCCGGGGGCGGGGCTTTGTGCCCCCCCCACCCAGAGCCCCAGGCTCGGAGGGCAAAGGGGGCGGGAGTTGACCCAAGTCTGCCTGACCCCGAAGTGGTGACGTCTCAAAGTGTGGCCCCGGGCTGCCCCCCAGCGTCCCGCCCTCGAGCTGGCGGCAGCCTCGGCGTCCAGGGGCCTCGCGGGGTCCTGGGAGCCTCTGGGACAGGGCTTCCGGCGGCAGACACGGCCGGAGGGGGTGCTGGGCTCCCCGCCCCCGGCAGGCAGGGGCCGCGCAAACCCCACGCTTCCACCTCCCGTGCTTCGTGACGGTGGTGCTCGTCTCGACGGAAAGACGACGACGTCACGCTGAAGAGCTCAGGACGAAGAGACACGCGGAGGAAGCCGCCGCGAGCGTGAGCGTTTTTAAATAGGCGGGACGTTTTAAATAGCACGGCGAGACAGTGGCTGTTTCGGACGGCTCACAGACTTTAGAAGACTTTCCAATCAACTTGGGAGTTGGGGGGGCGGGAAACTTTCAAATAGTAGACTTTGCGTTAAACAAAGAAAGCCAGGTTCTGGCTTGCGCGGAAAAATCAGTAGGTCTTGTCAGT
Source organism: Tragulus kanchil (assembly GCA_022376925.1). Classification (NCBI taxonomy): domain Eukaryota; kingdom Metazoa; phylum Chordata; class Mammalia; order Artiodactyla; family Tragulidae; genus Tragulus; species Tragulus kanchil. Next base: position 1,456,732 of record JAIOJX010000031.1, on the reverse strand, counting down.
GAAGGGCAGCACGGAACGGGGGGCACAGGGCGGTCCTTCTGCGGGGGCCCCACCCCCTCCACTCCGTGGGCAGCGGTGCCTCCACCCAGCACAGCCGCTGACCCGTCGTCCAGCCCCGGCGGTGGTGGGAGGGGCTCCGTCAGTGAAGGGGGTGGTCCCAGAGAGCCAGGACTGTGGTCCCCGCCAGCACCCCCCGGAGTGCCTGTGGGGCTCATAATGGGGGTCCCAGGCACCCTGCCCGTAAGAAACGGTCACCGTATATCACGGATTCAGTCCGAACAGGCCCTTCACTGCCCCGCCTGGGGAAAGCCGTCCGAACAAGCACAGGCCCACGAGGACGGCGGTGTCCCCGGGCAGCGCACGACCGGCCAGCCGTCCCCGGCTGTCCTGCGCCCCGAGGAGGGCGCCGTCTCCGTGCCGTGGCTCTCTCCATCAAACGTGGGAGGTGGGCAGCCGGAGGCTGGGGAGGGCCCGCCTCCGGCTGCCCCTCGTCCGCTGCTGCCTGCCCGGCCTCAGTCATTTCACCTGTGATCCTGTTCCCACAACCTAGAAACATGACGGTGGCCGGTGCTGACGCCAGAACTCCAGCGGGGCTGGGAGCTCGAGCCAGCCGGAGCCTCGCACACCACTGTCCAGGGCGGCGCTCGGGCCCTCCTCCCACCCGGCTCGCGCCTGCTCTGGGGCTGGACTGCCGCCCGCACACGGGGCCGCGGCCTCCGTGTTGAGGGCCGCTCGGTGCCTCCGGGTTCGGCCGGCTCCAGTCTCCTTCGGCAGCGGGCCCGGCAGTCTCCTCCTGTGCTGGAGTGAAGAGGCAGCGAGGTGGGTCCGGGGGGGCCCGGGGCCTAGGCTAAGGCCAGTGCACACCAGGCCTCCTGGCGCAGGGGCCCCCCAAGGCCCGCCTGTGGGCCCAGGGCTGTGGAAGGCAAGGCAAAGTCCTCAGGCTCAAACTTGAACTCCAAGTGGCTTGGGGCCAGGGGGTCGTGCACCTGTGCGGAGACCTGCGAGGAGGACAGGGCATGCTTGATCCTCAGGAATAGCTGGCCAGCCCACGTGGGGAGCCCTGAGGCAGGGGGCTTGCCCTAAGGGGCTCCTCATCTCCTGGAGTGGGTGGGCACCCCTCGTGAGGATCGACGGGACGGCCGGAAGGCTCTCAGTCAGCGCTGGCCACAGCGGCCAGCTGGGCGTCCAGCCCGAGCCTCTGGAGGCGCCCGCGGGGGCTGTGACCCGGCTGGGATGCCACGGTCCCCCCGGAGACGCCTGGGAGCCAGTTCTGGGAATGCCACAGACCCCTTCCTCCTTACCTGGGAGGTGACGCTGGGCCCGGGGCAGGACGGGGGTGCCAGGCTGGGCTCGGGTTTCAGCGTGGCCGCGGAGATCTCCGGGTCAGGGACAGAGGCTGGCGGGGAGGCTGTGGTGCTCCTGACAGACCCTGCAGGGCAAGGCGGGGCATTTACAGAAGCAGCCAGATTTGGCCACGTGGGATGGGCGGTGGGGGTGGCTTCCTCCACCGGACCCCTGCCTCACGACTGGCTGAACTCATGCCCCCCAGCCCCTCCCCCAGACAGCCATGCCACGGTAATGGAGGACGTCTGAGCTTCGGGATGACGATGTCCCACCAAACACGTGCCTCTCTAACGGTGGAAGGTGAGACACGCACTGATCCCCGGGAGGAAGGTGCCCCCGGAGACCTCCCCAGCCCCGACCCCCGCACCTGAGGAGCCTTTGCTCTTGGCCACGTTCTTCGGCTTCCGTTTCCGCGTCTGGATGCTTTCCTTCTTCATGGCCAGAGGCCGCGGCACCTGGCGGGGCAGCAGCGGGTGGATGCCTGCCCCTCGCTGAGCCGCCCGCAGTCTCTTGCTCGGCCACCTGTCCTGGTCTCGGCCCCGCAGAGCCGGTCACTCCTGCAGCCCTGTCTGGGGAGCTGCGACCTGCCAGGCTCAGCGCTGTCCTCCAGGCAGGGCGGGGAGAAGCCTGTCCCACCCCAGCCTCCCAGGGCGGGGTCTGGGGGTGTCCAGAGGGGCTCTGGGGGCGTCAGCCGGTGCCCCAAGCGGAAAGGCTGCGGGGAAGCCGCAGCGGCGCTACGGCCCCCCGAGCCCATCCGTGCCGCCCGTCTGCCGCTAAGGTGCGCGTGGCGTGGGCAGCCCAGGCCGCCGGACCCGCCCGCTTCCCCAGCCCCGCCGCGCAGGGAGGCCCGCGTGGCGGCGGCCCCGCTCACCCCGTGCAGCTTCATGTAGAGTCCGCAGGCGTTGCACACGGGCTCGCCGTCCGCGTTGCGCCGCCAGAGGGTGGTGTGGGTGGTGCGGCAGTTGGTGCAGCAGAGGGGGGCCCGGCGGGACGAGGACTGCGGACGGGAGGCGGTGAGCGCGGCGGGCGCGGCCGGAGGGGCGGCCCGGGGCTGGGGCGGACTGGCCGTGGGGCCGGGTGGGCAGGGCTGGGTGAGCGGCCTTTGGCGCGGAGGGCCTGCGGCCCGGCCAGGGTTCCTGGCGGGCAGGACCTGGCACCCACAAACGCTGGGACAGGTCACCTCACCTTCTGGGCCTCAGCTCCCCTATCCACAAAACGGGGGCGACCGCAGACCTGCCCCGGGCGTGGGGCCAGGATCCCGCCAGGGCTCAGGACCCTCGCGCCGCTGGGTTTCCCTGAGGCCCCTTTTTAGGCAACGCTGGGCCTTCTCTCTGTGTTTCTGAGGTGGAGCAGCGCCCCCGGGAGCCTCGGGGTCCTGGGGCCCCCTCGGGTCGGGCCGGGCTGAACGTCCAGGGGACCTGCCTCCCGAGACCTGGGGCTCTGAGCACACGCTCAGCTCAGCCACTTGCCCTGGACTGTGGGCGGCGGGTGCCAGGCCTGCCCTCGCGGCTCACTGGCCGGGGAGGGAGAGGGAGGCCCGGCTGGCGCTGCTCCCCCGCCAGCACTTTTGGAAACGCCTCCTCGCCTTCTCTCCCTCAGCAGGGTGGCTGTGAGGGGCCGGCCTCTGGTCTCCAGGTAGGGCTCTGCACCCGGGATCTGGGCCACAAGACAGGAAAGAGACGAGCCCAGGAAGCTCCGGGGGGAGACGGGGCGGCCGCTCCGGGCCTGGCTGGAGAGACCCTCCCCTCCCGCAGGCGGCGTCCAGACTGCAGCCGTGTGGGGCTCGACGTCCAGGCCAGCAGGCATCTCCGGCGGTCTCCCCGGGAGACTGGGGTGGACCTGTGCCCTGGCTGGAGCGCAGAGAGCGGCTGGCCGGCCCAGACCCAGCAGAAAGGGAAAGGCAGTGGTGGCCGCAGCCCAGGGACAGATGGTGGGACGCACCCTGAGGCAGGAGCCCCAGTCCTGGAGCCAAGCAGCCCCCAGCCTGAAGCCGCCCCGGGGAGCCGGAGGCCGCAGCCGGCTTTCACTGGCCGCGATTCCAGTCGCTCTCCTCCCTGCCCGCTCCTCTCCTTCCAAATGCCTCTCGGCTGCCGGGAGCTGCGCCCACGTGGAGGCTCCCTGCTGCCCACTTCGGCCTTGCATCTCCTGACCGCCTTGGGGCCTCCCCAGAGTTCCCCGGTGTAACAAACAACATGCAAATAGCTAGAAGTGAATTTCGGATAAGTAGGAAGTATTTTCTGTGAGTACTTTCCACGCGATAGTTGGGACATACGTGTACTAAAATGCTATTCATCGCTTGTGACTGCACCCACAAACGCTGGGACAGGTCACCTCACCTTCTGGGCCTCAGCTCCCCTATCCACAAAACGGGGGCGACCGCAGACCTGCCCCGGGCGTGGGGCCAGGATCCCGCCAGGGCTCAGGACCCTCGCGCCGCTGGGTTTCCCTGAGGCCCCTTTTTAGGCAACGCTGGGCCTTCTCTCTGTGTTTCTGAGGTGGAGCAGCGCCCCCGGGAGCCTCGGGGTCCTGGGGCCCCCTCGGGTCGGGCCGGGCTGAACGTCCAGGGGACCTGCCTCCCGAGACCTGGGGCTCTGAGCACACGCTCAGCTCAGCCACTTGCCCTGGACTGTGGGCGGCGGGTGCCAGGCCTGCCCTCGCGGCTCACTGGCCGGGGAGGGAGAGGGAGGCCCGGCTGGCGCTGCTCCCCCGCCAGCACTTTTGGAAACGCCTCCTCGCCTTCTCTCCCTCAGCAGGGTGGCTGTGAGGGGCCGGCCTCTGGTCTCCAGGTAGGGCTCTGCACCCGGGATCTGGGCCACAAGACAGGAAAGAGACGAGCCCAGGAAGCTCCGGGGGGAGACGGGGCGGCCGCTCCGGGCCTGGCTGGAGAGACCCTCCCCTCCCGCAGGCGGCGTCCAGACTGCAGCCGTGTGGGGCTCGACGTCCAGGCCAGCAGGCATCTCCGGCGGTCTCCCCGGGAGACTGGGGTGGACCTGTGCCCTGGCTGGAGCGCAGAGAGCGGCTGGCCGGCCCAGACCCAGCAGAAAGGGAAAGGCAGTGGTGGCCGCAGCCCAGGGACAGATGGTGGGACGCACCCTGAGGCAGGAGCCCCAGTCCTGGAGCCAAGCAGCCCCCAGCCTGAAGCCGCCCCGGGGAGCCGGAGGCCGCAGCCGGCTTTCACTGGCCGCGATTCCAGTCGCTCTCCTCCCTGCCCGCTCCTCTCCTTCCAAATGCCTCTCGGCTGCCGGGAGCTGCGCCCACGTGGAGGCTCCCTGCTGCCCACTTCGGCCTTGCATCTCCTGACCGCCTTGGGGCCTCCCCAGAGTTCCCCGGTGTAACAAACAACATGCAAATAGCTAGAAGTGAATTTCGGATAAGTAGGAAGTATTTTCTGTGAGTACTTTCCACGCGATAGTTGGGACATACGTGTACTAAAATGCTATTCATCGCTTGCGTGAGTCCACACCCGCCTGTGCACTGTGTTTTCCGGTGGCCCTGACATACCCTCCCGGGCTGCACTGTGGTCCCTGTTCCCGCCGAGCCTTCAGACCAGGGGGGACACGACTCGAGGCCACTCCCCCTCCAATCCAGCCGGGACTCTCAGGGGCTCTCGCCAACTCTGCCCTCGGAGCTCACGCTGCCACCCCACATTCTAAAAAGACGTTGGCGTCTCTGAAACCTACAAGCCATGGGAATGCTATCTTCTGGGCTGTCCGGCTTCCTGCTGAAATCCTTCCTACGACACGCGACAGGGGTGTGAAGAGGTCCACACCGAGGCGTGAGGTCAGTGCGGTGTCCCCAGCACGCCCACGGGCACAGCTGCGTGCACACGTCCCCTCAGTCACCTATGCACCTCAGCAGCGCGCTACGCGCCGGGCGGGCTGGGGACGGAGACTCCAGCAGGCGGGCGGACCGCGTGCGCCCAGGACGCAACCCCAGGCGGCGCGAACCCACCTCCCGGACGCGGCCTGCAGCAGAGCCTGGAAGTCACGTTTGACCCTTTCTCTGGAGAGCAAAACTCAAAATCCAGAAACGGGGAATCGGATTAAAATCAAGAAAATGGGAAAAAAGAAAGACCCTGACTAGAGTCTCGGAGGCGCTTGCTGATTTATCTTTTCCCTCGGTTGCTCGGCTTCCTGGGGCGAGGGTGGACAGGGAAGCTAAGCCAAAGGACCAGAGGCGCGGGTGGTCCGGTGGACAGAGCCTCCTCCCTCGGCTGAACACACTCTGAGGCTGAGGCCACAGCCTGGGGCCGGCCAGACACCCGGAGCCTCCTCTGTCCTTCCTCACTCACAGCTGGCCCTAACCGCTGGGCCTCTCTAGGCTAGGTTTTGCTTTTTCTTTCCGTCTGTTTTTTCGTCGTTGTAAAGAAGTTAGCATGCCTGCTGCCCACTTCGGCCTTGCATCTCCTGACCGCCTTGGGGCCTCCCCAGAGTTCCCCGGTGTAACAAACAACATGCAAATAGCTAGAAGTGAATTTCGGATAAGTAGGAAGTATTTTCTGTGAGTACTTTCCACGCGATAGTTGGGACATACGTGTACTAAAATGCTATTCATCGCTTGCGTGAGTCCACACCCGCCTGTGCACTGTGTTTTCCGGTGGCCCTGACATACCCTCCCGGGCTGCACTGTGGTCCCTGTTCCCGCCGAGCCTTCAGACCAGGGGGGACACGACTCGAGGCCACTCCCCCTCCAATCCAGCCGGGACTCTCAGGGGCTCTCGCCAACTCTGCCCTCGGAGCTCACGCTGCCACCCCACATTCTAAAAAGACGTTGGCGTCTCTGAAACCTACAAGCCATGGGAATGCTATCTTCTGGGCTGTCCGGCTTCCTGCTGAAATCCTTCCTACGACACGCGACAGGGGTGTGAAGAGGTCCACACCGAGGCGTGAGGTCAGTGCGGTGTCCCCAGCACGCCCACGGGCACAGCTGCGTGCACACGCGTCCCCCTCAGTCACCTATGCACCTCAAAAGCAGCCGCGCTACGCGCCGGGCGGGCTGGGGACGGAGACTCCAGCAGGCGGGCGGACCGCGTGCGCCCAGGACGCAACCCCAGGCGGCGCGAACCCACCTCCCGGACGCGGCCTGCAGCAGAGCCTGGAAGTCACGTTTGACCCTTTCTCTGGAGAGCAAAACTCAAAATCCAGAAACGGGGAATCGGATTAAAATCAAGAAAATGGGAAAAAAGAAAGACCCTGACTAGAGTCTCGGAGGCGCTTGCTGATTTATCTTTTCCCCTCGGTTGCTCGCGTCTTCCTGGGGGCGAGGGGTGGACAGGGGAAGCTAAGCCAAAGGACCAGAGGCGCGGGGTGGTCCGGGGTGGACAGAGCCTCCTCCCTCGGCTGAACACACTCTGAGGCTGAGGCCACAGCCTGGGGGCCGGCCAGACACCCGGAGCCTCCCTCTGTCCTTCCTCACTCACAGCTGGCCCTAACCGCTGGGCCTCTCTAGGCTAGGTTTTGCTTTTCTCTTTCCGTCTGTTTTTTTTCGTCGTTGTAAAGAAGTTGAACTTCAAAGCCAGTGGCCAAGCTGGCCTGAGCGCCAGGCTCCAGGAGCAGGGGACACCCGGAGGAATGAGGGTGGGGCGGGGCGGGGCGGGGGGCTGGCGGGGAGAAGCGAGGCCGTCAGGGAAGTCGAGGCTGCGGGAGGCGGAGCAGCAGAGATGCTCCCATTTCCAGCAGGTCCTCTGCACAGCCTGGAGAGCCATGGGGACACGTAGCCCGAGGGTCAGGGGAGACCCCGTGCTCGGGACAACGCACGTCAGGGACGTGGGGCTGTGAGGCGGCCGGAGCAGGAAGACACAGCGGCCGGTGAGCTTCCCAAGGACGCTGGGCCCTCCATGGCGCCGGCCGCGTCCCGGGCTTAGGGGTCTGCCGTCCTCAGGGCTGGGCCGCTGTGCACTGAAGCCTGGGGGCCAGGCCGGGCAGAGGGGCACTCGGAGAGCCGGTGGCTGCAGCCCCTGCTCGTCTACAGAGTTGGAAGCCTCAGGTCAAAGGTCTAACACACAGCCTGCGACTCGGGCGGGGTTGGCCTGGGCTCCTGCTGGGAGTGCGCCCTTGTCACCGCCCACACCTGCACCCTCGGTGACAGGCTTCGAGGACGATCAGAACGGTTTCACGGAGGGTGGGACCAGCTCTTCCTGGAGAGACCTCTGCTCTCACTCGAGGGAGGGGGAGGCCCTGGAGCCGGGCAAGGCTGGGGTGACCAGCCCTGCACCCCATGGCCAGGGGCACGTGGGCTGGGCTCTGGTCTCGGGACTCCACGAATTTTGGGGTTTTCACAGCCAGCCTGGCCCCGCCAGGGCTAGTCACCTGGCGAGGGGTGGGGCCACTCCCCCTGAGTGACAGGCAGGCACCCTGCGGTCAGTGAGAGGGGCCCCCTAAGGTCCTGCTCTGGAGACACAGGAAGTGGAGGCGCCATGAGGCTGTCCCAGACCCCATCCTGCTCGCAAAGGCTTCCCGGGCATGCTCTCCACTCAGGTCCACGCGGGCCTGGACTCGGGGCGACCGGGCACCCCCCCCTGCAGCCTCGGGAAGATGCGCTGGCATCCAGGGGTCCCCCACTCTGCAAAGCAGAGCTAATTATCCCATGTCCCCAAATTCGGAAGCAGAGGCTTCACCCGGCCAAGGGCCCATCTGCCCCAGCCCACACACGGTGCAGGCCACAGCTTCCCATTTCCCTTTCCATCAGGCAGCGGGCAGTGCCTGCGTTCAGCTTGCAGGGGGCTGGACAAGAAGACCCAGGGCAGCGGCAGGAGGCTCCGTGTGAGTCAGGCATGCTGGGAGCCCGAGGCCGCAGCCCTGGCCCGAGCCTGGGGTCGCTGCCAGCCAGCTGCAAGCCCAGGAGCATCGCTCTGCTTCCTGGAGCCCCTGGTGGTCACCTGGCTGCGGTGAAGGTGGACGGCGGCAGCGCCTGCCCGCCGCAAGCCAGGCCGTCCCTGCCGGGAGGAGAGCCCTGCGAGGGCCGGGCGGCTGGGGGCCCCTGGTTCAGAGCGCATGGCGTCAGAGAAGGCGGCTGGCCTGGGTCGCAGGCCCCAGGACCTTGCCCCTGGCCTCAGCGTCTCCTTCCCCGAGGCCCCGGCCGTGGACTGGAGCGGCACGCCCGGGTGGGGTGCGGTCACAGGCGGAGACGGGAGTGAGGGGGCCTGGACTCCGGGTCTCCGGGTGCCTCCCTCTCCGAGAGACACGGCAAGGGCGCAGGGAGGCGGGGACTCACGGAGCCCCCAAATCCACGCTGGATCAGAGGAAGAGAAACAGCAGCTTCCCCTCGAGGCACTGACCGCCTCAGTCCGGCCGCCTGTCCACCCCGTCTGGGGCCTGAGAGCGTCCAGCCTGGCGCGGCCAGAGCCAGGGCGCCACGTTCCCAGGAAAGGCCTCTGACCGTCCACCCTGCGGCCCTGGCAGCAGCCGTGACAGGGCTGTCCCACAGCAGCCCCTACGGAAAGCCTTCCACACCGCAGGGCCTGCCACCTGGTGGGCTCCCACGAGCCTCGGGCAGAGCCTCCGCGGCCCTCCCGCCTTTGGACAGTCGGCCGGCACTGGCGGCCCTGCCCCTTACTGACCGTCACTTGACCATCAAAGCCTGCCTGCGAAAGGGCAGAGAACAGAGCAACCTGCAACCTTTACGTGGTTTCTGGCTTTGGGCAAAAGCCCTCTCCTCGCCCCCGGCCACACGGCAGAGAGAAGCAAAAGCCCAGGGAGCCCCCGCCGGCCCAGCCTCCCCCGTCCCTGCCGGTCAGCGCAGCGGCGGGCCCAGGGCCCTGCGCCGTGAGAGTCCCTGTCCGCCAGCACAGCCCACGTCCAGGGCCCCTTTCCCCTCCAGTCCCGCCCTGGAGGCCAGGCCCTCTTGCCGCTTCCCACCACCTGGCCGCCCAGAGCCCCCAGAGCCCCAGGGCCGGGCCCCCACAGGCACAGCGCGACCCGGGGCCGGAGCCTCAGTGTCCCCATCAAGGGGTCGAGCCTCCGGGGAGACTCCGCAGACCCTGCGAGGCTGGCCCCGTGCAGGGTCCCCAGGGAGCGGAGCAGGCCGGTGCGTCCACACCCTGCCCGGGCCTCCCCCCAGAGCTCCCGCCCCCCGCCCGCCCCGGCCGCCCGCACTCACCAGGCGCTTCTGTGGCCGCACGAGGGGCCGGTTGACGCCGTTCATCTTGTGGTAGAGGCCGCAGGCGTTGCACAGGTAGTGGCCGGTGCCGTCGCGGCGCCACAGGGGCGTGGACAGGGCCCCGCAGTTGACACACTCGCGCCCCTCGCCCGGGAACCCCTCCAGGAGCTCGGCCGCTGCGGGGAGGCGGGAGCCGCTGGGGGAGGCTCAGGCCCTTCCCGAGCCGTGGCGTCCGCGCCAGCTTTTCCTTCCCTTCCCTTCTGGGTCTTTATTTTGCTAATGTCCCTTTGCTTTCCCACTAAGTTTAAAATGACAGAGTGTCCTTTGTGCCAGATTTAAATCCCCCGTCAGGGCTGCTTCATAAAGCGGGGGAGAGTCAAGAAATGCAGCCCCCTGGGGGGCGGCGACCAGAGCTGCCGCGCTCGCTGGAGGGGGTGGCAGCACGGCCGGCTCTGGCCCCTGGTGAGGACTCTGTGGACGCGAGTTTGCGCTAAGGGTGAAGGGCAGGGAAGCTGCTGCCGTCCACGGGGTTGCCGGGAGTCCAACATGCCTCGGCGGCTGAGCTGAACCGGACTGGGGCAGCCGGAGCGTCCGCACCGGCAGGGGACGAGGGCCTTGCGCGTGGATCTGGAGGGCGGTGCGGTGAGGCTGCAGGGACCGCGGGGCCTTCCCGGCAGCCTCCGCGGCCTCAGCGCCGTCCGGGGACTCGGGCGACCCACGCGGCCACGGCGGCCCCTCCAGACCTGGCAGGGCGCGGGCGACACCTGGGCGGCTGGGTCGGGTGGGGTGAGGACCCATCACCGCCCGGCCGGGGTGGGCGCCTCAGAGGCCGGGCCAGGTGGACCCCGCTTCCTGAGCTGCCGGCGGAGAAGCCGGGGTGGGACGTAAGCTCAAAGACTCGACCAGCACAAAAAGGCGTGGCCCTCCGTTTGGGGGTCGGGTGAGAACGGGCGCCCACGACTCAGGAAGCGGGTGGGGAGCAATTCTCAGCTTTACAGGTCTGGAATCCGATCACTCGGATTTAGACCCCAGAGAGCAGCAGAAACGGTCTCAAATAGACTCTGTCATCATTCTAGAACAGAGACGAATTTACATCAATAAACGGGTATTTCAAGCTTAAAAAAAAGTCATTTCCAAAACTTTTCGTAAAAACCACTTAAGGCATCGGCTTTAAGGGAGTGATCCCCGAGTCCTGGGCTTGGACGATCGAGAGGTGAAAACACCGATGTGTCTACAAAGACACTCAGGACCCCGTCATCTTGGGGTGGGTGAGGTGCCGGAAGCCTCTGGGGTCCCCCAGGTCTACACGTCCCCGGGCCTGGGCCTGCCCCAAGCTGGGGTCCCACCTGGCTGGGAAAGCCCTGACTCCGGAGGGGGCACATTTCGCAGGGTGCGGGGTCGCACCCCAGAACGGCCAGCAGCCGGGACCCCGCTCAGGGCAGCCAGCTCGCGTCCCGCACTCACCGAAGGTGGCTCTGCGGCCGGGGAGGCCAGCCGGGAGGCCCTGCAGGCTCGGCAGGACGCTGCCATCCAGGGGTCCAGACGCCCACGGCGGGGCCACCTCGGCGCTCACGTAAGCCGGGTACGCGGCGGGGTACGAGGAGCCGAGTGCGGCCGGATACTGCTCGCCAGCCAGCATCGCGCCCGGGAAGGCGCCGCTGTCCCGGGTTCCCGCGCCGCCCCCAGGCCCCGGGGGGCTGTGCGCAAAGGGGAGGGCGGTGGTCCCCGGCGGCGGAGCGCCCGGCGCGCGGGGGCTGCCCGAGCCGAACGCCGACGAGCCTGCCGCGGCCGCCTGCGCCCAGCCGGGGTGCGCGGGGATCGCGGGAGCCTGCGGGCCCGGCTCGCGCGCCGGCAGGTAGGGCAGCACGGAGGGGCGGCGCGCCGGCGGCACGAACACCGGGGAGCCGGCGCCTGGCGCGTGCAGAAAGGCGCCCGAGTCCGCGTAGGCGGCCTGACCGGGGCTCGGGGCCAGCGCCAGGCTCTGGTACATCTTCTGGTCAACGCAGACAGGAGGGACCGGCGTCGAGGTCGCGGCCACGGTGCCCCACGGGTTCCGTCGCTCGGCCGCGCTCCTCGCTCCCCAGCCAGGAGGCTCCCGGGCGAGACAGAAGGGCAGGGGCGGGGGCGGCTGGAGCGGCCCGCGGGCCTCCGAGGGCAGCGCGACGGAGCTCGCCTCCCTCGCGGCCGGGGCTTCCGCGGTTCCCGGGTAGGCAGGGTGGGCGCGAAGAAGGAGAAATCCGGCGGGGCCACAGGGCGCAGAGTCTGGGCGCTGAGAAGGCGCCCGGCTAGGGAGGGGCGCGTGGCCAGGCGCGCCGGGGTCCTCGGCGGCTGGTCTTGAAGACCCGAAGGCGCGAGGGCGCAGCGCGCCGGACAGGCGGAGGCCGGCGGACTGCAGACGGGAAGCCTGGAAGCCGGTCCTCGCGGTTCCGCAGAGAAGCCCGGTGCTTCGGCCGCCCCTCGGCGCAGCGCCGCCCGGGCCTGGCCCGCCCCCGCCGCGCCGCCCCTCCCCGCCGGGCCCTCCCCTCCCTCCCCGCGGGGTCAGCGCGGGGCTGCGGCCTCGGTGCCACGTGACCGGAGTCCCCGGGCGCTCCGTGCTCTGCGGGGAGAGGGGCGAGACGCATGGCGCAGGGTGGCCCGCGCTGAGTCCCAGCCGGTGCAGGCGGCAGGAGCCAGACAGGTGCCCGGCTCGGTCCCAGAGGAGTCCAGCAATGGAGCTGTCTCTCGCCTTGTTTGTAGGAGTCCTCAGTCCCGTCTGACTCTTCGGGACCCGTGGACCACAGCCCGCCAGGCTCCTCTGTCCGCGGGAGCCTCCAGCCGCAGTGGGCTGCCGCGCCCTCCTCCAGGGGGTCTTCCCAGCGCGGCGACAGGACCCAAGTCTTTTGAACTGTGGTCAGTCTTTACCATCTGAGACACCTGGGGTGTTTAGACTTCGATTTAGGGGGGGTTTCGCAAATCCCGGAAACAGGCCGCTGCTCAGGCAGGTGACGGGGGCATTGGTGAATGCGTGTCACCCCGGCCTCTGCGATCCGGCCACGGCGGTGGGGACTCCTCGTTGCCCCCCTGGTCTGGGCCCCCGAGCAGGGGCTTCCAGAGTGACAGCCCTGCCCGGCTCCGGCTCTCCGGACCCAAGCCGCTGTTCCGTGGCCACAGAGTCCAGCAGGCGCCCCACGGTTTTCTCAGTGACCAAGCAGGGCGACTGTCCGCTCTCATTCCCAGTTGGGGTACAGGTCAGGACTGGCAGGCAGGTCTGGACCCCCATTCCGCAGGGTGCCCGAGCAGCTCCTTGCCTCCGCCCCTGGGGGGACTTTCTTCTGTGGGGTCTCAAGACGCCAGAGATGCGGGAAGGGTGGGAAGCCGCGCAGGGCTGGAGGTTTGGGGGGGCCAGGTCCCCCGGGGACCCCCATGCCCGGCTAGGGGCGCGTGGCCAGGCGCGCCGGGGTCCTCGGCGGCTGGTCTTGAAGACCCGAAGGCGCGAGGGCGCAGCGCGCCGGACAGGCGGAGGCCGGCGGACTGCAGACGGGAAGCCTGGAAGCCGGTCCTCGCGGTTCCGCAGAGAAGCCCGGTGCTTCGGCCGCCCCTCGGCGCAGCGCCGCCCGGGCCTGGCCCGCCCCCGCCGCGCCGCCCCTCCCCGCCGGGCCCTCCCCTCCCTCCCCGCGGGGTCAGCGCGGGGCTGCGGCCTCGGTGCCACGTGACCGGAGTCCCCGGGCGCTCCGTGCTCTGCGGGGAGAGGGGCGAGACGCATGGCGCAGGGTGGCCGCGCTGAGTCCCAGCCGGTGCAGGCGGCAGGAGCCAGACAGGTGCCCGGCTCGGTCCCAGAGGAGTCCAGCAATGGAGCTGTCTCTCGCCTTGTTTGTAGGAGTCCTCAGTCCCGTCTGACTCTTCGGGACCCGTGGACCACAGCCCGCCAGGCTCCTCTGTCCGCGGGAGCCTCCAGCCGCAGTGGGCTGCCGCGCCCTCCTCCAGGGGGTCTTCCCAGCGGGGCGACAGGACCCAAGTCTTTTGAACTGTGGTCAGTCTTTACCATCTGAGACACCTGGGGTGTTTAGACTTCGATTTAGGGGGGGTTTCGCAAATCCCGGAAACAGGCCGCTGCTCAGGCAGGTGACGGGGGCATTGGTGAATGCGTGTCACCCCGGCCTCTGCGATCCGGCCACGGCGGTGGGGACTCCTCGTTGCCCCCCTGGTCTGGGCCCCCGAGCAGGGGCTTCCAGAGTGACAGCCCTGCCCGGCTCCGGCTCTCCGGACCCAAGCCGCTGTTCCGTGGCCACAGAGTCCAGCAGGCGCCCCACGGTTTTCTCAGTGACCAAGCAGGGCGACTGTCCGCTCTCATTCCCAGTTGGGGTACAGGTCAGGACTGGCAGGCAGGTCTGGACCCCCATTCCGCAGGGTGCCCGAGCAGCTCCTTGCCTCCGCCCCTGGGGGGACTTTCTTCTGTGGGGTCTCAAGACGCCAGAGATGCGGGAAGGGTGGGAAGCCGCGCAGGGCTGGAGGTGGCCCCCGGCCCTCCCTGGGTGGGCCCAGAGGTGCCAGCACCTTGGCCAAAGGAGCCTCTGAGCAGCATCTCAGACAGATGACCCAGGCCGGGCCGCACTCCCCAGCCACCGCCCTGCGGGCGCTGGACCACCGGGCTGGCTGGAGCGGGGCTCACGGGGCCCTTGGCAGCTGCGGTTGGGGCAAAGAATGATTTCCATTTGCAGAAAGGGCCCATCCCTTCTTGCAGGTCCAAGGTGCAGGCCAGGGTGCTTTCTGCCTGCAGAGCTGCGCCGAGGCCTGGCACGGCTCCTCTCCCTGTCTCCAGCGCCTGACTGGAATTCAGGGTGCGCATCGGGTCGCCCGGGGCCCCTGGAAGGTGACAGTGGAGGCCTCCACTCTTCCCGAGGGCTCTGGACGCTTCAGAAGCCTCGACATGCGCCATAGGGAGGGGGCGTGGGGGTCTTCATAGCCCCTGTACTCTCGCTCCCCTTCCTCCACCGCACTCACCCACCGTGGGTCTCCACGCCTCTCCCGCCCTTGGAGTCCTGGCGCGGCCGCTCAGGGCTCCCCAGGCACCCCTCCTCACCCCACCCTCTGCAGACCCTCGCTGTGGGCGGGGCCCCAGGAGATCTGAGCGTGGGGGGCGGGCTGGAAACTCGAGGTGCCAAGGCCCCCCATGTGCGCAACTTCGCATCTCACCCTTGGGGTCCCCCAGCAGCCGCAGCACCACGAAGCCGGTAGAACCCGCGCTGCCTCCGCGGCCATCTGAGCCAAGGGTACGGAGAGCTCGGTGATGCCGAAGATGCCCTGCCTGCACGGGGTGAGGAGACCTGTAAAAGCGGAGTTGATGGGGTTGAGATGCCCCCTCCACTCCAGAAAGAGGTCCAGAGAAAAACGAACGGTGCACAGCCAACCTGGGAGCCGACCGGGGCCGTGGCGGAGGAGAAGGGGAGGGGCTTGGGTTTCTGGGTGGGAATGAACCTGAAGTCCTGACCCAGCATCAGGTGGGTGCTGCGTCTTGCTGGATGGTGGTTCCATTTTATTCTCACAGCAATGGTAGGAGCTAGAGGATGTTGTTATTAGTCCTATTACAAAGGGGAAACGTGGCTCAGAGAGGTTAGTTAACCTGCCCCAGGTCACACAGCTAGTCAAGGAGTTAATTATAGCAAGCTGAGAATGCAAAATATACCTAAGGAGGCATTCTCTGGTCACTTTTTCTATATTAACATCACTAAAATGGACACGGAAATTAAAAAAAAAAAAAGTAATTCAAAGGCCAAGACTACTACCAGAGTGGAGGTCAGGGAGGCAGAAAGTGAAAGTGATAGTCGCTCATTCGTGCCCGACTCTCTGCGGCCGCGTGGACTGTCGCCCGCCGGGCTCTGGCCTTGGGCTTCTCCAGGCAGGAACACTGGCGTGGGGTCCCGTGCCCTTCTCCAGGACCTTCCCAACCCAGGGTTCAAGACCATCTCTCTCATGTCTCCTGTACTGGCAGGCGGGCTCTTCACCACTGGCGCCCCCGGGGAGCCCCTCAGGGTCCTTGTTACACAACCAGAAAGGGGCATCGCGGCTGAAACTACGACTCTAAGCCCCCCCTCACGGGCGGCGCCTTGTCCAGCCTCCCGTTTGCCATCTCGCGCTGTGTCCGCTGGGGCGAGTGCTTTTCTCTCTGCATCTCTGTTCCTCTGTCAAGTGGGTGACACCCGTGCCTACCACTCACACCGGCTCGGGGAGGAGCTGGTGGCGCGGGGCCCTGCGGCGTCCCCCGGGGCAGGCACGCAGCGGGCAGCGGGTGGACGCCGGGGGTGCCAGGTCGGGGAGGCAGAGGGCTGGCGTCTCAGGGCCGGAGTGGCAGCAGGGGAGGCTGGGAAGTTGTGTGCTGGGCCCTGAGAGCAGAGCTGCGGGGGTGGGAAGGGAGGTCCAGGAAGGAATTTCTGCCCTGAGGTCGCCCTGGTTACCCCTGCCTGAGTCCTGCCCCCCCAGCTTCCTGCTCTGGGGGCCTGGCCAGGGCCAGCCTCGGGGCGTGGGGACCCTACCCCAGCCCTGGGTCTAAGAGGGTTGGCTTGATTTGTAACCCCCTGGTGATCCGGCGGAGCGGAGATCCAAGATTTCAGACCTGAGAGAGGCTCAGTGCAGGGGCCTTGGGGAAAGGGAGGACCAGAGCCTGCGTGGCTGAGGGGCTTCCGAGCGTGAGGCGGGGGCGGGGCAGGGGCTCACAGCTGGCCGGGCTCTGAGGGGCTTTTGCCCAGCAGGTGCGTCCTCCCAGCCCAGAGCCTGAGAAGCCCTCGCTTACATGCAAGTATCAGAAAGGAAAACAGACCTCAGAGATGAGGAGGGGGCTGCCTGTGGACCAGCCCCAGGAGGAACCTGGACCTCTCTGGATGCCTCGGGGCCACCCTTGGGGCATGCCTGGGAACTAGCCCCTTAGGCTGCGGGCGTCCAGGCCACCTGCCGAGCCCCACCCCCGCTCCAGTCCTGGGCCGACGCTTCCTGCAGGCGGGGGCTCAGGGAAGGAGCCCTGGCTGGCTGGGTGGAGCCGGGCTGGGGCAGCCTGGGAAGTCAGGGGGAGTTCTGTGTCCTCCCCAGGTATTCAGATAAGCCCCACGTCCTCTCCCCTCTGGGTGGGGAAAGCCAGATCAAAGCCCCCTCCCCGCCCACTGAGCCCAGAGGCCCCTCTTCCCTTAGGCTCCACCCTCACAGGGCTGTGTGACCTGGGGCGTCTGCTCCCTGCTCTGTCTGAGCCCTCGCGGTGGCTGCCGGGAAAAGGGGCATCTCTGGGTGCCCTCCCGGAGGTGGACTGAGCACCTACAAGAAAACGTGCGTGCAGCAACCGCACACACACAGGTGCACACGCGTGCAAACATGCTGGCGTGCCCACCTGAACGCACGCACGTGAGCGTGCACGAGCAATGTGCCAGTGCCTGCACACACAGGCACACGCACGCACACGCACCCTCCCGCGCCTGCGTGCCACCATCCACACAGACACGCCGCCTTTCAGGGAAACCCCAGGGGGTCGAGCACCCAGACACCTCGGGCGGCTCAGAAAGCACCTTGCCTGTCCGCCCTCTTGCCGCGTCCGAAGTGACGTCCACTGTGGGGCCGGGGGACGTCCGCGGGCGATGGAGCCGACGGGCCTCGTTTGCCGCGGAGCCGTCCTCCTGGCGTGGAGCTGCCGCGCGACCGCCGGGGCAGACCTCGCCCGGAAGCTCGTCAGTTACAGTGCCGAGGGCCTGGACACCTGCACCCTCTGCCAGCCCGGAGGGCTGAGGGCCGGTCTGGGGCTCCCGGGGAAGAGGCTGGGGCGTGCTTGCCCAGAGCCCCTGCCTCTCACCCCACCGCTGGACGTCCCTGGGGCCACCTGGGCGCGTCCCTCTTGCAGCAGCCCTGCAAGACGGTGAGGGGCTGATGCCGGAACCTTCCTCTGGGCTGGGGGGGAGCGTGTGCTTCATGGTGGCGGGGGGTGGGGCACGAGCGAGAGCACAGGCCACCCGACTGGCCTGTGCCCCTAAGGGGCCCTCCAGGCCCAGCCCTGGATCCAGCTCGGGAGAGGGAAGGGTCTGTGGGCCGCTGGTCTGTGCCGCTTGTTTGCAGTTTTGAGTGTCCCTTCTCGGCCCAATAGGAGGAGGTCCGGGGCTGGCGGGGCGAACGCCTGAGCCCCTCTCCCCCACCGTCGACCCTTGGCCTCCACGGGGCTTCCCGGGTGGCAGGCTCCCTGGGGATGCGGAGGGCTGGGGGCACCCGGCCCTGGACCAGCTGCCGCGGAGTCCTTTCCCACCTCCGCTCCCAGGCGCTGGGGCTGCACAGGGTCAGCGGGCGGCCTGGCGGGTCTGGGCGGGCCTAGACCAGGGCCCCTTCCCTGGTCCCCAGCCTGGCTGCCCCGGGTGGGCGGCACCCAGGGCGCCGTCTGCGGGTTGGAGGGGAGGCTCGCTTTTGGAGGCACCTGGGGCCAGGGGGCAGAGGGCGCTCTGGGCGCAGCCGGGGCAGGGGGTGTGGCCTTGTCAGAGCTTGGCTATTGGCGCCCCCTTGTCTCCATTCCCTCGCCTTGGTTTGTGCTCTTTTGCTCTCATCGTAAAAGAAATGTCCTTTCTTTCTCCCCCTTTTCCTCTCCCTCTCTGCCGTCTCCCCTGCCTTCCTCATCCTCTTCTCTCCGCTCCTGCCCTGCCCCTGGCCCTCTGCCCTTTCTCCACCGTCTTCCTGAGGACGCGGGGTGTCTGTCCTCAGCTGGGGGGCTCCCGGGCTCCGAGCAGGGGCGGGAGCTCCAGGCGGCTCCAGGCTCTTCCCGCCAGGGGCCGGGGGAGGACAGCTGGCCCCGGGAGCCAGTCTCCGTCGGCAGGACAACGGGGTCTCCCAGCCAAGACCAGGAGTTTATGGCCTCCCAGCCGCGTCTGCTCAGCGTACAGATTTCAGGACGCGTCAGAGCCGTCAGCCACACTCCTGCTGGTGGCCCGGGACCAGGAGGCGAATCCAGGGACCTTAAGAAACTCCGAGAGCGTCAGACCGTCTGGATCACGGAGGACGCTTGCTGGCTGGGACCACTGGGCCTTTCATGTTCTTTCGTTGCCATTTTTTTTCCCCATTTCCTGTATTTTCCACATTGAATAAATAGATAAATAGAAATGCAGTGAGAAATAAATCACATTTTATAGGGTTGGGCTGAAGGAGCTCCAGTGACTGCAGGAAAACAAGCTTGGGGAGCGAGGGCGCACCGATGCCTCGGGTCAGGCGCTGTCCCAGCCCCTTGGGGGTCTCTAGAAAAACGGACACGTTGGCTCAGCTGGAGAAGAGAGGGCCCCGGCGGTGGGAAAGGAGGCTCTGGCCCGAGAAGACACTGCCCGGCTGGCAGGCCGGCTTCAGCAGAAACGTCCTTCCCGGCGGGGAGGCCGTGCTCCCTGCCCAGGAGCCGGGCCAAGCCCGTGGGGGTCAGCGGGCGGGGCCTCGGCGGTGCCCGCGACCACGTCCTGCGGGTCTGGCGGCTTGCTGGGCGGGAGTGGGGCACCGAGCACATTCCTTGGGGTACTTCACAAGGAACAGGAAGCTACCACCTCCCCTCCAGGCCCAGGCCTTCTGGGGGCGGGGCGCTGGGGCCCCAGGCTGGAGCTGCTGTCCGCAGGCCCCCCGGGACACTGGTCTGTGTAAGGTCGTGGTGGGGGGCCGCTGCTGGGCATAGTTTTGAGCTGGGAGGGGCTGTCCCCTTGGAGGTGGTCAGGGCCAGCCCTGTCTCTTGGGCTCCCGCCTTGTGTCCTGCTCCTGGACGGAGAGTGACTGTGTCTCAAGGTGCGGGTCCTGAGCCCGCCTCCCTGAGCGTGGAGCAGGGGCAGCCTGGGTCCGTGGCCCAGGGCCTGTCCGGTCCATCCTGTGATGTGGGGTCAGGTGGGCTGGTGTCTGAGTTCCGCTCTCCTGATCCGTGCGGAGGGGTGTTATCAGGAGACACCAAGTGCCCGCCAGGCACGCCGGCTGGCACGGGGAAGGGGCAGGAAAGTGACTCCGCTGTGGGGAGGTCCGCAGCCCTGCATGGCCGGGGGGAGACGCACTGCTGCTGCTGTCCGGGCACCAGAGCCGGGGAGGAAGGCCAGCGGTGCCGCCGCCGGCCCAGGTGAGACCGGCGCCAGGAAGGACACCGTGCGGAGCTCCGCCCGGAGGTGCCGCGGTCGGGGGCGGGGCCGCAGGGCGGGGGCTGCCCCTCCAGGCTGACCCCAGGGCGGCGGCCGGCTCCAGCTGGAGTCCGCCCGTCCCAGGCTGCGCCTGCCTCCGAGTCCCGCCCAGCGATCGTCCGCCCCGTGCCTCACGTGCAAAGAATTTCCCGTGCAGCCACTGCGGCAGCTGGGACATTTCTGCAGCTGGACATTCAGAGGAACAGCCATGCGTCCGTCTCCCGACGCAGACGCAGGCTGGCGTCCCTGGTCCCGGAACCCCTGCCCTGGCTTCCCTTGGAGAGAAGTCACGAGGCCGTGGGCATCTCATGGGCTGGAGACCCTGCAGCCCGCTGATGGTGGGGCTGTGGCAGAAGTGGCCAAGGCCCCGGGCACGCTCTCTGGGGCTGCCCGAAGGCGCCCAAGGCCCACCTCTGGCCCGAGCCTGAGGGCGTCCGTGCTTGGGGGCCCACCCTGCCGGTCTGGGGCAAAGCGGTGGGGGGTGCCCGGCTGCACTTATTCCTGGGGAGCCGCCCTCATGCCGGGGACTGCCGTCTCCCAGTCGGAGCCTGCTGGAGCTGGGCGTGGCCACGAAGGAGCGAGCGCATCCTCTCCGGACGCCTCGGCCGCGTGTGGACGGGCCAGGCCTGGGGCCACCGCGGCGAGCACGCGGCCCGCGGCAGACCCGGGAGACACACAGGCCAGGCGGGAGCTCGCCGGGAAGGGGCTGCGCGGAGGGGTCCCGGGAGCTCTGACGGGGCTGGAGACCAGCCGCCTCTCCCTGGGACCTCCAGCGGCCACGACTCCGTCCTGAGAACACTGAGACTTGAGGCTGCAGACAGGCCGATGCACAGCGGACCCGCCAGGTTTTAAACATGGGGAGCGTTTAAATGAAAATCCAGATTTCTTCTCTCTTGCAAGAAGAGAAGATGACAGTGTCTCCACCAGTCCAGAGGGCACGGGGAAGGGGCAGGAAAGTGACTCCGCTGTGGGAGGTCCGCAGCCCTGCATGGCCGGGGGACGCACTGCTGCTGCTGTCCGGGCACCAGAGCCGGGAGGAAGGCCAGCGGTGCCGCCCGGCCCAGGTGAGACCGGCGCCAGGAAGGACACCGTGCGGAGCTCCGCCCGGAGGTGCCGCGGTCGGGGGCGGGGCCGCAGGGCGGGGGCTGCCCCTCCAGGCTGACCCCAGGGCGGCGGCCGGCTCCAGCTGGAGTCCGCCCGTCCCAGGCTGCGCCTGCCTCCGAGTCCCGCCCAGCGATCGTCCGCCCCGTGCCTCACGTGCAAAGAATTTCCCGTGCAGCCACTGCGGCAGCTGGGACATTTCTGCAGCTGGACATTCAGAGGAACAGCCATGCGTCCGTCTCCCGACGCAGACGCAGGCTGGCGTCCCTGGTCCCGGAACCCCTGCCCTGGCTTCCCTTGGAGAGAAGTCACGAGGCCGTGGGCATCTCATGGGCTGGAGACCCTGCAGCCCGCTGATGGTGGGGCTGTGGCAGAAGTGGCCCAAAGGGCCCCCGGGGCACGCTCTCTGGGGCTGCCCGAAGGCGCCCAAGGCCCACCTCTGGCCCGAGCCTGAGGGCGTCCGTGCTTGGGGGCCCACCCTGCCGGTCTGGGGCAAAGCGGTGGGGGGTGCCCGGCTGCACTTATTCCTGGGGAGCCGCCCTCATGCCGGGGACTGCCGTCTCCCAGTCGGAGCCTGCTGGAGCTGGGCGTGGCCACGAAGGAGCGAGCGCATCCTCTCCGGACGCCTCGGCCGCGTGTGGACGGGCCAGGCCTGGGGCCACCGCGGCGAGCACGCGGCCCGCGGCAGACCCGGGAGACACACAGGCCAGGCGGGAGCTCGCCGGGAAGGGGCTGCGCGGAGGGGTCCCGGGAGCTCTGACGGGGCTGGAGACCAGCCGCCTCTCCCTGGGACCTCCAGCGGCCACGACTCCGTCCTGAGAACACTGAGACTTGAGGCTGCAGACAGGCCGATGCACAGCGGACCCGCCAGGTTTTAAACATGGGGAGCGTTTAAATGAAAATCCAGATTTCTTCTCTCTTGCAAGAAGAGAAGATGACAGTGTCTCCACCAGTCCAGAGCCTCACCTCCGGGCCGCAGGGCTCCCTGCTGCTCGCCCGCCCCCGCGGGTCCCTCGTGGCCCACACACAGCGGTGGTCACAGGCTGTGGTGCGCAGGTTCGGGCGCTCCGCAGCCTGCGGGATCTTCCTAGATCAGGGACTGAACCTGTGTCTCTTGCCCTGACTGACCCACAGCCCAGACGCCGTTGCCTTGAAAGACGGCTGGCAGGGGGGTCATCCGACCTGGTCTCGGGAGACGGGACACCTGTCACTGACGTGCGGGTCCACTGAGGCAGGACCCCGCGCCTCCCCGAGCCTCCGCGGCGGCGGCCCACTCGCCCGTGCGTTCAGACGGCAGCAGAGTCCCGGCAGCTCGCAGCCCGGGGTGGGCTGGAGCCGGCGCCCGGCGCCCACCGTCCCACGTGCACCCACCTCCCGCGTCAGGGCGACAGGCGTGTGCCCACGTGCACGCTGTGTCTGCACTGCCGAAGCCACACGTGAAACCTGCGCCTCCGTGAGTGGCCTGACAAGTCGCGGCGTTGGGTGTCCACGTATTTGCTCACTCGGTGTGAGCTCAGCACAGAGCCCCTTTCTCGACCGAGAGGGGCCTCTACAGCTTAGCCCTCAAGCGGCCGCCAGGAAGCTGGGAGCTTCAGGGAGGACTTGGAGCGTCCCCAGGGCTGTGTCGCTCCTTCCTCGTGGGGACAGGCCTTCGGGTTGCCTTCTAGGGTCTTAAACTCGGGATGAGTGGAAGGCGTGGAGCAGGTTTCTGAAGCGAGGCCGTGGGGCTCTGTAGGCAGTCCTTGTCCGGGATTCAGAGTGAGGCTCCGACAAAGTGGAATCGGCTCACAGCTCTCTCCCTGGGGGACGGTCTAATCTTTCCCACAGGGACTGCTGCGGGCTGGGCTGGGAGGCCGACGTCCAGCCGTGTCCGGAGCCCCTGGCAGCAGCGCTGGGCTCGGCGGCGCGCCGCGTCCGGGGGCGTCTGTCGCTGGCACGTCCGTCCCCTGCTCGCCTGCTCCGCCGCAAGGCGGGACTGGGTCTCGCTCTGGTCTGTTTCTCTGTGGCTCGTCGGGTAGCGGGTGCTCGCTTGCAGCTTACGGGGCGCGGAGCAGCCCCGCAGAGGCCCTTCCTCCCCCACGGCTCGGGTCTCAGCAGGAAGGTGGGAGGAGCGGGGTCTCCCGCGGCGGGCACCCTTTCCGGGCTGCAGGCGGAAGGACGTGCCAGGCCTCCTGTCTGTCCACGGGGCAATCCGCTTTGAGCTCCTGGTTTCTCCTCAAAGGCCCTTCACACTTTCCCCACTTACGGGGCTGACCGCGGCTGCTGTTTGCTCCGTCGATTCAAGGAGGCGAGTGTTCTTCGTGGAGATAAGCCTGCGAGGTCGGTGCCGGCCCCTCTGCTGGGACGAGGCGCAGCAAAGGCCTCAGAGGGCTGTGTCGGGCGGAGGGTGGGCGGGGTGACTGCCCAGCCCTGCAGCCCGGGTGGGCTGGAGCCGGCGCCCGCGCCACCGTCCACGTGCACCCACCTCCCGCGTCAGGCGACAGGCGTGTGCCCACGTGCACGCTGTGTCTGCACTGCCGAAGCCACACGTGAAACCTGCGCCTCCGTGAGTGGCCTGACAAGTCGCGGCGTTGGGTGTCCACGTATTTGCTCACTCGGTGTGAGCTCAGCACAGAGCCCCTTTCTCGACCGAGAGGGGCCTCTACAGCTTAGCCCTCAAGCGGCCGCCAGGAAGCTGGGAGCTTCAGGGAGGACTTGGAGCGTCCCCAGGGCTGTGTCGCTCCTTCCTCGTGGGGACAGGCCTTCGGGTTGCCTTCTAGGGTCTTAAACTCGGGATGAGTGGAAGGCGTGGAGCAGGTTTCTGAAGCGAGGCCGTGGGGCTCTGTAGGCAGTCCTTGTCCGGGATTCAGAGTGAGGCTCCGACAAAGTGGAATCGGCTCACAGCTCTCTCCCTGGGGGACGGTCTAATCTTTCCCACAGGGACTGCTGCGGGCTGGGCTGGGAGGCCGACGTCCAGCCGTGTCCGGAGCCCCTGGCAGCAGCGCTGGGCTCGGCGGCGCGCCGCGTCCGGGGGCGTCTGTCGCTGGCACGTCCGTCCCCTGCTCGCCTGCTCCGCCGCAAGGCGGGACTGGGTCTCGCTCTGGTCTGTTTCTCTGTGGCTCGTCGGGTAGCGGGTGCTCGCTTGCAGCTTACGGGGCGCGGAGCAGCCCCGCAGAGGCCCTTCCTCCCCCACGGCTCGGGTCTCAGCAGGAAGGTGGGAGGAGCGGGGTCTCCCGCGGCGGGCACCCTTTCCGGGCTGCAGGCGGAAGGACGTGCCAGGCCTCCTGTCTGTCCACGGGGCAATCCGCTTTGAGCTCCTGGTTTCTCCTCAAAGGCCCTTCACACTTTCCCCACTTACGGGGCTGACCGCGGCTGCTGTTTGCTCCGTCGATTCAAGGAGGCGAGTGTTCTTCGTGGAGATAAGCCTGCGAGGTCGGTGCCGGCCCCTCTGCTGGGACGAGGCGCAGCAAAGGCCCCTCAGAGGGCTGTGTCGGGCGGAGGGGTGGGGCGGGGTGACTGCCCAGCCCTGCTGTGGCATTTTCCTCTGTTGGTTTTGCCCAGGTCTGATAAAGGAGCCCGCTCTGGCCAGAGCCTTCTGGGGGCTTATCAGGCTGAGTAATCCTCTGGCCTTGGCTGGGGCACGCCAGCACCTGCCCCCGCCCCAATCTTGCCCCTGTGGGCAGTTTCGGATGGAGTGGAGGAGAGGGAAGGGAAATAAATTTCCCTGTCACCTTTCTCAGCTCAACCTGGGGCCACAGTGGGGTGAGGAGGCCCCTCTGGGGAGGGACGTCTTGCCGGGGGACAGGGGTCCTTCCCACACTGAAGCCCCGGCCCCCGGGTCCCTCTCGCGACAGCCTCACTGCCCAGGCCTCCTGTGACTGCAGAGTGTCGCTTCCCGTGGTCCCCAGGCTCCAGATTTGGGCCTGGATTGATTTTGCTTCCGAGAAGGGTCAGCCTGCCTGAACCTGCAGAAAGGCGGGCTGGTCCAGCCTGGTCATACAGACAGGGAAACCGAGTCCAGAGACGTGAAATCCACACAAAGAGAGTAGCCCTTTCCAGCTTCCTGGCCCCCAGGGCTGCACTCTGTCCCCTGTCCCACCGAGGCCTGCTGGGACATTGCAGGGTCAGCGCTGGCCTGGCCTCGCTCCTGAGGACTGAGCTCTGTCGGCTGAGGTGACAACGCTGGGAGAGGTGACGTGCGACCTTTGTCCGGCTGGCGCTGCTCCACCGGGCCCCTCCCTCTTGATCCCTGGGTGCCGGGGGGCGGGGGCGGCCAGGGAGGCTCCTCCCACCCCGCTCGCAGCTGTGGCCCTGAGCTCCCAGCCCTGTGGGCACGGACTGCAGGAGGCCACTAGGAAGCGAGTTTGGGACCCTAATCCACCAGTTGCTTTAAAAAAACTAGTTCTATTTATTTATTTAGATTGTGTGGGGTTTTCTCTGCTGTGTGTGGGCTTCTCTCTAGTTGCCACGAGTGGGAGCTCCTCTCTGGTGGCGGTGGGTGGCCTCTCTCGTCGCAGAACACGGGCTCCCCATACATGGGCTCTGCGTACACGGACTCCATGTACACGGGCCTCAGGAGGTCCGGTTCCTAAGGCACGGGCTCCGTAGTGGGGGCGCACAGGCCTAGGTGCCCTGCGGCATGTGGAGTCCCCCTGGATCGGGGGCTGAGCCTGTGTCCCTTGCATCTGCAGGCGGATTCTCCCTCCCGCCCGCCCACGTGGAGCACGGGAGCCGAGTCTCCGCGGAGGCCGCGGGAGCCGGGTCCAGCACGGCCTCGTCCGTCTGGGGCAGGGGAGGGCAGTCTGGGTCTCGGTCTCCGCGCTGGAGAAGCAGGGTGACGAGCCCAGCCTTCCAGGGGCTCAGGCTGGACCGGGTCACGGTCCTCACACACCTCGCGGTCATCATCATCACCGTACCGTCCAGGGCGGAGAGCCCGGCGGGGAGAGCTCCCTCCGTGAATCCGGGAAATGCCCCTGTCGGGAGCCCCTGCGACCCCGTGCGGCAGCTGGAGGCCAGCGCCGAGCTCAGCAGGGAAGGGCTGAGCGCCCCAGCTCAGACTCACCCCCAGCCACGGCTCCTCCAGCACAGAGGTGTGTCTGCTGGCCTTGTCGGAGAGGGCATTTGGATAGGGCTTTGAGGTGTGAGTAGGAGTTTGCTGAATCAGGTGCGAGGAAAGCTTTCGGGGGGAGGGTTTTGAGGCCCATGGAGAGGGGCTACCCGAGCGAGTGGTTGGAGCTGGGCGGCTGATGGTGGAGGACATCTGGGGAGCACGTGTCTGAGGCAAGGGCAGCTTTTTTTTTAATTTTTGAGGTCAAAGCAGAGCCCGCTATAGGATTTCCTTTTGGCCTTTATGAATTGCAAAAGTAATTAATGCCCACAGTAACAGTTTCTGAAAGAAAACCAGCGATACTTGGCTCTGCCCTGACCCACAGGCCCCCAGACACCCCAGGGTCTGCCCTCCCTCCGGACTCGCCCGCCCCTCCGCGCACACACGCGCTCTGTGGGAAGGTGCTCGTCTGGTCGACTGTGGCGCGTCTGCTCTCCTGCCGCTGGCTCTATTTCTTGCCGCAACGGTCTGTGCGGATCCTTCTGTGTGAGCACGTGCTCCTGAGCCTGGCGCGGGTGCCGCGGGGGCCGGGCGACAGTGGCTTCCGCCAGCCCGGGGGACGGACATCCCGGTGCGTCCAGGGGGATTTCTTGGCCATGGAAACGGCCGTGCTGAGCGGCCTGCTGGCCTGTCTCGGAACCTCCATAAATCCCCAGAAGTGGGCTTGCGGGGACAGCTCTGAGGACGTGTTGCTTCAGTCAGTGCTGCCAGAGCCCTCGGCCGCGGGCTGAAGGACAGCCTCCTCCCCTCCCCCAGCCCAGGGCTCCCGGGAACCTTTGCCCCTGGGGCGAGTGAAGGCCCAGGCGCCCTCACAGCTTAGGGGGCTCAGCCCTTAACCCGCCCGGGCCTGAGGGAGGGAGCTGGACGCCTGGGCTGTCTAGGAGCAGCCTGGCAGCTCGGGGCTCCCTGGGGCCTCTCTGGACCTCGAGCTCAGCCGGGAGCTGCTCCTTGCCACGCGCACCCCACCGCGAGCCTCTAGGCAAATGCCGGGGCCCTGCCAGCCGGCAGCGCTGGACTTTGCGCCTGGGCCCGCGGCACCCGGGAGAGGGTGTTTCCAGTTCAGACCGCCCTGACCTTTGGCAGCACCCCGACTGCAGACGGGGGTGCCCCTGGGAGGCGGGCAGCACATGGCGTGGCCTGTTACCACAGTGACTCACGGCTCACCCACCATAAAGCTGGGGTGACGGCTCCCTGGTGCTAGCCGCACCCCGCGCTCGCCACAGCCAAGCCAGGCTGAGGTGCGTCCCCGGGGCAGCTCCGGGCTCACCTCGCGCCCGGGCGGCTCGTGGCGACGTGGGCGCCAGGCCCGGGCGGGAAGCCGGAGAGCCGACGCTGGCGCAGCGTCCCCTGGTCACTCCTCCCGTTTCACAGACCAGGGGCGCTGAGCTCGGGGACCGACGTCCAGCCCCCCGGAGCGTCTGCGGGAAGTGGGCTCCTGCGGGGCTGGAGTGTCCGTCGCTCAGCTGTGTCCGACTCCGCGGGGCCCATGGACCGTCGCCCGCCAGGCTGCTCTGTCCACGGGCTTCTCCAGGCCCGGCGACCGAGTGGGCTGCTAGTTCCCCGCCGGGCGTCTTCCCCGCCCGGGAGTCGCAATGCAGGCAGGTTCTTTACCGTCCGAGGACAGAGGTAAGAGCAGGACTCAGTCCCCACAGTGACAGCCGCACGGCCCTTCATCCCCGTTGGCCTCTGGCCTCCCGCAAAGCCACGCTGCCTCAGTTTCCCCATCTGCAAAGAGGGATTTGGGTTTTGGTGGAGGGGATCACTGTCCCCACAAAGAAGGAGATGCCTGGGGGCCCGGTCCTTTGATGGATGGGGGTCTCCCAGACCCAGGCAGGGCCCCTGTGAGCAGCCCGCCCACCAGAGTCTCTGAGGGACCCCTCGATGCCCTCCTCAGGGTCGGGCCAACCAGGAACTGGGCCTCACAGCTCCAGGGGCAGCCCGGGCCGTAGGGGCAGGACGCACGTGCCACTCTGCCCACCTGTCACCCGGCCCACAGCCACGCGGGCGGGCAGCACCCCCTGCAGCTCCTCCCGCCTGCTCTGCCGCCCCGTGTGGGCAGTTTGGGGTGTGCCCCCTTGCCCTCGCTCCCTTTCTCCCTCTCGCGAGCGTCACCCTAGGCTTTGCTAGGTCTCCTCAAGACCTTGTCTTCCCCTTTTCTCTTTGCTGGCCCGTCTGGGCGTCCCCTCCTAGAGGAAGCCCCCCTGGACCCCCCAGATTGGCTCTCCCTGCTCATAACTCCGCCCCCTTGGGTGCACCTGAAGAGAGTATTGCGGCGGTTTGGGTGGGAATTCTCTCAGTGTGACCTTGACCCCGAGGCTGAGCTCGGAGTCAGCTCCCTCCCTTGGCCCCTGTGAGCGTGGCAGCTAGAGGGGCTTCCCAGGGCAGGGGGCTTCTGGGCTGGGCTTTGGAGGCTGCGTAGGAGTTTTCCGGGTAAGGTGGATCAGCAGTAGCAGCCTGGAGCCTGGAGGTAGAGAGGCCACCAGCCATGTGGGACCTTGGTCCTCACCTGCGATGGACTCGTTGTGTGACCCTGTGTTGTCTGCTCAAAGGGCTGGTTTTCCCCGCAGGACAGAGGGGCTCAGGAGCCCTGGCATCTGTTTATTATCCTGAGGGTGGACGGGACCACCCCGTCCCCGGGCCCTCCTGCTGAGGGTGGGGGTCTGGGGGTCGCCCTGACCCTGGGATGGGCCCGTCCTGAAGCTGCCCCAGACTCGGGGCGGGGGGCTGGAGGATGACCCTCCCCTCGAGACCCTCGTGGGAGTGGAGCCTGGGGAGGGCAGACAAGCGCCTGCCTCTGTGGGCTTACGGGCGGGAGAGCAGTAACGAGGACAGAGACAGAAGCCAGCGGTGGCACAGGGCAACGAGGTCACCGAGCAGCTGCGACGAGGGCAGGGCTCCATGAGACGGCGGTCAGGGAGGCGCCCGGAGGGCAGCGATGGGGAGACCCAGGGCATTTTCCAGGCAGAGCACATGCAAAGGCCCTGGGGTGGGACAGAGCTGAAGAGAAGGAAGACCGAGGAGGTGTGGGGGAGGCGGGAGGGCGCCCCGTGGCTCTGTAGGCGTCAGGAGGGAGGCAGGACGCCCCAGACGCCCGGCCTCGGAGCCCCGCCGAATCCTGGAGCCGCACCTGGTGGGCCACATCCGAGCCCCGCCCCGCAGCCCCTGCGGCCCCCACAGGGCCAGCCCAGCTCCGCCTGCCTGCAGAGCCCAGGCTGGGCCAAGCCATTGCTGGCGCTGGAGGGGGGGGGGTCCAGGAGCCCCACATGATGGGGTACAGGGGCTGGTGCCTCCTGTCCCCACACAGGGCCCAGCCAGGCCCCTGGTCGCAGCTTCCCAAGCGAGGGTGAGCCCTGAAAGGGCCCAGAGCCTCGAGAGAAGCCTGTGGAGCCCGCGGGCACCGGAGCGATGTGGGGGCAGGGCCGAGCCCCTGCCACGCAGGCAGGACAGCGGGGTGACTGGCCTGGGGTGGGGGGCCCGGTGGAGAGTCTCACTCCTTAAGAAGAGGCTCCTGGGGCTTCCCTGGTGGTCCAGTGGGTAAGGACGCCGCCTTGCAGGGCAAGGGGTGCTGGTTCAATCCCTGGCCTGGGAAGATCCCACGTGCCACGGAGCGGCTGGACCGATGTGTCCAATGACCGAGCCGGAGCTCTGGAGCGCATGCGCCCAGAGCCGGTGCTCTGTGACAACAGAGGCCACTGCGATGGGAGGCCCACGCGGGCCAAAGAACAAAGACGGATGAAAATAGAGAAATGAAAGACCAATAGAAGTGGCCCGCCCGCCCCCCTCCCTCCCCAGCCCACCCCCACAAAATAAATAAATAAATAAATCTTTAAAAAAAGAAAAAAAGAGGCTCCTGAAGCCCACAGCCCCCTGGCCTGGGGATGGGGTAGAGGGCGGCCCCCTGGAGCCTGCCTCCTGACCGCCAGCTTACGGGCGGGAGAGCAGTAACGAGGACAGAGACAGAAGCCAGCGGTGGCACAGGGCAACGAGGTCACCGAGCAGCTGCGACGAGGGCAGGGCTCCATGAGACGGCGGTCAGGAGGCGCCGGAGGGCAGCGATGGGGAGACCCAGGGCATTTTCCAGGCAGAGCACATGCAAAGGCCCTGGGGTGGGACAGAGCTGAAGAGAAGGAAGACCGAGGAGGTGTGGGGGAGGCGGGAGGGCGCCCCGTGGCTCTGTAGGCGTCAGGAGGGAGGCAGGACGCCCCAGACGCCCGGCCTCGGAGCCCCGCCGAATCCTGGAGCCGCACCTGGTGGGCCACATCCGACCCCCGCCCCGCAGCCCCTGCGGCCCCCACAGGGCCAGCCCAGCTCCGCCTGCCTGCAGAGCCCAGGCTGGGCCAAGCCATTGCTGGCGCTGGAGGGGGGGGGGTCCAGGAGCCCCACATGATGGGGTACAGGGGCTGGTGCCTCCTGTCCCCACACAGGGCCCAGCCAGGCCCCTGGTCGCAGCTTCCCAAGCGAGGGTGAGCCCTGAAAGGGCCCAGAGCCTCGAGAGAAGCCTGTGGAGCCCGCGGGCACCGGAGCGATGTGGGGGCAGGGCCGAGCCCCTGCCACGCAGGCAGGACAGCGGGGTGACTGGCCTGGGGTGGGGGGCCCGGTGGAGAGTCTCACTCCTTAAGAAGAGGCTCCTGGGGCTTCCCTGGTGGTCCAGTGGGTAAGGACGCCGCCTTGCAGGGCAAGGGGTGCTGGTTCAATCCCTGGCCTGGGAAGATCCCACGTGCCACGGAGCGGCTGGACCGATGTGTCCAATGACCGAGCCGGAGCTCTGGAGCGCATGCGCCCAGAGCCGGTGCTCTGTGACAACAGAGGCCACTGCGATGGGAGGCCCACGCGGGCCAAAGAACAAAGACGGATGAAAATAGAGAAATGAAAGACCAATAGAAGTGGCCCGCCCGCCCCCCTCCCTCCCCAGCCCACCCCCACAAAATAAATAAATAAATAAATCTTTAAAAAAAGAAAAAAAGAGGCTCCTGAAGCCCACAGCCCCCTGGCCTGGGGATGGGGTAGAGGGCGGCCCCCTGGAGCCTGCCTCCTGACCGCCAGCTTCCTGCAGCCGCGCCCTGAGTTCCCACCTGGCCCTCAGCGGGAGAGTTACGACGCCCCGGGGCCACTGCAGACACGCAGCGGGTCCTGGGGGCCTCCGTCTGGTCCTGGGACGTGCCTGGGGCAGCTGGGTGCCGGCGTCCCCCTGTGGACTAAGACCACAGCAGGTCTCCGGCAAGGGCCGCCCTGGCCTCGGGCTGTGGCTGCGGGTCCGGGTGGGGCCTGGCTCTCCTGGGAGCAGCCTCGGGCCTGAGAGCCACTGGGCTAAATATAGCCGGGGAACTTCCCGGAACACGCTCTTCCAAGTGTCCAGTAGTGAGCAGTCCACAAAGCAGCGTCTGCTGAGAGAGCCAAGCCCACCCTGCCCGCCCCCCGGGGGAGGGCCGGAGGGTCCCTGTCCACTGCTGAGGGCTCAGCGGCACCCCGCCCGGGAGAGCCCCGGGGGCCGTGTGGTATGCAGACACCAGCGGGCTCGTCCTCAGCCGCCCAGGGTGGCCTTGCTGCGCCCGCAGGTGGGGGATGAGGGCATGCCTGTCCCCCGCACTCTCCTGTGACCCTGCGGGGAGGGCCAGGAGGCCTGTCGGGGCCCCAGGGAAGCCTCCTGTGCTGCGGGGACGCGAGGCAGGGGTCGCCTCTTCCAGGAAGCCCTCCTCGCTGGTGCTGCCCCCACGGGCCATCCCCAGCCTGGCCACTCTGTCTGGCGCAGGGTATTTTCCACTTGGGGAGCAGCGTGTGGGCACCACGGGCAGGCCCCACTCAGTCTCCTTGCTGCCAGCCCTGAGAGGCCCTGGATGTGTGCTGACCACGTGAGGGACGAGAGGGGCCTGGGGAGCCCCCGGGCAGGGACCACGACACTGTCCGCGATGCTTCCCATCCGGGGGTCATTCGGCCCCTTGGAGCCCAGGAAGGCCATCCTGGCGCCCGGTCTCCCTCCAGGCCGTCGGAGGTCCAGGGCAGGTGGGCGCCCCGGGCCTGGCCCTGCCCCTCCCCCCTCCCCTCTCCCCTGCAGGAGGCTCGTCCTGCGGGGGTCGGGGCACCGCGGCCAGCAGGCTGGTCCGTGCGCCTGAGGCACCTGCGGGGCGGCCCTCGGGCTGGGCATCCGCTTCGGGGCGCCGGCCTGCCTCCGGGCGGGGCGCGGCCCTCGCGGCTCCTGGGCTCCGGGCGGTCCCTCAGCAGTGGCCTGGGTCCGTGGGCCGCCCCTCGGGTTCGCGCTCAGTGAGACGCCACCCGTGCTCCTGCCGCCCCCACAGGGGACGCCGCCCGGTCTTGGGCGGCCAGGGGCTGGCTGGCCGGGGCGGCCGCAGAGCCGAGGAGCCGGTGGCCGGGCGCCGGGCGCCGCCTAGTGGGCGCGTGGAGCAAGGCGCTGGGCGGAGGCCGGAGCCCCCGGCTGGTCCCCGGGGTCCGAGGCCGCCGGCCTCCGGGCTCAGGATCCGGAGCCTACGGGGCCGCAGGGTCCTTCCTGGAGCTGCGGGGTCCTCGCCCGCCTTCCTCCCCACCTCTGGCTGGCGGCTGCGGAGCCTTCCCCCTGCCGGCCGCTCGGTCGCCCGGCACCTCCTTGACAGACACCAGCGGGCTCGTCCTCAGCCGCCCAGGGTGGCCTTGCTGCGCCCGCAGGTGGGGGATGAGGGCATGCCTGTCCTCCGCACTCTCCTGTGACCCTGCGGGGAGGGCCAGGAGGCCTGTCGGGGCCCCAGGGAAGCCTCCTGTGCTGCGGGGACGCGAGGCAGGGGTCGCCTCTTCCAGGAAGCCCTCCTCGCTGGTGCTGCCCCCACGGGCCATCCCCAGCCTGGCCACTCTGTCTGGCGCAGGGTATTTTCCACTTGGGGAGCAGCGTGTGGGCACCACGGGCAGGCCCCACTCAGTCTCCTTGCTGCCAGCCCTGAGAGGCCCTGGATGTGTGCTGACCACGTGAGGGACGAGAGGGGCCTGGGGAGCCCCCGGGCAGGGACCACGACACTGTCCGCGATGCTTCCCATCCGGGGGTCATTCGGCCCCTTGGAGCCCAGGAAGGCCATCCTGGCGCCCGGCGGTCTCCCTCCAGGCCGTCGGAGGTCCAGGGCAGGTGGGCGCCCCGGGCCTGGCCCTGCCCCTCCCCCCTCCCCTCTCCCCTGCAGGAGGCTCGTCCTGCGGGGGTCGGGGCACCGCGGCCAGCAGGCTGGTCCGTGCGCCTGAGGCACCTGCGGGGCGGCCCTCGGGCTGGGCATCCGCTTCGGGGCGCCGGCCTGCCTCCGGGCGGGGCGCGGCCCTCGCGGCTCCTGGGCTCCGGGCGGTCCCTCAGCAGTGGCCTGGGTCCGTGGGCCGCCCCTCGGGTTCGCGCTCAGTGAGACGCCACCCGTGCTCCTGCCGCCCCCACAGGGGACGCCGCCCGGTCTTGGGCGGCCAGGGGCTGGCTGGCCGGGGCGGCCGCAGAGCCGAGGAGCCGGTGGCCGGGCGCCGGGCGCCGCCTAGTGGGCGCGTGGAGCAAGGCGCTGGGCGGAGGCCGGAGCCCCCGGCTGGTCCCCGGGGTCCGAGGCCGCCGGCCTCCGGGCTCAGGATCCGGAGCCTACGGGGCCGCAGGGTCCTTCCTGGAGCTGCGGGGTCCTCGCCCGCCTTCCTCCCCACCTCTGGCTGGCGGCTGCGGAGCCTTCCCCCTGCCGGCCGCTCGGTCGCCCCGGCACCTCCTTGACAGGGAAGCAGGGTCTCTGAGGGGTCGCCATTGCCCTGGGCCTCGAGCAGGAGCCCCACGCCTGAGCCAGGTCTGGGGGCCCGAGCAGCACCCCAGCCCCACGTGTCGAGAGAAGCCGCTGGGCACGCTCGAGGCTGCGGGCCCGGTGAAGGGCTGGACGCGGGTCAGGCGTCCTCGGGCAGGTTTATTAAGTAAGTGGGGGGGCCGTGGCGGCAGGAGGACGTTCCTGAGACAGCAGCTCACGCAGAGGCGCTCTGACGGCAGGGCACGGGGCCCCCGGGTGGACGGAGGCGGCCGAGCAGGAGAGGGTGGGGAGAGCAGGGAGAGCATGTGGGCGCCACGGCGGACCCCACAGGGCTCTGCGGAGAGTGGGGTCCAGCGGGAGGGAAGAGGGACCCCAGAGGCCTGCCCTCGCCTGGCCTGGCGGGCACACCGTGAGTGACCCTCACTGGCCCGGGCCCGCCCGCCTGGCCCGGGCTTCCCCGTGCCCTCCTCCCCTCCAGGACACGCGCGGGGGCACCGGGTGGAGGGTCACTGGCCGTTTCTGTGGAGTAAGGGTGCTCCTCTGTGGGAGGGCTGGTATATCACGGGAGCGACTGGGGGCGCAGGGAGGCGGCGCCCCTGCCCGAGCCCAGCGTGGGCGCCATCTCGCCCGCGCTCAGCAAGAGCCGTCCCTCGGGCGGCGGGAGGCAGCAGGGCCGGACCGGGGCTGGGGGCGACAGCGACGTCGCCCGGGAGCAGCTGGCCCCTGGGCCGATCCTCTGGAAGCCCCAGCTCACTCTGAAACGCCCGCGGTCTTTGAGGCCAGGGCACCTGTGCTGTGAATGATCAGCCGCTGTTGGCTCAGGCTGGTCCCGGCGACAGGACGGGGCGGGACGAGGGAACGGAGGGGCGACGACAGCCCCGGCCCCGCAGGTGTCCCGACCCGCGCCAGGGCCGAGGCCGGAGGGTCGCCGTGATGGGCGGCGTCGCCACTTTACTCGGAGCTTCTTGGGAAGATACATTCCAGTCTTCCATTCATCACGTTAACGTGACTTGCGTGTTTAATGGGAGAAAACATTTTTTTTTTAAAAGATTTATTTATTTATTTATTTAGGGCGGGCTTCGGGTTGGGAGGGGAGCGGGTGGAGCGGGCGGGCCACTTCTATTGGTCTTTCATCTCTCTGTTTTCATCTGTCTTTGTTCTTTGGCTCCTGCGGGCCTCCCATCCTGGTGGCTTCTGTCATTGCAGAGCTCCGGCTCTGGGCGCATGCGCTCCAGAGCTCCGGCTAGGTAACTGGACACATCGGTCCAGCCGCTCCGCGGCACGTGGGATCTTCCCAGGCCAGGGATCGAACCGGCGCCTCTTGCACTGCAAGGCGGTGTTCTTACCCACTGGACCACCAGGGGAAGCCCGGGAGAAAACATTTTATCCGTGCAGATGTTTCTGAGGGCGCCAGGACCCCGTCCAGAGCTGGTCCGGCAGTGCCTCCGCGTCGGGTCTCGGCCTGCAAGGCGGCCGGCGTGCCCCGCGGTCCACATCCCCGGCGCCCGGCCGGCGGGCTCTCCTCTGCGGCATGGTGCAGGTGAGCGCACATGTCCGAGTGCGAGTGGACCTCTGCGTGTGGCTCTGTGTGTTCATGCGTGTGCAGGAACGTCGAGCCTTGTGTCTGTGGGTCCCTGTGTGTGAGCGCACGTGTGTGTGAGCCCGCGTCCATGTGCACTGCCTCGGATCGGGAGCCGTGACTCCCGTGCAAGCCCAGGAGTGCATGGCGTGTGTCCTTGGCTGTGAAGTGAGGACCCCACGCGTGACCTGGGCGAAGACCAGCCTCGGGCAGTGGACAGGGTGCCGCCCGCTGGCTGCTGGCGTCTCTCTGCCTAAGTGTGAGCCCAGCACCCTTGGGCTTTGTGAGCAGCGGCCTGGGTGGGCTCTCAGAGGGCCCGGTCAGGGCCCCCGGTCTCAGCCCTGGCCGAGCACCCCGAGGCAGAGCCGGAGGGTGCCCCGGAGCTTCAGGACCTCTGATCCCACAGAAGCCCTCCCTCACCGGCTCAGCCTCTAGGCCGCCCCTCCCCCAGCATGTTCAAGTGGGTGTAGGTTGGAGCCACCCGGGGTCCCAGGTCAGACCCCCAGCCAGCGGGTCGACAAGGCCGTCACTGATGTGCGTCTTAAAGGACCTTCTGATGGGACTATTTTTAAGCTAAAAAGACCAGGCTCTCCAAGCTGCGAGGGTGACCTGCAGGGCCGTCTGCTGGTGCTGCCCAAATCCTGTGGCGTGGCAGTGCCTCAGCAGCCTTGCCAGCTCCCGGCGACCCCAGGGCCACCTCGCCCGCTGAGGCGGCCCCGTCACCGGACAGGGCTGGACCGCGCCCCGGGCCCCCCCAGGGGAAGCTCCCCGGGACCACTGCGAGGCCCGTCGCTGCCCCAGGCCTCGCTCCTGCCGCCCCTCCACCCGGAAGGCTCCACCCAGCGGGCCCGCCTCTCGGTGTCACTGCGCCAGAGACCCCCTGGCTCCGGACGGGGCCGTGACCTCCGGGCGCTGGGGCAGCGTGAGGCACCGGAGGGCTGCCCGGACGCTCGCCAGGCTCCTCTGATAACGGAGGGGTCAGGCCGGAGACAGACGCCGGAGCCACTGGGAGGCTTAATGGGCTGCGCGTCCTCTCTGGGGAGGTGGGAGCTGTGGGGGAGGGTCTGCGGTCCCCTCCCTCCCTCCGGGTGGCCTGGGCACGTCCTGGACGCCAGGAGGGGGCTGGTAGCATCAAGAAGGGCGTGGGTGCAGGAGCCCCTGGCCCCCAGGGCGTCTGGGGAAAAGGCTCCCGGCCTCTCCTCAGGTCTGGGTTACAGCGGCCGAAGGGCCCGCCCCCTGTCCACAGGGA
This sequence comes from Tragulus kanchil, assembly GCA_022376925.1. Classification (NCBI taxonomy): domain Eukaryota; kingdom Metazoa; phylum Chordata; class Mammalia; order Artiodactyla; family Tragulidae; genus Tragulus; species Tragulus kanchil. The sequence goes on along the minus strand of JAIOJX010000031.1, from coordinate 1,420,416 downwards.
CTCGCTGCCAGGGGCATGTGGACAGGGAGGGGACGCCGGCCTTGCTATCCACCAGCCTCCATCTCACGCCAGGCCCTTGGAGGCCTGGGAGCGTCCCCCCGTCCACCCCCGCCTTCGGGTGTCCCGTGGGTGGGGTGAAGCGGGCTCTTCCTCAGGGTGGCCTTCGACACCGGCCTGGAGGGTCCCCCAGCGGGCCAGTCTGCCTCCCGCAGCAGCGGGGAGGGGGCTGCAGAGAAGGGCCGTGCCGCGGTCCTCAGGGCTTCTGTCTCTGGCACACCCCAAGATCCCTCTTGCAGCCCCACCCACCCCGAGAAAGGCCAGGTCTGAGGGTGGCGTTGTGGGCACCGAGTGCAAATGTCTTGAGTCCTACCTGGACCCGGGGCTGGGTCGGCCCTGCTGGGCATAGCGGGGACAGGCGTCCCTGTGAGATGGGCATCGTCCTGCCGAGCTTCAGGGTGGGGACTCGTCCTCTGTGTCCAGGTCTTCTCAGCGGCACCCAGGGCCCGTGCGGGCTGCCCCCTAGGAGCCGTCAGTCAGGGCACAGAGGCTGCCCTTCACGGGGGCTCCCAGGGTCTCCGAGGTGGGGCCTGAGTACCCCCAAACCGCCCCAAGGAGGGTGCAGGGCGCTCAGGGCGCCGGGCCAGCCCACGTCCCCGCCGCACCCCGTGAGGGCATCCCACGGCGGGGGCACTGGCGGCGGCTCTGGACACGGCTCTGCCGGGACGGACCGGGACGCGCCGCTCAGCGCCCCCGGGCCAGGCCCGCGTCCACGCTCCACACAGCCCGGCCGCGGCGCCCGTCACCAGTGACGTCCCGGAGGGCAGGGGCACAGCCAGGGAGGGTTACCTCCTTGGGTGCGTCTCGTCTGGCCACTGGGTGTTGTCCAGAGTGGCAGCTGGACTCCGGGACCTGCAGAAATGGGCTGCATGGGGGCTGGCTGTGCGGGGGTCTCTAGGCACCTCTGTGTCCTGGACTGGCGGCGGACGAGAGCTGGACTCGTCCTGGGGCCGACACAGGACAAGAGGCCCAGCTGCAGGCCTGCCCCTCCACCGGGCCCGGCCCGTGGGGCCAGCGGGCGGGGGGCGCCCTGGTCCCCGGGCCACTCTGACCGCTCCCTGCGGTTGCCTGTTTCTTGGGAGACTCGGAGCGCTCTGTTAGCCGAGAGCGCTGCCCGACTGCGGCTGCGTCCGGGGGGCTCAGGGGGGCCCAGTCGCTCCCCCAGGGGGTCCAGGGCCCCAGAGTGGTCCGAGAAATACCTGGACTCAGGCTGACTGACTGCCCCTCCCTTGGCCCCAGATGCACGGGTCAGCGTTGGGTCTGGTCTTCCCACCTGAATCTGCCAACTGCCTGCACCCCTGAAGCTGTACCCCAGACTGCCTGCAGCCCCTGTCTACCTGTCCCCCTAGGCTGCCCATGCCCTCTGACTACCTGCATTCTGACTGGCCACAGCCCCGACTGCCCGCATCCTCCGACTGGCCAGCGAGGGACAGCTCTGGGCCTGCTCGGCGGGGGGTCCAGGAGCTTAGCCCGGGGAGCGGGGCTGGGCTCGAGCCTCTCAGGAGGCCTGGCCCGCTGGCTGGAGGGACGCTCCTGGCGGTCTCCAGTCCCAGAATGGCTGGGGTCCAGAGGCTGCCCTTCACGGGGCTCCCAGGGTCTCCGAGGTGGGGCCTGAGTACCCCCAAACCGCCCCAAGGAGGGTGCAGGGCGCTCAGGGCGCCGGGCCAGCCCACGTCCCCGCCGCACCCCGTGAGGGCATCCCACGGCGGGGGCACTGGCGGCGGCTCTGGACATGGCTCTGCCGGGACGGACCGGGACGCGCCGCTCAGCGCCCCCGGGCCAGGCCCGCGTCCACGCTCCACACAGCCCGGCCGCGGCGCCCGTCACCAGTGACGTCCCGGAGGGCAGGGGCACAGCCAGGGAGGGTTACCTCCTTGGGTGCGTCTCGTCTGGCCACTGGGTGTTGTCCAGAGTGGCAGCTGGACTCCGGGACCTGCAGAAATGGGCTGCATGGGGGCTGGCTGTGCGGGGGTCTCTAGGCACCTCTGTGTCCTGGACTGGCGGCGGACGAGCTGGACTCGTCCTGGGGCCGACACAGGACAAGAGGCCCAGCTGCAGGCCTGCCCCTCCACCGGGCCCGGCCCGTGGGGCCAGCGGGCGGGGGGCGCCCTGGTCCCCGGGCCACTCTGACCGCTCCCTGCGGTTGCCTGTTTCTTGGGAGACTCGGAGCGCTCTGTTAGCCGAGAGCGCTGCCCGACTGCGGCTGCGTCCGGGGGGCTCAGGGGGGCCCAGTCGCTCCCCCAGGGGGTCCAGGGCCCCAGAGTGGTCCGAGAAATACCTGGACTCAGGCTGACTGACTGCCCCTCCCTTGGCCCCAGATGCACGGGTCAGCGTTGGGTCTGGTCTTCCCACCTGAATCTGCCAACTGCCTGCACCCCTGAAGCTGTACCCCAGACTGCCTGCAGCCCCTGTCTACCTGTCCCCCTAGGCTGCCCATGCCCTCTGACTACCTGCATTCTGACTGGCCACAGCCCCGACTGCCCGCATCCTCCGACTGGCCAGCGAGGGACAGCTCTGGGCCTGCTCGGCGGGGGGTCCAGGAGCTTAGCCCGGGGAGCGGGGCTGGGCTCGAGCCTCTCAGGAGGCCTCGCGGGCCCGCTGGCTGGAGGGACGCTCCCCTGGCGGTCTCCAGTCCCAGAATGGCTGGGAGAGGCTAGACTCGGTTTAGACTCGGAGATCTCCTCTCCGTTTGGAAGGTTCCCCATTTTCACCTTCCAAGGACATGTCCAGCAGGAGTCCTGTCCTTCTGGAAGGGCTCTGGGGGCTCGTCTCGGACGTGTCAGGTGTGCGCGGACCTGAGGGCCTGGGCGGGGCTGGGGCGAAGCCCACGCGCTGGGGTCCTGCCAGCCCCGTTTCTCTGGTCAGACCTCCCACCTCGGCTCACGGCCCGAGTTCCCCCCCTGCTGACCCCTAGAGGTGGCCACAGACCCGTCCCCAGCCTCCCAGAACACCACGGGTTGAAGCCCTTTTCTTCCAAGGCTCTGGGCGGGTCGGCCTCCTCTGATGGCTGTCGGATGGGTGACAAGGACGCCGTGCCTGCACCTGCTCTCGCCGCACTGTGGCTGTCTCCGGCGCCTCCCTGCCCCGCTCCCACCCCGTCACGTCCCTCTGGCCCTGGACCAGCTGTGCCCTCGCCTCCCTCAGGGGTCCCTGCTTCCAGGTGAATGAGCCACCTCCTCTGGGGCTGGGCTGGGCGGGGCCCCTCAGCGCTTGGAGATGGTGGGGGTCCCGGTGCTCACAGGGGTCGGGGAGCCTCCCAGCCCCCGTACTGGCCCCCTGGTCACAGGTCCGGTCCTACACACACCCTCCCGAGGGGCCTGAGATGGAGGCAGCGGGATGGGAGGGGCTCGGGGCTCTCTAGGCCACCCTAAAACGGCGGGACAAGGCATCGCGGGGGGGGTTGCTGCCAAGACCGCTGCCGGGCTGTCTCAGCCGGGGCGCGGGGGGCCGTGCGTGCTGAGCAGCATTGACGTGACTCTGTGGCCTGGGTTCCGGGGACAGGAGGGGAGGGCGGGCGGCCTTCGGGTGAGAGGAGCCGCGTGGGCGCCAAGCCCCCAGCCCAGCCTGCCGCCCGTCACACGCCGCTGGCCCGTCGGCTCCCGGGTCCCAGCCTGGGCTCTGCGTCCCAGCAGCCGGGAGACGGAGCTGCGGGGTGAGGGCCACACGGCAGCCTCCTCTCTGCAGACTCCCTCGCTCCCCTGCTGTGGGACAGAAGCACCCGCAGCCCACCCTGCTGGGGCCCCGCCGTGCTCCGTCACGAGGCTGCGCACCTGGGCAGGTCCTGGGAGGGACCCTCGCCTCTTCCTCGGCCCGGGCCCCACCAGGCCAGAGCCCAGCGAGGCAGCAGGGCGGGGCCGAGCGCCTCCTCTCAGCCTCTCTGTCCTCCCTCCCTGGCGATCCAGCAGCCCTCTCCAGAGTGGGGGTTGCAGCAGCCGTTTGCATGTTAGTGAGAAACGGCTGCCCTGCTCCGTCTGCCCGGGGGCTTTGCAGGGGCCCCTGGCTGCAGCCCGCCTGCCGGGCTCTGGCCCTGGCGCGTCTGCGGGGTGAGCCGGGCCTCCTCGAGGCAGGCGGGGGTGTCACCACCGCCCGTTTTACTGTGTAGGGCACGTAGCACGTGGGGTCCCAGCTCCCCGGGCAGGAATTGAACCCGTGGCCCTGCGGTAGACGTGACTGGAGCCCTTGCTCCTGGGCGGCCGAGGAGGTCCCCTCCTCCCATTCTAGAGACAAGGACCCTGAAGCCCAGTGGACGACCTTGCCTGGAGGCTTCCGGTGCGCACGGCAGGAGCCTGGCCCAGGAGGGGCTGAGCGGACCTCTGACCAGCACGAGGGTGGCGACGACCTCTTGGGAAGGCTGAAATCCATTCGGGAATGACATAGCGGCTTGGTTCCTGCTTCGTGCATCCCTCACGTTGGGAGCAAGTGTGTTCAGCCTTTTCGGGGGCCTGAAAACTGCCTCTGGGGCTCTTGGCCCGCCGGGGCCAGCTTCCTGTGGGGGTGCCATCAGGCAGGTGGTCCTGGTTGCTGCCCCTCCAGCCCCAGCCCAAGGCGTCCTCATGGGCAGGCACCGCGGCTCCTCCCTTCTCGCCACAACACGTGGTGGGACCATCCAGGCCCCAGTGGGGCGTGTCGGGGGTCCCTCCTGCCTCAGAGGGTGAGGAGCCTCGTGGGCCAGCCCCCGCCCCCACCCAGCGGAGCCCCCATCCTGAACCTGTGCCTTCGTGGCCTTTAAGTAGCTGTGACCAGGCGCCCTGCTCCTCCCACCCGCCCGGGGCTAGTGCACAGGCGCAGCGTTCCCAACCAGCCACACCTTCCCCCTGCCCTTGGGCGGGCTGGCCAGCCCCGGGGCACAGCCAGAGCGTAGCCAGAGGACACCCTAGCGGGGTCGGCTGGAAAGCCAGGGCACTAGGGATCTCGCTTGCTGTGCACAAAAGGAAGAGCAGGGCGGCAGAGCATGAGGGTCTCCACAGCGGGAGCCGGCCGGTCTGCGATGCCCGGGAGGGGCCCTGTGCAGCCACCTGGCCCTCACCGGGCTGGCGCCGCCTTCTCCCAAATGCTGCAGGCAGTTAAGCCCCTTTAGTGCACCGGCGGCCGCGGTGATGTGGCCACAGAGCGCTGGTCAGTGGGCATGTGTGCAGCCCCGGCCCCCGCCCCAGGTCTGGGCGTGGCTGGGCAGAGGCCCGTCCTGCTGGGGTGGGGACCCTCCCTGGCTCCCCCGAGCCCGAGCAGAGCCGCCCAGGGCCACTCCCGCCCAGCGCCTTGGTGCTCGCTCCTGGCTATTTTTAACCTGAGTGTGGTGAGTGCATTTCTCCAGGAAAACTGTCCTGCAGACCCATCCGTGCAGCCGGTGTGGACAGCAGGCTCGCACACCCGCCAGGCTGCCGGCTTGTAACCTGAGCCCATCAGCTGACCCGGCAGGATAAATCCGTCTCCTCCGACAACTGGCCCGATGGTCTTATCTGGTTACGCACACCCCTCCCCGCTCCGCTGTCGCTCCTTAATATAACTCTGACACCGTGCCTGGTGCCACGACCGGGCTGGGGCGAGGGGCTCGCAGCCACGTCCCCCGGCCCCTGGGGAGCGATGGAGGCCCGAGAGGACCCGCTTCCCCGAGGGTGGAGTCCAGGACCGGCTCTCCGGGTGAGGGGCTGCCCTGCCACTGGCCCCCTGGGGCTGTGGCGAGTGCAGGCTGGAGCTGGGCTTGACAGGGGTCTGGATCCCTGCCAGGCTGCTGAGCCCACGGGCGATTTTAGGGACAGAATCAGCGCTTTCATCAGAATCTCAGAGGGTCTTTTGAGTAACTTGGTTGGGAGGGCAGAAGCGTTCTCATTGGCTCCGGGAAGGCATGCATTTTGTGACTTAAGTTTTTCAACAGACCCCCAAGTCACCCCGCTGGCCTGGGACTGCCTCCCCGGGGGAGACGTTTGTTCAGAGGGGACCCCTCCTGGCCTCATGGCCACCCCACTCAGTGGGCTGGCTCTAGAAGCATCCACCTTCTAGAAGCATCTATGCACACGAGGCCACCTCTCCTCTCGGTCAGACTGTTCCTTTCGGCTCTGTTCAGAAGGGAGAGGGGGAGGGAGCCGGTGGGCGCCAGCAAACATCTGCAGACTCAGGAAACAAACCCCTGCACCAGCCTGAAGGGCAGCCCGGGAAGCCCAGGCAGGGCACAGACGAGAGGGCGCGGCCAGGCGCGGGTCCCCGGGCTCAGGGTCTCGGCTCCTGCAGCACCGCCCCCCAGGCAGAGTCAGAGGAGAGCAGAGGCAGCTCAGGACGACCTGTCAAACAGTGAGCCCCGTGGATACCAGGATTTCTCAGGCTGCGGGCCCGGACGCTCGCTTCCGAGGCGTTGCACTGATGTCACACGGGGCGTGAGATGCTTAGGGCGTTAACTGAGCCCATGACATAATCACGACCATAAATCGAGAACTCCTCTAGTCCCCGAAGTCAGGAGTAAGTCTAAAATATTTATCTCATCGCGGCAAAAGGAAGACAGCACCCACGTGGGTTCGTCAATAGTCTCGACCTCCCCGCTCCGCTGTCGCTCCTTAATATAACTCTGACACCGTGCCTGGTGCCACGACCGGGCTGGGGCGAGGGGCTCGCAGCCACGTCCCCCGGCCCCTGGGGAGCGATGGAGGCCCGAGAGGACCCGCTTCCCCGAGGGTGGAGTCCAGGACCGGCTCTCCGGGTGAGGGGCTGCCCTGCCACTGGCCCCCTGGGGCTGTGGCGAGTGCAGGCTGGAGCTGGGCTTGACAGGGGTCTGGATCCCTGCCAGGCTGCTGAGCCCACGGGCGATTTTAGGGACAGAATCAGCGCTTTCATCAGAATCTCAGAGGGTCTTTTGAGTAACTTGGTTGGGAGGGCAGAAGCGTTCTCATTGGCTCCGGGAAGGCATGCATTTTGTGACTTAAGTTTTTCAACAGACCCCCAAGTCACCCCGCTGGCCTGGGACTGCCTCCCCGGGGGAGACGTTTGTTCAGAGGGGACCCCTCCTGGCCTCATGGCCACCCCACTCAGTGGGCTGGCTCTAGAAGCATCCACCTTCTAGAAGCATCTATGCACACGAGGCCACCTCTCCTCTCGGTCAGACTGTTCCTTTCGGCTCTGTTCAGAAGGGAGAGGGGGAGGGAGCCGGTGGGCGCCAGCAAACATCTGCAGACTCAGGAAACAAACCCCTGCACCAGCCTGAAGGGCAGCCCGGGAAGCCCAGGCAGGGCACAGACGAGAGGGCGCGGCCAGGCGCGGGTCCCCGGGCTCAGGGTCTCGGCTCCTGCAGCACCGCCCCCCAGGCAGAGTCAGAGGAGAGCAGAGGCAGCTCAGGACGACCTGTCAAACAGTGAGCCCCGTGGATACCAGGATTTCTCAGGCTGCGGGCCCGGACGCTCGCTTCCGAGGCGTTGCACTGATGTCACACGGGGCGTGAGATGCTTAGGGCGTTAACTGAGCCCATGACATAATCACGACCATAAATCGAGAACTCCTCTAGTCCCCGAAGTCAGGAGTAAGTCTAAAATATTTATCTCATCGCGGCAAAAGGAAGACAGCACCCACGTGGGTTCGTCAATAGTCTCGAATCTGCCCCGTCCTGGAGTCTGGCCCCTCTGTGGACCGTCAGGCACGGACACGGCCCACCTGCCCAGCGCGGGCCTGTGAACACCACGGCAGCGACGGCCGTAGGCAGGGGTGAGGGGGCCGGCGGCCGCTCAGGCAGTGGGGCGTCGTGGTGATCCCTCCCTCCCAGGCCCGGGTCCCAGCACTAGCACACAGGAGCCTGCTCCAACGCCCACCTCAGCGGCCCGACCAAGGGGTCTGTCGTGCCCCTGACCAGGCCCCTGCCCTCTCCAGGCCCTGGGGTGAACACCACAGGTGCCCCGAGTCCCCTCAAAGTGGTGGGTGGACTGCAGATGAGCGAGGCAGCTGGTGTGAGGGGTCGGGGAGCTGTGGGCTTGAGGAGAGCCAGGCGTGTCTGCCCGCCTGGGGGCACAGCCCTCGGCTCCTGCCCACCCGTGCCCGCCGGCAGGTCCTGGGATCTCAGGCCTGCACTGGTCAGAGCAGGCCCACCTGCAGACCAGCCTCGGCCACGGGCCTCGGTGTGGACGCCCGTCAGGCTGGACTTGCTTGGGGACAGGAACGGGGTCCACCCTTCATAAGGCCGGGCGTGGAGTGGGCACTTACACGCGTTTGTTGAGTGACTGATTGAGCCACAGATGAAGTGGGAGAGGGGCCTCGACCCCCGCCTGCATTTCGTCCCAGGGTTTTCCTGCTCCGAGGGGTAACAGTGAATTGCCCCCCAGACTGAGGCACAGAAGGGGCTGCCCAGAGCTGGGCCCACAGGGACACTCGGGGGCATCCCTCATAGGACAGCGTGGCTCCCGCGTGGGGTCTGGGGGTCCTGCAAAGGTCAAGCTTTCCCCAAATATTTGTGCAACAAATGGAAGCCTGCGGGCATCACCCATGAGGGCCCTGGGGTGCGGTCAGAGGACCTGGACAGACAGCTGGACCACGTGGTCACCAGCCCCGTCCAGGGACATGCGGTTCTGTCCCCACGTGGCTCTGCCTCTGTGGAGCCCAAGGCTCGAGTCCGGGCCGGGGCTGTGTCCAGGGATTCTCAAGGCCACCCCTGTGGAGGCGGGGAAACAGAACGAAGGGCAGCTCTGCCCCGTGCACCAGGTTCCCCCAGGAGTGGGCGTGGACCCCAACTTGGGATGAGATGCTGGGGGCTCAGCTGAGGCGGCCAGGCTGTTCGCAGAGGCTCCGGGCGTGTCGAACGCCGGCTCCAGCACGAGCACTGCTGTGGGCCTCGAGTGCAGCTCTGGCCGCGTCCCGAGGCGGAGCAGGAAGCAGGCAGGGCCTGGGCCCACCTGTCGTGGCAACTCAAGTGCTCTGGGGATCAAGGTCCTAAGATAGCCATGCTGGCTGATCCTGGCGCCAGGAGGCTCCCTCATCCCCTCAAACTGCGGCCTCCCTGCGCCCGCACGTGGCAGAGAATCACACAGCCACCCGGCGGGGACGCCCGGCCCGACAGCCGCCTCTGGTCTGGAGCAGCCCTGCCCTCGGGCCTCCTGGACGACAGGCCTGGATCTCCTCCATCCACCTGACCACTCGACATGGGCTTCACACGCTGGCCTGCTGGGAGACAGCGGCAGGAAAGCTGTAGTCCTTCTCGGTCCTCCTGGGGTCCCAGTCCCACGTGACCACACAGATACCGTCACGTGACAAGGCCCTGGGACCTCCGAGAGGAGGACGGTGCTGATGACCCATGACGGGGGAGGGCTGAGTCTGGGGCAGACGAGGAGCTTGGGGGAAGGGGGCTTCCCAAGGAAAAGAAGGGGCACGCGTACTCCGGAGCAGCGGCCCCCACATTACGAGGGCCCTTTGGAACCCCCTGCCACTCCACTGGCTCTCCCGTCCCCCAGGCTCCTTTCCCCAGAGCCAGGTCCAGCAAAGGGGCCGTCACCCTGGTTCAGGAAGGTCAGGGAACCCGGCACACAGCGTCCCTGTTGGAGGGTCTCCTTCCAGGCCAAGCCGCCAGCTGAGCCGAGGGGGCCGGGGCCTCCGGGGCTGAGAGCAGCGCCGGCCACAAGCTGTTGTGAGTCTCTTCTCCGTCACACCAGAGCTTCCACGGAAACCGTGGCTTTCTGAACTCCACACCGTGTCCCTATGACGATCTCGAGTGTGTACAATATTTTCAACCCAGAAGATAGCATGAACGACCACAGTGGACTTTGACTTTCATGTGAAATTAACAGACTTGATCTGGCGGGAGCAGCTTTAGGTGCACAGAGGCTGAGTGCGAGGCATAGAAACCCCACGTGCCCCTCCGTATCATTAAGGTCTTGTGCGGTGGGCCGTGTTTCTATGCTGATGAGCCCATGTGGGCAGATTCTTGTTACCTGAAGCCTGTGGTTCACTCCAGGGCTCCCGCTGGGCTGTCTGCTCTGTGGGTCGGGACAAACGTTCGCCGACGTGCCTCCATCACCCAGCGTCCCAGAGTGGCTTCACTGGCTCCGGCAGCCCCTGATCGTTCCTACTGCCTCCATAGTTTGGCCTTTTCCAGAACGTCCTAGAGCTGGAGTCACAGAGCCTGTCGGCTTCTCAGACCGGCTCCTTGCACTGTGTTCGGTTCACGGAGTCTTCCTCCGTGTCTTCGTGCGGCTTGGCCGCTCATTTCTCTCCAGGGCTTACGGATGGCGCATGGACCGGACGCGCCGACTTTTATGTGTCACCTGCTGAGGACGTCTTGGTTGCTCCTGCATGTGGGTGACTGAAGACACCTCCGGTGGACACCCATGTGCAGGGTTTGTGTGGGCAGAGGTTTTCCGTTCCTTTGGGTAAATGCCAAGGAGCACAGTGTTCAGCAGAAGTATGAAGGCTTTTACGAGAAATCGTGGCACCGTCTCCCAGGCCTGCACTTACTAGGCACAAGTGGGAGCTCCCGCAACTCCTCGCCCACGCCTGGCGCGAATGCTCGGGAGTTTGCTCCTCTAAGGGGTAGGCCGGGGCCTCTCGTGCAGGTTGCGCCTCCTGAGGACACACCAGGAGCGGCCCTCGTGTGCTTGTTTCCTTCTGCGTGTCTTCTTGGCTGAAGTGTCTCGAGGCCGGCAGCCCACGTCCGAGTCTGGGTGCTTGTTCTCTTAGTGAACGTGAAGAAGGAGACGGTGGTCGTCACGCCGTTGTGCCCGACTTTTTGGGGGCGACCCCGTGGACTGGAGCCCACCAGGCTCCCCTACCCTGGAATTCTCCAGGCAAAAATGCTGGAGTGGGTCGCCATTCCAAGGGATCTTCCTGACCCAGGGATCGAACCCAGGTCTCCCGCATTGTGGGCGGGCTCTCTACCACCTAAGCCACAGGGAAGCCGCTGTTGGGTTACTGACGGGCGTCTCTCCTTGTTCTCTCCTGACTGTGGCACCTCTTCTCATTGTCTTAACTGTGTTTATTGCAGAGGAGAATTTAAAATGTCAGTGAGGGGGCTTCCCTGGTGGTCCAGTGGGTAAGGACACCGCCTTGCAGTACAAGGGGCGCCGGTTCGATCCCTGGCCTGGGAAGATCCCACGTGCCGCGGAGCGGCTGGACCGATGTGTCCAACTACCGAGCCGGAGCTCTGGAGCGCATGCGCCCAGAGCCGGTGCTCTGCCGCCAGAGAGGCCACCGCGATGGGAGGCCCACACGGGCCAAAGAACAAAGACGGATGAAAATAGAGAAATGAAAGACCAATGGAGGTGGCCCACCTGCCCCCCTCCCTCCCCTCCCTCCACAACCTGCCACCCCACCGCCCCCTAAAAAATAAATAAATAAATAAATAAAATGTCAGAGAGGTCCAGTTCATCCATCTTGTCTTTCATGGACCTTGCTTTCCGTTGGGCTCACGTCTGAAGCGTCATCTCCGGCACCACCTTTCCCTAGTCGGAGGCGATTCTCCTTTAAGAGGCAGAAGGGCTTGAGTGGTTTGCAGTCTTTCTCTCCTGGTTTTATTTAGATTTATTTTTTTATATAAGCTGCAGTGCGCTCTGCTCAATTGCCAAGGGGAAGCCAATTACACACTGAACTGGGCGAGAAACACTGGCACAAGTGGGAGCTCCGCAACTCCTCGCCCACGCCTGGCGCGAATGCTCGGGAGTTTGCTCCTCTAAGGGGTAGGCCGGGGCCTCGTGCAGGTTGCGCCTCCTGAGGACACACCAGGAGCGGCCCTCGTGCTTGTTTCCTTCTGCGTGTCTTCTTGGCTGAAGTGTCTCGAGGCCGGCAGCCCACGTCCGAGTCTGGGTGCTTGTTCTCTTAGTGAACGTGAAGAAGGAGACGGTGGTCGTCACGCCGTTGTGCCCGACTTTTTGGGGGCGACCCCGTGGACTGGAGCCCACCAGGCTCCCCTACCCTGGAATTCTCCAGGCAAAAATGCTGGAGTGGGTCGCCATTCCAAGGGATCTTCCTGACCCAGGGATCGAACCCAGGTCTCCCGCATTGTGGGCGGGCTCTCTACCACCTAAGCCACAGGGAAGCCGCTGTTGGGTTACTGACGGGCGTCTCTCCTTGTTCTCTCCTGACTGTGGCACCTCTTCTCATTGTCTTAACTGTGTTTATTGCAGAGGAGAATTTAAAATGTCAGTGAGGGGGCTTCCCTGGTGGTCCAGTGGGTAAGGACACCGCCTTGCAGTACAAGGGGCGCCGGTTCGATCCCTGGCCTGGGAAGATCCCACGTGCCGCGGAGCGGCTGGACCGATGTGTCCAACTACCGAGCCGGAGCTCTGGAGCGCATGCGCCCAGAGCCGGTGCTCTGCCGCCAGAGAGGCCACCGCGATGGGAGGCCCACACGGGCCAAAGAACAAAGACGGATGAAAATAGAGAAATGAAAGACCAATGGAGGTGGCCCACCTGCCCCCCTCCCTCCCCCCTCCCTCCACAACCTGCCACCCCACCGCCCCCTAAAAAATAAATAAATAAATAAATAAAATGTCAGAGAGGTCCAGTTCATCCATCTTGTCTTTCATGGACCTTGCTTTCCGTTGGGCTCACGTCTGAAGCGTCATCTCCGGCACCACCTTTCCCTAGTCGGAGGCGATTCTCCTTTAAGAGGCAGAAGGGCTTGAGTGGTTTGCAGTCTTTCTCTCCTGGTTTTATTTAGATTTATTTTTTTATATAAGCTGCAGTGCGCTCTGCTCAATTGCCAAGGGGAAGCCAATTACACACTGAACTGGGCGAGAAACACTGAGCGAAAATGAAGTTTCTGTCTGGCAACTTCCACCCCAAATTGCGCTGGGACAGGAGAAGGAAACCTCCAGCCGGGCGACGCTCTCTGCTTGGTGTCCTGGTGGAGGGCTCCCACGCGGGCTGCCCTGCGAGGACACGGAACGGGGCAGAGAGCGTCAGCCTCCACGGCGGCTGGGGCGGCTGGGGCGGCTGGGGCGGCTGGGGCGGGTGGGCCTCCGAGATGGGAGCTCGGGGAGGCACAATCTGATGAGAACAGAGTGGCAGTGGGCCAGGCAGGACCAGCTGCTGGCGCCAGAACCGAAGGTCAATTTACAGGCTGCCCTGGAGCCCTGCTGCTGCCAGAACGGCCCCCGGAGCCCCCTGACTTAAGAAGCACGGAGCTGTCACGGTCTCCAGGGCCAGAGGCCCCGCACGGGCCTCCCGGGCGAATGCCAGGGGCTCCGCCGCGCCGGGCTCTCGGGGGGCTCCCGGGAGCCCAGTTTTGGTTCTGGAGCCCCTCTGTCCGTCCTCACAGCTGGTGGCGGGCACCTCCCAGTCCCGCGCTGAGCCACGTCACGTCTCCTTCGGCGGCAGCTTGAAGATCTCTGCGGTCCCGTGTTCAGACCCCTTGGGGAGCCCAGGAGAATTTCCCCGTCATGGTCCTTAGCGGCACCCCGCTCGCAGAGTCCCCGCTGTCCGGGTGAACGACGGATTCACAGGTCCTGGGGGGCAGGGCGCGGTGTCCCAGGGGTGCAGTGCCCTGGGACGTCGGGGTGGACTGGCTCCGCCGAGGCGCTGCCCTCCCTGCGCTTCTCCGAGCCTCACCCTGGCTTCCATCAAACTGCGACCAGCCTCCGTGTCGGCCCTCCCCGAGGACCGTGTGAGAGCCGCGTCCCCTCGGAATGCCTTCTAATCAGATCACTTTGCTGGGGCCAGAGGTCAGCGCGGGGCTGGCTTCGGAAGCCGCCACCACCACGGGGAAGCAGACGGGGAGGGAGCTGCCGGAGACGGAGGGGTGAGGGGCTGCCCGGGGCGTGGGGCCAAGTCTGTGAGCTCGGGTCCCGCGCCCAGCACGCTGGGGAGAAGGCGCAGGTGAGGGGTGCGGAGGGGCGGCCGCCGCAGGCCTGAGGCTCACGAACCGCGGCCCCAGCGGCCAGGCGGGCCCTCGCCCTCCTCCCTGTCCCTCCAGGGCTTCCAGCGGGGGCACGGGCCTGAGTTCCGCTCGGCGGGGCAGCGCTGACCATGCCCGCCTCCTGGGGGCTCTGAGCTCGGGGTCAGCCCCCTGCCGGCCCTATCGGGTCAGCTGAGGCGGCTCCCGTGGCGGGCTGGGGGTGCTGAGGACAGGGTCCTGTCAGCCTTGCTACAGATTAGAGGCACGGGGGCACACTTAGGACCCTAGGAGGGATCGGGCCCCATTTTGAGGTGAACATTTTAGAAAAGCAATAGATGCTTTTGAGCAGCGCTCCTGGTTCTCGGGAGAAGCAGACGGCAGGAAGCGGGCCCGGCCCGCCCGCGCGCTGGCAGACCTGTGCCGTCGCGTCATCGCCCCGCGGCCGCCGTCCGCAGCCGGGCTCGCCCGTGCCGTCCTCACAGCTGGTGGCGGGCACCTCCCAGGCCCGCTCCGAGCCACGTCACGTCTCCTTCGGCGGCAGCTTGAAGATCTCTGCGGTCCCGTGTTCAGACCCCTTGGGGAGCCCAGGAGAATTTCCCCGTCATGGTCCTTAGCGGCACCCCGCTCGCAGAGTCCCCGCTGTCCGGGTGAACGACGGATTCACAGGTCCTGGGGGGCAGGGCGCGGTGTCCCAGGGGTGCAGTGCCCTGGGACGTCGGGGTGGACTGGCTCCGCCGAGGCGCTGCCCTCCCTGCGCTTCTCCGAGCCTCACCCTGGCTTCCATCAAACTGCGACCAGCCTCCGTGTCGGCCCTCCCCGAGGACCGTGTGAGAGCCGCGTCCCCTCGGAATGCCTTCTAATCAGATCACTTTGCTGGGGCCAGAGGTCAGCGCGGGGCTGGCTTCGGAAGCCGCCACCACCACGGGGAAGCAGACGGGGAGGGAGCTGCCGGAGACGGAGGGGTGAGGGGCTGCCCGGGGCGTGGGGCCAAGTCTGTGAGCTCGGGTCCCGCGCCCAGCACGCTGGGGAGAAGGCGCAGGTGAGGGGTGCGGAGGGGCGGCCGCCGCAGGCCTGAGGCTCACGAACCGCGGCCCCAGCGGCCAGGCGGGCCCTCGCCCTCCTCCCTGTCCCTCCAGGGCTTCCAGCGGGGGCACGGGCCTGAGTTCCGCTCGGCGGGGCAGCGCTGACCATGCCCGCCTCCTGGGGGCTCTGAGCTCGGGGTCAGCCCCCTGCCGGCCCTATCGGGTCAGCTGAGGCGGCTCCCGTGGCGGGCTGGGGGTGCTGAGGACAGGGTCCTGTCAGCCTTGCTACAGATTAGAGGCACGGGGGCACACTTAGGACCCTAGGAGGGATCGGGCCCCATTTTGAGGTGAACATTTTAGAAAAAGCAATAGATGCTTTTTGAGCAGCGCTCCTGGTTCTCGGGGAGAAGCAGACGGCAGGAAGCGCGGGCCCCGGCCCGCCCCGGGCGCGGCTGGCAGACCTGTGCCGTCGCGTCATCGCCCCGCGGGCCGCCGTCCGCAGCCGGGCTCGCCCCGTGCCGTCCTTCCTGTGGCTTTGGACCGACGCGTCGTGACACGTGGCCTCCCTGGAGGCGCAGGCAGTGAAGCGTGGGCCCGCGGGGCAGGAGGCCCAGGAGAGCCGGGGTCCGTCTCTGGGTGGGGAAGGTCTCCTGGAGCTCTCCCACACCGGTCTTCTTCTCCTTCTTTTCCCTGAGTTGTGGGTTAAGTTTTATTTGGGGCATCGTTAGGACTGCAGCCTGGAGGCAGCACCCCAGAGAGCTCTGAGAGACTGCTCCCCACTCCAGTGTTCTTGCCTGGAGAGTCCCATGGCCAGAGGAGCCTGGCGGGCTGCCGTCCATGTGGCCGTTAAGGGTCAGTCACGCAGAGGCTCACACACTGGACCTTCACGGTGACACGTGCCCCGCTGTAGCCGCACGCAGAGGGTGCCTCTGCCCTGCACGGCCTCGCTGCCCCGCCCACCCCTCCCTCCCCGCGGCCGCCCCGGTGGCCGTGCTGTCCCCACAGCCTGGCCTCGGCCGGAGTGTCTGGGCGTCAGAGGCACGCGCAGTTACGTGCACTTAGGGTGGCTCCTCCGTGTCTTTTCACGGCTTGTGAGTTCACGCCAGCGAGTGCGGAGTCATCCTCCGCTGTCGGGACGCCCTGCGGTCTCGTCCCCCGTGCCCCGCTGAGGGACGCCGTGCGTGGGCCCCAGCTTTGGCGACTGATGAGTGCAGCTGCCGTCCACCTCGGCGCGGGCTGCCCTGTGGCCGGGGGCTCTCCCTCCTGGGAGCCTCCCGCTCTGGTGCGGTGGGGGGACCACGTCCCCTGAGGCCTCGGGCCCTCAGAACGTGACCTTATTTGGAGGCGGGGAGGTTGCAGGTGTGATTAGCTCAGCGACGGTCACCGTGGTGAAGCCTGGCCCCAACCCAAGCGACCTTACGCGAAGGGGACTTTGGGACGGACACACTCACGGGGAGGCCCCCTGTGCGGATGAAGGCGGGGGCGGGTGGAGCCTCTGTGAGCCCGGGGCCCAAGGTGCCAGCGGGCGCCGGAGACAGCCCGGGGGCAGGGCCTCCCTCCGGAAGGCCCAGCCCGCCACGGGGCCCCAGGACAGCCGCACACCCAGAGGGCGCCCGCAGCCTGCACTCTCTCGCCGCCCCCGGCTGCGGGGGTCGGGGTGCTGGGTTGAAGGCAGAAGCAGGTGGCCCCACCCCCTCCCGCTGGCCCCCACTCAGGGGACGGGGCAGCGTCGGAGGCGGACAGAGTGCGGGGACCCCGAGCAGCCCGCTCCGCAGCCCCAAGGTCCCCGCGGGGTTCCCAGCACAGGCTGCGCTGCGGGCTCCCCCGCCCCCCGCCCGCCGGTTTGCAGCTGACGAAGCAGCAGCAGTTTTTCCTGCCAGAGAAGCACCCTCAGCTTCTCCTGACTCCTCGGCTGTGCAGCCAGGCCTCTGAAACCCCATTCGTCAACGCCGCAGGCTGGGGAGGGGCTGCGGACAGAGAGGCCGCGGCCAGCCCTGGAGTGACCTTGGCCACGGGAAATGCCCTTTGTGATGTCAAACTCAATTATTTCTGGGAGAAATGTCAGCTGGGCCCTAATGAGCCTCTGCCCTGCACGGCCTCGCTGCCCGCCCACCCCTCCCTCCCCGCGGCCGCCCCGGTGGCCGTGCTGTCCCCACAGCCTGGCCTCGGCCGGAGTGTCTGGGCGTCAGAGGCACGCGCAGTTACGTGCACTTAGGGTGGCTCCTCCGTGTCTTTTCACGGCTTGTGAGTTCACGCCAGCGAGTGCGGAGTCATCCTCCGCTGTCGGGACGCCCTGCGGTCTCGTCCCCCGTGCCCCGCTGAGGGACGCCGTGCGTGGGCCCCAGCTTTGGCGACTGATGAGTGCAGCTGCCGTCCACCTCGGCGCGGGCTGCCCTGTGGCCGGGGGCTCTCCCTCCTGGGAGCCTCCCGCTCTGGTGCGGTGGGGGGACCACGTCCCCTGAGGCCTCGGGCCCTCAGAACGTGACCTTATTTGGAGGCGGGGAGGTTGCAGGTGTGATTAGCTCAGCGACGGTCACCGTGGTGAAGCCTGGCCCCAACCCAAGCGACCTTACGCGAAGGGGACTTTGGGACGGACACACTCACGGGGAGGCCCCCTGTGCGGATGAAGGCGGGGGCGGGTGGAGCCTCTGTGAGCCCGGGGCCCAAGGTGCCAGCGGGCGCCGGAGACAGCCCGGGGGCAGGGCCTCCCTCCGGAAGGCCCAGCCCGCCACGGGGCCCCAGGACAGCCGCACACCCAGAGGGCGCCCGCAGCCTGCACTCTCGCCGCCCCCGGCTGCGGGGGTCGGGGTGCTGGGTTGAAGGCAGAAGCAGGTGGCCCCACCCCCTCCCGCTGGCCCCCACTCAGGGGACGGGGCAGCGTCGGAGGCGGACAGAGTGCGGGGACCCCGAGCAGCCCGCTCCGCAGCCCCAAGGTCCCCGCGGGGTTCCCAGCACAGGCTGCGCTGCGGGCTCCCCCGCCCCCCGCCCGCCGGTTTGCAGCTGACGAAGCAGCAGCAGTTTTTCCTGCCAGAGAAGCACCCTCAGCTTCTCCTGACTCCTCGGCTGTGCAGCCAGGCCTCTGAAACCCCATTCGTCAACGCCGCAGGCTGGGGAGGGGCTGCGGACAGAGAGGCCGCGGCCAGCCCTGGAGTGACCTTGGCCACGGGAAATGCCCTTTGTGATGTCAAACTCAATTATTTCTGGGAGAAATGTCAGCTGGGCCCTAATGAGCTGGAGTCGTGTGGCAGAGCAGCCGTCTGGCAAGCTTGGCGCCGGGCTCCGGGCTCCGGGGGCCGGGCTCCGGGGGCCGGGCTCCGGGGGTGTTGGGCCCAGGGCAGGGGAGGCCCCTGTGTTCAGACCCGATGCCTCTGAGGGGCACGTGGGGGCTTGACGCCCCCGCTCCAGGCCTGGGAGGCCTGGGTGATGGGGATGGGAGGGCGAGGGGAAGGTCACGGCCCCAGGGTCAGAGTGCACAGGGCCGGGAGGGAGGCGCTGTGAAGGCTTCTCTGCGGTGCCCACCTCCTTCCCAGCTCATCGCGGCCCCCCTGCCCTGGCCGTCCACGGCGTCCTGTCCTGGACCCGCCACTCCTCCCTCTCGGCTCTGCCTGAGGGTCCCTGTGCCCTCAGAATAAAGGCGAGGTTCTCGTCCTGGCCTGCGACCCCGCATGACCTCCGTCTTTGCCCTCGCATCCGTCAGCCTGTGGTCACAGGGCTCTCTGTAGTGCCCGGGCTGGGCGCCGAGCCCAGCGCGCCATGTGTTTGGAATCGTGGAGAATGGCAGAAGGAGCCCCGACGTCCTCCGACGCGCAGGGTTTGGGGGGCCGTGACCCCCGGCACCACGAGGGCACCTGCGTCCGCGGCAGCACCGGCCCAGGCCTCTCAGCACATTTAGACAAACGCTCAGAACGTCCTCAGCGACGCCTGCCGGTTTGTGAGAGGCCTGCGTTCAGCGAGACGACCCTCGACCGAGCCCCGCCCCAGGCCGGACGCTCCCCCGGCGGTGCCCACGGTGGCTCGGCCAGGCAGGCGTCCTCCGTGGCCGCTACTTTATCTTCAGACGAGGCCACGGAGGCACGGGGGGCACTCTCCCCGGGACTCGGGCCCAGAAGCGGCCGCGCCAGGACCGACCCTGCCGCTCGGAGCCGGTTCCGCCTCCCCAGCCGTGACTCAGGCCGGCAGCGCAGACCGGCGGCCCGGGGCCGCGGCTTCCCGGGACCGACCTCCGCGGGGCCTGCCTGGGGCGGGCGGGGTGGGCCCCACCAGGCCGGCCCTGGGTCGAGGACGACCAAGGCCCCCGCGCCGGCCCCCTGCCCTCAGCTGCCGGGGAGGTGGCCAGACGCGAGCTGCCTAAACAATGGAAAGTCCTGTTTACTGGCAGAAGGACCTGTTTCAGGTTTCACCTTCCAGCCAATCGATGCCCAGTCTGCGCTTGGTCAATACCCGGCTTTCTGTGCTCAGGAAGCCGCCGAGCGAGGGCCCACCTCGGGGTCCGAGAGGGGGCAGGGAGGGGGTGGGGAGCCTCAGACCCCTCAGTTCTCATCAGGAGTCGGCGTGCGGGCCTGCCCACTGGACCTCGGCCCCCAGGCCGCCCTCTCGACCTAAAGCCAGAACCGGGCCTCAGGCTTGTGAAGACGCCGAGTGGAGACTACACAGCGCGGGTATGCAGCAGGCGCTCAATGCATGCTGGCGGCACTGTGGTGAGAGCCTCTGCCTCCCTCCACGTTCAGAGGGTAGCACGGTCGGGGGCCCTGGTGGCTCTGGGGCCCGGCCCTCCCCGGGGCTGGGCAGGGCAGGGCACGGGAGGAGGCCTCTCCTGCTGCCCGCTGGTCCCTCAGTCCCGCGCGGGGCGCCCAGCCTCCTCCGCCTGGGAGGTGCTCGCAAGGCGCCGAGGGCAGGTTCTGCCTGAACGTTGAGGCCCAGGGCAGGTCACGACCTCCACACTTACCCTCTCCTTCCCAGAGCCGCACTCACGCCGGGCGGAGCCCTGGCCACCCTGAGCCTGGGGACCCGGGCTTCAAGCAGCCACCTCCTGGGGACAGGGCCACCTGGAGAGGAAGGAGGACACCCCCGGACTGGGCTCAGACCCTGGCAACGCGGTGAGGAGAAGAGGGGAGGGTCTGGGCCCTCCTAGGAGGCAGAGAAGGATCTTAAAGTTGCCCCCTCCCCAAGGGGAGGCCCCAAGTTAAACACCCTCCCTGCCGACACCAGCCCGTCTATCCGGCAGCCGGGCTGGGAGCCGGGATTCGCGGGTCACGTTCCGAATGGCACTGCTCCGTCTGGTCTTCCCTCTGACCCCAGAGGCACCCTGGCGCCGGTGCCCGCCCATCACGGGGCCTGAGAGCACCTGCAGAGCTGGTGGCCAGCCCCGAGGGCGTGCCCTCCCCACGGCCCCAGGGCCACTGTCTTTGGAGAGAGAGCCCCCAGAATGCCAGGGTGTCCCCTAAGACATGGATAGAGGCCAAGGACAAAGCCTGCCACCCGACTGGAGTCGGCGCTTGCCGTCCTGCCCCCGCCTCTGGGCCTGAGCTGCTGTGGGTGCCTCCGGCCTGCCAGCCACAGCCGCCTGTGTTCCCACCATCCCTGTGAAGCTGGGGCCCCTGGGGCCGCCCCACGGTGGTCAGGGGCCCGGCGCGGCTGAGCGTCGCAACCCGGGCGGGCGGGTGGTGGGGCCCCCGGTTCCCAGGTGGTGGCACCGTGTGGGGAGCCTGAGGCAAGCGTGCCTGGCGTCTAAGCCCTTGTCCAGGCCGTCCCTCAGCGGCCCTGGCAGAGAGCTGTATTTTTAAGGGACTCTGACATGTTTGCCGGTGGGACTAATGAAAAGCCTGAGCTGACTCGGGGTGGGGAGGCAGCGAGCTCGCCGTGCGTGCGCGCCTCTGAGACCCAGATGGTGGCTCTGGGGCCCGGCCCTCCCCGGGGCTGGGCAGGGCAGGGCACGGGAGGAGGCCTCTCCTGCTGCCCGCTGGTCCCTCAGTCCCGCGCGGGGCGCCCAGCCTCCTCCGCCTGGGAGGTGCTCGCAAGGCGCCGAGGGCAGGTTCTGCCTGAACGTTGAGGCCCAGGGCAGGTCACGACCTCCACACTTACCCTCTCCTTCCCAGAGCCGCACTCACGCCGGGCGGAGCCCTGGCCACCCTGAGCCTGGGGACCCGGGCTTCAAGCAGCCACCTCCTGGGGACAGGGCCACCTGGAGAGGAAGGAGGACACCCCCGGACTGGGCTCAGACCCTGGCAACGCGGTGAGGAGAAGAGGGGAGGGTCTGGGCCCTCCTAGGAGGCAGAGAAGGATCTTAAAGTTGCCCCCTCCCCAAGGGGAGGCCCCAAGTTAAACACCCTCCCTGCCGACACCAGCCCGTCTATCCGGCAGCCGGGCTGGGAGCCGGGATTCGCGGGTCACGTTCCGAATGGCACTGCTCCGTCTGGTCTTCCCTCTGACCCCAGAGGCACCCTGGCGCCGGTGCCCGCCCATCACGGGGCCTGAGAGCACCTGCAGAGCTGGTGGCCAGCCCCGAGGGCGTGCCCTCCCCACGGCCCCAGGGCCACTGTCTTTGGAGAGAGAGCCCCCAGAATGCCAGGGTGTCCCCTAAGACATGGATAGAGGCCAAGGACAAAGCCTGCCACCCGACTGGAGTCGGCGCTTGCCGTCCTGCCCCCGCCTCTGGGCCTGAGCTGCTGTGGGTGCCTCCGGCCTGCCAGCCACAGCCGCCTGTGTTCCCACCATCCCTGTGAAGCTGGGGCCCCTGGGGCCGCCCCACGGTGGTCAGGGGCCCGGCGCGGCTGAGCGTCGCAACCCGGGCGGGCGGGTGGTGGGGCCCCCGGTTCCCAGGTGGTGGCACCGTGTGGGGAGCCTGAGGCAAGCGTGCCTGGCGTCTAAGCCCTTGTCCAGGCCGTCCCTCAGCGCGGCCCTGGCAGAGAGCTGTATTTTTAAGGGGACTCCTGACATGTTTGCCGGTGGGACTAATGAAAAAGCCTGAGCTGACTCGGGGTGGGGGAGGCAGCGAGCTCGCCGTGCGTGAGCGCGCCTCTGGAGACCCAGAGCTCCTGGAGAGCTCGCTGGGGACTGGGGCCGCCGGGGTGGCGGGGCTGGGGGCGGGGCGCCACGAACCCCGCTCCCTCACATCAGCCGGGGCCCCGGGCCCGCGGCTGTCACTCCAAGGGAGGGCCAGCCTCCTCCGAGGGCCCCCGAGAGGCGCCCGAGGGAAGCCGGGGGCCAGGCTCTGGGGAGGGCGTCCGGGAAGGAAGATGGGGAGCGGAAAGCCCCGCAGGGGGCCGGGCCGGGAGCTGGGGTCCGAGGCCTCGCGGGCTGTGCTGCCCGATGGCCGCCGTGGGGCCAGCAGAGGTTCACGGAGCACCGACTGCGTGCCGGTCCTGTCCTCGGAGGGTCGGGGATGCGCCAGGAGAGAGCTGGGGCTCTCCGGGCTCGGGGTTGCGAGGCCGGTGGCCGAGGGAACCCTGCCACGTGCCTTTCAGACGGTCCCGCTCGTCTGCAGGACTCTCGCTGCTCAGTCGGGGGTGGCCGGGCCGGGAGTGACCGCAGCAGCCCCCTCGGACCCCCGTCCCCCAGGGCCCGCCCCCGGGCCCCCGGTCACCCAGCCCGGCTCGGCTTCTTGTGGAAGGCTATTCTGGGCCCGCCTGACAGGTGCCGGCGGGGCTTGACTCCACGGTGAGGTCAGCCTCCCGAAGTGTCCTGCTTGGGCACCTCTGCCCAGCGGGGTCAAGTGCTCCAGCTGGCTCTGCAGGGGGCCCCAGGCCTTACCCAAGGCTGGAGGGCCGCCCGAGCCCCGGCGAGGATGGGTGCTATCCCTTCCGGGAAGTCCTCCCTGCCCCCTCGCCTCCTGTGACCTGCTCCAAGGCCGGTCCCAGGCCGGGCTCTCTGGCGGGGAGGCCCGGGCTGTGTCTGAGCTGGCGCTTGGGTCTGAATTCTCCGCCAGTCCCGGTGCTGGGCCCTTTTCCCAGGGCTGGGGGCAGAGGCCCCCGATCCACAGAGCAGGGACCACGCCAGCTCCAGCAGAGCCGAGCGGGCTGTGTGGGCCCAACAAGTGTCTCCCAAGTGGACGTGGGAGTGGACGTGCCCACCTCAGCACATCCGTGTGCAGGGGCCACAGAGGACCTTGCCAGGGGATGGGTGTTGATCCTGGGAGGCCTGGCTCCTGGGGCGGGCCCAGGCTCCTGTGGGCACGGCCTTCAGCCCGAGGCCCTCGCCTGCCCCCCACCCTTGGCTGAAAGGGTCAGACTCAGGTACTGGCCTGCAGGCGGCTTCCCCAGCGCAGAGCCGAGGAGAGCACCCCTAAGTCCCTACCCTCACACCCCAGCCCCTGGCCCGCTGTGCCCTGCCCCTGCCTCTGGCCTCCAGAAAGGAGCCCTGGGGCCTGAAGGCAGCCTGGCACAGCCCCACGTCTCACGGATCCAGGAAGACCCGGGGACGGAACCAGAATGGAGGTCGGCGTGGAGGCGGAGGGGTCAGTGGTGGATGGAAGGAAATTTATATTTTTTGGCATCCGCCTGCCTCTGCAATGACATAATCAGAAGGCTTTTTACTGACTGGGCAATAAAACAGCTCATAACTGGGAAGGCACGGTGCCTCAGCAGAGCCGGCTGCGGGCTTCGCAGCCTTGGCGAAGGTCACTCCGAGGGCTGGGAGACGCTCCCTCGGGGGGTGGCCCCAGGGTCTCCCCCGCGTGGGCGGGGCCTAGGGCGTCCTGGAGCTGGTCCTGGGCCGTGTGCTCGGCAGACACCCCGCCCACTGCAGCGGGCCTGCGGCTGACGCCCCTCGCTCCCATCTGGTCCCTTTAGACAATGACCCCAGCCCAGCAGCGGCTGGCTGGTGGACAGGCTCAGGCATCTGGGTGAGCTCAGCTCTGGAGGAGCAGGGCTGGGGTGCCGTCGCTGGGGGAGGAGACAGGGTGACGGTGGACCGTGGGGGGGGAGGGGCGGTGGGCCCGGGGACCTGCACCACTTTATGCACAGGGCGAGGGCTGGGCAAGGGGCTCCTCGTCCGCCCTGGGCAGTGCCGCCAGCCCCCGAGGTCCTCAGCCTGGGCAGGACGCAGGGCAGATTGTTCATCCCCTCAGTGACAGAGCGGGGCCCGGTGTCACACTGGATCTACCGTCTCCTCCCCGGCCTGGGGTGGGGGTGGGGAGGGAGCGCCTGGCGGGGAGACCTCCTCAGCAGACTCCTCAGTGACCCTCCGGCCGGTGAGTCTTCACTCCAGCCAGGCCACGCCCTCTCCGTGGAGCCGGGCGCACCCTGCACCCTCTCACCGTGGCCGGCCGTCCCTGGGGCGGGAGGGCCGAGGATGCGGAGACCAGCGGCCCACGCTCCCCCGCGGACGCCCCACGTTTTGGAGGGGAAGGTTCGGTTTTGTGTCAGTTTTCTGCTCTGTGGGACAGGTGACCCCCCGGTCACCCTCTCACCGTCCCCGAGGCTCCGAGCCCTGGCGAGGTTCCCCTGCGCGGGGTTGCTCTGGGCTGAGAGCAGGCGCGGCCAGGGCCGAGGTCTCCTCCGGGCTTGCTGAGGCGGCGGTGGGATTCATCTGGGCCGGTCCCGTGCTGCCTGAGGCTGCGGGCCAGGGGCTACTTGTAGACTTGCCACGTGGCCCCACGGGCCGGTCAAGACCCGGCTGTCGGCTCCTTCTCTGAGGCCAGCAGGACAGCATTGTCCTGATGCTTCTCTTTTCTGAGGGCTCACCTGATGAGGCCTGGCCGCCCTGCAGAATATTCCTTCTGATGAGCCTGCAGTTGACAGAGTTACACCCGAATCTCGGGTGTGAGTCCCCATCACGGTGGCTGGTCCTGCCCAGGTGCAAGGGGGTGGGGTGGGGGACGCTGGGGCAAGGGGGCTGCCTCCCAAAGGCTCGTTTTCAGAAGAAATTGGAGAAGTTCCCTAGGGAGACTTGGCTGGTGAAATACCTGAGACCCTAGGCTGAGGGGCACAGAAGGGTCCAAAAGACCACCCTG
This sequence comes from Tragulus kanchil, assembly GCA_022376925.1. Taxonomy (NCBI): domain Eukaryota; kingdom Metazoa; phylum Chordata; class Mammalia; order Artiodactyla; family Tragulidae; genus Tragulus; species Tragulus kanchil. The sequence continues at coordinate 1,395,596 of JAIOJX010000031.1, read as the reverse complement.
GAGGGCCTCTTCATCTTGGCTGCCCTCTGACCTCAGGAAAGCTTCCCTGGGATTTGGGGTTTCCAGCCCAAGTTCCCAGAAGACCATTTCTGAGGGAAAGGTAACCCTCAGCAGGAGAGTCCCCTGAACCCTCAGGACTCAGAGTGAGACCCCACCTGCCTGGCCTGCCCCAGATCTGCGAGCACTCGGATTCAATAATTCACCAGACCACATAATAAATTCAAGGAGTATCTCCAAGGTTCACCCCCAGCACTGGCAAAACCATCCATCAGGGCTGAGCGGGCTCCATTTGTTAACCGGTGTCACGTCCCTGGGGTGGGTGGGAGGGCGCCTGGCGGAGACCTCCTCAGCAGACTCCTCAGTGACCCTCCGGCCGGTGAGTCTTCACTCCAGCCAGGCCACGCCCTCTCCGTGGAGCCGGGCGCACCCTGCACCCTCTCACCGTGGCCGGCCGTCCCTGGGGCGGGAGGGCCGAGGATGCGGAGACCAGCGGCCCACGCTCCCCCGCGGACGCCCCACGTTTTGGAGGGGAAGGTTCGGTTTTGTGTCAGTTTTCTGCTCTGTGGGACAGGTGACCCCCCGGTCACCCTCTCACCGTCCCCGAGGCTCCGAGCCCTGGCGAGGTTCCCCTGCGCGGGGTTGCTCTGGGCTGAGAGCAGGCGCGGCCAGGGCCGAGGTCTCCTCCGGGCTTGCTGAGGCGGCGGTGGGATTCATCTGGGCCGGTCCCGTGCTGCCTGAGGCTGCGGGCCAGGGGCTACTTGTAGACTTGCCACGTGGCCCCACGGGCCGGTCAAGACCCGGCTGTCGGCTCCTTCTCTGAGGCCAGCAGGACAGCATTGTCCTGATGCTTCTCTTTTCTGAGGGCTCACCTGATGAGGCCTGGCCGCCCTGCAGAATATTCCTTCTGATGAGCCTGCAGTTGACAGAGTTACACCCGAATCTCGGGTGTGAGTCCCCATCACGGTGGCTGGTCCTGCCCAGGTGCAAGGGGGTGGGGTGGGGGACGCTGGGGCAAGGGGGCTGCCTCCCAAAGGCTCGTTTTCAGAAGAAATTGGAGAAGTTCCCTAGGGAGACTTGGCTGGTGAAATACCTGAGACCCTAGGCTGAGGGGCACAGAAGGGTCCAAAAGACCACCCTGGAGGGCCTCTTCATCTTGGCTGCCCTCTGACCTCAGGAAAGCTTCCCTGGGATTTGGGGTTTCCAGCCCAAGTTCCCAGAAGACCATTTCTGAGGGAAAGGTAACCCTCAGCAGGAGAGTCCCCTGAACCCTCAGGACTCAGAGTGAGACCCCACCTGCCTGGCCTGCCCCAGATCTGCGAGCACTCGGATTCAATAATTCACCAGACCACATAATAAATTCAAGGAGTATCTCCAAGGTTCTGAGAACTTGAATTCGGCTTCCTCCGGAGTTTTACGAGCTGGCAAAACCATCCATCAGGGCTGAGCGGGCTCCATTTGTTAAGTGGACGGCTCTCTCCTGGGTGCCGCCTCTCAGCATCCACTCACCTGCGGCAGGGCATCTGCTCTGTCAAGAAAGAAAAGCCAGAACTTCCCCGGCAGCCCGGAGGTCGAGTGTCCACCCGCCAGTTCAGGGGACACGGGTTCAGTCCCTGATCTGGGAAGATCCACCTGCTGCGGAGCGACTGAGCCCGTGCGCCCCAGCCCCAGGCCCGCGCACCTGGAGCCCGGGCTCTGCAGCAGGGCAGCCACGGCCGCGAGAAGCCGTCACACCTCGGTGAAGAGCAGCCCCGCTCGCCGCACCTAAAGGAAGCCTGTGCAGCGTGACGACCCAGCACAGCCGAGAGCAAGTAAAGACACACAGACAGAGGGAAAGCCCCTCGCTGCCCAGGTGCGGGCCCCAGGGGTGGCCGCCCCCGCCCCCGCCTGGGCGCTTCTGTCACCGCCGAGGCTTAGGAACGTCACCAGCCGAGGCAGAGGGTTTGGCCTCTGACGCTCGGGGCGAAGAGCGAGAGCGAGCCCCACGAGAGAGGCTCTGGGCCGCTGCCGCTGCCGGAGCACAGGCAGGGGCTGCACAAGCGCGTCCTCTTCTGGGGGTCCCGCCAGCGGGAGCCCTGACCTGACAGCGCAGGTGGGCCACCCCAACCCCATCTCTAGCCCTGGCTTTCGGTCCTGTCCACCCCAGAGACGCCCGGGGCAGGAGGGGCTGTGTTGCTGAGGCGCTGGGCCTGGAGGCCGGGGCGGGGTCCGGGCAGGGGGAAGGCCTGTCGCCGTCGCCGGCACCGTGGGACCAGCTGCCCGCCGGGCTGGGAAGCGCGCCAGGAACCTCAGTGAGAAGATTTCAGTGCAGGTGGGGCAGCAGGGGTTCCGTGGATGTTCTCAGGCCCCTGCGGAGGCCCTGCCTGCCTGCGCCGGCAACGACAACGACCCCCAGGCCCCCCAGGGCGGCCCCAAAGCCCTGCGTCTGCCTGGGAGCGCTCCTGAGACATAATAAAAATTCAAGGAGTATCTCCAAGGTTCTGAGAACTTGAATTCGGCTTCCTCCGGAGTTTTACGAGCTGGCAAAACCATCCATCAGGGCTGAGCGGGCTCCATTTGTTAAGTGGACGGCTCTCTCCTGGGTGCCGCCTCTCAGCATCCACTCACCTGCGGCAGGGCATCTGCTCTGTCAAGAAAGAAAAGCCAGAACTTCCCCGGCAGCCCGGAGGTCGAGTGTCCACCCGCCAGTTCAGGGGACACGGGTTCAGTCCCTGATCTGGGAAGATCCACCTGCTGCGGAGCGACTGAGCCCGTGCGCCCCAGCCCCAGGCCCGCGCACCTGGAGCCCGGGCTCTGCAGCAGGGCAGCCACGGCCGCGAGAAGCCGTCACACCTCGGTGAAGAGCAGCCCCGCTCGCCGCACCTAAAGGAAGCCTGTGCAGCGTGACGACCCAGCACAGCCGAGAGCAAGTAAAGACACACAGACAGAGGGAAAGCCCCTCGCTGCCCAGGTGCGGGCCCCAGGGGTGGCCGCCCCCGCCCCCGCCTGGGCGCTTCTGTCACCGCCGAGGCTTAGGAACGTCACCAGCCGAGGCAGAGGGTTTGGCCTCTGACGCTCGGGGCGAAGAGCGAGAGCGAGCCCCACGAGAGAGGCTCTGGGCCGCTGCCGCTGCCGGAGCACAGGCAGGGGCTGCACAAGCGCGTCCTCTTCTGGGGGTCCCGCCAGCGGGAGCCCTGACCTGACAGCGCAGGTGGGCCACCCCAACCCCATCTCTAGCCCTGGCTTTCGGTCCTGTCCACCCCAGAGACGCCCGGGGCAGGAGGGGCTGTGTTGCTGAGGCGCTGGGCCTGGAGGCCGGGGCGGGGTCCGGGCAGGGGGAAGGCCTGTCGCCGTCGCCGGCACCGTGGGACCAGCTGCCCGCCGGGCTGGGAAGCGCGCCAGGAACCTCAGTGAGAAGATTTCAGTGCAGGTGGGGCAGCAGGGGTTCCGTGGATGTTCTCAGGCCCCTGCGGAGGCCCTGCCTGCCTGCGCCGGCAACGACAACGACCCCCAGGCCCCCCAGGGCGGCCCCAAAGCCCTGCGTCTGCCTGGGGAGGAGACGCTCCCTGAGCCCTGGGGTGGAGGGAGGCCACGGGTGCCCCTCAGCCACCGCCCACGTCCGCCCAGGGTGGCGGGGAGGGAGCGTCGCGTCCAGGCGCCAACTGCACTGGAGCCTGGGCACAGTGATGTGCTGCCCGCCTCGCACCCCAGTGGCCGTTCTGTCCCCACGTCCAGCGATCTCAAGGGGAAACGTTGGGGCTAGAAGGGTCTGCAGGCGAGTGGTCTAAACGCCTGCTTTGTCGGCTCCCCGCACCCCGGCAGTCTGAGCCTGGTCCCCCGTCACGGGGAGGGCAGGGGCCTCCGCCGGGCTCCGAGGAGGGGGCGGCGCCGGCTGTGGTGAAGGAGCCTCCCGTCCGCGAGCGGAGCCCCGCTGACCGCCCTGCTCTGCTCTGGCCCCGCCCTGGGCACCCAGCTCACCCGGGCGCACGGCCTCCCGCGGGGCTCGGAGTGGGTGGTGAGCGACAGGCAGACCCGGGGAGCAGAGCCCCGAGTGCAGGCCCACAGGACAGGACGGGAGGCCCGCGAGGCCCCTGGGGCCAGCTCTCAGTGCCCAGACCCCCACACGGGCACAGGCACACACGCACACAGCGAAACAAACGTGCGTGCATCGCCTGACAGCAGGCGGGAAGCCTCCCTGGCGGCGGTAGAGAGAGCCGCGTCTCACCGCCGTGACGTCGGCACAGAGCCGTTCATTACAGAGATGTCCCTCCGCCAAGAGAGGCGACCGCTTCCCCGTCACGGAGGCGCGGGGCGAAGCGGGGACCCGGCCACGCGGCACTGCCGCAGCCTCCCAGGGCGGGGACAGCAGGGTCAGCAGGGTGACCTGGGAGCTGCCCCTGCACAAGCCCAGGGCTCCCGAGGAGGTACAGGGTCTGGGGACAGGATGTGGGTCTCCTTGGGACGGGCGCTGTCTGGTCCATCCCACGGGGAACGTTCCCGCAGAAGACAGGACAGGGCAACGTGACTTCCCCAGGCGTCTGCTCCGGTGACCATCCCCAGCCCGGAGGGGCAGCCGCCGCCCTCCCGTCTACACTCAGGCCCCTTCTGTGTCTACACCCCCCGCCCCGCTCCTGCCTGCCGCCCAAGTGGAGGCCGGTGCAGGGGTGTTGGGAGGGGTGGAGTTGGCGTTCCCTCTCCACCAGGAGAGGAGAAACATGGGGTTCACAGCCTGGGGGCCATTCCCACGTCCAAGTGGTCCTGCGTCCAGGTGGTGGGGGTCCGTGGGGAGACAGAGTGGGGCTGGACGCTGAGCTCCACTTGGCTCTTCCTGTTTTTTGGGGGGTGGGGAGGGGGGGTTGGGGAGGGAGGGGGCGGGTGGGCCACTTCTATTGGTCCTTCATTGATCTATTTGCATCCATGTTTTTGTTCTTTGGCCCGTGTGGGCCTTCCACCGCGATGGCCTCTGTTGTCGCAGAGCACCGGCTCTGGGCGCACGCGCCCCAGAGCTCCGGCTCGGTCGTTGGACACACCGGTCCAGTCGCTCCGCGGCACGTGGGATCTTCCCAGGCCAGGGATCGAACCGGCGCCCCTTGCACTGCAAGGCGGTGTCCTTACCCACTGGACCACCAGGGAAGCCCCTGTTGTTTTTTAATTGAGGTGAGATCCACATAACATAACATCAGCTACCCTACAGTCAACAGTTCCCCGGGGTTCTGACAGTCCCGACGGGCTCCCTCTGGCTCCAGAACGCTCCGCTCCCAGTCACGAGGGCTGGCTTCCCGTCAGCTCGCCCTCCCCTGGCCCTGGCCCCTGAGCCCAGCGACCTCCGGCCGCTGCATCGCCCAGGTGCGCGGGGGGCTGGGGCTGCTGTGTCCGTCCACGGGCCGCGGTGCCGGGTCCGCTCTGGCTGCTGCGAGCACTCCGGGGCCAGCGTCTGCCGGGGCCCCTGTGTCCCGGGGGGCAGGCTCTGAGGAGCGGAGTCGCTGGTGTGACGGTCTGACTTCTAAGGAGCTCCCCGACGTCGCCACGGCGGCCGTCGCCTTCTCACCGGCAGCATCTGAGGTCCCATGGCTTCACCGCCTCGCCGACCGCACGGGTGAATTTCCGGGTCGGGACGCTTGTTTCCAGCCGTCCTGGGGGTGGGAGGCGGCAGTCCGCTGCGGTCCCGGTTCTGGTGAGCCGCGTGCCCATCATCTCCTGCAGGAGGCCAGCCACGGCTCGGGGACGCTGCTGGGGAAGCGGGGCTCCTCTTGGGTAGAGGCCGCTGCGGACAGCGTGCTCCCCGTCGTCTGAAAGTTCAAGAGAAATCTAACTTCTAAATAAAGCCTTGGTTTGATTTTGCTCTGTTTAAAGACTCGGGGAAGAGCGAGGGGAGCAGCAGGGTCTGCAGTGAGGAGAGCAGGGTCTCGTTGGAGGGGACCCCGCAGACCGAGGGCTGATGCTCACACGGCTCCGGACCCGCCCTGGGAGGTGGGCGCCCGGCACGGTGCGCGGCTTCCCCCTCTGACTGCGGCTCCAAGCGAGGCCTCAGCCGCGCCTTCACCCCGGCCGTCTCCCCCGCACCCTTGCCCCATGCCGCCCGCGGCCGAGGCGTCCACGGGGCCTTGATCGGGTCATGCGTTCAGCTGTCCAGCAGCTCGGCTGGGAGGGAGACTGTGGCAATGTCCGGCGGCCTCCCTGACGGGGCCTCGGCCGGGGGCTCTGTCCACCCTCAGCCTGGCCACCGCCCAGCGGCGGCCGCAGCCTCACTCCACAGGCCAGGCGGCTGAGGCTCCGAGGCCAGAGGGGCTTCTAGCTGCCCCGTCACACCCAGCGCCCTGAGGCTCTCTCAGTGAGGCTGGACCCAGGCTCCGGTGGGGTCTCCTGGGCTTGGCACCCCCTCGTTCCTGGCCGGCGGAGTGGGCGATGCACGTGAGGGCCGCCGCCTGGCCCCAGCTCCCGCCCTGCGCCCCCAGGGACAGAGCTTCAGGAAGCGCTCTCCGGCTGAAGCCACTGCTCCCCGGGGCTCGCTCAGGCGCCGTTCCTGTCCTCAGGCTTCCAGGAAATCACTGCTCTGGGCAGCGGCCGCCCCCTCAGCTCCCGGTGCCGGCAGGGACGGGAAACCACACCTGCCTCCAGCTCTCCGGATTCCCAGGCTCCTCACCATAGGATGCTTCCCCGTGGACCTCCAGGACCCCCTCTGAGATGCACAGCAGGCCCGAGCAGGGAGCCCCTCAGGGTAGCTGGGGGGAGCTCGTGGGCGTGCAGGGGGTGGGGCTCCAAGCTGCGGGGCAGAGGCCCCTCCCACCCTTTCCTCTCCTCCCACCTTCACAGGAGAGGCACCCACCCCCCGGGGCTGGCCCGCTGCTGGCCCTCCCTCTCTGTAACCACCGCCCCACACCCAGCTGATCTTAGAAGCAAATTCAAGGTCCGGCCAGGGCCTCCCTACGTGCCACTGCCTGCTGGACCTCGGCCTCGCTGTGCAGCATCGGCTGTGCCGCCCGGGCTCCTGGCGGCCCGGCCTGGCCCTGCCCCCTGCGCCATTCCCACCCGAGGGCCAGCCTCCGCCCATTTGCCCTCACTCCTGCCCTCCGGCCTCTGCCCTCTGCCTGGGTGCGCCTCCCCAGGCACTCGCCCGCTGGACTTCTCACGCCAAGAGCCCCTGACTACGGGCCGCAGAGGCCTCCCCTGACCTCTGGCCTGCAAGCCCATCCCTTCCCCAGACTGTTTCCCCTGTGCACCGGGCCCTGCTTCCTTCCCCGGCCTCCAGCCTCCCTCCCTCCTGCCGGCCAGCACAACAGCCTCTGCTCACAGGTGGCGACTGAAATTAGTTAAATTAGTTAAACGACAGTAGATCAAAGATTCAGGTCTGCAGCCACGCCAGCCTCACCATGAGATCACGGCAGCCTCGCGTGGCCCCGTGGTGAGCACATCCGGCCACGGCAGAATGTCACTGGACACGCACGGCCAGGCCCACGCAGCTCCTGCCTCAGGTGCAGCCGGCAGCCCCTGGCTGCCTGACCCTCCCGCTCGACCTCTGCGATCCCCCCCGACCCCGGCTCAGGGGGAACCCAGGGCCCTGGGCCGGGCGCGTCCCAGGCGTGTGCCTTTTGCCTTGCCCGCGCCTCCCTCCGTGGTACACGCCCTCACCCAGGCCCTCGCGGTTCAGCTGGGGCGTGCAGTCACGCCTCCCTTGCCCAGACCACTCCGTGGCCGACAGGCTGGATCCCCAGGGCATCCACAGAGAACGTCCCCACCAGGCCCGAGGCTGGACCCTGCGCTCTAGGGCCTGGCCTGGGGTGTCAGTGGGTGGGCACAGGGGAGCCTACTCAGAGGCACAGACGCGCCCACGTCCCTGGCTGGGGCAGACCTGCGAGGTGCAGGGGACGTGACTGTCCACAGCCAGGGGCCTCCTGCCGCCCGCACCCTGGTCAAGCCCCAGGACAGTGATGCTCAGGGCCCTCCCCCTCCCTGTGAGCCCTGCGCCTGTCCTTCGGGGCAGGGGGGCCACCCCGTCATTGCCGTCCCTGGCCCCGTTCCTGGGGGACCCAGGGGGCGAGGAGGTTGGCCTGGCCACACGGGGCGGGGGACAGCCAGCCTCTGAGCCCAGCCCCAGGAGCCCGGCACACAGCGATGACATCAACCAGGCGTGCGCCTCGGGTGGGGCGCCCACACATAACCGGTGCGTGGACAGACGCGGGGTGCCCGCTCCCACGTGCCCCTGGCTACAGTCCGGGGTGGACCATGGAGGTTCACGGCCCGCTTGCTGTCCAAGGTGACCTGTCGTCTCACGGGGCTGGCCTGCCAGCCTCTGGAACCTGGCGGCTCCCTCGTCACATGACGTGGGTCCCAATTCTGGGCACAAGGGCCACGTGGAGGGGGCCCAGGAGGGCCCAGCCTGCTGGCGTCCGGGATGGGGGAGAGGCGGCAGGCCTGCCGCCGTGCCCTGCGGCCCCAGGGTCTCCCCAGGGCACCCCTGGATAAGGATGTGCGGCCTGGGAGGTGTTGCCCTCTGCCGCCCGGTGCCTCTGCTCTGGGCTGGGCTAAAAATAGCAGGGGGACGCGGGGCAGGGATGGCGGGTGGGAGGCCCGTGGGAGGTCCATGGGGAGGGGCCGGCAGGGGCAGCGGCCGGCAGCCTGGACCCGGACCGGCCGTCAATGGCGCGGCGCTCCCACCCTGTTCCCGGTGGCCGGCCAGCCGCGGCCCAGCTGACAGGCTATTTTTTCCCCTGCTTGACTAAATATGGTCAGAGAGCGCAGCCCGAGGGGCCACTTGGCTGGGCGCGTGTTTGGGATGCTTGGCTGGGTATATAAGGACTGCAAAGGTGAGGCCGGCTCCTGATCCGCCCCACGCCCGCCCTGGGCCCTCGGGGCGGCCCTCCCCGCCCCTCCCCCTGCCCGTGCGGGTCTCCGGTGCAGCGCGTGGGAGCCTGCACCCCCGTGGGACCTTCCCCTTTTGTTCCCCTGACCTCTGTCTAGCGCTGCCCCCGGCCGGGTGCGGAGCCTCCCGCAGACCCAGCCCAGGCAGGCAGGCTCACGGTGGGCGCCGGAGAGGTGGCTCCGGAACTCCGCAGAGCCTGCCACCCTGCGCCTGGCTCTCGTCTCCCTCTCTCCGCTCTCTCTGCCTCTCCCTCTCAAGATCGCCTCCCTGCGAAGTCCTCGCTGCTGCAGGAGGCTGGGGAAGGGCAGGGGTGCGGAGAGGGGGTGCCGGTGTCTTCTTTCTCTCTGCTCCCCCACCCCGCCCCCCAAGTGCGGACGCACCGGGAGCCGGGCCTCCCCCGCCCCTGCGTTCGCGATTGGCTCGGGCAGAAGGATGGGCTGCCCCTGGCTACAGTCCGGGGTGGACCATGGAGGTTCACGGCCCGCTTGCTGTCCAAGGTGACCTGTCGTCTCACGGGGCTGGCCTGCCAGCCTCTGGAACCTGGCGGCTCCCTCGTCACATGACGTGGGTCCCAATTCTGGGCACAAGGGCCACGTGGAGGGGGCCCAGGAGGGCCCAGCCTGCTGGCGTCCGGGATGGGGGAGAGGCGGCAGGCCTGCCGCCGTGCCCTGCGGCCCCAGGGTCTCCCCAGGGCACCCCTGGATAAGGATGTGCGGCCTGGGAGGTGTTGCCCTCTGCCGCCCGGTGCCTCTGCTCTGGGCTGGGCTAAAAATAGCAGGGGGACGCGGGGCAGGGATGGCGGGTGGGAGGCCCGTGGGAGGTCCATGGGGAGGGGCCGGCAGGGGCAGCGGCCGGCAGCCTGGACCCGGACCGGCCGTCAATGGCGCGGCGCTCCCACCCTGTTCCCGGTGGCCGGCCAGCCGCGGCCCAGCTGACAGGCTATTTTTTCCCCTGCTTGACTAAATATGGTCAGAGAGCGCAGCCCGAGGGGCCACTTGGCTGGGCGCGTGTTTGGGATGCTTGGCTGGGTATATAAGGACTGCAAAGGTGAGGCCGGCTCCTGATCCGCCCCACGCCCGCCCTGGGCCCTCGGGGCGGCCCTCCCCGCCCCTCCCCCTGCCCGTGCGGGTCTCCGGTGCAGCGCGTGGGAGCCTGCACCCCCGTGGGACCTTCCCCTTTTGTTCCCCTGACCTCTGTCTAGCGCTGCCCCCGGCCGGGTGCGGAGCCTCCCGCAGACCCAGCCCAGGCAGGCAGGCTCACGGTGGGCGCCGGAGAGGTGGCTCCGGAACTCCGCAGAGCCTGCCACCCTGCGCCTGGCTCTCGTCTCCCTCTCTCCGCTCTCTCTGCCTCTCCCTCTCAAGATCGCCTCCCTGCGAAGTCCTCGCTGCTGCAGGAGGCTGGGGAAGGGCAGGGGTGCGGAGAGGGGGTGCCGGTGTCTTCTTTCTCTCTGCTCCCCCACCCCGCCCCCCAAGTGCGGACGCACCGGGAGCCGGGCCTCCCCCGCCCCTGCGTTCGCGATTGGCTCGGGCAGAAGGATGGGCTGCCGCGGCTGCAGCAGCATCTCTCCGGGAGCCGCACGGGGCGCGCCGTGCCGGGAGCCGCGACCCTGCGCCCGCGGCCGCTGTCGCCAGCCCGGCGGAGGGGCTCCGCGGTGAGTCCCGGGCCCCCCGCCGCCCCCGCGGGCTTGCCGGCAGCCGCGGTGGGGGTGTGCTCGCGGCGAGGGGGCGCCGCGTGGCTCCAGCCGGGGGTGCTCCGGAGTTTTCTCTTGGCTCGTGGCATCCTCTGCATTTGGAAAACTGCAGAGCCAGCAGCCGGCAGGGCCGGGAGGGCGCGTCCAACCGCGATGCGAGAACTTTGACATGCGGGCGTTTTGCGAGGAAGCGGCGGGGTGCGCGGGGACTGGAGGGCCGGGGTGGGGGCGCGGGGGCTGGCGGAAGGCGTGACTGACCTGCAACAAAGCATGGCTCGGGTGGGAAGGTGGCGAAACTTCCCTCGGAACTTGCAGCGTTAACCATGGAGGCGCTGGGGGCAGGGGTCCCGGAGCAGGGCTGCGGTGAGGCTGTCCCAGGTGGGGGCTCTGGACTTGGACGGCCCTCACAGCCAGTTCAGGGTAGGGGGGTCCCTGCGGTGGGCGTGCACAGGTGGGCGTGGACGGGGCTGGAGGGGAGCCGCGTGGTCTCTGCAAGCTAGGGCGACCCCCACCGAGCTGGGGGCTGGGAGCTTTCACAGTGGCAGGGCTGGACTTGGCCCAGGGCCGGCCAGCTCCCTGCCCTCCCTGGTCCCCTTGTAGGCAGCTGGTGGTCCTTCCCTATGGAGACGGGAACTTCCTGAGAAGTGGCCGGGGCTCGTTTTCGGGTGGACAGAAGCTTGCCAGGGCTCTGGCTGGACCTGGGGTGACTCTCCGGCCCTTTGGGCCCCCGGCCCTCCCCTGACCTCCCGGCGCCACCAGATGAACGCCTGGAGATGGGGACCGGAGGGGTCTGGGGCCTGAGCCTCAGCCACACCGCCCAGCCTCCGAGGCCTCGTTTGTCAGAGAGCTGTCTAGAGTCCTGGACTTCAGACTCCAGGCGTCATGTGAAGTCCTTGCAAGGGCGCCCTCCGCCCCCGGGGGACTTGAGGAGAAGTGGGGGCCGAGCACGGGTCCCAGGTGCCCTTTTCTACCCTTGGTTCCCCGCGGGTGACAAACGGCAGCAGCCGCACGCCAGTGGGACGTCGCTCCTGGGAGCCTCTCTGCCGGGTGGCTCTCTGCTCTCAGGGGCGTCCCACCCCGGGAGCCCCAGCTCGCACTGCCCCGCGCTGCGGCCACGCTCCAGGGCTTGAGGACTCACTCAGGGGCTCCTGCCCCCCTCGGGCTCTGCAGGCATGGCCCTGGCCTGGCGGGGGCGCCGCTGGGCATCCTCTCCGCGCCCCTCTGTGTGGGATGGCCAGGCTGCCCGGCGGGCAGGGTCACCCCGGACCTTGTCTGGCTGATGAGAGGAGAATTAGAATCCACTCCGGCCCGGGGCCTTGTGCTCAGGTCGGGGTCAGCTCCCAGCCACGGAGGACCTGAACCTGGCGGGCAGACCCTCCGTGTGTCTGCGCCTGGCCTGGCTCCCTGCCCCCAGCGAGCGTCCACCCGTCAGGGACGGCCTGCTTGGGGTTCTAGCTCTTCACCCACGGCCCTCACCTGGGCCCTGGCGAGGCCTCTGGCCCGCGCTGCTCCTCCGTCCACCCGCCACCGGCTTGGGCTGGAGTGGTGTCCCTCGCTGCGTGGGGACTGGCCCCCAGGGCCGATGACGCTGCTTCAGACTTGCGTGGTCTTTGACTCCCGGCCTCGTGGTGGCCGTGGAAGGCGGTGGGAGGAGCTGCCTCTGCTCCCCATCACAGAGGAGTTTTGAAATGCAGTGGAAAACAATATCGATACAGTGAAGTACTCCAAAGTGCTTAGCTGGCCACTTGCTAAGTTTACTTAAACCCTGTTTAACGGGTTCATTAGAAGCGGTGAACACTGGGGAGATTCATTAACAGGAAGGCGGCCCCCGCGTTTGACTGTAAATTGGTATTGATCAGGCCTGGCGGAGGCTGGGCGCAGGCCACAAAGAGCCAGGTGAGGGCCGGCGGCCGGGGCGCCCGCGTAAGCCGCCCACGAGCGCGAGCAGCGCTTCAGGAGGTGGCGCGGCAGGGGTGGAGGGCAGAGAGGAAGGGCGACGAGGAGAGAGGCACGGAGGGAGGGTGTCCGCAGCGGCGGCGGCCCGCGCAGGGAGGCTGAGCCCGCAGCAGCGCCTCGCCGGGCTGGGCGTCTGCTCTGTGGCCAGGAGAGGCGCCGAGGCTGCTGGCCGTCGCCGGGCCACTTCCTAGCAGCTTGCTCCGGGACGCGAGGTCCACCTGCAACTGCCCTTCTCCCGTACATCTTCGGAGACGTGGCCCGAGCCCTGCCCTTGGGCACTGGCTCTTGGGAGGCCAAATCTCCAGGGACCTGCCCAGGAAGCCGCCAAGCTGCCCAGGTAAGGCCTGCCTGCTTCTCGGTCATCTGTGCCCGTGGCCGGGAGCGCCGGCGTCCTGCTGGCTCTGGCCACCCTGCTCCCTGGCCACCTGTGGCGAGGTCCTCCCGAGCGGCTGTCCCTTCACGCAGCCCCCGACCCCGTGCACTTGGCCGGGACCTGGCGCCCAGGGGGAGGGGGAGGTGCCTGCAGGGGGAGGGAACGGTCGGCCTTTCTGGACCAAGGGTGGGAGGTGGCGGCCTGGGTCCTTCCGAACAAAACCGAACCGAACAACTGTGGGGTGATCGGGGCAAAACCGAACAACTGTGGGGTGATCGAGGACTCCTGCGACTTCAGAGGCACGCTGTCTGCTCTGTCCTTCCTGAGTGTGCGTACATGCATGTGGGGAGTCAGGTCGTAGGCGGCGCGGGGCCCTTCCTGACCGTGTGTGCAAGTGTGTGCGTGAGAGAGAAGCGAGGGAGAGAACGAGAGAGAGAAGTGGGGGAGGCCGGGTCACGGGGGCCGCGGGGCCGCAGGGCGGGGGCATCGACTCCAGGGTCTGGGTCAGACGTAAGCCTCCGAGTGGCTTCTCGGGAGCCCCTCCTGTGCCCCACAGCCGTGCCCACTGAACTACCTGCTTGGGAAACATACTTCTTTATGTGCCCATATGGACCTGCTAAGCTATGGAATGTAAAGAAGTATGTATTTCAGGTCGGGAACTCTCGCTGGAGGAAGGGGGCCGCGCCCGCGGGCCGCCAGGCGCAGACAGACGGCCGCTGTGGCCGAGCCCAGTGGCGGGCTGCCTGGCGTCCGTGGCCAGCCTGCCCCGGCGGCATTGTTCTGTCACTTTGCCTGTGTCAGCAGGTGGAAGCGTTCACCAGACATTAAATATTCAACGTGCTGACTGCGCAGAGGGGCGGCGGCCTGTGGCAGGCGTGGGGTCAGCCGGGGGGCGGTCAGGAGCTGGGGGCGGGGCCTCGGGGACTCAGGGGCATCACTTGTTGCCACCCAGAGGGGGTCATTTGTCCGTGAAAGGGGCCGTTTGTGAGATGCAGGCAGGAAACGGCTCAGAGGAGAAGCCTGCTCCCGGAAGGGAGGGTCCGCTGCCCCGGGCGGGGCGGGGCGGGCGAGGGCTGGGCGGCCACGGGCGAGGGGCTGTTTACGGAGAGACGCTTGGGCTTTGCGGTCTGGCTGCCTGCGAGGCAAAGGCAAGAGCGCGTGTGGCTGGGCCTCCCCAGCTCCAGGGTGCACCCCGTCCTCTGAGATCCCTGGCGCGGCATTTCAAGGGCACCGGTGATGCTTCAGACAGGAGGCCGTGGCCTGAGCCGTGCAGCCCGAGGCTCCTGGGGCCTGGGGCCCCCCCGCCACCGCCGGGCCGTGTGTTGTTCTCTGACAGCGACTCCAGCTCGAAACACGTTGCAGTGTGAAGACGGTGGTCGTGTTGACCCGTGTCGTGCGGGTCAGGACCCGTCCCGCCAGCTCCCGGGCAGGACAGGGGTGGGTGATGTGCTGTGGGTCTCCCGGCTGGACCGTGACCACGCCGGCGCCGGGGGCAGATGCTGCGTCTGGTTCTCAGCGGCCGTCTCTGCAGTGTGGGTCCTTGTCTGGTGGGGCGAAGGGCAGGGGTCTCTGGGCACAGTGGGCATGGCGGGGCCGCCGAGGGAGGGGTTGTCCCGTCGGTTTCTGGCTCTGGGAGCGGTGGGGTCTGCAGCATGCCGCGGCCTGGCCCCCGGGGCCTCGGGGCTAGCTTTCCAGTGTGTGTCCCCTGTCTTTCCTGCCCTCCCCGAGGCTGAGTCCTGGGCCCATACCGGGTGCCCTGGCCTCTCCTGTACCCGACCTTGGCAGCAATGTGGCTCTTGAGTCGGGGGTGGGGCAGGGAGCAAGGGTGAGCCGGCCTCCTCCACCAGCGGCTGGGGGCAGCCAGTTTCCGGGAGCTGCTCAGGTAGGGGACAAGGAGGCACGGACAGTTCCAAGCTCGCCCGTGGCCGCCACCCCCAAGGAGCCGTCTTTGAGGGTCCAGGGTCCTTTCCCAGTTTCCAGGTGTCCCCACCTCCAGCAACACGAGGCCGTGAAGGGTCAGCGCCCCGCAACCTGGGAAGGTCAGCTCTGCCCGTGGCTTCCAGCTCCGGCCGCAGGGAGGGAAGCAACCGGGGGTGGCCACCGAGGCTGGCCGCAGACACGCGCTCGCTTCCTCTCCATGCGTCCTGCTGCACATTAAGGCTTTATTGCAGGATGTGGTGTTTAAATAAAAGCATTAGTGTTTTGGAATTAGGTTTGACTGAGCAGTAAAACTAGAGTTAGGAGAGAGCCTTGACCTTCTCAGCTGTAAAGCGTGGCAGGTCTCTCTTATCCGCTAAATTAGAAAGGAGCGCCAGAGCCCCCTCCCCACGGGGCCCCCGGCCCGGTCGTCCTGCTGCCCCTTGCAATGCAGACGGGGCTGTGCTTTCTGTATTTGGAGCTCCAGCTCCTGGCTCTCGGCGGGTGGGAAGTGGAGGGTGGGCTGGGGACAGGCCCCCAAGCAAGACTGCTGTTCTTCCGCGGGGGGTCTTTGGGCCTTTCTGTGCGAAGGAAGGGGAAGCAGCGCTTGTGCTCTGCCCAGCAGGGTCTTGGCTGGACAGAGCCCCCGTGCCCCTGACACGCCGCCACAGGGCTCTGGGGCTGCAGCGGGGGGCGAACCTGGAGTGAGCGGGCTGGGGAGAGCAGGAAAGCTCACACTCAGGGGCTCACCCACCAACCTGGGGACCCGGCGGCTGTGTGTCTGCAGGGAGAGATCCAGGTCGGGTGGCGTGGCCGGCGTCCCTTTCCAAGAGCTCCGAGAGAGCAGGTCCCAGGAAGGCACGAGCTTCCCAGAAGTGCTCTAGGAATCTGGCCCACGGCAGTCCGGTGGCAGCCCGGGTTCTGCCGGTGGAGACAGTAGGTCTGAGGACTGTGGGGCTCCTCCGTTCACGGGGAAATTCACCCAGTTTTCTGTGCTGCGGCTCACTGATACCAGCCATGCTCCAGCTGAAGCATCCATGCTGGGCAGGGGCCGGCGCTGCGTGAGGATCTGATGCTGCGTGGCTGGGCTCGGGCGGGCTCAGGCGGGCTCAGGCGGGCTCAGGCGGGCTCGGGTGGGCTCGGGCGGGCTCAGGCGGGCTCAGGTGGGCTCAGGCGGGCTCGGGTGGGCTCAGGGGTGCTCAGGGTGCTGTGCACAGAGGCTAAGGTGTCTGTATTTTCTGGAGCCTGCTGCTACATACCTGGAGAAACAGTGTCCAGGGGGCCCATGGCTCTGTCAGAGGGTTCATCGAGGGCAAGGCAGCACTTGGTGGCACGAGGCTGACCACGAGGGGCCGGGGAGGCCGTGGTGGGAGCCTCTGTGAGCAGGTATCAGAGAGTCTCTTAAGACTGCCAGCCCCGTGTGGGAAGTGTTGAAGACCGAGCTGCTCGGGAGCGGATGGGACTGACCTGCAGGACGGACGCTTGAGCTGCCGCCGCCCCGGCTCCACGAACGTGAGGGTGGCTTGAACCGCAGTCCCCTCAGTGGTCCTACAAGAGAAATGAGGGAACCCGAGTAGTTTGGGGCCAGGGCCGGGCGGGGAAGATGACCCTGGAGCCCTGTGCGGGTGGGAGGTGGGGCCCTTGGGCCGGTGGGCCGGGCCCGAGGCGGGCCGCCTGGTGCATACGTTGCTGCCACCTGAGCATAAAGGGTCGCCGTGGTCCTGACTGAGCGCTGTGCTCACTCAGCCCAGCTCCCGGCTGCATGTCCGACTGCAGAGGGCCTCCTGCCTCACTGCAGCTCTGCTCCCCGCCTTTGACGCCCACTGCTCCCCAGGGCGGCCAGGCCTGGAGCCCCCAGGGCTGTCTGAGGGGCCTTGGCCTTGCCCACTGTCCTCTGAGGCCGGCCTGGGGATGAGAAGAGGTGGGTGAGACTCTCGAGAAGGGAAGGGACCCCAGCCCAGCCTCAGCAGCTGCCAAAGCTGGTGCCGTTCGCTCTGGCCAGCGTCCTGCGCTGGCCTCTCTCAGCTGGTCCCGCAAGGCCAGAGACTGGCTGCACAGTTGGCGCTGGGGCTGCCCCGAGCTGGGCTCCTGGCTCCTCCTCTAGGGCCCGGGTGCCAGGCGGCTCTGACCCAGGCAGGCCCGCCGCCTGCAGGGGGGCTGGGCTGGAGCGATGTGGGCGCTGCAGAGCCGCTCCCCGGGCGCTGCAGTGCGGAGGCGCGGCTGCGGGCCACAGGCAGGGCCGCGCCACTCAAGGGCAGGGACAGAGGGCCACCTCTGCCAGCGCCGCTGCTCCTTAGGTGGAGGGGCGCAGCCGGCAGGCCTGGCCGGGGCACCCACCCGGGTCGTTTGCCGCCCCACTGCGTCTCAGTGCAGGGGGCGCGGGGGGCGGTCCAGCCAGCTGCTGGTGCGGGCCGGGGTGCTGGGCGCAGAGGCCGGCTCCGTATCCAGCCCGGCAGAGACCAGAGGCTGCATGCAGGAGCTGCGGAGGGTCCCTGGCTCCGCCCGTCCAGGGCGACGCCCCAAGACTGGTGGCTGAGAGTCTGGGGACCCTCAGGGCTCGGGCTTCTCGCGTGGGGCGGGGCCGGCGAGCACAGCCCGAGGCAGGCGTGGGGAGCCCGTGCAGGACAGTGGGTGGAGGTGGAGCGACACGGGTATTTTGAACAGCAGGGCCGGGGGAGGGCAGCCGTCCCCAGAACCTGTCAGGGGTGCCCGTGGGGACTTGGAAGGCTGAAGGACACCCAGGACAGACAGGCGGTTCCGGGCCCACCCCCGGCAGCCCTGCGCACCGCGGGTCATGCCCACATACGGCAACCTGGCTGCGTGTCCCCCGGCCGCCGGCCGCCGTGGCTGGTATAAATAGTCAGTCTACATTCTCAGCTGTCCTGTTGGAGAGGCTGAACTCAGATGAACCTGGGGTGGCCCTCTCGCACCCCGCCCGCCGCGCAGTTGCAGTGGCGGCCACCGGACAGAAATGGGGCTCTGAGGCCACCCCCGCCGTGGTTTGTTCTCCCCTCCCTGCCCCTTCGTGGGCCTCAAATCCAGGAGCACCCGGAGACTTCTGCTGTCCGCGTCCAGGGGCTGAAGAGGCCAGGACCCCAGTCCGGGCGGGGGCTTTGTGTGCGGGGGGGGGCCTGTCCTGTCGCGGGCTGGCTCTGGGGCCCCCGAGGCCCTGCGCCCCGGGGCCCTTCCTCCTCCATCTCTGGCCCTTCCCGCCTGGGCTGGACGTGGCCGCACGCAGCCGGCGGCCCCTCACTCGCCTTCCGCCGGGCCTTGCTTCCGTCTACCCTAACCCGAGAAGTGAATCTTCACAGCGGAATTTCAGCGCCCCCGCCCACCAAGGCCCTGGGGCAGATGACCTTGGGTGAGGGGATGGGGCCTACTGAGTCCCCCTCAAAGCGTAGATGCCAGTCCTGTGACCCGAACTGCAACTCCGCGTCTCCCCACCCTGAGCGCCTCGCCAGGCTGGAGGGAGGACGGTGCATGGGGGTATCTGTGCGGTGGGTGGGGGTCGTCCCTGGCCTGTGGGCGGCCGCGCCGGACCTGCGGCTAGTCTGTCAGAGGGTGAGGCGGCCAGCCCTGCGCTCTGAGCCCTGTGGTGCTGGATCTGACTCTGCGGGCGGATGGGACGCACAGCTCCGGGAGGCCACGTGGCGCCCGCTGCCTTTTCTTATCTCCGGACACACTGGCCGTCCATTTGCTCCAAAGCCGCCTCCCGCCCCAGACCTCAGGCCGCGCCCGTCTGGTCTCAGGCTAGCGGCGCTCCCTCCTCGGTTCACACCAGCTTTCACCCCGGCCTCTCGCTGAGAAAATAAGACACAGAAATCCGTCTTGCCGTTTTTGCAAAGCCCAGCAGCGCTCTGGTGCGCCCCTCCCGTCCCTGCCTCCGCTCGCCCTGTCCCCCCTCTCTGGGTCTCTTTGAGGTGAAATTTATCTCTAGGAGGGGCCATCAATTTGCCCTGCTCTTTTTGACAAGTTTATTAAAAACCCAGGCAACACTGTATTAAACTTTTATCAGTGTTGAGAAATAACACATTTTCTTGGAATGGACAGAGAAGTCATGGAGCTGGGCTGAGCGGGTCTTGTCGGCTTCCGGCTGGGTCGGCGCTGGGGATAACGAGAAACGGGGCTGTTTTCGGGGTGCGGTTCCCTCCTGCCTCTGGACGTGTGTCTCCCTCGAGACTCCCGCTGGGCAGTCCCAGTGGCCCGCACCGGACCTCGGGAAGGCTCCCTCGGCCGGGCCACTCAGTCCCCAGGCCGTCGTTCTCTGCTATTTATTTTAATAATTAGCCCAAATCTGAAATTAAAAATTAATTTCGTGGTGAGCCCGTGTGTTAATAGGTGGTGTTGCTGCTGAAGAAATGTTTGCTATTGACATTCGCATTTTTAAAACTCCGTAGTGTAACACAACAAAACGGATCCAGATATGAGTGGGGGGCACCTCCAGGCCCGGGAGGGGAGGGGAGCTGGAGGAGGAGCTGTCCCCTCCCAGGAAGTGCCAATGGGGCTGGAGGGGAGGACGCCGGTCTTGGGGCCCCGGGTCTGTGGTGGCCGGGGAGGGTGCAGTGTCACCCCCACAGAGTGGCTCCGAGGGCAGCGTCTTTGGTCTCCGCGGGGCCTGGGCTGTTGGTTGTCCGTGAGCAGAATTTGGCGCCACGCCGTCATGAAGGACATCGGCCTGAGTGTCCGCTGTGACGTCCCTGGAGGGGCAGGCGCCCACAGTGGCCTCTGTTCCCCGAGGTCCTGGGTCAGAGCTCGTGGGGCAGTGTGGGTGATGTGCGGCCGGCTGCCCTTGAGGGCTACGTGGCCAGGGCGCCCCCGAGCTGTGGCCATGGTGACGAGGCTTGGGGTGACAGTGACGAGGGGCTGGCACCCCGTGTGGGGAAACGGGCTCAGAGGCGCAGGGAGCCCCGAGAGCCCCAGCTCGCTGTGCGTGCTCCAGAGCCCAGGTCGCCTTCTGCTTCACCAAGCTGAGGCCCGGCCGCTGCTGCGGGCGCCGGGGAGGCCCGGGTGGAACGCCCTTGGGGGGTTTGTGATGTGTTTTGCGCTGCTCACGGAGCCCACATTCTGGGTCTGGGGCCTCACCCAATGCAGGAGGGCTTCCTGGGTGAGGTGGCCGCTGTAGCTCTGGCCTGAGGGAGCTCAGGAGCCCCGGGACCAGTGTGTCGCCGCCCGGCGGCGCGGGGCTGGTCGGCACGGCCCGGAGCTGCTGCAGGCGTGCGTCTCGGCGCAGACACGCGCGCTGGCCTTGTCCACAGCGCCGTTCGCTGCAGTTAGAGCTAATTGGGCACAGAGCACGTTTTTCCACGGCCCCTGATCTTCTGTCGATTCTAACGGGCTGCTGGTGTTTTCGGCAGTGGCTCCCCAAACCTCATATCAGTTGCTGCTCAAGAATTCTGAGCGCACTGCCCGTGCGGGGCGATTCCATCAGCAGATGTTTTAAAGCCTGTTTAATTGTTTGGTTCATAAAATGCACAAAGTGTGTTAGCCGCAGCCGCTTCCTTCACGTGCGGGTAAAGAGAGGCGGAGGGCGGGCACAGCCCCGCTCGTCTGGCCACGGCAAATCCACCAGAGCCAGACTATCCCGGGCCGGCCCTGCCTGGGCCAGAGGCACCGCTCACGTAAATGCAGAGCGTGTGACATCACTGCACGTCACCAGAGGGCTTGGCAGCGGCCCCGCCGGCTTCCTTGGGAGGCCTCGGGGCGCCGCCCGCTCGTGCTGCCAGCTGGCCCTGGGGTCAGAGGCCCCGGAGCAGCAGGGTGGCCGCCGGGGAGGGGCTGTGGTCTGCCTGAGGCGGTCCAGGGGAGGCGCGTGCAGGGCCTGAACGGAGGACTGGGGCCCTCGGGGGTGGAGGGCGGGCTCGTGGGCACCCAGTCTCTGAGCCACGGGCGTGTGCAGAAGCGTGGGACTCGTGGTTCGGGAGCATTCGGACTTGTCCAGATAGAAGAGAAAAAGCACTGCAAGGAAGGTGGGATCCCCGATGGTAGGTGGGACCGCAGGATGAAGGGGAGGGAGGCAGGGTGTCTACCAGTCAGCGGAAGCAACCAACGGGGCCCTCGGCTGCCGGGCTCCTCCCAGGGGGCCCTGCGGTGGACACCCCCGCCCCCGTGTGCCCTTCAGATGCGCAATCAAGGGTCATAATCACTTGCTCAGCCAAGAACTCCGGGACATTCCCTGCATGAGGGCAAGGGGATGGGCGAGGGCGCGAGCGGCTGGGCTGCCCTGGGAGAGTGGCCCCTGGGGAGGGGGGCTGTGTCTGGGGGCAGAGGCCCATGCCCTGCTCTCTGGGACCCCCGGGGTGGCAGGCAGCAGCGGTCTGGGTGCTCGCCCCTGTGGGTGTCCGGGTGGCTGGAGGCAAGCTTGCTTAGACAGCCCGGCCGCAGGGACACCAGCAGCCGCCCAGGGTCTGGCGAGGTTCTGCAGCCGACGCCCTCGCCCTGGTGCCCGTGGGTGGAGTGTTTGCTGTGTCCCTCGGTGCCAGCTCCCCGTAGAAAAGCGCTGGGGTCCGGACCAAGCCCCCGGCCCAGGCTCTGTCTCCTGCTCTGGCTTCCGGGTGAGCAGGGAGCCGGCCAGGCTGGCGGGGGACTGAAACGGGCGAGGGGCGGGTAGAGTGCTCGCTGCGGAAGTGCAGGCCTGTCATTTGGGGAGATTCCTCCAGATGCAGAGATGCGTGGGGAGAAAGAAGGCGCGGTGTTGGGCTCAGGGCGGCCCCGGCGCAGGTCACGCCCGGCGGGGGGCGTGTGCCCCCCTGGTGCCGGGCCGGAGTGCTTGCCTGAGGCCCCCCAGGGTCGTGGGGCGCCTGGCCCTCCCCACTGGTCCCCTGGCGGCGGCCCGGGCGCAGGGCCCGCGGGGCGGCTTGTTGCTTGCTGAATCCTCTGCGTTGCCAGGGGTCTCAGCAGGGTGGCAGGCGGCGGGGCTGCTCCGTCTGCGCGGGGTCCTCACCAGGGCCGAGGCCGCTGCTCTGGGGGGCCTCGGGTCTGCCCCTGCCCTCCGGGCTCCTGGGGCTAGACCAAGAGAGGGTGTACAAAGCCAGGGTCCTCCCAGGGCCTCTGCCTCCAGGGCTGAGCTCCACTAAAGACTGTCCGTCTGCTCAGAGGCATGGGCTGGGAGGCGGTCTCGAGGCGAAAGGCCAGAGCCATCCACAGAGGGGGCCTGGCCGGCTCTGCTCGCGGGAAGGGGTTCCGCGGCAGGCGGCGGTGGCTGGCATGGCAGGGGTTGGGGTCTTGGGGCCCTGGGGGTGGCCCTGAGGGAAGGCATCTGCGGCCACGGCATCAGGAGACGGGGCGCAAGGGTCCGGAGCCGAGCAGCAGGCGGAGCGGGGCGGCGGCGGGTGTGGGGTCGGCGCTCCCCGGCCAGGCTGCTCTCTGCTCAGAGGGAGGGCCGCACGCAGGACGTCGTGTCCCCACGGCCAGCCCCGTCACCGCCCCGAGGGACCCGGTGCCGGCAGGAAAGCTAGCTCTCTGAAAGGCAGCCGCTCCCTCCGCCTCACCGAGGGCGATCCGGCAAAGGCAGCCCGGGCTGGCCGTGCTGGCCGGCCTGGCCCTGACCGAGGGCCCGTCCTCACACCCGGGACAGGCGCGGGTCCCCAGGTTGGGAGCCCGGGCCCCAGGGAGGGTCCGCATGTGCACCCCTGTCTTGCTTCAGCCCGCTCAGCCCGACAGACCCGGCCCCCGGAAGCCTTGGCCGCTGCCCACTTGGAGCCGGGCTGCCGCCGGCTGGGGCCCGAGGGGGGATCGGGGCCCGTCCTGCCCTGGCTGCAGCCGAGGCTGTGGTGCGGGTCTGAGACCGCTCCGGGCCGGCCCCCAGCACGCACACCCACAAAGGCAGGTCCTGGGGTGGGGCTGGGCCCCGGGATCGAGGCGGGGTGACGAGGGCCTCGGAGGAAAGGCAGGCTGGCTGAGGCGTCGTGAGCGGCGGCGAGGGAGGCGTGGGAGCAGATGCCGGCAGCGGGGACAGGGCCCCGCCTCCCCCGCCGCCTCCAGTCGTCCCAGCGGGCGGGCCAGCAGAGGGGACTCTGTGTGTGTGTGTGTGTTTCTGACCCGTGCGTGAGCGTCTGGTCATGGGAGTGACCCTCAGCCCCACCCTCGCTCCTCCATCTCTCTCCGCTCTGACCCGGCGGAGGTTGGGGGACCCTGAGCCCAAGTGGTCACCGGGAAGGGTCAGGCCCACAGCTGGACACCCCGTGGCCCCATCTCCGTCCAGACATCACCCGGAAGCTGTCTTCGTCATCAACGCCCTGTTTCCCGCGGACCCGGGACCGAATGCTTTGCTAAAGCTGGTAAAATGGAACCAAATCAACTGTTCGATGGATTTGGTCCCCTTCAACCAGCTGTAGCTGCGCATTGATGGCGCCTCGGCGGGCGGGAGGACTCGCGGGCCAGCGCAGCCGGGGGACCCGGACACCCCTTCTGCTGGTGGGTTCCTCGGAGACGCTCTCCCTGCCTGGGCAGCGTGGCAGCAGAGCGTGGCTGCCCTGCCCCGCCGCCCTCAGCAGTGTGCTGTGAAAATAAATGTCTGTTTTCGCACCAGAGCGTCCCCGAGTGTGTCTCCGGGAGCCGGCGCCACGTGGGCTGTGGGCCGTGGGCGTGGCGCGCGTCCTGACCCCCGGCTTTGGCTGGGAGGCCGTTGAGGGCCGGGCACGGAGGACCTGGGGGGTGAGGAGGGTGGTGGCCGGGGGAGGCCCGCCAAATTCCAGTGCCCATGTGTCCTGGTGTCCTCCTGGCTCCTCGGACAGTCGGCTGCTGGATCTCCTGGCTCCCGACGGGGCCTCTGCCTTCCACTGAGGAGCCTGGCTCCCAGCCGCCCGCCTCCTTCCTGCTGGAGCAGCTCTCAGTTCAGGGTGGAGTCCTGCGCCCCCCGAGGACTCGGGTGCCCACCCCTCATCCTTGGGAAGGGAAAATCCCAGGCCTGCAGCCTGCCACCCCTGCAAAGCTGGCTGCCGCTCCCCAGGCTGATCAATTAGCTTTCAATTGATTGAATCCAGTTCACATCTGTCTCCCGAGGGGGTCAGAGCTGCCAGCATCTCAGGAAAGGAGCGCCCACTCTGGGGAGGCTTTTGTGCAGATGCTGAGCCCAGACCAGGGGCCAGTTTGCTGGCTGGGCTCCCGGTCCATGTACCTGGCCAGGACGGTGCTCCAGGTGAGGGCAGGGGTGCCTCTGGGGACCTGCCCGGGAGTCGGGACGGGTGGACCCACACCCCAGCTCCCAGGTTTCCCAGCAGAACCCGGAAGCTCTTGAAGAAGAAAAGTGACCCGCTGGAGCCTGGGCGCAGCGGTCACTGCCCCAACAGAGGCCGAGGCTGTGATGCGCGGCTTCTCCTTCATCCTGAATCTTGAGCTCCCACAGAGAGAGCCCCACCCCCACCTCCCGCCCCCCTGCTTCTCCCTCGTGGGGTCCAGCAGTTCCGGCAGATGGACGTCTGTGCTGGGGAGAGGCCCGGGTCTTGTAGGTGAGGACCTGCGACTTTTGGATGGAAGCCTGTCCTGCACGCTTCTTTCTTACAAGGTGGCCCTGAAATGCCCATCTCATTTTAGTGAAGGGAAGGAAATGCTTGTCTGAAAGAGATTCTTCTTTCTCTCCCTCCTTGAAAACACGGGTGCTGCCCCTGTGGAGGACAAGAGGGATGGTGGTGGGAAGGTGGCCGGCCCTCCCACAAGGATGAGGGGGGTCGCGGACAAGGACCTGAGAGTCCACAGGCTGTAAGCCCCTCCCTGTCCCTTCCACAGCCCCTGCCCGTCGGAGGCTGGGTTCCACCTGCTTTGTCATCTGCCTCTCCCTGCCAGTTCTGGGAACGCCCTCCCACTGCCAGACTTTCCAGTAACCCCGGCTGTAAGCCCCTTCCTGCTGGAGCAGCTCTCAGTTCGGGGTGGAGTCCTCGCCCCGAGGACTCGGGTGCCCACCCCTCATCCTTGGGAAGGGAAAATCCCAGGCCTGCAGCCTGCCACCCCTGCAAAGCTGGCTGCCGCTCCCCAGGCTGATCAATTAGCTTTCAATTGATTGAATCCAGTTCACATCTGTCTCCCGAGGGGGTCAGAGCTGCCAGCATCTCAGGAAAGGAGCGCCCACTCTGGGGAGGCTTTTGTGCAGATGCTGAGCCCAGACCAGGGGCCAGTTTGCTGGCTGGGCTCCCGGTCCATGTACCTGGCCAGGACGGTGCTCCAGGTGAGGGCAGGGGTGCCTCTGGGGACCTGCCCGGGAGTCGGGACGGGTGGACCCACACCCCAGCTCCCAGGTTTCCCAGCAGAACCCGGAAGCTCTTGAAGAAGAAAAGTGACCCGCTGGAGCCTGGGCGCAGCGGTCACTGCCCCAACAGAGGCCGAGGCTGTGATGCGCGGCTTCTCCTTCATCCTGAATCTTGAGCTCCCACAGAGAGAGCCCCACCCCCACCTCCCGCCCCCCTGCTTCTCCCTCGTGGGGTCCAGCAGTTCCGGCAGATGGACGTCTGTGCTGGGGAGAGGCCCGGGTCTTGTAGGTGAGGACCTGCGACTTTTGGATGGAAGCCTGTCCTGCACGCTTCTTTCTTACAAGGTGGCCCTGAAATGCCCATCTCATTTTAGTGAAGGGAAGGAAATGCTTGTCTGAAAGAGATTCTTCTTTCTCTCCCTCCTTGAAAACACGGGTGCTGCCCCTGTGGAGGACAAGAGGGATGGTGGTGGGAAGGTGGCCGGCCCTCCCACAAGGATGAGGGGGGTCGCGGACAAGGACCTGAGAGTCCACAGGCTGTAAGCCCCTCCCTGTCCCTTCCACAGCCCCTGCCCGTCGGAGGCTGGGTTCCACCTGCTTTGTCATCTGCCTCTCCCTGCCAGTTCTGGGAACGCCCTCCCACTGCCAGACTTTCCAGTAAGCCCGGCCACTGTGCTGAGTGCCCGCAGAGCCCCCGTGTGTGGCTTCTGTCACATCGCTGGTCTGGTCACAGAGAAAGAAGGAGGGCAGGGGCAGTGGGGGGCCGAGAGAATCAGCACGCGGTCGGTGGCTGCCCCGGTCACGTGACCCCCTGGGGGTGGTGGGCGGCCCCCACCAGAATCACCCAGGTTCCCCAGAGAAAAACCAGAGAGCTGGGAGCCCCGGGAAGAAGGTGAGGGCCGACTGAGCCAGGCTCCCCGAGCTCAGCTGCCCACGCTGCACTGAGGACCACGAGCGCGGGCGGCCGGCTGGCGCCCCCGCCACAGAGGGGCGGCCTCTGCTGTCCAGGTGCCGCGGGCAGAGCGGGAGGGCGAGCTGCTTTTCTGCGCTTTGACCTTTGGCCTCACTTTATGTCTAAAGCACAAGTAAAAGTGGAGGTACTAGCACGCAGGGGTGCAGAGAGCTGGACACGGCCGAGTGACGGAGCCCGCGCTCACGACTGAGCAGGAGAGCAGCTGTGCCTCCCGCGCGTCGCCGCCCCAGGCGGCGAGTCCTGCCCCCGGCCCCGCGTGCCCTCCTTCCGAAGGCCGTCGCAGCATTGCAGAGTAATTGTCCTCCAATTAAAGTAAATACAGAAGATGTTTTTAAAAGCGAAGAGACTGCTTGGGGGACTGGGCCGGACACGGAGGAAGGCGTGGGGACAGGAAGTTTAAGGACTGGCCAGTGGCTCGTGGAGGGACCCCGGATAGCAATGCGCCTTTTGCACGTCAGCGAAACCTGCCCGGAGAGGCCCGCGAGCCAGGCAGGGGTCTGGGCACAGGGCTTCACTAAACTGTGGAAAGTGCCCGTGGAGAGCACCTTCAGGCCCGGCCTGTGGACAGCTCCCCACCAGGCTCAGGGCCAGCCCCTGGGCGGGCAGGGCTGGTGGGAAGGGGGTTGGGGAGGTGGGATTTCAGGCCCCTCGGCCCACCCTCTGTGTGTCCCTGAGCCCTAAGCTCACGACGCCAGAGGAGGGACCTCTGAGCTGAAAGACGAAAGCCATTAATCTGAGTCTTGGCAAGTTAATTAAAATGCTTGCTCGCTAATGGTTCTGGGCACAGCTTGGAATGAGGGTGTTAACATAGGGATCCGCTGTATTTGGGGACTCCCTGGACTGAGAACAGGTCGGCCAAGCCCTTACCACGCCCTCCACAGGCGGAGTCTCAACGCATGAATTATCGATGCACTTCTGTATTAATTGTATTGACGTATCAATAATTAATAACAGCATGCTAATAACCATTGCTGTCGCTAGTCTGTGCTGCTCACTCACACCCTCCCTGTGATATTGGCCCTGGGATGGGGGGCACCCAGCTCCGAGGGGCTGGAGCCTGGCCACAGGCAGCGGGGAGTGGCAGGCCCATCGCCCGACCGTGCCCGGCCCTGCGGGAGGCGGGGAGAGCAGTGGCTGCTCCCGGTGGCACTGTGCCTCCATCTCTGCCCAGGACGGCGGCCAAGGGCGTGGCAGGAGCATCCCCCGGTGGACTGAGTGCTTGTGCATGTGTGCCAGGTCGCCTCAGCTGTGTCCACGTCTGACCGCACGGCCTGTGGCTGCCCGGCCCCTCTGTCCATGGACTTCTCCAGGTGAGGGTGGAGTGGGCTGCCGTGCCCTCCTGCAGGGGCTCTTCCTGGCCCAGGGGTAGAACCCTGGCTGCTACGTCTCCTGCATTGACAGGTGGATTCTTGACCGGCTCAGGTGTCCTGGTGCTGGCGGCAGCGCTGGGCTGCCAGGCGGGCCCGTGGGGGGCGGGTGCGTGGGCCCCAGGCCAGCCCGGCTCCAGCCCCAGACGCTCTTCTGGTCACCAGGACCCACCAGGTCTCTTCACCCCCGAGGCTCCACCTTGCTGTCTGCAGAATGGGCACAGTCCTCCGATCACCCTGGGAGGGTTTAGATCTGGCAGGAGGGCGCACTTGGCAGAAACAGGTGCTCAGCCTCACTTTGGTATGCCCCCGAGGGCTTTGTGTCGCTACCTCCCCTGGGAAGCGCTGGAGTAAATGCTTGAAGCTACCTTGGTGCTGCGCACCACTTCGTCCCGGCTCCGGAGAGAGGACCAGGGGCGAGCCCTGGCTTGTTTTCAAAAGGAAGGTTTGGGGCTGGTGTTTGCAGAACCCCGTGGAGGCTGGTCACAGGACCCCTGCCTCTGTTCTCAGTCCCTCTTCACGGCCCTTCCACCCAGATCACTGTTAGGAACCCCGTTTCACAAGGTTGGAAGGCACACTCTGGCCAGTTCAGGGTCTCGAGCAGGGTCACGGCCCGTGGAACGGCTGAACTGGGCTTCAAGTACAGGCAGAAGTTTCCCCCCCCCCAGAAGCGAGAGGCTCTCCGAGCCCATTGCTGTCGCTAGTCTGTGCTGCTCACTCACACCTCCCTGTGATATTGGCCCTGGGATGGGGGGCACCCAGCTCCGAGGGGCTGGAGCCTGGCCACAGGCAGCGGGGAGTGGCAGGCCCATCGCCCGACCGTGCCCGGCCCTGCGGGAGGCGGGGAGAGCAGTGGCTGCTCCCGGTGGCACTGTGCCTCCATCTCTGCCCAGGACGGCGGCCAAGGGCGTGGCAGGAGCATCCCCCGGTGGACTGAGTGCTTGTGCATGTGTGCCAGGTCGCCTCAGCTGTGTCCACGTCTGACCGCACGGCCTGTGGCTGCCCGGCCCCTCTGTCCATGGACTTCTCCAGGTGAGGGTGGAGTGGGCTGCCGTGCCCTCCTGCAGGGGCTCTTCCTGGCCCAGGGGTAGAACCCTGGCTGCTACGTCTCCTGCATTGACAGGTGGATTCTTGACCGGCTCAGGTGTCCTGGTGCTGGCGGCAGCGCTGGGCTGCCAGGCGGGCCCGTGGGGGGCGGGTGCGTGGGCCCCAGGCCAGCCCGGCTCCAGCCCCAGACGCTCTTCTGGTCACCAGGACCCACCAGGTCTCTTCACCCCCGAGGCTCCACCTTGCTGTCTGCAGAATGGGCACAGTCCTCCGATCACCCTGGGAGGGTTTAGATCTGGCAGGAGGGCGCACTTGGCAGAAACAGGTGCTCAGCCTCACTTTGGTATGCCCCTGAGGGCTTTGTGTCGCTTCCTCCCCTGGGAAGCGCTGGAGTAAATTCTGGAAGCTATCGTGTTGCTTAGCACCATTTCTTCGCGGCTCCGGAAAGGGGACCAGGGGCGAGCCCTGGCTTGTTTTCAAAAGGAAGGTTTGGGGGCTGGTGTTTGCAGAACCCCGTGGAGGCTGGTCACAGGACCCCCTGCCTCTGTTCTCAGTCCCTCTTCACGGCGGCCCTTCCACCCAGATCACTGTTAGGAACCCCGTTTCACAAGGTTGGAAGGCACACTCTGGCCAGTTCAGGGTCTCGAGCAGGGTCACGGCCCGTGGAACGGCTGAACTGGGCTTCAAGTACAGGCAGAAGTTTCCAGAACCAAGAGAAGAGCCACGAGCCCCTCCTCCCACCTGACAGCGGGAGAGGCTCTCCGAGCCCTGGACAGCGCCCCCCCCGCGGCCCCTCCCCGCTCTCTCTTCCTCCTCTCCCCTGTCCTCCTCTCTCCCCCGCGTGTAAGGATGTCTCCGGGCTGGTGATCTGGAGGGGCCTGGCGTAGCAAGCCTTTCCCTGGTGGGGCCTGTGGGGTTTTCCAAACACCCTGGACCCTGGGCCGCCCCACACTTGCCCATGGGCTCCTGTCCTTGGCTTTCAGTGAGCTGGTTTCTGGGGGCGCGGGACTCAAAGCAGAGCTGTCAGAGTGAGAAAAGCCGTGGAACTTGCTTTTGTGCCCTTTTGGCAACTTACCCCGAACAGGCCTCTCCTGAGAAAAGCAGACCTTCGGCGCGTCGAGATGGTGGAGCGAGCGTCCCGGGGGCGGGGGCCTCTGTTCGGGTGCTCCCCGGGGGAGGGCGGGCATCAAGGACACGGCAGGACGGGAGGATGCGGGACGAGGCTCCTGGTGAGTGGCGGGTTCTCCTGCAGGCCTGGCTCTCTTCCTGCCCGGGGAGGGGGATTTCCCTGTCAGCCCGCTCGGGGTAGGGCTTCAGGCCAGGGAAGGCCGCCGGCCAGTGTCAGTGCCCCAGGGCCGGCTGTGCCCCGTGGGCCGCCCTGAGCCTCACGCAGCGCTGACCCCTTGGGGACGCAGCCCCTGGCCAGGGCCCTCTTGGGCAGCGTCTCCCCACGAGGCTCGGGAACCCGGCAGGACACGGGGGCTGAGCAGGCGGGGCTGGTGACGGGCAGGGGTAGGCACTGGGGTTCTCAGTGGCCCATGGGTTCTGGAGCAGGAGGCCTCCTAGGAGAAGCGAAGGTGGAAGATGGGGTCAGCTGGCTGGGGCGGGCACCCTGGCTGCAGCCCGGCCCGGGGCCTGCGAGTGACCACGGCCGGGCGGCCACCTGCCCCACGTCAGGGTCCAGGCCAGCCACGTGCCCTCATGGACGCCCAGGGGTCAAAGGGAAGCCCTTGCCTTGCTCCTGGTGGGGAGAGCCCGGCCCCTGGTGGACCCTGGACCCAAGGCCTGTGGGTGCCTCTCGGGGGCAGCCCCCCTTCCCAGGCCTGGTCCCCGTCTCTGGGTGTTCCTGCCTGAACTCGGCCTCGAGGGACCTCCTGGCTGGGAGGCCCCGCGGGCTTGCGCGGGGGGTGGTGGAGGAGCCTGGAGTCTTGGCCCAGCCCACCGAGGCCCCGGCAGCGGCTGCGTAGACTGCGGGCGTCTGTGGGCGTCAACCCCAGGCCCCGGGAGCCTGCAGCTCCGGGAGGCTGTGGGGCCATCGGGGGAGGGGCTCGCCGTCGAGGGAGCTTGGTCAGGAAGCGGCTGCTGAGGCTGTGCGGACGACTCGGGGGGGGCCAGGTGCGAGGCGGGGGGGGCGCTGGTCCTTGCCTTGCAGTCTGGGTGCCGAACCAGCAGGAACGGCTGCTTTTCTCAAAATGAGCACTGAGAAATTTTGGACCACCAAATTCAGCTGAGGAGGGAGCCGTAGACCCAAGTCCCAGGAAACCCGCTTTGAGGGGCTGCGCCCCTCCCCGGCCCCAGCACCCTCCTTTGCAAAGACCCCTCCTCTGGGAGGGCTTCACGAGGGCCGGCGGCAGCTCTCTGCTTCTCTTCTGTCTGCTCCTCCCACTGGGCAGCTTGCGAAGAAAGCATTCAGCACCTCCCACCCCGCCTGCCTGACGGGCGGCCCAGCAGGGGCGCGCCAGGCACTGTGGCGGAGACCCACCGAGCGGGCGGGCGTGTGCCGGGGCGGAGGCAGAGAGCCCTCCCCGCTGCAGGGCCGCGGGCCTGGCGCTGCCCTGGGTGGGGGGGGGAACCGGGCCCGGGCGGGGCTGGTGACGGGCAGGGGTAGGCACTGGGGTTCTCAGTGGCCCATGGGTTCTGGAGCAGGAGGCCTCCTAGGAGAAGCGAAGGTGGAAGATGGGGTCAGCTGGCTGGGGCGGGCACCCTGGCTGCAGCCCGGCCCGGGGCCTGCGAGTGACCACGGCCGGGCGGCCACCTGCCCCACGTCAGGGTCCAGGCCAGCCACGTGCCCTCATGGACGCCCAGGGGTCAAAGGGAAGCCCTTGCCTTGCTCCTGGTGGGGAGAGCCCGGCCCCTGGTGGACCCTGGACCCAAGGCCTGTGGGTGCCTCTCGGGGGCAGCCCCCCTTCCCAGGCCTGGTCCCCGTCTCTGGGTGTTCCTGCCTGAACTCGGCCTCGAGGGACCTCCTGGCTGGGAGGCCCCGCGGGCTTGCGCGGGGGGTGGTGGAGGAGCCTGGAGTCTTGGCCCAGCCCACCGAGGCCCCGGCAGCGGCTGCGTAGACTGCGGGCGTCTGTGGGCGTCAACCCCAGGCCCCGGGAGCCTGCAGCTCCGGGAGGCTGTGGGGCCATCGGGGGAGGGGCTCGCCGTCGAGGGAGCTTGGTCAGGAAGCGGCTGCTGAGGCTGTGCGGACGACTCGGGGGGGGCCAGGTGCGAGGCGGGGGGGGCGCTGGTCCTTGCCTTGCAGTCTGGGTGCCGAACCAGCAGGAACGGCTGCTTTTCTCAAAATGAGCACTGAGAAATTTTGGACCACCAAATTCAGCTGAGGAGGGAGCCGTAGACCCAAGTCCCAGGAAACCCGCTTTGAGGGGCTGCGCCCCTCCCCGGCCCCAGCACCCTCCTTTGCAAAGACCCCTCCTCTGGGAGGGCTTCACGAGGGCCGGCGGCAGCTCTCTGCTTCTCTTCTGTCTGCTCCTCCCACTGGGCAGCTTGCGAAGAAAGCATTCAGCACCTCCCACCCCGCCTGCCTGACGGGGCGGCCCAGCAGGGGCGCGCCAGGCACTGTGGCGGAGACCCACCGAGCGGGCGGGCGTGTGCCGGGGCGGAGGCAGAGAGCCCTCCCCGCTGCAGGGCCGCGGGCCTGGCGCTGCCTCTCTGGGCTGAGAGGAAAGACGGGCAGGTGGTGAGACCCGCCCTGCCTCCCGCCCTCCGCACCAGGGGGCCACCGCCAGGCTGGGTGCCCCACTGGCCTCTCCCACTGAAGGACCCCTCCCTGTGCTCACGGAGGCGGGCGGGCCTGGAGGGGGCGTCTCGAGGCCGCGTGGACCGCCCACTCTGCAGAGGGCCCCTCGCTTCCCTTCAAGTCGGCTGCCTTAAGCATCTGAACTGGCATTTGACAAAAGACGTGGGCGCCGAGGCCCCGTCACGGGCCCTGTGAAGTCGCCTCCCCAGGGCAATGGGGTCTTCCCAGCCCCCTGCCAGAAGGCACGAGGCCTGGCGTCCCTGCGGCTCGGCGGGTCTTCAGCCGCTCTCCCACGGAGGCCGGTGAGGCAGCGGAGAGCCTGAGAAGGGTCTGTGGCCCCTGTTCCACGGGCCTGCGGGCCCGG
This sequence comes from Tragulus kanchil, assembly GCA_022376925.1. Classification (NCBI taxonomy): domain Eukaryota; kingdom Metazoa; phylum Chordata; class Mammalia; order Artiodactyla; family Tragulidae; genus Tragulus; species Tragulus kanchil. The sequence continues at coordinate 1,363,154 of JAIOJX010000031.1, read as the reverse complement.
GTACTCCCAGCTCTGCGCTCATCTTCTTTGTAACCCACCGGGAAACAACCGGGGGGGCGGTCTGTGCCGGGCTCCTCAGAGACCACCGGGGGCCAGGGCACACGGGTGGGGCGCTCATGGCAGATACCTCCTACATGCTTTGGGTGAGCGGTCAGGGAGGGCTTCCTGGAGGAAGGGGTGTGTGACATGAGACCCAGGTGATGGGTAGTTCTGTGCAGGTGACTCTCCCCGGTCGCTCCCAGACCTGCTGCTACCTGGGCCCTGAGGTGCCCTCTGGGAAAGGGGACAGGTGTGCATCCATGTTCTGAGGACCAGCACCACGCCCCTGCCGGTCATGGCCACACCGCCTCCAGGACTTGCTCTGTGGTGGCCGTGGACTCGCCCGCCTTCCCTGGACACACGTGACTGAGCTGAACACATGACGTGTGAGAGCACCCCCTGAGACCGGACCTGCCACGTGAGGCCCACCCGCCCTGCAGTCAGGTGGACGCGGCCACACCCACACAGCCTGCGCGCCTGAAACAGCCAGGCTGCTCACGCGTGTGTCCGGGGTGACGGGCCGCCCCGCAGGCAAGGGGCCGGCGGCTCCGCCGGAGGGGGCCGTGGGCGCATCTAGAGCACCTGTGACCAGTGGGCATCCAGCACATTTCCCGCCCGAGGTGGCAGCAGGTGACCCTGCCAGAGCTGGGTCCCCTCCCGCCGACCACGCTCGCCAGCCCAGCTCAGCGGCACGTCTACAGCCAAGTGGTGGGCGCCCGGGGCTGGTGGCCTGTGTGGCCGGGGCCAGTGGCTGACTCTGTGGGGCCTCTGCTGCCTCACCCAGAGCGGAGACAGACCAGCGCGCCTGGGGGCGCTCGAGCCCAGACCGGGGGTGGGGAGAGATGCCCGAGGCTGGAGGCGCCCCCAGGACCCTGCCCTGGGGCTGCCCCCAAGCAAGACCGGGCACCCCGCGGTCCTGCTGCCGCTGCCACTTCCTGGGCGGCTGGGCAGGACGCACCGCTGCCACTCCGCAATCCCACAGACGTGTGAACTATGTGTTCCCGAGGGCGGGCGTGGAACCCTGATTTGGCGACTTCACGCCACTTAAACGCACCGAGGACAGCCGCTCTGAGAGCACGTCTGGTCAGCTGTGAGCCGAGAGCCGCCTGGAGGCCCGGGTCCTGGGAGCGGGGTGGACAGGCGTCAGCCGAGAGGAGGGCCTCCTGGGTGAGGCCACCTGGGGAGCACGTGGCACGCATGTTGCAGGGTCCTTCCTGCCAGCCTGCAGCCCACCGCTGGGACCTTGTGAGCAGAGGGTATGGCCACACAGCTAACGTGTCCATGGGACAGAGGGCCCTGAGGACCCGCTGTAGGAAGAGCGGCTTCCAAGTCTTCACCCAGCACCGTGACGTGAGGCTCCTGCTGGCCCCGAGCCTGGAGGGCACAGGTGGGGCCCCGTCTCAAGAATGCCCAGTGTGACCTTCTCCAGAGCCAGCCCCTGGCCCCTGGTCAGGAAGCCGCAGTGGGGAATACTGGTGTCTCTGTCCGGGTCCCTGAAGCCGGCCCTGGACAGAGCTTTGGGGCACACTGTATGGAGGTGATGCCAGTCTTGAGGGGCGGGAGGAGAGCCCAGGAGGAGGGGAGGCCCTGTGGGCGAGCTGAGGAGGGGCAGCACCCTGGGCATCGGGGTGCAGGTCTGCCGGGACCCTCTGATGCTGCCCAAGTGGAGAATCCCAGAGTGGGGACATCGGCTGTCCACCACCGGCTCCCGCCTCTCTGGGTGGGGTCTCTCCTGGAGGCCCTCCACACGTCCCTCACGCCGTCCACTCAGGCTCCAGATGTCCTCAGGCGGGTGGCCGGGAGACAGAGTCACTGTTTGAGGTGGCCATTGCCCCATCTGCCTACGTGAGACTCACTTTCAGCACCAAGGAGAGCACCGAGGGGCCCCTGGGGGCGCTCGAGCCCAGACCGGGGGTGGGGAGAGATGCCCGAGGCTGGAGGCGCCCCCAGGACCCTGCCCTGGGGCTGCCCCCAAGCAAGACCGGGCACCCCGCGGTCCTGCTGCCGCTGCCACTTCCTGGGCGGCTGGGCAGGACGCACCGCTGCCACTCCGCAATCCCACAGACGTGTGAACTATGTGTTCCCGAGGGCGGGCGTGGAACCCTGATTTGGCGACTTCACGCCACTTAAACGCACCGAGGACAGCCGCTCTGAGAGCACGTCTGGTCAGCTGTGAGCCGAGAGCCGCCTGGAGGCCCGGGTCCTGGGAGCGGGGTGGACAGGCGTCAGCCGAGAGGAGGGCCTCCTGGGTGAGGCCACCTGGGGAGCACGTGGCACGCATGTTGCAGGGTCCTTCCTGCCAGCCTGCAGCCCACCGCTGGGACCTTGTGAGCAGAGGGTATGGCCACACAGCTAACGTGTCCATGGGACAGAGGGCCCTGAGGACCCGCTGTAGGAAGAGCGGCTTCCAAGTCTTCACCCAGCACCGTGACGTGAGGCTCCTGCTGGCCCCGCGAGCCTGGAGGGCACAGGTGGGGCCCCGTCTCAAGAATGCCCAGTGTGACCTTCTCCAGAGCCAGCCCCTGGCCCCTGGTCAGGAAGCCGCAGTGGGGAATACTGGTGTCTCTGTCCGGGTCCCTGAAGCCGGCCCTGGACAGAGCTTTGGGGCACACTGTATGGAGGTGATGCCAGTCTTGAGGGGCGGGAGGAGAGCCCAGGAGGAGGGGAGGCCCTGTGGGCGAGCTGAGGAGGGGCAGCACCCTGGGCATCGGGGTGCAGGTCTGCCGGGACCCTCTGATGCTGCCCAAGTGGAGAATCCCAGAGTGGGGACATCGGCTGTCCACCACCGGCTCCCGCCTCTCTGGGTGGGGTCTCTCCTGGAGGCCCTCCACACGTCCCTCACGCCGTCCACTCAGGCTCCAGATGTCCTCAGGCGGGTGGCCGGGAGACAGAGTCACTGTTTGAGGTGGCCATTGCCCCATCTGCCTACGTGAGACTCACTTTCAGCACCAAGGAGAGCAGCTCTGGGCCACGCTGGTCCCTCTGTGTCCTCCGGGAAGCGGATGCTCCCGCGGGCAGCAGGCTGGGGCCAGGTTTGCGGGTCACAGGGAGACAGAAGTTTATGCAGAGTGCTCTGCGGAGGCAGAACCTGAAGCTGCCTGCCTGGGGTGACGGCGTCTCAGGCAGTGGCTGGTGTGGGGCGAGATTCCAGCATCTGGGGCGTGTGGCCACTTCCCACCACCCCTGGGGCTGTTGTGACTAATATTATGTAAGTTTCAGGTGTACAGCACCAGGGTTCGACCTCTGTGTCCACTGCAGAGTGGTCACCACCGCAAGGCCGGCAGCAACCAACCCCAAAGCCCTCCCCTCTGGTAACGGCTGATCTGTTCTCTGTCTCGGTGAGCTTGTTTTTGTTTCATTTTGTATTTTTAGATTCCACATGGGAGTGAAATCACGTGGTGCTGGTCTTTATCTGACTTGTTTCACGTGGCGTGATACCTTCAAGGTCTGTCTGTGTGGCTAAAAATGGTAGGGTTCATCCTTTTCCTGGCGGAGTAATATTCCCTTCTGTACGTACCACATCTTCTCTATCCCTTCATCCGTCAGTGGGCCTTGGATTGCTTCCACGTCTTGGGAGTTCCCTATCTGTCCGTCCATGCATGCATCGCCTTGCCTGCTGGATTAGGACAGGGCTGACGTGGGACGGCAGGTGCATGGAGCCTCCTCTCAGCAGAGCTGGTGTGAAAGGTTTGCAGGGACTGACCTACTGGGTGGTGACTCTGGATCAGCCAGCAGGAAGGGGCAGTGCGGAGCCCTGAGAACAGCCCTGGGCATCGGGTGCAGGTCTGCCGGGACCCTCTGATGCTGCCCAAGTGGAGAATCCCAGAGTGGGGACATCGGCTGTCCACCACCGGCTCCCGCCTCTCTGGGTGGGGTCTCTCCTGGAGGCCCTCCACACGTCCCTCACGCCGTCCACTCAGGCTCCAGATGTCCTCAGGCGGGTGGCCGGGAGACAGAGTCACTGTTTGAGGTGGCCATTGCCCCATCTGCCTACGTGAGACTCACTTTCAGCACCAAGGAGAGCAGCTCTGGGCCACGCTGGTCCCTCTGTGTCCTCCGGGAAGCGGATGCTCCCGCGGGCAGCAGGCTGGGGCCAGGTTTGCGGGTCACAGGGAGACAGAAGTTTATGCAGAGTGCTCTGCGGAGGCAGAACCTGAAGCTGCCTGCCTGGGGTGACGGCGTCTCAGGCAGTGGCTGGTGTGGGGCGAGATTCCAGCATCTGGGGCGTGTGGCCACTTCCCACCACCCTGCGGGGCTGTTGTGACTAATATTATGTAAGTTTCAGGTGTACAGCACCAGGGTTCGACCTCTGTGTCCACTGCAGAGTGGTCACCACCGCAAGGCCGGCAGCAACCAACCCCCAAAGCCCTCCCCTCTGGTAACGGCTGATCTGTTCTCTGTCTCGGTGAGCTTGTTTTTGTTTCATTTTGTATTTTTAGATTCCACATGGGAGTGAAATCACGTGGTGCTGGTCTTTATCTGACTTGTTTCACGTGGCGTGATACCTTCAAGGTCTGTCTGTGTGGCTAAAAATGGTAGGGTTCATCCTTTTCCTGGCGGAGTAATATTCCCTTCTGTACGTACCACATCTTCTCTATCCCTTCATCCGTCAGTGGGCCTTGGATTGCTTCCACGTCTTGGGAGTTCCCTATCTGTCCGTCCATGCATGCATCGCCTTGCCTGCTGGATTAGGACAGGGCTGACGTGGGACGGCAGGTGCATGGAGCCTCCTCTCAGCAGAGCTGGTGTGAAAGGTTTGCAGGGACTGACCTACTGGGTGGTGACTCTGGATCAGCCAGCAGGAAGGGGCAGTGCGGAGCCCTGAGAACAGCCCTGGGGACTCAGACCGAGCAGGCCTGGGCACAGAGGGCCTGAACTCCAAGTCCTGCCTGGCGGGGCCTTTGCACGTGGGTGCACATACGCAGCTACACATGCGTGTCCGTGGGAGGCAGAGGGCAACGGAAGCTGTCAAGGACAAAGTGTTGCACACCCGACAGATGCACGCACACTGTCACACACACGCATGTGTACACACGCGCACGGCCCAAGCACACCCACGACGGCCCTGCCTGTGCCCCTTGGAAGCACTTTTTGAGGCAACAAGGCAAAACTGCACAGTCCCAGCCCCGGGAGTCTGGGAGCCTGTTTTTGTCCCGCGCCCTTGCCTGGTTGGCTGGGGAGAGTGGGGGTCGGTGACTGGGGCCTGAGGGAGCAGCTCTGGGCCTGGCGTGGTGGACGTGCCAGGCAGGCAGCGGAGGAAGGGCTGGGCCAGCGTGGGGCCAGGCCAGCGGGACGGGCTGCGGGGAAGGCAGGGGCCAGCCAGGCTGCGGCGGCCCAGGGGGGCGGTGCCTCTGCTGCAGCTCCATTAGCAGCGCGGACGGAGGCCCGGAGCTGGAGCCAGAGATGACTTCAGAGAGCGCCAGAGGGGTGGGGTGTGGTCCAGGAGGACACCAGCCTCGGGCCGGGTGAATAATTCAGCAGGCCCGCCGAGACAGGCGTCGGGCAGCGCCGCGCCCGGCCGCCAGGGAAGGGCAGCCAGGACGAGGGTCGGGGTGGGTCGCGGGTGGCCCTCAGGCTCCTGGAGAGAGGTGGGGGGTCAGAGGCCTGCCGGGCTCCCTGCCCGCTCCCGGGGCGGCTCCCTGCACCGGCAGGCCTGCGCCAGCTGAGCCCAGCAAAACTGCCCTGCACCCCGGGGCCTCCAGACAGAAGCCCCCCGGGAGGAGAGCGGGCCTGCCCGGCCGGGACCCGGGGCTGCAGCATCCCCCCTGGCCCGGCCCTCCGACAGGCCCTGGCTGAGAGGGGCATCCTGAGGCCCCAGAGATTCGGAGGCAGCGCCCAGCCGTCTCCAGGGCCCGGCAAGGGACTGACCTACTGGGTGGTGACTCTGGATCAGCCAGCAGGAAGGGCATGCGGAGCCCTGAGAACAGCCCTGGGGACTCAGACCGAGCAGGCCTGGGCACAGAGGGCCTGAACTCCAAGTCCTGCCTGGCGGGGCCTTTGCACGTGGGTGCACATACGCAGCTACACATGCGTGTCCGTGGGAGGCAGAGGGCAACGGAAGCTGTCAAGGACAAAGTGTTGCACACCCGACAGATGCACGCACACTGTCACACACACGCATGTGTACACACGCGCACGGCCCAAGCACACCCACGACGGCCCTGCCTGTGCCCCTTGGAAGCACTTTTTGAGGCAACAAGGCAAAACTGCACAGTCCCAGCCCCGGGAGTCTGGGAGCCTGTTTTTGTCCCGCGCCCTTGCCTGGTTGGCTGGGGAGAGTGGGGGTCGGTGACTGGGGCCTGAGGGAGCAGCTCTGGGCCTGGCGTGGTGGACGTGCCAGGCAGGCAGCGGAGGAAGGGCTGGGCCAGCGTGGGGCCAGGCCAGCGGGACGGGCTGCGGGGAAGGCAGGGGCCAGCCAGGCTGCGGCGGCCCAGGGGGGCGGTGCCTCTGCTGCAGCTCCATTAGCAGCGCGGACGGAGGCCCGGAGCTGGAGCCAGAGATGACTTCAGAGAGCGCCAGAGGGGTGGGGTGTGGTCCAGGAGGACACCAGCCTCGGGCCGGGTGAATAATTCAGCAGGCCCGCCGAGACAGGCGTCGGGCAGCGCCGCGCCCGGCCGCCAGGGAAGGGCAGCCAGGACGAGGGTCGGGGTGGGTCGCGGGTGGCCCTCAGGCTCCTGGAGAGAGGTGGGGGGTCAGAGGCCTGCCGGGCTCCCTGCCCGCTCCCGGGGCGGCTCCCTGCACCGGCAGGCCTGCGCCAGCTGAGCCCAGCAAAACTGCCCTGCACCCCGGGGCCTCCAGACAGAAGCCCCCCGGGAGGAGAGCGGGCCTGCCCGGCCGGGACCCGGGGCTGCAGCATCCCCCCTGGCCCGGCCCTCCGACAGGCCCTGGCTGAGAGGGGCATCCTGAGGCCCCAGAGATTCGGAGGCAGCGCCCAGCCGTCTCCAGGGCCCGGCAGACCATGCCTCCTGCTGTGGCTCCTAGAGGGCTGTCCTGGGGTACGGCCTGGGGCCGGCAGGCCTTGTGGGCTCCTTAGGCTCCCGGGGAGGCAGCAGCATCCCCTGGCCCCACCCCGTTTCCCGGGGAGGCCCCGCCCAGCCCCCAGAAGCGCTGTCGGACCCAGCCGCTGCCTGGCATCTTTCTAGGTGCCACTCCCCGCAGCAGCAGCCGCACCTCAAGACCGCCGTCCCGCCCGCCGTGGGGATGGAGCGTGGCAGCGGGCCCACCTGAGCCACCCCCAGCAGGAGGGGGCCGCGGCCCCCAGGCAGGTTCCAGCCCCACTCTGCCACGCAGGACGGCACGCCTCGGTTTCTCCATCCACACCAAGGGCAGCGCTGACCCAGGAAGACTCAGTGACCCAGACAGACAGAGGCGGCCGCTGCCCCCAAGCACGTGCTCCAGTGGGGGGCGTCGGGGCAGCTCCCGCAGAAGAGTGGCCGAGGCCTGTCGGGTTTTGCCCTGGATTCAGTTTTCACGTCTTCTTTAACAGCCTCCTCTCTTAAAATCCACAGAGGCCACGCGGTTCCCTGGGGAATTTTCCGTCCGTCCCTTCCCCTGTCGCTGGATGGTGTCTCTCAGGCCACCCTGTGAGGCTGCCAGGATCTTAGCTCCCCAACTGGGCACTGAACCCGCACCCCCTGCAGTGGAAGCCGACTGCTAGCCACCACCCCACCAGGGGGGCCCTGACGTCAGCTTTTGATAGGAGTGAGGCAGTGAGGGGTGGCAGACGAAGAGGGTGGCTGTGGTCCCCGTCTCTCTCGGAGGGAACGGAGCCTTGGGTCGCACCAGCTGCGGGAGCATGAAGCTGTGCCAGGGCCCAGACCGGCCATCGCCCGCCTTCTGCAGCCCTCCCTCCAAGGCTGGGGAAGGGCCACCCCTGGACGTCCGCCCGGGCCACACTCCTGGCAGCCACAGGCCCACTGTCCAGGAGAAAAGACTGAGGCCCCCACCGTGGAGGCCCCGCGCACAGCAGACGAAGCCCCGCCCCGCTGGCGCCGGTGCCTGAATCCGGCAGAGACGAGCCCCCTGGAGCCACCTCCCTGTGGCAACAATGATGACCCTCCAACAGCCAGGAGGGGACACGGGTCGGGCCAGGCGGCCAGCCCGGGAGAAGGGGCAGGCTGTGTCCGGGCCGGCCTCTGCGCGGGTCAGGCCTGGGTGCTGGAGGGCGTGCCGGGCCTCAACAGCCTGCGGGGAGGCAGGGCCTCCTGAGTGCCTTAGCCCGCAGGCCGCCACAGCACACTGCCACAGACGGGGTGGTTTAAGCAACAGAAATCCACCTTCTCGCAGGTTCGGAGGCGTGAGCCTGCAATCGGGCGAGTGGTCTGGTTCTCGGGGAGGGCGCCCTTTCTGGCTGGCGGACAGCTGCCTTCCTGCTGGGGCCGCCCAGGGCCGCTCCGCGGTGCGCACACGGACAGAGAGGGCGCCTCCCGGGGCCACCGATGCCACCACGAGGGGCACGCCTCCCGGCCTCATCTAACCCCGACTGCTTCCCGGAGCTCCGCCCTCAAATGCCGGCACGTTGGACGTAAGGCTTCAACACATGCGCTTTGGGGAGTTTCAGGAAGACACAAACGTTCAGCCCAGGACATGCAGACATGCTCAGCAGACACTGGGAAATGGAACGCAGCAAAAAATAAGTGTGTCCTAGGTGAGTGGACTTCAGCTGGTGCTGAAGCTGGAGCTCCAGTTCTCTGGCCCCCTGATGCAAAGGGCCGGCTTGCGGGACGCTGGGAAAGACTGAGGGCAGGAGTAGAAGAAGCCAACAGACGAGATGGTAGGATGGCATCACCAGCTCAACAGACGTGAGTCTGAGCAAGCTCCGGGAGATGGTGAAAGACGGGAAAGCCCAGCACACTGCAGTCCCTGGGGTCACAAAGAGCGGGCGTGACAGCAACAACCCAGCGGATTTATCCCTGCGGAGTGTGGCTGGCTCCGTGCTCAGGACTTCAGCTCAGGAGCCGCGAGCCCCCCGCGGGCCTGGCCGGAGCTATCCCGCGTCTGGCGAGGGAGGCCAGGGGAGCCGGAAGCCAGGTTGGGGCTGGGGGGTGGCGTCAGCACGTCGACGCAACATCTTCCTTCTCTGCGTCAGTCGGACTGACGTCTCCACCACCAGCAGGAGCTGCCCGTCCGCCCACCTTGGCCGTGAGGCTGGGGGTCCTCTCGGCCACACGTGGAGCCAGGAGCGGAGGGCCAGAGACCATGCCGACCCCACCCAACCTCTGAGCCACGCCGGCTGCTGGGACGGCGGCGTCCTTTCGGACCCAAGAGTCTCGCCCCCCACCTGAGCTCCAGGGGGTGAATGATTGATGGGGAGCCGATGAGCTCAGAGCTGGCGGCGGGGACGGTCTGGCCGGACGGGCGGTGACTCAGTGAGGAGGAGGAGACGGGAAGCAGGCGCGTCTCACGAACACCCGGCCCCGCGGTCGCGGGCAGGAAGGGGGACGTGAGACAGATGGGCCGTGACAGCTTAATGGCCTCTGGTTGAAGCAGTCCCTGGACGAGCGTGCGCGGAGAGGCTCTGCACAGAGACCGCTCGCCTGGGCTGGGAGCGGTGGCTCCGGACGGGCCTCTCTGCCTTCCTTGTGGGTCTGAGGACAAGGCCCCTGCACCCCTTCCAAGGAGACGGTGCCCGCTGCTCTCGAGCTGGGCCGCGCGGCAGGGGAGGGCCGAGGAGGGAGGCGGGCCGCCCAGGCAGCCCTCAGCCCCAGCCCTTCACAGCGCCCGTGCGGCCCCAACCTGGGACCCTTTGGGGGGCCCGGTACTGCTGCCCCCACCCCGTAGCAACCGTGGGAGACGGCCAGCCTTCCCCTGCCTGTCCCGGGAACGAGCCGCCAGTGCAGACACGCGGGCCGTTGGGACTCACGTGGCCTGTGTCTATCACAGACGCTGCTCTGCGTCACCCTGCGGCCTGAGGCACAGCGGGGCGGGGCGGCCCTGGGACACTGAGACGTTCTCACTATCGGAAATTGCCCGGGAGCGCCCCTCCCGAGGGCTCTCCTCCGCACCCGTCTCAGCAGCTTTACAACATCCAGGGTGCCGCTCGTGCCGAACGGGCACAATTTCGTTCACAAGGACCGAAGTCCCCGTGGGCGAAGCCCTCCTCTCTACGCCCTCCTCCACCTGGGGCTGGGGGTGGCGTCAGCACGTCGACGCAACATCTTCCTTCTCTGCGTCAGTCGGACTGACGTCTCCACCACCAGCAGGAGCTGCCCGTCCGCCCACCTTGGCCGTGAGGCTGGGGTCCTCTCGGCCACACGTGGAGCCAGGAGCGGAGGGCCAGAGACCATGCCGACCCCACCCAACCTCTGAGCCACGCCGGCTGCTGGGACGGCGGCGTCCTTTCGGACCCAAGAGTCTCGCCCCCCACCTGAGCTCCAGGGGGTGAATGATTGATGGGGAGCCGATGAGCTCAGAGCTGGCGGCGGGGACGGTCTGGCCGGACGGGCGGTGACTCAGTGAGGAGGAGGAGACGGGAAGCAGGCGCGTCTCACGAACACCCGGCCCCGCGGTCGCGGGCAGGAAGGGGGACGTGAGACAGATGGGCCGTGACAGCTTAATGGCCTCTGGTTGAAGCAGTCCCTGGACGAGCGTGCGCGGAGAGGCTCTGCACAGAGACCGCTCGCCTGGGCTGGGAGCGGTGGCTCCGGACGGGCCTCTCTGCCTTCCTTGTGGGTCTGAGGACAAGGCCCCTGCACCCCTTCCAAGGAGACGGTGCCCGCTGCTCTCGAGCTGGGCCGCGCGGCAGGGGAGGGCCGAGGAGGGAGGCGGGCCGCCCAGGCAGCCCTCAGCCCCAGCCCTTCACAGCGCCCGTGCGGCCCCAACCTGGGACCCTTTGGGGGGCCCGGTACTGCTGCCCCCACCCCGTAGCAACCGTGGGAGACGGCCAGCCTTCCCCTGCCTGTCCCGGGAACGAGCCGCCAGTGCAGACACGCGGGCCGTTGGGACTCACGTGGCCTGTGTCTATCACAGACGCTGCTCTGCGTCACCCTGCGGCCTGAGGCACAGCGGGGCGGGGCGGCCCTGGGACACTGAGACGTTCTCACTATCGGAAATTGCCCGGGAGCGCCCCTCCCGAGGGCTCTCCTCCGCACCCGTCTCAGCAGCTTTACAACATCCAGGGTGCCGCTCGTGCCGAACGGGCACAATTTCGTTCACAAGGACCGAAGTCCCCGTGGGCGAAGCCCTCCTCTCTACGCCCTCCTCCACCTGCAAGGACCGACCCGCTGGGCTTTTGGGCGAGCAGACCGCAGCTGCTGAGATTCTGACGGGAGAAAGACGCTGCTGTCAGAGCGGCAGCCGGGGACGGGAGGAAGGTGAAGCAAAGCCCCTCGCTGGAGAATAAAGGGTAAAAGCAGCCGCCCAGCCAGTGATGCAGGCGCTTCCTGGCCCGCTCTCCGAGGACGCGCACGCCTGCCCTGCGCCGGGAAGCGCTGGGCTCGAGGCCAGCGGAGCACTCTCGGGTCTGGGACAGACCAGCTTTAACTGGTGTTATTCATTAGCTGTTTTACTCAGCTGCCTGGCAGGGCCCCAGCCCAGCCCCGACTGCCTCCAGGGCTGCAGGGATGCTGGACGGTGGGTGCACGTCCCCCAGGCCCGGGCCGGGTGCACCTCCACCCGCACGACAGCCTTCTCCTTACACGCTGGGGGCAGGTCCCAGGGTCCCCATATCTCACGGCTCACCACCCCTGGCCCTGCCCAAGGAAGCTGACTGTCAGCTCTCACTCTCTGAGAATTTGGAGGGAGACAGGGACAGATGGCCTGGGTGTGTCCCCGACTTGGGGCGACGGAGGCCCTGGTCCGGGCAACCCCTCGACAACTCGCCTGTCCTGAGCCGATGCTCCGAGCTGTGGTTCAGCTGGAACCCGGCTCATCTCAGCTCAGTGTCCACACACAGAGGAAGGCGAGGGCTGCCGTGTGTCCGCCACAGACATGCTGATCTTAGGTGATTTGGTTTCCTCTTTAATAGCGTGCGAGGGCTTCTCTGGCGGTCCAGTGGGTGAAGAGTCTGCCTTCCAGTGCAAGGAGTGCCGGTTCGATCCCTGGCCTGGGAAGAACTCACGTGCCACGGAGCGGCTGGACCGGTGTGTCCAGTTATGAGCCAGCGCTCTGGAGCGCATGCGCCTGGAGCCGGTGCTCTGCAACAGAAGAGGCGACTGCGATGGGAGGCCCACACAGGCTGAAGAGTAAAGATGGATGAAAAATAAATAAAAAATCAATAAAAGAGCCCAAAATTTTAAAAGGGACAATTCGCGACGGGGAAGCCCTCCTCTACGCCCTCCTCCACCTGCAAGGACCGACCCGCTGGGCTTTTGGGCGAGCAGACCGCAGCTGCTGAGATTCTGACGGGAGAAAGACGCTGCTGTCAGAGCGGCAGCCGGGGACGGGAGGAAGGTGAAGCAAAGCCCCTCGCTGGAGAATAAAGGGTAAAAGCAGCCGCCCAGCCAGTGATGCAGGCGCTTCCTGGCCCGCTCTCCGAGGACGCGCACGCCTGCCCTGCGCCGGGAAGCGCTGGGCTCGAGGCCAGCGGAGCACTCTCGGGTCTGGGACAGACCAGCTTTAACTGGTGTTATTCATTAGCTGTTTTACTCAGCTGCCTGGCAGGGCCCCAGCCCAGCCCCGACTGCCTCCAGGGCTGCAGGGATGCTGGACGGTGGGTGCACGTCCCCCAGGCCCGGGCCGGGTGCACCTCCACCCGCACGACAGCCTTCTCCTTACACGCTGGGGGCAGGTCCCAGGGTCCCCATATCTCACGGCTCACCACCCCTGGCCCTGCCCAAGGAAGCTGACTGTCAGCTCTCACTCTCTGAGAATTTGGAGGGAGACAGGGACAGATGGCCTGGGTGTGTCCCCGACTTGGGGCGACGGAGGCCCTGGTCCGGGAAACCCCCTCGACAACTCGCCTGTCCTGAGCCGATGCTCCGAGCTGTGGTTCAGCTGGAACCCGGCTCATCTCAGCTCAGTGTCCACACACAGAGGAAGGCGAGGGCTGCCGTGTGTCCGCCACAGACATGCTGATCTTAGGTGATTTGGTTTCCTCTTTAATAGCGTGCGAGGGCTTCTCTGGCGGTCCAGTGGGTGAAGAGTCTGCCTTCCAGTGCAAGGAGTGCCGGTTCGATCCCTGGCCTGGGAAGAACTCACGTGCCACGGAGCGGCTGGACCGGTGTGTCCAGTTATGAGCCAGCGCTCTGGAGCGCATGCGCCTGGAGCCGGTGCTCTGCAACAGAAGAGGCGACTGCGATGGGAGGCCCACACAGGCTGAAGAGTAAAGATGGATGAAAAATAAATAAAAAATCAATAAAAGAGCCCAAAATTTTAAAAATAAATAAATAAACAGCATGCAAGGTGATGAACAGCGTGCTGCATGCTGAGTCCCTTCAGGCGCGGCTGACTCCACGACCCCCTGGACGGTAGCTGCCCGGCCCCCTGGTCCGTGGGATCTCCCAGGCAAGAGCACGGGACTGGGTGCTGTGCCCTCCCTGGGGGCCTTCCCCAGCCACGACTGGAACCCGCGTCTCCTGGGCCTCCTGGACTGGCGGGTGGGCTCCTCACCGCTCTGGCTATCTGGGAAGACGACTCCTAAACTCACCCCCAAACAAACTCCTGACGGACTGAAGGGCCTCGTCCGCAGCATGCGCCCCAACGACCCCGGGCCGACTGCAGCTGGACGCCTCCCGTGCAGTCTCCTGGCCCCGGACAGGGCTGCCTTCACGCCAGCCCGACCGTGCCCGCACGCTAAAGCCCACTTGGCGTCCCTGCCTCTCGCCTGCAGACGCCTGCGCACACCGCGTCCCGCCCTCCACGGCCACCTGAGCCGGCCAGTGAAACGTCTGACAGACTTAAAGGCAGCACTCCCGCCCCGGCTCTCTTCCGGCAGAGCTCTGCCGCTCCGAGGCCACAGGGCCACGGGTCGGTGGGACTCCCTTCCTCCCTGCAGGGGACGCTTCTCGAGGGGGCGGACCCGGCCCCGCCTGGGGAGTCCCCGCCTGCCCCTCCCCGCCTCTGCGCTGCAGCCCTGGACCCTGGCCAGCCGCGGTCCAGGCCTGGTACGTGACCGTGGGGCGTCAAGGAGACTTGTTCCGCGAGGAGTGATGCGGGGAGCTGTCTTTTCGGGGGCTGCCTCCATCTTGGAGGGCGGAGGGCAGGGGCCGTGGGCGTGGGGTGGACCCGGGGGTCGTAAGTATGCCACGAGGCCCGAGTGCCACTGCTTCAAGGCCCTGTGGCCGCGGGAAGGGTGAAATGGCCGAGTGAGCTGGCGCCGTGTCCGGCAGGTGGCCGTGGGAGGGAGGAGCCAGGGCAGCATGTAGCGGGGAGGAGGGGCAGGGGCCCGTGGAGACGGCGGGGCCCCGGGGCACCCGGTGGAGGGCCCTGCCTCCCGCCGGCCGGGCCAGGTGGCCCCAGCGCCCAGCACGCGTGCCCCACCCGGCGCGTCCCTGCGCCTCGAGGCCAGGCCGCCGTGGGCGGGGCGCTGCGCCCCTCGGCCTGGGAGCTCCAGCGGGGTCTGTGAAGCCAGGGCTTGGCTGCCCCCACGCCCCCTCGGCTGAAGCCAGCGGTGCTGCTGACGCTTCAGGAGGGCCCTGAGAGCCAGAGGGAGGGGCTCGGGACGTCGCAGCCCGCAGACCCCTAGAACCACGGGGGCCCCCCACCAGGGGCAGGTCAGGGCTCTCGTCCCAGCCCCGAGGCGGACGGCGGGACCTTCTCTGGAGCTCCGAGCGATGTCCTTCTGTTGTAGAGAGAGCTCCCTCGGACTCTCAGCGACGCCCCTGCCAGCTCAGTCCAGGCCCCTCTGAGCCCTCCGTAGCGGAGTCACGGACTGTCCACGGCCCCTGCCTGAGTCTGACCGGCTCGCTTGCCCGGCAGATCTCCACCGAGCCCCGCCTCTGGCCCGGCCCCCACTGGGGTGGGCAGTGGGTGAGCGGACGCCCGTCGTGCCCAGGCCCAGCAGGGGAGGCAGCTTCACCCCACACTCACCCACGCGGACGTGCGTGCAGCTGTGGTCACGGGGCAGGGTGGGGGCGGGCGGGCGGGCTCAGGAGACGGGAGGCGGCGGCAGGCGGCAGGAGGGGGTGGGGAGAGGCGCGGGGACACTCGGGCTGTCAGTGGGGTGAGTCCCAGCCACGCGCGGCCAGGCCCTCCACAGCCGCCAGCGGTGCCCTCGTGCCGGACGTCCTGCGGCCGGCGCCCTGGGTGAGTCCGCTCGCTCCGGGGTCAGGAGGTGGTGGGGGTGGGCCGCCCCAGCTGGGTCCAGGCCGTGGAACCAAGGCTCTGCCGTGTCTCTCGGTCTCTGGGGCGCAGCCGGCACTCGTGGCCCGTCCTTCCCGCGGGCTCGCAGGAGCAGGACGCGGCCCCCGCTGCTGTGCGGGGCCGGCCGCTTCTGCTCACGTCCAGAGGGCCCCGGGGTCCGGGGGAGTCGAGGGACCAGGAAGGGAGCTCCCGAGGCAGGGCCCTGCGGGGTGGGGCCCAAGGCTGGCCCTGGGGACAGGGGTCACTCCCCGCGGGGCTCTCCCGGCCTCACCTCAGGGGACTCGGTGCGGGTAGTGACCAGCCGCCTCGCTCCTGGGGAAGTCTTCCCGAGGGGGACGTGCTGGCATCACGCACGGGGAAATGTTACCAGGCACGTGTTAGCCGCTCAGCCGTGTCTGACCCTTTGCGACCCCGTGGACTGTGGCCCGCCGGCTCCCCCGTCCCAGGAGCATGAACTGTTTTACACGTCCCCTCCCCGGGCGTGACCAGTGGTGACTCAGACCTGCGCCAGGTGAACGAAGAAGCGCGGGGAGGGCGGCTGCAGGGCCCGAGGGCTGAGCCGCGTCCAGCCCAGAGGCCTCAGCTGTCCCATCCAGGGGTCACCCGAGGGCCGCCCTCCGCCCCTCCCGTCTGGCCGGGTGGCGGCGTCACGGTCACCGGCTGCACGGACGCTAAACCTGAGGCGATCGCTTTCCGGGAGGCCTGCCGACGCCGGGGCCTCTCCGGCAGAGAGAGCTTGAGGGAGTCGGGCCCCCAGACCCGCGTGACACGGGACGGCTTAGACCGTGGCCAGTTTTCAGGCCCTGGAACGAAAATGGTCTTGACCGGTGGCAGTCCACAGCTGGTTCTTCCCTGCGTCTCCCGGCCTCAGGAGCAGCAACGTCCTCCGGGCCGGCCCCAGGGGCTCACGCCTCCAGGGACGCCAGAGTGCCCGTGCCTCCACAGGAGGGCACGCGCGGGCCGTGCCTGAGGGACCCTCCTCCTGTGTGTCTGTGGCTTTCATGGGCTCCCCTCTCTGAGACCTCGTGTGAGCTCTCAGGGCATCAGCAGTGGCTCTGACACTGACCCGGACCTCAGGGGTCAGCCCCGGAAGATGAAACATGATGAATTAAAGGGAAACAGTCCTCTCCAAGCCCACCGACCCGGGAAGACTTCATATGCAGGGGGCTTGATGAAGATCTGTCACCTTCGACCCATTTAAAAATCATACGTCATATTCCGTCTGCAGTCTCTGGTCACTCATGCCAGACCCTCCGCTAACTGTGTGAGCAAAGTGTTTGGAGCTGAGCGTAGAAACCTTGCGCTGCCGCGGCCCCGCCACCAGACCCTCAAGGAGTGGCCACACAAATGAACCATTTCAGTATTCCAGGATGGTGAGCCTTTCCGAGCACCACCAAAGAAAACGCTGATAAGTTTGACCACTTGAAAACCTAAAATGTATGGTGGAAGATTCCACAAACTGAAATTAAAGTGAACGGCAAACCAGGTGAGTGTGTCAGTCAGTGTGGCAGGTGGTCTCCAGTGTGCTGACGATGCGGGGCCTCCGAAGGACAGGCCCGTCCACAGAAAACGGGGAGAAGACTTGAACAGGCATGTCCCCGGCCGCAGCCGTCAGCGCCTGACAGTCGCCTGCCTGCCCGAGGGAGCCAACGCCACTGAACGCGTCTTCCGCCAGTCCGGCACACGGTGACTGACTCTGTAGAGCTGATTCTGGCCAAAGGGCAGAGAACAGGCACTTTTACACCCTGCCAGGAGGAGTGGAAATTGGCGTGTCGGTTTGGAGGGAGGATACACAGACCAAAACCGCACAAGAATTTGTGGAAATATATCCTTAGGAAATAAGTTTCCACCTGCAGATTTTCATGCAAGGACAGTCATTCTACATAATCCCCAATGCTGGAAACGGTCCACGTAAGATAGACAAGCCATGATAGAGCAGGACCTCGGCCCCCAGGAAGCTGTGGAAGGGCCCTCATGTGCACAGTCTGGGGGCCGTTACACACAGCTCGGTGGAAGGAAGGGGTCACAGACCCCAGCAGGCGTCACACGCGCCGTCTTATAGGAAGGGAGTGCGTAGATACACAGACGGTCAAGGGCACGTGGGCCCTGGTCCTTGCTCTCAGAGGACCAGGGGACCGTTGTGAGCGTGCTTGCTCCAGACCAGAGGCGGTGGCGAGACCAGAGGACACGTTTCCCAGCCCTCCTGCTGACTCACCGGCTCTCCGTTCCCGCCAACTCTGCTCTATAAACCACTTCCAGCTGAGCTTCCTGGGGTCACAGTGCAGAGAGGCAGGCGCTTAAGCAAGACTGGCCAGCACGGACGAGAAAGAGGGCACCTCCTCTCAGCCGGGCCGGCGGGTCGATTACTGTAAAAGCAGCAGAGGAAGCAGCACGGCGCCCGGGTCAGGCCCGCTGTCACAATATTTGCCTTGCAATTAAAGTGCAGTTTTTAAAAGGTAACATGAGTGGTTAGGGGAAAATCGGCGCCTGCCTTTCAGAGGTGAATAGAGGCTGTGTGGACCGTGGGAACCAGGATCGGCCTTCCAGCTCTCTGCTCGGCAGTGCTTATCTTGACCTGTAACATCAGGGACGATCCCGTCTGCCCGGAAGAGGGGCTATCGCGGGGTTAGACTCCACTTCCGAAGTGCATGACACAGCTCCTTTCCATGGAATCTTGCTTGGATAAAACTTATGGAGGGCTTCCCCTGGTGGTCCAGTGGGTAAGGACACCGCCTTGCAGTGCAAGGGGCGCCGGTTCGATCCCTGGCCTGGGAAGATCCCACGTGCCGCGGAGCGGCTGCACCGATGTGTCCAATGACCGAGCCGGAGCTCTGGAGCGCATGCGCCCAGAGCCGGTGCTCCGCAAAGACAAACACCACCGCGATGGGAGGCCCACAGGAGCCAAAGAACAAAGACAGGTGAAAATAGAGAAATGAAAGACCAACAGAAGTGGCCCGCCCGCGCCCCTCCCTCCCCAACCCGACCCCCACCCAAAACAAATAAATAAATAAATCTTTAAAAAAAAAAAAACTTATGGAAATCCAGCGAAGGCCCAGGCACAACCTGGACCCCGGCCTCTGCACAGCCTCCCCGGGCGGCGCCGTTCACGGCAGCTCCGATCCGGAGACAGCCTGGTGTCGCCGGGCCAGGTTTAAAAATACAGTTTTATTGACTGATTGATGTGGCTGCTCTGGGCCCTCGCTGTGGCTCACGGGGCCTCTGTCGGGGCACGTGGGCTCCAGGCCCCGCCCAGGGCTCAGAGTCTCGGCCCAGGACCCCCAGGGAAGCCCCTGTACGTGCCACTGAACGGGAAAACGGGTGTTTGCGTGAGGACACACGACACGGCCACGCGGAGGACGCGGCTGCGACAAGCAGAGTGAGTCTCGCAAAGACAAGGTCGTGTGAAAGACGCCGGTCCCACGCCCGCACTCACGGAGCGAGACCGCGGAGGGGGGGCGACAGGACGCGGCCCCTCCGAAGGTGAGCGCAGACCCTGCGGCTTCGCCTCTGGGCGTCGACCAGGGGAGGTGAGAGCAGAGGAAACGCCTGCACCCGAGTCCTCACGACAGCGTCACGCCGTCACCAAGAGGCAGAAGCAACCCGGAGCCCGGGGCCCCCTGTGCCCGCCTGGGGCACGTCGCGCCCGGGCCTGGAGGAGTCGAGGCCTCGGTGGGTCGAGACCGGCCCGCTCGGCGCTGAGTCCAGAGGGCTCAGGCGCCGACGCCCCTCCCGAGAGGATCCGAGTGGACGCCTTCCAGGGAGGGCGGCTGTCAGACTGCTCTCCCCCTCGTCCGTCTCCCACGGCTGTTGCACGCCCACCGTGGCCATGGGGGTGCTGTCTGGAGCCCCCAGGCTCCACGCCAGGTGCCACCGCCCTCAAGGGGCGCGGGGCGGCGGGCTGCGCATCGCTGGACGAAGCCACAGGCTCCTCGCAGGCCCAGGGTCAGAGGACGGACGTCCCGCGGCGGACGCGGCCCAGCCCTCACTGCCGCCCTGCCTCTGGAGAGTCCCGAGCCCGGCCCGCTCACCCCGAGCTCCCTGCGTCTCGCCTCAGCCTGGCTGTGCCACCAGCCCTGGTAGCAACATCAAGAAAACAGGACCTTGGGCACGCAGATTGCCTGCTGGTGCCCAGTGGATCCCGCTGCCAGGCTCCCTGACCCCACCCGCGGCCAGGGCTGCCAGAGCCCAGCCCTGACCTGGCCAGGCACGCCACCGGCCCCACAGCCAGCCAGGAGCCTGAGGGGTTGGGCCCCCCGGCAGGCCAGGCCCAGGTCGGCTTCCCCGCTGGCCCTGCCTGGGCCCCAGCCCACACCCTCCCCCGGCCAGCCTAGGGAATCCGTGACCCGCAAAGACAGGAGAGCGTCCCAAGAGCGACTGCTTGTCAGAGGTCTGCCCCGCAGCTACCCACGGCAGGTGCCCAGGTGGCCTCCCCTGCCTGAGCGTGGGGTGGGGCGGGAGCCGAGCG
Source organism: Tragulus kanchil (assembly GCA_022376925.1). NCBI lineage: Eukaryota > Metazoa > Chordata > Mammalia > Artiodactyla > Tragulidae > Tragulus > Tragulus kanchil. Next base: position 1,343,410 of record JAIOJX010000031.1, on the reverse strand, counting down.
CCCTGGGATGCGGCCCTGCTGGGCGGGTGTGAGACCCCTGCCTGTGAGCGGCGAGTAAGCAGCGGAGCCCAGCCCCTCTCCGGAAGTGGCCCGCGTGGGAAATACCCCACGAGAGCTGCACTGCCTTGCAGGGGCTCACCTACCGCCCAGAGTGGCCCTCTGCCCCAGCCCCTAGGGCCCGCCCCTCCTGACACGTGGGGGCTGGAGGCTAGGACGCCCTGCAGGCCCAGGAGCCTCTCTGTGGTCCGGCCCAAAGCAGTGGAAGCCCCAGCTGGAACACCCTTCCGGGAACTCAGGGCCAGGCCTTGCTTCAGGGCGGAGACCAGCCTTTCCCCTGGGCCCCAGCTGGCAAGAGGACCTGCCTCCGCAAAGGAGGGGTCAGTGGGCATCCACTCTGCCTTCTGTGCTGGGGCCTGGGACCCAGACTGGCCCTCTTGAGGCAGGGACCATGGGCTTCACATCTCTGTGTGGTCAGATCCACACCAGGCACCACACCTGCCTCACACACACGCGCACACACACGCACGTGCACGCACACACACACGCTCACACACGCGTGCACACGCACAGACGGACACGCCCCCCACCCACCTGCGATGCTCACAGCCACCAGCGCCCGTCACCACTAGGTGGTGCATTCAGCCTCCAGGTTTTGTTTCTCAGGCTTTTGTGTGTCTAGACCATTACAGTTCAATAAAAACATAGTAGAGCCTCATAAATAATTTTACATAAAACAGGTAAAAATTATTTTTAATTGATCTTTTAATTTATCCTGAAATAGACCCCAAATCATCATTTCAACATATAATCAGCATAAGCAGTTATTAGTGAGATATTTTTACTTGCCTTTTTTCTGCTGAGTCTTCAAAGTTCCCAGGTGTGTTTTATGTTTACAGAACATCTAAATATTTATCCGAAATTGTTGCTTATACTTGAATTTCATAAAACCTAGAGTCAAAAAGGACACTCATTCACCTAGGTTGTTTCAAAAATACTTAAAAGCTCTCAGAAACTGCACATGTATTGGTTTAAAATTGTAAATTTAACTTAAAATCAGATAAAAATCAGTCCCCGGCTACGCCCGGGACTGAGTTTCAGAGGCCTCGTCTGCAGCCTGCAGGCGGCCCGCCTGGGTCAACAGCCGCGAGATGGTGTCATCGGTGCTCTGAGGGACGAGCGAGGTGGGGCAGGAGCAGATGTGTCCCTGGCTGCGGAAAAGCCGCAGCGGCAGCCCCCAGCAGAGTGAGCTGGGGGTCAGCCCTCCCCCTGCAGAGGGAGCCAGCCCAGATCTCAGGCTGAGAAGGATGCCCAGGCCGGGGGCTGAAAGCCGTGGGAGCAGGCACAAAGAGGAGGAAGGACAGCAAGGGAGCCCGGGGAAGGAAGCTGCCCGAGCAGCCGCCACAGTGCCAGGCGTGGGCGGGAGGGTGTCCCCAGCAGCGCCCCGTCCGAGGCCAGCATCGGAGAGCTTCACCTGGCAAAGGGCATGAGCTGTGAGACGGGAGACGAGGCTGGTGGGCTGGGCGGCCTGCTGGCCTGCCTCTGGGCGGAGAGGAGGGAGGCTGGGGGCTCAGAGCCAGAGGAGACGCTGCAGGAAGCGGGGCAGGGCTCATGCCGGGAGAGGGCCAGGAACCATGGGCTGTGGCGCTTCTGAGGGCTGGGACGGGCAGAAAGTCAGCGGGAGGAGCGCCAGCCTTCGAACGCGGGAGCCAGGGAGGCCGGGACTCTGGACCCAGAGCTGCAAGGTGCTGGCCGTGTGCTGCCCCGGCCAGCTCCGCAACGGACAGCAGCTGAGACCCGCCGCCTCCCTGGCAGGAGCTGGGTACTGCCAGCTCCGTGAGGTCGCTGGGAGTGGGGACGCTGCAGCAAGTCTCATCCAGTGACCCCAAGGCCATACCCCTCTGAGCAGCTTGTGGCCTCGTCCCCTGGACTCTCCTTCAGCCCTGCTGGGTCCCCCACTGCGTGGATGGAGAGACTGAGGCCCGTGGGGCAGCCCGCATGCCCATGCCAGCCGAGTGGGCGTGGGACCGTGGAGGAGCCCTGATGGGGCATTCCCGTCACGCAGCCACGTCACACGCCGGGGTTAGGGTCGGGCAGGTCGAGGCTGTCTTTGGTTCGATCATCGAGTGTGTGACCCTGGACGGACCTGCTGTGCTGTGTAAAACTTTCCAGGGGTTTTCCTGGGACGACAGGGTTCACCTGTGTGACTGCCGGGACACCCGCGGGGGGCGGACGCCCTGGTCAGAGGGGGGACAGAGGGAGCCGCGCCGGAGCCAGGCTCCCCCCTCGGTCAGAGAGGAGGGAGGAGAGGCACCCGCGTTCAGGTCAGCGGCGTCCACGGACCCGAAGGGCACTGTCGTGTCGGTGGGGGGGCCTCGGCGAGCTCCGGAGCCGCCTCCACGCCGGGACTTCCAGCCTTACACAGGCTGGTTGTCCATTATTTTTCCTGCTCGAAAGATTTAATTGCTACTTAACCCACTGTCAGTGTCGACCTGACTTCAGGTGCTGTGCAAAGGCGCTTACCCGGGAGTCGGGGGGCCTGGCTCCGGGCACCTGTCGGTCATTCCAGGCAGCGGCTGGCTTTGCCGGGCTTTCTGGAAGGCGTCCACGTGCCTGAGCCCCAAGCTGTGCTCTGCACCTGTCCCAGAGGGCCCGGCCGCTCCTCGGGCACACCCCGGCTCGTGTCAGCAGGACACGGCCGTCCTGCTCCAGAGGATCGCGAGGGGGCTAGCCGAGGTGGCCAGGAGCCGGCCCTGGGAAATCTCTCTCTCAGACCGCCCCAGGGCAGAAACTTCCCTGGCTTCCTGGCCTGGTAATTTTCCGGAGCTGAAACTTTCCTCTCACGGCCGGAAGGGCATGAACCCACTGCCGGCTCAACCAGAAACGTTTCCGACCAAGCTGGAGCCGCGGCTGCCTGGAACGGAACCGGGATGTGACTCAGCAGAACGAGAGGGGCGGGGCGGAGCCCTCCTGGGCCCATCTGCACGGCTGCAGGGCACCCGCAGGTCCGTGGGGGCTGGGTGGCCTGGCTGCCGCCTGCTTTTCAAACGAAGTGCCTCACAGGCCCCACGTGATGGGCCCGGGAGCAGGAGGGTCGAGTGAGCGAAGACCCAGGACCTGGCCGAAGGCAGGAGAAGGGCGCGGAGGTGACTCCCCCTGCTCCCATCTGCAGGGACCACCCGGGGACAACAGGAAGGTACTGGGTGCCGCCTCCTCCTGCCGCCGTGCTGAGCTCGGCCCAGCTACCCCAAGATGACCCCTGAACCAAGCCAGGCAGAAGGGAAGCCATGTGTCCGCTTGCGCCACTGTCCAGCGGTCCCGCTCTGCCCTCGGGGCATGGGGCAGAGAGCACCCCCCTGTTGGGGGCAGGGAGGAGACCCCCCTGGAAAGCTGGCAGCCTCAGGCCCCAGCAGGTGCAAGGCTCCTCCCCCACGGCGGGCCCCTGCCCTGCCCCCTCGGGGGATGAGGCTCCCGGACCCTGGGCCTGCTCAGCCGGGAGCATGACGGCATCCGGGTCGACCCGCGCACTTCTGACCCGAGCTCAGCCCCAGAGGTGCTGTTGGCAGAGCCCCTCCCCGGCAGCTTCTGCAGTTCTGCATTTGGATATCTCTAAGGGAAGTTCTTATTATCTCCACATGTCAGTATCCAAAACGGGAAATACCCATCCAAGCCGCACTCTGCCAGTTTCACCAGCAAGACCAGATAAAGCCGGAACTTGCATGAAAGGGCAGAGCGAGGCCTCCCATCTTCCCGAATCCAGAGAGGCCGTGCGTCCCACCCCTGAGCATCTGCGAGGGACAAGTGGGGACGCTGCAGCCTGCGTCCCCGAGCCCTGAGTCTCCGTAGCCGCTGGGTCCAGGTTGGCCCGAGCAGAAGCCCTTTGAGTCCGGGCAGGCCAGCGGAGCCCTGGTGTGCCCCGGAGCCCCCACAGGGAGGCCCCGCCTCCGCTTCATACCCTAGAAAACTGAGGGCTGAGAAAGCTCCAGCAAGCCCCCGTTTCACCTGCCCGGCTTTCATTATAAACCGTCTCCCCACGTCCAGGCAACAGCCTGTGGGGCAGAGCAGAAGCCACGAGAGCGTCTCACGGGGGGCCCTGCCGCCGAGGTCCCCCTCTGGGGTTGAGACTGAGAGAGCGCTCGTCAGGGGCAGCAGTGGGCTCCCCGACGGTCAACCGTGGGCGAGCTCTGCTCTGCCGCCTCGTGGGGTCACGCGCCCGCTGTTCTCCGTCCTTCGGTTAACGGGCTGCCTGAGCAGGAGAACAAGCAGACACAGAGAAGCCCCCCAGGCGGTCGCCTTCCTGCCCGGTGGGACCGGGACCGCCGTTGCTGGAGCCCATGTCCTGCTGAAGGCGTGGTCAGCTCCCGCGAGGGTGCCAAGCACAGGAACGGGGCGGCTGCCCAACAAGGCCCAGTCACGGCGACCCAGGGTCAGAAGACAGACAGGTGGGTCCCCGTGAAATGGGAGCCACCTCACCTTCAGGAGGTGGTGGGGCTTCGCTGGAAGGACCTTGCTGCCCCCGGGCCAGACCCCCACGGCCACACCCCCAGGGCTGTGCAGAGTGAGGCAGCGGATGCGCCGGGATGGGCGCCGCTCAGAGCTGGGCCCAAGATACCGGGTAAGGAGCCCAGGGGAAGATGGAGTGACGCCCTGCTCCCCGCAGCCTGGCCTTTTCTAGGGGCCCTCCCCTCCCTACTCAGAAAACTCGGGGCCACTGAGGCCTCAGGCCAGGGGGCAGGGGCCTCGGGTAGAAGGGCACTGGGGAGGCCAGCCGCCTTTACATGGGCAGTGGCGCTGGCAGCTGCCAGGTGATGCCCCCACGCCCCTCTCTTCCGCGGGCAGCTCCCTCCCAGGCCCCTCTCAGCCGATCCCCACTTGGGGGTCACGCCCATGTCCAAGCGTCTTCATTTCCACAGCTGACATTCCATTTCCGGCCTGATGGTCCCTGAAACAGAGCAGAACGTCCAACAGACGTGGCCACGTGGCCAGACTCGAGAACCTCGGCCCCCTCGTCTGGTCCCCCCTCCTCCTCAGCTCACGGACAGCTCTCTCGCCTGGCCGTCATGCCTGCTCCAGCGCTAGGCCTGGGCTCGGTCGCCAACACACCCCTCACTCTGCTGCCCTCCCTGCCCCCCCGCCGCCCCATCACCTGCTGTCTCGCTCTTGTGTCCCCTCTGGTCCCCGCGCCGATTCACAGCATGACGTCTCCCAAGAACACACTGAGAGTCAGGTCACAAAGCAGTGAGCACATCGCCGTGGCTCGTCATCCTTCTCCAAAGCTCGAGCTCTTCACTGCATGCAGGGAGGACGGCTTAGGAGGACTGTCGTCCACCCCCATGCCTTCCCCGCCATCCCACCACCCTCTCCACTGGGCCCAGACGGCAGGGACGCCCCAGAGATCCCGTCGCTGTGGACAGAAGGCCGTGGACACCTCCCAGGCCGCGCAGAGACAGAATTAGTGAAGGCAGCGAGGAAAGTATTTATTGAACACTCGGGACTTTTCCGTTTCCCTGATTTGAGGCAACTGGCTGTGAGTCACTTGTCATCCGCAGTCGAGTTAAGCAGGCTGGGCAGCCCCCACCTTGCTCAGCCAAGTGCGGCGCTGCCCCGCGCCGCTCCACCACACCGGCAGGCGTGCTTTCCCCACGCTCTGCCCGCCGGCGGACACCTGGGCTACTCCCGGTGCTTGGCCGTCATGGACGGCAGTGAAGGATGTGGCTGGGAGCATGGCGGCGATGCCGGCTCTCAGTCCTCTCAGGGATAATGTATCCGGAAGAGGATTTGCAGGATCTTTTGGGAGTGCTGTTTTTTTTTTGTTTTTTTTTTTTTTTGCAAAATTGCCAGACTGTTTTCCATAGCGGCTGCACCGGTTTACATTCCCACCAGCAATGCATGCAGGGTGGACTTTTTGAAAAGCCCCCCGAGGGCAGAGGAGGGGGGCGGGTGTGCTCTTGGGAAATGCTGACGTAAATTCCCTGGAAACTCAGGTCCTCGCTGCCCCCACCCGGGCTGCCCCTGCAGCCCCAGCCCCGCGGCAGCCCAGCTCCCACGTCTCCTGCAAACTCAGAGGGGGCAGGAGCCGGAAGCGGCCTGAACTCCAGCGGCTCCAGGTCAGAGGAGGGGCAAGGCGGCGGGGGGCCTGGGCCGGCAGAGGCGGGGTGCGGGGGGTGTTTCCAGAGGGGAGAGAATGGCTTGGCTTGTGGGGAGGGGGCTGCCTCAGGGCTTGGGCCTCAGTGCCGCACAGGGGAGCAGCCCAGAGAAGGGAGAGGGGGAGACGGGGAGAAGGGCCGTGAGGCTGAGAGCCGAGTGCTGGAAGGCGGGAGCCCACCCCTGCCCTCAGCCGGTGGTGTGTGGCCCAGGGACGCACTGGGAGATGCCAGGCCCCCTCAGGTGGACCTGGCCGGAGGGAGGCCTGCGTGGGGTGCTGAGGCCACCCTGGAAGCAGGCACTACCGCGGGGAGAACCCCGCCTGGAAAACAGGATGTGTGGGGCCCGGGCGGCGCCTTCCTGCACCAGCTCCTTTCTCCTGCTGCTTCTGGTGGGCCAGGCTGGGGTGCCTGGGCCCTCCCTGGGGACCCAGCCCTGCTCTCCCAGCGGGCCAGGTGGAGGGTGCACCGGCCAGGGTTCGCAGGGGTGCCGTCCCCATCTTTTGCTGGAACAGGCGGCAGGCCGCAGGCGCGCAGCCGCCGGGCACCTCGCTCTGAGGCATCTGTGCGGCACGGACGCCCTTCAGGAACGAGGGCCTCACTCCTCGTGTCACGGCCTCCGGCGCCGGCACGGGTCGCCGGCACGGACCCTCGGCTCTCCCGCTGGCGGGCACCGGACGGTCCACGGCGCCTGCTAGGGTTCCGCTCGGTCTGCGCTGAACCCTCTGCAGGGTCGTTCCCCGAAGGTGGAGGCAGGTGACCTCGTCACCAGCCCTCACTGGCGTCACCTGAGCCGGTTCCTCAGGGACCGCGGACGTCCCCGAGACACCGAGCAACAGAGCGAGACGCAGACCCGGAGCAGCCCTGCCGCGGCCACACAGGGAGGCGGGCCGCCGGCTGCGTGTCCCCCAGGGCAGGGCGGGGACCACGCCGCGGGCAGGCGCGGGCACAGCAGCGGGGGTAGGCTGTCTCTCGAGCCGCGGGACGTGGTCGGCCCCAGTCTGGCCCAGAGGCAGCCTGGATGCGGGAACACGGCTGCCCCACTGGAGTCAAGAATGAGTGCTTCTTCTTTAAACATATCCTGTCACGGGGCTTCCCTGGTGGCTCAGTGGTTGGGAATCTACCTCGAGATGCAGAGGACACCGGCTCGGTCCGTGATCCAGGAAGATTCTAGTGCCTCGGCACGACGGAGCCCGTGAGCTGCACCTCCGGAAGCTATGAGCCGGAGCCTGTGCCTCCCAACGAGAGAAGCCCCCGCAGGGAGAAGCCCACCAGCCCCGCCAGGAGCGACCCCTGCGCGCCGCAACCAGAGGGAGCCTGCCTGCCTGCCGCACCAAAGGCCCGCCGCAGCCAGGAAATAAGCAAATGAGTCTTAAACACCCTCCTACGTGGTTATAATGTGGATCTTGTGATCAGTAAAATTCCTGTGACAAGCGGAGAAGGCAGAGAGAGCGCCGGACACAGAGACACGGAGACCGAGGGGGGAGGAAAGCCTGGGGGCGGGCGGCCATGAAGTCAGTGAGGCCGGGACAGGTGCACACGGAGCTGGGCCTCAGGAGGGACGGGGGACGGCCTGGCCCGGGGCTGGGGTCTCGTGGGGGGCCTGGCAGTCAGACCCTGGGAAGGCAGGGCTGGGACATGGCGTGGGTGTGGACAGCGGATAGAAGAGGGACCGGTGGATGCTCTTGATGAAATCAGGGCCCCGTGTGCAGCGGCCCCTGGCACAACCCCTGAGCCCACACAGACCTGGCCCGGGACCCGTGGGGACATGGCGGGAAGGGAGAGCTAGGTGCAGAATGTGGACAGGAAAAGCGGACGACTCTGAACGGGGTGAGTGCCTCTGCGGGCCTTGCCGAGCCCGAGGAGACCCGCGGGGCCGGCGCGCACGGCACCCCCGGGCCCAGAGCCATGAGCCACCCCACTTCCTGCGGTGGATCAGGCCATCTGGGATCCGGAAATTGAGCCGGCTCTTCAAATCCCCTTGGGGGCTCCCTGTTCCTGGGGTTTAATAGAACATTCAGGCCTCTCAGTGAGCCAGAAAATCGCATTTGTACCCTGGAGTGAGAAAGCACACATTCTCGCCGGTGGGAGAGGGCCAGGTCCTCTGCAGGGCGCTGGCCACAGGCCGCGCGGCTATGGACGCTTTGGACAGACGTCCTCACCACTAAGTGGGCTGAGATGTCGTTCACCTTCCCCGAGAGCTCACTTGAACCCGTCCCGCCCACTGGCCCAGCTGTTCAGGTCAGAGCGAGTTGGGACAAGCTGGACAGGGTCCAGTGTCCGCCAGGCTTCCCAGGCCCCAGGCGGCAGACGCCTCCCTGGCAGGAAGCTCAGGGGCCAGGAGGCAGCCCTCCTTTCATGCCCTGGGCACTGTCTCCTTATCCCCCCAGCAGCCCTTGCAGTGGCCTTGGCCAGGTTCCGGGGAGCTTGGAGAGGGCCAGGCCGGTCACTCTGCCCTCAAGCGAGGCTCCCCTGGACCCCCCACATCCCAGGCAAACCCCCGCGTCTCAGCTGATGGCCCGGACGATCGCCAGGGCCCGAGGGTCATCTCCCTGCCCGCAGCCCTTGTCTCCCCGGTCCAGGCCCGACAAGCCCTTCTCTCTTCCCGACGCGGTGACTCCAGCAAACCTCAGCCCCTCCGCGGAGCCAGACCCGGGACTGGCAGCCCCGCCACGGGGCCCATGGCGCCCGCCCGGCTCTCCACCTCCACTGCACCCCACGGGCCCACCGCCCCGGTCGGGCCTCCTTCTCAGCAGCTGCAGAGCCACATCACGCCCTCGGCAAGGCCACACCTGTGGGCTTGCCAGGACCCCGGGCGGCAGTCCTCCCAGGGGCGGCGTCTCCCACCCCAGCCTCCCAGCACCCGAGAATGGCCACGGGGAAGCCGCTGCCACGCTGTCTCGGCTCCGTCCCCGTGCTGGAGCCCGAGGCGGGCGGCTTCTAAGCGGGGAGTCTGCCTCTCCTTTTCCTGGGCTGGGGCTCTCAGGCACCTGTCAGCCAGGTGCGAGAAGTCTGGCCACAGCCACCCCTCCGAAGGTCGAAAAGGTCCCGGGCGGGGGAGGACGGTGGGTCAGAGGCTCAGACCACTGTCTGCCCTGGCGCAAGCAGTCCTGGTGACTCAGTGAGTGTGCGCGCCAGGAAGGGGCCGTCTCAGGGCACAGTTCTGAGATGGTGACAAAACTAGGCTGAGCAGAGGGGACGCTGGGAGTCTCATTGCAGAGCCTAGCAATACTCCAGCTGCCAAGGCTGAGGAAGAGGAGAGACAGGAGCTGTGTTTCTGCAGGGCTTCCTGGAGGCGGTGAGACGGAGACGTGCGTCGCCAACACCGTCGTCAACATTTCAAGAGCAACACAGAGGCACAGGGGTCTGTGGCATAAGGAGTGGACACAGTGAGTGGAGCCCTGGGAGGGTGAGGCCGCAGGCAGGCCGGACAGGGAGCCAGGAGCAGGCAGGCCCATGGGGGACGCCGGACAAGGCCGCTGGACAAGGGAGGGACGGGGCAGGAGAGGCACAGGGCAGTCCAGAGGCCGAGAGCAGGGGGACCACCCCACTTCCCCGGCGCGCAGAAGCCTGGCCCCGTGGTGGCCCAGGCCTGTCGCGCCCTGCCTGGGCCACTGCTCCTCTTTGCAGGGTGTCGTGAGTGGCAGGCCGCTTGCTGCCGGGGAAGTGACAGCTTGGGGGTGGAGACGCCAAGGGCAGGGTCCCACAGCGCGGAGAGGTCCCACCCACTTGGTGCGCGGAGACCCCCAACCAAGAGCAACAGGAAGAGAGGCCCAGACACCCGCGGAGGGGTCGGTCATCGCGTGTCTGCACGTCACGTCTTTAACACAGAACCCCTCCATGCAACACGCTCTTCCTTGTCACAGGGCAGCTACAGGACTGGCGAGGAACGCCACGCATCGCAGGTGGGCGGGGTGGCGTGGAGCCAGGCGGCTGGCTTGGCGGGCATCTCTCTCCGTGCCACTGGGCCCCGCGGTGCCGGCAGCGCTGTGGCTGGAGCTGACGTAACGACTCCCCTGAAGCGAGGTCCTTGGGGAATGCGAGGTCTCTGCCAAGTGGACCCTCGACCCCACCTCCACGCCCAGACGGGCAGGCGGGCACTGGCAGGCCCGGGCGGCTCCCACGCCCTCTGCCTGGCAAGGCACGTGCCTTTTTACAGAGGCAGAAGCGGAAAGACTGCACCAGTGGGTCCGCAATGAAATTCAAATTATTTTTGTAGGAGACGCTGGGCAGCCAAGGCCCCGGGTCGGGACGCTGCCTGGCTCAGCTGGCACCCGGGCCTGGCGCGTCCACTCCTGCTCCTCCGGCTGCCCCCGTGCTCTGGAGCCGCCAGCGTGGAGATGGCTTCTCCCCAGCCTGCTGTCTGCCTTTCCTGGAACTCAGGGTGCCCTGGTGTTCCCGGGTGTCAGGGCTCTGAGGGAGGGCAGAAGGTCCAGAGTCCATCTTCTTCTGCTCCAGACCTAATCTCTAACGCAGGCTCTCAGCAATTTCCAGCTGGTGGCTTCTAAAGAGAACCGGGCGCCACCATGTCTCGCAGCCCAGAGGCCTGCCCGTGACCAGTGGGATCAGCCAGACCCAAGGAAGCGTTTGTGAATGGGGGTCTCTGTTTGCGCTGCTGCCACCCAAAGGGCAGCCAGGGTCTGCACGGCCAGTGCCCGTTCCTCCATGGGACCTGTCTGCACGTCCGCAAGCCCAGCGAGTGTCTCCCCTGTCCACCAGCATTTTGGGAAGAGGCCCGGGACCTGGGCAAGGGAATTAGACTCCACGGCAGCTGCTTTCAAAAGCCACAGACGATCCAAAAGACGGAGATGGAACTGAGACTCCTGGACTTGGGAGAGTCACCTTGCTGGGGACACAGAGACACAGTGGGGGTGTTGAGGCCCCGAGTCGGGCCCTCACGATTTACTTGGGCCAGCCAGCGGGCATTTGCGCTGAGCTGGACAGCAGCCCAGCCCAGCAAGGCCAGCATCTCAGCTCACATCAGAGGTCAGCCAAGCAGAGCAGCTGGACACGAAGATCCTGCGGTGACGGCGGCAGCTCGGCAGCCCACTCAGAAGGCCCGGGCACGCCCAGCGGGCGCCGAGCACTGTGAGGGAAGAGGGGGGCTGACAGAGGGCCGCAGGGAGAGGCCACCAGGCAGCCGTGCCAATCCAGAGCCATCTGCTCCGCCCCAAAGGGCTGTCCCCGCCCAGGCTGAATGGACAGCCAGGGGAGAGAAAACCCTTCCTGCCGTCCGTGGACTCCTGCTCCCGAAGGCCCTCCCAGAGCCCCGCGCCCTCGCCTGCCCAGCAGACCCCGTCCCCGAGAGGCCGTGCCTTCCGGACGCTGGGGCAGCCCCGGCCGAGTCTCTCCCCGGGACTGCGTGACTCTCTTTCGGGAGAGCCGGGCGCCCCCGGCAGCCCACCAGGACCGCCCTGAAGACGAGCCCTCGCCAGGACGCGGCCTCTCACCAACCACATCGTGCAGAACTGCGGAATCAGCGCAGCGTGTGCCAGCGCGCCCTCATCATTTCTGAGACATGCTGTCAGCTGTCACTGCGTGGAAATCAACAGCTCAGGAAACCCAAAAGAAGAAGAACACTGACAGTTTCAAAGTATTCAAATAATATATTTGCAAAATTCCTCAAAACAGAAGTGACCATGAAACACTCGGCTACCGTGATCTCGTGTTCTGCAAATCAAGCGTCCTGGTTGCGCCAGCTCGTTTACGGGCACCACGCCGACTGTTCCTTTTCCAGGCCAGACCCCCAGAAGTCAAGCCTCCCGGGGTGGGGTGAGGGCTTCCTCTCTGGCCACGAGCCCATCCCATGACTCTGAGAAAGCTTCTGTCTCTCTCTTCTGATCTCAGGAGGAGGTACACTTCCCCAAAGTGAGATGTCCATGAAGACAGCTGAAGTCCAAGGAGAGAGGGCTGTCCACACCGGTGCCCCCATTTCAGTTCCTCGTCAAGGGGCGTTGCTCCAAACACAATGCCAGGGGACAGCGACTGACCGTGAAGCCGTGAGCTCCCGGGGCCGCCCAGACGGGCAGCAGTGGGACCCGGTTCGCGCTTTCTTTGCCTTTCCATGACTTCCTCTGCAGACAGAGCCCCACGGAGACAGAGCTCAGCAGGGCCCTCGATCAGGACCAGGCTGCCCTTGTTGTCAAAGGCTGCTGTGCTCCGTGGGCGACTGCCCGGGTCTCTTCCCACCTCTCCAAATTCCTCCAGGGCGAGGACAGAATCGCCAGGCCCCACCGTGCTGGTGGCCTGGCTCTGAGCTAGATCTTGACCCTTGATGGCAGGGGCGGCGGCTGCCCGCGGCTGCCCGCGGCAGGCGGCACGGCACGGGGCGCCAGGAAGGCAGGTGCTCCCCGGGGCCCCTGGGGGTGCCTGCGCTTAGAGCTAGCCTTGGGTGCCAGACACCTGCATTTTGCATTAATAGAACTGAAATGTTTGTTCCCGGATTTACCTGTCAAAGTGTGCCCGTGGCTGAATCCTGCCAGGGGTCCCTGGAGCAAAGACAGTCCACCAAGACGAGGCCCCCTGGGAGCCCGGGGCCAGCGCTCCCCCCGCGGTCTGCCTTGGAGGGGACCTCTGCGGCCTGCGGACAGAGCCAGTGCCCCACGGCAGCCGGCTCCCCTCCCCTTCTTCTGCACCCCGGCCACTCCAGGAAGAAGGTGTTCGTGACAGCCCACCCCGGCCCCGTCTGACCCCGGCCAGTGTCCTTTTGCAAACCAGGAAACAGCAGGTCTGAGGCTCAGGCCCTCCTGCAGCAGCATCTGCGGTTGTTCAGTCCGACTCCCGGCGACCCCACAGCCGGCAGCGCCGGGCTTCCCTGTCCTCCGCCGTCTGCCTGACTTCCCTCACTCTCACGCCCATGAGCGGGTGAGGCCCTCCAGCCATCCCGTCCTCTGTCGCCCCTTCCCCTCCCGCCCTCGAGCCTCCCAGCCTCAGGGTCTTTCCCAGTGAGTCAGCTCTTCAGGTGGCCAAAGTACTGGAGCTTCAGTTTCAGCATCAGCCCTCCCAGTGAACATTCAGGCTTGACATCCTTCGGGATGACTGGTTTGTCCTTGCTGTCCAAGGGCCTCTCAAGCGTCTTCTCCAGCACCACGGCTGAAGGGCATCAACGTTCCGGCACTCAGCCTTCTCCACGGTCCAGCGCTTACATCCGTACGTGACTACCGGCCATGATCTAATACCACTTTCTCTCTTTTCTCTATTTTTTTATGGTAATCTCCTTATAGTAATGACACAGGTTTATCTTTTAAAAAAAGATAAACTCACTCTTTTCGTAAAATGCATGACTTGCTCAAAGGGAAAAAATTGTGTATATAACAGAACAAAGGAATAAAGTCCAAAACGAAGCTTGGGAACACTGTGCCCGATCCTGCCTCCTTCACAGCATCACCCTCTGAAGACCAGCGAGTTCTGCTCGCACACCTCCCGTGACGGGAAGCCCACTACACACAAGCGGCAGCCCCGTTCAGCTCTCCTGGGAAGGGCTGAGCCCAGGTCTTCAGGGCAGCTCGACTCCCTGTCCTTACGGGGATGTCTCTGTGGAGCGGGCAGCTGTCCGTGGCCGCAGCCTCCTCTGTCAGGTGGAACGGCCAACCCTCCGGCAGCTCCGCCTCCTTTCGGAGGGCGCCTTGCCACTGGGGAACAACAGGTGGTGGGTCTCTGTCATAAAGGCAGTGCCAGGCGCAGCTGCACCTCTCCACCGCTCCCAGGAGTGGAGGCTTGGAGGCGGCCGCCTGGGGACATCACCAGGGACGCCCAGGACCACGGAAGAACATCTCACAGACAGCTGTGTGAATGGGACATCCCCCCAGCCCGGGGCGGCCCCCTCTGGCTCTGCTTCCCCACAGGGAGAGGCCAGCCTCTTGCACTCCTTTGTGGCTCCTTGGGCTCTGCTGGCCCAGGGTCACATTTTGTCACCCAGCGTATCTCAGGATTCAATACACACACGCCTGGCTCACTCTCATGGGCTTTTTAAAATAAATATGTGTCACGGAAAATAAGAACCATGGAGTGTTATTGTGATCAGCTACTGATATGTCACTTCCTGGCAACGTTTATGAGTCCTGGCCTGGGCCACAGCCCTCGTGCCCTGTTTTATTTCATTCCGTGCCCTTAAGGAACCCTCATCATCACTCTTCGGGGCGCTGCTTCATTCAGCTGTTGTGAAACAAAGAAAGGCTTTGCGGGTGACTCAGCGGTAAATTAAAAAAAAAAAAAAAATCCGCCTTCAGTGCAGGAGAGGCAGGCAAGAGATGAAGGTCAGACGAGGGTTCGGTCCTTGGATACAGAAGATCCCCTGGAGGAGGAAATGTCAACCCGCGGCAGTATTCTTGCCTGGGAAAATCCCAGTCCATAGGGTCGCAAAGGAGTCGGACAGAACTGCGCGACTAACAACAGATAGTCCTTACGGGGACGAGCTACAGAAGCCCTCCGGTTACGGAGGATAACAGGGAATGTCTGGCTGTGGAGCCTCCTTCACAGCATCACCCTCTGAAGACCAGCGAGTTCTGCTCGCACACCTCCCGTGACGGAAGCCCACTACACAAGCGGCAGCCCCGTTCAGCTCTCCTGGGAAGGGCTGAGCCCAGGTCTTCAGGGCAGCTCGACTCCCTGTCCTTACGGGGATGTCTCTGTGGAGCGGGCAGCTGTCCGTGGCCGCAGCCTCCTCTGTCAGGTGGAACGGCCAACCCTCCGGCAGCTCCGCCTCCTTTCGGAGGGCGCCTTGCCACTGGGGAACAACAGGTGGTGGGTCTCTGTCATAAAGGCAGTGCCAGGCGCAGCTGCCCCTCTCCACCGCTCCCAGGAGTGGAGGCTTGAGGCGGCCGCCTGGGGACATCACCAGGGACGCCCAGGACCACGGAAGAACATCTCACAGACAGCTGTGTGAATGGGACATCCCCCCAGCCCGGGGCGGCCCCCTCTGGCTCTGCTTCCCCACAGGGAGAGGCCAGCCTCTTGCACTCCTTTGTGGCTCCTTGGGCTCTGCTGGCCCAGGGTCACATTTTGTCACCCAGCGTATCTCAGGATTCAATACACACACGCCTGGCTCACTCTCATGGGCTTTTTAAAATAAATATGTGTCACGGAAAATAAGAACCATGGAGTGTTATTGTGATCAGCTACTGATATGTCACTTCCTGGCAACGTTTATGAGTCCTGGCCTGGGCCACAGCCCTCGTGCCCTGTTTTATTTCATTCCGTGCCCTTAAGGAACCCTCATCATCACTCTTCGGGGCGCTGCTTCATTCAGCTGTTGTGAAACAAAGAAAGGCTTTGCGGGTGACTCAGCGGTAAATTAAAAAAAAAAAAAAAATCCGCCTTCAGTGCAGGAGAGGCAGGCAAGAGATGAAGGTCAGACGAGGGTTCGGTCCTTGGATACAGAAGATCCCCTGGAGGAGGAAATGTCAACCCGCGGCAGTATTCTTGCCTGGGAAAATCCCAGTCCATAGGGTCGCAAAGGAGTCGGACAGAACTGCGCGACTAACAACAGATAGTCCTCACTCCCGCGTTACGGAGGACCGGAGTCGGGCTCCGAGACCGAGCCCCGTGTGCAAGGTTACGCCGCAGGAATGCGGAGCGAGCGCAACGCCCTCCTGCCGAGGGCAGCGGGCCGGCGCCCCGCCCACGCCTGACATCCGTGCTGACGTCAAAGCAGGGGCGTTTCGCTGAAAAGGCAACAGGCGGAAAGCAGCGGATCCCCCAAGGGAGGGTGCCAGCCTCCCCAGGCGCCCTGGGCACGTCCCCAGACACGAAGCCTCCGACTCCCGGGGCCGCCGAGGGGCACAGCGGAGGCGGGCGTCCCGGCCCGGGTCGGGGGCCAGGCCGGTCGGCGGTGGCCGCGGCCCCCCGCGCCTCCGCCCCGGCCCCCACCTGCCACCGGAGGCTTTTCCGAAGCGGCGGGGCGGAAAGCTCGCTGCCTCCCACGGCCTCTCCCACGGCCTCCGTCCCAGCAGCCCCAGTTCGCTTCCGAGTCAGTTCGAAACCGAGTCGCCACGTGAGCTGGGAGCAGACCTCCCCGCGTGGTTCTGGGTTTCCCGGCGTGTGACTCCGAGATGGGGGTCTCTTGGGGTGGGGAGGGATTAGTCGGCGAAGGCGCCCGGCCGGGGCCCTGCGCCGAAGGCGCGCCGGGTTCTCGTGCGGCGGCAACCCAGGGGGCGCTAGGGCGTCCAGGCTGTCCCTCTGCCGCGGCCCCTCGCCCGGGGGTCCGCGCCCCTGGCTCTCGCCTCCGGCCCCGGCCCCGCCCCTCGCCTCTCCGGCCCCGCCCCTCGCCTCTCCGGCCCCGCCGCGGCCGCCCGCCCCGCGACGGCCACCCTTGGGGACCACCCCTGGGGGCGGGGCCTAGCCCGCTCGGCCCTGCCATTGGCCAGGGTGGGCGCGGCCTCCGCGGCGGGGCGGGCCCAAAGGGGATGAATGAAGCGGGAGTGGACGCTGAGCCGCCTCCAGAGCGTGCTGAGCAGAGCCGCGGCCGGGACCTCTGGGAGGTGAGTGCTCCGGCCGCGCGGGCCGCGAGGGTCAGGGCGCCTTCGTGGGCGCGCCTCCCAGGTGCGCCGGGCCTCGATTTGCTGGCGTCAGGGGCGCGGCAGGTGCCCGCAGACACTGGGCGGGGGCCAGGGAATCGTGGCGCCGGCGCCGGCGCGGCAGGGCTGGCAGGCAGCTCGGGACGCGGGGCACGGGCGGCGCGCCCCACGTCTCTCCGCGGCCGGGAGGGCGGGACCGAAGGCGGACCAGCGCCCCGTGGTCCGCCTGCCTCTCGGGATCGGCTGCGAAACGCACCCCCTCTCGCGAGCCACCGCAGAGGGGCGGGGGACGGGTGGCGGTCGGGGCTCAGACGCGGACGGAGGGAGAGGCCGGGGCTGGCGCCGGGGCAGGTGGCTGGGAGCGCGCCCAGGCGCGGGCCACGCGGGTCGCGCCGGCGGTAGATGCTGCCCGCCTCCCGGGGCGGCAGGGCTGCGGGGGGCCCCACCTGCGGCGGCTGCCGCTGAGTCAAGCAGGAACCCAAGTTTCCCGCTCTGTTCGCGCCACCGCTCTCCGGACGCGGGAGGGGAGGGGAGAGCGGGCGCAGCCGGCCACGCGGTCCGGGCGCCAGGCACGGTTCCGGCCTGGGCGACGGGGGCGCGCCTCTGTCCCCGCCCCGCCACGCGAGGTCCCTGGTCCCGGCGCAGAGCCGCGACTGAAGGCTGGGCTGCGGGCACAGGGGTCTGGGAGCTGAGGGAGGATGGAAGAGGGCGCTGCTCCGGTGCAGCGGCCAGTGAGCAGCCGAGCCAGAGACGGGGAAACCGAGGCAGAGGCTGGGCGGTGCAGAGCCTGGTGGGGAGAACCCGGCCAGGCACTGGGGTCGGTGCCTCAGGCGAACAGGCTGCCTGACCGTCCCCCACCCGTCCCTGCCCCCGTGTCGGGGCTGGGGGCTCCCTCTGCAGGGTCAGACTTGATGTGGGGCCTTTTCCCCCGGGAGCTGCTAGGACAGGAGTGGCTTTCCACAGTGACGGAACCGGCTTCCTAGTGGCCGGTTTTCATGGTGCCCTGGGGAACCCGGTTTCCTCCGTCTCATCAGATACCAGCTCCAGGGCCGGGTGGGGCCTGGCGAGCTGTGAGCCTGGCGGTGCTGTGGGTCGTCTCTGCGCCACCCGGGGCGTGCGGACTTCAGGGGAGAGACGGCGCCTGGTCCCGGCGGGCTGCGGGACGGCTCGCACAGCAGCTGGAGTCTAAGGCCACGGCCCGAGCACTCGGCTCTCTGAGCACTTGGCTCAGCTGGCCAAGCGCTGCAGGCATCGAGCATCCTCTCCTGCAGACCCCCCTTCCGCTGTGAGGAGGAGCAGACTGAGGCACTGAGCTGCGAGGGGCCTTGCCCAGGGTCGTGCGGGAGGACACGCGGAGGGTTTGAGCCCATGCTGGTGTGGTTCCAGATGGTCTACGGCTCTGTGCCTGGGAGAGCCAGGACTGACTGGCAGGATCCCGAAAGGTGCGCGACACCTCGGGGGCCAGGAGTGTTTGGCCAAACTGTCTAGGCCCATGGGGCAGGCAGGGACTTTCCCAGGTTCTGCCAGAGGGCAGGGAGGGAGAGCATGCCAGGCACCAGGACCCGCGGCCCTGCTGGGCGGGGCTGGCAGGCACTGCCCGCAGAGTTTCACAGAGCTGCTGCCCTCCTGGGTGGCTGTGACCTAAGCCTGCTTCCCTGGGCGTGGCCCCGGGGGCAGGTGTCCCAACCCGTCCCTCCCTGCTGCCACGGCGAGGCTGCCGAGAGCCTGGAGGTCAGGCAGGACCGGGCCGTGTGAAGGAGATCTCAGGGCAGCTTCCGGTCCTGTTAGAGCGCCCCGTTCCCAGGCACTCAGCTCAGAGAGCCTGGCCCTCGCTGGGCGCGATGGACCTTGGCTGACAAAGCCCTGGCTGTGGCTTGGGCTCTGAGGCGGGTCTGGCTTCCAAACAGCCAAGGTCTCCCGTGCTCGCTGGGAAATCCAGGTGAACTCCGGCCTCAGCCCTGTCTCCCCTACGACCCCCACCTGCACGTCTCCGTGAGTGCGAGTCCGTCCCAGGCCAGCACTGCTCAGCCCGTGCAGACCCCCAGCTTCGTGCTTGCTCTGGAGCGAGTCTTGCTTCGTTCGGCCAGTCGGAGCCTCTGCGGGCTCCCCGGCCGCAGGCAGTGGTGGCGCAGAGCCAGGTGCCTGCTGTCCGGAGGGAGCCCTGATGGCACAGCGAGCCCGGCGGGGGCCCAGGGGACTCGCCCTGACCAGGCGCCTGCCTCCTCCGTTGCTTCCTCCCACTGAGGTGTGGACAGAGATCATGAACTTTTTCCCTTCCTAGCTTCCTGGCCTCAGGTGTGGCAAAGAGCCCCCTGCCCACCTCTAGAGGGGCATATACAATAGTCCTCAGGACGTTTGGCCACTTTGGCTTCTGGTCGTTCAACTGCTGTGTGGCCTAGGCAGGCTCGGGGGGCACGGGCGTCCACATCCGGGCAGGTCCCCTGTCCTCACCGCGCCAGGCAACCGGACAGGCCCACCTGGATCCCGCCCCACGAGTGGGAGGGAGGCACCAGTTCGGGCCTCCGGTGCCCTGGGCTCAGAGGTTCGGTGGAGCCAGGCCTGCTGCGGGGAGGGGACCCGTCCAGCGTGGGCACGCTGAGCCCAGGATGTGTCTCCCATGGGCTGGTCACGGGGACTTCCTCCGCTGCCCTGGCTCAGCCCTCTGGCTGCTGGGCGCGGACCGGCCTGAGGCCCGTGCTGACCACAGCGCAGCTCCTTTCCCGCCAGCGTGAGCCTCTTGGACCACGTCTCCTGCATTCGCAAACCACGCGCCTCTTACAAAAGCTGCTCGTCCCGTGCGGGCACTGACGCCGCCTCAGGTCCAAGCGCCAGGCTGACGTGGGTCTGCTTATCAGTGTCCAGAGTCCCAGGCTCCCAGGCCGGGGGCTGCCAGCCCGTCCTCTCCTCCCGTGCAGCTGACCGCAGGAGCATCTTCACGGCGGGGGCCCCTTTCCTCAGTGGCTTTGCTACACGAGGGGCTTGGGATCTCTGGGCTGGGGGGGCGCCCCCGTCCCACGCCAGCTTGCTTAGGGCCCTCCTCGGCAGATGCCGTGAAGCTGGTACTTGGACCCACAGGCCTAGGCAGCGTCCAGCCTGTGCCAGGGTAGGCGCGTCACGTGGACAGAACCTGCTCCCAGCACCCTAACCCCGCCCTCCCACACCCCGAGCTCGGGCTGTGGACTCAGGGTGGGGGCAGGAGCGTCCTCTCTGAGACAGCAGGACACTCCTCGCTGGACGGGTCCTTCCAGGCCTCCCTCCGACAGTCCTGCATTGTCAGCCTCCATGCAAAGCAGCCGGCTCCCTTCCCACTCACCTGTGTGTGGTCACCCGGTATGCAAATCAGGGTGTGTCCGCGCTGCGGTGGCCGCCCTGGGCCCTGACGCCCAGGTGTCTGCTCTGTGAATAGCTTAGAGACGCGAAGGCCCCCCACTCCCCACCGCCTCAGAGGAGACAGCGGAGGGGTTTAGGAGGCGAGGGCAGAGGGCTGCCTGCAGAGCCCCGGGGTCCTCGGGGGCGGAAGGTGCGGGGCGGGGAGCCGGGCGAACGGCCGTGGGGGCTGCTGGCGGCGCAGGGGCTCGCTGGAGCCGTGGGTCAGCCCGGGGCAGTCACCGCAGCGGGGCCGCGGCTGGTGGCCTCGGAGCCGTCCCGTCGGGCGTCTGCTGGCCGGAGCAGGAGGAGGAAGGAGAAAGAACCTTCACGTCTTCCCTGGCTGCCAAGTTCTCAGTGAGGTCAGGGCAGAGCCTGGGCCCTGGAGGCACGGATGCGCCACCTGCCGCCCCGCCTCAGGCTCCCCGGGGCCTTCGCTCCAGCTGCAGCGGGACCGTCCCACAGGGACCCAGGCCACGGAGGTCCAGAGGCCGCCCCCTGAGGCGTAAGAGATCACTCTGGGCAGCCCTGCATCCCTCCTGCTGCCGGGCTCTGCAGACAGCCTTCCACTGGGAGAGGCGGACCTGCCTGCCTCGCGCCTGAGGAGGAAGCCGTGGGGCCGAGCCCATGGTTGGGAAAGCCACCGAGGTCAGTCCTGTCCCCAGAATCCCAGCGTGTCACAGGCAGGGGGACCGCGAGCCGCCCCCGGGGGAGCCGCTCTGCCGCTGTGGGGCCCGGGGGGAGGCGGGCGGCGGGGAGCAGGAGCCGAGGGGCCTGGCGTCCGGGGCACCGACACCTCCGGGCGCAGCCGGTGGCCCGGCCAGTTTGGGCGTCGGAAGAGACCTGAGGTCTCCTGCTGAGAGAGGTGTGTCTGTCTGTCTGTCTGTCTGCCTGTCTCTCTGTGTGTGTGTCTGTCTGTCTGTCTGTCTGTGTCTGTGTCTGTGTGTCTGTGTGTGTGCGTGCGCACACCCCCGCTCCCGCAGAAGCCCAGGTGGTCGGAGGCCCCGGGGAGCACAGTATCCTCCTGCTAATCCTCCTGCTAATCCCCGGCTCCACTCTCGCAGGGCGCAGGGCGGGGCTCTGGCCGGAGGGGAGGCTCCCCTACCCGCCCCGCCTCCCGCTTCCACCTGCCAGGAGCCGGCCAGGAGCGGGGGACAAGATCCGCGCCCCCCGCCCTCCCGCGCCAGCAGTGCTGAGGAGGACGCCTCGCTCGTCCCTACCCCTGAAGGGGGTTCTCCGTGTTTCTCAGGCCAGGAAGGGGGTCAAAGCCTCCTTCAGAGCCGCTCCCGGCCTTGGTCTTCCTATGAGAACCCGGGCAGCAGAGAAGCAGGGGGCCTGCCTGCTGGGCGAGCTGGCGCCCCAGGGCCGCCCGCCCCGCCGTCCCCTCTCTGGGCTCGCGGGGCTGGAGTCCTCTGAGGCGTGCTCTGGGGCGGCGGTCCAGCACAGGACTGGGCGGGGCACACCCGGCGCAGGGGCGGCCCTCGCGTGGGGGCGCCCTCGGCGGGATCTCGCTTGTGCGGGAGAGGGCTCTGGGAGTCAGGCCCGGGGGCTGGGCGCGGATGCAGATGGTGGCAGCATCCTGCCGGGTGCCCCTGCACCTCAGCCCTGCGCCTGGGCCTCTGCCGGCTTCAGCTGTGTGTTTCTAGGCAGCCCGTGCTGTTGGATCAGCAGCGGGACTGCCTGCTGCTGGCTCTGGGTGGTGACCCGGCGGATGGGGGGCTGTGCCTCCTGTGCACAGAAAGGTGTCCCGGGGGTCCCTCACCACGGCCCAGCACAGACCTCCCGCGTGCCCCCGGCGGTCCAGAGAGCCCAGCCTATAGGAATCCCAGCGTGTCACAGGCAGGGGGACCGCGAGCCGCCCCCGGGGGAGCCGCTCTGCCGCTGTGGGGCCCGGGGGGAGGCGGGCGGCGGGGAGCAGGAGCCGAGGGGCCTGGCGTCCGGGGCACCGACACCTCCGGGCGCAGCCGGTGGCCCGGCCAGTTTGGGCGTCGGAAGAGACCTGAGGTCTCCTGCTGAGAGAGGTGTGTCTGTCTGTCTGTCTGTCTGCCTGTCTCTCTGTGTGTGTGTCTGTCTGTCTGTCTGTCTGTGTCTGTGTCTGTGTGTCTGTGTGTGTGCGTGCGCACACCCCCGCTCCCGCAGAAGCCCAGGTGGTCGGAGGCCCCGGGGAGCACAGTATCCTCCTGCTAATCCTCCTGCTAATCCCCGGCTCCACTCTCGCAGGGCGCAGGGCGGGGCTCTGGCCGGAGGGGAGGCTCCCCTACCCGCCCCGCCTCCCGCTTCCACCTGCCAGGAGCCGGCCAGGAGCGGGGGACAAGATCCGCGCCCCCCGCCCTCCCGCGCCAGCAGTGCTGAGGAGGACGCCTCGCTCGTCCCTACCCCTGAAGGGGGTTCTCCGTGTTTCTCAGGCCAGGAAGGGGGTCAAAGCCTCCTTCAGAGCCGCTCCCGGCCTTGGTCTTCCTATGAGAACCCGGGCAGCAGAGAAGCAGGGGGCCTGCCTGCTGGGCGAGCTGGCGCCCCAGGGC
The DNA here is from genome assembly GCA_022376925.1 of Tragulus kanchil. Classification (NCBI taxonomy): domain Eukaryota; kingdom Metazoa; phylum Chordata; class Mammalia; order Artiodactyla; family Tragulidae; genus Tragulus; species Tragulus kanchil. The sequence continues at coordinate 1,320,868 of JAIOJX010000031.1, read as the reverse complement.
CGCCCGCCCCGCCGTCCCCTCTCTGGGCTCGCGGGGCTGGAGTCCTCTGAGGCGTGCTCTGGGGCGGCGGTCCAGCACAGGACTGGGCGGGGCACACCCGGCGCAGGGGCGGCCCTCGCGTGGGGGCGCCCTCGGCGGGATCTCGCTTGTGCGGGAGAGGGCTCTGGGAGTCAGGCCCGGGGGCTGGGCGCGGATGCAGATGGTGGCAGCATCCTGCCGGGTGCCCCTGCACCTCAGCCCTGCGCCTGGGCCTCTGCCGGCTTCAGCTGTGTGTTTCTAGGCAGCCCGTGCTGTTGGATCAGCAGCGGGACTGCCTGCTGCTGGCTCTGGGTGGTGACCCGGCGGATGGGGGGCTGTGCCTCCTGTGCACAGAAAGGTGTCCCGGGGGTCCCCTCACCACGGCCCAGCACAGACCTCGACCGGCAGGCGTTGCCTCAGGGCGTCCTGCTGCACGGGCCAGGGCTCTCCAGAGAGGCCCAGCCTATAGGAAACGGCAGGTGGCTATACGAAGAGACTAATGCTAGTGCTCAGGCCACGTGCTTTTGTAAGACCCGCCGTCGCCAGCGGGAGACCCAGCAGAGATGAAGTCGGGACTCCCGTCCGGAAGCCAGCAGTGGCCTCGTGACCCGGAGGGAACCACGAAGTGAAGTGACGGCAGGAAGACGCCGCTGTCGTGGCTCCGAGGCAGCCCCGCGGGCAGCCCGGGAGGGTCGGCCGTCGGCTCTCTCCCCGTCGCCTGGCTGGCGGAGGCCCCCTGGCCTGACTCTCCCGCTTCAGATGCTCCCTGATCCCAGAACCGGCCTCACGGCTGTGCCTGGAACATCTGTCCGTGTCTGGGCGGGCGTCCGAGCGCCACCAGACTGGCAGGGGAGGCTGTCACCACGCTGCTCTCGGCTCTGAGGCCGTGGACCGGGCGCCAGGCCCTGAGACGCGGGCCCGAGGGCAGGGAGGTGCCGGCGGGGTCTCCAGCGAGGACCGCTGTGCGCTGGACCGGGGACGCTGGCGGGAGCGGGCCTGTCCCTCCTGTGGTTCAGCCTCCACCACGGGCCCCGGCGTCCCCACCTCCCACCTCCTGCTCGCTTCTCCGTCCGCCGTCCGGCTGCAGTCACCGGCCCCTGCACCACCAGCCAGGCCTGAGCATTCATGTCCTGCGAGGGGGACCGCACTGGGGGTCAGGCCCCAGCAGCAGGCGGGGGGCGGACACGCTCTTCCACTGAAACGATTTCCACGCGGAGAGGCACCGTGCCGCGTGCGCAGGGTCCGGAAGAGGAACTGGAGGGGCGGCCTGACGTCCTGCCCCGGCCCAGCGGGGACGTCCAGTCCTTAGGGGACTCAGCTGGCCTCTCGATGCTGTGCTTCTGGACTCAGCGGCCCGGTCACCCTCCACCCACTTGGCCGCAGAGGCCCGAGACAGAGAAACAGCAGCCAGAGGCCTCGGGGTTCAGCCGGGGCTGGCCTTCACGGGAGTCGGTCACCGTAGGGAAGACGGCCATGGTGGCAGCGTCTCCTGGCCGAGCCCCGCGAGGGTGGGGCTCACCTCTGACCGTCGCGGAAGCAGCTGCAGGTAGAAATCAGCCCTAGGCCCCAGCAGTGTTGTCACGAGGGAGCTGACGACCAAGAGCCCGAGACAGAGCGGCCGGCCCTGCCCCGCCCCCGGGCGCCCACCCCGAGTCCGTGTCCCCGCCTCCCACTGCGGCCGAACTGCCCCGTGCCCATGCCGGCGGCTCCCGTGGGCCTGAGTCCGCAGCAGACACGCGCTCGAGCCAGACACAGCCAAGGGTCCCTAAGCCCGGGGCCGGCGCCAGCATGGCCCTCTACGTCCACTTCCGTGGCGGGCTCCTGAAAGCCCCAGGCCCAGCGCGCGTCGCCTGAGGTCTTGGTGCAAACTCAGGCGTCTCCTCCTGAAGACCCACGAGCACGGGCCCTGCTCGAGGCCACGAGACTCCGGAGTCCCAGGGACCCACGCCGTCTGCCCGCGGAGGCGGCGCGAGTCCTCACTGGCTCCCGCGACAGGGGTCCCCGCTCGCCCCCACACCTCAGCACCGACGTCGCAGAAGGCCAGCCGCCCACGTCCTGATCCAGACGCCGCCGCGGAGGGAGGACGCCTCTGCCTGGCGCGCAGCTCGCGGAGCAGACTCCGCGGTGATGCCGTCGTGGCGCTCGCCGCAGGGGGGCGGCCTCGAGGTCCACGCTCAGTCCGCTGTCCCGGCCATCACGGCCACGCCTGCCGGAGCCGGGGAGGAGGCCAGGGCTGCGTACCCGAGCGGCGCCTTCCCTCTCGCACTGGGCCGGTGGTGACCCCCGCCGGTCGCCTGGGTGAATGTCTGAAATGCGAGGGGCCTGACAGTAGACTGAGCCGCGGGTGACGAGCGGGGGCTCCTGGCTCGGGCGGGCTTTCTGCAGGCGTGAGCTGCTTGCGCCCACGCCGGCTTCCAGTCTTGCCAAACGGGCTCTGTTTTTAAATCGGAAGGACTCTTTCTTAGTGACCGTCGCTCGTCGGGCAAGCTCGGCCGTTTGGCTGCCTCCTAAACCCTGCTGGGGCCCAATCCCCCCATCCCGGCCCCGGCTGGGGGGTTGGTTCCGGGTGGGGTTAGACAAGCTGGGGCGGGGGATGGGTACCAGGATGCGGTTGTGCAGGTCTGCCCGGGGACCCCACCCACTCACGGTCGTTCCTCGGCGGCACTGCGCTCCATCCCCGCAGGCCCCTGGACCCGTCTCTCCCGCAGCCGCACCCCTCGGCCTGCTTGGGGCGCCCCACCTTTGGGTCTATCCCAGCCCAGGCTGGGGTCCAGTGCCTGTTGGTTATGCACGTGCACTCTCGTGTCTGTGTGTGGAAGGTGCACACACAGGCTTGTTGATGTGTGTGTGTACGTGCCCGGGCGTGTGCCTTGAAATGGAGGGACAGCACACACATGGCCGCTTCTGGGCAACCGTGAGCCTTTTGCATTTTTCTCCGACTGTCGGTGCCGCGGGGCCAGGGGTTGGGGCAGGGAGGGGCAGCCGTCCCGTCCCAGGTTTCACGCCTGAGGCCGGCCGTGCTGCTCCTTGGCGGCCCGAGCGCCTGCGTGAACCGATGTGCCCGGCGAGGGCTGGGCACAGTGCCTCTGAGCCACGTGGGTGCAGGTGCATCGCTTTCTGTTCCTCCGGGAGCCTCGGCGATCCTTCCCCTTCTGCGGGCACCGTCTTTGTAGCTTTCTGACCGGGCCGGGCGTGCCGGGGGCGGCTCTATAAACATGGCTCTGGGCGTCGGCACGGCCGTGGGGATGGCTGAGGTGGAATTTTTCCTGTCCACACTCAGCCTCGAGATCTGGCTGTCGATTGCCCGGCAGTGCCGTTTCCCAAGTAAACAGTGGGCCCCTGGGCCGATGACACACAGTTGGTCACGGTTCTTGAAGGAAATGTTGGCGAAGACAGCCAACCGTGACTCTCGCCTGCGTCTTGTCCTACCGGCCCCAGCTGGCTGCGCGGCCTCGGGAGACTGCCCGCCTCTCGGGCTCACGTCCCTCTGCCGTGAGATGGGCCGTGGCCGGGTGTGCACCAGCAGGGCACACGCCGGGGTGTGGAGCTCAGACGCGGGAGGCTGGAATGGCGCGTTGTGTGGCTACAGCCGGGCCCCAGGGCAGCCGGAGGGGAAGCGGGCTGAGGCTAAGATGAGCTAAGACGGAGCGTCTGGGGAGCAGGCTGAGGCCTTCTGAAAGACGGGGTGGCCCAGCCTCAACGCACCATAAAGGGGCTCGGGGCCGCAGTGCTGGCCGACCCCTCCACTCGCAACACGCCCTCCTAACCCTCCCGCGGGGCTGCTTCCCGTTTTCCACGTCTAACAGAAGATAAGTCATTCTTTTGTGTAAAACCAGCCCTGGGGATTCCCTGTGGCCCCGGGGCCACTGCTGCGTTGCTCAGTCACGACCGGCTCTCTGTGACCCCGTGGGTGATGGCCCGCCTGGCTCCGCCGTCCACGGGGTTCTGCAGGCCGGAACACGGGAGCGGGTGCCGCGCCCTCCTCCAGGGGATCTTCCCCACCCAGGGATCAAACCCGGCCCTTCCGCACTGCGGGCAGATTCGTTGCCACTGAGCCACTGGGGAAGTCCGCGGTTCAGTGGTTAAGCGCTGCAGTTCCACTGAAGGGGGCTTAGGCTCTATCCCTGGTCAGAGAACTAAGACCCTGACCAAAGAACAGCCCACAGACACCCCAGACCTGCCGTCCCAAGGGCCGAATGATGTGTTTGTGGCCGTGGTGACGTAAAAGCCCTCTCGGCTCCCGGCCAGTGGGGCCCAGGCTCGGTGCAGCCTCCCCTCCCCAACCCGAAGCCCAGGAGGGTCGTCCCTCCGCACTCACCGCTGGACCCGCGTCCCGCTCCGAGTGCCTGTGGTCTCGGGGAAGCCGGGCCTCCTGGGGGTCTGCGTGAGGGTCCTGTACCGGAGGACCACCGACGGGGACTGACAAGGACAGACTCTGTCCCCCCAGCCCTGGGGGCTCCGGGGCAGCCCTTCCACCGCCTCAGGCTCCTGGTCCCCCTGCCGCCCCCCAGGCACCCTGGGCTCGTAGCCGGATCTCTGCGTCCCGGCCTCCCAGTCAGTGGCTCCTCCCCTGAGGACGCGGTTACGGGATGTGGGGCGTCCCCCAGCCCGTGTGCACGCACGCCCCGTCAGTCGTGCCCAGCTCTGTGTGACCCCGTGGACTGCAGCCCACCAGGCTCCCCTGTCCGTGGAACTCCCAGGCAAGAATGCGGGAGTAGGCAGCTGTGCCCGCCTCCGGGGCATCGTCCTGACCCGGGGATCGAACCCGCATCTCCCGCACTGCAGGCGGGCTCCCCGATGACCTCACCTTAAGTCAACAGTCACACCCACAAGGACGCTTCTCCCAGACAGGCCTCGCTCGGGGTCAGGGGACGTGCCTTCTCTAGGGACCACCTTCCCCTCCGCTGACCCCGGCAGAGCGGCTCCCTCACTCGGCACCTGAAGGGCTCAGTCCACAGAGCGGATCTGAGCGGGTCTGGGGGCAACCTCGGGCCGCAGGCAGCGGGGGGCAGGTGCAAGCGAGGCTGCCTCAGGGCCCCGAACGGCCACCTGTGGGTTCCCCTCGTTCGTGTCCAGATGCCCCCTTGAGGCCAGTGGCGGTGGTGGCCCAGGCCCACCTGTGGCCTCAGGTCACGCGTCACCTCTTCAGAGTCCCTGCTGCTGTGTCACTCGCTCTCCAAGGAGCAGGGCTCAGGGTGCCAGCGCAGCCGCGCCGTGAGGCCTGCGGGACCGTGGTCTCCCGAGCTGGATCAAACCCGCGCCCTCTGTGCTGGCGGCACGGAGTCCCGGCCACTGGACCACCAGGGCGTCCCCCAGCGTACCTTCTTTGGGGAACATTTCAGCCACCAGAGCTGGAGGCAGCCGGGTGGAAGCGTGCTGAGGCCATGGAAGACCGTCCACGGGCGCCGGGGGCTGCAGTCGCAGCCAGGACCGGGTGCATCTGTCAGAGGCCGCACCGGTGCCCACGGGGGACGTCTGGCGGAAGACTGGCCCCTTTCCTCTTAAGATGCGGAGTGCTTGCTGATTCCCAGGCAGCCCGGGGGCATCCAAAGGGCCTGTTGACCTGGCAGAGGGGCCCCCCTCTCTCAAAGTTGGGGGGTGTTGGGGTGCGCAGAGCCCCCAGGAGCCTCAAGATGTGGCCATTTCTCAACCCTGACTGAGCTCATTTTGGTCGGAGGCCGGGGGCAAGCGAGGCCCGGTGAGCAGGCTGGGAGAGAGACGCAGGGCTGGCGCAAGTCCCTTGAGCTGCCCGCGGGGCTGCAGACCACAGCGGCTTCAGCCTCTCGAGAGACTGGTTGCGAGCGAGGCCCAGCGCCAGCCAGCTCGCCGGCCCGCTGCCACGCTCGGGGTCTGGGGGCGCCCGCCCTCATCGTCCTCATGTCCCATGCTCTCCACTCGCTGGACACAGATGGATTTCCCTTTCACACTAAAAGGCCCCAAAGCCCCCAGGTGTGAGTTCAAAGTCAGGGTCGGTCCACCGCCGCAGGCAGGGCACACGGCTCGGGCCGGCACGCCGAGGCCGCACAGCAGGTGCGGGGCGCTCCGGTGTTTGCACAGCGCCTGGCCCAGACCTGCTGTGTCCAGCCCCGCCGCTCTGTGACCTCGTTCCGGCTGTGAGTGCCCTGAGCTTGTGGGTCTGGAGCTGGGGAGGAGCTGGTTGGGGAGACGGCCCCCACCCGGCTAGACCCCTGGCAGGCAGCGCTCGGGACGCGGGAGGGTTCTCCCGGAGCTGGAAACGCTGACCAGCAATTCTTCCCGCAGATCGAACCTGCCACTGGACTCTTGCGTGTCCACTCCCGCGCCTGCCGCTGCCATGCCCCTGGTGGAGATGCCCCAGCACCCGATGGGGGACAAGCCCTTCGCCTCGATGCCGCAGCTGGTCTTCTCCGGGCCCCCCTCGGCCGCGGACAGCGGGTGTGAGTGCACGCCCCCCAGCCGGCGGGGGTCCCTCAGCTCGCCCCTGAGCCAGCCGCTGTGCCAGCCGGAGAAGCGCGGGCCCCCCGCGGCCCGAGAGGTGCGCTACGTGGCGGCCGGGCAGCCGGACGAGGCGTGCGGCTGGTGGGCCTGCGCCCCCGCCTGCCTGCAGGCCTTCAACACGCCACGGGGCTTCCTGCTGTTCCTGTGCGTGGCCTCCTTCCTGCAGGGCATGACGGTGAACGGCTTCATCAACACCGTCATCACGTCCATCGAGCGGCGCTACGACCTGCACAGCTACGAGAGCGGCCTCATCGCCAGCTCCTACGACGTGGCCGCCTGCCTCTGCCTCACCTTCGTCAGCTACTTCGGGGGCCACGGCCACAAGCCCCGCTGGCTGGGCTGGGGCGTGCTCATCATGGGCGCCGGCTCGCTGGTGTTCGCGCTGCCGCACTTTGCCGCCGGCCGCTACGAGGCGCAGGTGGACGCAGCCGTGGGGCTGTGCGGGGCCAACCACACCTCGCCGTGCGGGGACCGTGCCTCTGGAGCGTCCGGCTACCGGCTGGTCTTCATGCTGGGCCAGTTCCTGCATGGCGTGGGTGCCACGCCGCTCTACACGCTGGGCGTCACGTACCTGGACGAGAACGTCAAGTCCAGCTACTCGCCCGTCTACATTGGTGAGGGGGGCGCGTGGGCGGGGAGGCCGACCGGGCGTCTGCGGGGAGCCCGGCCCAGCCCAGACCCCTCACGTTCACTTCCCTGTTGGCCACCTGTGGTCACACGTGGCCCCAGGTGCTCCGAGGCCCGGAGGCAGGGGAGCATGGGCCCGAGGGGTCTGCAGGGCGTGCGCCCCGGGGGTCCCACGGTGAGGACTCTGCACTTTCACTGTGGGGAGCCCAGGTTGGATCTCTGGTCGGGGTACTAAGTCGGGCTCATCAGCTGGTGGCCGGGCTGCCAAGGTGGACACCGCCTCGCCGCCCACGGGGGCTGGCCTCGAGCCTCACACTGCCCCTGAGACATTCTCGTTTATCTGGGGTGAGATTCCCAGGCTCTCGGCCTCACACCGCCCACTTCCCTGGAGGGCCCCCGACCCCACGCTCCAGCCCCACCGGGCTTGCTCACTGCCCCGCGTTCTCCATTCACCACCACATAGCAGTAGCCATTCCCGGGCCTCGGGGCTGCACGTAGGCCCCGGGGAGCCTGCAGCCCTGTGCGGGCACCGCCCTCATCCTGCAGAATGTGGCCCTTGGCTCTTTGCTCTTTCAAGGGGAAAAGAGTCTTAAGGTCTAAGGCAGTCTAAGGTGTCTGCGAGGCTTTGACAGGAATGTTTTAAAAACACCTTGAACGGCAGACATCAGCGGATATCACACACAGTGGAGGGCATCCCTGGTAGTCCAGTGGGTAAGGACACTGCCTTGCAGTGCAAGGGGCGCCGGTTCGATCCCTGGCCTGGGAAGATCCCACGTGCCGCGGAGCGGCTGGACCGATGTGTCCAATTGCCGAGCCGGAGCTCTGGAGCGCATGCGCCTGGAGCCGGTGCTCTGCGACAACAGAGGCCACTGCAATGGGAGGCCCACACGGGCCAGAGAAGAAAGATGGATGAAAATAGATAAACCTAAGACCAATAGAAGTGCCCCCCTCACCACCAAAAAAAAAAAAAACCACAGTGGAGACTCTACAAGGAATACCGCCCTTTAAAGCGGCTCACGCGGGGGGCGAGGGTGGGGGGCTTCTCGGGTAGATGTGTGGGGCACGGGTCCTGACGACTTTGCTCCCTTCCAGCCACCTTCTACACCGCGGCCATCCTCGGTCCTGCAGCCGGATACCTGGCGGGCGGCGCCCTGCTGAACATTTACACCGAAATCAGCCAGCGGTGAGTGACCTGGGTCCCGTGGCCGCAGTCCGTCCGTAGAGAAAGCATCTCTGCTGGTCCAGGGGGTGGCAGCCCCGGGAGGGGGATCCAGACGGGCCCTGCTCGGGTGGACCGGGGAGTCTGGGAGCCACTTGGAGAGTGTGGCCTGAGGGAGGGGACAGCGTGGGTGGACGGCCTCCCAGAGCCGGGAGAGAGCAGCCTCGACCGCTCTTGGCTCAGGCCAGGGCACCAGCTGCGCCCCTTCTGTGCTGCTCTGGGGGGTGCCTTGCCCTCTTCCTGGGAGAGCCTGGCCCCGCCAGCCCCCAGCCCCCACGCCTCGTTGGGAAGCAGCCTCGAGGGCCCCGAGGACGGGATGGACGTGCCAGGCGATCCCCGCAGCAAGCCCCCCGGGTCTTCCCGACGCCCTCGTCACTGACAGCCCGGCCCTGGCGGCGGGGTGGGGCAGCCGGGCAGAGCCTTCGTCTCTGCCCCGCAGTGACCAGCAAGCAAAAGGGTGCCCGGTGTGTGCGCCCTGGACGCTGTGAGCGCGTTCCTGACGCCAAGGGCCTCTTCCTGCAGGACGGAGCTGACCACCGAGAGTCCGCTCTGGGTGGGCGCCTGGTGGGTCGGTTTCCTGGGCGCGGGCGCCGCCGCCCTCCTCCTCGCGGTCCCCATCCTCGGCTACCCGCGGCAGCTGCCAGGTGGGTGCTTCCGGCCTCGGCGAGCGGGAGGCGGGGCACGCTGCTCCCCCTCCTCCTCCTCCTCCCTCCGTCCTGCAGGGCGCCGACCCGTGCGCGCCCTCCTCCCTGCCACTCGGGTCCACGGGAGAGGCTTCTTTCCCGGGGGCGGGGAGCCCCTTCGATTCCTTCCCTCTGGTCCCGGGACGAGCCCCGCGGGACTCTCCCCCGCCCGCCAGCCCGTCCCCCGGCGCACCCGTGCGGGGACCGCCGGGTCGCACACCAGGACCATGAGGGCCTGGGTCTCTGCCGCTCCCTGACGCCGCTCCTTGCAGGCTCCCAGCGCTACGTGGTCATGAGAGCCCCCGAAGCACACCAGCCGAAGAGCAGTAGCCACGAGGCGACCAGCAACCCCGACTTCGGAAAGACCATCAGAGACCTGCCTCTGTAAGGACCGGGGGGCCTCTCGTCTGTGCCTGTGTGTCCCACAGACACTTTGGGGTGCGACGGGCTGCGTCTGCGCCCCCAGCTAGGAGAGTCCTGTGACCGCCCCCCAGGGCCACGCGGGGAGCCCGCAGCCCCTGAGCTTCCTCTGAGCCAACAGGCTTCAGTTCTTGGCTCCAAAACACGCGCAGAAAGATTCGGAGGAGCAGACAGGGCCTCGTGGTGGGGAGCCACCGAGGGCCGGTTCTGAGACCCCACAGTGCCTGTCCCCCACTGCCCAGGGACCTGCACTCCGGGGACCGTCCACGTGCCCGCACGGCAGGCTCCGGGTCCACGTCTTGTGCCCCGAGGTGCTGCTCGGGTGAGCTGCCCCGTAACCAGGGAGTCCGCAGGCCCCAGGGAAGCTGCTGATCCCCCAGGAGACACCCCCCGCCTGTCCTCCGACTGGTTCTCTGAGTGTCACCTGAGCGTGCCCTGGGGGCTCCAAGGAGGGCACCGTCCAGCCTCTGCCTTGTCTTGGGCAGTGACGCCCTGTTTAGCTCGCCTGTGACCAGCCTCATTTTGCCAACGTCACAGTGTCAGGACAAACGGAGCCTGGGCCGCTGGGGTGTGGGGCCAGGGCCCCCCATCGGGTGTTCCACAGGGGACTCCCCCAGGTGGAGGGAGAGGCCCTCGGACGGTCACCTGCCTGAGTTCAGCCTCAGCGAGCGCACACCTGCCCGGCCGCTTCTTGAGCCTGTGAATGGCTCCCTGTGGGACAGGGGCTCTCCGTGGTGGCCCTGGGCCCTTGCTGTCTGTCCTCAGCACAAGGGAAGCTCCGGGCTGCCTGCTGCCTGGTTAGACCCCAAGAAGAGCCACCCACTCAGGAGGCCGCCCCGAGGCTGGCAGCGCTAGCCCAGGGCCGCACTGGCCTGCGGGGGTGGGGACCACCCCGGTGGGGCGGGCTCGTCCGTCTCCTGACATCACAGTGACGCTGGGCGCGGGGCCACCCGCTGCTTCTGAGCCGTGCCAGCACCGAGGGTGTCAACGACCTGGTCCCCAGCGGCCCTGGGGACAAAGTGCTGAGATAAGGAGGTTTATGCCCAGGCTTGGTTCCCCAAGCGGCTTGCTATCGATAAAACAAATCCGCGAACACAGACCCTCTGTCAAGGTCACGGCCTGTCAGCGGGGATTAGGAAATGAGGAAGCTCACGTATTCCTGGGAGGAGTCACCCGCTGACCCTGGGCGGGTCTGGGCAGGGGGGGAATTGAGGACACGATCCTGGAGATTCAGTTCTTGGCTCCAAAACACGCAGAAAGATTCGGAGGAGCAGACAGGGCCTCGTGGTGGGAGCCACCGAGGGCCGGTTCTGAGACCCCACAGTGCCTGTCCCCACTGCCCAGGGACCTGCACTGGGACCGTCCACGTGCCCGCACGGCAGGCTCCGGGTCCACGTCTTGTGCCCCGAGGTGCTGCTCGGGTGAGCTGCCCCGTAACCAGGGAGTCCGCAGGCCCCAGGAAGCTGCTGATCCCCCAGGAGACACCCCCCGCCTGTCCTCCGACTGGTTCTCTGAGTGTCACCTGAGCGTGCCCTGGGGGCTCCAAGGAGGGCACCGTCCAGCCTCTGCCTTGTCTTGGGCAGTGACGCCCTGTTTAGCTCGCCTGTGACCAGCCTCATTTTGCCAACGTCACAGTGTCAGGACAAACGGAGCCTGGGCCGCTGGGGTGTGGGGCCAGGGCCCCCCATCGGGTGTTCCACAGGGGACTCCCCCAGGTGGAGGGAGAGGCCCTCGGACGGTCACCTGCCTGAGTTCAGCCTCAGCGAGCGCACACCTGCCCGGCCGCTTCTTGAGCCTGTGAATGGCTCCCTGTGGGACAGGGGCTCTCCGTGGTGGCCCTGGGCCCTTGCTGTCTGTCCTCAGCACAAGGGAAGCTCCGGGCTGCCTGCTGCCTGGTTAGACCCCAAGAAGAGCCACCCACTCAGGAGGCCGCCCCGAGGCTGGCAGCGCTAGCCCAGGGCCGCACTGGCCTGCGGGGGTGGGGACCACCCCGGTGGGGCGGGCTCGTCCGTCTCCTGACATCACAGTGACGCTGGGCGCGGGGCCACCCGCTGCTTCTGAGCCGTGCCAGCACCGAGGGTGTCAACGACCTGGTCCCCAGCGGCCCTGGGGACAAAGTGCTGAGATAAGGAGGTTTATGCCCAGGCTTGGTTCCCCAAGCGGCTTGCTATCGATAAAACAAATCCGCGAACACAGACCCTCTGTCAAGGTCACGGCCTGTCAGCGGGGATTAGGAAATGAGGAAGCTCACGTATTCCTGGGAGGAGTCACCCGCTGACCCTGGGCGGGTCTGGGCAGGTCCGGGAAGGGACGGGCCGCACCCGGCGCTCCCCTGCTGACGGGCACACACACACACGCACACGCTGAGTCCCAGAGCGCCACCAGGACAGCATGTCCTCTGCATCCTGCTTCCTTCATGGACGTGGGACGTGGGACCAGAGAGAAGCCTCATCCTGAGACTCGCGTTTGGAAGTCAGTTCTGAGGGAGTCAGGTCCCACTGGGGGCGGGAGGCAGCTCTGCAGTCTCTGAGCGGCCATGGGCGAGGTGCCTGCGTCCGTGTCGGTCCCCCGAGGCACGGGGCTAATTGCGGCCACACCCCGCGCTTATCCTCCCAGAACCGAGTCTGGTGCTGCCAGTGCCCTCGAAACGACGGGCGTTTCGGTGCCAAGGCGCCTGCCCTGCTTTGGCAGGTGCGCGGGCGCTGGCCGGGTGGGGTCTCCCTCCTGGGGGTGATCTGCCGCATCTGCGACGCTGGCTGTCCGGTGGGCTTGTCAGCAGAGCGGCTGTGACATCTCTGCCACCACAACCGTTTGTCATCGGCCTGTGCCTGTTTACAGACACCCGAGAGGGCCCAGGGCTCCGGGGAAAGCTGCCCCCAGCCCACGTCACTTTTGAGTGCTGACCTGGGGCCGGCTCGGGAAAGGCAGGCTGCACGTGAAGCCGTGTGCATTGGGCTCGGGGGTACGTGCAGGCCAGGTCCGAGGGGCCGATGCCAAGACCCTTTCTCAAGAGGCCACGGCCCCCTGAGTGCACAGCGAGGGAGGCCAGGAGCTCGTCAAGCCACAGGGGCTCCTGGGAGGGGCCTTTCGCTCCACGCCACGGGGCTTCCCTTTCCCAGGAGGTGCCTGAGCCACGTCCCCGCGGCCCCGGGCCCCCTTCTGGGGCCATGCCTCCCAGCCTCCGCTCCTGGCCCAGGCCCTCTGTCGGTCCTCCCGGTCACCCAGGCCCGGCTCCGCGGCAGCGCGGTCCCTCGGGCCTCTCCCCCCGAGCCGGGCTCCAGGGCGCCGGACCCCGGCCAGCTCGCCCCGCGCCAGCTTCGTCCCGCACCCGCGCCTGGTTCCCTGGAGTAACGTGCCTGGCGCTCTCTGGCGCCCCGCTCCGCTCCACTCCTCGCTCCGAGCCCGGGCTCCTCGTTCTCTGTGCTCAGGTGGGTGAGGCTCTGACTCGGGCCCCCGCTGACCCTCTGCCTCTCCTCTGCCTCTCCTCGGGTCCCCTCCCCGGCCAGCTCCGTCTGGCTGCTCCTGAAGAACCCCACGTTCCTCCTGCTCTGCCTGGCCGGGGCCACCGAGACCACGCTCATCGCCGGCATGTCCACGTTCGGGCCCAAGTTCCTTGAGTCCCAGTTCAGTCTCAGCGCCTCGGAGGCCGCCACCCTGTTTGGTAAGAACACGCTGAAGCTTGGTGCGGGGGTTGGGGGCGGCTCTCTGCTTTTTCATCAGTTTTTAGAGGCAGGGGGGCCTTTGGGGGTCTTTTCTAGAAAACCACAGGCACCGCTGCCTACGGGGCACCCTCGGGGCGCGTGGTGGGAGCCCTGGGAGCCGGCGGCCAGGCTCCTGCGTGAGAACTCCGATCACACAAGGGCCGTCCTGAGCGGGAGAAGGGTCCTTCCTGAGGGCAGCGGGCCGGCGGGCCTCTCTGTGGCCCCGTGGAACCATGCCGCCCCCTCGCCAGCCGCCTGGAGTGGCGCCTTCATGCCCCTGGCGTGGGGCGGAAGAGGTCTGGCTGATGGATCCCCCTGGACGGCCTGGGGCCTGGCCACCCCGGGCCAGGCGATGGGTGTCCCCGGGGCTCCCTGAGGCTAGAGCCCTGGGCCAGCCTGGCCAGAGGCACACTGTGGCCCGAGGGGATGGGCCCTCCCAGGAGAGCGAGGGTCCTCCTTGGACCCCCTCCTCCCAGCCCTGTTCACGGGTTCGCCCTGTGGCTGGGGGCAACCGCGGCCTCAGGAGCGCACACCAGGCCGGAGGTGTGGGGGTCCCCCTGGCCGAGCCCCTCCCCACAGGGCTCAGTTCCCTGTGTGGCTGTCAGACTGGGGGCCCCACCCCACCCCTCGTGACTGACGCTCCCAGACACGCCTCTTTGCTGACTTCAGGGCTGACCCCGTCTACCCAGACGCCCACCCGGAACAGATGTCTCCTTCCCCATGGCCGACACCCCTCTGGGATAGCCGTGTCCCCGGGGCCCCAGAGCTGGCCTGGCGCTCTCTGGCGCCCGCTCCGCTCCACTCCTCGCTCCGAGCCCGGCTCCTCGTTCTCTGTGCTCAGGTGGGTGAGGCTCTGACTCGGGCCCCCGCTGACCCTCTGCCTCTCCTCTGCCTCTCCTCGGGTCCCCTCCCCGGCCAGCTCCGTCTGGCTGCTCCTGAAGAACCCCACGTTCCTCCTGCTCTGCCTGGCCGGGGCCACCGAGACCACGCTCATCGCCGGCATGTCCACGTTCGGGCCCAAGTTCCTTGAGTCCCAGTTCAGTCTCAGCGCCTCGGAGGCCGCCACCCTGTTTGGTAAGAACACGCTGAAGCTTGGTGCGGGGGTTGGGGGCGGCTCTCTGCTTTTTCATCAGTTTTTAGAGGCAGGGGGGCCTTTGGGGGTCTTTTCTAGAAAACCACAGGCACCGCTGCCTACGGGGCACCCTCGGGGCGCGTGGTGGGAGCCCTGGGAGCCGGCGGCCAGGCTCCTGCGTGAGAACTCCGATCACACAAGGGCCGTCCTGAGCGGGAGAAGGGTCCTTCCTGAGGGCAGCGGGCCGGCGGGCCTCTCTGTGGCCCCGTGGAACCATGCCGCCCCCTCGCCAGCCGCCTGGAGTGGCGCCTTCATGCCCCTGGCGTGGGGCGGAAGAGGTCTGGCTGATGGATCCCCCTGGACGGCCTGGGGCCTGGCCACCCCGGGCCAGGCGATGGGTGTCCCCGGGGCTCCCTGAGGCTAGAGCCCTGGGCCAGCCTGGCCAGAGGCACACTGTGGCCCGAGGGGATGGGCCCTCCCAGGAGAGCGAGGGTCCTCCTTGGACCCCCTCCTCCCAGCCCTGTTCACGGGTTCGCCCTGTGGCTGGGGGCAACCGCGGCCTCAGGAGCGCACACCAGGCCGGAGGTGTGGGGGTCCCCCTGGCCGAGCCCCTCCCCACAGGGCTCAGTTCCCTGTGTGGCTGTCAGACTGGGGGCCCCACCCCACCCCTCGTGACTGACGCTCCCAGACACGCCTCTTTGCTGACTTCAGGGCTGACCCCGTCTACCCAGACGCCCACCCGGAACAGATGTCTCCCTTCCCCATGGCCGCCGACACCCCCTCCTGGGATAGCCGTGTCCCCCGGGGCCCCAGAGCTGGCCTCAGGCTGGGGAGAGGGGCTCCCTGAGCCCAGGAGCTCTGCCATCTCCACCCAGTCCCTTCTGCTCCCCACCCCCGGTAGCCTGGAAACCGCGTGCCAGTGAAGGCAAAGTGTAGCTTCTCCGTTGTGTCCGACTCTTCGTGAGCCCGGGGGTTGCAGCCCGCCAGGCTCCTCTGTCCACGGGATCCTCCAGGCAAGAACGCTGGCGCGGGTGGCCGTTCCCCTCTCCAGGGGATCCTCCCGGCCCAGGGATTGAACTGGGGCCTCCCACGTTGCTGGCAGATTCTTTACCCTCTGAGCCACCGGGGAAGCCCTACTTCCTGCCCAATGGCAGCAGCCATCCGCTCCTCCACGTATCCCTCTGCGGTCAGGCTCCACGGAGGCCGCGCATCCTGGAGCCTCCCCCGCGGGTGGGGGCCGTGGCAGGGCCTGTGGCCGGGCCTCTCCCGGCGCTGCTCCACCCAGACGCTGGCCAGGTGGCCTCCCCGGGCGCTGGGCCCTGAGAGTAGCGTCAGGGTCCCTACACGAGGCGCAGAGCCCAGCACCTTCTTGAGGACGGGCCTCCGTCTTCCCACGGTGAAGTGGAGGCAGCCCGCGGTGCTGGTCCTGAGCCCCCCTCTCCGCAGGGTACCTGGTGGTGCCGGCGGGCGGCGGAGGCACGTTCCTGGGCGGCTTCTTTGTGAACAGGCTCAAGCTCCGCGGCGCCAGCATCATCAAGTTCTGCCTGCTCTGCACCCTGGTCAGCCTGCTGGCCTTCCTCGTCTTCCTCATACACTGCCCGGGCGTGCCCATGGCAGGCGTGACCGTCGGCTACCACGGGAGGTAAGGGCCCGGTGGCCCTGGGTCCGGGGGCCCTGGGATGGAGATGGGGTCGCAAAGCGAGGAGCTTGCGCGGCGGCGCCTGCGGTAAGGAACCCGCCTGCTGGTGCAAGAGAGTGACCCGTGAGGGGTCGCGCTGGGTGCGGAAGGCCCGCTGGAGGAGCGTCATCCCGCCCGACCCCCCGCCCGGGCCCCGGCCGCACGGGCGCTCCCAGATTTTCGCCGGTTCTACCCAGACGGGCCCCCGCCACACCCCTCCTGGGATAGCCGTGTCCCCCGGGGCCCCAGAGCTGGCCTCAGGCTGGGGAGAGGGGCTCCCTGAGCCCAGGAGCTCTGCCATCTCCACCCAGTCCCTTCTGCTCCCCACCCCCGGTAGCCTGGAAACCGCGTGCCAGTGAAGGCAAAGTGTAGCTTCTCCGTTGTGTCCGACTCTTCGTGAGCCCGGGGGTTGCAGCCCGCCAGGCTCCTCTGTCCACGGGATCCTCCAGGCAAGAACGCTGGCGCGGGTGGCCGTTCCCCTCTCCAGGGGATCCTCCCGGCCCAGGGATTGAACTGGGGCCTCCCACGTTGCTGGCAGATTCTTTACCCTCTGAGCCACCGGGGAAGCCCTACTTCCTGCCCAATGGCAGCAGCCATCCGCTCCTCCACGTATCCCTCTGCGGTCAGGCTCCACGGAGGCCGCGCATCCTGGAGCCTCCCCCGCGGGTGGGGGCCGTGGCAGGGCCTGTGGCCGGGCCTCTCCCGGCGCTGCTCCACCCAGACGCTGGCCAGGTGGCCTCCCCGGGCGCTGGGCCCTGAGAGTAGCGTCAGGGTCCCTACGCGAGGCGCAGAGCCCAGCACCTTCTTGAGGACGGGCCTCCGTCTTCCCACGGTGAAGTGGAGGCAGCCCGCGGTGCTGGTCCTGAGCCCCCCTCTCCGCAGGGTACCTGGTGGTGCCGGCGGGCGGCGGAGGCACGTTCCTGGGCGGCTTCTTTGTGAACAGGCTCAAGCTCCGCGGCGCCAGCATCATCAAGTTCTGCCTGCTCTGCACCCTGGTCAGCCTGCTGGCCTTCCTCGTCTTCCTCATACACTGCCCGGGCGTGCCCATGGCAGGCGTGACCGTCGGCTACCACGGGAGGTAAGGGCCCGGTGGCCCTGGGTCCGGGGGCCCTGGGATGGAGATGGGGTCGCAAAGCGAGGAGCTTGCGCGGCGGCGCCTGCGGTAAGGAACCCGCCTGCTGGTGCAAGAGAGTGACCCGTGAGGGGTCGCGCTGGGTGCGGAAGGCCCGCTGGAGGAGGGCGTGGCAGCCCGCTCCACCATTCCCGCCCGGAGGCCCGCGGGCCACGCAGCCGGGCGCGCGGCGGTCCACGGGGCGCAGGGGAGCCGGACGCCGCTCGGGGGGGCTGCAGCCACATGGCGGCGAGGGGAGCCTCGGCGGAGCCCCTGGCGGCGCTCCCACGGGGACCCGGGCCTCCGGCTGCCCCCGCCCACCGCCACGCTCCCGCCCGCAGCCTGCTGCCCGAAGGCCGCCCAGAGCTGACGGCCGCCTGCAACACCGCCTGCAGCTGCCGGCCCGAGCGCTACAGCCCCGCGTGCGGCTCCGACGGCCTCCTCTACTACTCGCCCTGCTACGCCGGCTGCCGGGAGGCGGCTGCGCCGGGCCGCGGCGGCCAGAAGGTGAGAGGGCCGCTGCGCCCGGGGCCGCGCCCGGACCTGGGTCCCCTGCCGCTGCCCGCTGTAACCAGCGCTGTTGTTGCGCTCCCCAGGTGTACCGAGACTGTAGCTGTGTCCCTCAGAATTTTTCCTCTGGTTTTGGCCATGCTACCGCAGGGAAATGCACTTCAACTTGTCAGAGAAAGCCCCTCCTTCTGGTTTTCATATTCGTTGTAATTGTCTTTACCTTCCTCAGCAGCATTCCTGCGCTAACAGCGACTTTACGGTAAGCCCGGGGCGGGGCGCGCCCTGGTCCACAGCCTTCCCTTTGCAGCCAAGCTGGAGCTCTGCCGATCCCTGCGGAGTGGGCGCCAGGCCCCGAAACCCTGGCAGGAAAGAGCTACCTGCCTCTGGCGGCGCTTGCCGCCCGGGGAGGCGGTGACGCGGCCTGGGGCTCGGCCGGGCCGGCGCTGGCGCGGGGGTGGGACGCGGCGAGCGGTCAAGCTTCCCCAGGTGCTGACCGGCGTCGGTCTTCCACTGCAGGTGCGTCTGTGACCAGCAGAGATCCTTTGCGCTGGGAATCCAGTGGATCCTGGTTAGAACTCTAGGTACTGTGCTCCGTGAGGCCCCCAAGCGCAGCTGTGCGCGCAGCCGGGCTGGTGCGCCTCCCGCCCGAGGCTCTGCCCGCGCCAGGGGCGGTGCCGTTCCCGAGCCGTCCGCCAGAGGGACCCCTGGCCATGGATGCGCCCAGAGAGCGCTGTTCAGCCGCGAAGTCCTGTGCGCTTCCGACTCTGCCGCCCCCGAGAACTGCGCGCACCAGGCTTCCCTGTCCTTCACCGTCTCCCAGAGTCTGCCCAAACTCAGGTCCACTGAGTGGGTGATGCCATCCAGCCGTCTCAGCCTCCTGCCCTCAGTCTTTCCCAGCATCAGGTCTTTTCTCAAGACCCAGAGGGGGCTTCCCTGGTGGTCCAGTGGGTAAGAACACCGCCCTGCAGTGCAAGGGGCACTGGTTCGATCTCTGGCCTGGGAAGATCCCACGTGCCATGGAGCAGCTGGACCGATGTGTCCAATTACCGAGCCGGAGCTCTGGAGTGCACGCGCCCAGAGCCGGTGCTCTGCGACAACAGAGGCCACTGCGAAGGGAGGCCCACACGGGCCAAAGAACAAAGATGGATGAAGATAAATAAATGAAAGACCAATAGAAATGGGCCGCCCGCCCCCCTCCCTCCCCCAAAAAATAAATAAATAAATAAATAAAATAAAGGCCCAGAGGGCACCCTTTCCTCAGTAACACACAGGCTCCACCGGAGGCAAAGGTCAGGGGAGGTCCTGGCCGCGGGAAACACGTCCCCAGACACAGGAGCGCCCGGCCCTCTGCACCCCTGCGAGCCTCTCCCTGAGAGCCCACGCTGTGCGGTCGCAGTACAGCTCCCCGGGCGCGTGCGGGCACTGAGTGTCTCTCTCTCCGCAGGCGGCATCCCGGGGCCCATCGCCTTCGGCTGGGTGATCGACAAGGCGTGCCTGCTCTGGCAGGACCAGTGTGGCCAGCAGGGCTCCTGCTTCGTGTACCAGAACTCGGCCATGAGCCAGTACCTGCTGACCGCAGGGCTGGGGTACAAGGTGCGCGGGGCATCGTCTCCCCCAGGGGCACTGACGGGGAGGGGGTCCCAGGGCTCAGTCCAGAGAGCCAAGCATCTTCTCCCACTCTCTCAGGGGTCTGGGCGTCCCCGAGGCTCTGCCCGCGCCAGGGGCGGTGCCGTTCCCGAGCCGTCCGCCAGAGGGACCCCTGGCCATGGATGCGCCCAGAGAGCGCTGTTCAGCCGCGAAGTCCTGTGCGCTTCCGACTCTGCCGCCCCCGAGAACTGCGCGCACCAGGCTTCCCTGTCCTTCACCGTCTCCCAGAGTCTGCCCAAACTCAGGTCCACTGAGTGGGTGATGCCATCCAGCCGTCTCAGCCTCCTGCCCTCAGTCTTTCCCAGCATCAGGTCTTTTCTCAAGACCCAGAGGGGGCTTCCCTGGTGGTCCAGTGGGTAAGAACACCGCCCTGCAGTGCAAGGGGCACTGGTTCGATCTCTGGCCTGGGAAGATCCCACGTGCCATGGAGCAGCTGGACCGATGTGTCCAATTACCGAGCCGGAGCTCTGGAGTGCACGCGCCCAGAGCCGGCGCTCTGCGACAACAGAGGCCACTGCGAAGGGAGGCCCACACGGGCCAAAGAACAAAGATGGATGAAGATAAATAAATGAAAGACCAATAGAAATGGGCCGCCCGCCCCCCTCCCTCCCCCAAAAAATAAATAAATAAATAAATAAAATAAAGGCCCAGAGGGCACCCTTTCCTCAGTAACACACAGGCTCCACCGGAGGCAAAGGTCAGGGGAGGTCCTGGCCGCGGAAGCACGTCCCCAGACACAGGAGCGCCCGGCCCTCTGCACCCCTGCGAGCCTCTCCCTGAGAGCCCACGCTGTGCGGTCGCAGTACAGCTCCCCGGGCGCGTGCGGGCACTGAGTGTCTCTCTCTCCGCAGGCGGCATCCCGGGGCCCATCGCCTTCGGCTGGGTGATCGACAAGGCGTGCCTGCTCTGGCAGGACCAGTGTGGCCAGCAGGGCTCCTGCTTCGTGTACCAGAACTCGGCCATGAGCCAGTACCTGCTGACCGCAGGGCTGGGGTACAAGGTGCGCGGGGCATCGTCTCCCCCAGGGGCACTGACGGGGAGGGGGTCCCAGGGCTCAGTCCAGAGAGCCAAGCATCTTCTCCCACTCTCTCAGGGGTCTGGGCGTCCCCCGGGGGGCTTCCAGCCGCTTAACCTCCCCGTGGAGGGGATGCACTGGACGTCGCCCTGAAGCCGGTTCCCAGAGGGGGACCCTTCCCCGTTCCGAGCTGTCATTGTTGGGACGTGATGACCTGGTGCCAGTGGAGGCAGCGATGGGACAGCAAGGCCAGGGGCCACGTCCAGCCCCCGTCCTCCGGCCTGCAGAGCCCTCACTGCCCCCATCGGCGGCTGGCCCTGGCGCTCTGGTCAGCAGAGGGCTGATGAGTGGGTCAGTGAGAGTCCCGCCCACACCGGGAGCCGGCCCTGGCTTCCCTTGTTCCCCGTGTTGTTCGGTCCCCGAGTCAGAGCGACGCTGGTACCGGGCGTTGTCTGCCCGACAGCAAGCCCGCGCCCTCGGGGGACGCTCCTGACGCGAGGGCCGTTCGGGTGGCGGCGGGGTTGCAGGGTCACTCGTGGAAACAGCCTCTCGTCAGTACAGGCCCGTCCGCCCAGGCAGTGCCCTGTGAACCCAGCACCCGCACCTTACACACGCACACGCACACGCACACACGCGTGTACGGAGGCTGGCGTGCACGCCCACCCTGTCATCCTCCAGACGGCCTGTGAGTCTGGCGGGGAGGGGCGATCCGGCCGGCGGGTGTCGTGCAGCGACCGCCAAAGCCGACGCCCCTGCTTAGGGCCAGGGCCAGCGGTGACAAGAGGCCCCCGCTGGCAGCTTAGACAGGAACTCGTTCTGTCGCGTTCTGGGGGCCAGGTCGGCAGCGTCGAGGTGTCTGCAGCGCGCCTGCCCGCGGGCGCCTGTGGCCTCTGCCCGCTGCCTCTCGGCTGCGGCAGGCTCCTCCGTCTTTGGGGCCCTTGGGCTTTGCAGGGCCGCGCCCCGCCTCTGCCTCCGTCGTCACGTGCTGCTCCCGGCACGTCTGCGGCGGCCCCGTAGCTCCGCGGGATGTGGACCAGAGCCCGCCCTCACGCAGACGGCCTCAAGATCCCCAACGTAATTGCAGTCACAAAGGCCCTGGCTTCAGGTCAAGTCCCGCTCACAGGTTCAGGGACCACTACTTGGACACAAGTTTTGGGGGGTGCTGTTCAGCCCGTGGCAAGCACCCCCACTTCACCCCGTGCCTCTGTTTTTAAGTCAAAACCCATTTTTCACTCCCCCACCAACAGTATTGCCATCCGGGCGACGGGCTGGCTGCGCAGGGCAGACGGGTCCTCCGGCCAGAGCAGAGCCTCCTCCCCTGGGCCTGTGAGGAACCCGGGACTGGCCGGAGGCTCGGACCCGGGAGTCGGCAGGGCCTCCTGGTGGGCAGCTCCGCTGAGGTCCAGCGGCTCCTCTCTCCCCAGGCCCCTGCCTGCCTGCTTCCTGTACAAGAGCGCCTCGGGTCTTCTGACCTGGAGGCTTCCCTGCCCAGCCAGTCCACGGCCTCCGACAACCCCGCGGACCTTCAGGAGGCCGGCTGCTCCTTGTTCCCCGTGTTGTTCGGTCCCCGAGTCAGAGCGACGCTGGTACCGGGCGTTGTCTGCCCGACAGCAAGCCCGCGCCCTCGGGGGACGCTCCTGACGCGAGGGCCGTTCGGGTGGCGGCGGGGTTGCAGGGTCACTCGTGGAAACAGCCTCTCGTCAGTACAGGCCCGTCCGCCCAGGCAGTGCCCTGTGAACCCAGCACCCGCACCTTACACACGCACACGCACACGCACACACGCGTGTCACGGAGGCTGGCGTGCACGCCCACCCTGTCATCCTCCAGACGGCCTGTGAGTCTGGCGGGAGGCGATCCGGCCGGCGGGTGTCGTGCAGCGACCGCCAAAGCCGACGCCCCTGCTTAGGCCAGGGCCAGCGGTGACAAGAGGCCCCCGCTGGCAGCTTAGACAGGAACCCGTTCTGTCGCGTTCTGGGGGCCAGGCCGACAGCGTCGAGGTGTCTGCAGCGCGCCTGCCCGCGGGCGCCTGTGGCCTCTGCCCGCTGCCTCTCGGCTGCGGCAGGCTCCTCCGTCTTTGGGGCCCTTGGGCTTCGCAGGGCCGCGCCCCGCCTCTGCCTCCGTCGTCACGTGCTGCTCCCGGCACGTCTGCGGCGGCCCCGTAGCTCCGCGGGATGTGGACCAGAGCCCGCCCTCACGCAGACGGCCTCAAGATCCCCAACGTAATTGCAGTCACAAAGGCCCTGGCTTCAGGTCAAGTCCCGCTCACAGGTTCAGGGACCACTACTTGGACACAAGTTTTGGGGGGTGCTGTTCAGCCCGTGGCAAGCACCCCCACTTCACCCCGTGCCTCTGTTTTTAAGTCAAAACCCATTTTTCACTCCCCCACCAACAGTATTGCCATCCGGGCGACGGGCTGGCTGCGCAGGGCAGACGGGTCCTCCGGCCAGAGCAGAGCCTCCTCCCCTGGGCCTGTGAGGAACCCGGGACTGGCCGGAGGCTCGGACCCGGGAGTCGGCAGGGCCTCCTGGTGGGCAGCTCCGCTGAGGTCCAGCGGCTCCTCTCTCCCCAGGCCCTGGGCTTCATCTTCTTCGCCATCGCCTGCTTCCTGTACAAGAGCGCCTCGGGGTCTTCTGACCTGGAGGCTTCCCTGCCCAGCCAGTCCACGGCCTCCGACAACCCCGCGGACCTTCAGGAGGCCCCCTCGGCCCGCCAGATCCGGAGAGACGTCTGATGGCCCACCTGCCCCGAGGGGCGTGGGCTTGCCACGCAGCACTTCCTGGAAACACTGTCTCATTGCTCCCCAGAAGGGGAGACCCCCCACATTGAGCCCTAGCACTGAGGACCCTGAGAACATCTGCGCTGGATCTTGGGGCTGAGCCGGTAACCCCGCGTCTAAGCCTCAGAGACACCAGGGAGAAAGAATGCAGGACACACCGAGCGGAAGGCCTTCCCCGGCCTCCGGAGCGAGGCGCCCGGCTCTCGGCTCCAGACAGAGCCCCGCCTCCCGCGGGTCCCTCGCTCTCCGCTCTTTCTCGCGGACGTGGCCAGACGGCGTCGCCAGGGCTTCAGGTCCCGTGGAAACACAAGCAGCGGTGCTTCTGAAGCCACCTGAGCGGTGTCCCTGTGACTCGTCTGTCATGAAAAGCGCAGAGCCGCCCGGGGGCCTCGGGAGCTGCCTCCGCGCCCGTCTTCTCTCCTTCCGACGGCGGGCGCTGGGAGCCGGTGGTGCCCAGCGGGCATGTGGAGCTCCGTCGCGGTCTCTGATGCCGGGGGCTCCCCGGGGCTCACGGTGACGCAGGCCTGCTCGGGGCCATCCCGAGGAAGGGACGGGGCGCCCACCTGTGGACGCGCTGGCCCCTCGGTGCTCCTGGCAGGTCCGTGGCCTTGTGCGGGCGGCCTCACCCTGACGTCCTGCATTTTCCTGATCAAGAGGAGACCGGGGGCCGCGTCCTGGGGGCACCTCCACGGGGCTCCTCCTTGGTGTGGTGTTGTCAGCCCGCTCCCAGCGCTGTCCTCAGGCTCACGACCCCACAGCGGGGCGGGAGCAGCCGGCGAGGATGTATTTATGGACCCGTGTCCTGCATAAGCACTTATTTATAAGATTTGTTTCTATCTGAGAGTGTGCTGAGCGCTTGTGACCTCCACCTGGAGGGCGTCGGGACTTGTGTGGAATGCTTACTGTCCACGTCCTCAATTAAAACTGTGTGTGAAAATATATTTTAATATTTAAAGCACACGTCCTGCCCAGTGTGTTTTATTGCCATAAATCTGCAAAGGTCAGCAGTTTTGCAAAGTGTCCGAGTGGGTTTTTGGGAGCTTGTGTCCCAGTGGGCTGCCCTGAGGCAAGGGGATGGGGTCCCCAGTGGGCACGTCTCCCACTCATCAGAGTGACCACTTTCCCGTGTGACCCGAGCCACCTCCCTCCAGGGCCCTGCGCGCAAGTTGGCGGCAGGGGGCGGGGTCCTCGGCCAGAGTCCCGCCCCTCTGCTGACACAGAGCGGTGGGGCTTGACTGGGATGATTGGGCACCGCCGTCGGCACGTGTGCGCACGGACACAAGTGTGCACACCTGTGGACCCGGCCCAGGGAGCTCTTTTTCTAAAGGTCCAAGTTTGACCGAGTGGTGACCAGGCCGGGCCGTGACCTGGTCTGCTTCATCTCCTGAGTGCAGAGGGCGGTGTTCGGGTTCTCCGTGGACGCTTCTTGGAAGAGGTGGAGCAGGAGGATCTGGTTCTGGGTTGAATCTGAGGGTGGGTCCCCGGGCGTCAGCTCTGAACCTGAGCTCCGAGCCGGCCCCCGCCCTCTTCTTCCGGGCTGGGAACCCAGAGGAGCTGCAGTTTCGGCTATGGACACCAGAGGGCAGCACGGAGGCGTCCTGGGCACAGGCTCCCTGGAGCCTCGAGCCCCTTGCCCACGTGGACCCCAGGCCTGTCCCCTGCCGGAGTCCCCTCCGCCAGGATTCCAATCAGACACCAAACGAGGTCTCTCCCTTCCACTCCCCTGGAAGACGTTTCTGAGCCATGAAGCAGACACCCATCCTTTTTCAAAGCCTGACCCTCCATTCGCTTGGCAGGGCCTGGGTTTAAGCGGAAAACAAACGGTCGGGGGCCTTACTGAGGACACGAGAGCGGATCACCTGCCCCTGCCAGGCCTGGGGCGCACCCCTCGGGCGCCTAGCGGAGCCAGGCTCTTAGATTGCCCCGCCGTCTCTGCCCTTGGAGACCAGGCGGGGACGTCGATGGTGCACACCCACTGCCAATCAAAAATCACATGTAAGAAAAGTGCCTTTGGTGACGTGTAAATAACACACGTGCAACTCCTCCGTTTGAGGTGAACGGCTCAGGGGGCAGCCGGGCTGTTTGGAGCGTGTTCTGGTCCAGGGCGCCCGTCAGCGCTGGAGCGACACCAGCGAGCGGAGTGTGAGACGAGGGCAGAGAATCCCCGCCTTCGAAACAGGAGCAAAGCATCCGAGCAGCAGACACGCCCCGGGAGCCCCGGACAGCACGGAGCCCGTGGTCAGTACACACCACAGGCCGGGGCCTGCGGGCCGGGAAGCAGCGACCGGCCAGGGGAAGGCGCGGCCTGGGATGATTGGGCACCGCCGTCGGCACGTGTGCGCACGGACACAAGTGTGCACACCTGTGGACCCGGCCCAGGGAGCTCTTTTTCTAAAGGTCCAAGTTTGACCGAGTGGTGACCAGGCCGGGCCGTGACCTGGTCTGCTTCATCTCCTGAGTGCAGAGGGCGGTGTTCGGGTTCTCCGTGGACGCTTCTTGGAAGAGGTGGAGCAGGAGGATCTGGTTCTGGGTTGAATCTGAGGGTGGGTCCCCGGGCGTCAGCTCTGAACCTGAGCTCCGAGCCGGCCCCCGCCCTCTTCTTCCGGGCTGGGAACCCAGAGGAGCTGCAGTTTCGGCTATGGACACCAGAGGGCAGCACGGAGGCGTCCTGGGCACAGGCTCCCTGGAGCCTCGAGCCCCTTGCCCACGTGGACCCCAGGCCTGTCCCCTGCCGGAGTCCCCTCCGCCAGGATTCCAATCAGACACCAAACGAGGTCTCTCCCTTCCACTCCCCTGGAAGACGTTTCTGAGCCATGAAGCAGACACCCATCCTTTTTCAAAGCCTGACCCTCCATTCGCTTGGCAGGGCCTGGGTTTAAGCGGAAAACAAACGGTCGGGGGCCTTACTGAGGACACGAGAGCGGATCACCTGCCCCTGCCAGGCCTGGGGCGCACCCCTCGGGCGCCTAGCGGAGCCAGGCTCTTAGATTGCCCCGCCGTCTCTGCCCTTGGAGACCAGGCGGGGACGTCGATGGTGCACACCCACTGCCAATCAAAAATCACATGTAAGAAAAGTGCCTTTGGTGACGTGTAAATAACACACGTGCAACTCCTCCGTTTGAGGTGAACGGCTCAGGGGGCAGCCGGGCTGTTTGGAGCGTGTTCTGGTCCAGGGCGCCCGTCAGCGCTGGAGCGACACCAGCGAGCGGAGTGTGAGACGAGGGCAGAGAATCCCCGCCTTCGAAACAGGAGCAAAGCATCCGAGCAGCAGACACGCCCCGGGAGCCCCGGACAGCACGGAGCCCGTGGTCAGTACACACCACAGGCCGGGGCCTGCGGGCCGGGAAGCAGCGACCGGCCAGGGGAAGGCGCGGCCTGCGGGGCCTCGGCGCCGGCAGACACGGGCTGGGCCCTCGGAGCCACGGCAGCTCTGGGAACAAGGAGTCGGCTCGCGTGGAGACCTCTCTGAAGGCGAGACCACTGCCCGAGGCAGAAGCCACCTCCTCCGGCGAGCCACGCCCAGGACAGAGTGAACGGAGTGCACGCTGAGGAGGGACAGGCAGAGGAAGCAGGGGCTTCAGGGTGGAAGGAGCGTCCCCACAGACACGCGGTCACGTCGAAACTGAGTCCCGGGAAGTGGGTTCCAAACCTGGTCCTGGAACTGAGCCCGGTTTGGCACTTACAGGTGGGTTGACCTTGGGGGACTTACAGTGGCCCTGCCTCGGTGTTCCCATCTGTAAGTGGGGTCCACACGGGGCCGCCTCACAGGCCGAGGTGAGGATGGGTCCATTCTGTGCAGAGCCCCAGGACACCCCTGGACACGGCGGGCCACCCTGGTCACTCCAGGATTCTCAGTGTCTCTTGTGATCTGAGGCTGGGGGGCAGTGGTCCCTGAAAGACCGGACGTTTGGGGGTTGGGGTGGCGAGGCTTTCTCCCCGTCCCTTGTGCCCGTTTCTGGGGGTGCAGAGATCTGCTGGGGAGCGAGTGCTTTGAATGATCATTTGCACTTGGATTTATTTTAATCAGCAGCACATTAGCCAGGCACACGCGATAGCCATTTAATGACTGTTATCTGTATAATCCATTTTATTCTCAGCTGCCTCCCGCGGTAATTACATTCTGCTGTGTTTAATTCATAACTTGATCGTTTATTCCAAGTCGCGCTGGGCTGGGCCTCGGGCTCGAGGGCGGTGCCACGCACTGGAGGAGCCGGCCTCCTCTCTGGCAGCGCGGCCGGCGACCAGGCCAGCAACGTCGCCCGGCTCTCGAGGGGCCCCGGGCGGGCAGCCCAGCCCCGGGCCGGACGGAGCAGGCAGAGGGTGCTGAGGACGGGCTGCGGCCGGCGCGGGCTGAGGTGGCGTCCCCGCTTCCTGCTCAGTGTGACAGCTGCGTGGGACCCGCACCCTGTCGCGCCGACACGCCTGCCTGGCGGGGCCGGCCGCTCCGTGTGCACCCAACAGGCCGGAGCGGACCCGCGGGCTCAGGTCTGGCGGTTCAGGACATTTGACGTGACCTTTCCGTGCCTCAGCGTCCCCACTTTTGAAACGGGAGCGAGACCACAGTACCCACTTACTGGGGCCCGGGAAGACGGGAGCGCTGGCCTATGATGCGTGAGTCTTTTTAAACAACTCAACCCGTCCTCGTCCTTGCTGCGCAGGCTAGGAAGCTGAGGGTCCTCCCAGGAAACAGGACCTGGAGGGGTGTGGATGTGGGAGGAGCCCCGCATCCGCCGTCCAGACAGGAGGCCCAGGAGGCCGGCGGTCACGTTCAGTCTGCGTCTGACGTCCTGAGGATCAGGGAGGCGACAGGCGAGCCCCAGCCGCACCGGGTGGGCGCCCGTGCCGTCAGGTTGACAACGGAACGAAGCATCGCACACTGGCCGGGCCTCTCGGCCCTGTGCAGAGCCCCAGGACACCCCTGGACAGGGGGCCACCTGTCACCCAGGATTCTCAGTTTTCTCTTGTGATCTGAGGCTGGGGGGCAGTGGTCCCTGAAAGACCGGACGTTTGGGGGTTGGGGTGGCGAGGCTTTCTCCCCGTCCCTTGTGCCCGTTTCTGGGGGTGCAGAGATCTGCTGGGGAGCGAGTGCTTTGAATGATCATTTGCACTTGGATTTATTTTAATCAGCAGCACATTAGCCAGGCACACGCGATAGCCATTTAATGACTGTTATCTGTATAATCCATTTTATTCTCAGCTGCCTCCCGCGGTAATTACATTCTGCTGTGTTTAATTCATAACTTGATCGTTTATTCCAAGTCGCGCTGGGCTGGGCCTCGGGCTCGAGGGCGGTGCCACGCACTGGAGGAGCCGGCCTCCTCTCTGGCAGCGCGGCCGGCGACCAGGCCAGCAACGTCGCCCGGCTCTCGAGGGGCCCCGGGCGGGCAGCCCAGCCCCGGGCCGGACGGAGCAGGCAGAGGGTGCTGAGGACGGGGCTGCGGCCGGCGCGGGCTGAGGTGACGTCCCGCGCTTCCTGCTCAGTGTGACAGCTGCGTGGGACCCGCACCCTGTCGCGCCGACACGCCTGCCTGGCGGGGCCGGCCGCTCCGTGTGCACCCAACAGGCCGGAGCGGACCCGCGGGCTCAGGTCTGGCGGTTCAGGACATTTGACGTGACCTTT
Organism: Tragulus kanchil; assembly: GCA_022376925.1. Taxonomy (NCBI): domain Eukaryota; kingdom Metazoa; phylum Chordata; class Mammalia; order Artiodactyla; family Tragulidae; genus Tragulus; species Tragulus kanchil. The sequence continues at coordinate 1,292,294 of JAIOJX010000031.1, read as the reverse complement.
CCGTGCCTCAGCGTCCCCACTTTTGAAACGGGAGCGAGACCACAGTACCCACTTACTGGGGCCCGGGAAGACGGGAGCGCTGGCCTATGATGCGTGAGTCTTTTTAAACAACTCAACCCGTCCTCGTCCTTGCTGCGCAGGCTAGGAAGCTGAGGGTCCTCCCAGGAAACAGGACCTGGAGGGGTGTGGATGTGGGAGGAGCCCCGCATCCGCCGTCCGCAGACAGGAGGCCCAGGAGGCCGGCGGTCACGTTCAGTCTGCGTCTGACGTCCTGAGGATCAGGGAGGCGACAGGCGAGAGCCCCAGCCGCACCGGGTGGGCGCCCCGTGCCGTCAGGTTGACAACGGAACGAAAGCATCGCACACACTGGCCGGGCCTCTCGGCCTCTTCTGGGAGCCCAGGTGTCCCCATGTCCGTCCGCTGTCCTAAGGGCCTTTTCCAAGCCTTAGGTTCCCGACGCCGCCACCAGCGCCGCGTAGCCCTTGCTTCTAAAGGCAGAACCCCTGGCACGTGCTGGCCTAGAATCTCTGGGGCAGGTCTTGCCAGCTGCCGCTGAAGAGCGGGCTGGCACCAGGCTCAGGCCGGCAGGGCTTCCGGGGTCCGCACCCGGCCCTGCCCCCACGCCGCGGTCCGGCGGGCACCCCCACAGCTGTCGTGCTGTCCCCACTGCCACAAGCCCTTCATCGCCTGGAACAGTGATCAGCCCGCAGCTCAGAGCCCCCCCAGTTAATCACGGCCGCCCCCACCCCGCCCGGGCACGGCCGCCCCTGGAGGTCCCTAATTAGGAGCCTAATTAGCCCCACGGCCTGTCTGGTCGTCGCGGTGGCCCATCCTGAGCCCAGTTTGAAGCTGATGACTGCGTCTTCGGGACAGACACGGCAAGAATGGCAATTCCTCCCGGTATTCATCTCCCACCTTCCCCCAGGAAGGCGCCGAGGGCAGCGTGCGTGAGCCACCGGGGCCCGCTGCCCGTCCAGGTCAGGGCTGGCCACTGATGAGGCCACGGATACAAGGGCAGCTCGTGGGTGACCACTGTCCTTTCTTAGCAGGAGCAGGAGCAGCTCTGGAGGAGGGGCGAGCTGCTGGGAGGCGGGTGGGAGTAGGGCCGCGTGCAGGCGGATGCGGCGGGGCGGGAAGGGCGGCCTGGGTGCTGCGCCCTGCCCCTCCCCAGCCCGGATCCCCAGGGAGGACTCCTGCGGCCACTGCGTACTCGGCCCGCTCCCCGCTCGGCCGAGGGGGCCTCTTGCGTTGTGTTCGGGGTAGAGGGTGAAGGCAGGAAGCCAGCAGGCCTGGCCTGGGCCTCCACATCACCGCTCGGCGGGAGCGTCACCGAGGCCCGAGCACCCGGCGTTTCTCGGGGATGAACGCGTGTGGAAGGAAAGGCAGTCTGCGTCTGACGTCCTGAGGATCAGGGAGGCGACAGGCGAGAGCCCCAGCCGCACCGGGTGGGCGCCCCGTGCCGTCAGGTTGACAACGGAACGAAAGCATCGCACACACTGGCCGGGCCTCTCGGCCTCTTCTGGGAGCCCAGGTGTCCCCATGTCCGTCCGCTGTCCTAAGGGCCTTTTCCAAGCCTTAGGTTCCCGACGCCGCCACCAGCGCCGCGTAGCCCTTGCTTCTAAAGGCAGAACCCCTGGCACGTGCTGGCCTAGAATCTCTGGGGCAGGTCTTGCCAGCTGCCGCTGAAGAGCGGGCTGGCACCAGGCTCAGGCCGGCAGGGCTTCCGGGGTCCGCACCCGGCCCTGCCCCCACGCCGCGGTCCGGCGGGCACCCCCACAGCTGTCGTGCTGTCCCCACTGCCACAAGCCCTTCATCGCCTGGAACAGTGATCAGCCCGCAGCTCAGAGCCCCCCCAGTTAATCACGGCCGCCCCCACCCCGCCCGGGCACGGCCGCCCCTGGAGGTCCCTAATTAGGAGCCTAATTAGCCCCACGGCCTGTCTGGTCGTCGCGGTGGCCCATCCTGAGCCCAGTTTGAAGCTGATGACTGCGTCTTCGGGACAGACACGGCAAGAATGGCAATTCCTCCCGGTATTCATCTCCCACCTTCCCCCAGGAAGGCGCCGAGGGCAGCGTGCGTGAGCCACCGGGGCCCGCTGCCCGTCCAGGTCAGGGCTGGCCACTGATGAGGCCACGGATACAAGGGCAGCTCGTGGGTGACCACTGTCCTTTCTTAGCAGGAGCAGGAGCAGCTCTGGAGGAGGGGCGAGCTGCTGGGAGGCGGGTGGGAGTAGGGCCGCGTGCAGGCGGATGCGGCGGGGCGGGAAGGGCGGCCTGGGTGCTGCGCCCTGCCCCTCCCCAGCCCGGATCCCCAGGGAGGACTCCTGCGGCCACTTCGTACTCGGCCCGCTCCCCTCTCGGCCGAGGGGGCCTCTTGCTTTGTGTTCGGGGGAGAGGGTGAAGGCAGGAAGCCAGCAGGCCTGGCCTGGGCCTCCACATCACCCGCTCGGCGGGAGCGTCACCGAGGCCACAGCGAGCACCCCGGCGTTTCTCGGGGGATGAACCGCGTGTAGGAAGGAAAAGCCCTGGTCTCCAGTGCCCAGAGACAGAAGACTCCGCATCAGATCACGACCTGCAGGGAGCCGGGGCCTCGTCCCCGGGAGGCCAGGGGCTGTCCCCTCAAAGGAAGGTTTTGTAGGGAACGTGGGGATGAGCCTGTTCCAGCCAGGAAGCAGCAGCACTCGGGTCCCAAGGGCCCTGCTGGCAGCCTGGACGGGGAGGGGGCTCCCTGCTGGGCGGGCTGCTCCAGGCCTCCTCCCCCGGGAAAGCCCTCCCCTCCCCGACTCCCCGCCCCGCCCCCCAGGCTGCCACCGCGAGTGGTCAGTGCAGCGGCTGGGCCTCTCTGTCCAGCCAGCTTTGATCTCTGATGATGCGTCCTGCCCAGAGAGAGAATTCTGGGTCAGACCAGAGTCACGTGGTGGGGAAGCGGGGAGCCAGGGGGTGGGGTGGGGGGATGCCGCTGTGGCCGCGGGCCTCCTCGGGGGTCATCCCAGAGCACCCTTGAGGGTGAGCTGTTTCCGGGGAGGCCTGCGTGTCTTGGCAGGAATCCGGCCCCAGGAGGAGCCTCACGGGCGCAGGGACAGCTGACATCTAAACAGCTCTCCCCTGGGATGTGTCACCTCCAGCAGCAGCCCGCGTGAGCCGTCTCCCCTACCTGCCGCCGCCCGCCGCCCTGCGGGGAGGAGCGTCCCCGACCTGCCCTCTGGTTCCCAAGGACAGCCCCTGGCTGGCTGCTGCCCAGGCTGAGCCTGGACGTCGTGAAGGTTCGGAATGGAGAAAATCCCACCTCTAAGGGCAAAGGTGGGGGCGAGGCACTGTTCCCCCAGCCCTGGGGAGGGGCCGGGGTGAAGCCTGAAAACCAAGCCCCGAGCCCCGGAGCTCAGCCTCCACTCGTGCCTGCTGGCTGCCATCACACCACAGTCAGACGATTGAAAAACAAAATCGGTTGTGATAAGACATAAAGGAACAGAGGTCCTCGAAGCCTCAGTGGCCGTTCTCCCTTCGGCCTGGGTCAGCGGCCGCTACCGCGCCGAGGGCAGGCGAGACAACACGGGGAGGTGAGAGGAAGGCCGCGCCACAGCGAGCACCCCGGCGTTTCTCGGGGGATGAACCGCGTGTAGGAAGGAAAAGCCCTGGTCTCCAGTGCCCAGAGACAGAAGACTCCGCATCAGATCACGACCTGCAGGGAGCCGGGGCCTCGTCCCCGGGAGGCCAGGGGCTGTCCCCTCAAAGGAAGGTTTTGTAGGGAACGTGGGGATGAGCCTGTTCCAGCCAGGAAGCAGCAGCACTCGGGTCCCAAGGGCCCTGCTGGCAGCCTGGACGGGGAGGGGGCTCCCTGCTGGGCGGGCTGCTCCAGGCCTCCTCCCCCGGGAAAGCCCTCCCCTCCCCGACTCCCCGCCCCGCCCCCCAGGCTGCCACCGCGAGTGGTCAGTGCAGCGGCTGGGCCTCTCTGTCCAGCCAGCTTTGATCTCTGATGATGCGTCCTGCCCAGAGAGAGAATTCTGGGTCAGACCAGAGTCACGTGGTGGGGAAGCGGGGAGCCAGGGGGTGGGGTGGGGGGATGCCGCTGTGGCCGCGGGCCTCCTCGGGGGTCATCCCAGAGCACCCTTGAGGGTGAGCTGTTTCCGGGGAGGCCTGCGTGTCTTGGCAGGAATCCGGCCCCAGGAGGAGCCTCACGGGCGCAGGGACAGCTGACATCTAAACAGCTCTCCCCTGGGATGTGTCACCTCCAGCAGCAGCCCGCGTGAGCCGTCTCCCCTACCTGCCGCCGCCCGCCGCCCTGCGGGGAGGAGCGTCACAGACGTGCCCTCTGGTTCCCAAGGACAGCCCCTGGCTGGCTGATGCCCAGGCTGAGCCTGGACGTCGTGAAGGTTCGGAATGGAGAAAATCCCACCTCTAAGGGCAAAGGTGGGGGCGAGGCACTGTCCTCCAGCCCTGGGGAGGGGCCGGGGTGAAGCCTGAAAACCAAGCCCCGAGCCCCGGAGCTCAGCCTCCACTCGTGCCTGCTGGCTGCCATCACACCACAGTCAGACGATTGAAAAACAAAATCGGTTGTGATAAGACATAAAGGAACAGAGGTCCTCGAAGCCTCAGTGGCCGTTCTCCCTTCGGCCTGGGTCAGCGGCCGCTACCGCGCCGAGGGCAGACGCAGACAACACGGGGGGAGGTGAGAGGAAGGCCGGGCACGAGCACCACAGAGGAAAGGCAGATGGAGGGGTGTCACCTGCAAGAAACGCCCCCCAAACAGAGCCTGGGCCTCTGAAGAGAGACGTCTTCGTCTCCCGTCCTAATTTGGGCCAAGCCTGGCTCAACCTCACGAAGCGCCAGAGCCGAGGCGGCGAGCTGCCGGAGGGCCACACGGGACCGTGGGCGCTGGGCACGCACCCTGGACTCGCCCCTCACCTTAGGCTGGGAGCCCGGGGGCGGCAGCGAGGCGCCTCCAGGGCGGGTGCCGGGGTTTATTCTCCGCCTTGGAGGGGAAACGCCCACCGACTCCCAGCTCAGCGAGCGCTGCGGGCGGGCGCGCCCCTGCGTATTTAAGCCAGACTTGGTTTTGAAACGGCCAAACCCACGGGCACAGAGCAAGGACAGTGTGCCCATCCCTCGCCTCACCTTCCGGGCCGAGAAAACCCAGTTTCATCCACTGTCCACCTGGGGCCTCCTCTGGATTATTACTATGGTACCATGATTTGACAAGAAGAGAGTCAGAAACCTCTCGTCCACCCGTCTATCGGCGGAGAAGAATCAGGGTGAAGAGTTGGTATCAGGGTCACTTCTGGGTTTTATTTTAAAGGGGACCCACAGTCGAGCCGGATCCCTCCCCACCCGCCACCTGCCCGCAGGACGGAGGCAGCCTGGGTCTACGCACAGACGTCCGGCTCAGGAGACGCTGGGAAGAGCTTCTGGGGTTTTTGAAAGAACAGGGCTTGCCCGCAAAGGGGCAGCCCTGGACTGCTGGCCCTGCCCATGGCTGGACGTCGTGAAGGTTCGAATGGAGAAAATCCCACCTCTAAGGGCAAAGGTGGGGGCGAGGCACTGTCTCCAGCCCTGGGAGGGGCGGGTGAAGCCTGAAAACCAAGCCCCGAGCCCCGGAGCTCAGCCTCCACTCGTGCCTGCTGGCTGCCATCACACCACAGTCAGACGATTGAAAAACAAAATCGGTTGTGATAAGACATAAAGGAACAGAGGTCCTCGAAGCCTCAGTGGCCGTTCTCCCTTCGGCCTGGGTCAGCGGCCGCTACCGCGCCGAGGGCAGACGCAGACAACACGGGGGGAGGTGAGAGGAAGGCCGGGCACGAGCACCACAGAGGAAAGGCAGATGGAGGGGTGTCACCTGCAAGAAACGCCCCCCAAACAGAGCCTGGGCCTCTGAAGAGAGACGTCTTCGTCTCCCGTCCTAATTTGGGCCAAGCCTGGCTCAACCTCACGAAGCGCCAGAGCCGAGGCGGCGAGCTGCCGGAGGGCCACACGGGACCGTGGGCGCTGGGCACGCACCCTGGACTCGCCCCTCACCTTAGGCTGGGAGCCCGGGGGCGGCAGCGAGGCGCCTCCAGGGCGGGTGCCGGGGTTTATTCTCCGCCTTGGAGGGGAAACGCCCACCGACTCCCAGCTCAGCGAGCGCTGCGGCCGGACGCACCCCTGCGTATTTAAGCCAGACTTGGTTTTGAAACGGCCAAACCCACGGGCACAGAGCAAGGACAGTGTGCCCATCCCTCGCCTCACCTTCCGGGCCGAGAAAACCCAGTTTCATCCACTGTCCACCTGGGGCCTCCTCTGGATTATTACTATGGTACCATGATTTGACAAGAAGAGAGTCAGAAACCTCTCGTCCACCCGTCTATCGGCGGAGAAGAATCAGGGTGAAGAGTTGGTATCAGGGTCACTTCTGGGTTTTATTTTAAAGGGGACCCACAGTCGAGCCGGATCCCTCCCCACCCGCCACCTGCCCGCAGGACGGAGGCAGCCTGGGTCTACGCACAGACGTCCGGCTCAGGAGACGCTGGGAAGAGCTTCTGGGGTTTTTTGAAAGAAGGAGCACTGGGGCCTTGGAATTACGTTTTCTCAAAAACATGTTTTTCTGTGAGTAACTGACTGTGTAGGCAAATCGGCCTGAGATGGCGACACGCTGTCGGGAGGCTAATCATTAGCTGCCACGGGAAGGAGGCCCTCTCCCACCGGCTCCCATCAGGCCAGAGCGGCCCAGGAACTAATGTCTTCATTACCCAGCCTTGAAATTTCCAGAGAAGACAGGAGCCTATTCATGCGTGGCCCCGTCCGCATCCTCCCACCGATTCCAGAAAACAAAACCCCAGGCTTTCTCTCGACACTCTGCGGCCATTTCTCCATCCTCACACACAAAGGATGCAGCAGTCAAGTGGATGTGGAACCTCGAGTGATGTCTGAAGGGCCCGCAGCGGCTCGGCGTGTCCATTTTTGCTCAAGCACCCACAGTCTCGATGCTTGAATGTGGGGGATGGGGATGGAAAAGCAAGCCAAGTCGGTTTGAGAAGAAACAGGGTGCTTGCTCAGGCTTCAGGTACGGCAGGATCAAGGGTCAGAGTGCCATCGCTAGAGCTCCGGGCCTCTTCCCATCCCCAGCTTTGCTGGAATCAGCCTGGCAGCCAGTGACAGGGACCCGCCTTCCCGAAGAGCAGGAAGGATCCTGGGCGTCGGCCTCGTGGCCCCAGGACAGTAGAGACTGGGACTCCTGATTACCAGGGGTAGGGAGCAGAGGATCAGCCACCGCCCCGAGGCCATTCAGGGTGGGCTTTCAGCAGCACAGAGGCCTGGGACCCAGCAGGAGGGCCAGTCCAGGACAGGGGGCACGTGGCTCTGGACCAGCAAAACCAGCAGATGTCCCCTCCTGGGTCCGGGCCAGCTGTCGCCGGCGGAGCTCGTCGGCCTGTTGTGGAGAGTAACAAACAGACGACAGATTGCCGTCCAGAGGACGAGCCTGCTCCACCAAGATGGCATTTGAAACAAAGATAATACAAAGCAGACTCTGCGATTCAGGGGCCGTGAGGGATGCCGACAGCAGGATCCTTCACTTGGCGGCGTCCCTTTTTAAAAGAAAAATCCAGGAATGTGTCGTCTCTCCTCGCTGTCACAGCCATGATGCACGGGAGTGTATTTAATATTCGATCAAGGCTCCGTGCGTGTGCGCAGGGCGTGGGGAGGGCGGGAGCAGATTCGAGGGGACCGTGTCTGGGAAGAGCCTGCAACGGCACCGGCCGGCCCGGCTCCGAAGCTGCTAGAGGCCGCAGCGCCTGTGAGCGCGCGTGTATTTATGGACCCAAGAGAGGCTGCGATTTAGGACCGGCGCTGCATACGATGTGACTGAGAGCGGCCCAGGAACTAATGTCTTCATTACCCAGCCTTGAAATTTCCAGAGAAGACAGGAGCCTATTCATGCGTGGCCCCGTCCGCATCCTCCCACCGATTCCAGAAAACAAAACCCCAGGCTTTCTCTCGACACTCTGCGGCCATTTCTCCATCCTCACACACAAAGGATGCAGCAGTCAAGTGGATGTGGAACCTCGAGTGATGTCTGAAGGGCCCGCAGCGGCTCGGCGTGTCCATTTTTGCTCAAGCACCCACAGTCTCGATGCTTGAATGTGGGGGATGGGGATGGAAAAGCAAGCCAAGTCGGTTTGAGAAGAAACAGGGTGCTTGCTCAGGCTTCAGGTACGGCAGGATCAAGGGTCAGAGTGCCATCGCTAGAGCTCCGGGCCTCTTCCCATCCCCAGCTTTGCTGGAATCAGCCTGGCAGCCAGTGACAGGGACCCGCCTTCCCGAAGAGCAGGAAGGATCCTGGGCGTCGGCCTCGTGGCCCCAGGACAGTAGAGACTGGGACTCCTGATTACCAGGGGTAGGGAGCAGAGGATCAGCCACCGCCCCGAGGCCATTCAGGGTGGGCTTTCAGCAGCACAGAGGCCTGGGACCCAGCAGGAGGGCCAGTCCAGGACAGGGGGCACGTGGCTCTGGACCAGCAAAACCAGCAGATGTCCCCTCCTGGGTCCGGGCCAGCTGTCGCCGGCGGAGCTCGTCGGCCTGTTGTGGAGAGTAACAAACAGACGACAGATTGCCGTCCAGAGGACGAGCCTGCTCCACCAAGATGGCATTTGAAACAAAGATAATACAAAGCAGACTCTGCGATTCAGGGGCCGTGAGGGATGCCGACAGCAGGATCCTTCACTTGGCGGCGTCCCTTTTTAAAAGAAAAATCCAGGAATGTGTCGTCTCTCCTCGCTGTCACAGCCATGATGCACGGGAGTGTATTTAATATTCGATCAAGGCTCCGTGCGTGTGCGCAGGGCGTGGGGAGGGCGGGAGCAGATTCGAGGGGACCGTGTCTGGGAAGAGCCTGCAACGGCACCGGCCGGCCCGGCTCCGAAGCTGCTAGAGGCCGCAGCGCCTGTGAGCGCGCGTGTATTTATGGACCCAAGAGAGGCTGCGATTTCAGCAGATCGCTGGCTCTGCATGCATAATCTGATTATGTTGTAACTGCTCATTTACACGAGAACACATTTCCCTCCAATGTGCTAATGCTCTTTTTTTCCCTCAATGATATTTTTAAAGACCAGATTGCCGGGGGGGGGGCGGTGGGGGGGGGTCCTACTTCTCCAAGAGAGCTTTCCCAAGTGAAAACAAGCAGTCCTTGGTGTCGGCCACGGCGCTCCCCGCCCTGGGAATGACACCCCAGTGGGGATGGACCGTGTGTCTGCAGAGCCTTCAGCCCTGCCCCAAGAAAGGGCTTTCCCAGGACTGGCCCAGAGAGGCGGGCCCTGGCCCTTGGCCTCGCCTGGCGCTCTCCTGGTGCCCGCGGGGATGCCCCGAGCGGGGCTGAGCGCGACGGCCATCAGTGCGGCCCTTGGAGAAGGGGCTCCATGCACATCTGCGTTCACTACAGCCTCCCAGGTTGTGCTCCGTGGTTACAGCAGCCCCCGGACCCTCCCGGGGCCCACACGGGCACCCCTCAACCGCCCATGATCTGCAGGTCCATAGGAAGCCCCTCTGAGCCCCTCGGGCTGGGGACTGCCCAGCTTGGCCCTCCCCACCCGCTCCGGTCTGCTTACCCTGCATAGCCTACAGGCTCTGCCTCACCCCAGAAATGGGCTCAGGGAGGCGGGGGCTCCCGGGGGAAAGGGGGACGCAGGGAGGCAGGTGTCGGGTCCCAGAAGGCGGGGATCCCAGAGGCAAGGGGGTCCGTGGAAGGTGGGAGACAGGTAGGGTAGAAGGAGGAGGACCCAGGCCTGATGGCAGGGGGTGACCCTCCCCCTCCAAACACCTGCCAGCCAGAACTTAGTCCTGACACACCCACCTGCAGGGCGAAGGGGAGAGGGGACACCCTCCTGGTCGCCCCTCACTGGAGTCCCAGGCTTGCCACAGGGACCCCACCGCAGAACCCACGGGCCATCAGGCCAGCTGTGGGCGCCTCTCCGGGACGCCCGCCTCTCTCCACGGCTCCGCTGTGGAGCGGGGCCGCCCAGGCACGCCGGCCAGCTGCCCTCTGCCGCTCTGCCGCCTGCGTGTCTCCCGGGGCGCCCGGGAATGTGTCTTGATGCTCCAAGGCAGGAGCGACGGAGGAGACGCGGGTTTTATTTTGGATTCGTATGAAGTCATTAGGAAATGGGAGACGTGCTTCTATTTAAGAAATTCTAGGCAACTGGAACTCCTGAGTATAGACAAAGGGTGCAGGCTTCAGATCTCTGAAAGATGAGCTGGAACCATCAGAAGTCATGTTGATGCAAACGCCCCCCCAGAAGAGACCCTCCCCCCAGACGGGAGGCCGGCACGAGGGCGGGGGGCGGGAGCCTGCCGGGCGGGGCCGCAGCCGGGGCCCTTTCTCTTTCAGCTTAAGTGTGCTCACGAGCACCCCTGGGAAATCTATCCAGAAATGGATAAATTTATAAGAGGCATAAACTCAGCTTCCCGGGGTGAGAACTGACAAAACACTGCTTTTCTCCGCAAGCTGAGCAGATGGAGCGATTTGTCCTTCTGCACTGGATGCACTTGTCTCAGAGAAAACGCCTTGGTGGGGGTGGGCAGTGCAGGGACCCTCCCTGCAGCCTGACCCAAGTGTGGAGGGAGAGGTGGAGGCAGGGGCACAGGCGGGAGGGTTGTGGACCCCCACAGGTGGGGCGGTTATTCAGCTTGAAACCTGGTCCCCGGAAGTCAGGCTGCAACTTCAAAGACAATTCTGAAAAACATCCTTTGTGTTGATCAGCCTGAAATGCACGCCGCAGCACAGCCTTCACAGGAGTAGTTTTTAGGAACCTGGGCTGCATGGAAGCTTGCTTTGGAGCTCAGATTTTCTCTTTCTCCTTAGATGATCTCATGGGCCCCCTTTCCTCCAAAACATCGCCTCTCCTGACATGTCTCAGTGCCCAGGTGGAGTGCACCGCTGCCAGGCCCACCAGCCCTTCTCTGCCAGGAAGGTCCTGGCTGCTGCTTGCACGGGAGCTTCTGCTCATAAATCCCGAGCAGTGCACGGCGAGATGGCTGTCAGGAGAAGGGGACGTGCTGCTGCAGCTGTGATGGAGGTGTCCCTGTGGCCTAACCGCGCCCGCCCGGCACTGGCCATCTCCTGCCGCCTCTTAGGGTAATGTGTCTTGATGCTCCAAGGCAGGAGCGACGGAGGAGACGCGGGTTTTATTTTGGATTCGTATGAAGTCATTAGGAAATGGGAGACGTGCTTCTATTTAAGAAATTCTAGGCAACTGGAACTCCTGAGTATAGACAAAGGGTGCAGGCTTCAGATCTCTGAAAGATGAGCTGGAACCATCAGAAGTCATGTTGATGCAAACGCCCCCCCAGAAGAGACCCTCCCCCCAGACGGGAGGCCGGCACGAGGGCGGGGGGCGGGAGCCTGCCGGGCGGGGCCGCAGCCGGGGCCCTTTCTCTTTCAGCTTAAGTGTGCTCACGAGCACCCCTGGGAAATCTATCCAGAAATGGATAAATTTATAAGAGGCATAAACTCAGCTTCCCGGGGTGAGAACTGACAAAACACTGCTTTTCTCCGCAAGCTGAGCAGATGGAGCGATTTGTCCTTCTGCACTGGATGCACTTGTCTCAGAGAAAACGCCTTGGTGGGGGTGGGCAGTGCAGGGACCCTCCCTGCAGCCTGACCCAAGTGTGGAGGGAGAGGGTGGAGAGGCAGGGGCACAGGCGGGAGGGTTGTGGACCCCCACAGGTGGGGCGGTTATTCAGCTTGAAACCTGGTCCCCGGAAGTCAGGCTGCAACTTCAAAGACAATTCTGAAAAACATCCTTTGTGTTGATCAGCCTGAAATGCACGCCGCAGCACAGCCTTCACAGGAGTAGTTTTTAGGAACCTGGGCTGCATGGAAGCTTGCTTTGGAGCTCAGATTTTCTCTTTCTCCTTAGATGATCTCATGGGCCCCCTTTCCTCCAAAACATCGCCTCTCCTGACATGTCTCAGTGCCCAGGTGGAGTGCACCGCTGCCAGGCCCACCAGCCCTTCTCTGCCAGGAAGGTCCTGGCTGCTGCTTGCACGGGAGCTTCTGCTCATAAATCCCGAGCAGTGCACGGCGAGATGGCTGTCAGGAGAAGGGGACGTGCTGCTGCAGCTGTGATGGAGGTGTCCCTGTGGCCTAACCGCGCCCCCCGCCCCGGCACTGGCCATCTCCCTGCCGCTTTCAGGCTGTGGAGCCCAGAGGGACCCGTCCCCAACCTGCAGCCAGAAACGCAGCCTTCTTCGCGCATCCTCCACGCGGACCCTGCCACTCACGGGACGAAACCCGTGCCCGCCCTCGCGGGGGCCCAGGAGCTCGGCGCAGGCTCACCCCCATCTCGCCTTTCCACTCCTGACGGGAGCCCACACGCACGCGTGACCCACTAACCTCCACGTGACGTCAGGCAGCGCTCACACCGCCTGGAGACATGGGGTCCAGCGAGGCTTGGCCGGTTGGCAGCGCTGGCCAGGGAGCCACGACCAGCAGGGCACGTGCCCAGGCGCGACGCCTTTCCCCACGTCTGCCGCTTCCTTGGACCCTGGCTTGGCGTTCCAGAAAGCCGGCAGGGCCAAGGGCCAGGGCATGACTGGGAATGCGAGGGACAAGAATGTGAGAACCGAGCTGGCGCCCAGGCTGGACGGAGGCCTGCAGCGCCCCCTCCACGCGTGGACGTGCACACGAGCATTGTTCCGGCTTTAAAATCCTCCGTGGAACGCCGAGCGTCCTGACGCACGCACCTTCCGTGCTGTGGGTGGGAAGCCAGTAGCCAGCTCTACAAATCACACAGACTACGCATCCCTGGTGTTTCCAGACAGATGCACGCTCCCCACCCACACGGAGCCTCGCAGGAGGCCCAGCCAAGTCTTCACAACAGTAAAAGGTTTTGCCGCTAAGTCGCCGAGTTTGGGGTCCTTTGTCACGAACAGCAGGTAAATGGATAGCTGATACAGGTGTAGCTGTGAACCTATTCTTTTCCTAATTTAGAAAGAAGCCTTCTTGTTAAGGAGAGTTGCCCACGGGGCAGGTGGAAGCCAGAGGAAAGGGAGGCGTGGAGCCTAAAAGGACACACGTCCACGGGCGAGGAGGCCCGGGACCCCAGGACTCCAAGGACTGAATCTCGTAGCCAGGAAAGCAAAGTCCTTGTCACGCCCGCTGCCCCTCAACCTGGCCGCGCCTCTCCTGAGATGGTCAGGGGGCCCCGCTCCCCTGACAGCTCCAGGCCCGGGGATGCAGCCCAGAGAGGTCTGTTGGGGTTCCACAGTGACCTCCTGGGCTCTGACGGCGAGATGGCTGTCAGGAGAAGGGGACGTGCTGCTGCAGCTGTGATGGAGGTGTCCCTGTGGCTAACCGCGCCCCGCCCGGCACTGGCCATCTCCTGCCGCTTTCAGGCTGTGGAGCCCAGAGGACCCGCCCCCAACCTGCAGCCAGAAACGCAGCCTTCTTCGCGCATCCTCCACGCGGACCCTGCCACTCACGGGACGAAACCCGTGCCCGCCCTCGCGGGGGCCCAGGAGCTCGGCGCAGGCTCACCCCCATCTCGCCTTTCCACTCCTGACGGGAGCCCACACGCACGCGTGACCCACTAACCTCCACGTGACGTCAGGCAGCGCTCACACCGCCTGGAGACATGGGGTCCAGCGAGGCTTGGCCGGTTGGCAGCGCTGGCCAGGGAGCCACGACCAGCAGGGCACGTGCCCAGGCGCGACGCCTTTCCCCACGTCTGCCGCTTCCTTGGACCCTGGCTTGGCGTTCCAGAAAGCCGGCAGGGCCAAGGGCCAGGGCATGACTGGGAATGCGAGGGACAAGAATGTGAGAACCGAGCTGGCGCCCAGGCTGGACGGAGGCCTGCAGCGCCCCCTCCACGCGTGGACGTGCACACGAGCATTGTTCCGGCTTTAAAATCCTCCGTGGAACGCCGAGCGTCCTGACGCACGCACCTTCCGTGCTGTGGGTGGGAAGCCAGTAGCCAGCTCTACAAATCACACAGACTACGCATCCCTGGTGTTTCCAGACAGATGCACGCTCCCCACCCACACGGAGCCTCGCAGGAGGCCCAGCCAAGTCTTCACAACAGTAAAAGGTTTTGCCGCTAAGTCGCCGAGTTTGGGGTCCTTTGTCACGAACAGCAGGTAAATGGATAGCTGATACAGGTGTAGCTGTGAACCTATTCTTTTCCTAATTTAGAAAGAAGCCTTCTTGTTAAGGAGAGTTGCCCACGGGGCAGGTGGAAGCCAGAGGAAAGGGAGGCGTGGAGCCTAAAAGGACACACGTCCACGGGCGAGGAGGCCCGGGACCCCAGGACTCCAAGGACTGAATCTCGTAGCCAGGAAAGCAAAGTCCTTGTCACGCCCGCTGCCCCTCAACCTGGCCGCGCCTCTCCTGAGATGGTCAGGGGGCCCCGCTCCCCTGACAGCTCCAGGCCCGGGGATGCAGCCCAGAGAGGTCTGTTGGGGTTCCACAGTGACCTCCTGGGCTCTGACGCCTGCTGGGAGAGGACCCTGGGTGTCACCTGGCTCTCCGTCCATCATCTGATCTCCTCCAACAGGTCAGCAGAAGTCCAACGAACACCCACGACGTCCAGGCGGCCTCTCGGGGCTTGGGAGAGGCTAGCGAACACACCAAGACCCCCGCCGCCGCCCCGCCCGAGGCACTGGCCGTCAGGCATCTTGCCTCCAGTATCTCAGACGTGACCCTCGCTCTGGAGCGCAGGTGACGGCCCAGCTCAGCAGCCAGGACCCCACCTGCCTGCCTCGCGCCAGGGGCTCCAGGAAGCTGGAGCCCCGCAGGTGCCCGCTGCCCCTCGCCGACTCGCCGGGCTCCCCAAGACGCTCAGAACCCCCTCAACGCGCCTCAGCCCGGCAGACTCGGGTGTCTGGACAAGCAGCGTTTGGCGTGCCAGGGCCGGGGCGCCATGGCTCGGGCGGGGTCGGGCCTGTCGAGGGAGTGACCCGTCCCCGGCGGGCTCAGCGGCCGCGCCCCGCCTTCCACAGGCACGGCGCCCGAGCCTTCCCCGGAAGGCCCCAGCTGCTCGGGAAGCGCTCCTATCCGGAGAGATGACCAAAGAAAGAGGCAAACAGATCGGAGTCAGAGGGCTCCGGCTCCGGGCCACCGAGACAGGCTCCCCGCTTCACAGAAGCTGGACTGGACGCCGCCCGGGACCCGGCCGAGGTCCCGCCGCCCGCGGGGTGCAACAGGGCGGCCGGGGGACATTTCCTCTGTGGTTTCAAGCAAACGCCTTGTCATAATATTTGTGCTAAGTTGCCTTTTATGATTTTTTAAGCTCCTAGGATGGCTTGAAAAGAAATCTTGGAAAAGAAGACCGGCTTGGCAGAAAGGTCAAGGGTGTGGAAACCAAACAGTGAGCTTCGGCAGCCAGACGGGAGAGCGCATTTCCATGAGGAGCGTCCTGAGAGGCGCAGCTGCTGACCGGCACCGCGGCCCTCGCTGCTCCCTTCCTCTCAGGGGCCCCGAGGGAGGCGGCCACGCGAGGCCCCGAGGTCCCCTGGGTGCAGGACAAGCCGCAGGGGGCAGCAAGGCCACTCAGCTTCCAACCAGGACCTGTTTGCCGAACCTGTGGGCCTGCCTTCCAGAGAGCAAACCCGGGCAAATGTGGAGGACTTACAGCAGCTCCTGCTTTCCTGGCACCTCACCTTCACCCGCTGACGTCCCCACACAGTCCGCAGTAAAGCGCTCACTGCCCAGGTGGCCGCTGGGCACCAGCGACATTCGGAACAACTGGGACTCGGATACATCGGTTTGACCTGCGAGCCCATTTCTCAGATGCCTCAGCGGAGTCACCAAGAAGCTAACACACGCGCCCAGACGCTGAGCAGCCGTTGAAGCCACTCCTGTCACTTGGAGCTCACTGTGCCGGCCTCCGCGAGAGGACACTCGTGTTCTGCGTGGCTGCACTTCTGAGCATGTATGTCACGTGCCAGGACTCCATGGCGAGACCACCAGGGGTCAGTGGGGCGGGGAAGCCCAGAGCCAGCTGGGAGCCAGGGGCTAAGCACTGAGCCTGAGCGCTTCTCCCCGACTGGTCTGGGGTCTGGGCTCCCCCACCTCACCCCTTTTCCTCAGCGCCCCGCTCGCCTCTACCCTCTTGGGTTCGGGTTCCTAATTCCCAGCCCAGCACACACAGCCGGCCGGTCCCTCCGCACCCTGCCAGGCTGCACCCTGAGGCTGACGTCCGATGGGCCACGTCCCGGTGGTGAGGACAGGCCTGGACCCGGACCGCCTGCACCCACCGTGCAACACGGCCACCCCAGGGGGCAGGGCACAGGAGCCCTTCCAGCACGGAGGCAGGGCTGGCTGCTTTGGCCTCTCTGCCTTCAGCTCCCCGCACTCTCCCCTCCCCCACTTCGCTGTGCAAGAGCCCCTGGGAGACCAGCTTCTGGCACCCGAGAAAGGAGGGACACCCCTTCTTGAGATCCCATCCCTCACCTCCTCCACCCACTCATGGAGCTGGAGGCGAAGCGGAGGCAGTTCCCTTGGGGAGGTGGGGCATAAGAAGCTGGGGAAAGGAGAGCGAGCAGCCTGAGAAGGGTGCCTGGAAAGAGTCAATATTCCCCTCGGACCTCTCCGGAATCCCAGTTCCCTGGGGCGCTCCTCCCAACCCAGATGGTCCCTTAGAGCGCGCGGGGGCGATCGGCCAGCCCTGCCCGCTTGAGGGGCGGGGACAGTGGCTGGGGCCGCCTCCTCTCCCCTCCAGCGCCCCCCACGGCTGGGCGCGCCCGCCCGTAGCCGCCAGCTCAGTGGAGACGCGGAGCCCGGCAGGGCGCTGGCGCGGCGGGAGGTGCGCGGAGCGAGGTGCGCGGAGAGCGAGAGCGAGAAGAGAGCGCGCCGGGCAGCCGGGCGTGCGCTCCGCCCGGCGCCCCGGACCAGCCCCGCGCAGCTCTAGCCCTAGCCGGCCGGGCGCTCTCCTCGGGAGCCGGCTCTGCAGCCGGGGACCCGAGGAGCCGTGAGATCCAGCATACGGAGGAAGCCCAGAAAGCGCGGAGCCTGGAGGGAAGCCGCAGCCCCCGCTGAGCGCGAGCGCCGAGCGCGCCAGGCGGGCACGGACCTGATCGGCGCTCCCGGGCTGGACGGCGCGCCCCCTCGGCCTCTCACGTCCACCTCCTGGGCTCCCTCTACTCTGTCCCTGCCGGAGACGCTCCCACTCTCGCCCCGGCGCCCAGCCGCGGACCCCGGGAAGCTCAGCGGCACCTCGCCCCGCGCGCCCGACATGCGCCTCAACAGCTCGGCGCCCAGCCCCTGGGTCGGCGCGACCGGGGACCCCTTCTCAGCGCCGCCGTCGGCGCTGGAGGGGGCGCTCCGGGCTCCCGGCTTGGGCAATGGCTCCGGCAACCTGTCGGAGCCGCAGGTGCCAGCGGCGCCCAGCAGCGACCTGGATGTGAACACGGACATTTACTCCAAGGTGCTGGTGACCATCGTGTACCTGGCGCTCTTCGTGGTGGGCACGGTGGGCAACTCCGTGACAGCGTTCACGCTGGCGCGCAAGAAGTCGCTGCAGAGCCTGCAGAGCACGGTCCACTACCACCTGGGCAGCCTGGCGCTGTCGGACCTGCTCATCCCTGGGCTGCACTACTGGGTGCACCGGAGGTGGGGCATAAGAAGCTGGGGAAAGGAGAGCGAGCAGCCTGAGAAGGGTGCCTGGAAAGAGTCAATATTCCCCTCGGACCTCTCCGGAATCCCAGTTCCCTGGGGCGCTCCTCCCAACCCAGATGGTCCCTTAGAGCGCGCGGGGGCGATCGGCCAGCCCTGCCCGCTTGAGGGGCGGGGACAGTGGCTGGGGCCGCCTCCTCTCCCCTCCAGCGCCCCCCACGGCTGGGCGCGCCCGCCCGTAGCCGCCAGCTCAGTGGAGACGCGGAGCCCGGCAGGGCGCTGGCGCGGCGGGAGGTGCGCGGAGCGAGGTGCGCGGAGAGCGAGAGCGAGAAGAGAGCGCGCCGGGCAGCCGGGCGTGCGCTCCGCCCGGCGCCCCGGACCAGCCCCGCGCAGCTCTAGCCCTAGCCGGCCGGGCGCTCTCCTCGGGAGCCGGCTCTGCAGCCGGGGACCCGAGGAGCCGTGAGATCCAGCATACGGAGGAAGCCCAGAAAGCGCGGAGCCTGGAGGGAAGCCGCAGCCCCCGCTGAGCGCGAGCGCCGAGCGCGCCAGGCGGGCACGGACCTGATCGGCGCTCCCGGGCTGGACGGCGCGCCCCCTCGGCCTCTCACGTCCACCTCCTGGGCTCCCTCTACTCTGTCCCTGCCGGAGACGCTCCCACTCTCGCCCCGGCGCCCAGCCGCGGACCCCGGGAAGCTCAGCGGCACCTCGCCCCGCGCGCCCGACATGCGCCTCAACAGCTCGGCGCCCAGCCCCTGGGTCGGCGCGACCGGGGACCCCTTCTCAGCGCCGCCGTCGGCGCTGGAGGGGGCGCTCCGGGCTCCCGGCTTGGGCAATGGCTCCGGCAACCTGTCGGAGCCGCAGGTGCCAGCGGCGCCCAGCAGCGACCTGGATGTGAACACGGACATTTACTCCAAGGTGCTGGTGACCATCGTGTACCTGGCGCTCTTCGTGGTGGGCACGGTGGGCAACTCCGTGACAGCGTTCACGCTGGCGCGCAAGAAGTCGCTGCAGAGCCTGCAGAGCACGGTCCACTACCACCTGGGCAGCCTGGCGCTGTCGGACCTGCTCATCCTGCTGCTGGCGCTGCCCGTGGAGCTGTACAACTTCATCTGGGTGCACCACCCCTGGGCCTTCGGCGACGCCGTGTGCCGCGGCTACTACTTCCTGCGCGACGCCTGCACCTACGCCACGGCCCTCAACGTGGCCAGCCTGAGCGTGGAGCGCTACCTGGCCATCTGCCACCCCTTCAAGGCCAAGACCCTCATGTCCCGCAGCCGCACCAAGAAGTTCATCAGCACCATCTGGCTGGCCTCGGGCCTGCTGGCCACGCCCATGCTCTTCACCATGGGCCAGCTGAACCGCAGCGCCGGCGGCCAGCACCCCGGCGGCCTGGTGTGCACTCCCACTGTGGGCGCTGCCACCGTCAAGGCCGTCATCCAGGTGAGCAGCCTCTGCGGGGGGGAGTCGGCGGGCGCCAGGCCGGGGTCTCCCTGGGGCAAGACCCTCAGGGAGGCCGCCGTGTGTAAGCGTGGTGGCCGGTCTGTGTGGTCTCTGGAGACAGGGAACTGGAGAAATGTCCCGAAGAAGTTTTACTCCTGGCAAGCTAGGAAAGGAGGGAGCAGCCTCACCCCTGCTTCTTCCCGCCCTTCAGCCCAGCCCCCCATCTCACCCCCGCCTTCCATCAGAGGGGGCTGGCCCGGGTCAGCGACCTCCCTGGGGCGGGGTCCGCGGATGGGCGGGCCTCGGCTGTCTTCAGAGCCCCTGAGACGCGCAGTGAGCCTGTGTGCGCCAGCGTCCGCCTCCTTCCGAGAGGGTCCCTTCCATCAGCGTCGCGAAAGGCTTCGTGCTCCCCACAGGCTTGGTCCCTCTCTTCCACAGCGGAATCCCCACCCTGGACTGCTCCCCCACGCCTCCTGGCCTGATGCTGGCTTGGGCCATTTCCTTAGATCAGCCTCCGTTTTCCCGTCTGTGAAATGGGGCAGTCACAGCCCAGTCTCAGAGGCAGAGGACTCAAGGGAGAAGGTGTGGGAGGACTTGTCTGGGTCCGGCCGCGCGGAAGCTCTCAGAGGTGCTCTCGCTGGTGGCGGTGGTGACGTTGTTTCTGCTGGAAACTCCTAAAGTACTGGGCGTGGTGGCAGATGGAGGGCCTGGAGCCGGGTGACCAACACCCTCGGAGGGTCTGGGTGAAGCACGTGGGACCCAGGCGGAAGCCCGCCCTGGGCATTGGCTCGGCAGGGGAGGCAGATTCAGCCCCAGGGGGAAGGCTTCTCGGGCAGCTCCCTGAACCGGGAGCAGGGCGTCCACCGGGCAGCGACGCCGCTTGGAGCCGCATTGTGGCCTCGGGGTGTGGGTCGCCATGGAGGGGCAGGCAGCCCTCAGTGGGATGGGAAAGGGGTATCTGGGTTCAGCCGTGTGGGGGTGGGCAGACAGAGAGACTGGCATCTGTCCTTTCACACTCAGGCCCTGAGCAGCTGCCCACAGAAGCCACGCTGCTGCCCCTGCCTGGGCCAGGGCTGCCGGGCTCGGGGAGCCGGCGTGCCCTTGGGGGGACCTGCTGTCTGCATGTCCACCCCTGGGCTGCGGCTGACCCTCCACGGGCCATCACTGAGACGGACCCAGTGGGCAGAACGAAGCTCTGGGCCCTCTCGCCCAGGCTGTTCCAGGTGTCCCTGGGCAGAGGGCGCCTGGCAGCCACGTGCAGCAGGGAGACAGCCGCCAGGGCGTGCGGTGACAGAGTGGGGATTACCTCCGGCTTCCTCCGAGGTCGTGTGGGCTGTGCCGGGGTGGGGGTGGCTAGGAGCCCGCAGCCACGACACCTGCCTGGGAAGGCGGGACGCGCTAGGCTCGGGTCTGCAGCCCAGGGTCAGGAGTGCCTGCTGCCCACTCGGGAGGCGCTCCCCTGAGACCCCGCCCCCCGGCCCCTGTGGGCGCGGCCAAGAGCAGCCAGGGTCTGGATCGTAAGAAAACACAGCGGTAGGCGAGCCCCTAAAATGACCCTCCCTCTCCGCTGGAGTCGCGGGGTCAGACGCCCCAGTGGCATGGCATTGCCTCCCAGAGGGCCATGCCCGGGATCCTCTGGTGGGAGGCCGCGGTGCTGGTACAGCTGGGGGCCCGGTCGTCCGTCCACTGAGCAGGTGTCCGGGAAGCACGTGCTGCAGAGGGACCGCGTCTGGGGCTCCGCCGAGCCTTTGCTCAGCGCTGCTGGCCCCGCGCCTCGGAGGGCGGAGTTTCCATTTCCCCCGACAGCTCCGGCCGTGTGCTCAGGAGAGACAGATGGACTGGTTTTTAGAGGCGCCTTTCCGTCCACACTGACCGCTCCGGCGAGGCTCCTTAGGCTCCTGGGCGTGTGGCTCCTCGGTGAGCCTGAGGGAACATTCCGAGCGGGGAAGCTCAGCCCTGGCCTCGCGCCTCCCCCGTCCCTCTGCGCCGTCTGCCATCCGTCCCGGGAGAGGATCCGGGAGGCCTGTGCGTTCCCCGCGCTGGCTTCTGGGCCGCGTCCACTGTTTTAAGCAGGGACATCTGTCCAGACGCAGAGAGGGGCTGGGCGCCCGTATCCATGTGTCTCCTTTCATGGACCACGTTGGGAAGTGTGGCGGGCGCCCCTCCCACCCCGTGTCTCCCCCAGAACCCCCACCCCTGTGAGGATCCGTCGTGGACACCTGCAAACAGACGCCGCAGTTAGAAACAGAGCGCTTTGCTGATGAGATTTCTGAGCAGCTTGGAGCTGTCTCTGCCGGACACAGCTGGGCATTTTCCGAGCGTGTGGCTGGTGGCTGGGGCCTGAAGAGCTCGCAGTGAGGACAGGGCCGCCTGGGCCAGCAAGGGCCTGGATCCCGGGCCCGGGGAGGGGCAGACCTTCCAGATGCTTGGCAAAGGAGGGGGAGACGGATGCCCCCCTCCCAGGACCTGCGGCTCTAGGAGCGAGGATGGCGGGAATCTAGGCGGTGTCCCAGCCCAGAGCAGCCCCTCTGCACGCGGGGTGCCCTGGGGAGGGGCATTGCGGGTCACGGGGCATCTGCACCCTTGTTAGAAGCCCCCGCTGCAGGCCATGCTAAAGCGCCTTCCCCAGGACGCCAGGCAGCCCCGTGTCAGCGCGGCGAGGGCTCTCGCCGGTCACTCCTCTGCTGCCCTGTGGGGGACGGGCGGCCCTGGCGGCAGCCGAGAGGCCGGGGTCAGCCGGGGTGATCGCCCGCACAGGTGGCCTCTTCCACATTCAACCCGACAGCAGCGCTCCTCTGCGGGCTGGGGCGGCCGCCCGAGGGCAGCCTCGTGAGCGCCGAGGCCATTAAAGTCTGACATGGCCCTTGGAGGCAGAGGCCGCTGAGACCTGTCCCCACAAAGTGGAAGAAAATTGGTTCCAGTAAAAATCAGGCCATGGGTCATTTTCTGCGTGTTTCCGTCCTGTGCCCCCCGCTGCGCCCGCGACCTCCTCCCCGCCCCAGCGGTCCACTGCCCTTCGCTCCCCGGTCGTCCTTCGGTCTCCTGGTCACTCCCCCAACCCTGGCCGCCAGCCCGGCCGGACACTCGCGGCTGAAGTCTGATGAGTCGCAGGGCCCCAGGAGAGTGACACTGTGTTGGGGAAACAGGCAAACAGGCCCCCAAGACCAGCGCCTCCTGACCCTCCCTGCGCCCCGTCGTCCTGACCCCGAGGGAGGCCCTGAAGCCGCCGCTCTGCACACACGAGGCCCGGGTCGTGGGAGTCCAGGCCGGGCCGAGGGCTGCTGTGTGCACGGGGGGTCCAGACTCAGCCTCGAGCCCCAGGCAGGGCTCGCATCAGATGCAGGTCCAGGGAGGACGTGGCTGAGACGGGGGGTCCGGCCCATGGCTGCGCCCGTGATGCTCGGGTGGGGCGTGGTCCATGGGTTCTCGCGCGATGACCGCTCGGCAGGGCAGCTTCTTGGCCGGGCGACTGCCCAGGGGGTTCCGTAGGACCGTGCAGTCTGTCGGGCGCCGCGGGGAGCCAGCAGGGCAGGGAGCCACCATCTCAGGTGGGCAGCCCCGCGCCCGGGGCCGCAGCCTGTCCCCCAAGTCCAGAGTCTCGGCCCACGCGGGCCAGGACTGCGAGCTTTGGCGCGGGCGCAGGGCCCTCGCCCGTGGGCGCCAGCAGGACGGCGGGGCGGGGCGGGGCGGGTCCGCGAGGGGAGGCGGGTGTCCACCTGCTCACTCACCGGAAGCCTCCGTCCCCCCGAGAAGCAGCCAAACGCCCCGCTGGCTCTCTGACGGCTTGTGTTTTGAGGGGAGAGGAATCGCAAGCCTTTTCTTCCTTTCTCTGTTCTGGTGAAATCACCACTTTCCATTTGGGACCACCGCCACTCATCTCCAGCCGGGGTGATCGCCCGCACAGGTGGCCTCTTCCACATTCAACCCGACAGCAGCGCTCCTCTGCGGGCTGGGGCGGCCGCCCGAGGGCAGCCTCGTGAGCGCCGAGGCCATTAAAGTCTGACATGGCCCTTGGAGGCAGAGGCCGCTGAGACCTGTCCCCACAAAGTGGAAGAAAATTGGTTCCAGTAAAATCAGGCCATGGGTCATTTTCTGCGTGTTTCCGTCCTGTGCCCCCGCTGCGCCCGCGACCTCCTCCCCGCCCCAGCGGTCCACTGCCCTTCGCTCCCCGGTCGTCCTTCGGTCTCCTGGTCACTCCCCCAACCCTGGCCGCCAGCCCGGCCGGACACTCGCGGCTGAAGTCTGATGAGTCGCAGGGCCCCAGGAGAGTGACACTGTGTTGGGGAAACAGGCAAACAGGCCCCCAAGACCAGCGCCTCCTGACCCTCCCTGCGCCCCGTCGTCCTGACCCCGAGGGAGGCCCTGAAGCCGCCGCTCTGCACACACGAGGCCCGGGTCGTGGGAGTCCAGGCCGGGCCGAGGGCTGCTGTGTGCACGGGGGGTCCAGACTCAGCCTCGAGCCCCAGGCAGGGCTCGCATCAGATGCAGGTCCAGGGAGGACGTGGCTGAGACGGGGGGTCCGGCCCATGGCTGCGCCCGTGATGCTCGGGTGGGGCGTGGTCCATGGGTTCTCGCGCGATGACCGCTCGGCAGGGCAGCTTCTTGGCCGGGCGACTGCCCAGGGGGTTCCGTAGGACCGTGCAGTCTGTCGGGCGCCGCGGGGAGCCAGCAGGGCAGGGAGCCACCATCTCAGGTGGGCAGCCCCGCGCCCGGGGCCGCAGCCTGTCCCCCAAGTCCAGAGTCTCGGCCCACGCGGGCCAGGACTGCGAGCTTTGGCGCGGGCGCAGGGCCCTCGCCCGTGGGCGCCAGCAGGACGGCGGGGCGGGGCGGGGCGGGTCCGCGAGGGGAGGCGGGTGTCCACCTGCTCACTCACCGGAAGCCTCCGTCCCCCCGAGAAGCAGCCAAACGCCCCGCTGGCTCTCTGACGGCTTGTGTTTTGAGGGGAGAGGAATCGCAAGCCTTTTCTTCCTTTCTCTGTTCTGGTGAAATTCACCACTTTCTCCATTTTTAAGGGACCACCGCCACATCCATCTCCAGATGGGGACGTCCCCACTGTCCCCAAGGGAGGCTTCATCCCCGCTGGACCCGACTGCCGCTGCCCAGCCCCGGCCGTGGCGCGTGGCTCACACGAGAGGCGACCATTCCGCCCGCCTCGGGCTGGAGGGGGGCCCGGGAGGAAGGCTGGGCAGCGGCTGTGGAGTCCGTGCGTGGGGTCCAGGCGGCCAGGCTGCTGCGGCGAAGGTGGGACAGTGATCGGATTCCAGACCGCGTCTCCTTTTCCGGAGGTTTAAGTGCACATCCAGGCGCCCCTGGTGCTCGGGCAGTCAAGAGCCTGCCGGCAGTGCGAGGCCTGGGCTCCACCCCTGGGTCAGGAGGATCCCTGGAGAAGAGAGCCGCAGCCAGTCCCGCGCTCCTGCCTGGGGAGCCCCGTGGACCGAGGCACCTGCGGGCTGCCGGCCAGGGGTCGCACAGCGTCAGGCGTGACCGGGCCGCTGCCACGCACGAGGAGGGTTTCAGTTTAAGTTTCTGGAGGATGTTTTCATCGGGTGAAGCAAGTTCCTTCCTAGGCTTGTTTGCTGAGAGTTTCTATGGCGAGGGGCTGCTGGAGTTCGCTCCAGGGCTCTGCTCGGTGCCTGCAGGGGGCAGGCTCGGCTTCCGCCTCCCGGCGTGGCTCCGGGAAGCCCACACCCGCCTCCCCTGGGAGCGCTCAGGACTGGACTCAGTCTCCACTGGGGGGCTGTCCACTTGCTTGCAGGCCTACTCTGGGTGGTCTGGACTCAGCCTGCCTCCGGGCGTGGGCCTCACTCCTACGGGGAGGGGGGGCTTGCTGGCGGCTCAGCGGGGTGCCCGCTGCGTGAGGAAGGCTCCTCCTCGCCCCTGCGGCTCCGCCAGGAGGCCAGTCGCCCTTCCACGAGCCCGCCGAGGCTTCAGCCTGTACACAGCCCGGCCAGCCTGGACCCCAGGAGGCCCGAAGCCTTCTGAGGACCACCCGCAGCACCTTCCTCGGCAGCCCGGAGCCCTCCCGCGACCCGAGGCGCTGCATTCCGCCTCCCAGGTTGGAGTTGCATGCTCTGCCCGGACCCCAGCTCCCAACGTCACAACCCGGGAAGCGTCCCCAGAGGGCGCCGGGTGACGGCAGCCCCACCCGTGACCCCCCTGCTCCTGGGGCTGCCACTGTGCACCGTGGCGGGTTTGGAAACAGGCGCCTGATCCGTCATGGACAGTTTCATAGCTGCTCGTGGCAGGCGAGCCTGTCCAGTACCCCCAGAGGAAGTCATCTGTGGACTTTAAACACTGCCTACTCTCGGAGATATCTGAGGCATCTTATGATAAAAGACTTGGTTCAAAGGGATTATTAAAACAATGTAGCGAAAGAATACATAAAAAAAAACATTGTTATCCTAGAGACATAAAGCTGAAGACAAGCCACAGTGTTTGAGTAAATCTTATACTGGAGCTTAGGAAAAAGTGCAAGGTTATTTGGACTTCCAACATTTTTAGCTCTTTGTCTGTTCAAAGGTGGGTTTATCGTAAATATCAGTAAATCTCCCTGGACATATTTAAAGGTTAAGCGCCTTCTTCAGTGAGTGACTCCGAAAGGCGCCTCTGTGTGGAGACACGCTGCTCCCAACATCCTGAAGTGCAGAGAGTCCTGGTTGTTGGGAATCATCCCTCGTCTGGGAGTCGCTAAGCTGTGCGAGCTCACGGCAGGCTGGGGGACGCGGTCGCCCAGAGCCTCGCTTCCCAGCTGCCTGGCAGGACGGCGAGCCTCCGGCTCCCGAGGCCTGGGCTGGAGTGGACGTGCGTATGGGTCGTGTCCTGAGCAGCCCAGCGCCCCCAGCCGTCCAGGACGCGCTGGTCTGGAGCCCAGATCACGCACTGGCTTTTCTGTGACTCAGCCCATGTCGGGCTCTGCGCCCGGCAGGATGTGCACGGTCAGAGTGCTGTCCAGCGTCACTATTTATTGCTGGGGGACGAGGGAGAAGCAGTTCCATCTGTGCTGACCCGTCTCCCAGGCTCTGCTGGGCTGGACTGACCAGCTGCTCCTGGGGGGGACCCCAGGAGGCGTCGAGGACCACCGCAGCACCTTCCTCGGCAGCCGGGTCGCGACCCGAGGCGCTGCATTCCGCCTCCCAGGTTGGAGTTGCATGCTCTGCCCGGACCCCAGCTCCCAACGTCACAACCCGGGAAGCGTCCCCAGAGGGCGCCGGGTGCGGCAGCCCCACCCGTGACCCCCCTGCTCCTGGGGCTGCCACTGTGCACCGTGGCGGGTTTGGAAACAGGCGCCTGATCCGTCATGGACAGTTTCATAGCTGCTCGTGGCAGGCGAGCCTGTCCAGTACCCCCAGAGGAAGTCATCTGTGGACTTTAAACACTGCCTACTCTCGGAGATATCTGAGGCATCTTATGATAAAAGACTTGGTTCAAAGGGATTATTAAAACAATGTAGCGAAAGAATACATAAAAAAAAACATTGTTATCCTAGAGACATAAAGCTGAAGACAAGCCACAGTGTTTGAGTAAATCTTATACTGGAGCTTAGGAAAAAGTGCAAGGTTATTTGGACTTCCAACATTTTTAGCTCTTTGTCTGTTCAAAGGTGGGTTTATCGTAAATATCAGTAAATCTCCCTGGACATATTTAAAGGTTAAGCGCCTTCTTCAGTGAGTGACTCCGAAAGGCGCCTCTGTGTGGAGACACGCTGCTCCCAACATCCTGAAGTGCAGAGAGTCCTGGTTGTTGGGAATCATCCCTCGTCTGGGAGTCGCTAAGCTGTGCGAGCTCACGGCAGGCTGGGGGACGCGGTCGCCCAGAGCCTCGCTTCCCAGCTGCCTGGCAGGACGGCGAGCCTCCGGCTCCCGAGGCCTGGGCTGGAGTGGACGTGCGTATGGGTCGTGTCCTGAGCAGCCCAGCGCCCCCAGCCGTCCAGGACGCGCTGGTCTGGAGCCCAGATCACGCACTGGCTTTTCTGTGACTCAGCCCATGTCGGGCTCTGCGCCCGGCAGGATGTGCACGGTCAGAGTGCTGTCCAGCGTCACTATTTATTGCTGGGGGACGAGGGAGAAGCAGTTCCATCTGTGCTGACCCGTCTCCCAGGCTCTGCTGGGCTGGACTGACCAGCTGCTCCTGGTGCCTCCAGCCCCGCCGGAGGAAGGTGCATCAGATGGGGGCAGCGGCCTCACCACCTCGGGGACCCACTTGGACAGGAGTCCAGAGCCCCCCTCTGGACTGTCCTCAGTGGGGGAAGCCCTGGGATATCACCCTTTGTTCTTCCCACCCCAGGGATGGCGCGGTCGGGCCAAGCTGAAACAGAGCCCCCTCTGGCGGGCTCGCAGTGGTCTGCTGTCTCCCTGGACAGTAGGTCAGGAGGACAGGCGCCAGTGTGCAGGGCTGGAGGCAGGACAGAGAGCCCCGTGAGCCAGAGGTCAGACAGCTGGGTTGTGGCGGGACCCGCACTCCCGTCCACGAGGCTTTAGCAGGAGGAGGGAGCCCGCGCGGTTGGCCCTCTGTCTCCACAGGCTGCCGCGATGCCCGGCCAGGCTCCGCCCCGCCCCAGGGCGCGCTCTGCCGAGGTGGCCCTGAGCTGCCCGCAGACAGCACCCCAGCCCAGGGAGGCCGCTCGGCAGCAGCAAGGCGCCTCTGAGCCCCGCCCCCTCCCGTCAAGCTCGCCTGGATGCTCGACGCCCGTAATTGCAGGGCACCTAGACAGGGCGAACACCCGCGCCGCTTCCTGCGATTCGTTTTCCTGACAGCTTGTTTAGGCGACGCCGTCGCGTGTTTTAAAAATACCTACTTTCCTGTCAGATCTGGAGAGCAGCTCGGAGACGCGCAGAAGGCCTCCAGCTGAAGCGCACGGGGTGGATCTTCGCCAGACGCCTTCTGTGCGTGGCCTGTCACGAAGCTGCAGCAGCTCCCGGGCGCGTGAGCGGCGGGTCCTGGGGCGGCGACGGACCGGGAAACCCGCCCGTGCGCAGCCTGGGGGCCGCGTCCCCCGTGAGGTGTGGGCAGGGCCAGGTCCCTCTAGGGCCTCCAGGGGAGGGTCCCCCTGCCTCTCCCAGCTTCCGCGGCAAAGGCGTCGGGCACGTGGCTGCCTCCCGCCCGGGGCTGCCTCCGTCCTCTCACGGCTTCTCCCCGTGTCTGCGTCCGTGTCTCTGGCTCGGCTGAGGCACACTTGGCGCCGGGTGTAGGGTCACCCCTCTCCAGGGTGACCCCGTCTTGAGATCCTTCATTGCATCCACGGAGATGCAAGGACGGTACCATTCACAGGTTCCAGGTGTTAGGATGGGGGGCACTGGTACACCCCACTAGACCACACTCCAAGGGCAGTGACAGGAAGTGGGATCAGTGCCTGGGCACCGGCGTGGTCAGGACGGGCCGACGGGAAGGAGAGGGTCAGGTGTCCCCTGTGTGCATTGTGCACACAGGCTCCAGGGGCTGCTGGAGTCCCCAAGACCATCTCTTTCCAGCCGGCAGCGTCACCTCGTGAGGCCAGGTCAGGTCACGTTGAGTCCCCACACGAGCCCGTGCAGGCCCCTTAGCCAGAGTCGGGTGGGAGGCCTCCGTGCACAGGCTTGTGGGCACGCACTCCCCCTCTGCAGCGGGCCCTGCCCTGCCCGGGACGGCCCCTGGCCCGTGGGCACAGTCCCCGTGTCTCTGTGAGTCCGGAGCGGAACGGCTGGGTGGGCGAGGGGATCACAGGGGCCTCCGGCCAGAGTTTGCAGGGACGAGTGTGTCCAGGTGCCGAGCCTGGCGGGGCAAGCACAGCTGGCCTCTGCACCCGGACATAAACACAGCTGTCGCCGCCTGGAACGCGGCTTCCTTCCCTGTGACAGGGCCCCTCCAGCCGGCGGGTCAGGAGCCAGCTTCACTCCACCAGGCTGCCGGAGCTCGCAAAACCGCTCTGGGCGTCCCTGCGGAGGGCCACTGGGCAGTGGGTCTGAGCCCCTGGCCGGCGACCGAGCAACTACAGTGGGCCACACAGCCGGGCGTGGCTTTCTGCAGGGACCTGTGCCCAGGGCCGCAGCCTCCAGGCGGGAGAGAGCGCCTCGACCGGAAGGGGCGGCCCTGGCTCGGGCCTCACCTCTGGCTGGGCGGCCAAGTGGCGCCCGGATCTCGGGAGTCCCGGCGAGCAGCCTGAGTGGACCTCCGTTTGCAGGAGCTTCCCGAGGGCCAGCGGGCGCTGAGGTGCTGCCCGGGGAGCTGCCCTCTTCTCCTCCGTGCCTCTGGGTCCCTCCTGGGGATCTGCGGGTAGGTGCCATCTCAGACGGGCCAGGCCCGGCTCCTGGGCGAGGGCTGGCAGAGCGGGCCGCGGGACAGGGCAGCTGTGCCCCGCGCCTTGGGCGCCCAGTGCTGTGGCCAGCTCAGGCCAACCCTGCCCCAAGCACCCTGCACTCCTCACCCCGTATCAGAGCAGACAGGGCCAGGCAGGCAGAGCCCAGCACTGCCCGAAGCCCGTGGCTCATTCAGGCCTGGACAGGGCCTCCCGGGCTCTCCATGCCCTGCCAGGACCCCCTTGGCTTTTGAGCAGTGTCAGCTTCCCGAAGCAGGGAGGGCTTCCTGCAGGAGGGGCCAGGAGGCGTTCAGGTCTGGTGAAAGGTTGCTGCCCCCCGACTTCCTGAGTACCTGAGTTCTGACCCGGTAGGATAGTCTTGGGCCCCCTGACCTGGACGTTCTCACCTCCCCCACCGCTCAGGGCGGCCCTGGGGTTGCCTCCTCCATGAAGCCCTCCATCTGCCAACCTCTCAGCTTCCCTGCTGCCCTTGGGGCTCCACTTCCTCTCTGAGTAATGAGAGCAGAGCCAGGCGAGGCGGCCCTGACTCCCCGGCCTCTGGCTTGGTTGGCAAGCTGCCTGCTTTCCTCCAGGCCGGTCTGGCTTGGTTGGCCTCTGCACCCGGACATAAACACAGCTGTCGCCGCCTGGAACGCGGCTTCCTTCCCTGTGACAGGGCCCCTCCAGCCGGCGGGTCAGGAGCCAGCTTCACTCCACCAGGCTGCCGGAGCTCGCAAAACCGCTCTGGGCGTCCCTGCGGAGGGCCACTGGGCAGTGGGTCTGAGCCCCTGGCCGGCGACCGAGCAACTACAGTGGGCCACACAGCCGGGCGTGGCTTTCTGCAGGGACCTGTGCCCAGGGCCGCAGCCTCCAGGCGGGAGAGAGCGCCTCGACCGGAAGGGGCGGCCCTGGCTCGGGCCTCACCTCTGGCTGGGCGGCCAAGTGGCGCCCGGATCTCGGGAGTCCCGGCGAGCAGCCTGAGTGGACCTCCGTTTGCAGGAGCTTCCCGAGGGCCAGCGGGCGCTGAGGTGCTGCCCGGGGAGCTGCCTCTTCTCCTCCGTGCCTCTGGGTCCCTCCTGGGGATCTGCGGGTAGGTGCCATCTCAGACGGGCCAGGCCCGGCTCCTGGGCGAGGGCTGGCAGAGCGGGCCGCGGGACAGGGCAGCTGTGCCCCGCGCCTTGGGCGCCCAGTGCTGTGGCCAGCTCAGGCCAACCCTGCCCCAAGCACCCTGCACTCCTCACCCCGTATCAGAGCAGACAGGGCCAGGCAGGCAGAGCCCAGCACTGCCCGAAGCCCGTGGCTCATTCAGGCCTGGACAGGGCCTCCCGGGCTCTCCATGCCCTGCCAGGACCCCCTTGGCTTTTGAGCAGTGTCAGCTTCCCGAAGCAGGGAGGGCTTCCTGCAGGAGGGGCCAGGAGGCGTTCAGGTCTGGTGAAAGGTTGCTGCCCCCCGACTTCCTGAGTACCTGAGTTCTGACCCGGTAGGATAGTCTTGGGCCCCCTGACCTGGACGTTCTCACCTCCCCCACCGCTCAGGGCGGCCCTGGGGTTGCCTCCTCCATGAAGCCCTCCATCTGCCAACCTCTCAGCTTCCCTGCTGCCCTTGGGGCTCCACTTCCTCTCTGAGTAATGAGAGCAGAGCCAGGCGAGGCGGCCCTGACTCCCCGGCCTCTGGCTTGGTTGGCAAGCTGCCTGCTTTCCTCCAGGGGTTGGCGGATGGCCGGATGGACAGATGGACGGATGCTGAAGGCTTCCGTTCAACCCCAGGTTCGCTCCCGCGGGTTTCTATGTTAGCTCTAAGACTGTCAGAGGGCTCGTCTCTCAGCATCCCCTCTGCAAAGCTGTTTCTATTTCAGTGAAAATGGAAGGCGTTTGTGGCTTTAATTGCCGGCCGGTCCCTGGACTCGTTTCCACAGAGGCCGGACCAGGGCTCTGCGAGCACCGTGAAAGTCTGTTTCTGTGTGTGCATCTTGCTCCCCAGGAGAAAGATGACAAGGGCCATCCGTGGACGGCGGGCCGGCTGACCGGGAGTCAGTCGTGTCTGCGGAACAAACACCTGCTCCTCGCTTAGAATGGAGGCGCGGCCGCCAGGCCCACCCGGATGGGCCCGCAGACGCCCAGGCTGGGCGCTGGCCGCTGCAGCCACAGCCCCGCTCAGCAGGGCCCGGGGCTCGGGGAGGGCGGCACCTCTCCGCAGAGAAGGGCCGTGAGTGGATTTCATTCTGAAGGCGCCTGGGATTGGAACTGGAGAGGAGCCCCCGAGACCCTTGTGGCCTCGTCCCGCCTCCTGATTGCCGTCAGAGAGACACTATCTAGTCCTCGTCCATCCACACCTGGGGCTCTTGGTGGGCCAGGAGTCGGTGCTGAGAGGCCACGGTGCCCAGCCTCGCCCTCCTGCAGCCCGTGGACGCGCCCAGGTCAGCGTCTCTGCTCTGCCCGCAGCGCCAGGGAGCCAGCTCAGGGAGGCAGCTCCCCGGCCCCGCAGGCATGGCAGGCAAGGGGCTCCGGACGAGTCCAGCCTCGGCCCCTCCCGCTGGAGCCCTGAGCTGCCTGGAGGTTGTCCCGCTGGCAGGAGGGCTGGCCGTCACCGGCACGGTGGGCATCTCCGGCCAGAGGTGCCTCAGGTCGCGCGAGGCCTGCCGCAGGGCCAGCACCTGCAGCCGCTCCCAGCAGCCGCAGCCTGCGGGCGCCCTCGGCCCTGGCCCCCAGAGGACACGCGCTCTCCCCCGGGGCTGGGGCGGCCGGAGGTCCCCACGCAGCAGCGTTCAGCGGGTCTGCGGCAAGCCCCGGCGGCCAGGGTGGAGCTCAGGGCGACGAGTCCAGGGACGGGCAGAGACATCGGCCCGGAGGACCAGGCTCCCCCGCTTCCCCACCCACGGCCCTCGCGCATCCGGCCCTCGGTGCCCTGGACAACGGTGCCCGGGTGAGCCCCTGAGGGGCCCAGACCGCGCCCGGGCTCCACGGGAGGCTGCGCCCTCGTCCTCGGCACCCGCAGCGCTAATTCTTTCTTTTCTTTTACTTTTTGCTTGTACAGAGTCTTGTTGTTTACGGATATGTATAATCCCAGATGAGTCACAGGTGTGTCCCTGACCCCTCCCTCCTCTGCCCCAGCCCCCTCCCCCCCCGCCAGGCTGTCCTGTAGCCCCATGAAGGGCCCCTCACTCCCACAGCACTCTGACAGTAGTTAAGTCTTTCACACACGATAGTGTCGGTTTCCATGTCAGTTTTCCACGCCTCTCGCCCACTGTCCCTCCCCCACCATGTCTGTACGTCTGCTCTCTGGTTTCCCATCGCCGCTCTGCGTGTGTTATCATTACCGTCTTACGATTCCACACGCACGTGTCAGTGTTCTGTACTTGTCCTTCTCTTTTTGACTTGCTTCAGTGTGTATGACAGGTGCTGGATCCAGCCACCTCATTAGGACTGATTCTTCTGCATTTCTTTTCACGGCTGAGAAGTATCCATTGTATAAATGTACCATAAAAGATATGGAACGCTTCACAGATCTGCGTGTCCTGCTTGCTTAGGGGCCATGCTCATCTTCTCTGTATCATTCCAATTTTAGTGTATGTGCTGCCAAAGTGAGCACCTCAGCCTCTGGTTTTGTGCCTACTTTAAATGCAGCTGGATGTGTCCTGAGGAAGGTGGCCCCAGGCATGGGGATCCCAAGGAGGCAGCGGGCCTGGGGCAGTTTCCGAGCGTCTGGACTCTGCCCGAAGCCAGTGCGCCTCTTCCCGGGTCCATAGCTCTGCCTTTTGCAGAATGTCACACAGAGAGCTGGACCCACGGCCCGTGGCCCTTTCAGACCGGCTTCCTTCACTTACTAAAATGCATTTCAGGTGACTCCATGTCTTTTCATGGCTCGATAGTACCTGCTTTCAGGACTGAGTGACTTTCCATGGTCTGGATGCACCGTGGCTTTTTAGTCACCTGCTGAAGGACATCTCAGTTGCTTCCAAGTTTGGGCAACGTGCAGACAGCTGCTGTCCACGTGCAGGTTTTGTGTCGTGTTCAGCTCCTCTGGGTAGACACCAGGGACCGTACAGTAGGAGCGCACAGGTTGGTTTTATAAGAAACCGCGAGCTGTCTCCCGAGGGGCTGCTCACTGTGGCATCCCACCAGCCTGAGGGAGCGCTCCTGCCGCTCCGCATCCTCCCCACCATTCGGCGGTGTCGTCTTTGTTTTACCATTCAGGCTGTATCTTGGTGTTTCAGTTTGCACTTCCCTAACGACTCAGGAGGGCTTCCCTTGGTGCCTTGGCGGCCAAGAATCTGCCTGCAATGCCGGAGACTCGGGTTCCATCTCCGGATCAGGTAGATCCCCTGGGGGAGGCACGGCAACCCACCGCAGCATTCTTGCCTGGAGAATTCCGTCGACAGAGGGGCCTGGCGGGCTGCAGCCCACGGAGGTCCCAAGAGTCAGACGACCTCATGGCAAACCGCCGCCGCCGCCAGTGGCTTAGGGTGTCACGCATCTAGATCTCACAGGCGCATTTTTCATCTGTGTATCTTCTTCGATGAGGTATCTGTTCGGAGCTTCTGCCCGCTTTTAAATTCTTATTGTTGAGTTGAGGGAGGCCTCTGTGTATTTCGGAGGTTTTCTCCTATGTTTCTGCTGTGCCAGGTTGAACTGACGACGTCATAGTAAGTCCTGAAGCCAGTGGTCAGTCCCGGAGGTCAGTCCTCCGGCTTTGTTTTTCTTCAATGCTTTGTGGGCTGTTCTGGGCCTCCCACCTTCTCTGCACTTAGACTCAGTTCACTGACATCCACTGGGTAACTTGCTGAGGTCTGGCTGGAGCTGAGTTGACTCTGTAGACAGGTTGGAGAGGAGTGGGGTGGTGAGCGCTGTCTTCCTGTCTGTGAATGTCGACTCACTCCATTGACTTAGATGTTCTCTGACTTTCTCATTAGAGTTTTGTAATTTTCCTTCCATAGATCCTGTACACACGTTGTTAGAGTTACATCTAAACTCTTTCCTTTTGGGGTGCTAGCGGCGAGGGGAGCCTGGGCTGGGTGGCCTGCACATGCATCTCCACCCACACTTGTTCTTGGGGCGACAGAACCTCACTTTGCCTTGGTTCCCGGTCTGGGTTGCCACGAGGATTCGGGGAGCTGGCATCTGCAGGTCCCTGAGCTATGCCGGCGGGGAGCCCCCGCACCAGGGATTGGAGACTAGGGCCCCTCGCTGGCCCTTGCTCCTCACGCAGGTTTCCAAATTTCCTTCTACGAGTGGCTTTAGCAGTGAAGACAGTCTGAACAGGAAGTCTGCCTTGGGCCCAGCCCAAACCCACGTGGCTTTGGTTCCTATGAAATATCTTCACCCGACGTCCATGTAACTGGGTGTTTGACCCACTGGGCACACATGCGTGTTTTTACCCCACAAGCAGGAGGGCGCCCAGCTGCCACCAGAGGCCCAGGGGTGGACCGTAGCTCCCTCTGACTATCCAGCGCATCGACCAGCCACCTTGGCCAGGCGTCAGTGCCCGTGGCCACAGGGGAGAGATCCCCAGAGCTCCCTGCCCTGCGCTGGAGAGGGGAGCCAGGTATGCACGTGTGCTGGGGGCGCCGGAGCCTTGTCCCACTCCCACTGCCTGGCCACGGTCAAGGGAGTCCTGCGTCTCGGCCAGAGCCCCACGCAGCCGCCTTTGGTTTAGAAAAGGCAGGTTGACCGACAGGGTGCGGGTGCCCCACCCTGTTCCCTGGGGCAGGCTGTCTCTTCCCTGCCTGTTGGGGTCACGGTGGGACAGCCCAGGCCTTCAGACCCGGCTGATATTGGGTGACAGGGACCTCTGGTGACTGCGGGGGCATTGGTCGGTCTTGTCGTGTCCCTGCAAGAGGCCTGGGGCCCAGGCAGGCTATGGGACCAGGCACCATGCATATTCATGCAAGTAATTGACTTGCAAATCCAAAGTCATTTACATGTCATAAGTAGCGTGTGGATGTCTTTTCTATATAAGATGTGTCAAAGAAAATGAACCTTGATTACCAGTTGTAACAGGGAAACAGTCTCCGTGTCCGAGCCCACGTCTGAGTTCTCGTCCCCACGAGGTCACCAGGAGTCACCTTTGTGTGACCGCCTTCAGAGTCTCAGCTCCAGGGACAGACGTTGGCGGGCATCCACGAGAGGAAGGCATGGCTGCTCTCCCATCTCGGCCGTGCGCTCCGCCTCGGCGACAGCCTTGCGCTGGGACCCTCAGGGCTCCCCGCTGGAGTCAGTCTGCCTCCATCCTAGCCTTCTGGGTGGGGAGGACAAGTCCTAGGAAGTTCTAGAAAGTGTGATGGCCATTGCCTGGCTCAGGGCCTCTCACCAGATGATGCAGCAGGCGGCTGGGGGAGGCACGGCCTGGTGGTCTGGCCTTGGACGGGGGCGTCCCCCACCCTCTGGTGGCCGCTCTTGGCTGAATCTCAGGTGACGAGGAAGGCTCTGAGCCGGCTGGGCAGGCCTCACACGGGGCAGGACGGTGGTGAAGCTGTGGTCAGCGTGTGCTGCCTGTCCGGAAGCTCGGCGTGGCTGCCCCCAGCCCCGCACCATGAGTGAAGCTCTGAGCGCCGACTCTGACGCCCACGACCACCCTCGGGGCTGAGGGCTGTCCCCGCCGTCCCCGTTTACGCGACGGGGGGGGGGGGCCCGGGCGGGAGGTGCTCCCTCCGCCTGGGTGCTCCCCGCGCCTCCCAGCCCCCTGTCCTCAGGGCTCACCTCCTCAGCACAGCCCTGGCTCATTTCAGAGGCTGGGGGCGTGGAGGGGCAGCAGAGGGTGTTTCCCTGGGGTGTACCTCGTGGCTCCCGCCCCTCCCTCTGGAAATCCTGGTGCATCTGGAAGCTTCCGAGGTGTGGAGAAGCTCACGGTCTGTTTCTGGGAGCTGTGGTCCCAAGCACAGGCTGGCCTGCGGCTTCCCCGGTGTCCTCCAGAGGGGCTGCCTGCCCACTTCCTAGAGGGAAGCCTCGTGTTTCAGCCCAGCTCGGCTCAAGGCCCCTTTTAAGTGAATGACTCACCCTTGACCTCGTGCAGGTTCTGACATGTCCTGTTTGGGGATGACCCTGGGCTTGGGGGCTGCACCTCTCTCTCCCCTGCTGACCAGAAGTGGGACCGGGGCAGGGTGCAGGCACCATGGGCTGTGGGGTGGACGCCCCTGGAAAGCATTCTGTAGGGCTTCTCATGAGAACTCCTCACTGCCCAGTGCGGCACAGCGTCCAGTCTGAGTCCCGGGGGCCCGCGGTGTGGACCCCACACACGTGACCCGAGCGAGCTCGTGGGAGGGAGGGCGCACAGCACCTTGTGCTGCCTCTTGTTCTGGTTGCTGGTTGAGATGGTCAGGTTTTGGATAAATTGAGTCATATAAAAATCTGTTAATGAAGTTATTTTCACCCGTTTCTACTTTGTTCCTGTGGCCGCTAGAAAGCTGTAAACATTTGCGGCTGGCACCGGCCCCGGCGCTCCACTGGGCGGCTCACCGCCGGCGCCGGCTCCGGCGGGAGGATGGGCCCGCCTGTGTGCAGAGGGCTCTCCTGGGCTGGGCTGTTCCCCAGAGCCCGCCCGGGCCTCCCAGGTGAGAGAGGCCTGCCGCCCTGTGCCAGCGGGTCTGGACTGAATGTGGGTGCCCCCCAAATTTCTTTGTTGAAGCACTGCCCCCCACAGTGATTGCTTAAGGAGTGGCCCTTTGTGGGTGATGGGTCGTGAGGGTGCAGCCCCCGTGAGGGGATGGGCATCGTTACAAGAGCCCAGAGAGCCACGCCCTCTTTCCGCTGCAGGAGGACAGGGAAGGTGGCCTTCCCCGAGCCCACCAGCACCTAGTCTCAGCCTCCAACCCCTGGTCCCAGCTCTCTCGGAGAGCTGCCACTGAGTCTGCTGCTTGGACAGCCAGGGCTGAGGCAAGGGCGGGGGCGGGGCGGGGTCATTCACCTGTTCATCCTCGTGGTCAGAGTGGGAGTGACATGGGTGCCAGGCTCTGCCCCTGGGGTCGGGGAGCGGCAACCCGCAGACACACACCATGACCCGGGGAACCGCTCCCCCTCGACCTCGCCACCCCCCGGGGCTGTGCTGCTGGCCACGGGCCTGCTGGGGGCCAGAGGGCGGCCTGTCCCTGCCCAGCGCGCCACACAGGCCCCCGACCCAGGCCAGCTCCCTTCACGTCGCTCGGGAGTTATGCAAGTTGCCTAGCTGTAGGCGGGAGGTGGGGCCTCCGGAAGCCGCTCTGCTCTGAGCACGGGCTCCACGGCTCAGCTGGATGGGCTTCAGCGGCCTGACACACCCCCAGTCTAACAAATTAATCTATTATGCTTGTGACGAGCGCTGCGCTGGGGGAGACGTGAGGTCCTGTGTGGGTGGAGAAAGGCAGCAGACAAAGCGGCCCCGGAACCAGATGCCCACCGCAGGGAGACGCCCCCCACAGGGCTGGCGGCCCCCACCCTCCCCCTGTCTGCTCCGGATCTGGGGTGCCACCGCTGGATGGTCAGAGCCTGACGTCCTTCTCAGAGTCCACTTGAGGGGAGGCCAAGGCCTCGAGTCACAAGGCGTGCCCATCGTTGAAGTCCCCACCCAGGTGTGCGTGAGCAACGTCACTAAACTGCATCGATCCGCACACCCGGGGACACCTGTCGTAACAAGGCAAGCTCAGGATTTGAGGCGGCACCTAGCCCCGCGTCGGGGCGGCCGGTGCTGGAAACGTCTCAGCTCCACCTGGGCTGCAGAGCAGCTTCAAGGCCGGTGCGGGCAGGGCTGTCGCGGAGCGTGGGGTTGGCTCGTGTGCAGTTGTCTCGTTGGCTGGTGGGGAGGTGCTGGGGCATCTCTGGGGTTCGGGTTATCAGTCTTCCAGCTCCAGGAGGCGAGGGGGCTGTGAGCGCAGGGGCCCCACGTAGTTAACGTCTTTGTTTGGTTGGGATCTCAGCATATGAAACGACGCGGGCTTGCGCGCCAGCTGCTGGTATCCAGGGGCTCGAGAGAGGGAGGACATGGGGTGGCCTCGGCAAGGCAGCCCTGGTGGCTCAGGGGTGAAGACTCCACCTTCCTTGATCTGTGGGTGGGGCTGGAGAAGAAAGTGGCAGCCCACTGCGGCACTCTTGCCTGGAGAAGCCCGTGGATAGAGGAGCCTGGTGGGGATCCGTGGGATCGCAAGAAGTCAGATGGGACCACGCTACTCACTCTTTCAGGAAAGCCCCAGAGGGTCCCACGTGGTCTCACCAAGGGCTGAACAGGACCAGATGTGGGAGACAGTTGTGCACACATGCCACTCACATACACACGTGCTTAGAGACACACGGGCACTACGTCCACTGACGTGTGACCAGCACTTCGGGGCTCGAGGAGGACCAGTCCGGCCCCATCGCAGCCCAGACCCCTGGCAGGACGCCAGGCGCTCGTCTCGACCTGGGCTCAGCTGCGCAAGCCCTCTCGTGGCAGATTTCACAGACACTCGAGCTCATTCAGCAGCTCAAGCTTTAATTACACACTGCTGGTGTTTCCCATCAGGTTTGCTGATGAGCCTCGGCAGGAGACGCCCCCCACAGGGCTGGCGGCCCCCACCCTCCCCCTGTCTGCTCCGGATCTGGGGTGCCACCGCTGGATGGTCAGAGCCTGACGTCCTTCTCAGAGTCCACTTGAGGGGAGGCCAAGGCCTCGAGTCACAAGGCGTGCCCATCGTTGAAGTCCCCACCCAGGTGTGCGTGAGCAACGTCACTAAACTGCATCGATCCGCACACCCGGGGACACCTGTCGTAACAAGGCAAGCTCAGGATTTGAGGCGGCACCTAGCCCCGCGTCGGGGCGGCCGGTGCTGGAAACGTCTCAGCTCCACCTGGGCTGCAGAGCAGCTTCAAGGCCGGTGCGGGCAGGGCTGTCGCGGAGCGTGGGGTTGGCTCGTGTGCAGTTGTCTCGTTGGCTGGTGGGGAGGTGCTGGGGCATCTCTGGGGTTCGGGTTATCAGTCTTCCAGCTCCAGGAGGCGAGGGGGCTGTGAGCGCAGGGGCCCCACGTAGTTAACGTCTTTGTTTGGTTGGGATCTCAGCATATGAAACGACGCGGGCTTGCGCGCCAGCTGCTGGTATCCAGGGGCTCGAGAGAGGGAGGACATGGGGTGGCCTCGGCAAGGCAGCCCTGGTGGCTCAGGGGTGAAGACTCCACCTTCCTTGATCTGTGGGTGGGGCTGGAGAAGAAAGTGGCAGCCCACTGCGGCACTCTTGCCTGGAGAAGCCCGTGGATAGAGGAGCCTGGTGGGGATCCGTGGGATCGCAAGAAGTCAGATGGGACCACGCTACTCACTCTTTCAGGAAAGCCCCAGAGGGTCCCACGTGGTCTCACCAAGGGCTGAACAGGACCAGATGTGGGAGACAGTTGTGCACACATGCCACTCACATACACACGTGCTTAGAGACACACGGGCACTACGTCCACTGACGTGTGACCAGCACTTCGGGGCTCGAGGAGGACCAGTCCGGCCCCATCGCAGCCCAGACCCCTGGCAGGACGCCAGGCGCTCGTCTCGACCTGGGCTCAGCTGCGCAAGCCCCTCTCGTGGCAGATTTCACAGACACTCGAGCTCATTCAGCAGCTCAAGCTTTAATTACACACTGCTGGTGTTTCCAGTCAGACCCACAGGTCAGGTTTGCTGATGAGCCTCTGTTCACGGGAAATACAAGCAACAGAGCCCCGCCCGCCCCTTTGCTCTGCTGTGTGGTGGGAGGCGTGGAACATCACAGGTGTCCAGTTACCTTTATAAACCAGTCTCCACTGGGCAGCTGGCTGCTGGCAACCTGTCCTTCGAATCAGTCTATAAAGAAATAGCAAACACTCCCCAAGTTCTGGGCTCAGACAGCCCAATGACACAAAGGGCCCCTGCCCGCCATTCCTGCCACACCCCCTGCCTTCACAGGACCTCTTGTCAGTGCCCGGGAGGTAAGGGTCCGCGGGGGATTGAGGAGGCTGCAGGTAAACAAGGGAGCATGCTGGAATATTCCAGAAGAGATGCAGAGCCCGTCCCTGCTCGTCTGCGGCCCCCAGGCTGGGAGGGAGCCAGCTGCTCGGGGCCTATCTCCAGGTATTAGCCTGAGTCACAGGAGGCCCTGTGGCCCAGTCGCACAGCCGCCCCCGAGCTCCTGAAAGGAGAGGAAGGGCTGATGAGCCCTGAGGAAGATGTCAGGAAGCCTCTCGCGGTCTCTGCAAGCCGCTGGCCTGGCTCTCAAGAAAGAGCCCATCAGCACCCACCCCCCGATGGCGCTCCCCTCACCCCAGGGCTCAGGCTGTCAACAGCCCTGCAGGTGCCCAGGGCCTGGGTCAGGCGGGGGCCTTCTGTGAGCCGGGGACGTCCTGGGCCGCCCTGGTCCCCTGGTCTTCAAGATGGAGATGATCCCCCGTGATGAGACGCGGTCACGGGGGAACGAGCTTCGGGCGGCCGGCAGCACCCTCCGGCGATCCCCCTCACGTCACCGGTGGACCTTGTCCGAAACTGCAGGGCTGCGGGAGGCCGAGGGCGTCAGCGCGCAGGACCCTGCCTACCCTTCTGAGGTGGCCTTGCTCCTCGTCACAGCCGTCCGCGTGGAAGCCCCAGGAGGCCTGGCCGACGGAGCCCAGTGTCACTTCCCAGCGCTCAGCCCAGAGCACGAGGTCCCCACACGCCCAGGGCTGGTCAGCGTGGGAAACCCCTGGAGCCCAGCGCTGGTCGGGGGGACCTGGGGGCGCACGGGCGGCTGCTCCCGGCCCCCTCCCTGACCCCGGCCACTTGGCTCTGCGTCCCCATAATCAGATGGCCCTCGGCGAGGAGGAGCGCTAATTCCATTGAGAGAAGCCGAGACGCTGGCTTCAGGGCCACGTGTCCGCGGGAGGCGTGGAACATCACAGGTGTCCAGTTACCTTTATAAACCAGTCTCCACTGGGCAGCTGGCTG
Source organism: Tragulus kanchil (assembly GCA_022376925.1). Classification (NCBI taxonomy): domain Eukaryota; kingdom Metazoa; phylum Chordata; class Mammalia; order Artiodactyla; family Tragulidae; genus Tragulus; species Tragulus kanchil. The sequence continues at coordinate 1,251,134 of JAIOJX010000031.1, read as the reverse complement.
CTGGCAACCTGTCCTTCGAATCAGTCTATAAAGAAATAGCAAACACTCCCCAAGTTCTGGGCTCAGACAGCCCAATGACACAAAGGGCCCCTGCCCGCCATTCCTGCCACACCCCCTGCCTTCACAGGACCTCTTGTCAGTGCCCGGGAGGTAAGGGTCCGCGGGGGATTGAGGAGGCTGCAGGTAAACAAGGGAGCATGCTGGAATATTCCAGAAGAGATGCAGAGCCCGTCCCTGCTCGTCTGCGGCCCCCAGGCTGGGAGGGAGCCAGCTGCTCGGGGCCTATCTCCAGGTATTAGCCTGAGTCACAGGAGGCCCTGTGGCCCAGTCGCACAGCCGCCCCCGAGCTCCTGAAAGGAGAGGAAGGGCTGATGAGCCCTGAGGAAGATGTCAGGAAGCCTCTCGCGGTCTCTGCAAGCCGCTGGCCTGGCTCTCAAGAAAGAGCCCATCAGCACCCACCCCCCGATGGCGCTCCCCTCACCCCAGGGCTCAGGCTGTCAACAGCCCTGCAGGTGCCCAGGGCCTGGGTCAGGCGGGGGCCTTCTGTGAGCCGGGGACGTCCTGGGCCGCCCTGGTCCCCTGGTCTTCAAGATGGAGATGATCCCCCGTGATGAGACGCGGTCACGGGGGAACGAGCTTCGGGCGGCCGGCAGCACCCTCCGGCGATCCCCCTCACGTCACCGGTGGACCTTGTCCGAAACTGCAGGGCTGCGGGAGGCCGAGGGCGTCAGCGCGCAGGACCCTGCCTACCCTTCTGAGGTGGCCTTGCTCCTCGTCACAGCCGTCCGCGTGGAAGCCCCAGGAGGCCTGGCCGACGGAGCCCAGTGTCACTTCCCAGCGCTCAGCCCAGAGCACGAGGTCCCCACACGCCCAGGGCTGGTCAGCGTGGGAAACCCCTGGAGCCCAGCGCTGGTCGGGGGGACCTGGGGGCGCACGGGCGGCTGCTCCCGGCCCCCTCCCTGACCCCGGCCACTTGGCTCTGCGTCCCCATAATCAGATGGCCCTCGGCGAGGAGGAGCGCTAATTCCATTGAGAGAAGCCGAGACGCTGGCTTCAGGGCCACGTGTCCGCGGGGAGCGCCGTGACCACTTGCCGGTGGACAGTAATTTGAATTGAGAGGATATTGGCTGAGCTGCCCAGACAATTGCATGGCCAGAAAACACTGAACACTGTGGGGCTGGAGGGTCAGCTCCCAGCGCACTCGAGGGAGGGCCACCCCTGGGGGTGAGGACAAGTCGGGGTCCGCCGCGCATGGTGGGGGCACCGCTCCTTCCTAGTAAGCCCTTCCTGGAACGCCCTCGACGGCAGCCTGGACCCTGGTCCCGACGGCACGGGGTGCCCGCTCCCACAGGACTCGCCCGCAGGCGTGGCTGGCGGATCTGCTCCACCCCTGGAAATCCACTGCCCACAGCCACAAGCTCCAGGGGCTCTGGACTAAGACCAGGTCCCGGGCTTCCCTGATGGTCCAGTGGGTACGGAGTCCACCTTTCTGGGCAAGGGGCGCCAGTTCGATTCCTGGCACGGGAAGATCTCATATGCCGTGGAGCAGAGTTGGTGCTCTGGAACGATAGAGGCCACTGTGATGGGAGGTCCATACAGGCCAAAAATTAAAAAAAAAAAAAGATGGATGAAAATAAATAAAGGACCAATAAAAGAGGCCAAAATTAGAAAGAAAAAAAAAGCCCAGGTCCCCAGGTTTTCCTGTCCCAGAGCAGAGAGTGTTCTCTGATGGCCGACTTCCTTCAAGGTGCACCCAGAGCTTCTAGAACACTCTGTGCGAAGTCTACACCCTTGTTAAAAAAAAAAAAAAAAAATATATATATATATATATATATATATATATTCTTTTTTTTTTGGCTCTTCGGGCTTTTACTGCTGCCACAGGTTCTTCTCTACCTGCAGGGAGTTGAGGCTCCTCTCTGGTTGAGGTGAGCAGGCTCTTGTTGCGATGACTTCTCTTGTTGTGGAAGTCGGGCTGTAGGGCACTCGGGCTCCATAGTTGCGGCTCCGAGGCTCTGGAGCACAGGCTCCGTAGCTGTGGCTCTCGGGCTTAGTTGCTCCACAGTCTGTGGGATCTTCCTGGATCAGGGATCGAACCCGTGTCTCCTGCAATGGCCGGTGAGCTCTTCACTCAGAGCCACCAGGGAAGCCCTGACACCACTTTTAATCCTGAGTCAAGAGGGATCCCTACAAGGCAGAGAAACACAATCAGCAGGCGCGGTGCCCGCACCCGGGGCACGTGTGTGGACGGTCAGCGGCAGCGGCTCTTACAGCCCCTGCGGCCGTGCCGGTGGGAGGTGCGGGTGGGAGTGAGAGCCATGTTTCCTTGTGGGTGACCAGGTGACCCCCCAGGTGCCTTCCTGCCCACACGCACAGAGGTGAGGGCCGGGCCCGGGTTCAGACCTCCACCCACTGCCCTGCGCCCCTCCTGGTCAAGGACTTTTACAGCCCCTTTGTTTGGTAATCAGCTGATATCCCACTGGTCTAAATGTTCCCATGGGATGTTTAGTCCAGAGATATTAGAAAACATGACAAATAGGCTTTCAGCCCACAGATGGTTGACGCAGTTTGAGAGGGACCGGCGTCACTGCCAAGTGGCCGCCCCAGCTCCCCACCAGTTGATGCCCGCGCCCCCACCTGCCCACGGCTGAGGCCAAGCCCCAGCGCAGCCCGTGTGCTGCTGGAGGCAGGGCCCTCCTCCTCGAGGACAAGGACGGATGACCTGGAAGGGGCGGAGGGGCGGGTGTGATGGGAGGCCATTTCCTAATCGAATCGAGGGTCTCCGGGAGCCAGGCTGGTGCCAGCGCGGCAGCACCACCGGGAGCAGACAGGATGCGGCTGCAGGGTGGGGGAGGCGTCTCTGGCTGCAGCACCCAGGAGGCGGAGGGCTCGCACCCAGCCGCTGGCTGCGCGGCAGCGGGGCCCCTGGCCGGGGGCCGTGGAGGGCGGGCGCATGGGGACAGCGTGGGTGCTCCTGAAGGCCCTGGTCCCCCGACCCAGGCCCGTCTCTCTCCTCACACGGCCTCCGGGCCACGAGCACTGTCCGTGGTGCTGAATCCTGAGCTCCCGGCCGCGAGCCTTCTCTCCACTCTGAGTCAACGGTGACCCTGGTCCCCCCACTCCCAGAAACCCCAGACCCGACGAGGAGCATGGGGCCAGGGTGGAGCAGGAGACCAAAGGAAGGAGAGCATGACGGATGGAGGTCCAGTCCTGAGAGGCCGCCGGGGCTCGTGGCCGTGGCACTCGGAGGAGCACTCAAACTGCTGCAGTTACCCAAAGCATCCCTTCTGGGGATCTGGGGTGCGGCATGCGCCCTGAGGCTTCCCTGGTGAGGACGAGGTACCCTGCTGGCCAACCAGGGGGTGCTCCACCCACCAGCTTCCCCTCGCAGACCGGCCCCACAATGGAGGCGCATGCCGGGCTGTGGGTTAGACGGGGTCTCAGCTTTTCCTTCTGTGAAGTGAGCGCAGCAGTGGCTTCTCCATGTGTCTTCCGTGGGGGAGGCGTGCCCAGCACTGAGCGTGAGTCTGGCTGGTGGAAACTGTCTGTCAAAGGTTAGGGTGTGGGCTCCCCTGGTGGTCCAGTGGGGAAGGACACCGCCTTGCAGTGCAAGGGGCGCCGGTTCGATCCCTGGCCTGGGAAGATCCCACGTGACACGGAGCGGCTGGACCGATGTGTCCAACGACCAAGCCGGCGCTCTGGAGCGCATGCACCCGGAGCCAGTGCTCTGCAGCGAGAGAGGCCACTGCAATGGGAGGCCCACATGGGCCAAAAGAACAAAGATGGATGAAAATAAATAAATCAAAGACCAATAGAAGTGGCCCCCGAAAAAGGTTAGGGTGTGTGTCAACTAGGAGAGTGGAAGTGGAGGGGCTGAGAATGTCCTCTTTAATGCTGAGCCACATTCCGGTACCAGAACCGCTGAAGGCGAGGGGCTGCTGTGAGGCGCGGGGGCCCCTGGCTGAGCGGCTGAGCGGCTGAGCTGGAGCCCCTCCCCAGGGCGGCCTTTCGGGCTCTGCGATGGCTCCCCTGGGGCCTCAGCAGTGCCAGCAGCTCTGGAGAGGACCCAGGGTCCCGCCTCTGGAGGCCCGGCCACTCGACTCTGGCCAGCCCTGACCTGGCCCATGGAGCAGCGGGCTTCCGCCCTGGTCTGTCCTCTCTGCCGGATGCTGTCTGCCGTGGGCGGGCGTCCTCCCGGGGGATCCCAGAAGTGTCCGGCGAGTCTGGGTGCTCCTGAGGTGGGGGATGGCAGAGGGCCATCGCCCGGAGGGTGCCGTCCCCGGGCGACGCTGTGTCGCCTGGAAGGACCTCTCTGCCGCTCAGCGCCGGTGTCCCTCCCCTGAAGTGAGCGTGGAGGCACTGAGGTCTGGTCCCCCCGCCGGCAGCACCCCGCCCCCGGGCGGCACGGGGTGTGGTTCTCGTGTCACCGTGTGTGCAGGGCCCGGGCAGCGGCCACAGGACACACGTTCACGCTATTCATTCATTTCATTTGAGGCCATGAGGACAAGACGGGCTCCCAGCCCTCTCCCTGGGTCAGCCTCTCCCAGGCTTCTGGGTCAGCCTCTCCCAGGCTTCCCTCCAGGGGGCCGCCTGGGTGCAGAGCTGACTCCTTCCTCCACGGGATGCCGCGCTCTGCGCTTGCCCTCCTCACCAAGCCACGACCTTGGCGCTCACTCTGTGTCGACCATGCCCCGTGCTGTGGTGCGTCGTCACTCACCGCCAGCCAAGCAGGGGGCGTTGACGATGCTCTGGGTTCCCGCTTTCTGAGCAAGGCTGTGCTGAATGACGGTGACACACAGGGACCCTGGAGTGACTTCCGTTGTTGATCAGCCTTTGGCCGTGGCCGAGGGGATGGGAGGGCCTCCTCGATGGCGCTAGTGGTGAAGAATCTGCCTGCACCTCAGAAGACGAGAGTTCCGTCCTTGAGCCGGAAAGGCCGCCCGGCGGAGGCAAGGCCGCCCACGCGGTGCTCCGGCCTGGAGACTCCCGCGGCCGAGGAGCCTGGCGGGCTGCAGCCCACAGAGTCGCAGAGTCGCACACGACTGAGGGACTTAGCACGCGCACGCACGTGCGGGGAGGCGACTTCAGCGTCGGCGAGGCGAGGCAGTTTCGTTCCTGAAGGTTAGGGGAGATGGTCCCTGCGGCCCGGGGCTGGTGGGCTGGCCGCCGGCTGGCAGGAGCTCAGGCGCCCGCAGCTCCGCAGGGGACGCTCTGCCGGGAAGGGCCCTCTCTCTGCCTCCCTCGCCCCCGCCGCCTGCTGCGCCAGCTGCTGCCCTGCCGCCAGCCCCAGCAGGGTCTGCACCTCCCCGCTCACCGCAGGCTGCTCGCCAGCCGTGAAGCTTGGAGCCCGGGGGCTGGCCCTTTCCTAAGCACAGTGGGGTCGGATGGGGAGAGACAGGTGGCACCGCACCAGCCTCGGCTCCTCCGAGGACGGGCGTGTGACGACCCCCGGGCGGGGAGGCAGAGGCGGCGTGCAGCACGAGGACCTCGGGCTGCAGGGCCGGGGGCCGGCCACGTGCTTCCCGGCACCTCGCGCTGTTGGGGGCAGGTTGGGGGCAGCCCCCCTCCCGGAAAGACGGTGTCCTGTCCCACTTCCTTGTCGTTGCTTAACCCTTTCACTCCCTGTCCCCACAGAGTCACAAGCGCTCCGGGACAGTGCCCCGAGAGCCCCCACCCCACCAGGCTGCCCCCTAGTCCTGGGGACCTGCACGAACCCTGCGGCAGGACTGGGGCCCGGCTCTGTCACTGTCGCTCTGTTAGGGGTGAGAAGGCCAAGGTTGGGACTGCCTGAAGTCGCAGATAGCCAGTGGACAGGCCAGGGTCGTGCGACTTCCTGGCGGTCCAGCCCTCCTCGGGGATGCAGAGCCCGGAGAGGAGGAGAAGGCGAGGGGTGTCTAAACGGGCCCCTCAGAAGACCGTCCACCCCGAGCAGGCCGCCCCGGGCGCTCCGTCGCGCTGTGGCAGAGTGGCCTGGCCACTGTCTCAGAGACGTCAGACCTGAGGTGGGGTGGGCAGCCGTCCAAGAGCAGAGCGGCCCCAGCTCTGCAGCCGGGTCTCCTGCTCTGGGTGGGGGGCCCCCGGCCGACACTCTGAAGCCCGAGGGAGGCAAGGGGGGCAGGAGGGGGGGGCCCACAGAGTCGCAGAGTCGCACGACTGAGGGACTTAGCACGCGCACGCACGTGCGGGGAGGCGACTTCAGCGTCGGCGAGGCGAGGCAGTTTCGTTCCTGAAGGTTAGGGGAGATGGTCCCTGCGGCCCGGGGCTGGTGGGCTGGCCGCCGGCTGGCAGGAGCTCAGGCGCCCGCAGCTCCGCAGGGGACGCTCTGCCGGGAAGGGCCCTCTCTCTGCCTCCCTCGCCCCCGCCGCCTGCTGCGCCAGCTGCTGCCCTGCCGCCAGCCCCAGCAGGGTCTGCACCTCCCCGCTCACCGCAGGCTGCTCGCCAGCCGTGAAGCTTGGAGCCCGGGGGCTGGCCCTTTCCTAAGCACAGTGGGGTCGGATGGGGAGAGACAGGTGGCACCGCACCAGCCTCGGCTCCTCCGAGGACGGGCGTGTGACGACCCCCGGGCGGGGAGGCAGAGGCGGCGTGCAGCACGAGGACCTCGGGCTGCAGGGCCGGGGGCCGGCCACGTGCTTCCCGGCACCTCGCGCTGTTGGGGGCAGGTTGGGGGCAGCCCCCCTCCCGGAAAGACGGTGTCCTGTCCCACTTCCTTGTCGTTGCTTAACCCTTTCACTCCCTGTCCCCACAGAGTCACAAGCGCTCCGGGACAGTGCCCCGAGAGCCCCCACCCCACCAGGCTGCCCCCTAGTCCTGGGGACCTGCACGAACCCTGCGGCAGGACTGGGGCCCGGCTCTGTCACTGTCGCTCTGTTAGGGGTGAGAAGGCCAAGGTTGGGACTGCCTGAAGTCGCAGATAGCCAGTGGACAGGCCAGGGTCGTGCGACTTCCTGGCGGTCCAGCCCTCCTCGGGGATGCAGAGCCCGGAGAGGAGGAGAAGGCGAGGGGTGTCTAAACGGGCCCCTCAGAAGACCGTCCACCCCGAGCAGGCCGCCCCGGGCGCTCCGTCGCGCTGTGGCAGAGTGGCCTGGCCACTGTCTCAGAGACGTCAGACCTGAGGTGGGGGTGGGCAGCCGTCCAAGAGCAGGAGCCCGGCCCCCCAGCTCTGCAGCCGGGTCTCCTGCTCCCTGGGTGGGGCGCCCGGTCCCGGCCCCCCACGGCCGACACTCTGAAGCCCGAGGGAGGCAGGAAGCCGGGCCGTGGGAGCAGGAGTGCTGGAGGGTGCGGTGGGTCAGGAATGTCTCCCGGCACTGAGGGCATTTGCTGTTTTCCACCACTTACTCTGACAGCCTGGTGTGAGAGCTCGGAGTCAGGGCACAAGTTCCAGGAGCTCATTCAGAGTATCTCAGGGGGATAGAGGCATATTTAGTTTGCACAAGAGAAACTGGAAGTCCAGGCAGAGCGGGATCCAGGAGCTCGGTGTCCCCCAGCCGCTCTCCGCGGCCGCGGGCTTCCCTCTTAGGCAGGTCTTCCCTGCCCCCGCCCCGGGGGGAAGGCAGCACCATGGCCACAAAGCAGTCTCCCACCCAGGAGCTCCCACCAGAGGGATGGGGCTTCCTTCCCCGACAGCGGGACCGGCGTGAGGGCACAGAGGTGAGCCCGCAGCCTGCGCCGTCCGGTGAGGACCCACCGGGGCCTCTGGGAGCACGCCCGCTGGCCGTGTGCGGGCTCTGCCAGTGAGCCCCCGAACGGGTAGGCCTCCTGTCCCTGCCGACCCGTCTCCCTTCCCTCCAGACCCGTCCTGGCCACTCCTGGACTGTTTTCTCCAGTCGGGTTTTAGAGTCTGCCTTTCTGCCCCCACGTGATTTCACACTTTACGGGCACAAACGCACAGATGAGGCAGAGGCACCCCTCTGCACCCGGGCGTCTCTGTGCAGAGGGCCTGGCTGCCCCTCGCCCCCTTGTCGCTCCCGCGGCCACCCTTGGGGCGTTTCCGGACCGGGCTGAGCCGCCTGCCTCTCTTGGCTTGTGCCTGGGGGTGGGCTGCTCCCCTCTCCAGGGGTGGGGGGTGGAGTCCAGGAAATGGGCGCAGGCCGAGCCCCATGTGTGCTGGGAGCCTTGGCAGGACAAGGCTGGCCCCTGGCACCCCACGGCCCGGGCTGCGAGAGTCAGGGAAGCCGAGGGAAGGCGCCCGCTCCGGACGCCCCCCTGGCCGGGCCTCGTCGCCAGGCCTCGGTCGGGGCCGCAGTGCCAGGGCCGCCCCCCAAAGCCTCCGGCTGGGGCGGACTTCTCCCAGCAGGGGGTCCGCCAGGACCTCGGGCCAGACCCTGGAACCCACCCTCGCAGACCCCAGGGGTGGCTGTTTTCGCCGTCTGTGCTCAGCGACGTGTGCTATTTCAGCTGTTTTGACATTTAAAATCTGTGTTGGACACATTCATTTGTTTAAATTACATCCGGCTGTGGTGACTCATGGAAACTGGTGCGTCTCCTGGAACAGCACCCCGGCCTGGACCCCTGCCCAGAGCTGGGCCTCATCGTCCACGTCTCCCGGGCCGTCACCCAAGCTCGGTGGGCACAGGAGAGGAGGCTGCCAGTGGAGGCCACTCCCGAGAGCCCGCTGGGCACAGGGCTGGCCGGTGTGGCCGGGCCCCCAGCGCCTGTGTGGCTACTGCCACTCGAGCAGCACTGAGGCCCGGGGGGTCTTACCCCGTGGGGCCATCCCTGTCGGCCCATCGAGGTGACCTCCACGCAGGACCCTCGGCTCCACTCCCAGGGCTGCCGGAGACGCACCCGGGCGGAGGGGGCAGCCGAAGCCCAGGGCACCCCGGGCAGACGCGCGGAACTGCCGCCGCCAGGTGGGCCACCGGTGTCTCTCCCGGTGCGGCCCTTTGCTCCTGGCTCTGAGGTTCAGGTGAGCGTGATGGGCAGCGAGGCAGGGGTGGGGAAGAGGCCCAGCCGCCTCCTGAGGGCTGCCAGGCTCCCACAGAGCGGGCGTCAGACCTGAGCGCTCAGAGGGCAGAGCCAGGCGTGGTTCTGCACCCGAGGCTGTTGATCCAGGGCCCGGCAGGTGATGCCGGATTCAGGACCGCGGGAGACCTGCTGCCCGCCGCCAGTCAGGTCACGCGCGTCCACTGGGCTTGGGTCCCTCTGGCTCAGGGAGGCACGGCCCCTCGGGGGCTGAGCACGTGCCCACAGAGGCGGCTCTCAGCCTGGTGTCGCTGAAGGGCCGGGCTCCGGCGCGGGTCCAGACGCTGCTGAGCTGGTGACTGCGGCAGCCCCTCAGCGGCAGAGAGATGCGCGAGGTGGGGGTGCCGACAGGAGGTGCTCGTCAGGGTGCTGAGGGGCAGTCGGGGTAAGGAGGGTCCTCGCCTTGTGTCGCAGTGTGAGCTGTCCGAGGGCAGGGCGAAGGACGCTGGTCGGGTGTCCTGGGGAGAGGTCAGACCTGGGGACGCAGACCCTGCCCTTCACTGCAGCCGGGGCGCCCCAGGCTGGAGCCTCGGCTGGGGGCTCCCTGAGGCGGTGGACGGGCTGCGACCCATCCCCCGCGCCCCTCCCACCCCGGGGCCTGACCGGGGCCTCCCCGCCGGGTCTCCAAGCCCCCCTCGTCTGTTTCCCGCAGATCAACACCTTCATGTCCTTCGTGTTCCCCATGGTGGTCATCTCCATCCTCAACACCGTCATCGCCAACAAGCTGACCACGATGGTCCGCCAGGCAGCCGAGCAGGGCCAGGTGTGCACGCTCGGGGACCAGCGCGGCGCCTTCAGCATGTCCGTCGAGCCCGGCCGGATCCAGGCCCTGCGCCACGGCGTCCGGGTCTTACGTACGTAGCCGCTGGACCCTGGGCGGGGCGGAGGGGGCCGGGGGGCGCGCGAGCAGGGAGGCAGGGAGGCGTCGCGACCTGGGGAACAGAGCGCGGACGGAGGCTTGGGGTGTCGGCTCCTCCCAGAGGCAGGCTGCTCTCCCTTCGCTCGCTCGTCCGTCGCTCGCTGGTTCAGCTCCGGCACGGCTCTCGGCTGGCCAGCGTGCTCACAGCGCCGGGGCCGCAGAGCTGGGCTCCCCGTGCACGCTGGGCCGTCGGCGCCCGCCGTAGAGGCCAGAGGTGCAGTCCCCCCACACGGGGTCTGACAGGCGATCTCGAAGACCCAGAGGGTCACGTGGGGGGACCCTCCGCTTCTGTGGGTCGCGAGGGTCCGTCCTCTGTCCACGTGCCCCCTGGCTGGTCTGAAGAGCAGTCCTCAAAACAACCCGCTCCCTCCCTACTCTCTTGAGGCAGCCCTGGCCCCCCGGCCCCAGAGCCCCCGCCCGCTGCCTCCGCTGGCCCCAGCAGCCCCCCTTCCCGCCTCTCCCTCTGCCCCAGGCTGCCTGCCCCTTACCTTCGGCAGCCACTAGTCATGAGAGGACAGGGTCCGCAGCTCTGTCCAGCAGGAGCGTGAAGGGTATGGGCCCACGTGGTTAAATGGTCCCGTAGCCATGTTTTTAAGCAGTGAAAGGAAACAGAATTTGTTTTGATCGTTTATCACTCCAGTATTTCCCCAATAGCATTATCCCTGCCTCCACCGTGTCACGGGCTGACGGGAGAGTTGGTCCGGGTGTGTTTTGCCCTGAGCCCTGCTCGGCTCGCAGCCTCGCACCCGGGGCCTGACCGGGGCCTCCCCGCCGGGTCTCCAAGCCCCCCTCGTCTGTTTCCCGCAGATCAACACCTTCATGTCCTTCGTGTTCCCCATGGTGGTCATCTCCATCCTCAACACCGTCATCGCCAACAAGCTGACCACGATGGTCCGCCAGGCAGCCGAGCAGGGCCAGGTGTGCACGCTCGGGGACCAGCGCGGCGCCTTCAGCATGTCCGTCGAGCCCGGCCGGATCCAGGCCCTGCGCCACGGCGTCCGGGTCTTACGTACGTAGCCGCTGGACCCTGGGCGGGGCGGAGGGGGCCGGGGGGCGCGCGAGCAGGGAGGCAGGGAGGCGTCGCGACCTGGGGAACAGAGCGCGGACGGAGGCTTGGGGTGTCGGCTCCTCCCAGAGGCAGGCTGCTCTCCCTTCGCTCGCTCGTCCGTCGCTCGCTGGTTCAGCTCCGGCACGGCTCTCGGCTGGCCAGCGTGCTCACAGCGCCGGGGCCGCAGAGCTGGGCTCCCCGTGCACGCTGGGCCGTCGGCGCCCGCCGTAGAGGCCAGAGGTGCAGTCCCCCCACACGGGGTCTGACAGGCGATCTCGAAGACCCAGAGGGTCACGTGGGGGGACCCTCCGCTTCTGTGGGTCGCGAGGGTCCGTCCTCTGTCCACGTGCCCCCTGGCTGGTCTGAAGAGCAGTCCTCAAAACAACCCGCTCCCTCCCTACTCTCTTGAGGCAGCCCTGGCCCCCCGGCCCCAGAGCCCCCGCCCGCTGCCTCCGCTGGCCCCAGCAGCCCCCCTTCCCGCCTCTCCCTCTGCCCCAGGCTGCCTGCCCCTTACCTTCGGCAGCCACTAGTCATGAGAGGACAGGGTCCGCAGCTCTGTCCAGCAGGAGCGTGAAGGGTATGGGCCCACGTGGTTAAATGGTCCCGTAGCCATGTTTTTAAGCAGTGAAAGGAAACAGAATTTGTTTTGATCGTTTATCACTCCAGTATTTCCCCAATAGCATTATCCCTGCCTCCACCGTGTCACGGGCTGACGGGAGAGTTGGTCCGGGTGTGTTTTGCCCTGAGCCCTGCTCGGCTCCCCGCAGCCTCGCACCCGGCAGCCGGCGGGCAGGGCCGCAGCGTCTGCACCGCCGTGTGCGGGCAAGCTTTCCGGGACGCCCGGTGCCTCCGACCCCGTGTTCCACCGTTGCCGGCAGTCAGCCCCTTCATCAGCGCTGTCCCCGGGGGGGGCTCTCTAGGTCCTGGGGAGTCAGGGCAACAGCCAAGGGTGGAGCCCAGGCCCAGGACCCCCGGAGGTCCCCCACGTCCCCAAGATGATGACCCCGCCCCAGGGCCCACACTTCTTTCTGCCCGAGGACAGCACGGTCAGCCGCAAGCTCCCCTGAGCTCTTGGCTTTTAATGGCTTTCTTTTTCATTCTGGTAAAATACACAGAGCATAGCATCGACCCTCTTGACCCTCTTTAAGTGCAGCTTGGCAACCATGCGGATGCCCACCTTGCTACGGGGCCGCCCCCGCGCTCCCGACTTGTGAAACGACAGCTGTTCCCGTTACCAGCAGCCCCGCCTCCCCAGCCCCTGACGGGCACCGCTGCCTTCTGCCTTTAGGAGTCCGGCTCCTCTGGGGGCTTGCCTGAGTGGAATTACACCGTTTCGTGGGGTTTCGTGGCTGGTTTATTCACAGGTGTAGTGTCCTCAGGGCTCATCCACATGGCAGCCTATGTCAGAATTCCCTTTTTAAGGCTGAGTAATATTCCATTGCATGGAAGGGCCACGTGTTTATCCATCTTCCATCGGTTTCAGCTCCGTGGATAGTGCTAGGAGGTGCTGGGATCTGCGTTCCTGCTTTCAGGTGTTTGGGGCTTGTGTACGCACACGCGTATGCACACACACGCCCTGCAGCAGAACTGCTGAATTGTATGGTCATTTCATTTTGAATTGTGTGAACTGGGGGATATTTTTAAGCAGCCATATTACTTTCTAAAGTGACTGCACCATTTTACATTCCACCCACAGTGCACAAAGGGTCGTTTCTCCATATCCTCTCCAAATTGCTATTTTCTGGGGGCTTATGTGTTTGATAGTGGCCATCCTATTGGGTATGAGGTGGTAACTGATTGTAGCTCTGATTTGCATTTCTTTTCACGTGCTTATTGGTTATTTGTATCTCTTCTTCAGAGAAATGTCTCCTCGACTCCTCGGCCTGCTTTTGAATTGGGTCGCTTGGGCCGTGTCGCTGAGCTCTCCACTTCCAGGACGCTAGGCCCTGTCAGATGTGTCCTCCAGACATCGTCACCCACCCGTGGGTGGCCGCTTCACTCGGTCAACTGTGTCCTTTAATACACAGTTTTTAATTTTTTATGCGGTCTAAATGATTTATGTTTTCTTTGGTCCCCAAGATGATGACCCCGCCCCAGGGCCCACACTTCTTTCTGCCCGAGGACAGCACGGTCAGCCGCAAGCTCCCTGAGCTCTTGGCTTTTAATGGCTTTCTTTTTCATTCTGGTAAAATACACAGAGCATAGCATCGACCCTCTTGACCCTCTTTAAGTGCAGCTTGGCAACCATGCGGATGCCCACCTTGCTACGGGGCCGCCCCCGCGCTCCCGACTTGTGAAACGACAGCTGTTCCCGTTACCAGCAGCCCCGCCTCCCCAGCCCCTGACGGGCACCGCTGCCTTCTGCCTTTAGGAGTCCGGCTCCTCTGGGGGCTTGCCTGAGTGGAATTACACCGTTTCGTGGGGTTTCGTGGCTGGTTTATTCACAGGTGTAGTGTCCTCAGGGCTCATCCACATGGCAGCCTATGTCAGAATTCCCTTTTTAAGGCTGAGTAATATTCCATTGCATGGAAGGGCCACGTGTTTATCCATCTTCCATCGGTTTCAGCTCCGTGGATAGTGCTAGGAGGTGCTGGGATCTGCGTTCCTGCTTTCAGGTGTTTGGGGCTTGTGTACGCACACGCGTATGCACACACACGCCCTGCAGCAGAACTGCTGAATTGTATGGTCATTTCATTTTGAATTGTGTGAACTGGGGGATATTTTTAAGCAGCCATATTACTTTCTAAAGTGACTGCACCATTTTACATTCCCACCCACAGTGCACAAAGGGTCGTTTCTCCATATCCTCTCCAAATTGCTATTTTCTGGGGGCTTATGTGTTTGATAGTGGCCATCCTATTGGGTATGAGGTGGTAACTGATTGTAGCTCTGATTTGCATTTCTTTTCACGTGCTTATTGGTTATTTGTATCTCTTCTTCAGAGAAATGTCTCCTCGACTCCTCGGCCTGCTTTTGAATTGGGTCGCTTGGGCCGTGTCGCTGAGCTCTCCACTTCCAGGACGCTAGGCCCTGTCAGATGTGTCCTCCAGACATCGTCACCCACCCGTGGGTGGCCGCTTCACTCGGTCAACTGTGTCCTTTAATACACAGTTTTTAATTTTTTATGCGGTCTAAATGATTTATGTTTTCTTTGGTTCCATCACCAAGAAATGATTTTCAAATCCAATGTTGGGAAAATTTTGTTCTCTATTTTCTTCTAGGAATTGTAGACCCTTGGCTCTTAGGTTTAGGTCTCCAGTCCACTTCGAGTCCGTTTTTGCAGAGGGTGTGAGGCAAGGGCCAGCCTCGTTCTTCTGCGTGTGGGGGTCCTGTTTCCCCAGACATCTGTTGAACAGAGCCTTTCCCCCTTAATCTTGGCACCCAAGAGAGCGCTGGACGCCTCTGGGAGGGCTCCTTTCGTGGCCTCCGTCCTGGCCCGCGGGTCTGGACGCCTCTGGGAGGGCTCCTTTCGTGGCCTCCGCCCTGGCCCGCGGGTCTGCATGCCAGTCCTCGTGCAGTGTCCCTCTGGGGGGCTGTTGCTTCCCGGTGGGTTTTGACGTCAGGAAGGATGAGACTCCAAGCTTTGTTCTTCTTTCCATGGATTCTTAGCATCCCTTGAAATTCCCACTGAATTCTTCTATTTCTGCAAAAAATATCATCAGGGTTTGCACAGAAACTGCGCCGAATCCCTGGGTCGGTCGGCAGCGTGGTCGTCTTAGCAGCACGGGGTCCTTCAGTCCGTGGGCGCGGGGCATCCCTGCCAGCTCCCTGAGCCCGTGTCTCTGTGTCTCAGGTGCTGTGGTCATCGCCTTCGTGGTCTGCTGGCTGCCCTACCACGTGCGACGCCTCATGTTCTGCTACATTTCGGACAAGCAGTGGACCCCGTGAGTACCGGAGGCAGGGGCCGAGAGGCGGGGGCTCCGACCAGGGCGTGCTCCCCAGAGCAGGTGGGGGGCACGAGAGGGGCAGCCCAGGGGTGGGGTCTGCGCCCAGCAGGCCCCGGTGTGGCCGGGGTCAGGCGGGGCAGCAGGCCCTGGAGGCACAGACCCCTGGAATGTGCTTCAGGAAAGGAGAGCAGGTTCAAGGACAGTCAGCGGGTTGGGGGCCTCTGGAAAACAGCAGGAGGGGCTGGCCTGCCGCCTGCGGGGGGAGAGGTGGCACCCACTGGGCCCTGGACCACGCCCGCCTTCAGCCAGGAGGAGGCAGCCGCCAGGAGGAGCGGGGCTCCGGGAGTACCACGCCCATGCTGTGAGGACAGGCACCGGCCTCCCCACGAGGGCAACCTGAGCCTTGCAAGAGCTCCTCTGACAGCAGAGCTCCAGGTCCAGGGTCATGGCCTCTTCCAAGGGACAGGAGCTGCTGGGGAGGGCACGGCGAGGACAGACGAGGAGAAGGCACAGGTCGTGGAGCCCAGCCCCGAATAAAGGGCTTCTGAAATTCAGGGCTGCCAGGTGAGGGGGTGAGATCCCTGTGCACAGAAGCGAGCAAGCCAGGGCGAGGGGCCCAGCTGTCTGGCGATGAGAGGGGCTCCTGCCCTGCCTGTTCCGTGGAGGCCGGGCCGCGGCTGAGCCTGCAGCCCCGGGGGCGGGGAGCCTGCAGAGGAAGGGCAGGCGCCAGGGCTGCAGGAGGAGGCGGAGAGCACAGCCGGGAGGGGCTGTCCCAGCAGCCTCGGGAGGACAGGTGCAGGCCGCTCGGGGAGCCGGGCGGGCGTGAGCGCAGAGCCGCCTCCGAGGGCGGGTCCCGGAGCCTCGAGCGCTGGCGGTGCGCGCTCGGCACAGAAACTGCGCCGAATCCCTGGGTCGGTCGGCAGCGTGGTCGTCTTAGCAGCACGGGGTCCTTCAGTCCGTGGGCGCGGGGCATCCCTGCCAGCTCCCTGAGCCCGTGTCTCTGTGTCTCAGGTGCTGTGGTCATCGCCTTCGTGGTCTGCTGGCTGCCCTACCACGTGCGACGCCTCATGTTCTGCTACATTTCGGACAAGCAGTGGACCCGTGAGTACCGGAGGCAGGGGCCGAGGCGGGGCTCCGACCAGGCGTGCTCCCCAGAGCAGGTGGGGGGCACGAGAGGGGCAGCCCAGGGGTGGGGTCTGCGCCCAGCAGGCCCCGGTGTGGCCGGGGTCAGGCGGGGCAGCAGGCCCTGGAGGCACAGACCCCTGGAATGTGCTTCAGGAAAGGAGAGCAGGTTCAAGGACAGTCAGCGGGTTGGGGGCCTCTGGAAAACAGCAGGAGGGGCTGGCCTGCCGCCTGCGGGGGGAGAGGTGGCACCCACTGGGCCCTGGACCACGCCCGCCTTCAGCCAGGAGGAGGCAGCCGCCAGGAGGAGCGGGGCTCCGGGAGTACCACGCCCATGCTGTGAGGACAGGCACCGGCCTCCCCACGAGGGCAACCTGAGCCTTGCAAGAGCTCCTCTGACAGCAGAGCTCCAGGTCCAGGGTCATGGCCTCTTCCAAGGGACAGGAGCTGCTGGGGAGGGCACGGCGAGGACAGACGAGGAGAAGGCACAGGTCGTGGAGCCCAGCCCCGAATAAAGGGCTTCTGAAATTCAGGGCTGCCAGGTGAGGGGGTGAGATCCCTGTGCACAGAAGCGAGCAAGCCAGGGCGAGGGGCCCAGCTGTCTGGCGATGAGAGGGGCTCCTGCCCTGCCTGTTCCGTGGAGGCCGGGCCGCGGCTGAGCCTGCAGCCCCGGGGGCGGGGAGCCTGCAGAGGAAGGGCAGGCGCCAGGGCTGCAGGAGGAGGCGGAGAGCACAGCCGGGAGGGGCTGTCCCAGCAGCCTCGGGAGGACAGGTGCAGGCCGCTCGGGGAGCCGGGCGGGCGTGAGCGCAGAGCCGCCTCTCGAGAGAAGCGGGGTCCCGGAGCGCGTGGCGAACGCTGCCCCCGTCGTCCGGGCCGCCCCGCGCGTCCAGGCGCGGCCTGAGGGTCCCCCCTCCGCAGGTTCCTCTACGACTTCTACCACTACTTCTACATGCTGACCAACGCCCTCTTCTACGTCAGCTCCACCATCAACCCCGTGCTCTACAACCTCGTCTCCGCCAGCTTCCGCCAGATCTTCCTGTCCACGCTGGCCTGCCTCTGTCCCCTGTGGGGGCGCCGGAGGAGGGGGCCGGCCTTCTCGCGGAAGGCCAACAGCGTGTCCAGCAACCACACTTTCTCCAGCAACGTCACCCGCGAGACACTCTATTAGGGCCCGGCAGCCGGGGGTGGGGGGTGGGGGCGGGAGCAGGTGGGGAGGGGCGGGAGGGGAGAAGGAGGGGGCTGGGCGGGGACCAGGGCGGGCACGCGGCCGCCACCGCCTCCGCCCAGCACCTGGGAGCTGGAGGGGGTCCGCCCGGGGCCTGCTTCCTGGCATCCGAGGCCCACGACCTGGGACCCGCACCCCAGAGGCCCTGTTCCTTTCCAGCTTCTCCCCTCTCCCCGCCGGCCCCCTCCCTTCCTCTTTGAAAGCAAGAAGAAGAGATTGATCCTCTCCCAGATCCAAAAAAGATCTTTAATGAGGAGAAATCTGTGTTGAGTGAAAGGCAATCTTCTTTGTTCTCAGACTAATGGATGTTGAGTGAGAAAGAAGTGAAGAGGGCAGATCAGGCCGGGCCCTCGGGCACCCCGGCTGGCGCTGGAAGGTGGTGGACCCGAGAGCTGGCGCTGGGAGGAGCCCGACCACCAGAACCACCACTGACCTGGTGCCGCCGACGGGCCTCTGTCACACTGCCGGTCAGCTCGGACCGAGTCAGCCCCGTGTGCAGCGGGCAGTCGACTGCCCTCCAAAAGGGAGACCCGGGACACGTCGATGCCCAAGAAGGCAGGGGTTGGCCGGGCGTCGCCCAGCCCCGGACCTTCCCCTCCTCTCCCGGTCAAGGCGGCAAAGCCCTGCAGGGACACCACGGGCCAGCTCGTCCTCCCAGCCCTCCGTCCAGGCTCTGCGAACGGGAGGCCAGGTCTGTGGGGTCCTGGGGGCCCAGGTTAGGACAGGGACGTCCCCCGCAGTCTCACTCCTGCCCTCCAGCTGAGCTCCCGCAGCCGGGCTCTGTGCTGCTTCAGGGTAGATGCTCACGGCAGAGGGGCTCAGGTCTCCAGAGGATGCCAGCCCTGGAGCCACGGGTGAGGAGGAGGGGCTGTGGGCACCGGCCGCCTGCTGGCCAGCAGCCAGGCGGCGTTCCAGACTCGTCTGTCACACACAGGCCTGGCCCCGGCTGAGACGCCCAGGACAGCAGGCGCCTCCTTGGTCCCCGGGAGCCGGTCCCGGACGGGGCAGCCCAGCCCCAGGAAGGGGCCTGAGCCGGCAGAAGGCGGTCCTGGGGGAGCTACCCTGGACCAGATGGGCCACAAGAAGCCAAGAGACAAAGTGAAAGGCAGGCCTTTTAAAGCAGGTCCTCCCTGAGCCTGGAGCACATCGGCCCAGAAGGGAGATGGTCAGATAGACTGGCCGAGAGACAGACAGCCAGGGTGGCGGGCACTGGCTGAAAGCTGCTCCTGGTGCGGGGTCAGCCGGAACGGCGAGTGGGAGGCGTGGTCACATCAGATCTGGGCTCTGCTACGAAATGGGGGTCACTTGACTCCTCCAAACCTTCCCCCGAGCTGTTCATCAAGAACTGGGCTGGGGGAGCCAGCCCATAGCCAGTCCCCGGGCCTGGGAGCCCTGCAGCGCAGGGGACAAGGCCAGCCCGGGGCTCCCTCACGCCTGCTCTGGGGGCACTGAGGCTGAGCAAGGGGTGAATCTGGGCCCGGGCGCTGGCGTTGGGAGGAGGACCTGGACTCTATCTGACAGACCCTCAGGCCCTCCTGGCCCCCCTGGGCCGCGTGGACACGCCACGATTCTCCCAAGCCCCGGCCTCCCGCCTGAAGAGTGGATGCGACAGCCTGGCGGACCCAGCCTGGACGACAGAAGGACGGGTCCCTGAGGTGGGGTGGGAGGACGAGGTGCGAGGAGGTGTCCGCCGCCCAGAGCCCCGGGCTCACGGGCAGGTCTTCCTCTGAGCCCGAGCCCTCCGTCCAGGCTCTGCGAACGGGAGGCCAGGTCTGTGGGGTCCTGGGGCCCAGGTTAGGACAGGGACGTCCCCAGTCTCACTCCTGCCCTCCAGCTGAGCTCCGCAGCCGGGCTCTGTGCTGCTTCAGGGTAGATGCTCACGGCAGAGGGGCTCAGGTCTCCAGAGGATGCCAGCCCTGGAGCCACGGGTGAGGAGGAGGGGCTGTGGGCACCGGCCGCCTGCTGGCCAGCAGCCAGGCGGCGTTCCAGACTCGTCTGTCACACACAGGCCTGGCCCCGGCTGAGACGCCCAGGACAGCAGGCGCCTCCTTGGTCCCCGGGAGCCGGTCCCGGACGGGGCAGCCCAGCCCCAGGAAGGGGCCTGAGCCGGCAGAAGGCGGTCCTGGGGGAGCTACCCTGGACCAGATGGGCCACAAGAAGCCAAGAGACAAAGTGAAAGGCAGGCCTTTTAAAGCAGGTCCTCCCTGAGCCTGGAGCACATCGGCCCAGAAGGGAGATGGTCAGATAGACTGGCCGAGAGACAGACAGCCAGGGTGGCGGGCACTGGCTGAAAGCTGCTCCTGGTGAGGGGTCAGCCGGAACGGCGAGTGGGAGGCGTGGTCACATCAGATCTGGGCTCTGCTACGAAATGGGGGTCACTTGACTCCTCCAAACCTTCCCCCGAGCTGTTCATCAAGAACTGGGCTGGGGGAGCCAGCCCATAGCCAGTCCCCGGGCCTGGGAGCCCTGCAGCGCAGGGGACAAGGCCAGCCCGGGGCTCCCTCACGCCTGCTCTGGGGGCACTGAGGCTGAGCAAGGGGTGAATCTGGGCCCGGGCGCTGGCGTTGGGAGGAGGACCTGGACTCTATCTGACAGACCCTCAGGCCCTCCTGGCCCCCCTGGGCCGCGTGGACACGCCACGATTCTCCCAAGCCCCGGCCTCCCGCCTGAAGAGTGGATGCGACAGCCTGGCGGACCCAGCCTGGACGACAGAAGGACGGGTCCCTGAGGTGGGGGTGGGGAGGACGCAGGGTGCGAGGAGGTGTCCGCCGCCCAGAGCCCCCGGGGGCTCACGGGCAGGTCTTCCTCTGAGCCCCGAGCCCACCTTCCCATCTGCCCACTTCATGTCGGTGTGCAGGCCCGTGAGGCGGGTCCCCGTGATGGTGAGACCCGGGGGTGCGCTGCCCGCCCGCCCCACTTGTCCTGCAGAGACCGGGACACCCCTCGATACAGGAATAAAGGCGCCCGTGGGCCTGTGATGCACCCACGTGGGGGAGCGACCTCCAGCTTCGCTCGGTCATCAGACACTGCCGCAGACACAGCCCTCTGTGGGCCCTTTCACCAAAAAACAAAAACCGTCTGCTTTGCTCCCATCTCCCAGAGTGGGGGGCTGGAGCGCCAGGACCCCCAGCCGGGGTGCCGTCTGCCCCCAGAACCTTCACAGCAGCCCGTGGGCCGCTCCTCCTGAGCCACGAGGTCCACGGGGCCTGAGGCTGGAGACCCGGGTCCACACCGGCGGCGTGCGGGCACCTGCCCCCCAACAGCACCTGCGCCTGGGCGTAGGCGAGACCCGCCCAAGGGGGTGCGGGTCCTGGGGCTGCTGGACCCTGGTCTCCACGACCCCTCTGGCCAGCCCAGCTCCTCCCTGGGGGCCAGCAGGAGCGGCCGGGACCGGGAGCGGCGCAGCCTGTCCCTGGACGCAGTCAGAGCCGCCCACCCAGAGGGGCTCCTGCAGGGGACGTGCCCTCCTGCCCGCTCCTCTCCCTGCTCTGCCTTCAGCTCACCGCAGCAGGGTCTCCAGGGAGCCCCCAGCCCGAGGATGACAAGGAAACCATCCTTCCAGGTCGCTGACCTCTGTCCTTCCGCCTTGAGTCGCCTCGGCCAGCAGCCTTCCCCGCGCTCCCCTTCGTTCATCCGTTCACCTGCCAGGGGTCCCTCCAGGCGTGGCGTCCTCAAAGCCACCCCATCCCGACGGACACGGGGCTGAGACGTAAGGCTGTGCTCTATGAGCCACCTGCCCCACCGGGGGAGGCTCGCTCTCTGAGGTGTAGGGACTCCCTGGCAAGCTCCAGTAGGTGCTGACACTCTACAATAGGCAAAGGAATGAAACTCTTTTTTTTTGGAATGAAACTCTTAACAGTAGAGTTTCAGGCCAGTCATGGAAAGAGAAATTTGGGGACAGTGACAGGCAGCCCCGAGCCCACCTTCCCATCTGCCCACTTCATGTCGGTGTGCAGGCCCGTGAGGCGGGTCCCCGTGATGGTGAGACCCGGGGGTGCGCTGCCCGCCCGCCCCACTTGTCCTGCAGAGACCGGGACACCCCTCGATACAGGAATAAAGGCGCCCGTGGGCCTGTGATGCACCCACGTGGGGGAGCGACCTCCAGCTTCGCTCGGTCATCAGACACTGCCGCAGACACAGCCCTCTGTGGGCCCTTTCACCAAAAAACAAAAACCGTCTGCTTTGCTCCCATCTCCCAGAGTGGGGGGCTGGAGCGCCAGGACCCCCAGCCGGGGTGCCGTCTGCCCCCAGAACCTTCACAGCAGCCCGTGGGCCGCTCCTCCTGAGCCACGAGGTCCACGGGGCCTGAGGCTGGAGACCCGGGTCCACACCGGCGGCGTGCGGGCACCTGCCCCCCAACAGCACCTGCGCCTGGGCGTAGGCGAGACCCGCCCAAGGGGGTGCGGGTCCTGGGGCTGCTGGACCCTGGTCTCCACGACCCCTCTGGCCAGCCCAGCTCCTCCCTGGGGGCCAGCAGGAGCGGCCGGGACCGGGAGCGGCGCAGCCTGTCCCTGGACGCAGTCAGAGCCGCCCACCCAGAGGGGCTCCTGCAGGGGACGTGCCCTCCTGCCCGCTCCTCTCCCTGCTCTGCCTTCAGCTCACCGCAGCAGGGTCTCCAGGGAGCCCCCAGCCCGAGGATGACAAGGAAACCATCCTTCCAGGTCGCTGACCTCTGTCCTTCCGCCTTGAGTCGCCTCGGCCAGCAGCCTTCCCCGCGCTCCCCTTCGTTCATCCGTTCACCTGCCAGGGGTCCCTCCAGGCGTGGCGTCCTCAAAGCCACCCCATCCCGACGGACACGGGGCTGAGACGTAAGGCTGTGCTCTATGAGCCACCTGCCCCACCGGGGGAGGCTCGCTCTCTGAGGTGTAGGGACTCCCTGGCAAGCTCCAGTAGGTGCTGACACTCTACAATAGGCAAAGGAATGAAACTCTTTTTTTTTGGAATGAAACTCTTAACAGTAGAGTTTCAGGCCAGTCATGGAAAGAGAAATTTGGGGACAGTGACAGGCAGCCCCAAACCTTCAATGCCACTGTCCCAGGGGGCCAGAGCTCTGGACACGCCCCTGCCTGCCTCCTGCAGGTGTTTGGAGCCGCGGTCCCTGTTCCAGCATGGGGATGGAGGAGGAATCCACTCTCCTACAGGAAGGCACCTCTGGCCCCATCACTGTCGCTAGGCAACAGGAGGAGGAGGGTCTGGGAGAGAATTCCATACAGTTTAAAATACATTTGAAGACAGAAAAGAGCATCCAGTGGCTGGCTGCCAGGCACAGGGGAAGCTCTCCCCACCGCCTCGAATCCTCCCCACCCCGTCCCGCCCCCTCCCCACTCCTCGATACCCTCCTCCCTTCCTCCTGCCCCCACCGCTTTCCACAATCACAATTTGAATTCTGATGTCTATCAGAACACCATGGAAACCCTGTCCAGGCTGAGCTGATGAAGAGAGAACGGGAGCAGGGGAAGACTGAGGGCCGGTCAGGGAAGGAGGAGAGGCAGAGGGAGGGGCCGGGAAGGGGCTGCACTCCACCTGTGCACACGCGTGTGCCTGCATACATGCACACATGCCTAGCCAGCACCGGCCTCCACTCCCCAGGCCTCACGCCTCAGTTGGGGCTGTTAGTCCTCAGTCTGCGGTCCAGCTCGGGGCCGGGAGGGGCGGCGCCTGGACCCCACCTTCCTGACCACCTGGCCCAGGTGCACCTGCCCTCCCCCGACACAGGGGGTCTCATCCTTCTCTCGGCACCCCAGAGGTCCCCAGCAAAGCTACATAGAAACTTCCAGGCAGCCACCTGCCACAGCCAAGGGTGCCCCAGGCAGGTCCCGGCACCTGCACTGGGCTCCGGCCGGCCACGACTCCCCCTACACTCCTCGAGGGCCTGCGCTCAGCCCAGGGAGAGAAGTGGACCCTGGATGGAGGAGAAGGGAGGGCCGAGAGGTGGGCCAGGCTGCAGAGGGGGCCTGGGCGCGGTCTCCCCCGGAGCCCCGCCTCATCCAACTCGCTGTGTACGCATTGACTTTCACGATGCAAAACCTTTCGCTTTTATTATAAAAGCCATTCACTCTCTAGTGACAAGTTGAAATAACATGAAGGAGGACACACTGCAGAGGGAAGTCTCAGCTTTGTCCCACTCGGAGGCGATCGCGGCTGGCAGATGGGTGAGCACGTCGCCCGAGGCTGTGGGCACGGCCAGCTGCAGTGCTTGCGGAGAGTGCACACCACCAGGCACAAGACACACACACGTACATGTGCATCTAAACACGCACATGTTTAGATGCACATCTTTGGACACACACACACACGTGCGCATGTGCACATGCCCCCCACACACTTGCGCACACATACATGCGTTCACACCCGTATATGCACATGTGTACACATATACTCAGGCTAACATATGTGCAAGCACATACTCTCATACATATGCACACATATAGAGATGTGCACAGTCATGTACTCATGTCCACACATACTTGGGCACACACATGTGCATGCTCACACACACGTGTGTGTGTGCATGCACACACAAAAGTACACGCATGCACCTCATGTGTGCACATATACACGTGTGTGCACGCGTACATGCACACACATGTACACATACGTATATACACACACGACTGCAGCCATGTCGGTGCACACACATTTCCCTCTATTTATTTTTTTGGATTTTGACCTTTTATTGGTCCTTCGTCTATCCATTTCATCCACCTTAATTCTTTGGCTTGTGTGGGCCTCCCATCGCCGTGGCCTCTCTCGTTGCAGAGCACCGGCTCTGGGCGCAGGCCTCCAGAGCCCCGGCTCATAACTAGACACACCAGCCCAGTCGCTCCACAGCATGTGGGGTCTTCCCGTGCCAGGGATCGAAATAGTGCCCCCTGCAACTGCAAGGCGGACTCCTTACCCACTGAACCACCAGGGAAGCCCCTCCCTTTACTTTAGACCCAAAGATAAAATAAATTTCTAACATTCAGATGTTTCCAAAAGCGAATGACCCTTCCTGGGTGACAGTCTCCAAGAGTCCAGGCAGAGGGCATGCAGTGTCTCAGCAGAGCTCAGCTGGCCCCCTGGGAGCACAGAGATGGGTCCAGGGGTACGGAGCCCGCCTCATCCAACTCGCTGTGTGCATTGACTTTCACGATGCAAAACCTTTCGCTTTTATTATAAAAGCCATTCACTCTCTAGTGACAAGTTGAAATAACATGAAGGAGGACACACTGCAGAGGGAAGTCTCAGCTTTGTCCCACTCGGAGGCGATCGCGGCTGGCAGATGGGTGAGCACGTCGCCCGAGGCTGTGGGCACGGCCAGCTGCAGTGCTTGCGGAGAGTGCACACCACCAGGCACAAGACACACACACGTACATGTGCATCTAAACATGCACATGTTTAGATGCACATCTTTGGACACACACACACACGTGCGCATGTGCACATGCCCCCCACACACTTGCGCACACATACATGCGTTCACACCCGTATATGCACATGTGTACACATATACTCAGGCTAACATATGTGCAAGCACATACTCTCATACATATGCACACATATAGAGATGTGCACAGTCATGTACTCATGTCCACACATACTTGGGCACACACATGTGCATGCTCACACACACGTGTGTGTGTGCATGCACACACAAAAGTACACGCATGCACCTCATGTGTGCACATATACACGTGTGTGCACGCGTACATGCACACACATGTACACATACGTATATACACACACGACTGCAGCCATGTCGGTGCACACACATTTCCCTCTATTTATTTTTTTGGATTTTGACCTTTTATTGGTCCTTCGTCTATCCATTTCATCCACCTTAATTCTTTGGCTTGTGTGGGCCTCCCATCGCCGTGGCCTCTCTCGTTGCAGAGCACCGGCTCTGGGCGCAGGCCTCCAGAGCCCCGGCTCATAACTAGACACACCAGCCCAGTCGCTCCACAGCATGTGGGGTCTTCCCGTGCCAGGGATCGAAATAGTGCCCCCTGCAACTGCAAGGCGGACTCCTTACCCACTGAACCACCAGGGAAGCCCCTCCCTTTACTTTAGACCCAAAGATAAAATAAATTTCTAACATTCAGATGTTTCCAAAAGCGAATGACCCTTCCTGGGTGACAGTCTCCAAGAGTCCAGGCAGAGGGCATGCAGTGTCTCAGCAGAGCTCAGCTGGCCCCCTGGGAGCACAGAGATGGGCACGGCCGTCCAGGGGTATCCTGGGGGCTGGGCCGCAGAGATCTGGGCCAGCAGGGCGGCACTGCGGGCCAGCCTTCCACACCAGTCACCTCTCGGCCTGCTTCCCCTCAGTCACCGGCCCCTCCTCCGGGCAGCCAGGCCATTTGCACTAGAAAGGGGCGCTCCCGCAGGGCCAGGGAGGCCGTGCCCTGACTCCTGCCTGAGGGCCTGGACCCCAGAATGGAGGGGACCCTAGGGCCGAAGACGACCGGGGCCACCCACCCTGGCGCCCGAGGCTGGCGGTGCTCCCCACAGACCAGCCCGCCAGTCTGCACCTGCTTCCTCGCTTGAGCACCACCCTGCGCACAGCCGGGAGGGAGTGGCTGGCTGGGCTCAGGGTGGCGCCCGCCCGGCCGCAGCCCCCCGCCCTCCAAGCAGCTCCCTCCGCGCTGGGCTGCCGGGCCCTCGGGCGCCCTGCACTGGGCTCCACGAAGGCGCCTGGGAAGCAGCATTTACCCAGTGCTCTCGGGCCCTGCCTGGCTGGACTGGCCCCTGCTGAGTGTCCCGGTAGGCCAGGAGATGCCCCCCCCCGGGCCCTAGTTTACTGGTGGGGAGAGGCCTGTGCCCCCCGGACCCCAGCAGGTAGAGGAATCCAGCCGCAGTGTGTGTAGGGGGAGGTTTTTAAGACCCGCCTTCCCCTTGGGGTCCCTGGGCTCTGAGCCCCTCCCCACCCTGTCCCCAGTCGGAGCACCCTGCCCTCAGCCTTTGGACCCCAAGAAGCCAGAGGTAGACTCTCAAGTGGCCAGATGGCACCTGTGACAGGAAGGTGACCGTGATGGACCCTGACCACCTCCCACCCACCTCTGGGGGTCCCAGCCTGGCCTAGGATGTCCTGTTCCTACCATCACCTGCTCCTAAAACCCACCAGGCACCCCAAACCCTGTCCACTCGCCTCTGAGTGGCAACATGTCCGCAGCTGCCCACACCCACTTCCCTCGAGGTGTGCGGGGCCCGCTCACGGCCTCCAGATCCCCGCGTGCCCTGCGGGCTCCCCTCCACCGCACCCCAGGAAGGGACTGTGAGCCCAGCCACCTCACGGCCCCAGGGCGGCCAGGCATGGACGGTCTGGCTGGAGCCAGGGCCCCGGTGCCGCGAGCACCCCCGCGTGGCCCGTGAGAGCTGCAGTAAGGCCGGCTGGACGCCTCCCTGCTGGTCCCTACGTGGGTAAATAACCTCTGAAAAAGAAAAGGAAATTCCCTAGTCCAGAAAGGGAAAGCACCCTCTCCCTCTTTTCAAGTGTTTATTTTAGAAACGGGCTTGTGCTTCTCTTCCAGAGGAATAAACATCTCTTTAAAAGCCGAATAAGCCTCACACCAGCTCCCTGCCCAGCCTGTGTTCCCTGGGGACTTGGAGTCGTCTTCCTCTGGGATGCAGTCTTCAGGGAGACGGGTGCCCCTCCCAGCCCCTGAGGAGGCCGCAGCCCAGCCCCAGACCACCCCCTGCCGGGGAGATGCGAGAGGTGTCTCCCTCTGGGTGAAACGGATTAGCTAACACAGTGGTCCCCCCGTTACCATGTGGATTTAGGAAAAACTCCATGTGACAAGGGCCTCCCAGATGATGTCAAGTGTAAAGAATTTGCCTGCCAACGCAGGAGATGCAGAAGAAGTGGGTTCGATCCCTGGGTCAGAAAGATCCCCTGGAGAAGAAAATGGCACCCCATTCCAATATTCTTGCCTGGGACACCCCATGGACAGAAGAGCCTGTGGGCTATCGTCCATGGCATTGCAAAGAGTCGGACATCACTTTTTAAAACACACCTTTTTTGTATATAGGGATACAATTTTCCTAAGAGGTGGCACAAGCACACCGTACAGCAGGAGAGAGGTGCAAAGCTGATGGAGAGATACGTCATGGTCCCTCCCCACTTCCCCTTGGCCCTCCCTGGGGGCAGCCCCGGGGACACCGGTGGCCGCGTAGCCTTTCTGCGCGCACCCAGCCCTCTGCCCCTCTCTGTCGCTCAGATCCTTCCCACCAGGCTCACTCCCTGGAGCCGGGTCCTGGGCGGAGGGACTTGGCAGGCGAGGCTACGGTGGGAGAGCCTCCTGGACGCCCAGGTGGGCCCAGCGTGGTTGCATGAGCCCCGCCTTGGTGGATGGGCAGCAGCGTCTTCCCGGAGCCTCCCGGTGGAGCCCAGCAGACGCCCCTGTGATCTCAGCCTGCAGCACCGAGTAGAGGCCCCGCTGGCCCCGGGGCCTGTCCGCCCACTGCAGAACGCAAGGCAGTAAACGGTGCTGTTTGACGCTGCCCTGTTGTGCTCACTTGTGGTTGCCGGGGGTCAGGCATCGATACACATCCTGCTGTGCGTTTAGCTACAGCTCCTCAAGCCTACGCTCTTTTCAGTTTCTTTACTGTTACAGAAATTTTGCGATGTGTCCCTGCATGCTCTCTGATGCCATGCGGGTCCACCGCTCATGAGCCCCGAGTGAGGGCGCCTGCAGGCCCGGCAGAGGCCACATCCACACAAGGCCACCGGCCACAGGAGCCGGCTTGGCCGCCCCAGGGCCCTCCCCGCAGGGGCCGCTGCCTGATTCTGGGTGCTGTACAGATGTCACCCACTTTATCCTGAGCTAGTGGCGTCCTAAATCCGGGTCAGGGGCCGTGAGGGAGGCGGGACGGTGCCCCTGGCCCCTGTCTTCCGGGCGGGGACAGCGCTGAGCTCCCAGCCCGCGAGGCCCTGCTCACCACGGCTCTCCGGAGGAGGGGAATGGCTGACGGTGACCGGTGTTGGATGTGTGACCACCAAAGGAGAAAGTTTCACTTTGGGACCCAAAGACACCGCTTCCGTCACTCAGAGCTTCGTGCAGCAAAAGGTTTATTAAAGCAAAAAGGGATGGAGAAAACTTCCAGCGAAAGGCACTGTGAGTGGGGAGTACTCGCTTCATTAGTTTAGGCGGGACATTAGGTACCTTTTCAGTTGGTTATTGACAACAGATTAAAAGAGTATCTCAAGGTGGTAAAGGTGTTACTAGACCACACCCACAACATGCATCTTGAGATAAAATTAACAGCAGGTATGAGATTAGCCTGTTAAGAAGGAGAAACATGTCCTGGAGCAAGATACATTGTTATTATAATTAAATCTGAGTTTAAAGAAAGTTTTAGGCAAAATGGATTGTTGGCATGGCAACCAAGGGACAGGCATGTAGGCTAAAAAGTGCTCCCCCCCTCCTCCTCCTTCTTGGGAACCCCTGGTCTTCCTAGCAACCTGCCTCAGTACTAGCTCTCTCAGCTGCAGCAGGTGGACAGAGCTGCCCTGGGATGCATGGTCAGCAGCGAGGGGGCAGCAGGGAAGGACGCGGCCACTCACAGGCACCCCCACTGGCTCCAGGACGCAGGCCAAGAGGAGGGTGCCGGGTGTCTTGTGGCGTGATCCCGGAGCAGGCCGGGGGTCAGCGAGCACCTCTGTGGGTCACAGCGTCTCTGCCAAAGATCCCTCGGGGAAGGTGGCCAAAGGCCGAGAGGGCCCACCAAGGAGTGGGGGAACAGAGGCTCGCGCCGAGGCCCCAAGCCAGCACAGCCGGCTCCCGCCGTGAGCACCCGTGGGTACGCAGAACAAGCCTGGGGCAGACGGGCTGTGCACCTGGGGGTGTTCCTCACTCATACACCCACGCTCGGGGACACCCACGCTCGGGGACCCGGCGGGGAGGAGTCCGGCTCATCTCTGCCTCTCCGGGTAAGAGCAGGCCTGGCCCACCATCGGCACGCGGCGAATCCTTGCCAGGTGAGGCCAGTCTGCACGGGCTGAAGTGGAATCATCTTTGTGACCAACTGTTGTGCTGAAAACAAAGGGCCGGGCCAGCGGCAGAGGGGGCTTCTGCTTGGGCTTTTTTTTTTTTTTAACCAGGAGAATTATAGATGGAAAACCAAGCTGCTGGCCAGAGGGCGTGGGTGGCTTTTCCACATGGACTTTGTAGCCAGAATGTGCAGCAAAAGGTTTATTAAAGCAAAAGGGATGGAGAAACTTCCAGCGAAAGGCACTGTGAGTGGGAGTACTCGCTTCATTAGTTTAGGCGGGACATTAGGTACCTTTTCAGTTGGTTATTGACAACAGATTAAAAGAGTATCTCAAGGTGGTAAAGGTGTTACTAGACCACACCCACAACATGCATCTTGAGATAAAATTAACAGCAGGTATGAGATTAGCCTGTTAAGAAGGAGAAACATGTCCTGGAGCAAGATACATTGTTATTATAATTAAATCTGAGTTTAAAGAAAGTTTTAGGCAAAATGGATTGTTGGCATGGCAACCAAGGGACAGGCATGTAGGCTAAAAAGTGCTCCCCCCCTCCTCCTCCTTCTTGGGAACCCCTGGTCTTCCTAGCAACCTGCCTCAGTACTAGCTCTCTCAGCTGCAGCAGGTGGACAGAGCTGCCCTGGGATGCATGGTCAGCAGCGAGGGGGCAGCAGGGAAGGACGCGGCCACTCACAGGCACCCCCACTGGCTCCAGGACGCAGGCCAAGAGGAGGGTGCCGGGTGTCTTTGTGGCGTGATCCCGGAGCAGGCCGGGGGTCAGCGAGCACCTCTGTGGGTCACAGCGTCTCTGCCAAAGATCCCTCGGGGAAGGTGGCCAAAGGCCGAGAGGGCCCACCAAGGAGTGGGGGAACAGAGGCTCGCGCCGAGGCCCCAAGCCAGCACAGCCGGCTCCCGCCGTGAGCACCCGTGGGTACGCAGAACAAGCCTGGGGCAGACGGGCTGTGCACCTGGGGGTGTTCCTCACTCATACACCCACGCTCGGGGACACCCACGCTCGGGGACCCGGCGGGGAGGAGTCCGGCTCATCTCTGCCTCTCCGGGTAAGAGCAGGCCTGGCCCACCATCGGCACGCGGCGAATCCTTGCCAGGTGAGGCCAGTCTGCACGGGCTGAAGTGGAATCATCTTTGTGACCAACTGTTGTGCTGAAAACAAAGGGCCGGGCCAGCGGCAGAGGGGGCTTCTGCTTGGGCTTTTTTTTTTTTTTAACCAGGAGAATTATAGATGGAAAACCAAGCTGCTGGCCAGAGGGCGTGGGTGGCTTTTCCACATGGACTTTTTTGTAGCCAGAATGTTCTTTACGATATAGCGATTACTTGTTTGGTTTTTCATAATAATCATCTTCATCAGCATAGAAATGCTATTTATATTCTCCAGTGTTTTATGATGAAGAATGTCAAGCCTACAGACGGGCTGAGAGAGCACGCAGCGGGCACCTGGATGCGTCCAGCTGGACTCAGCAGCCCTGGGTGGAGAAGCTCTACGTTTCCTTTTCAGTCGGCTGGGAGGTCGCGATCGGCCCAAAGCAGGAGGGCACCTGGGCCGGGGCGGAGGCTGGCGGGTGGGGCGAGGGAGGGGCAGGGAGGTGTGATGAGCTGGTGGAACGGGGCGGTGGCTGAGAGCCCCCAGCGTCCCCGCTGCAGGACCAGCTGAGGGGGCAGGAGGGAGGGCAGCTCCGTGTCCACTGCGGCCTCCCCCGGGCCCCAGGCCTCCTCCTCGCCGCTGCTTTTCTGGGGAAGCTCAGGACCAGGAAACGAAGGCTCCACCCCACAGCCCTTGCCGAGGACTCCGTGAGCCCGTCGTGCTGAGTTAAGTTCCTGGGAAAACAGGGCAAGTGCTGAAATCCCCAGGGGAACGCCAAGGCCAGGGGACAGCTGGCCGGGGACGGGCTGCTTCCCCGAGCCCCCCTCCTCCCGGTGCCCCGAGGAAACCGGTCATCTGTATCCAGCCCGGACGGCGGAGGGCGCCCATCCTCGAAACCTCCCAGGACGACTCGCCCAACAGCTTCCCCTCGGCCTCAGAGGACAGTAGCGCCTCCCTGCTCCTCCGGACCCGGAGCGTTGCTGTCCAGCCGCTCAGTCCGGTCCGACCCCTTGCGACCCCAGTCACTGTGGCACGCCGGGCCTCCGTCCTTCACCATCGCCCAGAGTTTGCTCAGACTCGTGTCCACTGAGTTGCTGATGCCATCCAACCCTCTCGTCCCGTCATCCCCTGCCGTCTTTCCCAGCATCAGGGCCTTTTGTTTATTTTTTTTTTAATTTTTATTTTACTTTTTACTTTTACAGTTTTGTTGTTTACAAACATGTGTGATCCCAGATTAGTCATATGCATACTCCCCCCACCCACCCCTCCAGACCATCACACAGCGCCCGGCATCGGGGTCTTCTCCAGTCAGTGGTCTCTTCGCATCCGGTGGCCAAAGAATTGGAGCTTCAGCTTCAGCATCAGTCCCTTCAATGGACATTCAGGGTGGATATCCTTTAGGACTGACTGGTGTGATCTCCTTGCTGTCCAGGGGGCTCTCAAGAGTCTTCTCCAGCACCACAGTTTGAAGGCATCAGTTCTTGGGCGCTCAGCCTTCTTGACCGTCCACCTCTCACATCCACACATGACTACTGGAAAAACCATAGCTTTGATTATATGGACTTTTATCAGCAAAGTGATGTCTCTGCTTCTTTTTTTCAATAACGTTTTTTTTTAACTTTAATTTATTTATTTTTGGCTGTGCTGGGTCTTTGTTGATGTGTGGGTTTAGCTACTCCACAGTATGTGGGATCTTCCCAGATCAGGGATTGAACCTGTGTCTCCTGCATTGGCAGATGGGATCTTATCCACTGAGCCACAAGGGAAACCCTGTCTCTGCTTTTTCATACTCTGTCAAGGTTTTTCATAGCTTTTCTTTTAAGGAGCAAGCGTCTTTTAGTGTCATGGCTGCAGTTACCATCTTCAGTGACTTTGGAGCCCGAGAAAATAAAATCTCTTACTGTTTCCATTGTTTCCCCATCTATTTGCCATGAAGTGATGGGACCATCTGCCATGATCTTCATATTTTGACCGGAAAGTAGATGCTCCTTAATTACTTGGAGGTTTCACACAAAGGCAAAGCCCACCTTCCTGCAGGCTCCGGCGAGGATGGTCGTCACAGCGAGAAGGGCTGCGGCCAGATGGGCTTCAGTGCACGGCGGACAAGAAACAGCCCCGTCACCGTGGAGGGGACAGGGGCACAGCCTCCACCCTGCCTGGACCTGGGGACTGCTATCCACTCCTCAGATCCCAAGCCTCAGATGGAGGGCCGGAAAGGTCTGTGACAGGGCACACAGCACAGCTCGGAGAGCCGGGAGCCTCTGGTGAGCCCGGCACTCGCCTCTGTCCCAGAGAGGGCCAGCGCCACCACTAGCCCAGCTCTGCACGGGCGACCGCCCTGCCCCAGCCTCGCCAGCCTCACACACGGAGCGGTGCACGTGGGTGCTCTCAAAGAGGCCAGACGGGGCCCGGGACCCGGGTACAGAGCCGGAGCCCAGGCAGCGGGGGGCTTCTCACATGGGGGCGTGGAGGCTGGCGTGTGAGGGCCCATCCTGGGCTCCCTCAGGGGTCCTGTTTCTCCAGCCCCACGAGCCAGAGTGAAGGCAGCAGGGAGCAGGCTCACAGGACAGGGCCCGGCGGCCACGCCGCTTCGGGCAGCACTTCAGCCCCCCGGGGCCTCTTCCCACCCCTGAGGCCCCGCCAGCCGCGAAGACCCGTGTGGCCCCCCTGCCCACCACACAGGCCCGGACTGGAGGGACAGGGGTGGAGAGCACCTGCCCCAGCGCCCCGCTCCCCGCCAGCTCGGAGAGTCCTGAGCCCTGAGCCAGCCGGGGTCCCTTCTGCCGCCCCCCACACGTGAGGGAGCGCGCGCAGAATGTGAGGAAGGCCGCCAGCCAGGACGGGCGTGAGCGCTCCTGCTGAGGGTTTCACGGCTGCCATGCTGCCGGTGAGCGTGTCTGTGGAAGCCAGCCCACCGGGTCGTCCCGCAGCACGCCTCCTGGGACGTGCCCGGCGCTGCCCTGGCCAGGGCCGGCGGGAGTCGAGCGCCCGGAGGCAGGCAGGAGTCCCAGCCAGCACCCCGAATGAGGTGGGTAGCATGAGGCTGTCTGAGGACAGCCCCCACCCAGCGCTCTGTCCCAGGACCCACCAAGCTCACGGCCGGGACTGCCGCGGCTCCGGGGCGTGGGCCGCCCAGCATCAGAGTGGGTTCTGCTGCTTCCAGGAGCTGCGGGGTGGGTGCCTGGGCCGAGGCTCGGGAGTCCTCCTCCTCCGGTATGAGACAGGGGGACAGGTGGGCTTTCATGACCATGTTCCTCCAGCCAGTGCTGGGACTTTCCAGCAGTACCAGGACCTGTCTCTACACGAGTTCCCAGGATCCCGGAGCGCCCCTCATCCCAACAGGCTCCCCACCCCACCTCCGAGGCCATGTGGTCCTCTCAGAGACACCCCAGTGCTCCCAGGAGACCCCTGGTGACCCCAGGAGATCCTCTGAGGGGTCACCCCCGAGTGCCCCCTCCCTTCCCCGGGCTCCCCCGGGGAGCAGTCATTTTCTTTCGCGAAGCAGGTTTGGGAATTAGTCTAATCAGAAAGGCTTGCTGCGAAGTACCCAGAAAGGCCAGAATTTGGAAACCGACCACGTATGAAATTACCACTGATGGTTTTCAAAACGAAACAAAGCCTGTGCTGGTAGGTTTCCTTCACCTATCTTTTTTCCCCTCCATCTCTGTAAATGTTTAAATTTCAAATAATGTGAAACTCAGCTTGCAGGACTCATACAAGATGGTTTGGATCACCCCTCACCTCCGGCCCCAGGAGGTGGCCGTGTCTGACATGTTTGCTTTCCACCCATCTCTTTATGGATCTTCTCCTGGGCTATCTGAGATCTCTGCCTTTGTGGACTTGAATTATTTAATAAAAGTAAAAAGAAGGGGGCTTCCCTGGTAGTTCAGTGGCAAAGAGTTCACCTGCCAACACAGGAGACACGGGTTTGATCCCTGACCCAGGAAGATCCCGCATGCTGCAGAGAAACTAAGCCCGTGAGCCACAACTATGGAGCCTGTGCTCTGGAGCCTCAGAGCCACAACGATGGAGCCCATGGGCTGCAACTGCTGAAGCCCGTGAGCCCTCGAGCCTGAGTGCCACAACAAGAGACGTCACTGCAACAAGAAGTCTGCTCACCTCCACTAGAGAGGAGCTCCCACTCCCTGCAAATAGAGAGGAGCCTGTGGCAGCAGTGAAAACCCAGAAGAGCCAAATATAAATGAATACATAAGACGCATTTCTTTAAAAAAAAAAAAAAAAAGTAAAAAGAAGGTTCAGACATCACAGCAGGTACAGAGGGGAGGGTGACATGGAGACGGCTTCTCCCGATGGCACCAGGCTGACCGCCTGGGACGCGGCCAACCAGGTCCTCCTTGGGTCCTCCCTGTCGCACCCTGCATTCCCTGAGGGCTCTGTCCCAGGGATTGCTCCTAGGTTTTCCAAATCCCTCCGGCTGTTAGTGGGCATGCGAAGTCGCCTCAGTCGTGCCTGCCTCTTTCCAACCCCAGGACTGCACCCGCCAGGCTCCTCTGTCCATGGCGTTCTCCAGGTAAGTATCCTAGGGCGGGCCGCCACACTCTCCTCCAAGGGATCTTCCCGACCCGGGGCTCAACCCACATCTCTTACGTCTCTTCTACCGGCAGGCGGGTATTTGACCAAAACCCTAACCTGCACAGTGATGTGTTAGGAGGTGGGGCCTTCGGGGGTGATGAGGTCGTGAGGATGGAGCCCCAGGACGGGATCAGTGCCTTTGCAAAAGGACCGCAGCGAGCTCTCTCACCCCCCACCTCTCGAGGACACCAGGGGAAGACCCTTGTCTACAGCCTGGAGGAGCCCTCGCCGGGACCACCCAGGCCGGCT
Organism: Tragulus kanchil; assembly: GCA_022376925.1. Lineage (NCBI taxonomy): Eukaryota > Metazoa > Chordata > Mammalia > Artiodactyla > Tragulidae > Tragulus > Tragulus kanchil. Next base: position 1,216,060 of record JAIOJX010000031.1, on the reverse strand, counting down.
CGCTGATCTCGAGCCCCGAGCCCGGGGTCCTGAGAAACACACGTCAGCTGTGGCGAAGACCCTGACGCCGCCGTCTCCACCATCCAAGCCTGGGCTAGGCCACGGGACGACCGCAGGAAGCTTTCAGCTACCGGCATCTTTACTCCCTGATGTTTCAACATGCACTGGCTCTCAGCGGTGGCCGACTCGGGGCAGATGCTCCCTCCCCACCCCAGCCCCATGGCAGAGGGTCACTTTGCACCTTGCAGGGGACGCCTTTGAACTTCCATGAGCACAGCAAAACCTGTGAGAGCGGCCACGCCACCGGCCACCACGCCTCTCCACACGTCTGATCGGGGGCTTGCACCTTCTGCGCCAAGACAAAGTCAAGACTTTCTCTCCGGTCGACAGTGATCTAACCAGGCGACACTGATCCACGCACCTAAAGGTTAGGCGGCATTGTTGGTGCTACGCTGAGCCCGGGGTGGGAGTGCGATTCTGGCACTGCCCCTCCCCCCACCCGCCCAGCACCCGCGCCCGCTCTCCCCTCGGGAGTCCCGTCGGGCTTGTGCGTCTCACATAGCCTCCTGCCAGAAGCTGTCGTGTCCAGGGAGGTCCCAAGCCGGGCAGCACCTGGTCCCCACGCTTGAAGGAGACGCGGGCTGGCCGGGGTCTGGTCCAGCATCACTGTCCTCGTGAACCTCGCTGGTCTATAGCAGCCGTCGCTCTGGCCCTGAGTCCTAGGGGTCTGTTTCTCTTCTCAAGCTTTTGTCCTCGTCCCTGGGTCCCAAGGAGGAGCCTTTTGCGTCAGTCCTGCCGGGTAGCTGTGAGCCCAGTGGTCACTTCTTTGTTACCCTGTACCGTGTATTTGAGTTGTAGTTGAGCTGCAATTCATATGCACCTGGGGTCCACGCTCACGACCCATGACCCAACCCTCAAAGCCCACGTGCTCCCTCTTCACAGGGCCCAGAAGCCCCGTCAAGACTCAGGTGCGACGGAGCCCGGGTCCAGGAAGTGCGCGGCGGGAGGGGTCGCAACTCAGCATGGCTTTTCCTGTGGATGAAAGGATTGTGCTTCACAAGGACAGCACTAGCCGTTCTCCACACTGACCCCGAGGCCCGCTGACTTTCATTGTTTGTGCACAGGAAGCAAGAATTCAGCCCTGGGAGCTGAATTAATGGGGAAAGAGTCCCTCTTTTTAATACACTCTTGCCTGGTGAGTCCCGTGAGACAGCCCTGAGAGCCGAGAGGACCAGGTCCCCGGCACAGCCTCCGAACCTCTCGCGACCACTGCCTCGTTGTCCAGCAGCGCCTCTGACGTCTAATGGTCCCTGGGCTCTGGCCGATCCAAGCAGACGAGCGCCACAGTGGACACGGACGCCCGGCCCACCCTCGGCCGCGTGGAGACCTCGTTAAGAGGAGAGCACAGGGTGCCGGGAGCGGGAGGGCCCTGCGGGCAGGTGAGGCGCTGGAGCGGCCCTGAGTCACCCTGGGGACAGGGGTCTTCAAAGCGGACTTCCGTGAAATACCGGCCTCTGAATTTCAGGATCTGCTCCCCGCCTCCCGCCGGAGTGGGCCCGTGCCACGGGAACAGCTGAGGACGAGGCCCGCTGTCCCAGGTCACACCCGGCACTGCTCCCCGCCGCACGTCACGGGGCCTCTCCTCACACCTTCAGCCCCCCAGCCTCAGCCGGGACCCCCTCCCCCAGAAGGCACCCCTGAGGGGGTCCTTGGGGACACGGGGGGAATGAGTGCTGTCCCGGGGGCCCTGCCTCAGAGAGGTGGGGGGTCCGTGCTCTGGGGCCACAAGAACGGAGCCCACTGCCGGGCCCGCACCTGGTGCAGGGGACACACCCCAGCCCTCCCCGTCCCCCCACCACAGACGGCATGGTGACCCGGGGGCACGGAATACCGGCCTGGGTCCCAAGGAGGAGTTTCCAGTCCTGCCGGGTAGCTGTGAGCCCAGTGGTCACTTCTTTGTTACCCTGTACCGTGTATTTGAGTTGTAGTTGAGCTGCAATTCATATGCACCTGGGGTCCACGCTCACGACCCATGACCCAACCCTCAAAGCCCACGTGCTCCCTCTTCACAGGGCCCAGAAGCCCCGTCAAGACTCAGGTGCGACGGAGCCCGGGTCCAGGAAGTGCGCGGCGGGAGGGGTCGCAACTCAGCATGGCTTTTCCTGTGGATGAAAGGATTGTGCTTCACAAGGACAGCACTAGCCGTTCTCCACACTGACCCCGAGGCCCGCTGACTTTCATTGTTTGTGCACAGGAAGCAAGAATTCAGCCCTGGGAGCTGAATTAATGGGGAAAGAGTCCCTCTTTTTAATACACTCTTGCCTGGTGAGTCCCGTGAGACAGCCCTGAGAGCCGAGAGGACCAGGTCCCCGGCACAGCCTCCGAACCTCTCGCGACCACTGCCTCGTTGTCCAGCAGCGCCTCTGACGTCTAATGGTCCCTGGGCTCTGGCCGATCCAAGCAGACGAGCGCCACAGTGGACACGGACGCCCGGCCCACCCTCGGCCGCGTGGAGACCTCGTTAAGAGGAGAGCACAGGGTGCCGGGAGCGGGAGGGCCCTGCGGGCAGGTGAGGCGCTGGAGCGGCCCTGAGTCACCCTGGGGACAGGGGTCTTCAAAGCGGACTTCCGTGAAATACCGGCCTCTGAATTTCAGGATCTGCTCCCCGCCTCCCGCCGGAGTGGGCCCGTGCCACGGGAACAGCTGAGGACGAGGCCCGCTGTCCCAGGTCACACCCGGCACTGCTCCCCGCCGCACGTCACGGGGCCTCTCCTCACACCTTCAGCCCCCCAGCCTCAGCCGGGACCCCCTCCCCCAGAAGGCACCCCTGAGGGGGTCCTTGGGGACACGGGGGGAATGAGTGCTGTCCCGGGGGCCCTGCCTCAGAGAGGTGGGGGGTCCGTGCTCTGGGGCCACAAGAACGGAGCCCACTGCCGGGCCCGCACCTGGTGCAGGGGACACACCCCAGCCCTCCCCGTCCCCCCACCACAGACGGCATGGTGACGGCCGCAGGGGGATCGTCAGCGGGAATACCGGCCGCCGGCCTAGCCTGGCACCGTGGACGCGCGGGGGAGCGCTCTGGACGGGAGTCCACCTGAGCTCTGTTTGGGATTGTGTGCACGCCGCAGTTGTTCACCCGAAATTCAGGTCTGACGGCGCATCCTCTAGTCTTGGTGGCAAACCCGGCGGCCCCCCGAGAGAGGCCCGTCCCCCAGGAGGGGCGCCGCTGAGCCCCAGGGGTGTCTGGGGGGTGACGGCTCAAGGGCAGGGTGCTGACCACAGAGACTCGCCCGCAGGCCGGTCCCCCAGGGTCGTCACCGCGATTCCTCCTGTCCCTGGCCCGAGGAACTGGACTTCCTTTTCAAAGCACCCTGACCGGTGCCCCCAGGCAGGCCAGGTCCCAGGAAACCTGCACCGCCTTCACCTGGTCCCTGCCTGCAGGTGACCGAGGGGGAGCCTGGGTTTGCGGCCAAACCGTGGGCGCGGCGCGCCCCCTAGAGGCTCCCGTGGGGCTGCAGGCTCCCGCCTGGCCGGCCTGCCCTGGGGACCAGGGCACAGAGTGGCTTATTTCGCGCACCACGGTCCTGCTCAGTCCCCCGCCGCTGCAGGCCTCTCCACGTCCTCTCCCCGCGGGTCGCCAGTGCTTTGTCCTCTGTATCTGTCTGCTTCTTTTTTGTTTGTATGTCTGTCCTTTGTAGCTGTCTGTTCTGGGTTGTTCCGTTTTTTGATTCCACATTTAAGTGAGCACATACAGTGTATTTCCTTATCTGACTTCTCCCACTTAGCATAATACCCTCCAGGTCCACCCATGGTGCTACAAATGGCAAAATGTCATTATTTTTTATGCCCGTCCCGCCGGGGGCGGGGAACAGCTGAGGACGAGGCCCGCTGTCCCAGGTCACACCCGGCACTCCCCGCCACGGGCCTCTCACACCTTCAGCCCCCCAGCCTCAGCCGGGACCCCCTCCCCCAGAAGGCACCCCTGAGGGGGTCCTTGGGGACACGGGGGGAATGAGTGCTGTCCCGGGGGCCCTGCCTCAGAGAGGTGGGGGGTCCGTGCTCTGGGGCCACAAGAACGGAGCCCACTGCCGGGCCCGCACCTGGTGCAGGGGACACACCCCAGCCCTCCCCGTCCCCCCACCACAGACGGCATGGTGACGGCCGCAGGGGGATCGTCAGCGGGAATACCGGCCGCCGGCCTAGCCTGGCACCGTGGACCCCTGGGAGCGCTCTGGACGGGAGTCCACCTGAGCTCTGTTTGGGATTGTGTGCACGCCGCAGTTGTTCACCCGAAATTCAGGTCTGACGGCGCATCCTCTAGTCTTGGTGGCAAACCCGGCGGCCCCCCGAGAGAGGCCCGTCCCCCAGGAGGGGCGCCGCTGAGCCCCAGGGGTGTCTGGGGGGTGACGGCTCAAGGGCAGGGTGCTGACCACAGAGACTCGCCCGCAGGCCGGTCCCCCAGGGTCGTCACCGCGATTCCTCCTGTCCCTGGCCCGAGGAACTGGACTTCCTTTTCAAAGCACCCTGACCGGTGCCCCCAGGCAGGCCAGGTCCCAGGAAACCTGCACCGCCTTCACCTGGTCCCTGCCTGCAGGTGACCGAGGGGGAGCCTGGGTTTGCGGCCAAACCGTGGGCGCGGCGCGCCCCCTAGAGGCTCCCGTGGGGCTGCAGGCTCCCGCCTGGCCGGCCTGCCCTGGGGACCAGGGCACAGAGTGGCTTATTTCGCGCACCACGGTCCTGCTCAGTCCCCCGCCGCTGCAGGCCTCTCCACGTCCTCTCCCCGCGGGTCGCCAGTGCTTTGTCCTCTGTATCTGTCTGCTTCTTTTTTGTTTGTATGTCTGTCCTTTGTAGCTGTCTGTTCTGGGTTGTTCCGTTTTTTGATTCCACATTTAAGTGAGCACATACAGTGTATTTCCTTATCTGACTTCTCCCACTTAGCATAATACCCTCCAGGTCCACCCATGGTGCTACAAATGGCAAAATGTCATTATTTTTTATGACTAAGGAGTCCTTCACTGTATACATATATCTGACCTATTTTTTATCCATTCATCTGGTAGGGACATTGAGGCTGCTCCCGCATCTCGGCAAGTATAAATAATGCGGTGCATGTTCCTTTTCAAATTAGTGTTTTGGCTTTGTTTTGGATCTATGCCTGATAGCTTCCAGGGAACAGTGTCAGATTCGTGACCTCCAAAGGAGAAAACTTCATTTCAGGACCCAAAGACATGGCTTCAGGCACTCAGAGCTTCATGCGGCAAAAAGGTTTATTAAAAGGGGTAGAGAAAGCTTCCAGCGGAAGGCTCTGGAAGAGGGGAGGAGAGTGCCCACTTCGCTAGTTTAGGTGGGAATTTAGGTACTTTTTCAGTCAGTTTTTAACAATAGATTAAAAGAGTATCTCAAGGTTGTAAAGGTGTTACTAGATCACACCCACAACATGCATCTTGAGATAATTAACACAGGTATGAGATTAGCCTGTTAAGGAGAAACATGTCCTGGAGCAAGATACATTGTTATTATAATCATTAGCCCTGGGTTTAAAGAAAGTCTTAGGCAAAACAGGTTATAGCCCCAGGCGTGCAACCAGGGTGATGGCTTTATGGGCTAAAAACTGTTTATCCCTTCTCCTCCTCCTCTTCCTGGGGCTCCCCTGGCCTTCCCGCCAACCTGCCTAAACCTTAGCTCTCTCGTGCCCAGCAGTAGGATCGCGCTGTGCAGGTCTAGTTTTGGCTTCCTGAGAAGACTCCATATGATGCTTGCACTAGTTCCAACGGTGCACAAGGCTTCCCTTTTCTCCACATTCTTGACATTTGTTTTTTGTGTTCTTTTTGATGACAGCTATTCTGACAGGCGTGATGAGGTATCTCATTACGGGTTTTTTTTTATTATTATTATCTTAAGTTTATTTATTTTGGGGTCATGAGCTTCAGAACGCAGGCTCAGTCTCCGTGGTGCACAGGCTTCGTTTCACCGTGACATGTGGGGGTCCTCCCTGACCAGGGACTGAACCAGAGCCCCCTGCAATGCAAGGCAGACTTAGCATAATACCCTCCAGGTCCACCCATGGTGCTACAAATGGCAAAATGTCATTATTTTTTATGACTAAGGAGTCCTTCACTGTATACATATATCTGACCTATTTTTTATCCATTCATCTGGTAGGGACATTGAGGCTGCTCCCGCATCTCGGCAAGTATAAATAATGCGGTGCATGTTCCTTTTCAAATTAGTGTTTTGGCTTTGTTTTGGATCTATGCCTGATAGCTTCCAGGGAACAGTGTCAGATTCGTGACCTCCAAAGGAGAAAACTTCATTTCAGGACCCAAAGACATGGCTTCAGGCACTCAGAGCTTCATGCGGCAAAAAGGTTTATTAAAAGGGGTAGAGAAAGCTTCCAGCGGAAGGCTCTGGAAGAGGGGAGGAGAGTGCCCACTTCGCTAGTTTAGGTGGGAATTTAGGTACTTTTTCAGTCAGTTTTTAACAATAGATTAAAAGAGTATCTCAAGGTTGTAAAGGTGTTACTAGATCACACCCACAACATGCATCTTGAGATAATTAACACAGGTATGAGATTAGCCTGTTAAGGAGAAACATGTCCTGGAGCAAGATACATTGTTATTATAATCATTAGCCCTGGGTTTAAAGAAAGTCTTAGGCAAAACAGGTTATAGCCCCAGGCGTGGCAACCAGGGTGATGGCTTTATGGGCTAAAAACTGTTTATCCCTTCTCCTCCTCCTCTTCCTGGGGCTCCCCTGGCCTTCCCGCCAACCTGCCTAAACCTTAGCTCTCTCGTGCCCAGCAGTAGGATCGCGCTGTGCAGGTCTAGTTTTGGCTTCCTGAGAAGACTCCATATGATGCTTGCACTAGTTCCAACGGTGCACAAGGCTTCCCTTTTCTCCACATTCTTGACATTTGTTTTTTGTGTTCTTTTTGATGACAGCTATTCTGACAGGCGTGATGAGGTATCTCATTACGGGTTTTTTTTTATTATTATTATCTTAAGTTTATTTATTTTGGGGTCATGAGCTTCAGAACGCAGGCTCAGTCTCCGTGGTGCACAGGCTTCGTTTCACCGTGACATGTGGGGGTCCTCCCTGACCAGGGACTGAACCAGAGCCCCCTGCAATGCAAGGCAGCCCCTTTACCCACTGCACCACCAGGGAAGCCCCTCGTTATGGCTTTGATCTGCATTTCTATGATCAGCACTGTGAGCATCTTTCCATGTCTGTCGGCAATATGCATTTTTTCCTTTAGAAAAATGTCTACTCGGCTCTCCTGCCCATTTGTTAATCAGGTTGTTTGGTTTTGATGTTGAATTGTGTGAGTCGTTTATGTATGTTGGATATTAACTCCTTATCAGTCATATCATTTGCAAATGTTTTCTCCCATTCAGTAGATTGTCTTTTTGTTTTACTGACAGTTTCCTTTACTGTGCAAAAGCTGTTAAGTTTAATTGTCTGATTTGTTTATTATTGCCTTTATTTCCTTTTCTTTAGGAGACAGATAAAAAAAAACAAAACATAGTTTATGTCAAGAAGTGTTTATGGTTTCTAGTCTTATATTTAGGTCTTTAACTCGAGTTTATTTTTTATATATGTATGAGAAAACTTCATAAACACATTTTCTTACATGTAGCTGGCCCATGTTCCCAGCACCATTTATTAAAGAGACATGTCTTTTCTCCACTGTATATTCTGGCCTCCATTATCATCAATTAATTGACCATAAGTGTGTGGGTTTCTTTCCGGGCTTTCTATCCTATTGATCCATGTGTCTGTTTTGCAGCAGTACCATACTGTTTTGATGACTGTAGCTTCATAGTATAGTCTGAAGCCAGGGCACATGATTCCTCCAGATCTGTTCTTCTTCCTCAAGATTATTTTGGCTGGGCTTCCCCTGGTAGTCCAGTGGGTAAGGACACCGCCTTGCTGTGCAAGGGGCGCCGGTTCGACCCCTGGCCTGGGAAGATCCCACGTGCCGCGGAGCGGCTGAACCGATGTGGCTCTGGAGCGCATATGTGCCCAGAGCCGGCGCTCTGTGACGACAGACGCCACCGCGATGGGAGGCCCACAGGAGCCAAAGAACAAAGACGGATGAAAATAGAGAAATGAGAGAAATGAAAGACCAATAGAAGTGGCCCGCCTGCTCCCCTCCCTCCCCAACCCGACCCCTGCCCAAAATAAATAAATAAATAAATCTTAAAAAAAAAAAAAAAAGATTATTTTGGCTATTTGGGGTCTTTGTGTTTCCACACAAATTTTAAATATTTCTTCTAGTTCTGTGAAAAATAATATTGACATTTTGATCCAGTGTTCTCTTTACTAGGGCAGGAGCTGCCCATCCCCCACTCCTCCCAGGACCCTAGAGGTCTAGGTGCCCAAAACTTCCCAGGGAGGCCCTGGATCTTAGCTGACCCCTGCAGTGCATGTCCAGAGTGGGTCAGAGGGTGGTGTCTGAGCCACATTGGGATCAGCGGCCCTTGTGCACTGAAAGCAGGAGCCGGGACTCAGAGTCAGGTTTCCGTTGCACCTGTGACCTCTTTTCTAAAGCCCTGTCACCTAGGGCTGTCCTCAGCCCCAGGGAAGCTCCCTTCTCTTCCGCTCCTTTACAGAACCTACACCTTCTTCAGTGTGATCCTGACGATGGGCTCCCAGCGGAGACGGCCCCTCCCCACACCCCCGTGCCAGCAGAGGAGGCGGTTATTGATCACCGATCACCCAAGTGACCGCCTCCTCCCCGGCAGCCATATTTCATCACTAATAACGCCTACTGCTGCCTTTGTAACCAGGTGGGAAGAAACTCCCCGTAACAAAGGAATAGTTCCTAGTAGCTGTCTACTCGTCGATTAAAAGGGCGTCCTTCAGCCCAGACTCTCATGATCATCCCAGGAAGACACACAGGAGCCCACACACATTCATCTACCCAGCTGCGCTCTGTTTTTGAACACTTATTCTTCCACATCTTATTTGGAGGCAGCTTATCCTAAATGGGCTTCCCAGGTGGCACTAGTGGGGTTTTGAGAAAAAAATAAAAAAACCTGCAACCTGCCTGCAGATGCCAGAGACAAGAAACATGGGTTCAGTCCCTAGGTCGGGACTATCCCCTGGAGGAAGGCATGACGATCCACTCCAGTATTCTTGCCCGGAGAATCCCATGGACAGAGCAGCCTGGTAGGGTACAGTTCAGAGTCAAGCGACCTTCCCCGGTGAAGTGGCCTGGCCCTATGCTCCTCGCCACCCCCCACCCCCAGCAAGCCCTGGGGGAGCCCCACTTGTGGGTCAGAGAGCGGAGCGCGGGCCCAGGCGGAGTCACAGCGGTCCTCCACGTCGTGGCTCCCAAGACATCCGGTGGCCCTGGGTCACCATGGAATCATTTCCGAATCACGTCTCCCCACTCGACGGCAGCACCAGCAGCCCTCTTCGCACGTGGGAGGAGGAGACTCAGGCTCTGAGAGGCGGGGGGCCAGTGCTCTGTGGCCCCAGGAACAGAGCCCAAGCTGGCCAGAGCCGCTCCAAATGCCCGCTAAGAAGCCCGAGCTTGTGCCCGAGGCGCCGGAGCACCAACCAGTGCCCATCAGCACTTCCGGGTAAGGCGCCGTCGTTGGTCCCAGCGCGTGGAGGACACTGCGGCCTGAAGAGGCTCCGGGCCTGGCCCGGCTCATACGGCGGGCAGCAGAGCCGGAAAGGGACCCGGAAGCCCGGCTCGGCGTCTGCACCAAGCGCGCTGGGTATCCGTGCCGGGCGCCGCGGGGGCGGGCGTGGCCAGGCGGGGGCTGGGCGGGGCCGGAGGCGGGGCGGAGCCGGGGGCGGGCGTCGATTGGGCGCAGCTTCGAGCGTGTCACGGGACGCCCCCAGGCAGGCAGGCCCGATTGGCCCAGCCCGGCCCCGCTCAGCTGCCCCCGCCTCTTCCGGGCAGGGTTCATCCCCAGGGCCCAGTGCAGGTCACCCTGGTCGGGAAGGCTGGGTCCCGACGTCCCTGCCCGTTGCGCAGGAGCCTCTCTGTGCGGCGCTCAGGCCAGCGGTCAGCGAGAGGTAGTGGAAGCCCTTGGAGTCCCCAGTCTCCGGACTTGAGATTGCCTGTTCTTTTTCTTCCTAGCTTCGTACTAAAGTGTAGCTTGCAGTCCCACCATTGAAAGCGTAGAGTTAAGCGGGGTTCCTGCCGAGCTGCGCGGCCGCGGGCAAGATCTAATTTAGGGCGTTTTCGTCCGTCTTCCCAAACCCACGCCTTCGCTGCGTCCGCCTGCTCTACCCGCGCTGCGCTGCGGGTCCGGGCCGCCAGGGGGCGCCGCGACCCAGCGCGCCGCTGCGCCTGCGCCGCGCGCGAGCCCGCGAGCCGGCCCGCCGCGCGCGCGCCCGCCCCGCGAGTGCGCCTGCGCGGAGCCTGTGGCCGCGCCCGCTCCCGCAGGGGGCTCGTCGCTGGGCGGCGGGGCCATGGGGGAGGCCGAGGTGGGCGGCGGCGGCGCGGCAGGCGACAAGGGTCCGGGAGAGGCGGCCACCAGCCCCGCCGAGGAGACGGTGGTGTGGAGCCCCGAGGTGGAGGTGTGCCTCTTCCACGCCATGCTGGGCCACAAGCCCGTCGGTGAGCGAAGCGCCGCGCCGGGGCCGCGCACCGTGGGGGCGGGCGGGCGGCAACAGCCGGGGGCGCGCGCGGGGCGGGGGGGGGCCTCTGCGCCTGCACCCCGGCCGACCCTGCCCTCACGTGCACCCCCGTCCCTGTCCCCTCTTCACTCCTCCGCCTGTGAGCCCCCACTCTTCCCCGTATCTCCATTCTCCTCCGCCCTCCACCTTCGCCTCCCTACACACCCACCCTACGTGACGACGGTCCCCCCTCGCCCCCACCTCTCTCCTTCCCTCTGCCAGCTGGCCCACCTCTCCCCCACAAGCTGACCCCTTTCCTCTGCAGGTGTGAACCGGCACTTCCACATGATCTGCATTCGAGACAAGTTCAGCCAGAACATTGGACGGCAGGTGCCATCCAAGGTCATCTGGGACCACCTGAGCACCATGTATGACATGCAGGCACTGGTGAGCCGGACCCCTCCCTCCCAGACAGAGCCATGGCGGGAGCCCCTCCCCGCCTCCCCGTCTGTGCCAGGCCCTGGTCTCCGAGACCCAGACCTTGGGATGTCCCACAGGTGACCAGTTGTTGAGCACGGTAGCTCTGTGTCTCAGTTCCGTTGCTCCGTCGTGCCCAGCTCTCTGCCACCCCGCGGGCTGCAGTGCGCCAGGCTGCCCTGCCTTCCCATCTCCCAGAGCTCGCTCAGACCCATCTCCATTGACGCAGTGATGCCATCGACCATCTCGTCCGCTGTCCCCTTCTCCTTCTGCCTTCTATTTTTCCCAGCATCAGGGTCTTTCCCAGCGAGTCGGCTCTCCGCATCCGGGGGCCAAAGTACTGGAGCTTCAGTGTCAGCATCCGTCCTTCCAGTGGATTTTCAGGGTTGATTTCCTTTAGGATGGACTGGTTTGATCTCCTTGCAGTTCAAGGGGCTCTCAAGAATCTTCTCCAGCACCACAGTTCAAAGGAATCAGTTCTTTGGTGCTCAGCGTTTATGGTCCAGCTCACATACGTACATGACTACCGGGAAAACCACAGCTTTGACTATATGGACTTTTGTAAGCAAAGCGATGTCTCTGCTTTTGAACACACTGTCTAGGCTTGTCATGGCTTTTCTTCCAAGGAGTAAGCGTCTTTTAATTTCACGGCTGGAGTCACCATCTACAGTGATTTGGGAGCCCAAGAAAATAAAGTCTGTCACTGTTTCCATGGTTTGCCCATCTATTTGCCACGAAGTGATGGGACTGGATGCCATGATCTTTGTTTTTGGAATGTTGAGTTTGAGGCCAGCTTCTTCACTCTCCTCTTTCACCTTCATCAAGAGGCTCTTTAGTTCCTCTTCACTTTTTGCCATAAGGGTGGTGTCTTCTGTATACTTGAGATTATTGATATTTCTCCCAGCAATCTTGACTCCAGCTCGTGCTTCATCCAGCTTGGCATTTCTCATGATGTACTCTGGATATAAATTAACTAAGCAGGTGACAGCATACAGTCTTGACGTCCTCCTTTCCCAATTTGGAGCCAGTCCATTGTTCCATGTCTGGTTCTAACTGTTCTTCATACAGGTTTTGCAAGAGGAAGGTAAGATGTCTGGTATTCCCATTCCTTTCAGAATTTTCCACAGTTTGTTGTGGTCCGTACAGTCGAAGCCTTTAGCGTAGTAGATGAAGCACAGTAGCTGTTTCGCTGGAATGCCCTTGCTTTTTCTGTGATCCAGTGGATGTTGGCAATTTGATCTCTGGTTCCTCTGCCTTTTCTAAATCCAGCTTGTACATCTGGAAGTTCTCAGTTCACTTACTGTTGAAGCCTAGCTTGGACGATTTTAATCATTACTTTGCTTGTGTATGAAATGAGTGCAATGGTGTGATTGTGTGAACATTCTTTGGCATTGCCCTTCTTTGGGATTGGAGTGAGAACTGACCTTTTCCAGTCCTGAGGCCACGGCTGAGTTTTCCAAATTTGCTGGCATATTGACTGTATAGCACTTTTAACAGCATCATCTTTTAATATTTGAAATAGGTCAGCTGGAATTCCATCACCGCCACTAGCTTTGTTCGTAGTAAGGCTTTCTAGGAACCACTTGACTTTGCACTCTGAGATGTCTGGCTCTAGGTGAGTGATCACACCGCCGTGCTCATCCTGCTCGTGAAGATCTTTTTTGTGTAGTTCTTTGGTGTATTCTTTACACCTCTTCTTGATACCTTCTGCTTGAGTTAGGTCCGTACCATTTCTCTCCTTTATTGTGCCTGTTGCTCAGCTTCAGCTTCTTTGGCGTTAGTGACGGCCGCGTAGACTTGGGTTAGTGTGGTGCTGAATGGTTTGCCTTGGGAAACGAACCAAGATCATTCTGCCGTTTTTGAGATTGCACCCTAGTACTGCATTTCAAACTCTTTTGTTGACTGTGAGGACTGCTCCATTTCTTCTAAGGGATTCTTGCCCACAGTAGTATCTGTAATGCTCATCTGAATTAAATTCGCCCATTCCTGTCCGTTTTAATCCACTGATTTCTAAAATGTCAACGGTTCATTCTTGCCATCTCCTGTCTGACCACTGCCGTTTTACCTTGATTCGCGGACCTAGCGCTCCAGGTTCTCGTGCAGTATCGCTCTCTGCAGCATCGGACTTGACTTTCACTGCGGACACGATCCGCGGCTGGGCACTGCTTTCTTCCGCTCTGGCTCAGCCTCTTCCTCCTCTCGGGAGCTGCTTCTCCGCTCTCCTGCAGGAGCCTTTTGGGCACCTGCCGACCTGGGGAGTTCCTCTTGCAGTGTCACCTCGTTCCGCCTTTTCATACTGTTCGTGGGGTTCTCAAGGCAAGAACACCGAAGTGGTCTGCGCTTTCCTTCTCGGTGGACCCCGTTTTTGTCAGAGCTCTCCACCGTGACCCGTCCGTCGTGGGCGGCTCATGGCTTCACTGAGTTAGACAAGGCTGTGATCCATGTGATGAGACTTTACAACAAAAGTCCATCTAGTCGGAGCTCTGGTTTTCCCAGTCGTCATGTATGGATGTGAGTCCCAGTCGAAGCCACGGCTGAGTTTTCCAAATTTGCTGGCATATTGACTGTATAGCACTTTTAACAGCATCATCTTTTAATATTTGAAATAGGTCAGCTGGAATTCCATCACCGCCACTAGCTTTGTTCGTAGTAAGGCTTTCTAGGAACCACTTGACTTTGCACTCTGAGATGTCTGGCTCTAGGTGAGTGATCACACCGCCGTGCTCATCCTGCTCGTGAAGATCTTTTTTGTGTAGTTCTTTGGTGTATTCTTTACACCTCTTCTTGATACCTTCTGCTTGAGTTAGGTCCGTACCATTTCTCTCCTTTATTGTGCCTGTTGCTCAGCTTCAGCTTCTTTGGCGTTAGTGACGGCCGCGTAGACTTGGGTTAGTGTGGTGCTGAATGGTTTGCCTTGGAAACGAACCAAGATCATTCTGCCGTTTTTGAGATTGCACCCTAGTACTGCATTTCAAACTCTTTTGTTGACTGTGAGGACTGCTCCATTTCTTCTAAGGGATTCTTGCCCACAGTAGTATCTGTAATGCTCATCTGAATTAAATTCGCCCATTCCTGTCCGTTTTAATCCACTGATTTCTAAAATGTCAACGGTTCATTCTTGCCATCTCCTGTCTGACCACTGCCGTTTTACCTTGATTCGCGGACCTAGCGCTCCAGGTTCTCGTGCAGTATCGCTCTCTGCAGCATCGGACTTGACTTTCACTGCGGACACGATCCGCGGCTGGGCACTGCTTTCTTCCGCTCTGGCTCAGCCTCTTCCTCCTCTCGGGAGCTGCTTCTCCGCTCTCCTGCAGGAGCCTTTTGGGCACCTGCCGACCTGGGGAGTTCCTCTTGCAGTGTCACCTCGTTCCGCCTTTTCATACTGTTCGTGGGGTTCTCAAGGCAAGAACACCGAAGTGGTCTGCGCTTTCCTTCTCGGTGGACCCCGTTTTTGTCAGAGCTCTCCACCGTGACCCGTCCGTCGTGGGCGGCTCATGGCTTCACTGAGTTAGACAAGGCTGTGATCCATGTGATGAGACTTTACAACAAAAGTCCATCTAGTCGGAGCTCTGGTTTTCCCAGTCGTCATGTATGGATGTGAGAGCTGGACCAGAAAGAAGGCTGAGCACCAGACAATCGTTGCCTTTGAACCATGGTGTTGAAGGCTCTTGAGAGTCCCTTGGGCAGCAAGGAGATCAAACCAGTCAGTCCTAAAGGAAATCAGCCCTGAGCATTCACTGGAAGGACGGATGCTGACGCTGAAGCTCCAGTACTTCGGCCACCTGATGCGGAGAGCCGACTCGCTGGGAAAGCCCCTGATGCTGGGCAAAGGAAAAGGGGACGACAGAGCACGAGATGGTCAGTGGCATCACTGAGTCAACAGAGGTGAGTTTTAGCAAGCTCCAGCGCTGGGGACGGCCGCTGCAGCCCGGCGCGCTGCCCGTGGGGTGGCAGAGCCGGGAGCGACGGAGCTGAGCTGATTGTGCCAGCGCTGCGGGCAGTGCTCTGCAAGGGTAGCTCTAGGCAGCTTTATGAAAACCACAGGCCTGGTGACGGCAGCTGGTTATCGCCCGGACCCGACCTTAGGTCGGGGAGGAGGGTCAGTGACGATCTCGCCCAGAGAGTAGCTAGGGAACTGAGGCCTGTGGAGGGCTCTTAGGTCGTCAGCCCTGTGGAAGGGGCCGCGTGCTGTTGGCAGGGAGGTGACCGAGCGCCAGTCGTGTCAAGGTGGATGTGGTGGTTTCTGTGAGAACCAGACCAGCAGGAGCCCCAGCCTCCCTGGCAGCCGCGTTGGAGGGGGAGCAGCTTAGCCTGGTAACCAGCATGGCGGAAAACAGGCGGACACAGGAATGCGGGAGGCAGGGCCCTGCGGC
This sequence comes from Tragulus kanchil, assembly GCA_022376925.1. Classification (NCBI taxonomy): domain Eukaryota; kingdom Metazoa; phylum Chordata; class Mammalia; order Artiodactyla; family Tragulidae; genus Tragulus; species Tragulus kanchil. Next base: position 1,200,632 of record JAIOJX010000031.1, on the reverse strand, counting down.
CACCGGTGGCGGGGCGCCAGAGCCCAGGGGAGGCCAGGGGGTGAGGGAGTGGAGGGGTCAGGTGCCCCGCAGGGTGGGAGCCTGTGCTGGGCTCCCCTCAGGACCTGGAACTGGGGGCTGCGCCCACGCCCTCACCCCCTCAGTCCTGGTGCTTGTCTGTGAGGCAGTGAGTGAGGCCCAGACGGACGCGCGTCTGCACCCAGGCTCCCTGTGGGCCTCGGGCAGGTCATCTGCCTCTCCTTGTCCCGAGGCAACAGGGGAGAGAAAGGATAGCACGCTGCCCTGGCGCTGACGCCCAGCCCAGAGTCACGCCGAAGTGAGCACGCTCCCCTCGAGGGGCTGCACGCGCCAGCTAGGGCCCCGTTTCGCCAGAATTCCACCTGCGCCAGTCTCAGGGCGCTGCCGTGCTTGCCGTGCTGGGCTTCACCTGGCCCCCCGGGAGCCCTGCACCTTGACTCACTCCAAGCTGGGGGCCAGGACTGGACACAGACGAGTCTGGCAGGGCCTGTCCTGATGGGCCCCGTCCTGGGGGCCCTCTGTCCCGGGGTCCTGTCCTGGGGGGCCTTTGGTACGGCAGCCGGGGCCGGTGGCTCTCGGTGTAGACACAGGCTCTCAGGGTGCCGCGTCAGACG